>CM077878.1:97612760-98862760 GCA_039720435.1 Amazona ochrocephala
AGTGCTCCGGGCAGTGGTGTGGGGCACAGCATATGTTTCCAGCCATCTGGTGGTTGCTTCCACCATGGTAAGCACATGGCGCTTGCCTTGGCGGGTAGGTGGGAGTGTGATATAGTCAATCTGCCAGGCCTCCCCATATTTGTACTTCAGCCATTGTCCTCCATACCTGTCATGGTTTAAGCTTCTATAAACCCATACAGTCACTCTCTCACTCACTCCCCACTTTTTCTTCCCTCCGTTCCTGGAGGAATGGGAAGGAGAATCGAAAGAATGCAGCTCCCACAGGTTGGGATAAGAGCAGTTTAGTAACTAAGGTATAACACAAATCACTGCTGCTACCACCAATAATAATAATGACAAGAGAAATACAAGGAAAATGAATACAGTTTCTCACCACCCAATTATCAAGCCCGAGCAACCAGTGCCCCCCCCACCGTGCACCCCCACCACCCTTCCGGGCCTCTGCTCTCCATTTCTACATCCTGGACATGACGTGCTGTGGTATGGAATAATCTCTTTGGTTAGTCTGGGTCAGGTGTCCTGTCTCTCCTTCCTCTCGGCTTCCCCTCCTCCCTGGCAGAGTGTGAGACTCACAAAGTCCTTGGCCAGCCTAAACATCACCAAGCAGTAACTGAAAGCACTGGTGTTATCAGTGCTGTTTCCAGGCCCAAAATCAAAAACACAGCGCTGCACCAGCTACCAAGAAGGAGAAAAATGACTGCTGCTGCTGAACCCAGGACAATACCAAAGAGGCTTTAACCGTTTAGCTTGCTTAATTGCAGCACATGTTTCACACTCATGAATAACCTGGGCAATAGCATCCATTATTAAGTCCACCCCTCGATCACGAGTCCATCTATATGCTGCATCTCTGCCCTGATGGCCTGAAGTGTCATGGGCTCACCGGGCCAAAAATAACTCACCCTTATGCTGCCAATCTAAGTCCATCTGAGCCACTTCAATCTTAGCAACTTTATTCACTTGGTTGTTCTGGTGTTCCTCAGTTGCCCGACTCTTGGGTACATGAGCATCTACATGGCGTACCTTCACCACCAGATTCTGCACTTGGGCAGCGATATCTTGCCACAGTGCAGCAGCCCAGATGGGTTTACCTCTGTGTTACCAGTTGCTCTGCTTCCATTGCTGCAACCACCCCCACAGGGCATTTGCCACCATCCATGAGTCAGTATAGAGATAAGGTACTGGCCACTTTTCTCCTTCAGCAATGTCCAAGGCCAGCTGGATGGCTTCCACCTCAGCAAACTGACTCGATTCACCCTCTCCTTCAGCAGTTTCTGCAACTTATCATTGGGGACTCCATACAGCTGCGTTCCATCTCCGATGCTTTTCCACAATATGGCAGGACCCATCAGTAAACAAGGCATACTGCTTTTCACTTTCTGACGGTTCATTGAATGGTGGGGCCTCTTCAGCTGGTGCCACCTCCTTCTCTGGTGACATTCCAAAATCTTTGCCTTCTGACCAGTCCATGATGACTTCTAGAATTCCTGGATGACTGGGATTTCCTATTCGAGCTCGTTGTGTAATTAGCACAGCCCACTTACTCCATGTAGCATCGGCTGCATGATGTATAGGCATGATGTATAGAGGAGACCCTGCCTTTGAACATCCAGTCCAGCACAGGCAACCAGGGTGCCAGGAGGAGCTGTGCTTCAGCGCCAATCACTTCTGAAGCAGCTCGAACCCCTTCATAGGCTGCCCATATCTCTTTTTCAATTGGTGTATAGCTGGCCTCAGATCCTCTGTATTCCCAACTCCAAAAGCCAAGGGGTTGACCTTCAGTCTCCCCTGGAGCTGTCTGCCAGAGGCTCCAGGTAGGACCATTCTACCCTGGCTGCAGTGTACAGTACATTATTTCCATCTGGCCCAGTCCAGACTGGTCCAAGGGCTACTGCATGAACTACCTCTCGTTTAATTTGCTCAAAGGCTTGTTGTTGCTCAGGGCCCCATTTAAAATCATTTTTCTGCTGGGTCATATGATAGAGAGGGCGTACAATCAAACTGTAATTCAGGATGTGCAATCTCCAGAACCCCACAACACCTAAGAAAGCTTGTGTTTCTTTCTTATTAGTTGGTGGAGACATTGCTGTTATCTCAACCCTTCATGCCCTACATTGGGCACCAAAAAGAACTGTTGTGGTTTAAGCCCATTCAGCAAATCAGCCACGCAGTCATCAGCTCACTCTCTCCCTTTCCACTCCCACCCACTCCCAGAGGGATGGAGAGAAGATTCGAAAGAATGTAACTCCCACAGGTTGAGATAAGAACAACCCAGTAACTGAGGTATAACACAAAACCACTACTGCTACAATCAATAATAATAATGATAAGGGAAGTAATATGGGAAAAAATACAACCGCTCACTACCTGCCGACTGATACCCAGCCCGACCCAGCAGTGATCTAACCCTTCCGGGTAACTGCACCCAGTTTATATAGTGGGCATGACATGCTGTGGTATGGAATACCTCTTTGGCTAGTTTGGGTCAGGTGTCCTGCCTCTGCTTCCTCCCAGCTTCCCCTCCTCCCTGGCAGAACATGAGACTCCAAAAGTCCTCAGTCAGACAAAACATTACTGAGCAGCAACTGAAAACATCGGTGTTATCAGTTCTGTTCCCAGGCCAAAAGTCAAAACCACAGCACTGCACCAGCTACTAAGAAGGAGAAAAATGGCTGCTACTGATGAACCCAGGACACAGAGTAAAAAAATAGGTTCAGCGGCCTCCTTGACTTCTCCTTTATTTCTAAGTTGCACCCTAACCCATTTGGGTGGGCTAGCTGAAAACTTGCTAAAGGAAAGCTGTTTTGTGAGGTGGCTGCCTAACAGATAGCTTTAATGGCCAAACACATTATGTGGTCCTTGAAGCAGGGATCAAATGCTACAGCTCCAGTCTTGCTCTGCTACTGATTATTAGAAATGAGTGAGAGAGTGTCTCCCTTTTTCCTTCACCTTCCTCCTCACCCCAGCTTCTCCATTTCTGTCCAGAAGTGAGAGGTGAAAATTTAATTATTTTCAAACTGAGGAAAAAGACTCGAGTTCCTGTGAGGCTTGTTTTTGTCTCAGCTGAGTAAAATCACAATAGATTAGATTAGTTGCTCGTAGAATCATAGAATAGTTAGGGTGGGAAAGGACCTCAAGATCATCTAGTTCCAACCCCCCTGCATAAATGCTTGCTTCTCATAAATGGGTAGCATTTAGAATGTCCAAAACTCAAAGGTATTATTAGTGCTGTATGCAGTTTTCAGAAGGAAAATCCAATATCAAATCATAAGTTATTGGAAGGAAGAAGGTGGATTTCTGCTCAGTAATTCAATGCAGGGAACAATAAAAGTAATTTAAAGGCAAATTTCGTATTAAAATGTTCTTTACCAGATAGGAGGAAAATATTTTCAAACGCATATATTGTCTGCGTGATCAGCTCTGGTGAACTTCATTAAAATAGGTACCTTCTGCGCTTAAAATACTAAATTTGTCTGTGATTTCAAGTGAACAATTTCAATATTTATGAGGCTCTGAAGTAGATTTAAAAGCAGACTGTCCTTCCTGAACATATAAATAATAGATTCTGAGAAAAACCTATTTCTACAGTGTTAATCATACCATCGCTTGCATTAGAGCTAATTAAAAAATGCATTACATGCATAACACTTAGGCAACTGTATCTTATGTTCTCACCATATGCCTTTCTGTAGCCAAGGAAATGTAAATACCATTCTTAATAATATTACATGCTCATGCTAAGGGGAACTATTTACTTAATGTAATTTTAATTTTTTTCCCCACACAGGGTCATGTGTTCATAGCAAATCTGGCAATAGTAAGCTTTTTTAAAAAATCTAAAGATCTGCATCTTTTAAACCAGTCAGGTTTTCAGGCTTTTTTAAAAAATATAGATTACTAGAACTGCAGTATATAAAGGTATCAAGCATGAGAAAAATATTTGCATATTCATTGACCTCAGGTGAAAAGAAATTATTTGGTCTGGGATTACTCAGGCTAAGAGACACCATACAGAAGCCTGCTTAAACACCCAAGATTTTAAGCCTAGAACCTTAGAATAGTTAGGGTTGGAAAGGACCTTAAGATCATCTAGTTCCAACCCCCCCTGCCATGGGCAGGGGCACCTCACACTAAACCATGCCATCCAAGGCTCTGGCCAACACCGCCTGGAACACCACCAGGGACGGAGCATCCACAACCTCCCTGGGCAACCCATTCCAGTGCCTCCCCACCCTTACAGTAAAGAGTTTCTTCCTCATATCCAAACTAAACTTCCCCTGTTTAAGTTTGAACTCATTACCCCTTGTCCTCTCACTACAGTCCCTCATGAAGAGTCCCTCCCCAGCATCCCTATAGGCCCCTTTCAGATATTGGAAGGCTGCTATGAGGTCTCCACACAGCCTTCTCTTCTGCAGGCTGAACAGCCCCAATTTTCTCAGCCTATCTTCATACGGGAGGTGCTAAAGTCCCCTGATCGTCCTCATGGCCCTCCTCTGCACTTGTTCCAACAGTTCCATATCATTTTTATGTTGAGGACACCAGAACTGCACACAATACTCCAAGTGAGGTCTCACGAGAGCAGAGTAGAGGGGCAGGAGCACCTCCCTCGACCTGCTGGTCACACTCCTTTTGAGGCAGCCCAGGATACGGTTGGCTTTCTGGGCTGCAAGCGCACACTGCCGGCTCATGTTCATTTTCTCATCGTCCAACAACCCCAAGTCCTTCTCCGCAGGGCTGCACTGAATCTCTTCTCTGCCCAACCTATAGCTGCACCTGGGATTGCTCCGACCCAGGCACAGGACCTTTCATTTGTCATGGTTAAACTTCATCAGGTTGGCATCAGCCCACCTCACAAGTGTGTCAAGGTCCCTCTGGATGGCATTCCTTCCCTCCAACTTATCAACCAAACCACACAGCTTGGTGTCATTGGCAAACTTGCTGAGGGCGCACTCAATCCCACTGTCCATGTCACCCACAAAGATGTTGAACAAGACTGGTCCCAACACCGATCCCTGAGAGACACCACTCGTTACTGGTCTCCAGCTGGACATTGTGCCATTGAGCACTACTCTTTGTGTGCGGCCATCAAGCCAGTTCTTTATCCACCGAGTGGTCCACCTATCAAATTGATGTCTCTCCAACTTAGAGAGAAGGATGTCATGTGAGACAGTGTCAAACACTTTGCACAAGTCCAGGTAGATGACGTCAACTGCTCTGAAATTTTTCTGTGTAATTAGTTGCTCGTTCAATATAGCTTTTGGTGGAGGCACCCAAATGTTTTATCTGATCTCTGAGCTGACTGATTGTCTCTGATTTAATGGATGCCTCTTATTCAAATCAAGGAAGTTAGAGAACAGAAGGGAGGCTGAACAGTGTGTGGTTGTATATGAGGTTTAACACAAGCAACTTCTTATTAAACTCCCTAATTGCAGTGAAATTACTGTTATTTGAAGCACCTTTAGTAGATACTGTCTGAACTTTAAACTGGATTTTGAAGAGTTACAGAGCATGCAGTAAAAACCAGACAGGATGAAAAAGGGAAGAAAATAGCATCTACTTTGTCACCAAAGAGCAGACAAGAAAGGGACTTACAAGTCCGGTAGGCAGCATTTGAGTGTGTTTATAAAGTGAGGCATAAATATTCATGATAAAAGCCAAAACTTTGTTATCAATAAAACTGATTAACAACAAAAATGCAGATTCCTGATTCTTAATCCAGTACCTGGCCTCATGAAGTGACACAAAGTAGAGACACTCATTTGCAAGATCTTTACTGGCTCAATTATCTATCCTTTCGAAACGGTTTTGTTTGCTTGGGGGCTTTTTTTGTTTGTGTTTTTTTTTGTTTTATGCTGTTTTGGTGGTTTTTTTTTTTTTTTGTTTTGTTTTTTTTTTTTTTTGACAAGAATCTCTTGATACCATTTAACAGAAAGAATTTTGAATGGACAGCATAGAAGGCAGTGATCTCTATTTCATTTTTATGCATATGTAGGACAGAGAGGAAAATATGTCCAAAAACCTCCAGAATATGATGAAATTTGAGAACTGATCTCTTTTTCCTTCTACAGAATATTTTTATTTTTTATTTTATTTCCTGAATCCTTCCATATCAATTTGACCATTCCAGTTTTGAATACATAACAATGGTCATAGATGTTTAGCTATAAGGTAAATACTGAGTCTAAACTGCTGAGCTTTTGAGTTTTGAAGGTTACATTTTTTACTTCATCTTGGGTATCCTCTTGCTATGCTCTATAGCATATCTTAGGTACGTTAAAAATTATTTATATTCCAGCTAACATCTTGTCCTGGGTTCAGCCCACGACACATCTACATCCCCATGCATCCTAATTTTATTACTCTAGTTTCTCTTGTGTTTTTAGCCTTGTTTTCTTGTCTCCATCTCTCCAATTAAAGCAGTCTGTGATATGTTTCAGGAAAGAGTTATACGGATGATCCAGGGAAAACTCTTCATTTAACCATTAGATTTATTAGGCAATCCCAGCAGTCATTAAGAACAGTTTGCTATGTTTTTTTACAGCTTGGTCAAAATCACAGCAGTCAAAAATCAATCATCAAAACTTGTTCCCTGATTTAGAAGAGAGTGTTGAAACAAGTAGCAATATATTACAGCTGAAGAACACCCTTAACACAAGGGTAGTCTTTTTTATGTTAGTATCATTTGTGCCCAGCACTGTACCTTCCTGAAAGTGCCTTTTGAAGACAGGGCTCCCCAAGCCTGCTAGTCAGCCGACATGTCCTAGTAGACATTTGGACTTGCTCATATGTCTTTGGAGAAAGAGGTGGTTGCTAGAAGTCAAGAGAAACCAAATGAAATTAAACGTAGAGGAAGTAATATTAAAGAGAACAGATGACATTGGAATTGAATTTGTGAAGCCTGTTATATCTGTGAGGGTAGATGAACTGCAGTTACAGTAGCATGAAGTACTCATGATCAATGAGTTATGTAGTATCATTAATACATTTAAGTGGCATGTGGGCTAAAGTCAAGAAATTCTAACCTTAATCACCCCAGAGTTCTCACTAACTTAAAACACATGAATCAGAAGTAGATGTAAGCAACGTGCCCTCATCTTCCTCCCTCACAGTGCTGGAAGTTTTCCCCAAACTGAAAAAGGGATTAAAGCCCTTCTGTACCTTCCTCATATTCCTCCGGATCTAGAGCCCTCCAAGGCTGCACTGTGTGGCGTGGAACGAGTTGCAGGAGGACTGGCTTCAACAGCTTTTCCATTGCACTCTAGAGAAAAGGTAAGGCCTTGCCACCCACATGTCCATCTGAAAAGGCAGGGCTGGTATTAGACTGTTGCCCTGGAAGGAAGTGTGTAATATTTTAGCATCATTATCAGAGGAACAAGTGAGATACTTTTTTTGGGTACTGCAGCAAATTTTGCAGGCATTCAAAAATACTGTGACTATTTATTAGGAGAACTAAATATTTTTTTTTTTTTTTTTTTGAATCGTCATAAGAAATTCTGGTGGGAATCAATTTCTTTAATGAACAAAGTCCTTTATCACTGTAAAGTGATTGAGATGCTTTTTAAAAGTATTTTGTCACAAATTATAAATCCATGATATGCTTTCTAATATTAAATGTTATTTTGAAATGCACTGGTTTTCTCGAGGATATATAAAAGGAACAGGATCTCATATTTTACAATTAAAACGAAACTTTAAATAGAGCTGTAACATTTTTCTGCTTCTTGATGAATAGTAAGTATGCTACACTGTCTTATTCTTGTCTTTTGTGTGGATAAGAAAAACAGTAGTCAGGAAGAAACAGGAAAATTAATAAGGAAAAAACCTCACTATTTATTCAAAGAGACTAAATTAGGAACTAATTAAAACGTTATTAATTTCATTTGGGGAAACTCCCACTGGCTTTATTAATTTTTTGATTCAGCTCTTAAATAATTTTTTGAATCACACTGATTCTAAGTACCACATAATTTATGTTTAGGTATTCTTCTGACTTCCAGAGCATTAGGAAAAACTGCTGTGAGCAGAGGCACCTACAATTCATCCAAGAGAGTGTGCTATGTTATTGCCAAAGCACAAATCTTATTTTATTTGACTGCCTGAAAACAGGTTGCCTCCTGGTAATTAGATGAAACCGTGGTTGAAGACAAAGTCCTCAGACCTTTAATTCTTTTAAAGAACCAGAGCATTTTAAACAAGTGGATTAAAGTCTGTCTTCCAGTATAGCCAGTTTATCCTGATACTCAGAATAGCTTGTTCAAATTCTCAGTAACAAATGTAGCAGAGAAAATATATCATGAGCCTCTAAGGCTGTGACTGCTTCTGGCCAAGGAGGGAGGTTTCATTTCATGAAGTTTCATGGGGTTCATACTTTCCCCAAAGTACCTAGTTTTGTCAATTCTAGCTGAAAAACCAAGCAATGTTATTAGTAATCAGTAGCTTTAAAGTCACTCTTACAGTGTCAGGGACACATTTAGATGTATCTGAAATGAAAAAAAAAAAAAGATCTAGAAGTGCAATACTTGCTATCTTGTGAAAACTGAATCTCTCCCAGAGCCTTTCTTCAAGTGCCATGCGTTAGGCTTCACACTGCAGACCCAGCTATGCAGTGTCTTTGCTCAGAGGTATCCCTGGACGAGAAATGCAATAATGGACATGATGGCCTTTGTGACAGAAAAATGTAGGAATTGGTGATTAGTTTGTTAGGAGCAGTAAGAAAACTTGTGCTTAGAGACTACTGATTTGGATTCTTAGTATCATTTAACGGTTTGGCCCTGCTTTATAAGTCCTGCCTAAAATAAGTCTTGGTACAGATGTAGATAGCTCCCATAGGAAGCTTGGGAAAGTAACAAAAAGGTTAAGTACAGAATATTCCATTCCTTGTGACTAAGAATATTGAAGTTATGGAACTGAAGAGTAGACGAGCTGCCCATTGTTGTGGTTGCACTCAGGAGCCAACAGGTGACTAAGGGAGGGTGCAATGCCTGGGATCATGGACAAATATCCCCACCTATCACTGATAAGGACAATCTAATCTGCTATTCATTGCTCCCTGTAATTAGTTCATGAACTTGCCAGAAGAGATATGAGTCTATATAGACTAACAGTAAAAGCATTACATCCTTTTCCCTCTCTGTAGCTATTGGTATGTATTGGTATGGCTATTGGTATGTATTGTATTGGCATGCACAATACTTCTATTTCACAAATCTTTGGAATCTAAAATTGTTTGTTATTCCAGAATAAAATTAATTGGAAGCTTGTAAGATGCTCTTCTGCAGTCATTTTGATTGAGAGTTAAATGACATGAGCGCTACAGATGGAAGAAGAGAGACTGCATACTATGTTATGTGATTACAGTTAGCAAAATTAATTTCAAATGCCTGTGTCTAAAGATATTTAATCTAGTACTTCAAAAGATAGTTAGTCCAAAAAGGGAGGCTGAGACAGAGCATCCAGAGAAGCAGATAATTTAGACACTACCTGTGTCATGACATGAGCTTGTCCAGTGTCTGTCTGAGAAAATTTACTATACCAGCGATTTTTCCCTTGCTTTTTACTGACTTAAAGCATTCACAGCCAAAATTGCTTAAGGTTCTGGTGATACTTGCCTTTCTTCTCCTACCCTTAACCCTTCCCAATGTATAACTGAATAAATTAATCCTAAAATGTTCATTTTGACACACAAATATTTTTGTGCAGATTCAAGTCTTGAACATAACTTTTCTTGTAATTGTTTTCCTGGGTTTTGCTTATAATTCATAAATAAGCATTTGTGACTACTCAATTCACTGATAAAACACATTTTCAGAGATTTCAATAATTATGAATAGTCTGGTGAGGAAACAGTAACAGGGGAAGTGCTCAGTGCCTTCCTGAAGTTGTATTGCTTCTGCTGATGACATGGTGCAAACACTGTCAGAGTTATTCAGCTTTCTCTGTCCCCTCTGCTTTTCTGAGCCAGCTTAATCTCTTCTGACTGAAGTACTTTATTATTCATTTAGAACTAGGTAAAACTCATAACGTATCAAAAAACCACATTAGTTTTAAGCATTGTCTCAAACTGTTTATTTCAAACTTTTTTTTAAGCTTTCGTACTTTGTTAATGGCATTTACTTTTCTTATTCTTTTGAATTAGGGGTCTCTGAATTTTTGGTACTGTTGGATATATTTAGTGGTAAATGTTTTCTCTTATACAACCATGATCAGAAAACTTCTATCATGAAATCCAGAAAAAAGAAATCAGGGATTCACTCATCTAGCTGCAGAATTCACAGTTGTCATCCTGCAGCAATGATTCTCCCTCCCATCTGTGCCCTGGGCAACAAACAAAAGAGCCCAGTTTTGGGTGTTTTGTTGTCCTTTCTCCAAGTTCTCCATGGATTTGGATAGTGCTCTCTGGTTGCTGAGACACCGTCTGCTGCAATAACTATGTTTTTTGTAAACAGTGGAAATTTAAGGCAATAAACTGAGGTTCATTAGCATAAAATGCATAACCTCAGATCTCTTCTCAACAAGAAACCATCCAGCACCCTGGCTGCTGAGTGAACTGAGTCCTTTCTTGAGCTCAAATATAGGACATATAAAAAGGACTAAACTGCAGTTCTAGCAGTTTACAGATGAGAAATGAGACAAAAGACAAGAGAACACATTTGTCTTTTAAAGTCAAGACACAGTAGGATGCCCATTTATCATGCTTTCATGTGTTTATACCAATGACTCCTGATCTTTAAAGATAACAGACCAGGATCCCAGTATATTAGTAACTATATGTCTGTTACTACCCATTTCAGACTATAAAGCAAATGTGATATTAGCTGAATCTATTTTATTCTCTGGCCTCCCACATCCTGTCATCTCTTAATGGCTTTTGTTTTTTTCACTGATGTCTTTGTTTATACTTACAGCCACATTTCAGTTAGTTTATTACCAATTCATGGCCAAGGCTGGATTTCTATCTTTAGAGAAGCAAGAATCTTAAAGGTTATTAGCATTCAAATAAGCCAATTATTTTATACTTACATACGCAATAAGATTTTTTCCAACATTCGGGGTGAACTAAATGCTTCAGTTCTCAGCTATAAGACAAAAAGATTGGTGGCGGCTGTACTGTGAATGCAAAAATTAAACCGTCATTAGTACAGCTGAATCAATTAAGTGTGCCATCATGACAACTTTAGTATGCATGTATTATGCAAATACATAAAGCATAACCTTTTCTTGCTGCTTAGATTTTACTAAAATAAAAATATTCCACTCTGGTGAGACTAAAATAGTGAACAAATGCAGAGCACTGTGAATTGCTAATTAACTGATACTTTCCTCTGCAACCTTTTGTTCTTTAATTTTTAAACTAATAGAGCATAAGAAGGGGGAGGTGACTAAGAGGATCCACTTATATAAATTAGAATAAAGTCCTTTCCTGTCAGAGAATTTTAATTTTTTCCTGAAAGATTCTTGGTGTGTGCACGCTTTGCATGCAATATCCTTGATACACAACTCTGGAAAACTATATAAGAAACCGTTCTCCTACTCAAAGTTTTGCAGCACCATCATACTCATATTTTTGCTGTTGACCTGATGGCAAGTACCATACTGTAATGACATCCCATGCTCACAAACCAGATAATTTATTTTCATTCTCAGTGTACCCTTGAGTATTCTTTTTTCAACTCATCCGTCTTAAGACTCTACTTCTTCAGAAGAAATTTTCCTGTGTTAAAGCAATTTGAAATATTTTACCAATGCCTAATATTTTACTAATATCTATCTCTTAACCACTCATGCTTTTATATATTCCTCCTTTCAAGAATAATGTCTTTTGTTAGAAGTAACACTGAAGTCATGGACACTGAAGTCTTATAAACTGTTGTTTTGACAAAACCTGACTTCTTTTTTCTGTTGAAGAATCTCATTAATATGACAATGTTGTAGTAAAGTGAGCAAGGATACCACTATAGTGTAAATAACTTTTTCCAACTGTTCATCATTTTTGCAAACAAAAAATCAATTTAGCCGAATCTTCCATGCATAGTGTTTATAAATATTAAATTTGTTCAAATGATTGTAAATGCTAAAATTTCTTACTGAGAAATATTCAAATCGCTGTGCACAAAGCCATGGCTATAGCCCTCCTATAGCACTAAGAAGTATCTCTTACTGTAATGAGTTCACAGTATAGGAATGAGGTAAGCTTATTCATAAATCCTAACTAGATGAATGAGAACAAAATCTGTAGTCTCCTGTGCAGCCACTAGATTGCGACATTATCCTCCCGAGGTAATTAACTGTAGCTAACCAAGGCTCCTGTTCTGATGAACTCCCAGGAAAGCCAGCTTTCAGAGTTTCCTCCTTACTTATCCTACAACTCTGACATCTTAGGCAGTTTTATGTTCTTGATCATAAAGAACTCAGTCTCAGGTTCTGGTGATATGCTGTTTATGCCTTTTATGTATTTTGTCCCAGGCTGTGCTGGTTAAATCTATGGACACTGTGAAGTGCCCAATGGACCCCTATCTGATGTGTCATTCTATGTGCTACAGTCTGGAAAAATCCAGCTTTTTTCCTCCCACAATATTAGAAGACAGCTACAAATATTAGCTGCACTGTGGAAAAGCAAACTAATGTGAATGACTCCTTTGATGGTTATAATGAATAAGGGACCTTATGTTAGCTGTTAGCATATTTACAAGTTATGATTCTCCAAAATAATCTCAAAAGAAATATAAAATCATAGAATAGTTAGAGTTGGAAAGGACCTTAAGATCATCTAGTTCCAACCCCCCTGCTGTGGGCAGGGACACCTCCCACTAAACCATGCCACCCAAAGCTCTGTCCAGCCCGGCCTTGAACATCACCAGGGATGAAGCATTCACAACTTCCCTGTGCAACCCATTCCAGTGCCTCACCAGCCTTATAGTAAAGAATTTCTTCCTCATATCCAATCTAAACTTCCCCTGTTCAAGTTTGAACCTGTTACCCATTGTCCTCTCACTACAGTTCCTAATGAAGAGTCCTTCCCCGGCATCCTCATAGACCCCCTTCAGGTGTTGGAAGGCTGCTATGAGGTTTCCACGCAGCATATATATATACTTGTAAAGAATAATCTGTAGATTATTTTTTTTCTGGTACTGGGAGGTGTGTGTGTTGGTTGGTTGGTTGGTTGTTTTCCTGTGTAATTTTTCTTCCATGGGAATTGCAGTCCATTGCTTTCATTTCCTGGAATCCAGTGGAAGTGAAAAGTGAAAATTTAACTGGAAGTGGAAGCAGGCTATAAAGAGCAAATCGTAATGCAAATTTCAGTTAGGAAACCAGTGACACATCTCTATACTTGCTGTTTCATCATTACAATACATAAAAGTGAAGTTTAGATTTAAGAAAAGCTACTACTCTGCATATTTACCCTGTCATCATAGAATCATAGAATCATAGAATAGTTAGGGATGGAAAGGACCTTAAGATCATCTAGTTCCAACCCCATCAATATGTTATTTTAGATTACACACATTTAGGAAAATAATGCTCAGTAAAGTGCTTTATCAAAGCAATTGATGTTTTGTGCAAGCCATCACCCATTTAAGGCTTCAGTGATTTATTGTATTAATTATTATTTAATTTGCTTTGTAAAATACTATATAATATTCATGGCCCATAAATAGTTTCTCAAACTCTAACCCTGAAATTTATCAGTATTTGCTTTTTTCTCATGTAACTTTGGCTCAGTCAACTGCTTTGAAGACATTATTTTTTAATGCACTGTAACACTTATCCCTACCATCGTAACATTAACTGGGACATCTGCTTTTCATGAATGTCTCCTTTTATAGTCTTGCATAAGTTTGACTGTTAGTTTATAAGTTAGAGTGCATTCTTCATAAAGGAGAAGAACATGTTTACATGAAAGCTCTTAGCACACCATATCCACATCTTTAGAACATTTTCCTTAGTATACATCAGGAATGAAATATTTTAAATTTTGTGGGTAGATAAAACTTCTGAAACTGAAGCAGTGTAAATAAAAGTAGAATTTAACATCTTATATTTTCCAGATTAGAAATGAAATGTTAAATTCAGAGCTTCCTTTTTATTTTCCTGTAAGTCTGGACTAATGGACTTCAGTTGCCACTGTCCTCAAGGAATGAAATAATAGACAACATCAATATGGCTTATAGAAATAAACACCTACCTCTGGATGTGCAAGATGAGATGAATCAAAATAATTGCTATACCATCATTATGTGCTTAATATGTACCGCACGTTACAACAAAATTTCCAAGAATACAAAATCTGGAAAACTGAGCACGTTAATGCCAGTGATTCTACTGCTCAGTTTTAAATAAACTCAACCAAATATAATTCAGCCATAAAAGAGACTGCTACAATGTAGTAATAAACTTATTTTTATAACACCTACATTAATTTGTCAATTCTTATCTAAACTGTTCTAAACTGTGAAAACCAGATCGAAAATGAATACATAGACCCCTTAAAATACTAGTTTGCAGCACTAATAGTATATTTGCATATAGCCTCTCTAATTAAATTAAAAAAGTATTATTAGACATAGCAGTGGGAATCTAGACTGTTTTGAAACATTAATAGTATGGTAAATGAGGAAGAGACCTCTCTTGGAAGTAATCTCAACCGGTTTTGCAGGTATAAAAATCACTGAGAGTATTTTAAAACCGGTAACTGTAATCCTACCTGACACACCTGAAAGTATAAAGGGGGGGTGGGGGGTGGGTGACGAGAAAAATACATTAAAAAATAATTGAGATATTTTAAAATTATAAACAAAAATTAAAATATTTACTTACTGGATCCAAGTTCATTTATTTGTCCTGGAAATTTTATACAAAGAATATAACATCTCTAAGGAATTTTCCTGGCTCTTACACAACACTAGTCCCGTGTTGTTCCATAATCAAGTGTAATAAATATTTTAGGACAAAAGTCAAGTAACAGCAAGAGTTACCTTGCCACAAAATTGTATTCTGTAGGCTGAAGAATTGTTGAAGAACCTAAGTTCTTGGTGCTTGTAGCTTCAGCTGGTTTGCCGAAATATTATTTAGGTCTTAATAACTAAATTGCTTCTCAATTTTCCTTATTTAGAAGGATTTGATCTTCTTTGCTGTACGGCATATTTGAAAGCTAACTGCATAGGTTTTGTTACTATGGACAGCTAAAATTCTGCTTCAAAAATGCCAAATATTAACATCATAGATGAATTGTGATCAATAGAATCTGGCAAAGAATGTATTATAAAGTGATATGATAGCAAGAGAAGAGTTTCCCTTAGGTCTAGGGGAGCCTGGTGCAGCTGATAGTGTCAACAAAAAGCCTGAGAAAGGATCCATTGTAATTTGGAGATAAAGTGGCTATGAACAGTTAAGCTGTGTATGTTCTAATCCTGACATAGATAAAGAAAATATTTTCTTTTAAATAAATGAATACAGCCATTCAAAGTATACAAAAACACCCAAGCTCTCACTGCTGAAGTTAGATTTCTGGGTTATTCCTGGGTAGAGGTGTTGTTCTGCAGAGTTAAAATACACTTCGAAGATAAACTTTCAAATAAAAAAAAAAAAAAAATCTTTCTGCTTTTGGAGGGCAAATTAAAAACAAAACCAAAACAAAACACAAACAAAAAAAAAAACAACCCAAACAGAACAAACTCCATTTATTACTGTCTGAACTCTGGATCTGAGAGTCAAACTTGCTTTGTTCTGCTCTATTGCTACATACTGAAATGAGGCAATCTGCAGCAGAGAGAGTCTGAGGTCAAACACAATGCAGCTCTTGTACTGGCATGCCCCCACTAGCTAAAGCTCTCTAAATCCACACAGCTTAAGCAAAATTGAAACTTCTACAACTCTCAGTATTCTAAACTTCTTCCTTAGAAAGGAACAAACAAGAATGCCAAGGAAATTGCCAATTTTCTTCAGCATAATTAAAGTACCCAGCTTAACTTTCCGCTGTTTTGAACCTGTGCAAGCAGGATGTTTTTCCAAACTTGATGAAGCATATAACCCTTTTAGTAATCAAATCAAGACTGCAGAATGTAAATGCTACATTGTCATTTAACAGACGGTTAGACTGTGACTTAATTAAATGCTAGTTTTCAGATAATTCCTACTTACATTTTTGATCTCAATAAGAATTAAAGTATGGCACCTGGAATGACCTGATTTTGAGCTGGTTTGTGGTTTTGTGGTTGCCATGTGAGTGGGTTTAGTTTGTGGTTTTGTTGAACACACGAAAGTAAAAGTTTTAACCTTTTGAGATAGAATTTACTTTAAACCAGAGGTGTAGAAAAAAGTCATCCAAAAAGGAATTACTTTAAGAAACTTATGATCAACCTGAAAGGTAGAATTGAGGCAAGAGTTCCCCCTCATTTATAGCATATTCAACAGTTCCTACTGCAATAGCATGTACTTTTTCCTGCTAGTGAAATTCTCATTATTTAGATTTCTGAAAAGTAATGTCCCTACTGATGGATGACGTGTTGTCAGGGTACTTAATGTTCTTCTTGATTGTTGTGGATATCATTCTTACATGGTATGTTAATAAGAGTGAAAATAACCAGTTTTAAGAACCACTTTCGTACATTTCATTGACCTGATTGCTTCAATGTGTTCTCCTAGTTTATGTATCATTTATTAAAAGTTAGTCTTGCCTCTGAACTTGATAGAACATGCTTTCTTGACAGTATAATTGACAAAACCAATAAAAATGTTAATTTTTTGTAACACTTTGGTATGGTATAAATATTCACAAGCATGAACTTGATAGCCAATAAGAAAATGTGTTGTACTAATCATTTTCTCTGGAAAAGCTTTTCATATCAAAACTTTCTATGAGCAGGCTTGACCTTTTATGTTGGTTTTTATTTGCAGAAAGAACATATCTCTTCCCCAAGCATAGAAATTAACTTCATGATTTTTGTAATGCAATTCAGTATCTTGGCCTGAAGAAACTGGCCAAGTTTTAGAGATGAGTGAAAGAAAGGTCCTAAAGCCAGGAGTCCCCCGCAGCACAAAAGAGCCCAGAGCTGAGCAGATGCAGGACTGTCATGCTGGGGCCCCCAGCTGGGGAGCTGTTGCAGAGGCATGGCTTTAGAAGAAGCCACTGAAAAAATGAATAATCAGAAACCAGCCCAGACTGCTTCAGCTAAGCACCTAGCTCCCCTTTGTTTTTAACGTGAACATGCAACTGGAAAGTTGAGCTGGTCCTGGCTGTCTGGTTGTTTCAGAAGTTTCAGGGGCAGTCAAGATGTGTGGTCACTTGCAGTTATTCATATTCGAGGCAGCAAACTACAAATTTATCACTGTGAGGTTGGGTTTCATTTTCACCATGCCAGAAGACTTTGGTAATCTGCTTACTTTCCTGACTGATAGGCTGTGAGGGAGGTCAGGCAGAAAAGCCTGAAAGGAATCGAGCCTTTCTCTTGTAGCGTAAGGGAGTAGAGTGCTGCAAAACTGCTACTCAGCGGTCTGTCACAAAAAAGGGATATTGCGCTCTTTCCATCAGCTGTTTTTTTTTTTTTAAGAACATTGCTCTGACTGAATTACACCACCCTCTGACTGAGATCTTGTCAGTGTCAGCTCCACAATGCTAACAAAATGAGTTTTTACAGGGTTTTAAGGCATAGGCATCTAAATTTTCAACCCTAGTAGTCCAGTAAAGACAACAGTGCATGTGGTCATTCACAGAAGCAGCAATGTAGGACCTAACCTATATCTGGAAAACCTATTACTGTTCATAAGTCTACAGAAAGACAACTAGTTAAGAACAGATTTTGTGAACCATTCCCAAATGTGATGGATCTGTGCAGGGTGGGGGGAGGGAGAAAACAGCTATTGCTGTGGTCCTCCCTTGCTCTGTACCCTCCTAAGGGTGGTGGACCTGCAGGGAAGGTAATAATTTACTGATTTAAGCAGGTTTGAAAGCAACAGTTATTGTAGGGATAACAAGAAAACAAACAAACAAACAAACAAGAACAAACCAACAAAAGCTTTCCTAGATGTGCAGCTAAATGAGTTTTCCAGACAGATTTTGCACACATACATCTTTTGTGCGGCCTGTCACTCAGTCGTGAAGGTGCTGGCTGGCACCGTCAAAAGAAGTGAGTCTTTACCTCCACCTATATGAGGAGCTCCCTGAGAATTAAGCATAAGAAGGCTGAGGAATGCAGAAGCTGTGCATCTGCGCTTGGTGTAAGGCATATATGCCTAAAACTCAAAGTGGCTATCAATACAGCACAGAACTATATGAAAAAGTGAAATACATGATCTACCATCCAAGCTTTGCTCTAATTTCTACTGAGGGTCACTTTCACTTGTGTAGAAACCAGCTGTGACAGCAGAGGATCATCAGCCATGGAGGGATCTTCTCAACAATGTCACACTTCAAATAATATTGGTTAAGCTCTGTTTCTTCTGCCCTATTGCAGAAATATTCCTATGGTAATAATTTAATGTACTTGGTTCATCACAAAATTACATGGTAGGACGCAACAACTAGCTCTTGTAATTATCCATTATAATTTTTTTCATTCATTTAGACATGCTGCAGTGAATCTACTAAAGGTAGTTAGAAAAAAAAAAAAAAAAAAGTATTTACTGCATCCATATTTCTCACTGCAATCAATTTCACAATTCCCAAATCTTAACTCTCAGAAAAACATGTCTGTATTTATATCTCTGGTTAATGCTCATGATTTATAGCCTTACACACACACTTTAAATACTTTGCTTGTGTAGGTGAATGGCAAATAAGATTCATATGAAATAAGCATCAGCCAGTGAAAATGCAACGAAGTCACAAACAGAACAGATTAGGCCATCAAATATTGCCAAAAAAATGGTATTCTATAAACATTATGTATTGCATCTGAATCACTGGGTCGTCAAATGGAAATTGGAGAAAGAGCTACAAAGACGACAAAGAATGGCTATGAGCACCTCTTATTCCTTTATTACTGTGGTAAAATACCATATTCAGCAAAAGTTCTGGAGAGGGATAACTTCCATTACAAAAGGAAATCAATGTGTAATTTGGGGGGATGGAGGATTCTTACTAGATGATTCTTATCTGCTATAGTATAAGATTCCTGTATCTGTTCCCTGAAGCATTATTTTTCCAAATGAAGAAGATAGGCATAGTGAGGGGAAAAGGAAGGCTGACTACCTAGCTTTCTTTACCTATACATATATATACATTATAGAATCCTAGAATCATGAAATGGTTTGGGTTGGAAGGGACCTTAAAGCTCATCCAGTTCCAGCCCCCTGCCACGGACAGGGGCACCTTTCACTAGACCAGGTTGCTCCAAGCTCCGTCCAACCTGGCCTTGAACATTGCCAGGGGTGGCGCAGCCACAATTTCTCTGGGCAGCCTGTTCCAGTGTCGCACCATCCTTACAGTGAAGAGCACACATATGCACACACATATACAGGCACACACATACACACAGGCATACACATGTATATGTCAATGCATATACATAACCTTTATAATTTCAGAAGGCAGAATCTAATATTCCTTGCACCTTGGCTTGGAGGGCACTCTTTTAGCCACAACAAGGTGTAGTCTTTATTTGGCTGCTCCTACTCTGTCCTGTTCAGTTTTCTCTGAGCCAAACTGATCTGTTTTCTTTGTCATTTGCTAAACTTTCTAAATATTTTTCTCCTGTATATTGTCCAGCCACAGACTTTGTCAGAACTGCTTTCAATTTCACAATCAAACTTCACAGACAAAAAAATAAAGAGCAGTGTGGTGAAGAAGAGGAAGACTGAAGAAGAGTGCGGCGGGAGAACATGGACAAAGCAGCAACGACCAATGTGATCAAATGTTGACAATTTATTAAATGCAAGCATCACTTTTTATAGAAAAGTTACAAAGTACTGGAACAGTCGATAACATCTGATCAGTTAACATGAAACGACCATAGCAACAGGCTCCTGCCTTGCAAGCAAGGCCTGCTCCGTGGTAACCTGATCCGGCGCCGACATCCTGCTCAGTGCCTTTATGGCAACCTGAATGCAGTGCTCAGTGCCTTTGTGGCAACCTGAATGCGGTGCTCAGTGCCTTTGTGGTAACCTGATTGCGGGTGCTCAGTGCCTTTGTGGTAAGCCTGCTCAGTGCCTCCCCAAGGCAAGGTCCTCTTCAAGTCGGCAGGTAGGCATCCTTTGTTAACCCTTTCAGTAGCCTGTGAAGCCCTCAGCTCACTACTCGAGTGAGGCTAAGTCAGAGGCTGGATTGCTCACATGTTCACTCTCAACAAGAAACACTGCAACAGAAGAGGAACCAACAACACATAGTTTCTCATCAGGTCTGTACCTTACGGGTGCGGTACCTTACCTCTGCAACTCAGCAGTCTTCCCAGGCTAAGAAGCAGGCTTAGAGGAAGCATGGCAGTACCTATAGTCACCTTCGTGTAACTCTGTTTGGAAGTTCTGTATATCAGTGGGTTGTCTTTACAAGGAGGTGACCAACCAGTAGCACACCCTGGTCCCTTTCAGCCTCTTCAGCAGGTCTGCAGTGTACCACACTGCCACATCTGAACTCGATGGCCTGTGCAGCCCTGTGCCCCTCTGGCAGGGATCTGCCAGAAAAGAAAGCAGGTATGACAAGAAAAATAGGCTTTTCCCAGCTGCAGATCCTTTCTTCCTTCCAACAGGACGGGATTAAACTTGTTGCAGCGCTGAAAGCAAAGTGCAGGCCTCTGACTGCAGAGCCTGCATCTCCTGTTACCATCTTGGAGGCCAGGGCCGGCTGGGCATCTCAGTGGGGCTCAGGGGAGACCAGCCCATGTGGGCAATGAGGGTGGCCTGGAAGCATCAGTGTCTGCAGATGGCAGGCGATGGTGCCAGGCCTCTGCTTGGCAGGAGTCCACCTACTGCATCCTTGCCATGGCCAAAACTCCAGTGCGTGATAGTGGCTGCCTGAGCAGGACTAGTGAAGAAGCACAGGGGGGTGCTGGCGCCAGCACACTCTGCAAAGAGGGTGTCAGGAGCAGCAGCTCTGTTTAATTAACTTAAACTTGAATTGGGTTTTTATGGGTGTTTGGCAACATTTTGAAATTATGGCACGTTAGTTAAGGATGCATTGCAAGAAAACATGCGGAAGCAGAAGCTTTATTCAACCCTAATAAAGCATCATATCCTCCAGGGTTCTTTTTTTTCCCCCAATTCTGTGGGTCACAAATGATGTGAATTAAACTGAGACATACCTCTCCTCTTGTTTTCAAGTAGTATAATGCAATGCAAATTAGGAACAAAATGAAGGTTTTGCATTTTTCTTGAATTACTTTTTTTTTTTTTAATAACATTTGATGATTGTTTTTTACTGAAAACAATAGGAAGGGTTGAGCTGCTAAGCTGCTGTGAAAGGAAAAATGAACTGGGCTCAAGTTTTCCCTCATGGAAAGGCATTTCTGTCACGCAGGAAGAAACTCATTCTTTTTCTGCTATAGGAGTGTCTTCTTAGGACACCATTCCTGGACTAATCAACTCCCAGAAGTGGAGAATTTAAAATTTCTTATATTTTTAATTCTTTTTTTTTTTTTTTTTTTTTAATTTATTTTGGGTTTTTTTTTGCAGTACCAGCAGGAGAGTTTCTCTCTGCCACAAAAGGATTATTTTCTGGTTCTTATTTGCTGAGGTTTGTTTAATAAATAAGTTGGTAGGAAGCATGAAGGAATAATCATAGTCATGGCTTATTGCAAGATGTAAGGATATGTGAAAAGTACTAGTGAATACTCTGAAACTCTAATTGAAAACAGTTAGTGCAGGAAAGACATAAAGAAAAACCAAACCTGTACCCACAAAATTCAGGGAAATGGCAGTACACAAAGAGCTGAGCTTTTCCAAGGAGTTATTCCCTGATCAAAAATATTGTCAATTTTTTGTTAATTTCCTCTGAGTTTTTAAGACGCCATGGGCGCGTGTGTTTGTATGTGCATATGGAGAAAATGTGCATAGGCACACACTGAAGCCGATTTATTTTGATCCATACATCTCATATACATATACACGTCTATTAATATACATTAAAAATGTATTTTGACAAGGTTCACCCTAGCCAGCAAAAACAACACAGAAGATCACTTGTAGCCAGCACATGGTAAAATCAATAAAACAGGACATAACTGTATTTGCTCTGCCCTGTTACTCATCATTCTATTTTACGCTCATAGAAGATATGAATTATTCATTTTTAAGCACAATAGGAAAACATTAGTACTTTTTAATGGCCAAGTGGGATTTTCTAATGAAAGACTCATAAGCCAGGTTCATTGTAATGAGGAAAATTTTTACAAGAACAGTTATTAAGTTTAAGAAGTACTCATAACTTCTTGTTCGGAATATGACAACCTGGGTCATGAAAACAACTGCATTTTGGTTATTGATAGAGAAAATGAAAAGTGAATGACAGAGCTTTTTTTTTTTTTCTGATATAAAAATCATTGTGTAAATTAGCTCCCAACTAATAAAAAAAAATACTGGCTATATTCCTAATAATAATGCAAGAAAAAGTGGCTAGTGAGCATTTCTGCTAGCTTCCCCAAGGGTACTGAAGGAATTGGCAGAAGTGTTCACCAACCCACTTTCAGCCATTTATCAGCACTCCTGTCTAAACAAGGAGGCACCAGCTGACTGGAAGTTAGCAAACATTGTCCCCATCTATGAGAGAGGCCAGATGGAAGATATGGGAGTTTACAGGCCTGTCAATCTGATCTCAGTGCCAGGGAAGGTTAGGGGGTAGATCACCTTGAGTGCTATCATGAGACATGATATAAGGCAGAAAAAAGACACAGAGGAAGGTGAGTGTCCCGGGTTAAGCAGTAGCAGTCATTTTTTCTCCTTCTTAGTAGCTGGTATAGTGCTGTGGTTTTGACTTTTGGCCTGGGAACAGAGCTGATAACACCAATGTTTTTAGTTACTTCTCAAATGTTTAGTCTGACCAAGGACTTTCTCAGTCTCATGCTCTGGCAGGGAGGAAGGGAAGCTGGGAGGAAGCAGAGACAGGACACCTGACCCAAACTAGCCAAAGAGGTATTCCATACCACAGCATGTCATGCCCAGGATGTAAAAACTGGGTGCAGGGACCCAGAAGAGTGGGTTCACTGCTCAGTCAGGCTTGGTATCGGTCGGTGGGTTATGAGCGGTTGTATTCTCTTCCCTTGTTGTTTCCCTTGTCATTATTACTACTGGTGGCAGCACCAGTGGTTTGTATTATACCTTAGTTATTGGACTGTTCTTGTCTTAACACGTGGGAGTTACATTCTTTTGATTCTCCTCCCCATACCCCGAGGGGCATGGGAGAAGAAAGAGGGGGGAGTGAGTGAGCAAACTGCATGAGTTAGAGCTGGGCTTAAATCACAACAGTGAGGTGCCACGAGGAGATGACATGAAGTTGCTGCATGTTTGACTAACTTGTGAGGACAGATGAGGGCAGGAGGTGGGAGATGATGGGGCAGGAGGTCAACACTCACAAAAACTCTATGACAAGGTTGACCTTTGGCCAAGGACCAGGCAGATTTGGCCAGTACAGGTGCTCAGTGAGCATTGATTTGGTGATGACATAAAAATAAATTCGAATCATGAGGTTTAATATAGCGTTCTCAACTCCATCCTTTTTATATAGACTGTAATCTTTCTGAGACAGTGACACTTCACAGAAAATATATTACCTTATGTTTATCAGGGAAAGAAAAAAAAAAAAAAACAAAATACCTTAGTTTAATTCTCTTTTTTTTATTTTTTTTTTTTAAATCTGAAAAAATAATTTTCTCTCTTCACCTCCCCCCGTAGCATTATTTTGCATCAGAGCCAGTGTTCTGTCATTTGTTTGACCTACTGCTTTATATAACCCTAATTGTAATGATCAGGTATTCTACCAATTAAGTACAATGCTAATCATTGGCCTTATCTGATTAATGAAGGGAAATAATCTGTTTCACAGTTTAACGTTTCTAATTTACTCTTATTTAAAACTATGTAAGCCTGAGAATTGGTAGACTTAGAGGCATGTTCTATTCAAAGGGGAAAAGAAGGAATGCAACCTCCATTTTCACAAGATAAGGTACTGTGTAAACAGAATTTCTTGCCTGTATATTGCTTCTTTTGCCAACATTTTATCACAACATCTTATATAAAATATATTTTCACTATGACTGTAATCTGGAGAAGGAGCAGAGAAGATAATTCTTATTGAGGTAAATTTCATGTACAACATGATAACACATGTATACATGATATGGTTGGAGCAATCCCAGGCACAGCTACAGGTTGGTCAGAGAAGAGATTCAGAGCAGCCCTGAGGAGAAGGACTTGGGGTGTTGGTCGATGAGAAAATGAACATGAGCCGGCTTCAGTGTGCGCTCACAGCCCAGAAAGCCAACTGTATCCTGGGCTGATTGAAAAGGAGCGTCACCAGCAGGTTGAGGGAGGTGATCCTGCCCCTTTACTCTGCTCTCGTGAGACCTCACTTGGAGTGTTGTGTGCAGATCTGGTGTCTTCAACATAAAAAGGACATGGAACTGTTGGAACAAGTCCAGAGGAGGGCCATGAGGATGATCAGGGGACTGGAGCACCTCCCATATGAAGATAGGCTGAGAAAATTGAGGCTGTGGAGAAGAGAAGGCTGCGTGGAGACCTCATAGCAGCCTTCCAATACCTGAAGGGGGCCTATAGGGATGCTGGAGATGGACTCTTCATGAGGGACTGTAGTGATAGGACAAGGGGTAACGGGTTCAAACTTAACTAGGGGGAGTTTATATTGGATATGAGGAAGAAATTCTTTCCTGTAAGGGTGGTGAGGCACTGGAATGGGTTGCCCAGGGAAGTTCTGAATGCTCCATCCCTGGCGGTGTTCAAGGCCAGGTTGGACAGGGCCTTGGATGACATGGTTTAGTGTGAGGTGTCCCTGCCCATGGCAGGAGGGTTGGAACTAGATGATTTTAAGGTCCTTTCCAACCCTAACTATTCTATGATTCTATGATTCTATGATATTCCAAGGTGACTGGGAGGCTTGCTGCCTGTTTCCTATACCACAAGTGAAGGTTTGTTGCCTTCTGGTTAAAATCTCTGACAGTATTGCTGCAAACCGTGGGGTTGACTGGCTCACGTGTTTATTAGGGTTCCACCAAATTAAAGCATTAGAGATATAAAAGAATTAAGTAGATAATTATGAACCAGAATATCTCTACTGCTTGTCTTCTCTGGAAAATACTAAGGCCAGTCAGTGAGTTGGGAAAACATTGTGATGAGCATAACTGAATAAGTTTAGCCTGGTTTTAAGGAAAAAAAAAAAAAAAAAAAAAAAGAAATCTTGCCCAAATGCCCCTCATTTTTTATTTTTGCATATATGGTGAAAGCATCTTAAGTTTTTTGGAATTGTGGAAGTATGACACAACAATTTTTGATTTGATTTCTGTTTCCCAGAAATAGTCATAAGTGTATGATTCCAGGAAGACTTGTGTTGCCTTTTTTTTTTTTTAAGCTCATGACCCCTGAATATATTGACTCTCTCCTGCCTTACTGACAACATTTGTCCTTGTCTTACAAGACTTACCTGTCTTATAACTGTGCCATTCCCTTGCTGAAACCAAGAGGACCATGTATGCAAAATGACAATAAAAATGAGCCAAACCTTGCTGGACACGTGCAAAGCAGGCTGTGTAGTGCATGGTGGGGAAATCAGTGCATAGTGTGCAGGGTATGGATTAACAAATATCAGAATTGTCATGGTCAGGTCTGGGGCCACAGGCATTATCATAGTATTTTAGAATATTTTTTCACTTCAAAATTTATTTTCTGGGAAAAGATACAGGGCTTTTGCCTTGAAATAAAATGACAATCAAATAGGTGCTGAAGAACTAGTACTGCAAATTATCATTATGGAAAAAGAAATGGGATTAGCGAAACATGATTATAGGTTTAGCAATAACGCCACCTGCAAGTAGGCATCCAACAGTCATGGCAATTAAGTTTCAGGATTTCAACTGAGGGAGTAAAATTAGTTGTGGCTGCTCCGAGGAAGACATTTTCTTTATGAACACATCCATCTATATTTTGCAATTAGGTCATAATTTGAAGTATCCAGGTAACTAAACCCATTGCTCATTCCTAAGGACAGAGACCAACTTTGCACTAGTTCCTAGAATATTTTTGATGCTCACTACTAAATTACTTTGATTCAATAACATTTCTTCTTGTTGCATGAGTTGACATCTGTGCATCTTCCATGTGCAGATACTGTAATTTCATTTTTAAAGATGTTCAATACGCAACAAGATATTTACTCAAAAATATCAAAATCTACCCAAGAGTTATAAAGTTATTCCAGGCTAGCTTTTTGGACTTAAATTCCATCCCTAAACCTGAAATTTTTAAATGTGTGCAAGTGACGTAGTTGTATGGGGCATGTTCTAAACTGGATGAAAGTCTTTGAAAACCTCCGTACATGCTTATATTTGATAAAACATACACCTTATAAACTCAAGCATCAGTTAAGTTCAAAAATCATTAAACTCTATGTTTTGTTCAAGTCACAAAATGAAATATGTCACATAATGCCCTGTAGTAATTATACATCTGATTATGAGACTTGATTCTAATTTTGCTTGCTGCAACTGCTATTTCATTGTCAGAGTTCAAATTATTTCTCAGTGGATTTTCTAGACATAATTTTACTCCTATCATATCATTATACTCTTATTGTAAAGTATCACTCAAAATATATCCAGCATTTTTAATTGTCATTGTACTATCTGTATAAATACATTTAGTGTTCTGCTTGTGAGGATGAGATGGATCCATATGGAATTCTGCTTATCACTTAACCTTCCTTGTTTAGTCAGGAAAAAAGATACAAGCTTCCTCTGTAGTCATGTAGAGATGTAAGCGTGTCATGTGTGTTTAAGCGCTTTGTGAAGTCAGGGTCCAAGGTAATATGTATGATTACTAATACAAATTAGCTGCTGAATCATAACATGCAGAATTGCAATCTGCAGTTCAAGCTCTTCTGCAAGCCACTTGCAGTATCCCTTCCTGCACAGATTTTCCTTGCCCATTTTCAAACACGAACCCTGTTCATCTAAAACATTGCTAACATTACTAGCATCAGATGTTACACAGTTAAAGCTCCTGTCTGCATGGGCCATCTTTGCCATCTCTGTAGGTAAAATGGCATTGCTCACTGTTATATGTCATTCTATAAAACTGTATTTGAATAAGTGCTTTCTGTCTTAGAACCTGTACTTGGTGTAAAATATGATATAATAAAAAAAAAAAAGGTTTACACATTCATAAAAAAGCTTATGCTAAAATGCCTTCAGAGGGATTCTCTGGCTAGGTTAATTTTAATGTGTGCTCTGTATTTTGAGAGGTCTCTACTCCATACAATAAACAAAGTTTTACTGTGGCCAAGAATTATTTGCATGTACAAGTACAGACTTTAAAGCAGATTGAGGAATAAATGTGAGCTGGACAAATTCTTCAGAACAGCTCATGAAACCTCGGCTCCCACACTGCCTCTACTCCGACTGATAAGCTAAATAAGAATAAATTTTTAATTGTGTAATGACATTTTACAATTAGAATATTATACTGCTTACTTTTCCTTTTAACAAGGAGCATAATTTGATTAAACTTGTAGTTATGGTAATGATTATACTCATTACATGCACCAATAGTCACATGCCTTTCTCAGAAATATCATTGTTACAAAAAAATTAGTAAAATTCCAGAGTGGTTTAAAGTCACTTACTGAGGCATGGATTGTCCCCAGTTTGGTGGAAATTCTTGCTCAAGAGAGAACTTCTAGCACAGAAATTAACCATGTTAGTTTTGCAGTACAAGAGCTAGAAACATGTTCTGTTCCTGTCTCACTGAAAGCTTTTTTTTATTCCTTCTGGCTTACCAACAATAACTAGTCCTTCTGAACTTTCAAATGCCACAGAAAATACTAAATGAAAACCAGTTTAAAAAACACCACTAGAGGAAAAAGATTCTCTACATGTGGCAGCTTCAAAATACTGTTCAGCTTTTGCTGTAGCAGTGCGAACACAATTCTCGTGCTGCTTATCTGTCTAGTAAAACAGGATAATTCTACATAGCCAGCCTAAGCTCACTAGTAAAATATATGAATAAAGTTTCACAGTTTGTTTTTTTTTTTGTTTTTTTTTTTTTTTTTTTTTTTTTTTGTTTTTTTTTTTTTTTTTTTTGTTTTTTTGTTTTTTTGTTTTTTCTTTCCATTTCTCCAATTAGGGAAATGGCAAACAAAACAAAAAAGTAAACTATAGTAGAAAAAAAAAGAAAACAACAACAAAGTGGTAGCAGATAGGAAAGCAATGTTGAAAGCCTTTGAATTTAGCTTCGCCTGACAACCTATCTTGACATTCATTGCAAATATGGAGAAGACCTGTAAAGAGAGGAAATCTGCTGTCAAAACTAATGCTGAACGAATCAAAGAGTGAAAGCAGACATGGAAAGCTGAATGGAAAAAGTCTTTGAAACATCTGGAGTTTTCCTCAACTGCAAGACATCTTGCCTTAAAATAACCAGCTGGTTTATGAGTATAGCAGTGTGTGTGTATAAACAAATCACTGTAGAAAGCTAAATAGATGTAAATGATTATTCAGATCACTTATGCAACAGAAATTATGTTAGCAATACAAAGAGCTGAAACTGGAAAGTCTACCATATTGAAAGGAGTGTATGAATTCCTACAAGATGTTTTAGAATGCTTTTTTCTTGAGTGTCATTTTTCAGTATTGGGGAGGGCTAAAGCTATGTGTTTCTCTCTAAAAATTTTGCATAACCCTGTGATACAGAAAATGGTCCCATGCAATCACTGTATTTGTGCTATTCTTTGTGTGAGAGATTTATAAATTTTGTATTTCTAACCTTTCTAAAGAACCCCCCAAAAGTGGAAAGGTCATACACATTCCCAGGCTCTAGTCCAAATTTACTTGTGTTCTGTTGCGCCTAACTGCAGATTTCAATATTCTTTTATCTGTAGGGTTTATTTTCTCACCTTGCCTTGGTTAATTTGATTAACCCCAAAAAATCTAAATGAGAGATTAAGCCATGATGCATGTTTACATTTGCTTCCACTAAAAATACAGTTGTGTTTTAGTTCTCAGATAATTAGCAGTCACATTTCATTAATTTTCTATTACAGAAAGAAGCTGTACTTTACAAGAGGTTAATTCTTAACTGTATTAACTGATTCCAGTAAATGAAAAATGGGAGTTTGAAGGAGGTTCCTAACCATGGTCCTATCTCTACTGCTCTACCACATGTGCTGCCAAGGACTTGGGAAACTGCATCTGCTTATTGCACAGTCTAACCTAGACTACTGTCTGGACTATGGGCACAGGTTTTGTTTTGGAAAAGAGGGCTCAGGTTTTGGGAAAGAATAGGAATTCGTGGAGACCTATTGTTTTGCCAAAGCATGAGGGCAAAGGCCAACAACTGGGAAGTCTTCTCAAGGTGTTAGCATGGGCACAGCCCTCCTCCACATGACTCAGTTTGCATGCTGTGCCTTGTATCTCCCTCATCCCTTGGCTTACCTCCCCTCACACCAAGGATTTTGTGACTGTCAGGGGAGGTTGCTCAAACCCTAATCATTTTTTAACACATCATGAAATACAGACAAATGAATCTCAAATTTAGAAAAAATTATTCTTACAATCTTTAGGTTATTTCCTGCACTTAATATTATGTGTAAAAATAATTAATTTTGATACCTTAAAATTTGAGTATATAACTGCAGGCAAATATTGTACCATAAGTTATTAAAATTTAGCACTGAAAGAATAGTTTTAAGATGTTTTTCATATTTTTGCATCCAGTATAACATTTCTTGAAGGCTTTTCTCTTCCACAAGCCATATATTTTAAATCTGGTTGTATACTACCATCTATTAAGTGTAAGACATGTTCCTTGGAGCTAATAAAGGAAAGAGTGCTATGAACCATAATTCTGAGCTGCAGTTGTTTAATATAAGAAATGGAAATCAATTATTTTAGAAATATCAGATGTCACATTACATTTGTTTCAATATATTAATTTTCATTAGACTTAGTTGACTTCAGATCATTTTAATGATTTTTCCCCTTTGGGCAGACTGTCATTTCAATCACTTGAAGATAGGTTTTTTGAATTAATTTTAAGACAGTTTAAAAAGAAATGGTATGAAAGAGGGTGAGAGGTTAAAAGAATGAAATATATCTGGATTAAAGCATTGATGTTGAGTTACAACTTTTATATCTACTTCAGAATTCAAATCAGTTTGGCTTTTAGCCTGTACAAAGGCATAAACCAATGTTCATGCCCTTCCTAGAGAAAGAAAAGCCAAAATCAATGGCAAAATATCCCCCACTTATTGCACACATAGCTAGTTATTTCACTACATTGTATAAACACTGCTCATGATGGAACGACAGCCAGGCATGCTTTACCTGGTATAGTTCCTTGCGAAGCATCACCCACTGTTGTGTATGCTTTTAAGGGTTGTAAATGACTCAAGATGCAACTAATATCCTAAAGGGTTTTTTCTCCCACTGAAGTCCTAGGACGCTCATTCATCCTTCCAGTCTGTTTTTCACTGATCACCTGCTTATCTGGGGTCTTGTAATTGTTTAGAGTCAACACCAGGGCTGGTCTTCTAGGCCATGCAGTTAGTCCTCCATCTCTGTGAGTAACAGAATAGTGAAAAGACTGGATTACATTGCTTTTAAAGAATGCAGTTCACTACTATTCTTATTTCCTGAAGAACAAAATATATCTGAACGATCCAGTGCCCCATTAATTCGCGGGAAAAATTTCAGCCTTCTTTTTTCCTGTGTAGAGTCATACTTCCACTTGTCTTATGAGTACCTTTCTCCCAAGTCTGGCCAGCCCATGGCTGGAGTTTTACCACATGAGTGGCATGCAACACTGCCGTATGCTCTCCAAAATCCGCCTCTAAGACTCTGAGTTACCAGCACCTTCTTTCCTTTTGCGGTGCACTTTCAGCTTTCTGGCTGAACTACTAACACACTTCTTTTATTGAAGCCAGAAGAGCTATTTTTATTCAGGCTGCATGTTTTCACCCTCAATCTCTCATAAACTCTATAACCCTCTTCTAAGGTTAGAATGCATCTAACTATTTGTTCCCGTAGCATCCACTGAATGAGGCTTTCCTCATTTCTCTCAGGGACATTCTATGGAATCAACTGTTTGATCTTCAGAGGGTTCTCAGGGAAACGAAAAAACAAGGATAAAAAAAAAAAAAAAAAAGAGGAAAAAAAAGAAAAATTAAGAAAAGCAGAAAAACAACAGAAAACCCCATACAAAACAAACAAACAAAAAAGACACCTTGGGAAAATGTCATGTAACCTTGAGTTATACTGGCTCTCTTTATCCCAGCTATGCTAGTTTGGCCTCATCAGCAGCACTATCCAGAACTGTTCAGACTTTGATACCAGCAATGAATCAGAAGCTTTGCCAAGCATATTTCCCAAATAGAGCTTTCAAATAAGGCAACATAACCTTCACAGGGTGGACCACAAGGCAGTTATCAGTCACTCCTTTCTGTAAGCTGAGCATTCCCAGCAGAGCACTGCTGTTAACTTCACTTTTCCTGCTCACTCTCTTGCCAGAAGAGGAGCTATTCTAAACCTCCACAGTGGTCTGGGAAAAGGAAGCAGCTGTCTGCCTGCAGGAAAGGGCCAAATTTGGAAATTCTCCAAAGGCTACAGGAGATCCATCCTATAGAGTAAGCATGTTTGTTGCCAGCGTGAGTAATCTCTGAAGATCTGTATCCTGGGTACCAAAGTGCACATGATTCATAGGCTTTAATTCCCACACACTATAAACACCTTGTGACTATATACTTTTCAGAGGGCTGAAAGTTAACTGGAGTTAAATACTTACATGTTTTATCACTTTGCAATACTGCTGTGCTGCCATCTCACATTAGACCTATTGCCACCTAAGGAGACAACAGGTGTTTGTTTTTATGGATTTATTTTATAAGCAGAAGGACAAAGAACATGGCTGCTTATAGGAACAGAGCATGGTATGCTGTCTTCCCAGCAGCATACCGCTCTTAATGTGAGCCATGACTAGATTAAAAACAGGAGAACCTTCATCTAAGTCATTAGAATTGCACTGAAATGTGAATCAAATCAGGTCATAGAATTACTTGCAAAATCACAGATACCTTAACAATATGTTGCTGGACTCCAAAGGTATGATTGTTTCTACACCAGATGTAAAAAATACAGGTAAATAAAATGGAATGACTCCACGAATATCTTGAGAAAATGGTACTGATTAATAATTATAACTATCATGATGCTAAGCCTGTCCAGACAAGAAAGCTTCCCATATTTTCACCAGCAAATTTTTCATGTAGACAAAAAAAAACAAAAACAAAATCAATCAAAGAAAAAAATTTGGGCAAACTAGAATAATGGAATTGAACTGCCCCCTGCCTTTTAAAATAAAATTTCCAAGCTGTAATTGCAGTAATTCCTCTCTTTTCACTGCTGTGAATCACAAACCTTCACTGAAGAGGGGAAAAATACTCAGGAATTTTTCTGTCTTGGACTGTATTATTAGAACATGGAGGCTGCAGGTATCTGAGCAGGGTTGGCAATACCCTGGAATCCTGAAGGATTGCAATGCTCTGATATATCATATTTTTCTCTACAAAACAAGACACCAGTCAACCTAGAAATTTCATTTTCTACTACTGCTGTTAACTACATTAATTGTTCATGAAACCTAATTGGTTTGCATGATGTGTATGGCATATCATAGAATCATAGAATCATAGAATCATAGAATCATAGAATCATAGAATCATAGAATCATAGAATCATAGAATAGTTAGGGTAGGAAAGGACCTTAAGATCATGTAGTTCCAACCCCCCTGCCATGGGCAGGGACACCTCCCACTAAACCATGCCATCCAAGGCTCTGTCCAACCCAGCTTTGAACACCACCAGCGATGTAACATTCACAACTTCCCTGTGCAACCCATTCCAGTGCCTTACCACCCTTACAGTAAAGAATTTCTTCCTCATATCCAATCTAAACTTCCCCTGTTTAAGTTTGAACCCGTTACCCCTTGTCCTATATAATCAACACCTGCCAAATGATACCACATTTTTGTTCCTTTATGGAACAGATTTACAGACACAGAAGTGAAAATGTCCATACAGCACTTCAATATGATTCTGTCACTTCTGCCCCTGCAGCCACGAAAGACATTGAAACAGAATGTGTTGCTTTCTGCTATTCCGTATATTCTTCCTAAAAGTAATGGCAATTAAATAGGTACTGGTATAAAAGGTAACTAATTAGTAACTAATACTAAGACAAGGGGAAGTGTTGTTTAATGCTTGTGAGCTATTTAGCACTTGTCTGGGTAATACAATACTATTATTTCTGTATAAAACTAACACTAAGTAATTTAATGCCCATTGTATGTCCTATGAAAATTTTCTTAATCTAGAAATGGCAAGAGAAAAATACATCATGGTGTCTGCACTTAGTACAGAGTTCTCACACATATGCTTGGTGAGTTTTAATTACGACTCAGAAATGGACCTTAGAGTAATAAAGTCTTATTCTGAATGGGAAATTGTTCTTTTTCCACCACACTTTTAATTTCTTCCTCCTCCTATTTTCAATTAGCATTTTATTCACATGGTCCAAATGGTAAATGACAGAAACTTTTCCTGTTGGTGAAAAAAAGTTGCTCAAATAAGATTTAAAAGGTTTAAGAAGTCCTGGGCTACACCTTTCTCCCATTCAGGCTTATCACTGTATAAGCTTATTAAACTCTGAATAACAGATTTACTAGTTACTACAGATTTACTACTTGAATTAATATCCCTTTATGAGATGCTTGAGTTTCTCCTCTCTCCCTTTTCTACTGTATACTGTCCGTTTTTCTATTGGGACAATGATTTTAGTGAATCTATTGCATATCACAATAGCAGGGCATTTTATTTATTTAATGAATGCAGTTGCCTTCCTAATGAAATAGTGTATATTGCAATATACTTAGTTACAGAAGAATAGTTTATCCAAATGTGGAAAAAGCAAAATAAACAAAAAACTACCACCACCACCAACAAAGGATATCAACCCACAAAACAAAACAAACAAACAAGACTGTGACTTTTCCATAGGGTTTTTGTATTAAAACCTTAAATAAAAAGAAACTTAATTTAGGTCATTAATAGCCAAATCCTGTAAATTTCATCAGTAAGAAAATATTCAGCTTCCAGAGTGTAATTCAGACCATGGTGCCTGAATTTCCAATGCTGACTTGGACAGGATGCTACCTGAACTGACAAACTCATTTTCAAAAAAATAAAATCTGGTCTACCCTTTCATTTAAATACTCAAGAAATCTGAAAATAAAGAGGCACTGCAATATGTTCTTCATAGTAAATTAGAGACGCGAGATGTAACTCTCCTACGTATAAACGGGAAAGTTATATCTTTCAGCAATGATCCCATTTGAAATACACCAATTTGGGAATAAAATTAATTCTCAGACAAGAAAATTAAAAATATTATACATATATTTTCTATAACATGTGATTTTATTTCCCCTAATAATTAATTTGATTTTTATCAATCACAACTTCCCAAATCAGCAATGACTGCAGCTTACTAGGGAATTTTTTTGAGTGCAAGAGCTCATTCTAGCAATCTCTTTGGGTCAAATGACCTCACACATTAAATACTTTATTTTTCTATAACTTATTTGTTTACCACCTGATCATCTGAATTTCTCAGGTACGTCTGTCTGGGTAAAGTCACTAAGGCCTATCAAAGGACCATTTTCTCCCCTTGCAGCTGTCTGTAACTAGAGGCTCACCTCAAATTCCACCACCCAAGGCATGGCTGCAAGCTGTGCTCCCAATACAGCTATACTCCACCTCAAGCTAAAAGGTGAAATAGCCATAGCTGAAATCTTCTGTAATTGAAGTCATTGTTGCCCTTTCCAAAAAACACAAGTGGTTATTGCTCATTTACTTTCATCAGTTATCTGAGAATTCTAATTTTCAGCTGGGCACCAGTCCGACGCCAAGTTTTTCTTATGGTTATTATTTGTTGAGTGCAAAAATTCTTTTTCTGTTTATTCCGCCTTATAAATAAACTTAGCTACCTTAAGTCTTAAAATTCCACTCATTCCTCACTTCTTTGTGTTTGCTGTATGATTGCCTCTCTGTGTGTATTGTCCTCAGTAAGCCTGGGATTTTCGCTCCTGTTCTCTGTCTGGATGAGTGACCAAGTACTCCTGACAGTTGCGCTTTCAAATTCAGGGTGTATTGTCAATGTGTGCTCCTTCAAGTGACTTCAAAATTCTCTTTACATAAATAATTGTGCTGGTAAAATTCAGCTCTGCGACCACAGGAAGAAAACACAATAGGTCCATGGGAAGGATTGGAATAAATTTATTTCAAGAATTAATATTCATAGCTACTCATTTTTCATTGTTTGACTGATACCTCTATACAAAGAGCATATGACAAGTAGGAAACAGACTGTCAAGAAGGAAAAAAATGGACACAAAGAGAAAATTTAATAGCACTAAATGCCTGATATACTGTAAAATATAGCTTTTACTGGAAAAGCAATTCTCTGAGTCATCATTTGGACAGGAAGAGAAAACATGGCCAGACTTACAATATTGTTGGACAACTCCAGCATATCCTGAATTTCTGTGCATTTGATTCTGTAGTTATAAGGCTGCATTACATATGGTTGTACACAGGTAAAATAATCTTAACAACAATAACAAATCCTTAGTACATTTTAAAAAGCAGTTTAAAGGGAGTGTTAGTGTTTATAGTGAAATAACATTGGCTGCTCACTCGCAGAAGACAAGTGTGAGCTGCAAAAAGGACATTGCTCACATGGCATCCAGGTTCAAGTACGAGTAGAGGCAGGTTTATTAAACAGTAGTAAAATGTTAATTTTTATTAGATCTTGTACCGTGGAGCAATGTTCGTAGGGAGAATACATTTTATTGGAGCAATTAATATAGCTAGGGAATTACAAGCTTTCAGGCATACAAGACTTTTTCAGGTCTTAAACGGAAGCAGCACACTTCAGGCTTAATGCATATGAAGAACAATTGCTCTCACTCTGAACTTAATTATGCTAATTTGTTTTTGCAGTGCCTGAGTAGACATTTGGCAATTTGTCAAGCGACAGGTGAGCGCTGGCAAGACTGATCCTAAATGCTGTGTACATGCACTTGTCAAGGAAGCAGGTTTATTCCCAGCAGAGCAGCCAGTGAGAACCAAGAGAAACACTGCTGGTAGGTGAGCCAAAGACCACCCTTTCATGACAAGATAAACTAGTGAAATAGGTCCTGCTCTGCCTTACACCACTGCTGGGGCTTGACTGACACCGCAGTGCGGTGGCTCTAGACCTGAAGCCAGCAGAGAGTTAGTTCTACAAACAAATAGAAAAAAAAGCCCCACAGTTTTTCTGCCAGAAATGAGTAGGTGTGGGGTGTCCAACAGACCAGTGCCTGCACAAAGTAAAGGGTGTTTGGGGGTGCATGACTGGGATTCCTTCTAACCAATAAAGATGCAGATTTGAGTTTAGTCTTAGACATGGGGCAGTACTTCCCTCCCTGTGCTGACCCTAGAAAAGCCAGGGAGTTTCTCACCAGTAGTTTCTGATCTTAATAGAGAAACACTTGTGCTGAACCTGGGATTCTGATGTGGAGTTTGCATGCAGCATGAGTGCTAATGCTAATGCAGGCTCCTGCCTGGAAACTCTGTCATTGCTCACACCCAAAGAAAAGAAAGGAAAAGGATTTAAAGAGAGTTGAAATGAGATCTTCACCACTTTTGGCAGTGGACTGGAATTGTCTTCAATTAAGCCTGTTAACAAATCACAGCTATAATTTTGGCCTTGGACCTCTGATGGCTTTTTTAACTTTACATCAGGTGGAGCCACTGAGCAGTTCTTGGCTTGAATTAGGGTGCTTACATTTTAAAAAGACGTTTTTCTCCATGAAATATGGTTTTAGACTCTTCAATTGATTTTTATTTTTTTTTTTTAAGATTGTAAAATGTTTACAATACCTGTAGCTGGTTCTTTCTCAAAACAGTCATAGACAGAGTGATTTATCTGGGCTTGAGATGTGGGCAAACATTTAATGCTTATTTCATTCTCATATAAAATTTCTGCTGTTGAGATCTAACTCCATCTGAAGGACTTTAAAAAACTTTTGAAGGACTTTAAAAAATATTCATAAATCTATGTATTTCCTCTGTTAAGTTATATAGACATCAGAAGAAAAGAAACCTGCTTCACGAAGGAGGAATTTAAGAACAATAAAATGTGATAGGAAAAGGGTGCTATGGAAACAGAATCTGCACTTTCTTCCAAAACAGCTACAGTTTCCTGCAAAACTTCACCAACGCTTCTCATCTTGGAAGAGAAACAGAAATAAAACCTAAGAGTTGAAGAGCTCCAGTCATATCCATTTTTCGAAATGCTTTATATATCTCATCTTTTTCTTCAGTGCATAGGTAGTATACAAGAGATGGATAAAAATTCAGTGACTGACATGACATTTCACATTGGGTAAATATGCAAATGGGATTAAATATTCTATATTTATTAAATAAATAAATATTTATTAAATAAAACACTATCACTGAAGACAAGTCATCCTATTCTTCCTATGTAATACTCTAAACCAGAGTGGAAAGCAAAGCCAAGCAGTAGCCAAAGTGGAAAGGGGTCTGCCCTGTGGCTGCAGAGCTTGGTCCCCAGCCGGTAATGAATGCCTGATGGAGAGACATAGGGAAGGCTCCTGGTCCCCACTACTCCACAGCCTTGTTTTGGAAAGGGATGTCTGACTCCTCTAGAGAGTCATGGCTCTTCCAGGCATGCTAGTGCTAACCCAGTTCATGCCCAACAGCAGGTCACCTAATTCCCATGTGTCTTCATTTACCTCTCTGTGAACAGGCTGGATTGCTTTGGCACTTACTGACAAAACCTCTGACATGGAGTACTCTCACTGAATCTTAAAAAACAAAGATATGTTTTTACCACAGCGAAGGTTTCTTGAGGCCCTCCCCAGGTTCCCACATTTCTGCCAAACAGCAGGTGACTCAAGCAGAACCCTCTGTGCTGTCCCTCATAAAAGCTGGGATGTCAAATTGTTCTCATCGCTGCTGAAAGTGGCTTTTAATGTCTTCCTTTAGCATTTCATGTGACCTTTTAACTCAGGTGTAGTCCTGTGTTAAACAGCTATCAGATAGCTGGGTCCCCAAGAGATTTTGATGATGAATTTGCAGAAATGAGGATGTTGAAATAGTGGTTGCTTAAAAAAAAAAATCCTATTAGTTTTTAGTTTTGCAATGGAAAAGGAGACTTAAAGTGTAATTAACACAGAAAACTTTTATGTATCATTGCCTTTTAAGAGTTGCTGTTACAGAGAAAATAAGCAGAGCAATTCAGGTTATAAAACCATTTGATACTGGTGCTGCTAAACATCTGATGGGTTTACACTGATTTTTATAATTTCAAACAAAATAGTTTCTCAATCATTAAAAGCAAGGAAATAATATTTATGTAAGAAGGGATAAGAGATGTCCTGCTGCACTAACTACTGCAGTGAATGACATACAAGAATATTCAGTTTAAGAAAGTGCTGGACACATTTCAGGGATTTATTTTTTTTTATACTAAATAAAATTTGTGATTATTTTTATTCTGCAGTCAGTTAAAAGCACAGTAGCAGATTCTTTTCCATTCCAGTGGGCAAATTACTTATAAAATATTTGGGTGCTCAAAAACTGCAGAACAAATTTCCAGGATTTATAAATTGCACCTCACACCACAATCTAAAAATACTGTAAAAAAAGATGTATACAGATGGAAATCTCTTAATTTTTGGCTCACTAGTTTAAGCTTTGTGAAAATGGATGTTAGCCAGGCTCAATTATTTCTTAGGCATTACCTCTGTTACACTGGCAAAGTGCAAGAGTGCTTTCAAAGAGAATTAGCAAAACTGTGATCACATATTTGGCTAAAGACACAGAGTAAAAGGTATTAATACCTACCATGAGCAAAACAGCATGTGTGGTTTCACTTTTGAGTCAAAAATTGCATTACTGCTTTGTTCTGATAAAGCTGTTATTATGGTTACCATATTAAAAAAGCATATGTGTACAGACTGAAAAAAAGTTTCTTCTCAGTTTGGGGCATGTCCCTTTCTATTTTTACTGGAGAAAAATATTCTTTATGTAAACTAAGAATTTCATCATGACTCATTTTTGAAACATAAGAACACATTTGTGAAAGCGTACACCTTATTTGATACTTCTGAAATTTTTAAATTTCAAAATACTGGGTACAATTCTGAGAGGTAAGAAATGATCAGAATTTAATCATCATTGACGTCATGAAACCCTGAGATTACAGAAAGTCACAGTTAAAACAGTCGCGTTTATACCACTGCAGTTGGAAAAGAAACGTATCCTACATTTGAAATTCCAATGTAGTCTATTAGAAAGCTAACAGTAGACTGGCCCACTTCGGTGATGTGTTGCAGAAATGTGATAGCATTGCAGATGTTTGAGAAATCAATTCTATTATTTTAGGACACTATTTTTTTTGTTTTTTTTTTTGGAACATAGTATTCTGGGTATTGATTTTGGTTGTTGCTGTGCACTGACAATTCATAGCTGAAATAAACATTCAAGAATAGTTTGGATTTGATCAGTCTCAAATAATACCTAAAGTGGGATTAAAGGGGCACCTTCTTGCATGTAGTTTCTTCTACATTTAGTTACACAACACTGTACAAGGTATGTGGATATTAGCGCTGATTATGTAAACCTGCCAACTTTGGACTTTTATTCGTTCTTTTAAAGTGTCTTCTAAGTCTTTAAAGTATTGATGTTCCTGCCGACTTACTAGGTGCCTTATGGGTCCTTGCCACTTTGATGCACTGTTCAAAATGTTAGCTGTACTCCATTTTTTGCTTACAAATTAGGGGGAAAATAGAAATAGTATTGCTCAGATTATTCCCAAACCAGTAAATTAAAAAAAAAAAAAAAAAAAACCAGAAAAAAATAAATTAGTTTACCTAAGGTCAGTCCCCTGGTGTAAACAGAGATTAATGTCTTTCAATATGTGTTAGATCTGACCGCTCTGGACATTTACCTAACATGAGCCAAGGGCTGCTCCATGGAAACCCACTCACCTAAGGCATGCCCAGCACTGTCAGGCCAGGAAGCAGGTTCACCTTTAGCAGAATCATGATCAGAACAGTCTTTGAGAGGCCACCAAACTATGGAAAAGATGGAGAAGGAGGGTTACAGTAAAGTTTTCAAGCTCAGAGGTTCCTTTGGGATATAATTTCAATTTCTTTCCTTAGAAATACAATAACTTTGGAATATTAAAAGCCACGGAATATACTTTGATGGAAATTGTGTAGTAATTACTATGAGTATCAAAAATAAAAATAAGTTTATTTAGTAGTTAAGCTGGATAGATGAAAAAAATGAGGAAAGTTTAGTACTTCAGTACTTGTATTTTCAAATAGAAATTAATTGTTTATTCTTTTTTTTCCTGCAGCAATATAGAGTTGCATTTTCCCCAACCTATTACCATGGTAAGCCAAAAGAACAAACCCTCCAGCCTTCATTTGGGAAATCAACTAGAAAGCAATTAGACACAATCACAGAGAGAGGACAGAATTCCCCTTGCAATTATTTGTTGAACGATTTGATGATGATCAGATCATACGAAACACTTATACTACACAGGCAAAATAAAAAAAAAACTCAACCTTATAATACCATTTGAAATAAGTTGCCAAACCACAGTATTTGCTCTAAACCTGTCAATATTCAGAAAGCAGTGGTAGGGAAATGGCAAGAACAGTTCACTCAAGCAGAGAGGAAGATATGTATCACTGTCTGCTCTTACGTTTTCTCTTAAAATAGGACAGTTTTGCAGGTGCTTATAGAGCACAGCCTTGGCAAAGTTGTCTGGGTGACGGTTGTTGTTCAGGGGTAACAAAAGTGTGCAGGGAGGATCAAATGGCATATACAGAACTGAACTGTGGAGGTAACACAGAGAAGGAAGGGAAGCCTAGAAGCAGCCTGAACATCTGTAACATGGGGGAAAAGGAAAGTACCAGAGCAGCAGCCAAAACCTGGTTTAATGACTTCAAAAAACCACTCTGCCAACCGTATATCTCTTCCTAGGCCAGATAGAACTGCCCTGTGGTCAGACGCTGAGGTGAGCCTGTGTCCAGCAAGGGGACAGATGTAATGAGGGGTAATAAGTATTTCATGCATCCCAGGGTGCACATCCCAGTTTGCAGACAATTTCTTAACGTTTTGGGAGTGTTTAGTTTCATGGTGTGTCTATTGTATTACTGATTGTGGTCCTGCACTTACAGCTCACTGACTGCCAGTAAATTATGTGCCTGGAGTCGATCAGATATTCCAGCAATCTCATCCATGATTTCTAGACTTTAAAGTTGTTCGTGATAAAGGTTGAATTGCCACTGAGAAAGAGTGTGCTGCCCAGGATTTCTATGTCCCAACTAAATGAACCACATTCTGAACTTACAGCAAAGTTATTATTCTTGTTGCTTCTTTCAAGCACTGCCTCTTGAATTACTTGCTGACTGCTCACAAGTCAAAGTCAGAGATGGCATGAGAAGCTAATAACCCAGGGGAAGCTGCAATAGAAAGCGGAAAAGGATTGTTCAGTTATCCTTGCAGATGAAGGAATTCAGCCAGAATCTCTCACTTCCAAAAGTTGTTTGTAATACTTAGATATATTAGAAAAGGAAAATCAGTTCACGTATGCTTGGCAGCATAAAGTATTTCATATTTCCCCAGAAGGTGGAGTTTGGAAATAGAAATGTCAACTTGCAATGTGTTAGGAGGGAAATTAGTCTTGCCACATTTTTCTGAGATATATGGTTTAGGCTCTACATCTGGGAAGCTTTGGGATCACAAACTCTATATTTAAAAAACCCTTCTCGTATGCACAATTAATTTAGAGAAAAAGCATTTGAAAATTAGGAAACTTCTAGGACCATTTATAGATAAGACAGGCTTTATATTCATTACCAAATCGCTGACAGACATGAATTTAATTCAAATGTCTTTTGGAGAACACTCTGATTTTCCTTTAGTGCTACTTTATTACTTGTTAATAATTGGATTATTAGCAGATGTTCAACAAACTATCCAGCAGCTTCTCAAAAATGTAATAGATAAAAAGGAGCCTAAACTTTTCAGAATAACTTTTTCATATATTTAGAATTAAAAAAAAAACAGGAAAAAAAAAAAACATTAGGAAACAAGATGACACAGATACCTAAAGACCTGGGATCTTGGCTGACAAGCTCAACATGACCTGGCAATGTGTGCATGCAGAAAGCTAACCATGTCCGGGGTCACCAAAGGATCATGGCCAGCAGACTGAGGGAGGTGATTCTCCCTCTCTACTTGCTCTCGTGAGACCCCACCTGCAGTACTGCACTCATCTCTGAGGCCCCCAACATGGGAAGGACATGTAGCTGTTCGAGTGAGTCCAGAGGAGAGCCATGAAGATGATCCAAGGGCTGGAGCACCTCTGCTGTGGAGAAAGACTGAGAAAGTTGGGCTTGTTCAGCCTGGATAAGAGAAGACTCTGGATTGACCTTATAGCAGCATTCCAGCACCTAAAGGGGGCCTACAAGAAATCTGGAGAGGGACTTTTTGCACGGGCCTGTAGTGATAGGACAAGGGGGGATGGTTTTAAACTGAAAGAGGGGAGATTTAGAACAGAATTTAGAAAAAATTCTTCATTGTGGGGGTGGTGAGGCACTGGAACAGGTTACCCAGAGATGTTGTGGCTGGAAGTTTTGAAAGCCAGGTTGGATGGGGCTTTGAGCAACCTGGTCCTGTGGAAGGTGTCCCTACCCAGGGTAGGACAGGCTTGGAACTCGATGAACTTTAATATCCCTTCTAACCCCAACCACTCTATGATTCTATGATTCTAAATGGTGGTCAATTCCAAATATTCAAGAACCCTGAGGGTTCCTGAATTTTGAGAACTTTCCCAGAAAATAAAGTAGGTCTGTTGTACACAGATAGAGAGATGCATCTGAACCTACTCATGTATTTAGATTTTTTTTTGTCTGCAGCCTTGAAACTGAAAGCACATTTAACAAAGAAGGAATCTGTGATTCCCACAAGTTCGATAGAATCTAGGTGTGAAAAACAGCAGCTATTGTGAAACATGTAATTCTATCAGGAGACCTGTCAAGTGTTTTTCACACCATTCTGTAAAACCCAGTCATTTTCTTATAATTCTGTTCTGTGTCCATTAGAATAAAATGCATACAAAAATGAGATGCAAAGATGTACTTAATTTTGAATGTTAGCTCCTTTATTTGTTCATTTGAATAAGAACACATTTCTAGAGAGCTCTACTCAAGTCTTCCTTGTTTTGATAGCTCTCTTGAGGGTCTCAAAGATGTTAACTGAAGCATTTACCAAGTTTACATGGTGAAACAGAATAACTTTAACATTTTAATACAAGTGATCTATTTAATGCAAAGTGAAGTTGGTTAAATGATTCCAGTGACTCAGGAAAGACATCTTTTGGAAACTGCCTCCAATTTGACAGTAAAAATTAATCATGCTTTGGATGAAATAAAAACAAAAGAGGAAGCTTTTTTTTTTTTTTTTGCTTGTTTGTTTGTTTTTGTTTTGTTTTGTTTTGTTTTTTAATAAAGAGAAATCTTCAGTCATTAAGAAAAAAGATATTAAAATCCCCAAACTTTTTATGCTTTGTAGTTTCTCACATGTAGCAACTGAAGATACTGGACCTCTGAGAAAGGAAATAGTGGAAATGAGCAGAAGTTCCCAAATGAGCAGGAAGTTTCCAAAGGGGATTAGCCACTGGGAGCAGAAATTGTTTCCATTGGTAACAGCCCCACGCTCAAGGGCTTTTAGCTCTATCTCTCACTTACGTTCAATGCCAAATTAACAGCCAACTTTGAGAGTGTAGAAAGCTCTATGGAGGCAGCAAGTGTGATATTTTTCCCCTTTCTTTTTCCATTGTAAACTGGAGAGAAAAGAGGTTCTCTGGATTGTGATCAAAATTTCATTAAGTCCAAAATAAGGGAGTGGAATTTTCTCCTTCAGTTTCTTTACACATTAATAATATACAGCTTTTAAAATCTCTCTCTCATATAATCCCTGACAACAACTGGCTTCTATGGACAATGATTCCTTTGGATTTAAAGAAGTACTTCATAAAACTATTTAACATTACCTTCTCACTTCATTCATTAAATCCGGTTTTGTGTCAGTTTGCACAAATGGGTCTTATTATCATATACCAACTCTAACAAGTGTCATTACTAGCAGAAATACTTGACAAAAAATGCCTCTCTGAACAGCAGCACAAGATAAGGATGTTAATTATAATCTCTTATTGTCCCAGTTTTTTTCTGAACTATAAGCAGATAAATTTAAAAAAAACAGTTTGGGTGTAGGGAAAGAATACAAAGTTTATGAAGATGTCTTTAAAGCATATTTTTAATCAGCAATTCAGATTTAACTTTCCAACAGTATTTGAATTTACCCCAAATTCCTCTTCTCATTCCTGCAAATACACATTTTAAGCAAACAAACAAATAAGCAACTCCCACTCCTGATGGGTCTTAATTTTGTGTATAATTAATTCCTGTGAAACATACATTTGAAGTAAGCGTCCTGTACACTGGCTATTTTCCATTATTTTAGTACTCCATTGAGTACCACATTTCGGGAGAATTGCGAACAAAAAGGGTTTAGACATGAAATATGTTGGATAAAATCAGACACCAAAATTTTCATTTTGCAATCACAAATTCAGCATAAAGTTCTTGTGAAAAAATATTTTGACATTGAAAATATTAAGTGAAAAAGAATTTAAAAAATCAAGAATAAAAATGTGCAAACAGTGACGTGTTGGTCAGCAATACTCTTTAAAACATCAGCTGGTATTTGATAAAAGCAAGGTTTCATTTCAATGCAAATAATTGTGCTAATTAGGAAAGCATCTTATGAAAAAGAACCAAAAAACTTGCTGGAATGACCAGTTCATATCAGTGTAATACATTCCAAGTCTTCCTATTCCTTTCAGTATAATTTTAAACATACCGAATCTTTACCATTGCTGTTCAGATACATTGCATCTACTAGGCTATCAGATGAGCTCTAGATGTCAATTCTGTGACAGTATGTTTGATTTGATTTACTTGATATAATTTCTTCCAGACCTTCTACCAAAACACTCTCAGAAAAATTCAGATAAAATGGAAGTGTTCTGACATTTCTGGAGAAACCAGTGTCAATATAAGGTACTGTGCCACATGTGGCAGAATGCAAATTTAGTCTTTCTCCTTCCTGCTATTTTGAACCATTCACCAGTTTCAACAGCTAGTATATTTTTATTTTTGATCCATATGAGTTTATAAAAGGCACCCACGCAATACATTTAGCAAAGTGACTGTCAGTTATCTTCACCTCTGGTACATGACTGTAAAGTATGATATGGAGCTCAGATTACTTGTTAGGTGGAGAGGGCATAAGCTATATGTGGTATAGCGCCATCTAATACCATGGAGAGTTCAGAAATATTATTCTGTCATCACCTTCAACTTCTAGAAAAGTTAAGGATACCAAAGCTTTCAATGATGAACAAAAATTTTTAATGAAAACTGATCTCGAAATAACCAGAATTTTTTTCTCAAATAGCTAGTATTGAATATACTTTTCTTGTTTTTACAAAGATATGTCTATTTTAAAGTGCAAGATTTTGAAGTATTTCAAGTGTAGTTGGGTGATATGTAGGTCAATAATTCCCTCTGCACTATATTCAAAACTAAAGTGTTTGCTAAGCCAAATAAGTTAGAGGGGTCTACAGACAGAAGTCTCAGCAGAATATCAAGAGAAATGGCAGAAATTATATGGTTGTTGCTGCAGGAAGATATAAAGGTTTTATTTTTTTCCCAAATTGGTTCTAATATAGGATGCTCCTAGGCTAAAATTCCCTGGTCATCTAGTTATATTTAATATTGTTTACTATTATTCATTCTGTGAAAATTTATCTTGAGGGTGTCTTACCTGTTTGATGCTCAAAGAGAATTCCTGTTTTCCCCTCTTTGAAACATTATTCTTTTGATTTCCCTCACAGTATTATTCCCCTTTTAACTCTTTCTACTTATCTCTTATGATTCACGGGTCATCTTTATGCAACAATTTCTGCTGGCTATCTCTGTGCTATTTGGCTTTGCAGCAGATTCTCACATCAGGTAGCTGACTATGACCTTTAAACCTTTGCATTTTCTCATAAAGAATTCTATAAGTCTGTTTTAATCAAGCAGAACATTACATATTTCTACGGTGTACAGCTGTGCCATTTCCTTCTGCCTAAACTTAACCCTATAGCAAGTATTCTTATATGTTTGGGGTTTTTTTTCCTAAACTTGGCACTCTTAACACAACCTGATTGCCACAAGAGACATTAGTTTTCTTGTTAATCAGTTGACAGAAGGCTCTTATCGATATCACAGTCTGTGAGTTTTATTCCAGGCAGATTTCAGAATTGGAAGCATATGACATTTCATTGCAGTATTATATCCAGCCATAGCATGTACCTGCATGATTCCAGACTAGAGGAAGTATCAGCTGGTCATATTCCTGTCACCAAATACATTATGTATTATGAAAATAATTATAGCAAAGGATTAGCTTTCCAATATCAGCTGACTGCCTTGCTTGGCTTCCAGTAACCTGAGAGCTCTGCAAGAGGTCAAGCAATGACAGCTAGCAAAACTTTTTTCCATATTTTACATTTGTTTGCTTGTGTAGAAATATGTTGAGATATGGCTATAGAATAAATAAGTCCATGAGAAACAAAGCTAATTCATTGAAATTTCTTTCTATTTCCATGTTAGCCAAGCTTTACCTCTTGGCATCCAAGCTGTAGTTGAAATCCTGACTCCAAACTTTCTATATGGTAGCAAAGTGGGTTTCCTATAGTTGTCGGGCATAGTGCTTAACTCTGAGAACTGCTCCTCTTGTATGCATGAATCATTCAGATTCTAATAGGTATAAATACCTAACTGTACCCTGTGCATAAAAATTAACACACGGAAGGCAGAATAAAAATGCATGCCAGTTTATGATTAAATTGGAATCACAGGCCTGGGAAAGGCTTCAATCCGGTGCTCAAAATCCACCCATAAAGAGGTGCTAGACCACCCCCAGGAAATCTGTTTCAGCAATTACCCATGCTTTGCCATTGCTAGCACAATTTAGGTATTTAAGAGTTTGTTCTCAATTTTCTCTTTATGTTATTCAACTCCCAGTTCCTTTATCCTTTCCTTATGACACCAGACTTTCTAGACTTTTGTGACTGCTTTCCACTTGACTTTCTATCTGGTTTGCATCTGTCTTGAAGGACTGAAGACAGAAAAGGTACTCCAGCTGAGACTTTCCCAAAGCTGAATAGTGAAAGAGAGTAGTGTACTCCTGTACATATACCCCTCTATCAGATTTGCTTATTACTACAGCACAGTATTGCTGGTTCCTGTTTAAATATGATTTGCTATTACACCCAGAATGTTTTCTGCCAATGTTTTAGCTAATTGTTCCCAGTCCTCCATGAACAACTCTTTCTGCTGAAGCACAGTATCCTGTATTGTGTATCCTATATAACTTGCTGAATTCTGTTTTCTTTTATAAGCAGTCTCCAGTTTCACAAAGCCATTTTAAATTTGAACTAATTTTTCAGCAGTCCCTCCCAGCTTGGAAGCATCTACAAATGTTATTAGCATAATATCTGTTCTTTCATCCTGCTTATTAATGAAGTATTAACCTCTGCAGAATCTCACTTCCACATCCTTTAATTCTGACACACTTACATTTACTCCTTCAAGGTTTGTTCTGTCACTGGATCCACGTTGCAGTGCTTCTATCTAAACATTTCTACAGATTGCTTATCAGGTATACCAGACATGGCTGACTTCTTTTTGGTCCAGATTGAACATTACTCTTTTAATTACTTTTTTTCCTTGATGTTCAGAGTTCACTTGTTTGATCCAGTATTTTTCTGGAGGTCAAATTAATCTGATTAAATCTGCAAGTCTTAAACTCCTGCTTCCATTTTCCTTTCTGAAGACAGTCCAACTCTTCAATTTTCTTCATTGTTCCTGACTATTCACAGACAATGCTGTGATCACTGAGATTTCATTAGCCAGTTCTTTTAGTAACCTGGAATGTGCTTTAGAGCACCCATAACAATTGATACAAAATAAATAACTCAGTCTCTTTTTTTTTTTTCTATTTGAAGAACAATGCCAGCTGTTCAAATTGTATACTTTTATATTAATATTTCAGTTTTCATTTAGTCTATCATTCCTCTGGTATAACAGAAAAATAAATAGTCATTTTAATCTTGTATCCATACTCCTACTCCTACAATTTTCCCCTTGCTTCTTTGATATCTTTACTCATAAGGAAAACACTGCCTGGTTCTGCAGGATACATCTCTGAAACACCACATTTATATGGATAGCACTCACATACAGGGACAGTATTATTCCTATCATTCCTTTTGCACTATGCTTTTTTATGAATAGTACAACAGCTTAAAGTGTTTTAAAAAATATCTAATTTCCATGCAAGTTGCCTCCAATATTGTTTGTTCACAGGATGCAATTCTCATCCTCGGGTTGATAAGCAGCCAGTAGCAAATCTCATTTCGTCAACTATTTTGGTACTTGGCGTAATCAGACGTCTGGCTAAGAACATCTTCTGCATCTGTACTTTGGAGACAGGTAATGATAACAGACATGCTCACACACAGCCTTTCACCCAGGAGGATCCAGAAAACATTGCGGAGGACATAATTTGAAAAGCATTTGAATTTTAAGAATGTTTTTATCCACTGCAGTAAAGTGAAATGTGGCAACTGTTCAAGAATATCACTCCAGGAATAAATAACATAATATATACAGAAACAAAAGAATTCTGTGGAAAATGTGAAAAAAAAAAACAATGGAAAAATTGAAACATCTGATGTCACGTATTATCAAGGATATTCTAAAAGTATTCAGTTAATTTCATAATTTCATAACCTTTTTTTCTCTTGCATGAATCAAAGGCAGTGTGGGACCTGTTGAGAAGCAATGCAACTGAAGTACTGAAGCACTAGTCACGAGTTATTCTGAAATATCATACGCTAATTATTTAGGAATAAGCATGTGGATTTCTCTGAGCATCGTCCTGACCTTAGAGGGAGACCATTAGAGAATCCACAGGCACGAAACAGTAGTGAAAAGAAATCTGTGACTGGGACATGGCACTTCCTGAGGCACACTTGCAAATGTGACTATGGAATGAAAGAAGCATGTATGTACAAGCAGTTATCATTTCTAGATAGGGTTTGGGGCTTTTTTTACTGAGTAACTGTTGTCCCTCCAACAGTAGTAACAACACCACCTCAACAGCTTTCCCTCCCCCACACCCCCCCAAAAAAAAAAAAAAAAATCCAGCTGATGAGATCATAAAATCAAAGTGATTTTAGGAACCTGTAGAGTTCAGTGGTCTATGGGAGGGGAAAAAAAATAAGTCAGTGATAATATCCTGGGAAAACTGATGGAATATGAAGACCTGAGATCTCAGAAAGAAGTGCCAAAGGCAGTTAAATTTGAGTTGAGACATGGAGCTGGACTGGTAAAACTACCCTGGATAATTTACAAAATGTCACAAGAACACTGACATTAGAAGCCAGGTGAAATAATCGAAAATTTCATGGTGTCATGGTGTAAGCCCTGACAGTAACTCAGAACCACACAGCTGTTCGCTCACTCCCCCCACCCCCTTCCTCTCCCTGCTCCTGGAGGGATGGGGAGGAAAATCGAAAGAATGTAACTCCCACAGGTTGAGATAAGAACAGTTTAGTAACTAAGGTATAACATAAATCACTACTGCTACCACCAATAAAATTAATGTCAAGGGAAATACAAGGGAAGAGAATACAAACACTCACCACCCGCTGACCGATACCCAGCCCTACTGAGCAGTGACCTGGCACTTCCAGGTAACTGTCCCCAGTTTATATAGTGGGCATGACGTGCTGTAGTATGGAATACATCTTTGGTTAGTGTGGGTCAGGTGTCCTGTCTCTGCTTCCTTCTGGCTTCCCCTCCTCCCTGGCAGAGCATGAGACTCAGAAAGTCCTTGATCAGAGTAAGCATTACTGGGCAACAACTAAAAACATTGGTGTTATCAGCTCTGTTCCCAGGCTGAAAGTCAAAAACACAGCACTACACCAGCTACTAAGAAGGAGAAAAATGACTGCTGCTGATGAACCCAGGACACATGGAAAGGGAAAACTGTTCAGTAACATAGTACTTCCTACCACATTAAAAAAAAAAAAATAAAAAAATCCAGTAGGTCAGTGATTTCGTGAAAAGACAGCATATTTAGACTTTGCTACCAGTATTTTCTGAACTTAATATACTCCTGAAGCTTACGACATTTGGAGAGCTTCCAGGAGCTCTGCACTGCCTGAACACTCTTGGAAAGCAGCAGGTATTAAGGATGAAGAAATACATGTCTTTCCTTGGGATGTAGATATGTTCTTCATGTGAAATGGAGGGCAGTGTGTGAATTGATCACACCTTAAGTGGTGGCTAGTCCTAATTATTTCAGAAAAATTGCCACACCTTTTATCTAGAAGCAGAAAACAGAGAGTAATCATGTACCATGAGCAAATGGATCTTAAGCATGGAACAGGCAAACAAATTGTGGTTTAGTTCACATTTAACCCACTGCATTTAAGGTTCCTTTCTTTCTATTGCAAAAGTTTAGCACCTCCTATTATGATTCCTATTACCACGGTGGGTTTTCATAATGCATCTCCAGGCATCACACTCAGTATAAGAAGCTTTTTATATTGTCTTTCATTCAATCTTCTGATGGAGACATTCCAGCAGCTTCCTGCTGAGGTTTTTCTACAAAAGAACAATGGTTGCTTTGTTGATGAACAAAAAAGACCTGCTTAAACAGGTATGTTCTTGTAAGCCAGCCCAGAGGAGCAGAAGGCTTGGAATGGGAGAAGATGACCAGACAACTTTTCAGAATTCTTTATGGATCATACAGTACATTATAATGTGCATTAACACAAATGACAACATCCAAGCATTCTGGTTAATTTTCTACCCCTCTAATTTTATGTTTCATGAGATTCATATAACCAAGTATTTCTGGAATATTTTTATAAATGGAAAAAAAACAGCAAAACATCTAAAAAAAAAAAAAAAAAGTCAAACCAAAAAATCATGTGGTTACTGGTAGAATAGAAAATACAGAAGATAGAAGAAAGAAGAAAAAGTGATAAACTCCTTGTAAGACTGCAGAGCATGGGAATATAACATTGTGGGTAGGACTAGTCATCTTGGGTATTTGTAGTCCTTTAATAAAGAAAGAATTGAAAATAAAGTGTCATGCCTTTTCAGGGGGGATGTTGTTTCCATGGTTACCGCCTCCCAAGCAGGGCAGATGGAGTAGCTCTGCCTATCAGCTTATGACATCCTGGATAAGCTAGGTCAATAGGCAGGTGGGGAGACCATCATTAATGGAGTCCTTAATATGAAGTATCATGCTTGAAACTGGAGAATACAAAGAGAAGTAGGGCATAGGTGATGAGATGATGCAGTTCATGAGGGATTGCTGGCAAAACTTGCATGTGTTCTCATGCTCAAACCTTGTCTTTGCCTATGCGCTTCTAGAAGACGAGTGCACTTCAGAGAAACAGTTTTGTTTTTTCAGTTTAGTTTCGTTTGGTTTCCAGGATGTAATCATGGCTCCTTTTCCAGTACCAATGGTTGGAAGGTTATCTCCAGTTTTAATGTCTTAGATAATAAATTTTCAGAATTCAACTTCAAATTACTAAAAGGGGACCTGTCATATAGTTTTGTAACTCATAATCCTCTTACATGTGGAGTTATGACTTACCATATATTAGACTGAAGGGAAAGTTTCTTCCTCAGTCCGTGCTTAAACTAAGAATTATGTGGTATTCCTTATGTAAGTGAAATTTATTTTAATAAGAAGAGACTTTGAAGTGTCTGAGAAAGAGGGCCATCCTCCAGGAAAAATCATATTATAATTAAGGTGTTTTCATTAGGTACTGTTACACTGTAGCTTAAGGAATTTATATCTTTCCTGAAGTTGTATTAAAATCCGGATAGATCTGGGCACTGTTATTTAGTTTTACTACAATATTGAACTTTTGTTAAGACTTCAGATTATTTACAAAATGAAAGTATTATAGATACAGTTTTGAACAGGGACAAAATGAACCCATATTGGACACAGGATGAATCTTACTCTCCTTTTCTGCTACTGAAAGGTAAACCACCTGTTTTTGACTTCCATTCTGGCATCGTTAGGTTGGAATTCATGAAATCTGAAAAAAAAGTTATTTATGATAGGTTTGGTTAGAATCATAGAATCATAGAATAGTTAGGGTTGGAAAGGACCTTAAGATCATCTAGTTCCAACCCCCCTGCCATGGGCAGGGACACCTCCCACTAAACCATGCCACGCAAGGCTCTCTCCAACCCAGCCTTGAACACCGCCAGTGACGGAGCATTCACAACTTCCCTGGGCAACCCATTCCAGTGCCTCACCACCCTTACAGTAAAGAACTTCTTCCTCATATCCGACCCAATCGATTTCCTTTTGTGGTTTGTTTTTTCTTTTTCACTAAGATAATATTGAAATGCCCAGAGGAGTTTTATAATGCGTGGGCCAAACATATTCACTGAATTACTAATGACTCAGGTGGGCATAGTATTTCTGAAAGTTAGATTTGCTTCAAAGCAGTGGCTGTGAGTGACTTACTGACCACTGAGTTGGAAAATGTATAAACTGAGCAAAGAAACATTTCTGAGCAAAAGTAATTTCCTCCCATTTTCCACAAAATAAAGTCAAATGCCAATTAAAAATGTGAAGACATTGTAATCATGAAGGGATTGCCCCAACCAGTCACCTGTGTCAGAGCAATCCGAGGCACACCTACAGGATGGGCAGAGAAGAGATTCAGTGCAGCCCTGTAAAGAAGGACTTGGGAGTGTTGGTCGATGAGAAAATGAACATGAACCAGCAGTGTGCACTTGCAGCCCAGAAAGCCAACTGTATCCTGGGCTGCATCAAAAGCAGATTCAACCCGGGCATCATCAGCCATTTCCGGCCCATTGCTGAGGTGAGTGTCTCGCAAGGGGAGGCCTGCAGCACCTGATCGGGGAGGAGGCTCAGCATCTACGAGCTTCACCTCGGAGCAGCAACTTGCCCAGAGGGAGCCTCAAGTCCTCGACAAGGCCTGCCCAGGAGCCTGCAGCTCAGAGGAGGCGAGCGGCTGACTCAGAGGGGGCCGGCGCCAGGAGGACCGGAGGCAGACCTGACTGGTTAAAATCCTGCCCCAGGGAGCGCGAGCGAGCCGGAGCGCGGCGAACAGGGTGGGCAAACAGGGCAGACTCGAGGCAGTTTGCGGGGCAGTTCGCGCGGGGTGGTGAGCGGGATGGTGAACACTCGCCGTACGGGCAAGGCTCGGTCTGGGAGCTCCGCTCTGGCTGAGCCGGTGGTGGCCAGCGTAGGCACCCAAATGGAACCAATGGGAAGGGAGGCTGCAGTGCAGAGCTCGGGGTGTAGAGAGCGCCTGCATTGTTATCCTAAGGGAAGGGTGAGCAATGGGCAGGGCTGCACTCTGCGCTCCCTGGTGGAGGTCCTCCTGCAGCACGTGGCTGAGCTGCGGGACGCTGTTACCAGGCTGAAAGGTGTCAGGGAAGCTGAGGGGGAGCAGCACTGCTTGCTCCGGGACCAGCCTGTTCCGGGGCCTCGAGTGTCTACTGTTGCCCAGGCAGGAAAGGAGGCTGCTAACCCAGGAAGCTGGGAAAAGGTAACAGAAAAAAACAACAAAAAAAGGAGGAAGAGGGTAATTAAAAGCAAGGGGCTTCCTCCTACATCTGTTGTCCCCACCCAGAACTGCTTTGCTGTCCTGCAGGGGGCTGATGAGCAACAGCGCTCCCACCAGGCGCAACCAGCTAGTGCACTGGTAAAGAAGGTCACTACTGGCGCTGCCAGGAAAAAGCGGCGGGCCGTAGTAGTCGGGGACTCTAATCTGAAAGGCACAGAGGCACCCATCTGCCAGCCTGACCCAGCCTCAAGGGAGGTGTGTTGCCTACCAGGGGCTCGGATCAGGGACGTGGCTGAGAAGCTGCCTGCTCTAGTCGGTCCCACTGACTATTACCCACTCCTGGTAATACATGTGGGTGCTACTGATACAGATAGCGGTAGCCCGGAGACCATAAAGAAGGACTACAGAGCTCTGGGAGAAGTGGTTAGGGGCTCTGGAGCTCAGATTGTCCTTTCGTCAACTCTCCAGGATACAGGGCAAGACCTTGAAAAGTCTAGGAGGATTGGGCAGGTTAATAAATGGTTAGAAGGGTGGTGCTATAGTCAGGGGTTTGGGTACCTTGAACATGGGACTCAATATAGTAGGCCAGGTCTACTGGGGGCTGGTGGAGCTGGTCTGACAAAGAAGGGGAAGAGTGGATTTGGTAGGAGGCTTGCCAGACTGGTCAAGGGTGCTTTAAGCTAGATGTGTTGGGGGAGGGGGGCATCATTCCATCCCAACACACCCAGTCGGTTGGTAGCACCTATAGTAAACGTTCGGAGCAATGCAGAGATATTCCAGCTGCTCCAGCCAATGAGCAGGCTTCAATTGGATCTTGGCTCAAATGCCTCTATACAAATGCCCATAGCATGGGGAACAAACAAGAGGAATTAGAGATGTGTGCACATCTACGGGGGTATGATAACATAGGCATCACAGAAACATGGTGGGATGGCACCTATGACTGGTGTGTTGGAATGGAAGGTTACCAGCTCTTTAGGAAAGACAGGCCCGGCAGATGGGGAGGGGGAGTTGCTATTTATGTTAGGGATAGGCTGGAGAGTATGGAACTCTGTCTGGGGACAGGTGAGCAGTCAACAGAGAGTTTGTGGGTCAGGGTTAAAGGGAGAACAGCGATGGGTGACATTATTATGGGGATCTGTTACAGACCGCCTGACAAGGGGACTTGCTGGACGAAGCGCTCCATAGGCAGATAGGAGCAGCCTCACGCTCACAGGCCCTTGTTCTCATGGGAGACTTCAACCACCCTGATATCTGTTGGAGGGATGGTACGGCCCAGCACAAGCAATCCAGAAGGTTCCTCGATTGTGTGGAAGACAACTTCCTTCTGCAAGTAATAGAGGAGCTGACAAGGACAGGTGCCATGCTTGACCTCGTCCTCACCAACAGGGAAGGGCTGGTTGGGAATGTGACGCTCCAGGGCAGCCTTGATTGCAGCGATCATGAGATGGTCGAGTTTGAGATCCTCAGGACAGTGAGAAGGGCGTGCAGCAAGCTCACTGCCCTGGACTTCAAGAGAACAGACTTTGGCCTCTTCAGGAACCTGCTCAGTAAGGTTCCATGGGATACAGCCCTAGAGGGCAGGGGGGCCCAAGACTGTTGGTTGATATTCAAGGATCACCTGCTGCAAGCTCAGGAGCGATGCATCCCAACTAGAAGGAAGTTTAGCAGGAGGGCCAGGAGACCTCCTTGGATGGATAAGGAGCTGCTGAGCAAAATTTGAAGGAAAAAAGAGGCTTATAAGAGGTGGAAGCAAGGTCAGGCGGCCTGGGAAGAATAAAGGGATGTTGTCCGGGAAGCTGGGGACCAGGTTAGGAAAGCTAAGGCCCACTTAGAATTAAACTTGGCTAGGGATGTTAAGGATAACAGGAAGGGATTTTATAGGTACATTGCCATTAAAAGACAGGTTAGGGACACCGTGGGCCCTCTCCAGAAGCTATCGGGAGAACTGGCTACCCTGGATTTGGAGAAGGCTGAGGTTCTTAATGACTTCTTTGCCTCAGTCTTTACCGGCAAATGCTCTGACCACACCACCCAAGTCTTGGAAGGCAGACGCGGGGACAGTGAGGATGGGGACCCTGGGCCCACTGTGGGGGAGGATCTTGTTTGGGACCACCTTAGGAACCTGAATGTATACAAGTCCATGGGACCGGATGAAATCCACCCGCGGGTCCTGAAGGAGCTGGCAAATGAAGTTGCTAAGCCACTGTCCATCATATTTGAAAAATCCTGGCAGTCAGGTGAAGTTCCCGATGACTGGAAAAAGGGAAATATAACCCCCGTTTTTAAGAAGGGGAAAATGGATGAGCCGGGGAATTACAGACCAGTCAGTCTCACCTCTGTGCCTGGCAAAATCTTGGAGCAGATTCTCCTGGAAGGCATGCTAAGGCACATGAAAACCAACAAGGTGCTTGGGGACAGCCAGCATGGCTTCACTAAGGGGAAATCCTGCCTGACCAATCTGGTGACCTTCTATGAAGGGGCTACGGAACTGATGGACAGGGGCAGAGCAGTTGATGTCACCTACCTGGACTTGTGTAAAGCCTTTGACACTGTCTCCCATGACATCCTTCTCTCTAAGTTGGAGAGACATCAATTTGATAGGTGGACCACTCGGTGGATAAAGAACTGGCTGGATGGCCGCACGCAAAGAGTAGTGCTCAGTGGCTCAGTGTCCACCTGGAGACCAGTAACGAGTGATGTCCCCCAGGGATCGGTGTTGGGACCGGTCTTGTTCAACATCTTTGTGGGTGACATGGACAGTGGGATTGAGTGCGCCCTCAGCAAGTTTGCCAATGACACCAAGCTGTGTGGTTCGGTTGATAAGTTGGAGGGAATGAACGCCATCCAGAGGGACCTTGACACGCTTGTGAGATGGGCTGATGCCAGCCTGATGAAGTTTGACCATGCTAAGTGCAAAGTCCTCCACCTGGGTGGGAGCAATGCCAGGCACAGCTACAGGTTGGGCGGGGAGGAGATTGAGAGCAGCCCTGCAGAGAAGGACTTGGGGGTCTGGGTAGATGAGAAAATGAACATGTGCCAGCTTCAGTGTGCGCTTGCAGCCCTGAAAGCCAACCGTATCCTGGGCTGCATCAAAAGGAGTGTGACCAGCAGGTCGAGGGAGGTGCTCCTGCCCCTTTACTCTGCCCTCGTGAGACCTCACTTGGAGTATTGTGTGCAGTTCTGATGTCCTCAACATAAAAAGGACATGGAACTGTTAGAACAAGTGCAGAGGAGGGCCACGAGGATGATCAGGGGACTGGAGCACCTCTCGTATGAAGATAGGCTGAGAAAATTGGGGCTGTTCAGCCTGGAGAAGAGAAGGCTGCGTGGAGACCTGATAAGAGCCTTCCAATACCTGAAGGGGACCTATAAGAATGCTGAGGAGGGGCTCTTCATTAGGGACTGTGGTGATAGGACAAGGGATAATGGGTTCAAACTTAAACGGGGGAAGTTTAGATTGGATATAAGGAGGAAATTCTTTACTGTGAGGGTGGCGAGGCACTGGAATGGGTTGCCCAAAGAACCTGTGAATGCTTCATCCCTGGTGGTGTTCCAGGCGGGGTTGGCCAGAGCCTTGGATGGCATGGTTTAGTGTGAGGTGTCCCTGCCCATGGCAGGGGGGTTGGAGTTAGATGATCTTAAGGTCCTTTCCAACCCTAACTATTCTATGATTCTATGATTGTACGATTTAAAGATTTAGATGAGATTTTTACTGATTACTGTTTTCTCACAAAAAGCATATAGAAAGTGATGCACGCACAAGGTTTATGCGGGAAGATGTGGAACAATGGATGCAAAGTTCACCCTCTCTGCATAAGTGCAGAATGAGAAAGGTAACAGTTGACAAAGTAAATGAAATGCAGCATGGAGGTCTAGAGACTGTGGGTGAGTTGTGCTGTGAGATGAAGAAGTAGTTGAAATAACTCATGTTTCCAGTCCCCTGAAATGTTATCCTGACATTTCCTGACATCCTGACATCTGCTGGCCCCAGTCACACGTATTTGGATTATGAGATTTGGGTACAAAATTTTTCACATACGTATAGTAATCTGTGCTGAAGATCCTCTAAAAGGTGAGTGGTGTGCTAGCTCTCTGGGAAGTGCAGGTAGGAATAAACATTCTGGGAATTCATAATAGAAAAAATCATAAAGAGGAAGAATATGACTGATCAGATTTTACCATAAATTTTTGCCAGGAAATTCTCACTTCTCAGTTTATCTGGGTAAAGATAAGGACGACTCAGGAAGATTCTTGCAATTTAGGCTCATTCTCTCTTCTTTATTTTCACCAGAAGGAAATTAATTCGTTATTTCCTGAGTTGCTTTTTTTGTTTGTCTAGTAGTGAGCCTGGATCACATATGCATATGTATTTCTGCATCTTTGTAGAAGCAGAGGAGGAACAATGTGCCTTTAAAAGATAAAAAAGCTGCATGTAACACGCATAAGAGCTCAGATATTTAATGGACATCTGGATATCTTCCAGTCTACATACAATAGTTTTCAACGTTGCCTGGCACTCTCATCTTCTTTCAGGTAGGCTTTTATGCTGTGCCTTTTTAAAAAACAAACAAACAAACAAAAAAACATGTATTTCAGTTAATCATAAATGCCATTATGCATAATTTAAGTTGTATATACTCACAGGATCATAGGATCATAGAATGGTTTGGGTTGGAAGGGACCTTGAGATAATCTAGTTACAGCCTCCAAACTTGCTCAGGGCACGCTCAATCCCATTGTCCATGTCACCGACAAAGGTGTTGAACAAGATTGGCCCCAACACCAATCCCTGAGGGACACCACTCATTATGCATCTCCATTTGGACATCGAGTCATTGACCGCAACTCTCTGTGTGAGGACATCCAGCCAGTCTTTTACCCACTGAGTGGTCCATCCATCAAATTGATTTCTTTCCAGTTTAGAGACAAGGATTTTGTGTGGGAGAGTGTGAACACTTTGCACAACTCCAGGTAGATGACATCAGCTGCTTTGCCCGTAACCATCAGTTATGTAGCCCCATCATAGAAGACCACCCTGTTGTAAATTAGTGCCATATTAAAATGTTATATTTGCTTCATTTGGTATAATTATGGAAATTATATTTCCCATGTGTAAAATACAGCTTTTTACCAAGGAAATATTAAATGCACAATTCTAAACAATTAAATAAAAAGGAGCAGCTTTCAAAATATTGTTCCTAGCAGAAGAAACTAAAAAATTATTAAAGTTCCTATCCATCCCTGTCCTTACAAATATTTATCTATCTTTACTTAAGTGCAAGTGTATTCACCTTCTAACCTGAGCTGGATCGCTCATGCCAGGTATGCAGAGCGGTTTTATAACACTACACATCCTTAAACTACTGAAGTTGTGTGTGTGTATATACATTTACATAAATAGCTTTCCTATTTTATCTTAAGCTCTTTAAAGCCTAATAGGGGTAATGTGACATAATGAAGTTTATATCTAGAAATCTTTTAGACGTCCATGGAGCTGAAACATGCAGATAAAAGAGAAGCTAGAGGTGAAGAATCAATACACAAGACAAATATGTCTTGCAGATGGATATTGATTCTATTAAAGAAACATGCTGCAATTGAAAGTCAAAGGCTTTTATTCTTTTTGCATGTGGTTTTATATGAATAAGCCTTCCAGAAAAAACAAACAAACAAGCAAAACAAACAAACAAACAAAAACACACACACACAAAAAAAAAAACAAACAAAAAAAAACAACCAAAAACCAAACCCTAAACAGTTAAGCCTCAAGGCAGAACTGTGTGGCTGCTGCTTTTGCCATGATTGTGCTGAAGCAGTGAGGCATACCTGAATGATCTGTGGAGGTGTTTTGGCATGGATGTGCAGATGTGTATTTTTCTATGATCCTTAAAACTGCTCTGATAATGAAGTAAGCTGTTATGGGCAGAGAGCAGAACATTGCCCTACTGCTTACCAGGCAGCTTTGAAGTTGAGAAAGATCCGGAGCCCACTGACAAGGCCAGTGGAGAGGTTTCAGCTCAGGGTGGGGACAGCTGAGGATGGGGCGTATGTTGCATCTTTTCCCTGCACCTCTGAGTCTACCCCTCTGGTACTGGTGCAGGCATCTGGCTGAAACCATCAGGACCCATCTACTACGAATCAAAGAAAATGTATTATTTCATTTTCCCACAGGCTTTTCTATCCAGTTTTCAAAGTCTGATGACAGCCTGGGTAAGAATGAGAGCCACCTCTCAGCCCCACGGTGATGGCCTGTCAATGGACAAGCACTCAGTATTAATTCAAAATGTATGTGAAGGTGAAAAAAAAGATGGATATGTTACATATAAGGAAATACTTTTATAACTATCTGTATGCATATATGTATATATAAGTATATATATGTAGCTGAGCAGATATCATTATTTGTATATATTTCACATCTCTGCCTTAACTGAAGGTGACAGAGTCCAGTGTATCAGCCAAAAGAGTGAGACTACATAATAATTCAAATTACTTTTCACAGATTTCTTCTCAGTGACTCAGTACACCCCACTGGTTAGAATCACTACCAAGGTACCTAATCAGATACTTCGTGCTGTGAAAAAAATCATCATTTCCTACCATACTTCTCTTCTAAACCAGCATGTTATGTTATCATCTCTTAGAATCTGTTGTGCTACTTGCATGTATCTGTTGAGACAATTTAAATGAATATATAAAACAAAGAAATAATATATATTATTAAAAAAAAAAAAGAAATTTCTCACCCCCCCTTTTTTTTTTTTCTTCATTAAAATCAATACAGAACAATATAAAGTTTACAACAGTTTGAAAGGTGCCTGGAAGCCAACAGAGTACTTGGAATTTCTGGTAATCTTATTGGAAGCAAAACCAAGGAATAATTAAAAAAAATAACCCATAAATATTAAAAAAGAATATATATATATTCAATTTACTTATATTTAAAAGCCGGTAGGCAGACACACCTGAAAACCGGAGTTCTGTGTGTATGCCACATTTAAAGGCCCAGACATTTGCTCCCCTAAGACACACCTGGGAAAAAAAGTGAGATTCCTTGAAAGAGAAATCCCAGGTACCGCAGCCTCCAGTGGTCATCATCCAGCTCTGACGATGGGGCAGATCCTGTTCCTGTCTACCAAAGGACAGGGTCTGACATGCAGGAAGGATTTACACAAACACATACAATATTTAATAAGTAAGTGATTTCAGTGTCTGACACTAAGGTGCTATAAGAAAATAAAGTAGAAAATTAAGATGAAGTAAAAATTAACTTGGTTTTGCCAGTTCTTTCTTGATAATTAGTGGTAATAGCACTTAATTAGGACTATTAGTATTTAATTAGCATATATTCTGTTATCAGATTGTGCCTCCCAGGAAAATTGCTGATGCACTCTTCTCACCTACTCATTTATGACCTGGTGAAGAGCAGGTCTAAAGGATATTGAAGTGAATGCAGGACTGTGCTCTGCATGTTCGCTTTTTCTTCCTTTCATTCCCTACCTTTCTTACCCAGTAAACCGTCAAAATTTGCCTTCTTTTCTGAACTGCTAAATCATTTTACTATGTGGGAAGTGAAGTATCTCAGTTTTGTGGCCTTGATGTGGCTAATATTTCAGGATGAAAATATGTCACCATTTAAGAGTTACATTCCAAGAACACCAAATATTTCAATTACATTTATAAACAGACCTTGAGTTGCATAAATATAGAAAGGTATACAAACAAACAGGAAAGGTATTCTACAAAACAAAAATCTGGCATCCGTTATGCTTTGTTTGCTTTCTTCTGTCCTGTCTTTCTCATTTTAAAATAAATTTTAGTCACATTTACCTGCTACAGATACAGCAGTGTTATTAATACAGAAATGGTCCCTTGGTTGATTTCCAGCATCTCCAAGCCAAAGGAAAAAATATCACACCAAAAAAACCCCCACAAAACAAACCCAACCAAAACCCCCAAAGGGGTCAACAAATGGATCTTGTGCTGATGAAATGCTCCATAACATGCTAAAACCTACTTCAGGCTGGTTTCTTGAGCCAGGAAGAAAACAATCTACGTTTCATTTACACTCTCTTGTAATCTATGGATAATATCAATAAACAGCAATTTTTCCCAGTCACAGCAAAGGATGGACAGAAGAGTGAAATGCAGCTTGCTGAAGTGGGAGTTGCATTACGTAAACTTAAAAAAAGAAAGGTTATGGATCAGCCTTATTTCTATCTTTATTCTGTATTTTACATAGCGTTCCTCTCAGGATATATAATGAGCCCTTATACCTATAGCTGACACTGTGGGGGAGTCGTGTTGAGCTCCACATATAATCTGTTGAATCTCCAGCATGTGATGAAACGACCTGCTGAACCTCAACGAGGTGGAGGGGCTGAGGCAAACAAGAGGTCTTGGAGCAGTCAGACCCCCTCCTGCCTGAATAGGCAGCACCAGTGGGACAGTGGAACTTTTTCCTGACTCCACTGCACCCCAGTACACCTGAATGTTGTGGAAAGTGATTAAAATCCCTATGCATTACTAACAGTTAATTTTACTGAAATCTAAATGTAAATTTTAATAAATAAATATGTGAAAGAACACAGAATTCAGCTGTTTCTCTTTAAAGTATTTGAGACATGTTGCAACATTCAGGAGGCAAGATACATTTTACTGCATAAAGTGTATTTTGTCCAGGGGGACAATAAAATCTTATTGCGCGAAAGTATAGCTGCTGAAGTATAGCTGTTTGATCCGGAGTTCATTACAAGCCAACTTGCCTTCTCAGTGATAAAAGAAAATCCCTGCCTGTCGCATGCTTCTGACAGCATTTGCCGCCTCTCAATATTTTTAAGCAAAGTGGAATTTGGCAGTGGAGGAATGTCATGCGTCTGCTGAGGAGCAAGAATACTGAAGAAAAGGAAAAAGCTCAAAAAAAGCTTCAGAGCTTATTTACAAGTCATAACAACAAGGCCTTTCCCCCAGAGATCCCTAGAAGAGTTGATCAGTGATACTTCTCCATCTAGAAGTCCAGTAAAACAAAAGAACATAATTTCATGCGCAAAGTGAAATAACAACTGAATTTTGTGTTGGACTCTTCACTGCACAACTTTTACTACAAAGCATCTGAGGTATTAAACAAGGAAAGAATATAAAGGCATAAAGAGAAAAAATATTCATTGAACTTTCAAGAAATCAGACCTCAAGGAAGTAATGGAGCTGTCTGCAAATACAGCGGTGTTTTTCTGTAGCACACGTCTTTTTTACTTAGAAGACTTGATTACTGCAGTCTTTAATTGCTCCTTCTCTTTTCTTCTGCATTAAAAATACAAACAAACCAAACCAAAAAGCTATCAGCAATGTAACTTTGGGCAAGTTAACAGAAGTTGCAGATTACTCGAATAAAGGTGGAGAAAATGTTATAATAAACACAAAAATTCTGACTTTTTTTATTCTCTTCCTCAAGAAAAAAGAACATTTCTCAACAGTACACCAAGAACAAGAGTTCTGTAAGCTGACATTTAAATGTAAATGTAAGCGGACATTTAGCTGGGGCAGCATGAGCTTAAGGGACTTATTTCTTGGCAGATTTTTTTTCTCAGTTTTGTGATTCTGCTTGACAACTTCCAGCACCCAACCTGACTTTTTCACAGCCAAATATATTTCTCTCTCTTACAGTCTGATCTGCAGTACTGGCATGCTCTAAAACTGTAGAGGTTAAGATATGGGGATTTTAGATGTTAGAAGAGACATTTTTTTCACTCAGATAAACATGATTGATTTATCAGGACATATGACTATATCGAGCGAGTTGTGAATGGGTGATGCCAAAACACCTGCTTTGCTAGAGGCAGCTGATGGGGACAAATAAAAGTAAGCCAGGATGCCCAGAAAATTAAGGAATTAATTTTTAGTGTTGCTTTTTTTTTTTATCTGAAATAACTGAGATTCAAAGTAATTTGCAGCATTTGAGGTGGAAGAAATAAAGTAGAAGAGGACAAAGGCCTCGAGTTGAGATTATCATTCACATGCAGTACTGTCCATTTAATGCCAGTGTGTATATGTATGTATGCTATATGTAAATAGGAGACATTTCCATCATGTACTTGATAACCTAAAGAATGTCTTCATATACCTGCAGATGTCAAATCAAGAGAGATCCTAGAAATATATCTAATTTCTCTTACTTTGAATCAGGGATGTTTTAACCATAATTACTTTCTAATATTAGCATGGTTGCAACCTTCCAAAATTAAAAACCACCCAAACAAAACCAAACCACATATGGAACCATTCTAAGAAACAAACAAACAAACAAATAAAAAAATCTTTTTGGTTACAAGCAAAAGTTTAAATTTTGAATAGTATGCTAAAATTTCTTTAAGGGACCAGTCCAGTTTACTAAATACAGCAGCTCAGACTCATGGAAATTGTAAGGATGGAAAAATAGATCACAGCTTGTAATTCAGAAGCTAAAATGTAGCTATGCTGTGACCCCTCTCACTACTTCATTTACCAGTTGCATGTACTTGTGAAAGAGCAGTTCCCAAAGACCACAGTTTTTTACAGTCGCCTAACGCAATTGACTTTGTTTTGACCGCAAGAGATGCCAAGGATCAGCATAGTCTGCATTTATCATTTCTTTTAACAAGATACTCAAAAGATTATCAGAATCAGAAGTTACCCTTCTTTCTTTTCTTCTCTTTCCTCTCTCTTTCAGGCATTGTGGACAAGACCTGCATAACCCTTGCAGTGAGAGCTTCCATCAGCTTGGCCCTTGTACTTAGCTTCGTCTGTGAGATCAGGTTCCTACACATTGTCCAAGTCCAACTTTCTTTCATGGAAAATCTGTCTTTTTCTAAGTACACATACGCATATATGAGCAAAACCACATGACCATGAAAATTCTTATTATGGGCTTTGCGTCATTTCCGGATTATTTAAAAGCTGCTTTCTGAGATCTACTCAAGATACTCATGAGGAAATCATTATTCTGGCTATTTTATTTTTTACTTTTTTTCACTGTAGATGGCTGGCCTTTCTCCACAGCATCAAATTCCAGCAGCTGCAAAAGCACTTTTCCTTCCTTGAGGGGCAAGTCAGCAGTGGCAAAGTCTGTCTGCCTTTGTTATAGCACTGACAGAATGACAGCAGCTTCAGAGGGTACTTACAGCACTAGGGGGTAGAGATCCTAAAATAAGAAATTCTTCCCTGCTATAAAATTTTGTAATCCATATTTGCAGGGAAAAATAAGTGAATATGACCCACATTGTAGAGTAGTGAACCTCACCCACACAAATGTGTGATAACTAGAGTGCCCTTTCACTTTACATGCCTATGGCTTGTGGGTGATTAATACATCTAGTTACAAATTTCCTGAAGTTATGGGAAGTGTTAAAAACTTCTCAAAACACTGAAAGACAAACAAACAAGCTGAGATATTTCAAATCACAGCCCAAACCCACAAGTAATCTGAGTCACTGCTGGAGCTTTCAGAAAATAGTGGGTTTAATATCAACCCGATAGTCAGTGTCTGCAGTTACAAATCATGCTCAGAGGCTTGTTTCAATGAAAGGCTGTAAGGCACTATGTGAAGGCTGGGCAGTGGCACAGGTTGGAGTGCAGTTCAGAAGTACCTGTGTTCTTTAAAGCTGAGATTTCATTCCTCTGCTGCCATGACCCACCAAGCCTGCCTGGTCCAGGAACAGACCACAGCGATGAGCTGAAAGGGCTTTTCATACATGAAAAACCTCCCCAGCACTAAACCAAACAAGGTAATGTTAAGTCAAAAGAACTAGGTACAAAACCTTCCCACTCTTTAGGAGAGAGAGCCAGTATTCCCACACATGTTCTCCTTATTAATAACTCATCTTAAAACATTTTATTGCTTCAAGGCTGTGGTTAATGCTTTGTGTACTAGGAATGAAACCACTTTTGTTCACATTCCAATTTTTCTGAAACTTAAATGAAAGTGTCTTGGATTTAAAGGAAAAATATGTTTTGAAGAAAGTTTTCACAAGGGAATTATCTACAATACTTAGAAATACCAAGGGTATAGTACGGGAGAGCATGCATGTTAATGTTATGTTTGATTATATAATGTTGATTTTTCTAAAAATATACAAGGAATTGAGCGTGCTTCCTTTGGCTGCAAAATATATGAGTAATTATGCATTCAAAATATATGAGTAATTATTCATTAACATAATAATATAGTAAAGTGGGAGATCTAGGTAACAAACTCTGGAAGTTAGCACATTTCTTTAAGCATACGAAATGAACCCATTATTAATGTCTTAAAACGTGTACAAATGCCACATTTTATTCCACCATTCTGTGTTTGCAATTTGCATCAGTGGCAAGGCACAAGTGGTATTTTCCTTGTTCACAAGCCTTTCACTTGCACTTTCTGAGGCTCTTTTGCAAACAGTGTGGATTCTTTCGGGTACATTTCAGTGTTACACATACCCAACTAAAAAAAACTAAGCTGGAGCAAATGATAATTATGTCTGTACATATGATCTTGCAGAGTAAAATTTGAGGCCCCATCCCTGCCAGGATTCATCTTGCCTGAGAAGCAACTTCAAGGATGGAAGGTGCATTTTGCTCTTTGCAGGGCAGAAGGGGGATTCAAAGGCACTGAGCAGTCAGAGCAAAATTGTGGTGACAGATGTTGCAGTCTCCTGCAGGCTGCTTTGCCAGTGAGGAGGAAGAACTCTCTCAAACCTGGAGATGGTGCATGATTGCCACATACAAACACGAAGTTGTAGGTATCCTGGACAAATGGCAGTAGCATATGCTGCACTTCAACATAAAACTGCACTATTGGGAATTTACAGTAATCACCAAACCAATGGCAAAATTGACCTGGCAGTAGAAAAGATGCCTGGTGGTGACCCAGAGGGAACCTTTTACAGCCCTAGCTTCCCACAAAATCCAAATGAAGTGGAGGGAATTTCAAACATATGGCACCTGCTTATTTTTTATTGCTCCTGTGTACGGAGTATATTTTTGCCTTCAAATCTTTACTATTTTCAATCTTCCCATTTCTGAGCAGGACTTCTCTTCCTCCCTTCACACTGTGGAGGTCAACCTGCATTTGTTTCTATGTAAAGGTTTCCTCTGGGTCATCACCATCTTTCTTGAATGCGCAGCTGATCTGTACCATCACAGAATTACCCTTATTTCTCCAGTTACTGAAATTCTTCTGTAATAGCCAGACAATGTATGCTCCACATCCAGCGCTGCAGGGCATGTTTCTAAATTTGTTAGCACTGCAGCAACATTGTTTCGTTTGTTTTTTTCCCCTCTCTGGTGTAGGCTTGGGAGCTTGTGAAAAAGATAATTGGGTAAAAACTAGATAGGTGTATTCGGGGGAGGTAGAAAAGATGTAGATATACACTGCTAAGTTCAGTAGAGTAATGATAGTTACTTTACTAGATAATCCGTTCTCCATCACTCTGCCCCCAGAAGATTGTATATAGCCCCTGTACCTTTTTGCTCCCAGGCTGTGGAATATGTTACTTGAAAACAGGCATTCACACTAACACAAAAATAACCTCTTCATGCCCGTGACCAATAACCATATTTCTATGTAAATAACAAAACAAAACAAAACAAAGCACAACAAAATGGAAAAGAAAAGCCATGAGGCATTATCCTTTTAAGCACTTCACTTTTAAGCAGCATTCTGTGAACCAAAAAGAATACTTTAGTGTGAATTCTTCAAGGGGAAAATATTACCAGTCTTCCAGTTAAAAACATACACTGGACTGAATTTTAGATGCATCTAATTTTCTGTTGCAAAATGGAAGTAATAATGCTGGTCTGTAGCAATATATGAATAGTAATAGTAAATGAAATTACCATGCACAGAACTAAAACCAAAGAACAAGTGTCTATGTATTTTTTTTAATGGATTATGAAAATTTGAGTTGTGTTTTGAGTCTGAAGCAAGTCTTTTCCTACCAAATCTGTTCCACCTATTTGATGCAAAACTGTTTTGAATCACTCTTTCTACCAAAGTTTGCCATGCTTTTGAATGCTAAATTCCGCTACAGAAAATTGAAACCAGCTGTGCCTTCTTTCATCTCACCCATATTCTGTAAAACCTTTGCCAGATAAACTCCATAGATTTTCCTGGTTGTTTTTGTTGAGCAATGGAACACTTATCAATGTTAGAATTTTGATACCATCAGTATCTGGAATGACACAGAGCAGAATTATCTCCATGAGTTGGAGAGGTAGCTGTTGGTTACTGCAGAAGCAACACGTTCTTGATCAGGAAAAGTACATGGGGGGATGGTGTAGCAGCACATGACACACATGACAGCACTTACATAGTTATTTACTTTTCCAATCTATGGTACTGTAAAATTTTCAGAGCAGATTTGAATCCCGAGAAAAGCCAAGAAGTGGTAAAGGCTGCCAAGAGAGGCTGTGCATACTCCATCACTGGAGGGGGATTCAAGACCCAATTGGAAAGTCCTGCTTAACCTGGTCTCATCTCAGAGTTGACCTTGATTTAAGCAGGAGGTCAGACTACATACCTCTTGATCTTCCTTTCAGCCTAAGCTATCTGGTGACTGGGATTCTGCGATGTGTCTTTATCCATGTTTAGGGTATTATTTTTGTAACAGTAATAGGTAGGATTTTCATGTGGCCAAAATAACCCATTGGTTGTCATTTTCACCTCTTTTCTGGCACAATACCATACATAACTTAAAACACTACTATGATCTCTTTTAGTATTAAGCCCTACTTTACATAGAAAAGCTAAGAATACGTTCACAGTGAAACACTGATAGAAGCATGATCATGGAGCATGATAACATCTAGCTGCCTTAATTTTTACTGCTGTTTTCAGATAAGTATTGCAGCCTACACTGAGATCTGTGAAGAAGCTTTTTCTACTTAAACGAAATTGTTTTCTGAATCAGAAAAAGGAGATTCAAGGCTGAAGAACTGAAAATTCCTAAGGTCTAGGGCACAAAGAGAATGATCTGAACTTCTTTTCAGTTTCAGATTTTGAAACATTTTCAATTTATTTCTACCAAGGGTTACAGAAAAATTCCTACCATGATAAGTACTGAATTGGAATACTCTTGTCTAAGTTGTCAGGATTTTCAGGTCAGGAACTATGTGGGTCAGCAGAACATGTTCCTAGAAGTGTACTGCAGACTGTGTCATCCCCAGCCCATCCCAAGCAGCTTGATCCCACAGCTGCTTGAATACTGGAAGGGCCTCTCTCAGCTGCTGCCTCCACTGAAAGTCTCATTGCAGTAAAAAGCCTGAGCTATGACAAGCTAAATATGTTTGTTCCTTCACTAATAGCATCTCATATGTCTCATGGCCCAAAATAAAAAGCTCTTACAACAAATATTCACCAGTGACAAATATTCACCAGCAGGTTAAGTTCTGTCTTTTGTTTACCTGTCAGCTTCTTGTTTTATCTGGAGAAGCACCTGATTTGTTTCCACAGAAGTGAGTCAAAGCTTAAATAGTTAGCATGAGTCTGAGTAATGGCTTTCTCCTTTCACTACAACTTCCTTCATAAGTCTTCATAAGCAAAAAAGTGCTACATGGGTTTCTGAGAGAACATGAAGTACAGGAAATTTATATTAGTAAGTATATTAGGAGTTAGATAATAGGATTGTGTCACCCACCTTCATGAACTCCCTGACTTTTCAGAGGTTTTGGTGAGGTTTTTTTCTGCAATTGCCAGATGTAATCTGATATCCTTTAATGAAAAAAGGATTTTTCATGTAGTCACATTGTGTGATAATTGAGTGAATGCTATTTCTTCTGAGCATTCTGCGCTCACTGGAGTAGAAGGGAAGTGGAATGAAACTTATATGGTGACAAGACATCTGAGAGGAGACAAAAATTGCTTGAAACTAAAGCTTCAAGATCTTAGTAAGGAGACAACTCAATTTGTTTTAGCACAATTTATTTAAAAAATAATAAAATAGAAAGTGCAATAGCGACCAGGCTAGAATGTATTTGCAATTTACTTTCACAGTGCCCTGAAGGACCAAATGAATGAACCTCAGAAGAGATGAATTTAGAAGTATATTCAATGTTGTATTAAATATAGAGCACACTGGCTTATGTTTGTGAGGAAATGGGAATTAAGAGTCTGCATTCTTTTTCCCAATGATGTACCTTTCTGAAGCCATTTAAATAAAGATTTTTCCAGCATTATATTTCACGTCTCTCAGTGGTTTAGTAGGTTCAACAAAATCATCTGTGGATTGCAGTATTCCCAACACCTGGACAAGTGGCAAAATCTAACCTTGAAACTATTGAGATGCAGGTTTACACATCTTCAAAATTCATGTAGCACTCTGAGGTTTTAATCAGATGTCACTGAGGAAAATAAGCTTAAACAAAATATTGCTATTGTTTAAGAAATAAGTCAGATAGATACAATGTTATTAACTCAGACCCTCCCATCTTTCTAGTCTCAACCCTCTCCTTTTTTGTACATGTAAGAATTAAACAAGATGATTAAACAAGATTAGAAATTCTGCATGTTTCACTCTGAGTAATGGAAATTTCAAGGCTTTTGTGAGAGTCCTTTTACAAATTGTACTGTAACCTGTAAAGAAATTTTCCTTTCTGAGTTTTTAGAGGCGCTGATAGGTACTTTCACAGGAGAATGCTGAATATTTTCCTGGAAAGCATTTAGTCATCACATCAGAATAGAATATACAATCAGCTCTTCCTAATTGACTTTATTGTCTGTTTACTAGACCCTCAGTATGTTTAGAGAATTATTTCTGCTTCTTTTTGTTCATATTATTTTATTATTTTTGTATGACAAAGAGGGTAATTTCCCTCTTTCTTTTCAAAGTCAGTATTGTTTTGTTTGTTCCTCCTTCTTTCCCTTCTCCTTGCACTTGTTCACAGTTGCAGTATTCCTTGTCTTCATCAAGCAGAAGATTCTTTTCCTGCTCTGTCCATTTCTGTATTTCAGAACACAGGTTATTGTTTGTCCTTTTCCTGGTTTTCTTCACAAGAGAGTGGAGCAGTGACTGCTGCTCACTGGAGAAGAGTACTGAGGGTCTCTTTGCTCTGTTGATTATCTGAAGGGCTCATTTGGTACCAATGACTAGTAGCCAAGCACCTTAAGCTATAGCTGCTCTTGGAGACCATGTGTTAAACGTTTTCTACCAGTGGGATTTTTGTGATTCCTTTTGAAAAGCCTAATACCCTATGTATGAAACCAAAGAAACATGTAGGTAAAAATGAGGAACGGACAGAGAACTACTTACAGACCAGTGCTGTACCTGAATACAAATGTTCTCCATGATACTGGTGACAGACATTTGATTTTCTTCTGAAAGAAATCTTAATAGTGAGAAGCCAGAATTTCTTTTCTGCAACCAGAGTTTTTGCTCACTGACTCCAGAGCTAATAGGAAGGAAATATATCAAGGCCAGAGGTTCCTACAGAAAACAAAGAATAAGCTAAAGAATAACCCATCTGTGTGTGTGAGATTCCCTGTGCCAGAGAAGTTCATATTATTATAATGAAAATCTTTAAGTAAATCTGCTGCTCAGATATACTTCTTTCTATTGTGTCCTCCTTCAGATCTACTATTGATACAGATAGAACTACAATACCAGGTGAACAAATGAAAACCCTGTTGAAAGTCTGACCACCTGAATGTAAAAAATTTACCAAAAAAAGGGACTGTCTGCTCTCTGATATTTCTTGTCTCTCACTTATCCCAAGGCACAAAAGTAAACCCTGTGTTACAAACCCTGAAGTTCTTGTCAGAAGAAATGTCATAACCAGTTGACATTCAAGACAGAGTTCTGATATTTCCTTTGTAATGTGTTCATTGCTTGACATTGAGAAGGCTCTTTTCTTCAGCTGTGTAGCCAGCAGTTTAGACATAAGGAGCAAATGATGAAAGGAAGTGGAACTGTTAGTTAACATTGTACCATCTTGGCAGATTTGGGATTGCATTTTTCATTTCAAGTTCCTGCACAAGACTACAGAAAGTGACTTCACAAGCCCTGAAGCAACAGAAGACTAGCTTGCACTATACCAGCTACTAGGAAGAAAATTAACTATATCCCAGCCGAAACCAGGACACTTGCCAAGGTTTCATGACCTGAGGCACACAGCAGTGTCTGATGTCTAATAAACAATGCAAAGAGACACTAGTAGTGTCTATTTTTAGAACAGTCTGCTGAATTTGATTGAAATTGGTCACTGGCTTTAAGGATGACAAGCTCAGAACAGACCAGTAAGTAGAAACATAACAACTCACAGTAAGAGTAGATGCACATAAAGGCACTTTTTTTCCGAACTGAATCTAAAAGGCATAGACAATCTGTAAGCCTTTCTTGTTTAGTTAGTAAAAAGCAAACAAACAAATAGAGTAGTAAGTGTGACTGGGAGCTCACAGACTCAAGCAGGTCTTCCAAAACTGATGTTACCTAAACAGCTTTAGCTTTCCACAACTAATTCCCAACAGCCATGTCAAAATATCTTTGGCTGCTCTCTTATCTGTCTATCCCTTTGTCTCTCTGTATGTTTATCCATCTACCTATCTAACTCTAAGAAGAGTATCTAAAGGACTGAATAAAATTCTGCTTTTATATTAACATTCATACAGAAAATAGCTTTTTTTTTGATTTACCTGGCTGTCAGAAAAACTTCTGGCTTCCACCCATTGACCAGGATAGATTTGTTTGTCTGGTTTGCTTTGTCTATACAATTAGGCTGATTTCTCTTTGCTGTTTCCCCAAAAATCTGACCTGATCAAGTTCATTGTAATGTTCATCCCTCTGAATTCTGCCTAAGCAGAGACACATTACTGTTAATCCTGGGGCTGCTCCTGAAGCCAACTCTAAGTGTAAGGTAGCAACTGTTATAGTTGTTGTAGATCACCCTTTAAAAACCTTTTCCTCTTAATTAAGCAGTTTGAAAATAGAACAAATATGTCATAGTGATGTACTACAGCTTGATCTTTGAGCGTGGGTTTTGCTTTCAGGCTGCGTGCAATCAGAGATTTCTCTGTAGTAAATTCAAGCTATTACCAACACTTGAAAATAAACACAAACTCTCTAGCCACAAGATGAAGTTAGAAAACAAGAAACAATACAACCAAAGCAAATCAATCATGTTCTCATTAAAGTCAATGGACATTTTGTCATTGGCCTTGATAGGAGTGGGATCTGTCCCAAATTCTTCACTTCTCCCATTAAAAAAAGGAAACTGAAATCTGTGGTGTCATTTTCCCACTCCTAATCTCATTTTCTGATTTTCCTCTCTCTCCCTAAAACCTAATTCTCCAGGGACTTTCTGAACAAAGTAGCAAGTATAAGTGGAGGGCTGCAGAAAGGATAATGTGCATGAAATGTAGCTTAAGTTTTGCTGGCTATTTGCTGCATCAAAGTGCTTTTCTTACAACTTGCAACACTTTTCTGCTTTACTTTAGTATAGACTGGGTCTGATCAAGGTATTTTACAAGCAAACAATGTTATCCTCTGACTATCTGCTTGAGTTAGGAATTTTCACATCAGTGCTAAAAATAAGATATTTTAATACCACTGAAAGCACTGGGGGGCAGTGTGCTGTAGTGAAGTGTGCGCTGGCACAGCCGCCCTGTTAGCCGCCCGGGGTATCACTACCAAGAGGGGCTCCCGTCTCTATCTGGCAGCTCTGCTGTACCTCCTTGAAGGGCTGAGAGTATGTGCGGGCGCTCTGTCTCTTCTGGGGGGACACATTAGCAGCTGGATGATAAGGCACTGTGAAATAATGTTAACAAAGACTGACAGTCTAAAAGGTTTGACTTACTGTTAACATGTTATGAATAGGTGCATACTTGTTTCTCTGCAGGACCACCTGAACTCTGAGAACAAGCAGAGAAGTCTATGGTGCTGGGTCTATGACTGTGTCTGGCAAGGCAAGCAAATCTTGCTTGTTATTTTCAAAGTATACCTCTAACTGACACTAGAGTATGAAGAGTGCTTCAAGTTGTTATTGGCGGTTGTATGATTTCTACTTAGTTTTGTTTGTTTGCTCGTTTTGTTTTCAATCTATTATTTCTTATCTTACACAAAAGCAGGCAAGCAAACTAATCAGCTATATAACATCAGTTAACCTGGAAAGCAAACAATGCTGCTGCAATCACAGGGGAAATGATACACAGGCACAGCATTTCCCAGAAGATGCTTATGTAAAGTATTGATTTTTTTACTTTTTACATCAGGGGGTACTGCTATTCTTATTGGACTTTTACTTCAGAAAGTTCTGCCCTCTATCACATCACTGGAACTTCTAAATGATGCAGAGAAATGGTGAAAACCTGGTAGTTTTTTGAAACAACCCAAATGTCTAATGAGGTTTTATTTCTGTAATTGTAAGTAGTCATTCATAAGCAGAGCATGGTCTTTACAAATTAATTTTATGTGAAAAGAATACTCCAAAGGTGTTGCAGTCTTAGAGACCTAATAGAAAATTTTCTAGTTCAAGAACAAGGGGACTGTTATTAATTTAATCATGGGATGAAGGCTGAGCCATAGAAGTGGTATTGAAGGGTAACTTTCAATAAGGTGTCTTAAGAGGAATTCTAACCCTGAATCTTCTACATGGCATAATGTAATATGCAATATATGAGCTAGCTTGAATATGAAAAGTGGTTAAAGGAACTCTTTCATAGGGAGCACTGCTTCTGGTCTGTAGCCAAAAGTCATATTTTCAGTCAGTCACTTTTCCTCCTGCAGTGTTTCCAAAATAACTCTTAAATCAAGAGTTGTGATGTCCTCTGTCCTATGTTCAGTAGCACTGCTCTTGGTATTAAGTCCTTGATAGTATCTCTATTTTCTGATAGCCATATACACCTAGAAAAGGGAAGAAAGTGTTATGAGAAAAGCTGTGCTCAAAAAAGAACAGTCACATCTTGGTTCCATAAAAATCTCCTAGCGTACGGGAGACTGTCTTATCTAAAACATCAGTGGAATGAAACTTAACATGCCACTTCCTACCCCACACCCCTTCCCCTCCCATTATTGAGAACTTCTGTGCTAAATGAAAACATAACAGAGCACAACAAAGAAACCTAAGAAAACCACCCATACCACCATGATGCTACTGCTATCCTTGCGGTAAACTTTTAGGAACATAGAATCCTAGAATCCCAGAATACTTAGGGTTGGAAAGGACCATAAGATCATCTAGTTCCAACCCCCCTGCCATGGGCAGGGACAACTCACACTAAACCATGCCATCCAGGGCTATGTCCAACCTAGCCTTGAACACTGCCAGGGATGGACCATTCACAACTTCCCTGGGCAACCCATTCCAGGGCCTCACCACCCTCACAGTAAAGAATTTCTTGCTCATATCCAATCTGAACTTCCCCTCTTTAAGTTTGAACCCATTACCGCTTGTCCTATCACTGCAGTCCCTCATGAAGAGTCCCTCCCCAGCATCCTCATAGGCCCCCTTCAGGTGCTCGAAGGCTTCTATGAGGTCTCCACGCAGCCTTCTCTTCTCCAGGCTGAACAGCCCAAATTTTCTCAGCCTATCTTCATACAGGAGGTGCTCCAGACCCCTGATCATCCTCGTGGCCCTCCTCTGCACTTGTTCCAACAGTTCCATATCCTTCTTATGTTGAGGACACCAGAACTGCACACAGTACTCCAAGTGAGGTCTCATGAGAGCAGAGTAGAGGGGCAGGATCACCTCCCTCGACCTGTTGGTCACGCTCCTTTTGATGCAGCCCAGGATACGGTTGTCTTTCAGGGCTGCAAGCGCACACTGAAGCTGGCTCATGTTCATTTTCTCCTCGACCAACACCCCCAAGTCCTTCTCCACAGGGCTGCTCTCAATCTTTTCTCTGCCAAACCTGTAGCTGTGCCTGGCATTGCTCCCACCCAGGTGTAGGACCTTGCACTTGGCATGGTTAAACTTCATAAGGCTGGCATCAGCCCACCTCACAAGCGTGTCAAGGTCCCTTTGGATGGCATTCCTTCCCTCCAACATATCAATGGAACCACACAGCTTGGTGTCATCGCAAACTTGTTGAGGGCTCACTCAATCCCACTGTCCATGTCACCCACAAAGATGTTGAACAAGACCGGTCCCAACACCGATCCCTGAGGGATGCCGCTTGTTACTGATCTTCAGCTTGACATTGAGCCATTGAGCACAATTCTTTGCATGCGGCCATCCAGGCAGCATGTTGAGTCTTGACGCATGCAAGATAGAGATTTTGCAGCCAGGCCATAGTCCTGCTTGAGATCGGTTTTACATACGTAATTTTAATTGTCTTTTACTATTTAATTGTCTTTTATATAATTGTATATAAATATAGAATAAGTGGTCATATGCATGCTATATTTGACACAAACCAGGCTTCACATACAAATGTGCATTGCATTAAACAAGGATGCATGAAGGACAACCCCTGGGAGCAGAAGCAGTGATGAAGAAAGCACTGCCATAAATTAAACCTATATTCTGTAAGGTGCTGAGGAATGTTAAAATGAGGTAGTTGCCAGTGGAGATAAAAAGATGTCCAGCAACGGGTATTTTTGGCATCATCAAGTTTATTGGCTGACCTCATATTTCTGAATAATACCCAGGAAACTACGAGATCAGAAAAAGAGCCTCAGCAAACACTAATTAAATGTGTACTCTCTCTCTTTTAGGCTAATTAGCACACACAGAGGTTAAGCCCTGGAGAAGAAAATGTTCAGCTGAGAGAGTACAAGAGAAAATATAATAAAAGACCCAAATCACTCTTAGTGGAAAGTGCATTTGTTTCTACTCACTGTGGGTTGAAGCTTTAGCCTTCTTTCTTTTTTAGCCCACCTAAAATCTCCAAGTGAAACTCATAAATTCAACTAATTTCTTTAGTTTCATTGAGAGATGCTAGAGATCATGCAAGATTTGCATGCCATCCAGGCATTCCTGGGAATCCACTCAGATATTCTGAGAATGTAGTGTTTATAGCATCGAAATTGCATATATTAGGTTCTTCCAGGGAGCAAACCAGGGCCTGGGATTCAGACAATGTGACTAATACTCAGGGGATACAATTAAAGTGATATCTTGAGCCACTTCATTTCTCTAGGTATCAATTTCTTTTTTCTAAAGGCACTTCAGATGTGTGCAATATGACAGTTAAAAAAATACTGACTGTCATTCTACATTATTTTCCAAGTTTCAAGCCACTTTCAATACCTCCACACCAACGATCTTTGTCATCTTTACATCTTGACATCCATCATTATTATCATCTATGATTATTGGAGAATACACACTAAAAAATGCTATATATTCTCCAAGGAGATTCCTTTGGGACACTATAAAGTACAAGTTTATAAAAAGAAAGGTTTTAGAAATACCAAATATCAACAATGTCCTTTAATTGCTCTGCGGACCCATATCTAATTACTGAACTTATCCAAGACCCCTTCTTGTTGAAGAACCTTGTGTTAAAATGACCGACAGTAGGCAAAAGCTTAAGTCCGCATGAAGTGCTATCAATCAGCTGCTTTTTGTAGCAGAGTACTGCTGAGTAGACAGCCTAATCAAACAGATTTTAAAATCCAAAGAAAAAGTAAAAATGCAGTCAGAATAATCCCCTTCATTCTCCTTTAAGAAATTGATTTGAGGAACATTTATTTATGTTGGGGCTTATAACATCATGAAGAAAAATCAAAGTAATCTTATTTTCCTCTTCTTCTTCATTGGGATTTTATGATGTATGTTTATCCTTTGTGTATGTCAGCATAAACTTGATTCATGTTGAACTGTACCAAAATGTGAATACCACCTTCAGGACTGTTTCCTTTTCTGGGTAATCTTGTGACACTCAGGAAAGCATTTTGAAAGCAAGCAGGTAATGTAGGAACATTTATCCATGAGTTTGTGATTTTTAGATTCACAGAATTCACTTCTCAGAAAAAGTACATCAGCCCCAGCAGTGAGGTCTGGGCATTTACACTAAGAGTTACCTGGTTCAGTCTCAGTATTGTCAGACTGGCAATTGACACCACCAGACCATAGTATGAGAGGTACCCACAGGGAAAATCAGGAGTCAGGGCTCACCTCGGCATATTCTCTTATGGTCTGCCTTTGCACCTTTTCACTCTTGCTCTGTCTGGTCTCTTGGCCTCTCAGTTGCTCGGTTTCCAGGTCCATTGACCCTGTTGCTTAACTGATTTTTAAACTGAACCTTTTGTCTTCGTCTGACCTAAGTGGACCAAGTCAGTTGGGTACCTGTAGGCTAACAACAAGTCCTCACTGCCAAATCTGTGAATTCTTCCAGAGCTGATAAGGTGGCTAACATCTACCTGGCCCAATCCATCCTCATTATGCCCTTTCAGCAAAGGGGAAGAGAACTGGCTGTTGGATCAGGAGGCACATTTCAGTGTCTTCTACACAATTTTGTGTCTGTGAACACCCTAGAGACCACGGACAGCATACCACACTGGAGTGAAAACGTGGTGAAAACTGCATACAACAGTCATGGTTGAGAGGACGGTCCTTTGTGACTACATAATGCTTTGGAAATTTGAAATACATAAGAATGACAGTGAAATTAAACATGCTTGTTACATATCCATCACATGTCTGTATTCAGAGACAGATCATCTCTGAAGAGATGCATTATTGGTATCTGTGCATGCAGTGAGAGCAGACTTCAGTTCTCCCCTTTGGCATGCAGAAGAACTGGATATCCAGAGCTGGGTGCTCTCCAAAACTATTCTTATTACTCATTACATCAACTGAGTGGATGTGAAATAGACAAAGTTAAGGGTAATAGCATGACAGATATTAACATTCATTGAAAATGCATGTTTCAAATGACATTAATATTTGTACATTGCCTTCTAAGAGATAAAATTGGTCATAAGTAACATTTAGAAACTATTTATTCACATGGAGAAAGTCATTGCAGATTATATTAATATGTATGCATAACATCATTAATTAAAAAATACACTTATACAGCCAGATTCTATAAAACTCACTGGATGACTAAAGAGGTTTGCTAGAAAGTCATATTATGTATGCTGAATTAAGTCCAATAAAGCTGACAGAAGAATCTGCAACTCTATATCTGCAGAGCTTCATCTATTGGAATAAATACTCTTCCTTGTCAATAAAACTTTAATGACAACTACTGACAATGGTAACTTCATTCCAGCAGGCTTTAGCAGACGTATACTGCTAGACACAAATGATGAAAAAGAGAAGGGAGAGGATGCTCTGAAAGGATGCCGCTGAGTATACTCTTTTGTTAGCTGGATGCTATTGTTCAGAAAGCAAGTCACCCAGTTAAATCCTTGGAAATGGATTCAGTTACTAGTATAATTTAAAAACGTTGGTACAGTGTTTTTAAAACCTCCAGGGAATTCTAAGAGTATTTGTTGTTGTCCATTGGTAAAGAATGGTGCATCTTGGCCACTACATTTCATAATTTTTCAGCATTAATGTGCTTCTAATAATCTGATTTGATCTCTCTTACTTGTTTTTCTCCTTCCTTCTTTTTTCCTGTCTGACATCCTACGTTCTCTGCTCTCTCAGAGAGAATTGTGGGTGCAGCCTCTCAACAAACACCAGAGAAAAGTTGCAAAATGAAATTATTTTAACAGCCAGAGTAGCCACATTTCTAGATAGATATTATTTAAACATATTAACTGTGATTCCAAATTAAAGGTACAATGAGGCACATGATCTAAATAAAGCCCCCAAGCATCACACACTCTGATCCATTTACCCTTGCACATTGGAGGCTGGACGCCAGAACTGCTTCTCTCCACCTCAAGTCGGAACATAGAGCACTGCACTTAAGGGCAGAATGACTTTGCTGACCAATTGCATCACTGTGACTGGCGATCACAGCATCACCTAACAGGTGTTACTGAGTTTGGACCTGGTTGTGAAAGGTTGAAAAACCTATTTTAGAATTGCCCATACTAGCGGATGAAGTGTTTGGAAATCACTCTAAGGAGCTCACTAAAGCTATTGGGGGAGCCACAACCATGACATAAAGCTAGCTTCAGATTGCACTTTTGTGAGCAATGTCGCAATGAAACTCTATAGATTTCACAAGGACGAAATATGAAGAAACTCACATACTATGTTGTTATTTCTATTTCCTTGTGAAATTAAAACATCCTAAGCTCCCAAACACCTATTTTTTTTCCTTTTTTTTTTCTTCAGTGTGGAAGTTTGTGGATGTAAAAGGTAGCTTCTTATCCTAGACCCTTGCTCCTATATGAAAAAGATATGTAAGATTTGATATGAACCTGTCCTATACAATAAGCCATTTTCATTCAAACGTAAGTATCAGCACTGGACAAGTCAAAATTTTCTGGTAAATAAGATTGGACACCCAAGTGAGGATCTGGAAATTTAACAACAGACAGTAGAGACAAAATATGTGACAAAAGTCTTTTTGATGAAGTATAACTTGTTGAAAATCTGTCTTTGCCTTTGTGAAATGTTCATTGTAATTTTGTTTGGGAAAAAATGTGAAGTATTACTTCTTACTTACAACTCATTTAAAAAACATTTGAATTGAAATGGAGAGAAATAATTTTGATTGATCACAAATCAATTTACATCAGTCTAGAAATTTGTTTTATGATTGCCTTTACTGTGCAGTATGACTACTGTTTAAATATATATTTATCTTACTATACTATATTCTTTTACCCATTAGTTTTATTCTGTTTCTTTTAGTAATCTCATAATCCTATTTGCATCCTTTGATATAACATGATGTGTATGTTTACATTAGTGAGAAAAAAGGTAGCATTACTTGGATAATCATGGAGATGTCACTGTTTGCAAAACATTTCCATTTATTCGTAACAAAACCCACTCCTTCTGTGCTTCAATAGCAAATGAAAGTTCAGCTACGTATGTTGTGCACTTGATGCATTTTGAGCTTTAGTAATTTACTAAACTTTAAGAAGGGCAATCAGAGTGGCAAAGCAGGAATTAATAAGCAATTGCCATTTAGACAAGAGCATAAAATTTTTGATTAGGCAATTCAGGCATTGTTTAAACTAAAGTTGCAATTAGGTAACCTTCACTTCCTAAATATATCATCATTAACTTTAATCAGGCATATTTCTTATTTTTGTCACTAGAAAAAGAGCTAATTAAATTCTAATTCAAATTTAACATCTATATCTTGATACAGACAGTCTGCTACAACATTACTTTAGTGAAAGTATCTGTTTCTCTTGACATCCCATTAATGGAATGACCCAATCTGCAAAACTTTGGTTCATGCACGTAAATTAATAATACCATGCTTTACAATCCAGTCTTAAACTAGCAAGGAGATTGCTATCATATTTGTTTTTAGTAGAATAATAAAAAGTCTTCACTGAATTCGATAATTTACGAGAATCCTTTTTATAGTGTCTTAATTGGATTACTCATGAGTTTTCTTCATATTTAATTTTCAGATATTGAAAATTATTCATGTAAGTTTAATGAATAATTATTCATGAATATTACTTCTTCAAGTTCTCATTTTAATGAGGTATCATCTACAAGATTTCCAGGTTGAATGAACCCGTATTTCTAATACAAATACTTGTTCTTAGTGGACAGAAACTGGTTTTTGTCTTTTTAAGCATTCCCAAAAATCTGTCAGGTTCTAATTCTGTTGTAATGAGTTGTCCTAGGTTCAGCTTAAACCACAACATGAGTAAATACTTTACTTAACCACTTTTAAAAAATTAATAAAAAAATTAAAGGTAGGAGAAACTGTCTCGGAAAAGTTACATATAATCCCAGCCTTGTATTACAAATAAACTTCACTGCAGAAATGATGTATTCTATAATTTCAATGTAACTGCAGTAACGATATAGAAATAATAAATATATTATGTTCTAGCTATAGGAAGGGGGTGACATTTAAAAAAATTACTTTAGAAGCATTTAATCTCTGTTCGCTGAAAGGCAAAAAGGAAACTGTCAGGCAGCTTCCAATATCTGCAAACATGCAATTCCATACCTAATACCTGGGTGTTTGTCTAGTCAGTGTTTTAATACATATTAAGTACAACACACATAATGAAAAAAATCGGTATCAAATCTACACTGAGAGAGATTTTGACATTGAAAAATCATAAATTTAATCTGATGGTGGGTGGAAGTTGGTTTTAAAGGTTAGACCAAGTAGAAAGTCTGACTCCCCAGGCTCTCATTCAGCAATAAAGTGGAAGAAGTTGCCTTATTTATTTTCTTAAATTAGACTAGCTGTCACCCTTCTATTAGAAGATATGATAGTTTATTTTTCACCCCAAATTTTTAAATACGAAATTTCCCTAAAACTGTCCTCCAGTTTTTGAAATTTCTGTGCAATGCAGAATTAGATTATCCATTTTGTCACAATATGAGATAAACTGGTCGGCATGAAGATTCCCTTTGACTTTTGTATTAGTATGTTGTATAGAAGCACTTCTGCCCTGGAGGGAAAAGACATCAGGTCTTTCCCATCTAAAGTGATATGAGACAGCAGAGCATATGTAGTATTCCCAGAAAGTACTGGCAGCAGAAGATAGGGCTTCCAGGAATTGTACTGCTTACAGCGTGGAGCTCCAGGTTTTCTGATATCATAAGACCATTCTATAAAGTTAAAGGTAGAATTTCTTTAAATCATATAAAACTGGGCAGACTTAAAAATACATAAAAAAAACGTATTCAGCTGAAGGAAAAACGGTTTTTGCTAGTGCAGAGCCTGTGAGCAATGATAGTTTCTGAAGAGAAATGACCTAGAAAATCAAAATCCCCCAAATCATCACCCTGTGTCACTGATTCAGGAAAAGGTGACATAATTTAACCCAGCTCTTCTCAACTAAGACTTCTCAGTATATCAGCTTCTTTGAAAAGGAGTAGTCTTTGTTGGTTGACAGCTTATGTTGATTAATGACAGCTATATGACAGCACTAAATGCAACATCTTTTAGGATCTTGCACAGGGTTCAGGAACTTGAACTTTCTGCCATGGACAAGACTAAAAAAGCCACAGCAGAGTTAGTCACAGTACTGAGACACCGAAATTTCAGCATAGGTGAAAGTCAAGCTTAAACGAATTTGTCCACAGGTTAGTTGTTTCAATGCATGCCCTCAGAGCTAAGGTATGCATCAGCTATATTGAGTATATTCAGGGCATTGTTTACTTTTAGTCAGCTACTATATAAATGATTTGTTGTGAAGAATCATTTTGACTACTATGCCTCATCAACCTTAAGCTAGCATTCCATCCACAATTTCCTGGTTCTATCCATGACTTCATACTGCTTAGTTTAATCCTGCTTCTCTTTAGTTTCCAATATGTTCCTATCACTACATGACATCCTTACTCACCTGTGTACCTCTTTAATTCTGATCATAAGAAAATATTGTTTGCCCTCTAAAATTAATGAATACCTGAACACTACTAAAACTTCCATTGGGTTAAGAGCAGGATGACTTAGGTGTCATGCATACACTGCATAGACATGCATTTTCCAAACTACCCAGAAGGCATGAAAAATGATGTGCAGATGTATTTTCTCCTTCCCTCTCCAAAACAAGCAGAATGAGTGCCTGGGAGATTTTTGACATTTTTTTCTCATTTTTTCTGTCTGCATTCAATTGCAACAATGACCTTGAGTGACAGTTTTAAACCACACCCCATTTTTTCTCTCAAAACAAATATGTTTTTCCTCTCTGCTGTGTTAAAACAAAGGCTGGAAGTACTATGTTAAAAAAATATTTAGTTTTGAGTAGCATTACTTAGAAATTCATAATTGCTCTGTGTCATTCAGTACTTCTTGGATGGCATGGTTTAGTGGGAGGTGTCCCTGCCCATGGCAGGGGGGTTGGAACTCGATGATCTTCAGGTCCTTTCCAACCCTTACTATTCTATGATTCTACGATTCTATGAATGTCACCCCTTGCTTTGTCATTTAGGAAACAGTTTAGGATATCAAGCATTTGGAACCAGTTCATTTATGCAAAGGTTTTTTCTTTTACTAATGACTATTTTGTGTAAATCTGTCCTTCCAAACATAATTAATTCTCAAGTAAGCTACATTTATGCCATCATGACTTCTGTGGAGCATGTCTGCTCTTGATTCCCTGAAGAGAATAAATGACAGTTGCAGAAAATGTTAATCGCTTATTTATTCTTCTTCTATTCTTCATATTTTCAGACTTTCCTAGATCTCACCTGATAATGATTGTGTGAAATGCACAGATTCTAACTGTAATCAGGAGGAAAGAAGATGAAATTCCAAGAATGTGAAATGTCGGTTAATTTTAAATAACTACTTTTCTCATTTCCAAACACATATGCAAAATAAAATTACATTATATTCCCCCTAAAAGAAAATTTTATTCCATAAGAGAAAAAAATCCAAAATTCTATCTAACAGTCTCTGTATGTTTGCTTTCCTTTCTTTATATTATCTGGACACCACAGGCATCATTGTTTTATTCAGATTCTGACACTTGCTTATCATAAATTTGGGGATTAGCAGAGAAAATAGCTAGGATCAGTGTAAGTTCTATATTAACCTAAGTGTAACTACATTCAATTTATCCCACATGTGTGCTGCAAAGTGATATGAACCACGAATTAGTGGCACTGCAAATCGTGCCTTCATTTTCTTCTCTTTATTTGGGTTCTTGTCTGGTGTGAGAAAGGTCTTCCCTTCTGGGAAAGCACTGAGCAGTTGAAGATGGCTGGGGAAGAGCTGAAGTAAGAATAATAGCCATAGTCTTTAGCAAGGCTGCTGCTCAAACAACTCTTTTTGTCCTTTCACCTTACAACGATGGCAGAAATGCATTATTAAACAAAAACAAATGGAAAGCTTCACCATTTCAACAAGTGCTCTCTATGAAAACATTGAAAATATAAGGTGCACATCTGATACAACCGTCTCCGGTTCTGAGGAGCATTGCAGTCTAAAGTTTTGCAGTCTATATATCTGCTTTCAATTAGATTTGACAAGGGCAGTAACAATAGCCCTGGTTAATGGGTCAGAGCCAACACTGTCATTCAGAGCCATGTGTAGTGGTTTAAGCCAGGCCCTGAACCTAAGGCTTTGCGTTCAATGGTTTTTAGCTTCCTTCATATTTTCAGTCATTTCCTTGGAGATTCTATGGATGAGAGAGAAGACCAGGGGAGCTAGATTAACAAATTGTTAAAGCAGTTGTTTTCTAATGCAGCCAACAGTTTGAGTGCAAATGCTTCCTTTCCTTTATTCCACCAGATTCCTGGCTATATAGAATAAAATGATTCCCTGAAAAGCAAATCATGAAACAAGCATCTCAGTTCTCAAGATAGCTTTAAGTGCACTTTATGTGACTATATAATACAGTTCTATGCTCTCTTTCCCGAACAGATGCTGAATAAAATACAAAAAACCTCTATTTTCAAGGTGTTAAAGTGAAATAAATTCTTAGTGCTATTGCTCGTAAGAGGAACCAAATTTTAGTTTCCTGAGATAAATGTCTCTCAAAAACTTGGTCAACCATGACTAGAAAACAAGTTCATTATTTCTGTTCTTCTAATTCTGATTTTGAATGACACTATTATTTTCAAGCTACAGGAAACAAACTTACATACTTTATTTCTACCAAAGAATGTTTTGAAGGTGCAAATTACCTTCTCTACTTATTTCATGGGAAGACTTTCTGATTTTTTTTGACTGAAAAGAGGATAGAAGTGAATGAAAGAGACATCTGTTTTACTGGTATTGGCATAAACCAATTATTCCACAAATTTAAAATGTTCCTATGCAAAATGTTTTCATTTTTGCAAATTAAAACTGGAAAGTTCAAATGAAAATCCAAAATTAAAATGAGAATTCTCCAAGAAAATAAAGATACTGAAAAATTTTCTGTTCCCCCGAGGAGCGTGACCAGCAGGTCGAGGGAGGTGCTCCTGCCCCTTTGCTCTCGTGAGACCTCACTTGGAGTACTGTGTGCAGTTCTGGTGTCCTCAACATAAAAAGGACATGGAACTGCTAGAACAAGTGCAGAGGAGGGCCACGAGGATGATCAGGGGACTGGAGCACCTCTCGTATGAAAATAGGCTGAGAAAATTGGGGCTGTTCAACCTGCAGAAGAGAAGGTTGTGTGGAGACCTCATAGCAGCCTTCCAATACCTGAAGGGGGCCTATAGGGATGCTGGGGAGGGACTCTTCATTAGGGACTGTGGTGAGAGAACAAGGGGTAATGGGTTTAAACTTAAACAGGGGAGGTTTAGATTGGATGTGAGGAAGAAATTCTTTACTGTGAGGGTGGTGGGGCCCTGGAATGGGTTGCCCAGGGAGGTTGTGGATGCTTCATCCCTGGCGGCGTTGAAGGTGGGGTTGGACATAGCCTTGGATGGCATGGTTTAGTGGGAGGTGTCCCTGCCCATGGCAGGGGGGTTGGAACTCGATGATCTTGAGGTCCTTTCCAACCCTTACTATTCTATGATTCTATGATTCTATATAAAGGCATAGGAAAACCATGTTGCCATAATGTTACCCAAATGAACACCTTCCAGATGTCATGGATGCCCACTTTCAAATTTTGCACCAGCCAAATGGAGATGGCAGGGTCCTGCACCTCAGAGCCTGAGATCCAAATTGGTGTTGACAACACACTGTGATTTCAGAAACACCAGTGACAAAAAAAAAAAAAAAAAAAAAAAAAAAAGGCCATACGTAAAATTATAACTGCTGGAAAACACAGGAACAACTGAGGAATAAAAATTAAATTCACACTTCTACGTTCCCACTGTGAATAAGGAGAAGAGATTGTGATATGCTAATGACTGCTATGGCGTTAGCTTCTGAAATGTTTGGACAGCACTTTATTTCCTCCTTTGCTACTTTACTTTAAATTTGTACATGCTTCTCTTCCCAGATTTTTTCTGAAATTCACTGGAAAAGAAGGAATAAAGTATCATGAGAAAGTCCTTGCTTGATAAACTTGAAGAGAAACCTTGACACCCATTTGTTTGTTTTACAACTGCTAAATGTCTGGAAATAGAAGCTCCTCTTTAAAGTGAACAAAACCTTTGAACCCAGACGTTTGTTAGTAACTGTTTCTCTTTCAACTTTGCAGAACTTTTAGCAAGACTTCAGTGCTCCCAGCAATTGAAACCTTCTTTGCAAAGTACTTTGTTGAGGCAGAACTGCATTTTCTCAGTAATGCCAGGCTCATGACTCAAAAGTATCCTCTGTGACCTGGACCAGAAAACAGCCATACAGAGAGGGCAGCTGTGGGTGAAACCCTTCCTTTGTGGCATCTGAGTCACTGCTCAGCATGACCCTAACACACATGCTTGCAGCCCATTTCTGAAGAGCTTGTATCACACCCTCAAAACAACCCATATGTACTTTATAAAGTAAAAGGTCTCCTGGATGGTAATCCATTTATATTTGTTTTGCAGTCAAGCACTGAGTCTTCTGTTGGAAATAAATGACAGATAAGTTTTCAAGGACTGTGGTTCCTTCTTACATTCTATCCTCTCTGATTCACAGACTTCTACATACCGCTATGCATATGTAGTGCGTGCCCAGGCACCATTATCCCCAGAGCACTCTCTTCTTGGCAGCAGAGAGAGCCCTGCTGTCTCACACTTGCACAGCTTGCACATCACTGCCCATCTCTATACATCACTGTGCTGCAATGACTTGGTCTCACCTGTGCTTCCACTGGCTTACATCAAAATCCCAGAAAACAGAAACTCTTTATACCACAGCTGCAGCATAATTACAGCTCTGCTTCATTCCCTGAAACAGTTCCAAGGTCTCTTCATTACAATTATATTACATAATTCAGATTACAATCATATTCTTACCATGCTGATTCAACTAATCAATCACTAGCATGATGATAGCTAAGGCAGTGTCTGCACTCCTCTGTGCAGGGAGCTCCCTGTGCCTATTGACGCCTCTAGAGAAGCCGGGTCTGTACTTTGATTAATTTCCTGAGTTGGTATCACTGACTTCAATCTCTTGGAAAGTCCAAGGCAACCTTTAAAGTGAATTGAAAAGGTGTTTTGTTTGTAATCTGTAGCTGAGATATTCCTCAGTATGGAGGATGACAGGACTGAAACTTATTTCAAATGAAAGTGTTAAGCTTTTGCCAGCTGGAGAGGTCAAACAAACAGCACATGTGGCTCCAAAGCAGCAGGAAGGCTGATTTCTCAGGGATTTCAGTCGGAATTGTGACAGTGAAATCAGTCCTGTGATTTCAGTTGGAATTGTGACCAGTCATTCAACATACCTGAAAAATATTAAGCCTTTTAAAAGAGCACAAGCTGCTTTCTGATCCTACTTCTGACGTATCTTCTCTTCCTTTTCATTCTCTCAGCCAAGCAAAACAGATCCTCTCACTCCTTCCTGCTGGAGCAGACAAAGCATCAAGCCTTCAAAACCTGCTGGTGACCAACAAGGAATCTGACAAAAGGTTTGTGCCCCACCAGCTCCTGCCTTATTGAAGCGTGCTTTCCAGAAGGCAGTGGAAGTGGGGAGAGAGTGGCACTGGAAGAGAGGAGGCTGGTGCTTTATCTCGCATTGCAGCCTTTGTATCACAGGAGCTGCTCCCTAAGATTTTGGCCACTTGACAAACCCTATTCAGTAATGTACGCTAAATGAGTGCAGGTTTCCTGATAGTAACAGCCTTTTCTGAGAATTAGAGCTGAGGCTATCAAAGTTATAATTCTTCACTTAGAGAAATTTGATAAGAATAATTTTTTTGTCAGGTCTGGTCAGAGCTGATTTGCAGACATGAGTGCTACAGGCAGAAATCTATTTAGATAATCTAACTCACCAGCAATGAAACCCAAGGTTACATGAAAGCTAAAGCCAGTCCTGTAGACCAGCAATGAAACCCGAGGTTACATGAAAGCTAAAGCCAGTCCTGTAGACCAGTAATACAACACGTGATGCACAAGCTGTTTTTGTTTGGTTCACTTAGATTTGCCCCCCACTTAGATGTATTTTTTGTTTCTAAAATAATTTAATCAAAGCAAAATCAGGCCACAGTAATCTGCCTCGTGGGATTTTTTTTGTTTCTAACACTATTCTGCCTTCAAGGTAAAAGATTTTAAGTGAAGAAAATATTAAAAAATATTTTAGCTCTGCAAAGAGAGATTAGTTAAAATGTGAGAGATCCAAATTTAGCCAGGTCACTTCTCTTTACCTCAGTTTCCCCACGTTAAAACAGCGCTGACTTCCTCAGTAAAGCATTTTGAAATCAGCAGAAAAAAACCACTAGCGGTAACGGCACTGCCATCAGTTGTCTAGCATTATGCCAAACAGCGGTTAATTTGTCATATGGGATATTTCAGAAGGGTAATATTTTATCTTACTGGCGTAGATAGAGAAGTACAGAATCATTAGCTGGTTTGGGTTGGAAGGGACCTTTAAAGGTCATCTAGTCCAGCCGCACCCTGCAGGGACGTTTTCAACTACAGCAGGTTGCTCAGAACCCTGTCCAACCTGGCCTCGAATGTTTCAGGCCATGAGGAAGTTATACTCTGAATGGCAAGCAGAAAACAATTAGGCAAAACATTGAAGTCCAGAAAAATATTTCCTGAGTTTCCAAACTTTCCTTCAGAAGCTGAAATTCAAACTTTAAATACCTGGCTATGAAAAAAGAGCTGAAGGCAATGTTAAATACAGCCACCCTGTTCCTGTGACTGTTGATGACTATTCTACATTTAGAGAATGTAGAATACATAAGGACATTCTACATTTGGACTCTCGTAATTTGTTTAACAACTTGTTTTGGGGTTTTTTTTGGTTTCTTTTGGTTTTTTTTTTTTTTGAGGGTTTTTTTTTTTTTTTTTTTTTGATTATTACTTCTCCAAAAAATATTTAGGAGTCACACATTATTTCAGAAGAAAGTTGGGAGCTTTGAATGCAGCAAGTGCCTGGAAGGTTGTGACTTTCTTTGCTCTCGTGAGACCTCATTTGGAAAATCGTACACAGTTCTGGCGTCCTCAACATAAAAAGGATATGGAGCTGTTGGAACAAGTCCAGAGGAAGGCCATGAGGACGATCAGGGGACTGGAGCACCTCCCGTATGCAGATAGGATGAGAAAGTTGGGGCTGTTCAGCCTGGAGAAGAGAAGGCTGCATGGAGACCTCATGGCAGCCTTCCAATACCTGAAGGGGGCCTATAGGGATGCTGGGGATGGAGTAGTCATTAGGGACTGTGGAGATAGGACAAGGGGTAATTGGTTCAAACTTAAATAGGGGAAGTTTAGATTGTATATGAGAAGGAAATTCTTTACTGTAAGGGTGGTGAGGCCCTGGAATGGGTTGCCCAGGGAAGTTGTGAATGGTCCATCCCTGGCAGTGTTCAAGGCCATGTTGGAGAGAGCCTTGGGTGACATGGTTTAGTGTGAGTTGTCCCTGCCCATGGCAGGGGGGCTGGAACTAAATGATCTTCAGGTCCTTTCCAACCCTAACTATTCTATGCTTCTATGATTCTATGACTTCAGAAGTGCAGAGGCCATGTTAAGTGGAGTTGTTGCTGGGTTTCTTTTCCACCCCAACTGCTCTGTGTGAATTCCCACCCAGACCTAGATCAGCAGCCAGATTTGATGACATAGACACATAGTTATTAATACAAAGTAGTTGTATAAAACCCATGAAAATAAACATCTAATACAATGGAGGCAATGAGTTCCTGAAGTTTAACAGGTCACACAGGTTTAGTGACCTAAATGAAGACAGACGGTCTGTGTGAAACTGGCTCCAACTACTGAACATACAGTCATTGTATTGTAATACTGAGGAAAGAATACTTGTTTGAATCTGTATATTGGCATTAATATTTTAAGGATATTGGTCTGCACTGTACAAACATTGTTTCAAGCATGTTTGTGTAGATAACTCCTCTTTCTGGTTGCTGTAGACATCGAAGTTCCATACAAAAGTCCTGCGAACATGGTGAATCTGATTATTGCCACAATCTGAAAACATGACTTTGTGGTGCACTTCAACTGATTATAAACTCTCATGTGGTCATGATGGCAGTGCTGCCCTGCCTCTGGGAAGAGAAGAAAGGCACTCCAAACTTGAGTGAAGGCAACATGAGCTTTAAGAACTATGGGGAAAAGCAATTAAAGGGAAATCCCTTGATTCTCAAGTGAAAGTTAACTAATCTAAAGGGGGAAATAAGATAAGAAAATGAAAAAGAAACTTATGCTTTACTTGAGATTTATGGCACTATGTGTCCTTAGCAAGGTTCTTATAGTTCTAGCATGACACACTAAGTAACAGCCTTTCATTTCATTTCATACACTTGTCCTTTGACTCTAGGTCTAGGGCTTTTTCCTAAGTAATAATGCCACTGTCACAGATCAATTGTTTTCTCTGCCAGTTTCTTAGATTTTTGCCTTGGGCATTGGGCAGGATGACTAACAGAAAAGTTTCTATTAATTTCCCCTTTCTTGTGAAGTTTCGATAACTCTGCTGCAAACTTGAAAGAAAACAAGATATGAAAGACAGACTTTTTATTTCAGTCAGAAAAAGGTGGCTGTACAGCAAAATACAGGGGCTTTTTCACAGTGAAATTGCCCCTGCCCAAAAGAACTAAACTGGTGCTTAGTTTTGCCTGTGCAATTTATTTATAAACTCTATTAAATGTTTGTAAAGCTTGTTTCTGGTCTTCTTCAATGCAACAAAGAGAGAAAATGTTTACTCTCATGATTTTCAACAATTATTCTTGTTTTTTTAAGTAAAGCTTCATTCCATATTTTGTTTCAGTTGTTTGACTTATTGCAGAAGTTTCACAGCTGAAACAATTCTTCTGGAGTGTTACATTTTGCTTAAATAAGTGATTGTTAACATACAATCTTAGAAATTGGTCTAGAAATAGCCTGAAAGGCAGAAGTAATTTAAGTGCTTCTGAGCCTGAAGCTTTTCGAAAGCTCCTGAGAAGTTAGATTAAAGATTATGGCATCCAAAAATCCCCCTCTCACATATAGGGATCCCCACTCTACCCGAGCACCATCTGAGCCCTACATCTTCCACCTCCCTCCCCAGCTGAGCACTGTTCTTTGTTCTGTTACTTGACTGGTTTGCATGCTGTTGATGCAGGTTTAGCTCAAAGACCACTCAGGATGATTCAATGGCTGACCAATTAGCTTGCTCTGTTACACTTTCAGGACACTTTCTAGGGTACAGGCTATTCAGCAGAGTCCTTTTCTCACCAGCCCAGCATTTCACCCAGTACAACCTAAACCAAATAAACACAAAACCACAGGGTATTTCAGTTTATGACACAGTACTTAGGCTTATCTGGATAGCTTTGAGGATTTTCCTGGAGGGCTTTGTCACTCATGAGAGTCATATCCTTACGTGAAGACCACTGACTTCAGTGCCTTGAAGCTGCAGCTCTTGGCATCCATCATGTTGCCCTCCTGGCAGCCCCGGCCCCAGGCACTGGACAATTCCCTGGGGACCAGACAAGGTCAGACAGGGATTTGGGCCCACGGGTGGGCCAGGATTAGTGGGCCTTCTGTGTCAACGGCCAGGCAGAGCAGGGATGCTGGGAGCTGGAGACTGACCCTACTGCAGCACTGCTGGAACAGGAGCTGATGGTCCCAGGGGGCTGACATGGGGTCCTGGGCTGTGGGCAGGTGAAGGGAGCCCCAACAGGCTGTGCAGGAGCAGTTACAGCTGCAGATTCCCTCAAGAATCCCGGAAGCATCTTGCCATGAAATTGTCTCAGTTAAATACTCTGAAACTCGAGACCTACCTCCAGAAGCTCGCATCAACAATATAGACACAAAAATGTCTGCATATTTGAGGCTATAAAATCACCAGGTCTGGAGGAAGCCCAGAATCAGTCCTAGTCAATACTTTCTGTCCCAGGCAGTCAGGGCTTCACCCCCAAAGGCAGCACCATGCAGAGGATCCCACCAGCAAAGACTTTCTGAGCACAGTGTGATCACCCCTGCCCAGCGTGGTCTTGCTTTGGCACTGTCTGGCCAAGGTGAGGTTTGTCAGGCCTTTGAGCTAGCCATGCACACAAAGACGACCAGCTTTTGGGACCAGATTTCAAGTATGTCTGCTGTTGGGGATGAAGCATTTGACAAGGGGTTGGGTTTGGAGTCCTGGCTTGGATCCAATCTTCCTCCAAACATGTAACAGTTTCAATGAATGAAAATCCAGGAGGTGGATTCTGGTATTTTTTCATCTTGACATGCCAGGAAAACATTTGTGCAATTAGAAATGCTACTACATTTTTTTTTTCATAGACCATAGCAGCCTGTGAGACTAATTAGCAAAATTAGACAGAAACTTCCTTAAAGAAGTCAAACAGAAAGATGCTCTTTTCCAGTGATTCAGCTGGAAATTTATCAAGTGGCAGGAAAATACAATAAGGTGAGAATGATCCAGCTGTTACATAGAACGCTGTTAGTGATAAGCTTGTAGTTTATACTGTAGGTGGTCTTAGCTTTTTTGCCTGGAGTCTTGTTCATTCCCTCTCTCACTGCATACATGCCTGGAAACATGCCTTTTAAGTCACATTCAATGCAGCTGCCAGAAGGGGCAAATACCTAGTCAGAGCTTACATGGCATTATGTATTTTCGTTGAAGAGGCTGAAAAAGCTCACTCCCTACCACTAAGAAATGGAACAAGAGTCTGGCTTTTTCTTCTCAATTTTTAGGAGATAATAGCCCACACATGGGTATGAAAGTTATGCTCTGTAACATCTGCAGTTCTTTACTTGGGAAAAGTTTAGTTTTGATTTAGCCCTGAGTCCAAATTACTACTTACCTTTCCAAAAAAGCAAGTAGAAACATCTGCAAAATGGTGGGAATGCTGTATGGAAGCCACAGGGATAAAACTGCACCATAACTCACAGCAGCACTAAATGATCATCGTTCACTCTGAAAAACTATCTTTGAATGTCTGCTCACTCTCAGTCTTTCCCTCCCTCCAGAAAAAGAAGCACATAGCAAATGCATGTTATCCCCCATAAAAACAAAAACGGAAGATTAAGATAGTTTAATTCTGCCCACTTTCCATTTGATACCAACCAATGGATACAGCTCTGCTAAAAGAAATCATCACGAGAAACGCTCTATGAGAAAAGCAACAAAGAAAACTACTCACGAATTTCCTTAACACTTTTGAATGCTTATGAGAAAGAAGTATTTCATTGCCAATCAGATTTGATTTACAAATAAGTAAGAAAAAAATAATTGGGTTTCTTAGGAGAAAGAAAAGGTGGATGTCATGTGATCTAATTGGTCTTTAATATTATAGAAATATCTGGAGGCAGTGAACTGTACATCTTTGAGCACGGCAATCTTTTTTAGGCAGGTTGTCATTTCACACCTCTCTGTCATGTCTGATCTCAATCCATCATTTCACCTTCCTTCTTCGGGTCAACATTTGCGGATGAAAGGCTGTAACAGCTGGAAACGCACCTCCAGCACTGTTCAAATTCTCCCAGTACTAGTCACCTTACTGTAGGCTTCTGTACTGCCATGCCATACTGTTGTGGTTTAAGCCCATGGTTTAAACTGCTGGGGTTGGTGTAGCTGCTGCGCTTGGAGCTGAAGTAGCTGCACTCTCTGTTGCGGTAGGAGTTTGAGTAGCTACCATACCTACCATAGCTACACATACCAAAAGCAAATCTGCCTGTACAAGAGCAGAAGTGCCTGATGAAAAATGTCACCAAGAATAATATGCCTTCATAGTATTCTTGAGGCAGATTTGAAGAAGATTATCTCATTGCTACTTTGTAAAAACTTTACTTGGTGTGCGTATTTATGATCTGATACTACACGTAATACTAACGTGTTGGAAATAATTGCTAAGATATGTGATCCATTTTTGTTTAGTGCAACTTTATAACTATTACAACCTTATAGCTAAACACTCTCCCTTCTCTCTGTCTCCTTTTCTCTCCTCCTTCCTGCTTTTCCCAAAGATCCAGAATACTTTTCCTACTAAAATTGTAATTTATTGGTGATCAAGATTGAATCCACTTTAAGTATCTTACCCTAAAATATGGGTCACACACACGCACAAAACCACAAAAAACAAACAAACACAAAAAAACCCAACAAAGTCTCACTCCCTTAACTTCTGTCATTAGCTGTGATTTTGGCATTATGGATCTGAACATGAGCTTGAAAGTCGTTCGCTTAGAACTAAAAGTCAGTAGCTCCACAGGTTCCGTTTGAGCCTTGATGACTGTTGCGTTAAAGAGTGTGGGGGAATGAACCCCTTACTGTATTAGAGGGGCCAGGAGCGGCTTCACTCTGCAACTATCAGTCCGGGCGCGTCTGGTTCCGGATTCACTGACAATTCAGTCCGGGCGCGTATTAATTCCGGATTCACTGATAATTCAGTCCGGACGCGTATTAATTCCGGATTCACTGACAATTCAGTCCGGACGCGTATTAATTCCGGATTCACTGATAATTCAGTCCGGACGCGTATTAATTCCGGATTCACTGATAATTCAGTCCGGACGCGTATTAATTCCGGATTCACTGATAGTGCACCACACTGTCAGTCGAATTGTGCTCCTGAACTCTCACGGCCACACTGAGAGATGGGGTCGCGTTCAGCGAGAGAATTCAAAACAGTATGACTTATTAACTAAATTTATTGATGCAACAGGTACAGGTTCTTATGGATTGCCGGTGATAAATACTGCCTGCAAAAGCACGTGCATATAACAGTTACATGAATACAAGCGCTTGATAAAGTTGACACAGCTGAGCTCTAAAAGATACAGGTGACAAATAAGAATAACTCTATAGAGATTCTAATTTTTTCCTAGGAAAGCACTGGATACAGTGCGAGTCTTACCCACAGGCGTCCCTATGGGGGGGGAAGAGAGGTCCAGCCCGTCGACCGGTCCCAGGAGTCGGTTGATGTTATTTTCCTTAACTCGTCCACGATGGTATCTTCCCCTATATCCCCCTCTTTCTTGGGTCTTTTTATATTATTTTTTATCTTTAAGGTGGAGCTTGAGTGACTCTAGTCATACGTACTATTATTATTACTCAGAGAGGGTTGATCTCATTTTGGAGTGGGGGTCTCATTAGAGATGAGTGAGTAATTGCATTATAATGACGTTATAATGAAGCAAAGTCCACACTGAGGGCGGCATTCTGTCAAAAGAAGATAGGCTGCTGGCCCAAGGTAAGAAGTGTACAGCTTATCGGCTTCTTGCACCATCTCGTTCCGGTCTTTGTTGCCAGTTACACAGCTTATCAGTTTCTTGTACCATCTCGTTCCCGTCTTTGTGCTGAAGTTAGGACAAAGCGTAACTGCGAGATCTCCACCTCGCCCTACGCTTCGTCTTCGCGTTGCCACGGGAATTGCGGTGGAGTGCACATTCCTGGCATACCCGGTGCGGCTGCATCTCACCCTGAGAGGCCTTGAAAGTCCGTTTTCCCTTATGTGTGGACAATGCTACATTTAAAATATAAGTTTAATTCCTAATTATCCCATATTTCCTAATTATTCCACATAATCCACCCCGTGACTATAGTCACTCAAGCTTCACATTTTTTAAGAGGAATTTGGAATGTCCCATACGCCTTTTGGGTGAGGGTTGCTAAGTATATATATATCTTGCGGGGATACCAAATTAGTTAAGCGTTTTAACATGATCCAAAATCTAACATACAAAGTGATTGTCAAAGCAAAACCTAATACAGTGAGTATTAGCAAAATTACAACAGGGTGAAGCATCCTATTCAGAATTCCTGTGGCAGTTGGTGACCATCCAAAGAGAGTGTCCCACCATTTATGTTCTGCATCTTTCTGGACTCTTTCCAACACCTGATGAACTTCTTCTGTGTCATGGTGGACAGTGATCAGAGTTCTTTGTCCTCTTTCCTTGGCCTGGGTCAGCAACTGCTTCAAGTTTTCATGGTGTAATAGCTTCCTCACCAATGTGAGATTCATCCCAATAGGAGTGAATAACAAGTCATTATACAGCGTGTATCTTGATTGCAACAATTGTTGAGAAGTAACAGGAGCTGAGTAATTAAAATCACAGCCAATGATATTAGTAAAATTGCAAATACAGAGGTTTGAGTGATTGGTGATATCTATAGCAACACTATCTATTAGTATGGAGTTACAAAGAGTTCTCATGCAAGCACATCCTTTCCCCATATATACAAGCACGGTTTCTGGATTCTCATTTGGATGTATTTCAAAGTGACAAACATTTTGTTCAGTGTCAAGACAAATGTCTTGTGCTTTTATGATATTACTTTCACAAATGAATCCTTGTTGGTTTCGCGTAATGCATGCGTCAACGTCAACGGTTTGCCATCTATTGTTATATTGCGCCCATACTCCATGTTCAATTGGATAGAGCACAGTCCCATGGTGATTTAATCACAGCGCAATGACCGGGTATATGGTACATACTGAAGCATTGCGTATTGTCAGGACAAAAGCAGTGACTTTACTCTCAATGGGATCATAAGTGAAATTAATCAGGTGCCACCAAGATTGGAATTTTCTTTCAAATTCAATTGCGTTATCCCAGACTACTTTTCGAATTTCAGTGGGTAAGGTACCTGCTTCACCTTCCCTTATGATTGCGGCTGTCATCGATTGTATCCATATCTGGGCTTGGATACAGCTGAGAGCCAGAGACACGTTGTTTTGGGCGACATCAAGTGCGTCTATAATTAGCTGGTGGTCCTTTTCACTCACTCCTTCCCATTGAGGTAATATATTCGATAAAAACCATTGGTGATTTCCCAAAGCCAAAAGAGAAGATTGTAAAGAGTATTTCAATTTAGTTAAGTCACAAGTTATTGTGGCAAGTTTGTTGGTGAGAATTTCCACATCTATGCTATTTAAGACTCCTAGCCCCGTTCCTAGGATACCAGTTAAATCTCTCTGATGTCTTAAGGGGGTGAAGGTTCGCCCATGTAACCATGTTGACCATCCTGCATACAATGTATCCAGGAATGGTGAACATGTGGGTTTGATCGCAGAGATGTTAATTTGCATCAATTGTTCCACACGTTTGAGGGAGTATGATGGGTTGTTTTTAATGACATAAGGCAAAGTACAGCCCTATGTTGTCTTGTGCGCAGAGGCAGGTTGTAAAGACTGATTGGACCAAAGTAAAGTTGGACCAACAATCCCATCTCTCCACAGTACAGATTTTTATTTGTTATTTCTATTTTGGTTACGGAGATCTGACTAGTTTGTTTGTGGGTGGATCCATTGCTAACTCTACGTCCTACTTTTATTTCTTGTCCCATGTATCATCACTGTTGACAGATTTAAGTCTTTGTTAGAATCTAATTCTACATTCCCTGTGTTTAAACCCATGTTCCTGGTGTATTTTGTATGAGTCTCAGACCAGAGCTACTGCAGGTCTGTAGAAACATAATATTGATTCAATTCTGCGGTTTACCATTTTTTCTAAAACTTAGGTTGGCAAATGATCATGAATGTAAAGAATACTATCACTATTACGGCTAGGATGAGTGACAAGATTCCTTGGATGCACTCCAGTCCAGTGTAGGCCAGTCCATCTGTCCATGTGCAGTTCATCTAGAATTCCTGCAAACATAAAAGAGAAAACATGCTCGGCCTTTTGACCGACTGGGTTAAAAGGAAGGTGAAATCCACCAGGTATTAATCTAATGTACTTTTCCTGAACAGTCTTTGGCTTCCCATGCATAGGGATTTTTAGGAGTAATTAGTACCATGGGTACTTGAGGCATTTTTACCAACACCGGTTGTCTTCACAAGGAGGAAAATCATGAAAAACGTATCCTTAACATCAATTTCGGCAATATTTGGGACTGCTGTACTTAGAGGTGTAGTATTGGCATTTAACTGTTGATAATCTACTATGAAATGCCATTGTCCGGTGGGTTTCTTTATAGGCCTCACCAGGGAATTATAAGGTGACTGAATTTGTTTAATGATATCCCTCTTTTCCAATTCCATTACCACCCCGTCAACCCCTGTAAGTGTTGCTGCAGGCAACGGGTTGTTATGAGTTCAGCAGCAGCAGTCATATTTTTTTTTTTTTTTTTTTTTTTTTTTCCTTCTTGGTCGCTGGTGCAGTGCTGTGTTTTTGATTTTGGGCCTGGGAACAGCGCTGATAACACCAGTGTTCTCAGCTACCGCCCGGCGATGTCCAGGCTGGCCAAGGACCTGCCGAGTCCCACGCTCTGCCAGGGAAGGGGGGAAGCCGGGAGGAAGGAGAAACAGAGCACCCGACCCAGACCAACCAAAGAGATTATTCCATACCACAGCACGTCATGTCCAGGATGCAAAAACAGAGAGCAGAGACCCGGAAGGGTGGTGAGGGTGCACTGCATGGTCAGGCTTGATATTGGATGGTGAGAATTTGTATTTTTTTTCCCTGGTATTTTCTCTTGTCATTACCATCATTGGTGGTAGCAGCGGTGGTCTGTGTCACACCCTAGCCACTAAACTGTTCCCATCTCAACCTGTGGGAGCTGCACTCCCTCGACTCTCCCCCCCATCCCCCCAGGAGCAGAGGGAAGAAAGAGTGGGGAATGAGTGAGAGAGCGGCTGTATGGGTTTATGAAGTTTAAACCACGACACGGGTATTGCCAAATATTGGTCATTTTAGACGGAGGTAAGGGTATGGCTGTTTGTGACAGATTTAACCTCATTGTCAGTGCAGAATTTCACCTGCTTTATCCAAATCATTATTATGGCAAAGCACATACAGATTTACATTTGTGGTATGTATACTACCAGGTGTAGTAGCATGTTGAAAATGCCAGTGGCAATGAGGGACCAGCCAAAGAAATTTCTTACCAGTGGAGTTCTCTTACCCTCTTTGCTTGCTTTTTATAACACTATCATTGTATTAGAATCTTTCTAGCTTTTGCCTTAACATTTTCTAGCAGTTGCTGTAAATTTGCATGCTCTAATATCAGTTTTACAAGTGACAAATCCATACAATACAAGGTGTAGTTTCTTGTTAGCCACTGGCTAGTTAAGTGCAGATGGTTTTATACACAAAATCACAGTCTGTACTAACAGTTATTTTGCAAGCACACATATTTAAGCTGTTACTTTTCAGTTGCCCCCAAGTGATGTTTTGCAATCATTTCTTTTTCCCTTCCTCTATGTCATTCTGCTTGGGGTATTCACAGTCAGCTCTTATAGCTGAGGCACTGGGTTTTTCCACTCGTCTGTCCAGCTCATGGCGAGGCTTGACAAACTTTGCAGGCAGCCACCACGGACGTGTAGGTAGGAGGACACAAACATACCCTCTCCCCAAGGTTATCAGTTCTTGAGAAGTAAGACAAGTTAAAGTGATTCCTTAAAGCGGAGGCATTCCGATAAAAAGGAATGTGAAGCAGCTGCAGAAGCAAACTGCACAGTTAACAGTCAACGAGTTTGCAGTGTCATTGACAATTTTTTCTCTTCCTCTGCCACCCTGATGCTGTTTGGGTGGAGGTTGGTAAAGCTTGTGGTTGCACTACCCCTCTCACTTTTTCAGTTAGCAGTTCATATTTTAAGTCTTGGATTCACCCCCAGGTTACCTTAAACACACTAAGCAGGACTCCTCCCCTGTGCCCAGTGTGTTGCAGGCTTCTTTAGGCTTCGTTTGTGGCGTCTCTACAAACTGCTTCAATACTTTAGTGGATCGAGAGGTGTTTTATACCTTTTTTTTTTTTTAAAGTTGCTCACCCTACTTTGCGTAGCTACAAACGCCGGCCTGCTCGGTAGCAATCATAAATATCTGCCTGCTCAACAGCAGCTACAGCTGCCGGCCTGCCAAGCAGCAGCCATAAATCTCTACCGGCAGCAGCACCTTTCTATTAACCCTTTCTTGCCCAACATGTTAACCTGCTACCCGTTAAAAACTTTTACATGAACCCAATAACAAAAAATACACAGAACACTGTCTGCCCTCAACAGACACACACATACACACACATTCATGGGATCCCACAAACACACTCCATACAAATACAATATTTAAAACACAAAATTCAGACAATCATTACTCCCACTACACGGTCCCACGTACAGATCGTGGTGCAACGACCCTGTGAAGACAATCAGGAAGCCAGCTCCGAGCAGCGTCATCGCAGTGCAGGGTGGCAGGCTCAATCTCAGCGGGCGTCCCCGTGGAGGCTCTGCCTCCCCCACATTGCATGAGGCTTGGGCTTTTGTACTGACCAAAATGCACACTCATTCCAATGCAGGTGGCCAGCCTACATCAGAAGAAGTGGCGAGTAGTATCTATAAAGGTCTGCAAGGGTCGGTAGAAACACGGACATACTTCTATATAAAACCTCTAGTACATAAATATTACAGAGAGACAATATAAAGCAAGTTATATATGGGGTTCCAAATCTATGGTCTGTTGCCATTTGCTTAATATCTTTTGATAAGAGCATACGAGAGACCTTCCCACCTCGGGTCTCGATCCGGCACATATACCACCAGGAAAGCATGCAATCCATCTGCATCCATCTGCATCCTCACCCATCTCACTTCTCCCTCTTTACGCTTCCGTAAAGCCCAACACTGCTCAATACGTTCTACCACTTTCTCTTACGTTCTACCACTTTCTCTTACGTTCTACCACTTTCTCTTACGTTCTACCAAAACTTTTGGGCCCACTCCTTCCCAGCTGGGGAAGGGGCACAATCATATTTTTGCAGCAGTTTATCCATGACAATCCTGCCGACTACGCCAATTTTCTGTTGCGTTAAAGAGTGTGGGGGAATGAACCCCTTACTGTATTAGAGGGGCCAGGAGCGGCTTCACTCTGCAACTATCAGTCCGGGCGCGTCTGGTTCCGGATTCACTGACAATTCAGTCCGGGCGCGTATTAATTCCGGATTCACTGATAATTCAGTCCGGACGCGTATTAATTCCGGATTCACTGACAATTCAGTCCGGACGCGTATTAATTCCGGATTCACTGATAATTCAGTCCGGACGCGTATTAATTCCGGATTCACTGATAATTCAGTCCGGATGCGTATTAATTCCGGATTCACTGATAGTGCACCACACTGTCAGTCGAATTGTGCTCCTGAACTCTCACGGCCACACTGAGAGATGGGGTCGCGTTCAGCGAGAGAATTCAAAACAGTATGACTTATTAACTAAATTTATTGATGCAACAGGTACAGGTTCTTATGGATTGCCGGTGATAAATACTGTCTGCAAAAGCACGTGCATATAACAGTTACATGAATACAAGCGCTTGATAAAGTTGACACAGCTGAGCTCTAAAAGATACAGGTGACAAATAAGAATAACTCTATAGAGATTCTAATTTTTTCCTAGGAAAGCACTGGATACAGTGCGAGTCTTACCCACAGGCGTCCCTATGGGGGGGGAAGAGAGGTCCAGCCCGTCGACCGGTCCCAGGAGTCGGTTGATGTTATTTTCCTTAACTCGTCCACGATGGTATCTTCCCCTATATCCCCCTCTTTCTTGGGTCTTTTTATATTATTTTTTATCTTTAAGGTGGAGCTTGAGTGACTCTAGTCATACGTACTATTATTATTACTCAGAGAGGGTTGATCTCATTTTGGAGTGGGGGTCTCATTAGAGATGAGTGAGTAATTGCATTATAATGACGTTATAATGAAGCAAAGTCCACACTGAGGGCGGCATTCTGTCAAAAGAAGATAGGCTGCTGGCCCAAGGTAAGAAGTGTACAGCTTATCGGCTTCTTGCACCATCTCGTTCCGGTCTTTGTTGCCAGTTACACAGCTTATCAGTTTCTTGTACCATCTCGTTCCCGTCTTTGTGCTGAAGTTAGGACAAAGCGTAACTGCGAGATCTCCACCTCGCCCTACGCTTCGTCTTCGCGTTGCCACGGGAATTGCGGTGGAGTGCACATTCCTGGCATACCCGGTGCGGCTGCATCTCACCCTGAGAGGCCTTGAAAGTCCGTTTTCCCTTATGTGTGGACAATGCTACATTTAAAATATAAGTTTAATTCCTAATTATCCCATATTTCCTAATTATTCCACAATGACCACTCCCAAAATCTGCTCAACTCCAAAAAACAATACCTTTACCATATAGTTATTGATCCTTAGCACAAACTTAGAAATAAAAACACTGTTATACCTCAAACACCATAAAATTTATATCCATCTTCCTCATATGTCTAACTGATTGGGATGGAGGTCTGGCTCCGGGTAAAACACAGCAGCCAGGCTTCAGGTTGATCTTGCCTTTGAAATCAAACTTCTTTGTTTATTAGCCTCTTCATGCTAACTACGTAGAGCTATCACTCAAAGGTATCCCAAAGTTATTAGTTTAGGTAGCTATGGTTCACACTTTTCTGACACTCGCAAATTCCTACCATAGCACACAAGTCCACACTCCCCACTTTTGAGACCAATCGAGAAAACAACAGTTTACAACCACCATCCTAAGTAATCAGAAATTTGTTCTTCTTTGTTGTGAGCTTCTATCTGCTTATGAAAATACCCACTCTGACTTGGACATCATTTTCCTTTGCCCACAGATATAGTCACTTCTTTGTGCAAGTTCTTCAATCACACCAGCAGATCTTGATCAACAGAAAAGGGGCACAATTACTTCCCAATCCTATGGTAACTAGGTAACTCATGCTTCAGTTTCTTCCAGTCACATTTTGCTTCAGACTTCTCCATCAGCCATAAAGGTAGTACTTCTAAGAAATACTTCAACCAGTCCCTTCCAATAAGCCAAATTCTCTTCAGTCTCATTTCTTCCTCGTACCCCATGTGTCAGCAGTCAAATCAGGGTTAAATAAATAAAGTTAAATAAGGAAGGTTTAAATAATAACAAAGTTCCCACAGTACAGGTTCAGCACATGAAATGATTGTAGTAATCAGATTATCTGATCATGCATTTTTTCCTTAACTTTTTAGACGATGAAATGTTAACAGAAATAACATTTTATACCTCTTTGGTCTGAATCACTGTAGTTTCATGTGTTCTTATCTTTTGTTTTGCTTCTTACCCAATTTTTTCTCCAGGTTTGAAAAACTTCTTGTAAATATTTGGAAGAGTCATAGAGCAGATGGTTCACAGTTAGATCAGAGCATTACCCTGTGTGGTCCCTTTCTTCTTTCGAAAAAAAGAAAGAAGACCAGCTCTGGGACTACCCACCAATTAGATCCAGGAGCAGAGTAAGATTATCTACAGCTCTTGAACATGGTTCAGAGATGAGGATTACTGGACAATGCTCAAAATTCAGGAAAGATTACAATATTCAAAAAAGAACAGATAATAGATTCTTAGGAAATGTATATTTGGGTAAATAATTCTTAACACTATTACTCTTTAATTTAAATATTTTGTGCAAAACAAGAAAACACATTTTTATTGTAGTGGCTTGGCATCAGGTGCATAATTTTTAACTGGTTTGCTCTGATCAGTTCCACATTCACTTCAACATGCATAGACAACATGTGGTTTAACCAGCCTTGCAATCCATCAGGGATGAGATTTTGTGTCTAGCTACTGTAGTGGTTTGTTTCTCAATAAAAAGATAATGTGGAAGCAGTTTTCTCTTATGATAATAACCTTATTTAGTCTAGAGCTATAATATTGTGTAGGTTGCTTAAGTAATTGCCAGTGAATTCACCAGGGGAAATGAACAGCAATAGAAAGGGACTCTTCAGCCTAAAATGCAACTTACTTAATTCATGCTATGCAAATTACCTGGAAACTTTTTAATTATCTGCTAAATATTGATAATATTTTCTCCAGATGTGGTTTGATATATAAACCTGTCAATTTAGTAAAGAGGTACAGAGTGGTATTCAGGAACGCAAGGCTATGCCATAGCATAATGGAAATAAATTGTACCAGAAGGAGTCATTCCCGCCTAGCCTTTGTGCTGAGGCAGCACACATAAATCTAGAGTACCTCAAAAAAAATCTATATTTTCTTTAAAAGCTTTAGTAAATGAGATTACATAATCTCTTTAGCTGACAGATTTCTATACTAATATGAATTTATGGCTTTAAAAGGTTCCCCTAATATCTGACCTAAAATTCTATCTTTGAGGCAAAAAATTGAGAATGTAGCCTTCCTTGTAACAGACTCTTAAGTTTTGAAAATCTGTCATCAATCTTCCCTTTTTTAGATTAAATAAAGCTAAATTAAAATATTTGAGGATGCTGTTACTTTCCATGGAACTTTAACATAGTACTGAAGAAGAGTATTTGAAACCCAGCGCTGTGTTCCAGTTTAGACCCCGCCAGAACTTAGTAAACATAAATATTGCCTTGTGTTTTGCAGAAAATATTCTTATTAGTATATTGCATAACAAGATTTGCCTTATTTAAAATAGTAGCACACTGTAGATCATTTTTGGTCTGCTGTCCAACATGACTCCCACACTTTTCTTATTTAACTGCTGTTTAGTCAGGTTTTTGAATTTTACATTTAGGCACTTGATTTCCCCTTTCTGGTTGCAGTGATTTACACTTACTTTTTCTGAATTTCATTGTGTTGATTTTGAGTAATTTTCCAGGTTAACAAGAATAAAAAGAAACTTTTAATCCTTGCCCCGAGCCTGACACCTTTCCTAGGCTGTTATCATTTGCAAATTTGATAAGCATGTTTCTTTATCATCTCCTAAGCTTTCAGTGAAGATATAAAATTAAACCTAAGTCTGGAAAGACTAAGTTTGTGTCTATCCTGATGGTTCTTGCTGGTATGTAACTGACAGCTGTTCTCTGAATATACTTTCAACTGCTTCTAGTTTCAGCTCATGTTGGTCTTACTCATATCTTCTACTTCCTTCTCCTGCTTATGAAAACAGCATGTGTACAGTAGAATCAACTGTTCGCTCCTTATATATGCTGCAAAAAAACCCAGAATTAATTTACTTTGGCTTGATTTGGGCTCAACAACCTCATGGTGGGTGGTTGTTTTATTTTGTTACTTCATTATCTCAGTGTTTACAATGTGATTACTTAACAACGTCTTCCAGTAGTTTTTTGACTATTTAAGCTGAGTGATTGAGAATCCTTCCAGTTTTCCCATCTTGATTTGTTATGTAAGAGATGTTTGTTTATCTTCCCTTTTGTCTTTTATGGCTTTCCAAATATGCTCGTTGTTCATTCTGCTTAGTTTTGAGTGTTTCTTTAATGTATTCTAGGGTGAATTTTCAAGGCATTACAGACATTCATTGATCGCATTCTTGCCCTACTTGCGTAGTCACTGTGGATGCCTGGCTTTGGGAGGACACACCGTTATTATCTTTAATTTCCTAGATTTCTTCCCCCAGTTGATTAGCAACCTGAGTTCCTATTAAGGACACTAAAAACATGGATTATTAAAAATACCTCACAAAAACTCATCTGGTTAAAATGTTTGTGGGTCTTTTCCTACGCACGTTTGAATATCACTAGCCTCTACTGATAATGCTGGGAGTGGAGTATTTCCTAACCATAGATCTTCTCTCAACCTACAAAATCACATCCAATGTCATTCTTCATAAAAAAAAAAAAAAAAAAAAAAAAAAAAAAATCCCATTATATTCTGGATCATCTACTTGGAAGAATGTTTATTGGTTGGTGTTTTTTGTAATTTGGCTGATTGCTTTGTTTATCACCTCTTTTATGCCTTTCAAAAGTTATTAGGTTGTCACTCTACTATGTTCAATCCCACTTAGTCACACTTGGCTTAGCTCTGTTAGTTTATTTGATACCTTTGATTCTAAATCTTCACAGGCATGATCAGAGTATATCAGTTTTCAAACTATTACATTAATATCTCCCATTCGCCAGACTTCTTTAAAGCAAGTAATTGACTATAATCAAGTGTCTGAATGTTTTTGTGCAGCTGCAGATTCATCTGTCTGCCACAAATTTTTATTACAAAGAAAGGAAAACAAGCAAACAAAACAATTTGTTTTACCAGGGGTTCTTCCATGAGGGGCTGTTTCAATTTGAGAAGACACCAGACAAAAATAAGTTATACTATCATGCCAATTACACATTACTGCCTCAAAAATTATATCATTAATATAAATTAAACCACTGTAAACCCAGTAAAAAAGTAAAACATGATGAGAATATAATTTTGTTTAAAATTTTATTCAAAAATATGTATTAGAAAAATTTTACCCTTTGAATCTCTGCTTCTACTATCAAATCTGATATTAAAATAGGATTCTTCTATATTGCTAAGCTTCAAAACATTTATTATAAGGTCACAGCTCAGAGATTAGGTTCTTGATTAAATTTTTATCATCCCTTTCCTGTGGCTTTTCCATTCTTCATTTTTCCCCATTTCGGGTAATGGAATCCTTTTAAACAATATTTTTCTGTGCATGCTACGAAGAAAGATGGTCTGATGGGTGGCATGACCTCCTATATATTAGAAATAAATGGATCTTCTGTGATTTATTAATGAGTGGTGAATTCTGTAAGAAATGGGGGGCCAACCCTTGGTTATGAAGAGATCTACAAGCTCTCAAAGTTTCTGGATCCAATATTGTGAACTACATTCACAAAGGCCTGCTTTAAAAATGCCTTATAAGTGACACTTCCCAGTGTACTCTCTGGAGCACTTCAAGTTTGCTAATGTTGTGATTGGATTCTGAATGCCAGCCAGGTTTAATACTGTTTATTTTACCTGGCTTGATTCCTAGGACTAGGTCCACAGTGTCCTTTGGTCTTGTTAGCGCATGCTGTCTACAAATGATATTCCTCTTTCTCCAAGGACATTACTTTCACGATATCTGTGACTCTTAGCTGCCCTTATTATAAGCTCGAACTTATTATTTTATGCATAATTATCTAATTATGAAAAACTATTGATATTAAAGAACTGAATCATGAACCCAGAGCAGAGAAAACTGATCCTACTGTATTTGAAGCTTCCACCTAGCAGTCCTGTGCTTCATTAACAATTATAATATACCAAAAAATATTTTTTTTTCCTTGCTCACAACTTTATCCTCCTCCTTGACTGTTAGCTCATAGCAATGGATACTCTTTACTTGTTTTCCTTACACTGGGAAACCTTCAGATCCTTCTGAGTTAGATGAAGATTTAGAAGACATGTAGGATATGAACAGAACTGAATAACAAGGTGTTATTGAAAGCTTTGCCAGAAGAAAAAGTTACTTATTCTTAGGGTTGGCTCCTAATAGTTATGTGTTTTTAGAGTATCCATTTTGTTCGTAACTGTAGTGTCTCAATAGCTGAATCTTTTTTTACTTTCTTTAATTGCAGCTATTGCATTTTTTGCAAGAGACTCTGTTCTGATGAGGGGTCTTTCCCCCTAAAGCACCCACTGACCAAGCATTTCTTTCGTATAGTTTTGATGCACTTTCTGCTGTTTTTCATACCACTCAATTAGAGGTACATGTTAGATTTTCTGTGAGCCTTTTTTGATGTAAGGACTGCTTTGCCTGTAAAATCTTGGTTTGTCCATAGGACAATTGAGGCTCTCCAAAAAGATTTTTTTTTTTAAATGGGCAAGTAATTTCAGTAATATACATATAAATGTATATAAATGTAAAGCAAGAGCTAAACTGATTTTTTGTAAGTTGATTGAAAATCAAATTGTCTCTATAACGTCTGCAGAAAAATTACAGCTTTTTTATGAAAAAGAACATTTTCCCTAAACTTGTCTGTGTTATCAGGTAAACACTCAGTAATTCTTCTCTGATCACAAAAAAAAAGGAGTTGAGAGCAGAGACAAAGAATTTAAGAATAAATTGACCAAGACCACAGTATAACATAAAGAGCAATGACAGCAGACGTTAAGTCCCTATCCAAAGCACTATTCATTGGACCAGTTTGTCCATCCGGCTTTCTTCCTTACAGTTAATCTGACGTTGCTTTCAAAGTCAAACAATTGCAACAAAATGTATTAAAATTACATTCAAATAATATATTTCTTTTTACAGCATCAAGCTTCTTCACATCTTGAAGTCTGTTCTGTTTAATCAAATAACAAGAATTGAAAAATGTCTCTGCTAGAAGCTTACATTTCATTCATATACTGAAAGATAGACTACAGTTTTTTCCTATAAATCTCCCATGTTTATATAAATGCAGCTCATAGCTGGAAACAACGTATGTATTTTGTCCCTCCAATGGAGTTAGTGAACTTGCCAATTTCTTTTTTACAGATATTTACAATAATATAATTGGTTTTGGGTTTAATCTCCTTATATATATATATAAAACAAATATAACAGTGCAATGCTAGAGATTGTAGGACAATTTAAAGATTCTCAAACTGAATGAGACCCTATTGCACACATTTATGTATATTTTATACTCTATTTTCACCAAGTCTTCAGATGTTTGAGGTCAGAATTTAATAAGCCTCTAAATCAGAGGTGACATGATTCATAAAATATGCAAATGTAATCTTTCCTCAGAAAAAAATTTAAAATCAGAATAAAACATCTTTTAGCCACAAAGACCAGTTGTGAACCTGTCCACAAATTCTCATTTCATCATATAACCTTCAGTTGTTCATAAAGCTCTTGACTAGCTTAATGGAGTCATCCTAGAAAATAAAATTAGTCTTTAAATTCAATCTTTTCAGTTATATACGTGAGCAAGAACTTAGCTAAATACAGCATACTTCTTTTTCTATTTTCTCATAATTAAGAACTATATGTAAGGACCACTCAAGCTTTCTATAATCATCTGTTTTTCTTCATTACTTGTAAATGCTTAAAAAAACTGGACACCATAAAGTATCTTTCTCTCCTTTTTTATAAACTCATTTCATTGATCAAAAGGATGACCATGGAGAAAACACAGTCCTAAACCTGAAGAAATGGCAAAGATACTTTCAAAGCTTCTCACTGCTTGCTTCAAAGCTCCCATTGGAGGTAAGTAGTATCCACAGTTTTAACTGAGCCATGTTACATCTGTTTCTTGCTAAATGTGTGCCTTACAGGGCGCTGCATCTAGAAAATCCTCATAATATAAAATTCTCCAGCTACTCAAATTGCTATCAGTGGCTTATGCCAAGAGAAACCTGTAGTCAGATAAAACTGCAATGGACTTAATATACCAACTGTATGTATTTGAACAGATGCCAGTTCCTATATGTTTTTATTAAAGCCTTGCCCAAGTAGTAAATTCTGCTTTAATGTTATTATAGTTTCCATTATAACATAACCAAATTAATTTTAGATTAACTATATTATTTGTGTAATTAATGTGCATCAGATCTGTCTTTGAATTTGAGTATAGGAAATCGTAATGTAAAAAATCATAAGCAAAATTATAAATCTAAAATTGTTACACTTAGGGAACTAAGGAGGATTTCACCGAAAAATCACCTACCTTTCTCTGCAGGGCTTCTTGAGTGGTCTCTAGTACTTAAACATGCACTTAGCTTTCCAGAAAAGAGAGATTTTATTCCAGAAACCTCTGTCTGTTTTTAAATAGTGCTAGCTGTGGGCTGCAGATCCCCTTGTGAACCTTGCAATGCTGCTCCTGTGGTGGTTTTTTTCTGGTATCTTTGTTTCTTGTATTGTGATATATATGGTTTGTGCACTGTAATCCAGTCAAAATTTCAAAAGCAACCTGCAACTTTGGCATTTCCAAGCACTTGAGCACTAGATTTGTCATCCAGGACCATCATTATTATGTTTGATTAGAAATACTGAATATACTAGTTGTTCAATTTCCATACTCCTCCCAGCTACCGTGACCCACCTCAGCTGTTAATGGAGGCTCCTGGGAACACATCAGAGCTCTCCAGGGAAAGGGTTTGGAGAAAGTAACTGAAAAAGTCCAGTCATAAGTGCCTGTATAAAAGAGTTCATCTAAACAGAAGCAGAAATGGTTCACCTAAGTATCTTGGACACTGAAAGCCTCCTTGGCTCAGTTCAGAACCCTTCTCCAAGTCACTGTGATACTCACAGCCCCTCTCACATTGTGTCTCACAGCCTTCGAACACTGCTCTTAGGCTTTGTACAATAACTTTTGTTTTGAACTGCAGGAGGGCTAGTAAATTTTAGGCCATCTCTACTAGGCTTATAGACTAGCATGAGGTATTCCTGGCAATGGCAGGGGGGTTGGAACTAGATGATCTTAAGGTCCTTTCCAACTCTCACTATTCTATGATTCTATTGTTCTATGAAACTATGAATGTTATCCTGTCTTAACCCTGGCCACTACTAGCTTTCATTACATTAACAAATTATGACACTTGTTTCTTTCTCCCATTCTTCCTGTTTTTATTTTAAAATACTTCATGGAACTATCCTGTTATAAAATACAGCATAAAAATTCGTCAGTTCTCATCATTCTGCTCCAGCAATCAGACTATTGGACTAAAGTGTACATAAATATAAGAAAGCTGTGTGAAATAAAGTTGAAGAAATAGGATGCTATGAATGCTGTTTCAATAATTCATATTAATACTTTCTTGTTAGGTATTGTTAGGTAATAAAAATTCAGACTTTTTCTTTACAAGATACACTGAACTGAACATTTACAGGTAAAGGACCCATCTTAAAAACTGATGGCTTTGTATCACCATATAATGAAAAACCTCTTTCACAGGAAACACATCCAGTTATCTACTAGATAAAAACAAAATAAGAGTAAAGAAATTCAATATATGGCTTGAATCCATTTGCTCTGATCTCTCCAATACACTGGTGACATAGGTGTCGGACTTGACAGCATGAGATCAAAAGAAAACTGAAAAACAGCAATATGTGAGGTAGCATACAATGTTTGCTAATAAATAGGGAAATAAAATATTTTGTCAGTAGTGTATGGTCTATGTAATGCTTTTGACCAGTTTTTCAAGATCTTAACTGTTTCAAATACCACTAAAATTTCAGGGTTTAAACTATTCACATTTTCTCTCCTTCAGTGCAGAATGCATTACATGCCATTATTTAACAAAATAAATTACCAAGTGAAGGCATTAGAGAAACTAGGCTACATATATAAAATTTCAAAATAAAGTTCTGGGAAATTACTGGAAGGAATAATGAGCAATTATGCTTTGTTTATCTTCTTTTTACTTCTCACATTTTACAGCACATGAGTGAATCAATGCATTCAGTGTTCAAGCTACTTATTTATCTTCACAGTAGGACACTTTTTTACTTTTCTTTTTTTTTTTTTTTTCCCCTTTTTCTGTTTCTTCCATTTCAGTTTATGCCTGGCTGAAGGAAGTGTGGCAACCACTGGTTCACACGCACCAGGTATGCAGCCAGGAGCTGAAGTGTTCCCTTGGAGGCCAAGGGTCCAGATCTGACTCCTAGGAGTCTACTATCACACCACAAATGAGGTCCATGAAAGGCTATAGGCAGTATAGTATCCAGGGTTAAGGCAACTTACTCTCAGGCATGCCATTACTCAGTCGTAAATTAGATATCTAGGCTCTAGAGGAATTCACAGAGAGTTAATGAGTAGGAAATGAAGAAGGAATCAAATGTCATGGACTTGTAATTATGCTGCTTCAGAGGCACAGGAGTAATTGTTCCTGATTGGAGTTTTCAACTTGAAACACTGTCCTGGCGCTACATGTGGTCCTCAGACTCCCTTTATGCAGCACAGCCCAAGGAACTGGCTATCGTAAGCAACTTGTCTTGTGGTTAACAAACTCAGCCAGGAGGCATAAAGAAAAGGTTTAACTTCTTTCTCTGACAAAAGGGAGTTAAAGCTCTTCTACTTTGAATAAAATAATTGAATATTCATTGGGCCATGAAGAGAGAACAAAAGGCCTGCATGAAGGTTAGAGCATTTATGTAGGTGTCAGGGCATGTTTAAATATTTTATAATAATTATCCACTGGAGCTGAGCTTCAGCTATCCCAGGTGAATACCCTTCTCTTCCTGTTCTCTGTGAGCAGCCTAACTTGCTTCAACAATTTCTGAATCTTGCTGGCTAGATATGTTACACAGGGAAAAAATAAAAAAAGGTAAGTGTCTGCAGAATTGTGTTTCCTGAAGGACTGCGGTTGCTCAGTAGCCCTTCAGCATCACTTCCATGACTTCTTCCTTATTGGTCTTCCTAAAAACATGACAGCAACTGCTTCCAGTCCTCCTTTTTTGTTTTCCTAGCTCTCTTCTTGTGGAGAAAGGAGACTAACATCTCCTAACATTCACACACAAGAACATATATCTCAAGATAGAAGAAAGAAAAATTGGGCAGCTGCATGGCTCTGTGGCAGTGCTGAACAAATATAGCATTGGCAACTGTCATTTCAGTCATATTGACAGTCATGATTTTTATCTAAAACTAGAAGCTGCTGTTTCTCAAGCTGTCGTTAGTGATTGTCACCTGGAAGAAGCTTACCAATTGAGTGCAAGGATGATCATTTACCCAACAAAGCCGTACCAGTGTTACTGTGTCCTCAATGCTTCCGCTGCTTCCGCTCTTTTCTATGCTCATCTTGACATTTATCTCATACTTTTTCTACATCTTTTTTTTTTTCTTATCAATTGCTCTGGCTGTGGAAAATTAATCTTTTTTTTATGAGAGTCTGTGGGAAAGTGGAAAATTATTGGAGAATTATTTCTCTTATTTTTCCCATATTCAGGTACATGTTGTAGACCTCACGAAACTAGAAGTGGTATTTAACTGATACTTCAAGCAAATAAGTAATATGAATTTTTATACTCTATCATACTGTCCATATCAGTGGAAGGGAGACCCAAGTAGTAGTTGAGAGCCCATATCATCTGTGAAATGGAGTCACAGCTTTCAAGAGAATGTTCATCTGACAAGACATGGACTTCCTTTAAATTGCTAAATACACCAAAATATATTAGCATCAGCAAAGATTTAACACATCTATAAAATGTGATAAACCTCATTCACCTTTTAAAGCCCAGCTTTAGTTCACCGCCTTTGCTTTATAAAATCAGAGGGAAGCAGTAAAAAAAAAATGCATTTAATTTTTAACAAATATATTTCTAATGTTTTTGTACTTTAACTAAAATTAAACAAATTTGATTTGTAAAATAAGACCAATCTCCAAAACTGCATCAAGAAGCAACACAGGAGAAAAATTAGTGACTCTCCATATTAAAACCCAATGCTTTTAAAGGATAAAAGTGAAAACTTTAAACATTTTCAATGTCACTATCTTGCCAAGAGTTCTTTAGACTGCAACTTCACAGCAATAACACACTGTTTCATAGTTGCTGCCTGTAGCTGAGTTCTGACTTGGTTTTTGTTCATCTCAGTTCCTTAACACTCACTGAATGACGTGATTAATCCATAGTACTTCAATTAGAGATCTGAAAATGCAGAGGTAGGTGCTTTCATTCCAGTATTTCCCTTGAAATGGTACTTTCAAGGGAACAACATTTAAGCAATAAAATAACTCAAGATAATGTACAGCACAGTACTTATAAATCACTGTATTTTAATGCATTTGGAACACAAAACTATGAGAATAGAAGAATTTTAGCTGTTACTATTACTATTAACAAGGTATTATTCACCAAGGCAAATTAGCCAAGCTTGGTCTGGTACCCGACAAGTGCAACTCCATAACAGTCATGTGTTAGATATCTCACATCAAATGGCTGATATCAAGCAATACAAAGTTTTTGTTTGCAAACATTACCTACTTTTTCTTCAGAAATTTAGATAGATGTAAGAAAACTGGGAGCTGAATATCACATGCGACAACATTTAATCACTAAAGCACAGTCTGAGGCCAGTGACTTCTAATCTTGATCCTGACATTAGTTTGTTTGACCTCCTTTTGTTTGTTTCCTGACCTGTAAAACAGAGATAACATTTTGCTGTGATATTAATATCCTTAGATATAAACCACTAAATAATGTAAAAAAAGAGCACTGTTATGCACAACATACATTTCTTTTTTTCATAGTACTTCTCATATTTTCCCTGTGATATATACAGAAAAAGAATATAGATTCTTTTTGACCCAGAGTATAAATTCTCTCATGCATTCACAGAGAACAAACCTAAACAGTCAGATTAACTTTGAGAGCTGGGAAAGAAAGTAGTTCATTTTTGTTTGAATGGAAAAATAAATTTTACATCAACAACATATTGACTTGAAATGGAGAAATGGATTTGAAAGCTGCCATGATTTTAATTTAATGTATATACAATTTTTATTGATACGTTCGTGAGCTATTTTCAGCCTTTTATGTATATCATAGCAAAACGATCCTTATGGGAACAGTTATTAGTAGTCTTTGAGTGTCAAACTAACTCTCTAGCTAAACAAGGTACTTTTACATTATTCAGATGTGCCAAGTGTTCCTGTTTTTCTGTCAAGTGTATTTCTGGAAACAAAGAAGGACATAATGTTTCAATTTTTAGTAGCACAGTAAATAAATATTGAGAAAGATTAAATTTACAAAAATGTGTAAAAACTTCAAAGCACAAAGTGGTGGTTGTAAAAACATGTATTCAGCTGTTAGTACCAGCTTTGAACAGCTAAATGGGATACAAAATTCCAAGTGATAAATGAGTTCTCAGATTTTGAATCTGTTACACCCTCATTGCTTCACCTCAGGGAAGTGACATCAGCTGGCATGGGGCACAGATGCTGCTGCTCCCTGAGCTGCAACCATCAGGAGCCAGGTGGTATCATATCCTGGCTCAGTACCCAGATATAGTTAAAATGTCTTTGCCAGAAGCAGTCCAGAAAATAGCCATTAGACTAAATCTTTCAGATACACCACAGGGGACTGCTGAAAAACCTGTCAGATGTCAACCAGGAGTTGATCACCTTGTGGCCTGGCTTGATCTGTGCCAAGACAGAAACACAGTAACCAAGTCTGAGAAGTCTGGTGAGGTTAGGGACCTGGGATGAGGTTTTCTGCATTGATCAGCTCTGACTTCAAAGTTTTCCTTAGTTTTCCCCAGTGGAGTTGTCTAATTTATGAAGTTGGGGCGGAATCTTTATAACTGTTATGACATGAAACTCTGAATGTAAGCAACTTCCTACGTTCATTACATGCTTTATTTCTGGTAATTTGTGTGGTGATATTGAGGCAACCATTATGCACTCTAATGTAAGAAACTGATTTGTTAATTCTGGCCTTACTGAGACATAAACAGACCACACACACTGAACTGAAAAACATGAACTGCTGGATGATCTTCTGATAGGTCATAAGGATTTCCAATACAAAATTACACGCTTAGAGGAATGTTCAGGAATGTTTTTTTCAGTTTTATAAAGCTTTAACAAAATAAGAAGTAGGAAATGAGAACACTATTCAAACTGGTAGAACATTTTTTGTACAAGTAGCATTGCTTGTCCAGTAGATTTGTGGCAGTTTCTCTTGTCTGAAATACAATTCAACTTTTCTGGTTGGTTTTCTGCTGGGACCTTCTAAATTTTTTTCTATGTTCAAAGTCAGTTCAAACATACAACTAGAAAACTTGCACTTTGAGGTCAAAAATTCTCTTCATTGCTTGTGGCTCCAAGGATTTTCCCAGGGAAAATAAAATAGGATGCAAAACCTAATGAGTCTTTATGAGCAGTGCAGCTTCAGGTGATGGCTGGGACACAGGAGGGAAGTTTAAGGGACACTCATCATCAGCTGGGACTGAGGGATTCTTGGAGAAAACCCAAAGGTCAATTGGGAGATAGGCTTATGTTTGCCTGTATTCAGATTACAGCTGTCAATAGCTTCTCTTAGGTAACAGTCTTACTTAGAAGGGAGTAGAGGAGTGCTGGCAGGCTCTGCATTAGTGAAAGTCCATGAACTAGGCATTTTAAGTCTTAGCTGGCCCTTAGCTCAGCTGAGGTTATCATATACAGCACAAATTAGTTCCTTTGCCATCAGTGAAATAAATATTCTATTGTTCAAAAGATTATAGTCTTTTGGGAATTCTGTATTTTCCCTGATTTTCAGAAAGATCTGTTAGGAAAGTATCACTTGAAGTTGAGTGTGAAAATACGTCTGGAACTAAAAACATTGTGTTGCAGTAATTAAGAAATCTGAATCTAGAGCAATATAATAGTGAACATTTTACCTTCCTATCACCTCCTGATGGGTTTCCCTCTACTGCACAGTGATCCTGGCACTTTGCAAGCCCTTTCAGTTACCAATTGAAATAAAACAATCCAGATTGCTGACATCAGTGTCATATACCTAAAACAAACTAAAAAATTCATCGCATCTTCGCATTTTTATTTCTTCACTTGCAAGACTTGAGTTGCAGTTTATTTTAGGCATTGCACTTCAGTTTTAGAAACTCAAGTGTATTGGACTTGTAAAATAATATCATATGAGCAGTATGTTTAACAGAGCATAGAATGCATTTAGGCATGAAGCATGCCTAGAATTGTTTTTACAAACCAGATTGTTCAAAAAATGCTTTATCTAATATAGAAAAGGCCTGAGAGTAGAAGCTGTTTATGCTATTGAAGTATTCTACATTTTTCTGTCTTCATTTTTAAGTACTCTGCTGGCTGGAAGGGCAAGTCTCAATCACTTGTTATAACACTGCCTTTGTTGCCCTGCTGCATGTTTTCACATAGATGTGAAATTATCATTGTGGTAACTACTGAACTTTTTCTTTTCGTAATCTCATTGCCTTCTCAGCATTTATTTCCCTGCAGTACCTTCTAGCTGGTTTAATTTTATCTTAATACTATGTGGAAAGCTATGTTTCGAGATCTGATTCTTGAATGTCCAGAAAAGAACACCACTTAATATAAGGCTGCAAGTCCAGAACAGACATCAGCACAATGCTGGTGGTGTTGGAGAGCTGACAGCAATCACAAGGAGACAGTAAGGAGGTCAGGATTCTCTAATCTTGCGGCTAATATGTCATAAGGTATAACTGTAGAACTTGAGTGTATCATGCACAGCATATGTGCTTTTCTCACATGCCTGATATGTTGGCTGACACTGCTCATTTCCTCAGAGGCAATAAATCAGAGCAAAGTTCTTTCTAAATGGGGGAGATGATTAGCATAATAATTCGGAAGAACTTTCATTAAAATAGTGTCAGGAGCAGAAAAATTGAGGATTTTGTGCACCTCTAAGTGAATATTAAACTTGTCAGAGATAGATGAGCAACATGGAATTGTGATGGGTAGTTAAGATGCCTTTTTCTTCATTGAGAAATGAGAGTAGGTCTTTGGAAAATTAAAAGCAGTAACTGCTTTGAGAGAGGGCAATTTATGCATAGTCAAATGGCTGATCCATTTTAGGTAAGGTGCTTTAGGAAAGAAGTGGAAACAAACAGGATAGAATATGTAAATAATAGGAACAATCCTGGATAACAAAGAGAAAGGGGAAATCCAGTGGGACAAAAGAAAAAGAAAACTGGAGATGGAAGGTTAATTAGTCGAAATCAAAGTAGATAACCTTCATTGTTGCGCTTTTTTCTTCTTTGGATCTGATTACTAACTAAGGGGCATTCAGCATTCCTGTTTCATCAGTATGTGGCACTTCCAAATACCTAGTTATGTCTGCATTGTTACAGCATGGAAGTTGAAATGAATTAGATTGATTTTTTACGCACCATACTGAGCTTTCTCTGATCTTGTCAACCTCAGAAGCAACATTACCAAAGCAAAAGTGTACTCAGGAAGCCCTTTAAGTCTGCCAGCCTGGTCTTCCTCCTGAAGAATTTCTACTATTACTAAACGTTGTGGGGAAAAGAAAAAAACAACACAAAAAACCCAAATATTTTTATAACATAAATAAAAATAAACACATGTTTTCAGTTGTTTGTGAAGACATTTGAGGAACTCGTGGCATAAAGAATCTGGAGAAAAGAAAATGAAAAAGAGGTCACTGATGCTTTCCTAGACGAAATGAAGTAAAGAAAGAAAAACTAGGCTAGTGTTGCCCAGATTTCCAGATGTAAGTAAAATGGTTTAAGAGTTCTATTGAAGTGATTCTTCAAAAGAAAAAAGCTGGTCTAATGTAACTGACTTAATACCAGATAGCTCTGAGTCACACCTTCCCAAGATATCAGAAAAATAGATGACCTTATCTCTGCCTTAGGTCTAGTATTCAGCTGCAATGCAGAACTATCTAATACAAGTATAGCTTTTTAGTCTTCTATGAAATAAAAATCCCTGCAACATCAAAAGGAAAAAAAAAAACTGTCTTAGAAACTACATTAACATACTGAAAAAGAGAATTTTCTGTCTATTTTTGCTTCTATTTGACTTTACACTCCTGCAATGAAAAGATCTTGAAGCTTTAAAAGTATTTTTTTCCAGGAAGATAACTATGTGCACAAAGGTCAGGGTCCATTACTGAGTTACTTCTACCTAGAAAAGGCATAAGAAATGAGACAGTGTGCAGTTTCCACAATATATAGTATATATACTTCACAAAGCCTGAAAAGAATGTGCAGATTATGCGTATATCTAGTCATTACAGAATTTATAGTAGTGAATAATATTGTGGAAAAAGTCATAAAAATTGACATACAAGCTATGAAAAACATTTTCACATGCAAGCAAAAAAATGTGTTGTCATTTGAGTAGGAGAAAAATAAGCTTCATGAGAGGTACCACTGACTTCAATCTCCTGTTCAATGAGCTTGCACTGTTACACAAAGTGAAGGGCCACTGACTGCAACCCTAGAAAATATGCAGTGTAAAAAAGACCTAATTAATAGAAATCTCTGCTTGAAATCATCAACCACTACCCCAGAATAAATCAGACTGATCCACTTGATATGGATACACAAGAACAGATGTTTTCTAATTAGAATCTAATAGACACTCATTGGCATTATGTATCTATTAAATTTGCAGCAGAAGACAAATCCCTCTTTGTTATCAGCCAAGCATATTAGCCATTAGAGCACAGAAATTTTTCAAAATACTCAGTGGTGAAAATAAAATATTTCTGCCTCATAATGGTAGTAGAAATAGAAAGATTTATGATTTCTTACCCAGTGTTTCACTTAGACCATTTAGACATGAAGCATCAGAAACAGACAGTAATATTTTTAGTAAACATTTGAAATATCGTCATATATTAAATGTAACAACTTTAACTCCTCAATATACATCGTTGTTTGTTTGTTTGTTTGTTTGTTTTTAACCAACCTAGAAACTTTGGTTGTTTTAGGAAACAAAAGTTTTTGCGTGATGAACTGATTGACGGTGACTGTATGGAAATGTAAGTAAACAAGTGCTCACTGGTGAATTAGAGGAACAACCTTTGTGTACACAGATGCCTGAGAGGCAGGTAGAGTGCTTATTTGTGCTACTAGAAGCATAAATTATTCATTTAAATGTCTGTTTTTCTTGTTTTCTCATTACTGGACTCAGACATCTAAAACCCATTTGACTTAACATACTTTTTGACACTAGTAAATAACGGGAAGAATACAATCCAAGGGACCCAGAGATATTTTAGCGTGGTTTGGTCAGACTGCATATTAAAGCAATAACGCATCGTACTGCTGCTATTCCTTTCCTTGAAGTCTACACCCTGGATATCATCATCATTATGTGCCTCTAGACAGGTCCTTAATGTCTGCCCCAGGTGTAGTTTAATGGCTTGAAGGTAAAAGTAACATTGAACAATGGCAGGTATGACCTGAGCTAAGTTTCCCAAGTTGAATGTAGCATTGAATATCCCTGACATATTCGCAATCCATAAAAAATATGAGATCCAGCAGACATTTTAAAATTAATCACAATGGTCAGATTGAATAATGTGCTGTTAATTTTGTGATTGCATATTAATACTTTTGCCAGATCTACAGACCCAAATATTAAGGTGGACCACCCGGTGGATAACGAACTGGCTGGATGGCCGCACGCAAAAAGTAGTGTTCAATGGCACAATGTCCAGCTGGAGACCAGTAACGAGTGGTGTCCCCCAGGCATCAGTGTTGGGACCGGTCTTGCTCAACACCTTTGTCGGTGACATGGACAGTGGGATTGAGTGCGCCCTCAGCAAGTTTGCCAGTGATACCAAGCTGTGTGGTTCAGTTGATACACTGGAGGGAAGGAATGCCATCCAGAGGGACCTTGACATGCCTGTGAGGTGGGCTGATGCCAACCTGGTGAAGTTTAACCATGCCAAGTGCAAGGTCCTCCACTTGGGTCAGAGCAATCCCAGGCACAACTGCAGGCTGGACAGAGAAGAGATTCAGAGCAGCCCTGCGGAGAAGGACTTGGGGTTGTTGGTCGAGGAGAAAATGAACATGAGCTGGCAGCGTGCGCTTGCAGCCCAGAAAGCCAGCCGTATCCTGGGCTGCATCAAAAGGAGCATGACCAGCAGGTCGACGGAGGTGCTCCTGCCCCTCTACTCTGCTCTTGTGAGACCCCACTTGGAGTATTGTGTGCACTTCTGGTGTCCTCAACATAAACAGGATGTGGAACTGTTGGAACAAGTCCAAAGGAGGGCCACGAGGACGATCAGGGGACTGGAGCACCTCCCGTATGAAGATAGGCTGAGAAAATTGGGGCTGTTCAGCCTGGAGAAGAGAAGGCTGCATGGAGACCTCATAGCAGCCTTCCAATACCTGAAGGGGGCCTATAGGGATGCTGGGGAGGGACTCTTCATGAGGGACTGTAGTGAGAGGACAAGGGGGAACATGTTCAAACTTAAAGAGGGGAAGTTTAGATTGGATATGAGGAAGAAATTCTTTACTGTAAGGGTGGTGAGGCCCTGGAATGGGTTGCCCAGGGAAGTTGTGAATGCTCCATCGCTGGTGGTGTTCAAGGCTGGTATGGACATAGCCTTGGGTGACATGGTTTACTGGGGGGTGTCCCTGCCCATGGCAGGGGGGTTGGAACTCGATGATCTTAAGGTCCTTTCCAACCCTAAGTATTCTATGATTCTCTGATTCTAAGTTAAACATTTCCTCACCAAAATCTTGATATCTATACTACACAAAGTAACATTTTAAAACTAATACATACATGCATTTTTTTTTGGTCTATTTTTAAGAGGCAACATGAAGAGTAAGGTCATTTGCATGAAAAGCTATCATAAAAAATTAAAAGCACATTCTAAAGGTTATCTAGGAATGAATATTTCTTTTTAGTTTCTTTACATGCAACATATAAAGTGACTTCATATTTTTATAATGAATATCAATGTTGCATTGAAAGTCAACGTTACATTGATAAAATCATAGTAACAGGCACTTCAAAGCAAATATCTCAGTCTTTCTCTCAGACTGCTTTACAGTCCTTCCCTTTAAGGATAGGTTTTAAGATGTTTTAGCTGTTGTCCTAATTCTGAGCAGTTTGTAATTTCCTTGTTAATTCAGCTCTGCAGTCTGTTTAAGATGACAAAAGATGAATGCTCCCTAAAGGAAGATAAGACTTTTCAAAGCAGTATGGCATTCACAATTAATACTGTATTCCTGTATGCCACCCAAAGACCTGGGGACCAGAAATAACCAGTGATTAAAGACCATGGACATATCAATTTTTTCCACTAAACTTGATGTATCAAGGAGTTGCCCGCATTTTTCCAGCTATCTGTTTCAAGGCTTTGTAAGGCTACAGTGCAGTGACTAACTCATGAGGTGAAAAAGGCTTGGATCACAAAAAATGCTGCACATGAACAAAATACTTCTATCTCAGCTGAAGTGGAAAAGTGAAAAACAACATTCGTTACCAGTGCTACCCTGGAACTACATATCCTCCACAGAAAATACAGCTACTATTGTGAACTCAAGCCAGAAAGGCAAGGCAAATGGTGGTGCGAGGTTTGTTGTGCAAGGTGGCCTCAGTCTTAACCTGTATCAGCTCCCATTCAGTGTCCATTACCCATGCCCAAGCATGGAACCAGGTGTTTTAGTATACAGATCATGGAGATTATGCAAGAGCTACTAACAGCCTTTCCGAGTACACTGATAAGGCGCTGGTGCCACTTCAGCAGAGTTCACAGATTTCTGTTTGCAATTGTATTGCAGCAGCATAAGACGCTACTTCATGTGCCTGTACTCTCATTGCAACCTCCTCCTTGTCACTAATGGTCTAGGCATCCTCACATCCATTGGCAAAATTGCATGTGACAGTTACCATACCCTTATTCTGTCAGAGGTTTGGGTGACTCTGAGGACTTTCAAGACAGAGGTTGGTGCTTGCTTTTGCTTGCTTTGTTTGTCACTGTTTTGGTTTGTTTTTTTCTTTTTTTCCCTTTCTCATCACTTTTCTTTGTCAGCAGCAGATTACAGTAGGGAATGTGTAATGTTGCTGGCAGATTTGACAGGGCAATAATCTCCAGTGCAAAAGTGGTAATAATTTGCTTAGGGAGGCAGAGTTTTATCTTCTCAAACAAAAGCTTAGACACCTTCGGATAGTGCACCACAGACTGCCTTTTACTAGTTACGGCACTTGCAGATTGATATGTTTATTTCTGTCGACCCTTCCTCTCAACCCCTTCCCTCCAAAACAGCAGCAGTATAGCATGATGTAACTGTACTGCATTATGATTTTGTTTCATAATAATTTTAGGAAGACTACACTTCTGAGTACCTCTAATTGCATTTTTGTTTGTTTTCATATTACAAGCTATGTAATATGACTTAATGTCTAGTACCTGTTATGATGAGCTAGAAATTGGAAGCTGAAGTGAAGAACATGAAGGGTTGTGCACTACTGTGTGGCTTAAAAAGGTTTCTAGGTTACTTTTTCTTTCATTTTTGATTAAATAAATATGTTTAAGTGTATTACATGTGGTGACTTTATAACTATATGTTAGAGCAGAGCAGGGGCCAGATTCCATAGAAAACTTAGGAGTAGTTATGGTATTGTCTATGATTATTTTTATTTTTTTTAATTAGCACAGCATTTAAATTGCTTCTCCATCTTACTTAGAGATGTGTAATGCATCTTAGGGTGGAAGTCATAGTCATACTGTTCTACCTGTCTTCTTCATAAGCGTTGCTATCTTTGTCAAAAGATATTTATGTTGCATGAAAATCATTCCTTGTACAAATTGATATCAGCTGCTGACTTTCTTTTCATAAATCAGTAATCATTTCACAAACAAAACACCAGCGAAGAGTGCATTATGCAAAAACCTATTCAGATAAAGGTGTTTCCTCAATAACTTTCCTAATCTTAGTATTTAGTAATTTGATGTTAGTATTTTTCAAGACTAAATAATTAGTCACTAGTTAATTGTATGTCTGGTCTGACACTTGTCGCCAGCTGTGTCATGTACTCAGTGTCTCTCACTGAACTTTGCAAACATTTGTGCTTTTACCTATGTTAAAAGTCACATCTCTTTAATCTGTGCTTTATCAGCCTTTAGGCACAGCTTAAATCTCTTAGTATCAGTTGAAGAAGCAAAGTGAAATTACATAAGAAATTTGTGTGTCTTGCTCCATTGTCTGTTGTTTTCCCCCTCTAGCGTGATGGTCCAACAGTTATATTGAAATCAAAGGATGAAAACATGTGAAACTATAAAATAACAGCTTGACGTTTTATCTTTTGAAGAGTGAGCTGGTAAGGCTGAAATCATGGAAATGTACTTATTCCCTTTTTGTTGTTGTTGGCTTATATCTGAAATAAAAGTAGATTGGGTGGAGTGGTGTGTGTGAAATGTAGAAACAATGCTGGTTTTGGCTGCGTGGTATTTAGTTACTGCTTAGGCTCAAACTAACACAAATGTGATTTTGATATTGTAGAATACTGAAGGAGGAACGTCCAATAGTAACTGAATCTGACTGAAGGACTCCTTCAGTATGATGGTCCTAGACTTTATACTGGAAGTTTTGCTGTTACGATTAAACAGTATGAATCTACATACAAGCTTCACAGCTTATGTTTGAATAAGCTGCAGAACACAATAGGTTATGCAGAATTCTGTTTCCTTCAACTGGAAAAAAAAACAAGCAAATGAAGAATTACAGATACTACTGAAGCTAATACACACAGGCTCACCAGATCTCTCCTTATCCAGCTCAAAGTATGTAACTTTCTTTTTTAACTTTTCAATCTGTGTGGAAGAAAGAAATTACATTCCTTCTTCTGTGATCTACTTGCACTAAAATTGATCTTAAAATGCTTTTGTTAAATCTTTGGGTTTTTTTTGTTGCCTGGGGTGAGAAATAATAAAGGAAAGATTTTTTGTTTTGTTTTTTTAGTAGTTGTAATTTATGCATTCTTAGTTTATTGATGCACTGTATAGTTTACCTTTTTCAATAGACTTAAACACAGGTACTTGACTGAAACACTTTATAATGTTTCAGCCTAGGTAGTTTGTGTTTATATGTTGTGTTTTTATCTACCATGAATTTCATTTAATGACAAAGAAGTGGAATACAATTAAACATAGTGCAAACAGCACTCAGCAAATGACTTGCTTATTCACCTATAGCTAGAATACAGCATTTGAATTCTCCATAGGATAATAGCAACTGTGAAATTGGTATCTGTGGCAGTAAAGTTGATGGCCTTTTATGAAGTGTTGTGCTTTGAGCAGCGCTAGGGTGTGCTTCTAAGTCTTAGACTTTTATGTATGCTTACAGCTGAGTCTGTCCCTGTAGATATGCTACAGACACCACATGCTCTGCCAAACAGAGCCCAAGGCTCAGACAGCAGCAACTGGAAATCTTCCATACAGCTAAATTGCCAGAGAGTTCGGGAAAATACAATCCGATTTAGGTTTGGTGGATGCATCTCCGTTTCTGTGACAGACAAAATCAAAACAGCTATGTATTTCATATTTAAAATTCACCCAGATCCTTTAGTCTAGATCTCTTGCTTGTTCTCCATTGCCAGCTGTAACTGTTTTCTATTAAAGTAGCACCCTGTAAAGCACAAGGACCAAAAATTTGTCCTTTTTGGCAAGTATTTTGTTTCGCATTCAAAATATAATAGTAACATTATTTGAGGAAAAACAAACATGTAAACTCATCATCCTAATCTCTATTAGCACAATTCAGCTGTTACTTGAGTTACATATGTATGAGAAGACATCGTCAGGTGAAGGACACAAGCTGGAGCTGCAGGTGGTAGACCCACATGTTATTAACATCATCAGACATCAACAGTTTTTAATCATATGGCTCTCTGTTGTTCTGCTGTAAAGGTTTCTATCTTCTATGTTTGAAAAATGATTGCCGGGAAGAGCACAAAGCCCCTATGTGCAGTAAAGCATGCTTTCTGTATTTTCTATATTAGGCACCTAAAATGTGTGTTCTCAGGGAACCCTAAGAAGTGGTTTGGCATTATAATTTCAACTTCTAATTAAAGAATGTTTTCACATCCAAAGGAAATGCATGGTTCTGTGAAGATAAAAATGTCAGTGTGCATTGGATGTTGCAGACTCCACCAATAAGAAATCTTGCTGTTTATTTGAGAATGCGATGACAGGTGCGCCATAGTGGGAGCTGGCAAAACTTGGGCATGAAGGAGCTAAATACCTTTCTGAAGATCATGTCTGACTTTATCATTTTGGACACATTTCCTTTGTGCCTTTTTATTTGCAGTTGCAATACTTGATTACAGAATGTATTTACGAACAAGGATGCTTGGCAGACCGTATGGTGATACGCAGTTCTGTTATGTGCCAGTTCAGAGAGATGTCCAATTAAATTATTTCAGATCAGCTCATGCATGCAAAAGAACTATATATGGCATGTGTGAACGATACTGCTTGAACCACAACTAACCTGATGAAAAACTGCATTTATTTCTTGCTAAATGGAGGTCTGTTACGATAAAAGCTAAAATCATTGTGTGGTAGTCTTCAAACCAAATGCAAGCCATGTACTTGTCACTATAAAAGCAGAGCAAACAAGAAAACAATCTGTGCATCTAGTAAACACTTATCATGCCTGTTCCTTTCTGTAATTCAAAATAATGATTCCAGTTTGACCTCTTCAGCCCAGAAATACACATTCTTCAGAATTCAGAACATACCAGTTTGTTCCAGCAAAGAATTTGATTCATGGTATTTTCACGATTTTTTTATATTTTTTTTTTTTAACACCAACAGAAGCATAAAAGCTTAGGCCGTACAATTCTGAAAAGACTTAGAAAGTTGAGTCCTCCACAACCTCTCTATACCTGTGTCTGCCTATTGTGTGAAAAATATTACCTTTGTCTTTTAAACCGTTGACATTGCTTCTTATTGTATAAATCTATCTGGCAGTCATGGAGTTGGTATTGTGGGCTAAGGGAGTGTCTTATTTTTCTCCTGCAAAGGGACCTATGTCTGTGGACGTGGAGAATGGAAAGTTCCTGTTCCAATTAAAAAAGAAAACTGGTATAGAAATAAAGGCTTATTTAGGTCCCTGTTCAACAGAGCACTGAGTAGTACTTACACACTATATACTATTTTAAGATAATCATAGAATCATAGAATAGTTAGGGTTGGAAAGGACCTGAAGATCATCGAGTTCCAACCCCCCTGACATGGGCAGGGACACCTCCCACTAAACCATGCCATCCAAGGCAATGTCCAACCCCACCTTGAATGCCGCCAGGGATGAAGCATTCACAACTTCCCTGGGCAGCCCATTCCAGGGCCTCACTACCCTTACAGTAAAGAATTTCTTCCTCGTATCCAATCTAAACTTCCCCTCTTTAAGTCTGAACCCATTACCCCTTGTCCTCTCACCACAGTCCCTCATGAAGAGTCCCTCCCCAGCATCCTATAGGCCCCCTTCAGATATTGGAAGGCTTCTATGAGGTCTCCACGCAGCCTTCTCTTCTGCAGGCTGAACAGCCCCAATTTTCTCAGCCTATCTTCATACGGGAGGTACTCCAGTCCCCTGATCATCCTCGTGGCCCTCCTCTGGACCTGTTCTAACAGTTCCATGTCCTTTTTATGTTGAGGACACCAGAAGTGCACACAATACTCCAAGTGAGGTCTCATGAGAGCAGAGTAGATAATAGCTTACATCAAAAAAGCACCTGTACATGTTAGTGACCTTTGATTTCTAATTTTCTAGCTAGGGCTGACTTGACTTTCTTCAGAAGTTCTTTACATCAAATATGCTCTTGTCAGGCATATGAGTAAGGAAACACTGGGCGTGACACTTGTCATGAATGCAACAATAACTTTTCTTCTTTAACTTTCTAGCTCCAAAATAGAAATACTGGAACCCTTTTTCACAGGACTTTTCACTGGGACTGTTGCAAACAGTCTTTGCTGTCTCATGCTAGCTTAAGATAATTTATTTATTTTTTTAACTAGGAAGATCTCTAGTAATAGTCTGGAATAATTAATTTTGATCAATGAACTTTGGACTCCATAAGTCAAAGAAGCGTTAAATGAGAATAAAGCTGTGCATATATGCATGCATGCATGGTAATATGTGTGGGTGAAAACTGATGTGCTTAATCCCAATAAACATGCTGAACACTTGATTGTGTCTAATTTTAAAGATATAACTCACCTAGTAAAGTTAACTGACAAGGTTCATACTGAAAGTCAGTGCATGTATGAAGAAAGCAATTATCTGACACATAACTGGTCTGAACAAGCTGACAGTCATATTTACAGGTTATAAAGGAGAAATGTCAGAATACATGGGCTCAGCAGTACCTTTAGGACCACAAAAAGACTTATAGCTATATTTCTTCCACAGTTCTAATCTTTTGGCTTCAGTGGAGAACCATCAGTGGTACAAACTTTGTCACATGGAAGTTTAAAAGCCATAAATTGCTATTTAATAATAGAAGCCAAGAGTAAAATTGTAATACTGACTGTTTGTTAAACTTGATTAAATTTCAAGGAGAATTACCTACACACTTTTTAGTTTTGCTGATGAGAAGAAATCCTTCAATGGAAACCCATGAAGCAAAAGTTAAAACAAGTATTTTTTTAAAGGAAACTGTCAGCAGAAGAGTTCTAAATTAGGTAAAAGTCATTTTCAGTTATCTAGAGGGAAAGAACTGGCAGTTAGTATGAAAATATCTTTTCTTTCTTTAGCTTTCTGTCTCCAAAACAGAAAACCCTGATATGAAAAGCAAAGGTATGAGGCGAATTACTAGATTACGAAGTCTTCATATTTCAAGTGCTCATCAACACATTTACTCAAATTTTAACAGTACGGGAATGGAGAAATATACTAAAGGTGGGGGGGTGCATTCTGAGACAATTTTAAATACCCTCCTAGTTATTAGATGCCTTTTCTTTAGCTGAGCACTTCAAGAAACTTAACTTGAAGTGGATCGCTACATAATATGAGAAGATAACATAGACTGAAGTGTAGATCTCCTTTCAAAAAGAGAGGTAGAATTCTAAGTAAAGTGTATCTAAATTTCTCTTCAGAGAAGTCCCACAAAAGCTCAAACTGCACAGGAGAAGCTATTGGAATTATGTTCTGATTTTAAAACATAACCAAAAAGCCTTTATATTTGAACAGCCACTGAAATTGCTGTTCTGCTTTAGAAGATGGAAAGATTAAAATAACTGAGCAGATGTTTTAATTTGTGTGTATATATGCGAATATCCTGTGAAAATTTGTATAGCTCTTTTATTCATGCTATAAAATTTATATACAGATAAAGTTGAAGGAAGGAATTAAGACCTTCCTTTATTTTGAAGCAAACAGTATTTACTTACCTAAATCATTCCTCATTGTCTGACATAATAGAAATGGGTAATGATGCACGCTGTTACTCTTGCTCCTCCTGACTGAAGTCCTCAGCATTTTTGTTAGGATGTGCCTAGGACTTTCTACGTCTTATATATAACTTAATGTTCTGAGTATGGTAAAGCTGATAATTATTCAACATGTGGCTGACAGTTTAATTTTGAGTTTGTTTTCAGCTTTCCTTACTAATGACATATCAGTAACTGGTGATAAAACCCTACCATTGCAGTGCTTAAAGTGTGTGCATTTTAGACGTTTATAAATTGGCTAGACAAATAAATTAATAGACAATTAAAAAGAATAGAATAGAAATTCTCAGAGGTTTTTGCTGGTCATGCAGTAAGACCCACAATTGCTACCTGCAGCAGTGAGATGATCTGACTCATAGAGCATTCATTGCCGTGTGACTTCTAACGCCGCTGTCTGCACCAGGCTTTGGCTTCCCTCCTCTGTCTCTCACTGTTTCACACAAAGGTTTAGACAAGGATGGTCAATACATACTTCTCATGGAACTGTATGGGCATTTCAGCATTTCATGGGTCTAAGACCATTGAGGAAACACACCACATCTTGGAAGAATACTTTTTCTTTTTTCACTCCACCATTCATTTAGGGTGGTGAGGCACTGGAATTGGTTGCCCAGAGAAGCTGTGAATGCTCCATCCCCAGCGGTGCCCAAGGCCAGGCTGGTCAGAGCCTTGGGTGACCCGTTCTAGTGGGAGGTGTCCCTCCTCATGGCAGGGGTGTTGGAAGTAGATGATCTTAAGGCCCTTTCCAACCTAACTATTCTATGATTCTATGATTCTATGGTTCTTCACTAACCCAGAGTTTATCACCGTGTTTACTACTGTATTTTGGTAGTGTTGTGAAAAACACTTCTTCAGCCTTTTCTAAAGTTTTTTTCCTCCATCCTCTGGAATTTATGATGCATTTGAACGTGTGTGTTTCTCCTGATGATGATGATCTCTTGCTATTTCATTCTTATGCTCTTTGCCTTCACCCTTTTAAAAATCATAGTGCATACTTAACCTCCTTAGTACATATTTAACTCTCATAATCCTCCCATGTTAATTCCCACTCTGTTCTCTCTTTCTGAGCACTTGAAATAACCTGTGACCTCACTTCATCTTCACTTTATGCTAAGAATGACACAATCTGTATGTGTAGAGTAGAAATGTTGCATCCCAGCTTTATCTTATAATGGTTCTCTGCAGAAAATCATGTTGACCTTTTTTGCTTATTTATCCCAAGCTCATATAGCTTTACACTGCCAGCCTACATTGGTCATGAATTATGTTATGGCAGAAGTGGAGATATCCTCAAGTATATATATACTTTCAAGGAAGACAGTGAAAGAAACAGTATTTGACAATGTTAAATATTATGCCAGCCCATTTTGGTTTTCTTGATATGGGCAAAGCTGTATTATTCCACTGTTATTCCTTCTAATACCATGGATTTGACTTTTAGAGCAAGTTATTTCTGATTCTTGTATGTCCATACGTCTTGCCTGGGGTGTGTTCCTGTTATGTATTCCTTCCATGGGAGTGACTTGTACCATATTTATTTTTACAATAAAAGAAAATATCATAGAAATGACAAATGCCCTTTTGCCCTTGACCTTTCTGTTACAGGTTTGAAGAGCAAGTTTTATACTTATTAGGAAGCATAAATAATCAACAGTCATTGAAACAAAGAAATATGTCTTGGTTAATGAAAAATGCCCACTGCACAAGATTAATAGCTGCTGGTACCTACAAGAATTCCAGAAAATCAATTACTGTTGTGTTACTGCCTTACTCCATGATAAATATATTTGTGACCTACTGGCTATTCACATAGGGCCAGATTCAAGTGTGTGATTTTGTTGCATTCAGGTGTAACAGCCCTGAAAATTCATACTCCCCCTTCAGATATAGCTGCGAGAGCTGTTCTTTTCTATGCACCCTCCCCAGTTGTTACAGTTGGAATAACACTGGAAAGCCTGATGTGTGTTTCACATTCTGAAACCACTCTTGATTCTGTGAGCTAGCCTGTGTAGAAACTGGGGTTCCAAATAATTGACCTGGGCAAATAGTAGACACTAAAGAATGGGACTAACCTTATTGAAGGGATTCTGTGATGCTGTTTTGGATTGCCTTCCTCTGAACATTCTCAAGAGCAAACTGACTACTTCATCTATTAGAAATGACTACTTATTGTAAATGGAAAATTCTCAAGTACAGAAAGATATGAACCATCTGAATAAGCGCTGTTTCCAGAATAGTATTTTAATCATAATGCGTCCGGGGAGATGAAGGTGCTGTTTTACCACTGCAGTGATGCAGAGTGCTAGCATCACTTTAATTTAAAGCACATTTTATACTCATAATTTCAAAATCTAGTACATACTTTATTTCTTGGTCCAAACAAAAAACAAAACAAAACAAAACAAAAACACAACAAAAAAAAAAGGCAAAAAAAAAAAGAAAAAGAAAGGAGGGAGCTCATTCTTAATGGTTAAACTCTCAAAATTTATTTAGTGACTGTACGAAAACATGTCAGAAATCATTCTGGAGACTTAAATGCCTAGTATTTGCAGAAGAGCAAATACGAGGTTTTTAACTTTCTAAGCAAGCATGTGTCAGATTCCTAGTTATACTATCCTATTTTTGAACCCAATATTCTCTGAACAGTGAACTTGCCATTCCTGAATTTACAAATACTTTTCCAACAAGTGTGTTCAGTCCCAGTGTGGGAAAAGAACAAACTAACCCTCATTTGAGGTGGAAAGATAACTGTTTCTCTGACTTGTTTATTTCTTGCTAACAATAAGGCTGACAATATCATGAGTAATTGAGGTTCTAATACGTACCTTCAGCCACCAGAGTTATGATGTAGTCTACAGACCCTTTTCATGCAGGTCAACAAACGGCAGCTGATTCAAAACTATCTATTTTAATAAGTCAGTGACTTCATTTGCTATCCTAGTATAGAGCAGTCCGTATTCCTGAGATCTGAAAGACAGAAGTGACAAGGATACTGACGCTATGGAATTTTTCTGACCCCTTCATTACTTGCTCAGGTGCAACAATAAAGTACAAAGAAATGGTAAGATTATTAATGATGGAAATAATGACTCTAAAAGTGATCGAAGTAATTGCATTGAGATTTCTCACCACCAAGGAGAGAACGAAGGAAAAACAAGGGGACTAGAACAGCAAATGGAATAGAAAGATGAGGAAAGAAAATTATAAAAACTTAACATTTTATATGATTGTGGGGAAGGAAAGAAAAAATGAAACACTTTTCAGAGTTAGGAGGTGAAGACAGTGGGCAATGAACATTATTTCTTCTTTTTCCTGCTTATTCTAGCTGCTACTTTTCTGGCTTCTGTGTGTTCTGTGACTATTCCACTCTGGTTTTGCTACTACCTTTGCCTTTCACTACTCCATTGTTTGCACCTGAATGAAATTCCCCTTAGTACATGAACTAGTTTTGCCAATAGTAACATTTGAAAGAAGTGCGCAATACAGCAAATTAAAATCAAAACAAACTGAAAGCACTACCTCTGCTCTACTCATTTTTGTTGGCTTTGTGATTACAAAACATTATTCACTCTACAGATGAAAATCACGCATAGAATAAGATGGGCAATACGCAGAATAGCAAATTCTGTTGAAAGTAGAGACACCAGCTGGAATAATAATGAATACAATTCCGCAGATAATATTTTGAGGGAAATGGGTGCAGCTAAATTATCCACTGCAGATTAATAAGAATGAGTCATCAATGTTCTACTTCTTCCACAAGAGTAAGAGGGTAAGATAAATACTTTAAAGATATTAGCTATTTTAAATAATTAATAGTCATTAAAGGAGCTATTAAATAGCCAAATTTGTTTTAAAGGGCTTGCAATTTCTTCAGGGCTAGAATCTTTTGGAAGAAAAAGCTTCAAACTCCTAAATTATTAAAACAAACAAACACACAAACAACCCCACATAGGTACAGTTGGGCTGCTTTGAATCTTTGTATTGTTTTAGCTGTGCATCTGAAAGACAGAAGATACCTGAATAGGTTTCAGCTGCTCAGAGTTCTTCAAGATGTGTGAAAGCTCTCAGAGACTGTCTAGAGCAGAAGAATATGAATGCAAACTCACTTTGAAAACAAGTACAATATTTTCTGACATTACCTCAGAATGTTAACTTCACAAAAAAGCTTGTGGACCAGTGTGTATGAATGTGCGTTAGGCACTTCAAGGAAACGAGAGGTGTCTTAATACTAGTAGAGATAAAGTAACCTAATGTAACTGTCTCACTGCTTCTTCTGTGATGTTAAAAGCCTCTGTACATAAGATTTTCTTCATTAAGACTGTCATAGCATGGATTCTGTAATCATTACTCTCACTGAGCAGTAGATTATTATGTGAACAGGTTCACTGAATTCAATAGCAGCATTGAAATGCAGTTTACAATGGTAATGTCATTCAGTAAATGATCCAGACTTAAGTCGATGTCCCACAGAATGGTGTCCAGGGGTGGCTTAAGGGAATAAGGTAATTATCTTCAGGTGTATTAATGAAAAAAAGCAAATCAACCTTTTGCTGCTGTAAGCCCTGGAAAACACATTGGTCAGAAATCTCCTATTTGTCTAATATGATCGCTAGTATAAATTGGATCACTAAGGTGCTAAACGTCCGAGATGAAGGTGACAATGATGGGTCAGCAATGTACCTTGACCACACCTACATGTGAAAATGCAGGATCACCTTATAGCTTCATTCAGCGTCTCACTTTGCTACAGTACATTTTAACAAATTAAAAAAAATAATAAAAAGAAACTCACAAACAGAATAGTTCAAAAAGTTAGCATCACCATGCTGATGGTTGCTTAAAATATTAGATGAAAATTAAGTGCATTGGCAAGGCAGGATTTTCTTCTTCATACTACTCTTTAGCACACTTTGATTTGAAGTCAGTCTATCAATAAACAAATTAAGGAATACGTTTCATTAAGAAGATCTGCTATTGTCATAAAGCACGTAGCTGCACTATGTTGATGGGCCTTAAATCTTCAAAAAAATGCGTGGATGAGATTTGAGAATAAATAGGAATAACATGTTTTAGAAATTGCACCATTGGTAAGAGATCTTTTCTCTGTACTTAAAGCAGACATCCACTAAAAATGTGTGGAGAGGAGGTCTTGTCTAAGCTCATTTTGAGGGTTTTGCATGAAACAAATTTCCTGAACTGGAATCATCCTATCTCAGGTCAGCATAACATTGATACGGTGGTTACTGAAGTGCAACACCTATGTTATGTTCAAATAGGGTTTATTGATTTTTAGTTTTAACCTAAGGCCTGAAATTAAAAATCTATGTGTACAAAACCAAAATTCAATGCTAGCATAAAATTTAGGAAAATGCCAAGTAACAGCTATTTTTCAGCTCATGTAGACAATTGCAGCAAGAGGTTGTGTAAAATGTTCCAACTATCCTCCTATGAAATTAGCAAGAAGCATTGTCTGCTACTAATTTTCAAATAAGCTAGAAAATGAAAGTTAATCAGTGTCTGCCAATGATGAGTGTAATTTTGAAGTGCAATTGCAATCAGTGATTATTATTTTCTTCAAGATATTAGTTTGCAAATACTTGTGGTCTGGCACACATTCAGGGTAATGATTCTGCCTGCTTACTGGATGTGGTGAGTTCAGCCCTGTTGCTCATGAGCTGCAGTGAAGCTCTCCTATCACTGCAGGGTTTAGCGGTATGACAGGACGTTTCCATAGAGCCCAAGATGCATTTTTGCCATCTGAAATGTCTGTGTGGGTTTTATCACTCTGTTCATTGCTTCACCAACCACTGTGTCTAATTTGAAATTACTTTTGCTTCTACATGTTCTCCCCTCCTTGCCTTTCTATAAACTCAAGGCTGCAAGCAAAAGCTCACAAAATCACCTATGTGAAACCCATGTCCTGTGCTAGAGGTGCGAGTACTGTCTCTTTGATGTTAAAGTCACGGTAAATATTTCCAGCTGTTAGACATGTTTTAATTTCTTTGTTAACTGTAATATTATATATATGCCATATGCATCACACAAAGCAAGTATTCCCCGTTTCATCAGGCAGCAGTTAGAGTTTGATGATATTTGACTGTTTTCTTATTGGTGGCTTGAAATTTTACACTGTCCTTCAAGGTGTTTTTTTCCTGTCAGTCAGGGTGACCCTAGACCACATCAATTTCCAGCATAACTGAACTTATGAAAGCTGAATTGTGACAGAATCATGTGATGCTGGGGAATAAAAAAAATGTGCTAATAAAGGCAAACCACTAAAGACTATATGTTTAAAAATATTCCTTATATTTTAAGATTTTTATGAAGGGACCATGTAGGGAGAAAGTGCTGCATAAATGGATATCATCTATAGATCACACAATACCGGTAGAATTAATATAAATTATTGTGAATCTGCGAGATTCATGTGCAAACAGCTCTGTCATTGCATAGCAGCATTTGAAGCTGGTAACTAATGCAGCAGAAGCAGGCTGGGATTACACAGGAAACGGCTTATGACCTGTGCTATTTGACAACAGCAACCTCAATAAAGTGCCTGTTGCCAGACCCAGCCTTCAAGGATCTCTGTCTGAAGGCTGTTGTAGCAGCGTGTTTACAGAGAAACGAATGTGGAATGTGTTGCCGCGTCAGTGTGACCAGCTGTCTCCCTCAGTGACTCACAGAGGCATTTAGGTTGTGTTCCAGGGTGTTTCCGTTACAAAGATTTTCAATCTCTTCCCAGGACTGAGCAGTGATGTTAGCATGTGTGTTTACTAGTTTGTTCTTGCAAGGCTGGCTGAAGATTTTCAGTACTTTAAGGACTATTTTTCAGTGAAGAGGGTATCTAAGGCTATCTGAAACATGAGCCCACAAACAAGACAAAAATCACCAAAACCTTCAGTCAATTTTGGAAAATTGTTGACATGCAATTTCTCAAGTCCCCTGAATCCAGAGGCAGTAAGTTAAGGGCAGCTTGCTCACAGCTTACACCAGTCTCTATCTGCTCATTCATACACATGCATGCTTGTATTTAAGGGTGAATGCTATCCAGCTCAAGACTTCTTTCATCTGTATAATCTATCTCTCTTCAAAGAGTCTGAAAAAAGTCTTTCTAAAGATTGCCAGCTGCATTTTTTAAGGGTCCACCTGCCTACCATGCTATGCCATGGATCTTGCGACGGATTTCAAGCTCAGGTGTCATGTAGTCACATTGCTTTTGGAACCAGAGCCTACTTGCTGTGAGATGAGTGCCAGCTGTGTCTTGCACAATGCAGAAAATGAAGAATGCACACATAAATCCTTTCAAGGTGGTTGGCTGGGGACTGTATTCTTGGAAAACTTGCTTTATTTCTCTGTGATGTAGCTCCAAATGCTCAGTAGGGATAGCAGTAAGACTTCACATCACAAGGATGTTGTGAAATATAGCTCTCTGTGTGAATCCCATCATCAGATGCTCTGATGAGTGCCATAAAATACCACTGTGTAAATACCAGAATGTAGATGATGCATAGTAAAAGACATATGGTGGGTGAGGGAGCCAAAATAAGACAATAGATTTCTGATAGCATAATAATTGCCAGTGATTTTAGGCAGCATTTTTAAAAAAGGAATTTTTAAAAGGAATCTGCGATGTAGTGGAATCTTTATGTGGGATAACGGAAAAAGTTATTGAAATACTTAAGATCGTGTCATAGCAACATCTCACAAGGAAAGCGAATAAATGTGTTGTTGGCTTTAATGCTGACATTCAAAGATTCCCCAAATTTTTTAATAGTTTTATAAAACATCAAAGTAAACAATATTATTTAAAACTTGCTATTTCTTTTCTGCTATATTTTCTATTTCTGCTGGTACATGCTCTATTAATGAATGTATTCAGACATGTGTGTGTTAGAAGTGTTCAAAATTCTGTTCTACTCCACCTAATCTCAGAAATCATTGAATCACGGCAGTTCCTTCATAATTCGCCTGGGTCTTAGAAACATCAAATGAGCACGATCTCTCACGCTAACTTTCCTTTACCTGCTATCTTCATGCTTCTGAAGGCAAAAGGAAATCCCATACAGATTCCAGGTCAGGGTGCAGGTGATGTTTCCATGCTATGGGCTCCAGTCTCATTTTGGAAGCACAGAGTATTCTTACCTTTACAAAAATGATTGATGCTTGCAGTATCTTTAATTCTGCTGAAGGCTGATGTAATTTCTTGGGCAGATTTCAGGTTGCCTTCATCTGCCCTCTGTAGCCAACAGAAAAATAGTTGCATGAAAAATTTTGCAAAATGAAGGTACAGGGGAGAGAAGAGTATTCATCTCTCCTGCATTATACGCTGTAACTCAGCCACAAGTTTCTACTAAAATCATGCATTTAAGGTGTAATAGATACTACAATCTACTGCGCTGTTTTGTTATGTTTACCTTCTGCTATTTCAGCCATGAAATCATAAATGTTTATATCTGACACTGCAATATTCATTTGCAGAGCTCAAATGCTGTTGTTAAGCTAAGAAAATGTTATTACACAATATAAACGAACAAAAAAATGGAGTCAAAGAGATGAGATGACCTTAGAAGAAATACTGTCAAAAATAAAGTGATAAGGTTTGTAGATCTCTTGTGCAGTGCATTTGTCCAGAAATCACAGAATAAAGAACAACAGGATGAGGTGAAATATTCTGTGTTTACTTCTCTAAAATACTGAGAAAAGGCAACAAATAGACACTATTGATAAGTGAAATAAGCAGATGCTTAGACATCGTGGGTTTTTTTCTAGGCATCCTGGAAGGAAAAATGCATTTTAGAAGGGGTTATGAAGAGGAGAAACATCTTACTTTGCAGGTGTTTAAAAAGACAAATCTTCCCACTCATGTATAGTATCATCAGTGGAAGAACAGACGTGTTTGAAAACAAAGGGAAGACAGAGGTTGGTGTCATGGAATGATCAGAGGTATGAATGAATCTCAAAAACTGAATAAAAGATGAGAAGCAGTGAAGCAATTTGATAATTATTTTTGCACAGAAACAGCTGAATATTTGAAGTTTATTTGAATATCCTCTGTTGTCAGACAAAAAAGACTTAGCTCTCAGAACAGCATTTCCAAAACCACATCCAGTGGCTTTTGTTGAGGCATCGAGCCGACAATAATGGGGACCTGCCAGAAGCTGATAGCATTGCCTTCCTTCTGTTGGCATTCCAGAAGAGTTGTACCATTCCCACCACTGTTACATTCTTCTGTCCTTGTAATGAAATTTATTCATTGATACAAAAAATTTGATGCAGTCCTCTGCTTGGAAAGCTCAGGCAGGGAAAAAGTCACAAACAGTACAAATTGAGTGCAATAGTCAATATGATTTCCTGTATAACTGAAGTCTGGTTAGATGGTCAAAAACTTTGCTACTGGGTCCTACACCCTAATCATTCTCACCTGCATATTCCACTTTTCTGTGTTTGAAACTTGGAACAAGGGAAGTTCTAATTGGGAAATAAGCTATCTACAGATTCTGGAGTATCACTACAACACATCAAAATTTACTGTTTTCTGTCAGGAAAAGAGGAAAAAATTCTGCCCAAGAGGAGCCTAGATACAGCTGTTTGAAAAAAAGAAATTTTGAATTAAAAAAGAAAAAAAGTAAAAAAGTAAAGAAAGTAAAGTCAGTTGGGAACATATTCCTGCTTCTATATGCCTTCTTTTTTTTTTTAAACTTGTGAGACTTTTCTCATGTGATTAAATTAAAATTGTCTGGGTTGTTCAAATCTAGTTGTTGACCAAAAAAAAAGAAGTTAGGCTTATTATTTCATTGAGTGATACTATAACTCCATATATGATGAAAAATAGTCATAGAATGAAGCAAAAAAGAATCCACAAAATACAGTAACATTTGAATGTCTAAACTAAATCAGCCCAGACATAAGATTTTCCAAAGATGACAGGTAGTTATTTTTTTTTTCAGGATGAAAAAAGCAGAAGCATGTGCATCTTGAAAATTACTTGTTTGGTTTCCTGATCAACATAAAGCACATAAAAGAAACACAAACAGATGTTATTTTGCAACAGTTATATTCTTGTTGCACCTTTGTGACAGAAATGTGTGAAAAAAACCAATCTGTCATGAAAAAATTAATTAAGATGACAAGTGTATTAAAAGTAAATCCTGATTATTAACATATTTTTCTTCATATTGACACACCCACCTTGCTTTCTACAGATATATGGCTAAGACACATGATAAATGTTCCATGTACTCTACAGATATGTATTCTATGTTTTCATTTCACTGCCATATTTTATAGTGTTATTTTCTGACTCAGATGATAGCCAAACCCTCTGAATACATCTTTTCTGGTCCACTGTCAAAAGTACTGACATATGTTACACATACATTACTCTCAAATTCATTGTAATCTTATTCAAGACAAAAAAAAAGTGCAAAAACATGAAAAATAAATAAAACCATCTAAAAATATACTGTAACTTTGCAAGGGAGGGTGAACTTATGGGAGATAAGCAACATATAATACTGAAACTCACAATTTGGAAGAGAGCAGGATGTCAACAGAATTTTAAAGGACAATAATATTTTATCTCTTGGTAGAAAGCTGGAAACTTAGATATAAGTTTCAAGTGAGAAAGAATGACTGAATAATACAACTAGAAATTCTTTACTGTAAGGGTGGTGAGGCACTGGAATGGGTTGCCCAGGGAAATTGTGTATGCTTCATCCCTGGTGGCGTTCAAGGTGGGGTTGGACATAGCCTTGGATGGCATGGTTTAGTGGGAGGTGTCCCTGCCCATGGCAGGGGGGTTGGAACTAGATGATCTTGAGGTCCTTTCCAACCCTAACTATTCTATGATTCTATGATTCTATTAATGCATACATTAGAGCCCTGTATTCTGACTCTGTACTTCCCCTTCTACTTCCTTTTGTCTCCTTCTTTGTCAGAAATGAACTTGGGCTAGCACTCTAAGGAAAAAATAGAAATTAGAGTTATGAAAGACAGAATATTTACTTGTTAGGGTAATAGGTGAGTAGTTAAGCCATTACTCTTCAGATTCATATTGAAAAACTTACAGTCATAATTCAAAATGGTCCATAGTTGCACTTTGACAGGGCTACGGGGAAACTGTTAGGGATCTTAGACTGACTTAATATGCACTGAGGGCAAGGTCTTCCCAAGGCATAGGCTGAAAGGTTTTCAAAGTTTCTGCTTTACAAGTGGGTACAGGGCATTTTAAAATCATATCTGAAAAGAATTTCAAAGGAGACAAAACACTGTGTCAAAGCATGAATTATGTATCATTCTCCTGCACATTTCAGCCACTACTAAGCTTGTCTTCCTTTCCCTTGCTTCCTTCATTTCCTAGCCCAGCCCAAACTAAAGTGTGACTCTCAGATTTCAGAAACAGGTTATACTTTTGTCATCTCATGTTTCTGACATCCTATTTTTGAAAAGAGACTAAATTGATCCATTAAACATGTAAGAATGGGGATGAGAGTAAGGAGCTGCCATGTGGATACACTTCTGGACCAGGTAAGTTGTCCTTATCTTGGAAGCTAATTTGAATTAAAGGAGGGTATGTGAATTTTCCTGTGGATGTAAATCCAGGCTGCAATGAAGTGAATTTACTCATGAACAAAAACTGATCCAGAATAGCTATTCTCTACCAAGTCCCATCAATATTTCAAAAATAGTACTACCAACATATGACGGTTTTTAAAGGTCAAAGGGTGGTAGTCATTCAGGTCTAACACATTTTATGCTAGTGTACCATTTTTTCTATCAGTGTGTTTCATAATATAGCAATGGTAGTACAGCAAACTTCTAGCAAGATCATAAACAAAAGGAAAAAAGAGCATTGTCACTGCTGGATCAGTGAAGACACCCCTGAGAGTCTAAATAAGTGTTTTTACAGAAGTCTGTATTTATTGGTGCCTGCCCCATATTCATTCTATCATGTTTTTTTTTCATGGAGAGTTTCATAGGTATCCAATGTAACTGAGAGAAACAGCTTTTGTTTTTCTCCAAGCACCAGCAGACCACTGGTTCCCTGCTATCACAGAGGTGACCCTGTGTAAGTGTTATACTTTCTTCATCCCGGACTAACCGTAAACCAGGTGGAATAATATAATTTTTCCTTCTCAAATTTTATGATTAAACCTTGAGGACAAAATAATTTATATTTAAATCCATGACAGAGATTCAGATCTTTCTGAATCATGACTGTTTCTCGTCCCTGTTCATTGCTTTCTACAGAGTTCAGAAAGCATGAACACATGATTTTCAAATACAGTGCCAAAGCCCCCGTAACTAGGCATACATTTTTTCAATTATTGTAATTATTATTAGTAATATTGTTGTTACTGAAATTTTAATTGTAAATAATTAATTTTTATTTAAATTTTTAATAGATATTCACTTCAGGCTTGCCCATGCAGACTAGAGCCTCTCCCACTGGCACAGTGGTAAAATCTGTTTTGAAAACAAAGAACCTGATCTCGGAATATTTTGTGTGTAAAACATTTTACAGTTTTCAACATTTCCAATGTGGAAAATAGCCCTCTCTTCAGAACTCTGGCGTGAACCTGTAATTTTCACATATTAACTATTTTCTATTAAAGCTGAGTTCAGAAAGACATCTTCCTATACATTCCTTGTGTGTACTGTAAACTTATATTTATATAAAAAATTATAAAAACAGTAAGTTAGAAGAAGCTTTTTGTTTGTTTGTTTATAGCATAGCTTTAAATTATACGCTGATTTCTGCAGCAGCTCACCAGCAGAAACATGGTTTATACTGGAAAAACAGAGGTAGAATAAGAAGATCCAGAGCACATCTAAACTACCAGCCATTCAGGGTGGGTGGGCTTTTTGAAGGTGGAGATCCCAGAGGGCCCAAGGAGAGTTCTTCGCCTCCAAGAGTATTGCATAAGAGATGTACAGATATGCATGGTCTAATTATTTTTTCTTTTAAGTGTATAAGAAAATCCGACACTTCATGCTTTTTTTCTTTAGCAAACTAAAAGTTGGTGAGCAGAGCAGAAGCAGAAAAGGAGCAATCAGCAGAGGACCAGGCTACTTGGTGGGAGCAATCTACGCTGTACAGTTAGAACGTAATTATATGTCTCTGGATCCTTTAAGCTTCTTTCAATAAAAACACGCAAAAAGTAGTTGAAATCGTACAGAAGTGCACTCTTCAGTGTGTGCCCACACTTAAAAGGACATTTGCTGTTCTGTTTTTTGGGCAAAATTCTGAAAAGAAAAGCTATCAAGTACAAGGGTTTTGTTAACTTTATTAAATACCTACTATGTATAAAAGCACACACCACATGTATATATGTAAAATATACACATACACATATAAAATATGTAGTGAAAAAAGTAAATTTGCCTATACTCCCTTGTGTTTATCCAGAGTCCTACAAGTTAGTTGTGAGGACGGTAATGACTGCTGGGTTGTGTCTTCTTGAGGAATATCCAACTTTTTGGTTTCCTCAGAAGCATTGTGGATATTTTAAAAATGGGTAGGCATTTACACACAGCGTTATCTTTAATCTCTTTTTGTCTGGTAACAATAATAAGTAAATTATTTTTTGTTGTTGTTTCAGGTGTTTGTTTTAAACTTGGAAGAAAGGTAAAGAAATGTCAAGTAAGAGATACAATTTGTGCAAATATTGATTAATGGTGAAGTGTCAAATGCTCGTTTCATCTAGATGCTGACATGCTGTATTGCAATTATTCTGAGAATGAGGCGGGCACAGTAGAGCCAGTCTGAAAGCACAATAGCAAGCCAGCTTTTCCCGGCACATCCTGAGGGGAGTTTCTGTAGAAAGACCTTATCAAACATCATAGAATATCTTACTGCATTGCAGCACTGGTGGGTTTTGTGTTGTTCAGTAGAATAGTCTGAATTGTTTGATAAAACCTGCCTGTAATACAGCCAAATGACGAGTTTTACACAATTGACAAAAAAAGAATGGAAAGCATACAAACAGGGCAGTAAAGTAGGTGTCCTGGAAAACGATGTCTCAGAGAAAATGATGTAGGGATTCATAGAGGATAGACAACTCAATTAGAGGTACCATTCTCATGCTGGGTCAAGAAGGCTTAATGCAATCCTTAGATAAATGTAGAGAAAAAGAGCTAATAGAAGGAAAGAAGTGATTTTGCTTCTGCAATGGACTGCCATATGGGAATGTAGGATTTTTGCTCACATATATGAAAAGGTTGAAAATGTGAAGAGATGTCAAAGAGAGATGCTAAAATGAATTGAGGGATATCGAAAGTCATTTCAGGAATGTGCGTAGAGTTTAGCCAGTTTAAATTATCAGAAAGAAGTCTGAAAAGTTAGCGGAATGCAGCACATAAGTACCTTTAAAAGGAGGAAACACTGTAAAGTGAAGGGACACTGTAAAGTGAAGGGCTCTCTAATCCATTAGAGGGGAGTAGCAAGGACTGTTGCAGACCAAACCCAGGGCAAATTAAGCTTGAAACAAGCTGCATCTTTTTAAACTCATTTAGACATACTCATTAAAAAACGAGTATGGCAAATCACTAAACAAATGGCAAAGGAGAGTAGATTTACCTTAAAATATTCATATCCAGAATGGGAGGCTTTTGGGTAGAGGGAGAAAAGCAGAAGATGAACAGATTTATTTCAGGTAACCTGAGACCCTGCTGGGACAAGGCCCTGAATAAGTCAGAAGTTCATAAAGCTTATTTCAGAAAGTAAGAGCAACAAACATCAAGGGGAAACTACATTCTGCAGCTCTCTCTGGCCACTTTCACCTAGCCTTAGCTCCAAATTCGTCTCTCGGTTTAGAAATTATGACAAGAGCCTGAAGTACGAGAAGTGAAAGAGGGACAAGCGGGGGGTAGTGTGGGTTTAGGTACCTGGTTTTGTCGTACAGATTTGGTGCCCTGGGAAGAAAGAGGGGACAATACACCCGTGAAATGCAGAGAAAACAAGCTAAAGGGAGCATTGGCACCATCAGCCTTTGCCTGAGCCTGTGCTGGCAGCCCAGTGAGACTTGAGGTCCCTGATAGGTCTCAGTTTATTTCGGAGTCACTGCCACAAGCTTGCTCATATATATGCATATACTCACCTATTTACTAAAAAAGCCACAAAGCTATTAACTATCCATGAAAAGCCCAATTTCAGAGTCATTCTTCCTACCTTTAGTTATAGGCTCTCTAAGTTATGGGATTTTCCACATGGGCCTTTCACAACTTTCATAAAAAATAATTTCTGAGGGACTATTCTAAATACTTTCGCATGTGTACCCTAAGCTAATTTTCCTTAAATATACATACAGATGCATACAGTTATATATGGGGTATTCATAAAGAAAAAAACTGAAAAAATAATACTTAAACCTAGGATACAGTGGTGGCATCCCCTGCCTTTTGGGAAGCAGAATATGTATGGATAGAGCCAATCTTAGACCTCCAGTATTCCAAGCAGATTTCATCTTTTGGAGGGTAATCTATACTCTAATCATATTTTTTCCTTTTCTCTTAACTGCTTCTTCAGTTCCTAACTGATTTCAAGATGGACAGATGCATATTTCTGGCAACCATAATTGTTTATGGGAAGGAAGGGGAAAAACTTGGTTCCAGTCAGAAGGATTCTTCCTCTGAAAATATCATTAGACCTGTGAAGAAGTACCTCCAACTCCAGCATTGAAACTTTAGCTATGTATAATTTTTTCCAGCAGTTTTTCTAGTTGCTTATGGTTTGTTTTTTTTTTTTTTTCCCTCTAAGATCTGTATAAAACTTACAGAGTTTTACACACAGAGTTTTATATTTTTTTCACACAACACCAGTTTGGATTTCTTTCTAGAGAAACTTTCAGTAACTATAAGTTATGGAAATCTACTGTTAATGAGACTGGTACATGTCTTCCTACATTATTAAGACAGACTGACGTTCAGATACTGCTACCTTATTTTGGTACTGTTAAATACAAAAAATATATTCCCTGAATGCGTTTTCTCTGAAAACAACTAATTTTACCACCAGCACTTATGTACATCGGCATACAGGGGGTGCTTTCATAGCTTCATGGACATACTGCAGTTTGGAAAACCCTGCTAGGCACTCTGGATTAATATTTTTCCTGTCCACGTTGGTGAATCTTTGCGGCTGTTTTTACTCATGCTACCTAAAAGCAAAGGTAACTACTTCTGCTTTTAGATTGAAAGCTCATTTCACGTAAGTCAAAACTGATCTTTCAGAAAATAATAATGCACTTTAATTTTTTTCTCTCTCCATTTATATTCAAACTGCAAAACTGGAAGCAGACATGTGAATCACCCAGGCATTAAGGTTTTCTTCATTCTTATAAAAAATATTTTCATTTTATAAGAAATTTTTTCAGCTTTAAAATAAAATTACTAAATCCTACACTGAGTGTTGTAGAAATATGAGTTTAGCATTTATTTCTGCCGGTCCAAAAAAGGAGAACAACTTCAAAGATCTATAAATCTTAATCTTTACAATATTATCCACCACATTTCGCTTTGGGACTTCTATCAAAAGAAGATGCAGCTGTAATATGAGGGAGTCAAACCAAAAATAGAACAAAAAGCAATTTTAGAAAACATCTTTTCTCATCAGCTTATGTATATTATATTAATTATATTATATTATATTATATTATATTATATTATATTATATTATATAGAATTATATAATCGTAGAATAGTTAGGGCTGGAAAGGACCTTCAGGTCATCTAGTTCCAACCCCCTGGCCATGGGCAGGGACACCTTCCACTAAACCATGCCATCTAAGGCTATGTCCAATCCCGTCTTGAACACCGACAGCAGTGGAACATTCACAACTTCCCTGGGCAATGCATTCCAGTGCCTCACCACCCTTACAGTAAAGAATTTCTTCCTCATATACAATCTAAACTTCCCCTGTTTAAGTTTGAACCCATTACCCCTTGTCCTCTCACCACACTCCCTCATGAAGAGTCCCTCCGCACCATCCCTATAAGCCCCCTTCAGATATTGTAAGGCTGCTATGATGTCTCCACAGTCTTCTCTTCTGCAGGCTGAACAGCTCCAACTTTCTCATCCTATCTTCATATGGGAGGTACTCCAGACCCCTGATCGTCCTCGTGGACCTCCTCTGCACTTGTTCTAACAGTTCCATGTCCTTGTTATGTTTAGGACACCAGAACTGCACACAATACTTCAAGTGAGGCCTCAGAAGAGCAGAGTAGAGGGGCAGGAGCACCTCCGTCGACCTGCTAGTCACGCTCCTTTTGATGCAGCCCAGGATACGGTTGGCTTTCTGGGCTGCAAGCACACGCTGCCAGCTCATGTTCATTTTCTCCTCGACCAACACCCCCAAGTCCTTCTCCACAGGGCTGCTCTGAATCTCTTCTCTGCCCAACCTGTAGCTGTGCCTCCGATTGCTCCGACCCAGGCGTAGAGGGGGTCCACGGTACCCCTTATCTGTCTTTTATTTGCAATGTACCTATAAAATCCCTTCCTGTTATCCTTAACATTCCTAGCCAAGTTTAATTCTAAGTGGGCCTTAGCTTTCCTAACCTGGTCCCTAGCTTCCCGGACAACATCCCTGTATTCTTCCCAGGTTGCCTGACCTTGCTTCCACCTTTTATAAGCCTCTTTTTTCCTTTGAATTTTCCTCAGCAGGCCCTTATCCATCCAAGGAGGTCTCCTGGCCCTCCTGCTGAACTTCCTTCTAGTTGGAATGCATCTCTCCTGAGCTTGCAGCAGGTGATCCTTGAATATCAACCAACAGTCTTGGGCCCCCCTGCCTTCTAGGGCTGTATCCCATGGAACCTTACTGAGCTGGTTCCTGAAGAGGCCAAAGTCTGCTCTCTTGAAGTCCAGGGCAGTGAGCTTGCTGCACGCCCTTCTCACTGTCCTGAGGATCTCGAATTCGACCATATCATGATCGCTAAAACCAAGGCTGCCCTGGAGCACTACATTTCCAACCAGCCTTTCCCTGTTGGTGAGGATGAGGTCAAGCGTGGCACCTCTCCTTGTCGGCTCCTCTATTACTTGCAGAAGGAAGTTGTCTTCCACACAATCGAGGAACTTCCTGGATTGCTTGTGCCGGGCCGTACCATCCCTCCAACAGATATCAGGGTGGTTGAAGTCTCCCATGAGAACAAGGGCCTGCGAGTGTGAGGCTGCTCCTATCTGTCTATAGAGTGCTTCGTCCAGCAAGTCCCCTTGGTCAGGCGGTCTGTAACAGATCCCCATAATAATGTCTCCCATCTCTGTTCTCCCTTTATACCTGACCCACAAACTCTCTGTCGACTGCTCACCTGTCCCCAGACAGAGTTCCATACTCTCCAGCCTATCCCTAACATAAATAGCAACTCCCCCTCCCTGCCTACCGGACCTGTCTTTCCTAAAGAACTGGTAACCTTCCATTCCAACACACCAGTCATAGGAGCCATCCCACCATGTTTCTATGATGCCTATGATATCATTCCCCGTAGACGTGCACACATCTCTAATTCCTCTTGTTTGTTCCCCATGCTATGGGCATTTGTATAGAAGCATCTGAGCTGAGATCCTATTGAAGCCTGCTCATTGGCTGGAGCAGCTGGAATATCTCTACATTGCTCTGAATGTTTACTGTAGGGACTGGTCGGTGATTGGTGTGTTGGGATGGAATGATGCCCCCCTCCCCCAACACATCTTGTTTAAAGCATCCTTGACCAGTCTGGTAAGCCTCCTACCAAAACCGCTCTTTCCTTTCTTTGTCAGACCAGCTCCACCAGCCCTCAGTAGACCTGGCTTACTAAATTGAGTCCTTTTCTTTGATTTTCTACCCAAAAGATAAAACATGAGAAATACTTTTGGGGTAATATTCATGGCTTTCCTATGCCTGCAGCCCTTACTGTAGCTGTTTTTAAAGAAGCAGTATTTCCTTGCAGTGACAGGCCATTTCAGAAAGGCGTAGGGCAAGCTGATGAAAGAATTGCAGCAAGTACTGAGTGCTTTACATTCTCTGAAAAGTAGTATGGTGTTGCATTTCCACATATCTTGCTGAGCAAATAATGAAAGTCACAGTCTTTTCTCTGCAGTATCTATCTTTTAACAAGCTCTCCTAGGTGTGTACTTACAATGCAACAATATCCAGGATAGTAAAGATCTTCAAGTGGAAAAAAGAAGTTTGTGCTATAAAATATAAGTGCTCCTTTCTGAAAGATATGAAAAAAGTTGCCTTCAGACAGCTGTATTTTCTATGTTATTCTGGTCCTTCTATTGTGAGATAGATCAGTGGGTGACTAGTTCTAAATCTGAAAGGATTAGATTTAGCTTTCCTAGGAATTAATGGTAGTCAGATATGTTTCCTTTCAAAAATTAATATTAAAAAGAGGTGCTCCCATCTTCCAGAAATGCCATTATCAGTTCAGGTATATGTGCATTCATACAGGGTTCATTAGTGTTAACAGGAGAAATGGAAAGTAACTTGCCATTAGACAAATAGGGAAGCTGATGCTATGGTAGGTATAAGAACAGATTAACCACAGGATGGTTAGCTATTTTTTGAGTAAGCTGATTTTGTGCTAAAGGTCCTTATCTTTCTCTGTTTTGTGCTATATCATAAGCATCAGTCACTGTAGTTCAAAAGGACAGGGTAGAGGAAAGGGCTGCAATCTCAGGCCCTCATGGGAAATAAAAATAGTCTTTAACATTCCCTTAACTGCTTAATTCAAAACTTCATTTTGTAGCAAAGTCCTTTTATTGCCACGTATTGCAGCATTTTGTCATTAGTCAACAACTTTACACGTTTCTCTTAGTTTAACTGACCTACAGGAGTCAGAGGTGCTGTAGTCTTATTGTATGATATTTATCTGCAAGATAGTAGAAGGTGAGCAACTGATCCATCATACAAAAGGGTCATTCATACAAATAATGTATTTGATCCTTTGTTAACTGAGGAAGGCTATGAAGATGAAGTAGGATATCTGTGTATGCACTTCACCCACCTAAAAGTCAAAGGAATAGCCATTTCTATATGCAGCACTTCTACACTAAAAGACAAAAACCTATGCCTTGTAGAATGAAGGATGTATTGAAGGGCCTCAGAAGGATTCCAGGCATGTCTGTAGATAAGGAAGAATTATTTGCAGATTTTATTTGGCATTTTAAGCTTTCTGAATTAAAATCTGTAAATCTGACCTTTTGAATGAGTACATAACTGCATGACGCTGACAGTGAGTGTGAAGGTTATGTCACTTTTGTCCAGAACAAAAAGATAGGCATTGTAATAATAAAATCTTTGTTGTGCTCCAAACCCAGTTTAGGCGAAGTGGCACAATGAGTACAGAATGATATCTCCTGGATCATCAGAAGTGGCCCAGCTATGTTATCTACAAAATTAAGAGAAAGCGCTACCAAAGAGATTAGTGAAGGAAATCTTTTATTATTACAACTTTCTTTATCCTGTGCATCTTCTCCATTGTTTTAGAGGGAGAAACATTAGTGAAAGGAAGGGAGAGCAGGTAATATGCCAGAATTCTCCAGCAAGAGATGCAGTGCTGGAATTTCATGTGGTCAGATCCAGTCTGAAAACATGACAAGAAGGTCCTAGCAACTCTAACTTAGCAAGTTCTTATAAAATGCATAAGTAAATTGCTCTCGTGAGACCCCACTGCTCCATCCCTGGTGGTGTTCAAGGCCAGATTGGACAGGGCCTAGGGTGACATGATCTAATATGATGTGTCCCTGCCCACGGCAGGGGGATTGGAACTAGATGATCCTAAGGTACTTTCCAACCCTAACTATTCTATGATTTGATGTTGTTTCATCTGCTAGAAAGGGAAAAGGTAAATTGATCCTGGTGAGGTACCATTTGAAAAATAGTCAACTCCTGGTGTGTCAGGGATCAGTCACATTGAGAATGACTTCCAAGATTTATGACTGTAATGCTGCTAGACATCTCAGCAATGGCAAGGGTGCACTATTAACCCCCCTGCCATGGAAATACGTGACCTCTCCTGACCACTGTGCCTGAGACATGTGGCAGAGACAGGAAGCTCTGATGCCTGCAGCTGCCTTTAAGAGTACCTATGTCTAAGGCAGCATTTGAATTGAGATGTTTACAGTCTCTGCCTCTCAGAAATTTTCTGACCCCACTCCGATTTACCTAGTGGGAGTTCTGGAACTGAAGCTTATTTATAGTTTAGGAGAAAATTCAAAAGATACCCATATAGATTTAGCTTGGAAGACAATTTTAATCCAGGTTGTCCTGGGTTCAGCAGTAGCAGTCATTTTTCTCCTTCTTAGTAGCTGGTGCAGTGTTGTGGTTTTGACTTTCAGCTTGGGAACAGCGCTGATAACACTGATGTTTTTAGATGCTGCTTAGAATGTTTACTCTGACCAAGGACTTTCTGAGTCTCATGTTCTGCCAGGGAGGAGGGGAAGCTGGGAGGAAGCAGAGACAGGACACCTGACCCAAACTAACCTAAAAGGTATTCCATACCACAACACGTCATGCCCAGTATGTAAACTGGCAGCAGTTATCCGGAAGGGTTAGATCACTGCTGGGTCGGGCTGGGTATCGGTCGGTAGGTGGTGAGCGGTTGTATTCTCTCCCTTTATTATTTCCCTTATCATTATTATTATTGGTGGTAGCAGCAGTGGTTTGTGTTATACCTCAGTTACTGGACTGTTCTTATCTCAACCCGTGGGAGTTACATTCTTTCAATTCTCCTCCCCATCCCCCAGGAAAGGGTGGAGTAAGCGGGGGAAGTGAACAAACAACTTGCACTGAGGGAGCCTCAAGTCCTCTACAGGGCCTGCCCAGGAGCCTGCAGCTCAGCGGAGGCAAGCGGCTGACTCAGAGGGGACGGCACCAGGAGGACCGACAGCAGACCTGACGGGTTAAAATCCTGCCCCAGGGAGCGGGCAAGCAGGGCAAGCTCGAGGCAATTTGCGCGGCAGTTCGTGTGGGCAGGCGAGCGGGGTGGTGAGCGGGATGGTGAACACTCGCCGTACAAGCAAGCCTCGGTCTGGGAGCTCTGGTCTGACTGCCCCCGGTGGTGGCCAGTGTAGGCACCCAGACGGAGCCAATGGGAAGGGAGGCTGCAGTGCAGAGCTCGGGGTGTAGAGAGCGCCTGCACTGCTGGCCTGAGGGAAGGGTGAGCAATGGGCAGGGCTGCACTCTGCGCTCCCTGGTGGAGGTCCTCCTGCAGCAGGTGGCTGAACTGCAGGAAGCTGTTACCAGGCTGAAAGGTGTCAGGGAAGCTGAGGGGGAGCAGCACTGCTTGCTCCTGGACCAGACTGTTCCGGGGCCTCAAGTGTCTGCTGTTGCTCATGCAGGAAAGGAGGCTGCTAACCCAGGAAGCTGGGAAACAGTAACAGAAAAAAACAACAAAAAGAGGAGGAAGAGGGTAATTAAAAGCAAGGGGCTTCCTCCTACGTCTGTTGTCCCCACCCAGAACCGCTTTGCTGTCCTGCAGGGGGCTGATGAGCAACAGCGCTCCCACCAGGCACAAACAGCTGGTGCACTGTTAAAGATCGCTACTGGTGCTGCCAGGAAAAAGCGGCGGGCTGTAGTAGTTGGGGACTCTAATCTGAAAGGCACAGAGGCACCCATCTGCCAGCCTGACCCAGGCTCAAGGGAGGTGTGTTGCCTACCAGGGGCTCGGATCAGGGATGTGGCCGAGAAGCTGCCTCCTCTAGTTGGTCCGACTGACTATTACCCACTCCTGGTAATACATGTGGGTGCTACTGATATAGATAGCAGTAGCCTGGAGAACATAAAGAAGGACTACAGAGCTCTGGGAGAGGTGGTTAGGGGCTCTGAATCGCAAATCGTATTTTCGTCAATTCTCCAGGATATAGTGCAGGACCTTAAAAAGGCTAGGAGGATTGGGCAGGTTAATAAATGGTTAGAAGGGTGGTGCTATAGTCAGGGGTTTGGGTACCATGTATATGGTACTCAATTTAGTAGGCCAGGTCTACTGGGGGCAGGTGGAGCTGGTCTGACAAAGAAAGGAAAGAGCAGTTTTGGTAGGAGGCTTGCCAGACTGGTCAAGGATGCTTTAAACAAGATGTGTTGGGGGAGGGGGGCATCATTCCATCCCAACACACCAATCACCGACCAGTCCCTACAGTAAACATTCAGAGCAATGTAGAGATATTCCAGCTGTTCCAGCCAATGAGCAGGCTTCAACAGGATCTCAGCTCAGATGCTTCTATACAAATGCCCATAGCATGGGGAACAAACAAGAGGAATTAGAGATGTGTGCACGTCTACGGGGAATGATATCATAGGCATCATAGAAACATGGTGGGATGGCTCCTATGACTGGTGTGTTGGAATGGAAGGTTACCAGTTCTTTAAGAAAGACAGGTCCGGTAGGCAGGGAGGGGGAGTTGCTATTTATGTTAGGGATAGGCTGGAGAGTATGGAACTCTGTCTGGGGACAGGTGAGCAGTCGACAGAGAGTTTGTGGGTCAGGTATAAAGGGAGAACAGAGATGGGAGACATTATTGTGGGGATCTGTTACAGACCGCCTGACCAAGGGGACTTGCTGGACGAAGCGCTCCATAGGCAGATAGGAGCAGCCTCACACTCGCAGGCCCTTGTTCTCATGGGAGACTTCAACCACCCTGATATCTGTTGGAGGGATGGTACGGCCCGGCACAAGCAATCCAGGAAGTTCCTCGATTGTGTGGAAGACAACTTCCTTCTGCAAGTAACAGAGGAGCCGACAAGGAGAGGTGCCATGCTTGACCTCGTCCTCACCAACAGGGAAAGGCTGGTTGGAAATGTGACGCTCCAGGGCAGCCTTGATTGCAGCGATCATGATATGGTCGAATTCGAGATCCTCAGGACAGTGAGAAGAGCGTGCAGCGAGCTCACTGCCCTGGACTTCAAGAGAGCAGACTTTGGCCTCTTCAGGAACCAGCTCAGTAAGGTTCCATGGGATACAGCCCTAGAAGGCAGGGGGGCCCAAGACTGTTGGTTGATATTCAAGGCTCACCTGCTGCAAGCTCAGGAGCGATGCATCCCAACTAGAAGGACGTTTAGCAGGAGGGCCAGGAGACCTCCTTGGATGGATAAGGACCTGCTGAGGAAAATTCAAAGGAAAAAAGAGGCTTATAAAAGGTGGAAGCAAGGTCAAGCAACCTGGGAAGAATACAGGGATGTTGTCCGGGAAGCTAGAGACCAGGTTAGGAAAGCTAAGGCCCACTTAGAATTAAACTTGGCTAGGAATGTTAAGGATAACAGGAAGGGATTTTATAGGTACATTGCCAATAAAAGACAGGTTAGGGACAATGTGAGTACTCTCCAGAAGCTATCGGGAGAACTGGCTACCCTGGATTTGGAGAAGGCAGAGGTTCTTAATAACTACTTTGCCTCAGTCTTCACCGGCAAATGCTCTGACCACACCACCCAAGTCTTGGAAGGCAGACGCGGGGACGGTGAGGGTGGAGACCCTGGGCCCACTGTAGGAGAGGATCTGGTTTGAGACCATCTTAGGAACCTGAATGTATACAAGTCCATGGGACCGGATGAAATCCATCCGCGGGTCCTGAAGGAGCTGGCAAATGAAGTTGCTAAGCCACTGTCCATCATATTTGAAAAATCATGGCAGTCAGGTGAAGTTCCCGATGACTGGAAAAAGGGAAATATAACCCCCATTTTTAAGAAGGGGAAAATGGATGAGCCAGGGAATTACAGACCAGTCAGCCTCACCTCTGGTGCCTGGCAAAATCTTGGAACGGATTCTTCTGGAAGGCATGCTGAGGCACATGAAAAACAACAAGGTGGCTGGTGACAGCCAGCATGGCTTCACTAAGGGGAAATCCTGCCTGACCAATCTGGTGACCTTCTATGAAGGGGCTACGGAACTGATGGACAGGGGCAGAGCAGTTGATAAAATCTACCTGGACTTGTGTAAAGCCTTTGACACTGTCTCCCATGACATCCTTCTCTCTAAGTCGGAGAGACATCAATTTGATAGGTGGACCACACGGTGGATGAAGAACTGGCTGGGTGGCCGCACGCAAAGAGTAGTGCTCTATGGCTCAATGTCCAGCTGGAGACCAGTAACGAATGGTGTCCCCCAGGGATCAGTGTTGGGACCGGTCTTGTTCAACATCTTTGTGGGTGACATGGACAGTGGGATTGAGTGCGCCCTCGGCAAGTTTGCCAATGACACCAAGCTGTGTGGTTCGGTTGATACATTGGAGAGAAGGAATGCCATCCAGAGGGACCTTGACACGCTTGTGAGGTGGGCTGATGCGAAACTGATGAAGTTTAACCATGACAAGTGCAAGGTCCTCCACTTGGGTCGGAGCAACCCCAGACACAGCTACAGGTTGGGCAGAGAAGAGATTCAGAGCAGCCCTGTGGAGAAGGACTTGGGGTGTTGGTCGAGGAGAAAATGAACATGAGCCAGCAGTGTGCACTTGCAGCCCAGAAAGTTAACCGTATCCTGGGCTGCATCAAAAGGAGTGTGACCAACAGGTCGACGGAGGTGCTCCTGCCCCTTTACTCTGCTCTTGCGAGACCTCACTTGGTGTATTGTGTGCAGTTCTGGTGTTCCCACTATAAAAAGGACATGGAACTGTTAGAACAAGTGCAGAGGAGGTCCACGAGGACGATCAGGGGTCTGGAGTACCTCCCATATGAAGATAGGATGAGAAAGTTGGAGCTGTTCAGCCTGCAGAAGAGAAGACTGTGGAGACATCATAGCAGCCTTACAATATCTGAAGGGGGCCTACAAGGATGTTGGGGAGGGACTCTTCATTAGGGACTGTAGTGAGAGAACAAGGGGTAACGGGTTCAAACTTAAACAGGGGAGGTTTAGATTGTATATGAGGAAGAAATTCTTTACTGTAAGGGTGGTGAGGCCCTGGAATGGGCTGCCCAGGGAAGTTGTGAATTCTTCATCCCTGGCGGCATTCAAGGTGGGGTTGGACATTGCCTTGGATGGCATGGTTTAATGGGAGGTGTCCCTGCCCATGGCAGGGGGGTTGGAACTAGATGATCTTAAGGTCCTTTCCAACCCTAACTATTCTATGATTCTATGATTCTATGATTCTATGATTCTGAGTTATGGCTGGGCTTGAGCCATGACAGATGAATTTATCCAGCAATGTCAAAAGTGTTGCAAAGCCTTCTACTTTCAAGTATAGGTTTCAGTAAGCTACTATGATATTTAGAACATCTTTCATTTTATTACCACTGTCTGGAATGCCTTACTGTGTTAGACACAATGAAAACACTGATTGCACAAATATCTGCATACTATATGATTTCACTGACTGTGAATTTTCTTTTATGCAGGTGACAAGCATCTCTCTTGCATTGGGTATGTTATACAGTCCTTTCAGAGACAGACAAGGATCATTTGTGCCAAGAATTACAATAGCTGTGCCCTTTGAAATTCACTTCACAGAAAATCAATAAAATAAGTTTCTTACCCTGATGTTGGCAGTTCCTGAAGATTTCTCTTCAGCTTTTGTTTTTCCATAGAGGTTCAGAGCAGCTGACCCAGACATTTTCCCTTCTCTGCTCTCAGGGGCAACATCCTCTTTACTAGGGCCCAGTTAAATTAGGAGTAACTTTGTGAGTGTTCTCCAGACCTCGCTCTTCCACTCCCTATTAGCCACAAAAACTATTTAAGTATCATCACTGTCTGAAGGCCTGACTTTCAGATGAAGTCAGGTGTGATAGGCCATACACTTAGACAAAAACATGACAACAGGAGAAAAATGGAGAGATGGGAGAACTACATTTAATTTTAAAAGATAATAACATTTTTATTTACTTTAATATACTTTCAGAAGAAATTCAATGTCTTTATAGAGAAAGAGTTGAAAATAAGATGCTGGCAAAATGGGAAAGTCAAGTAGTAACAAACTATAAGAAATTCAGTAGCTTTTCTCAACAAATTCTTGTGCCCTTATTGTCACCCAAAATGTAGAAAATAACACTGAAATGCTCTATTTTCTGCTATTTATTTCTTTGTTTTCCAGTTCCAATAGTATTTTGATTCCTCTTAATGAAATAGGAATTGATAAATACCCTGAAAAGCGTTTCACGGGGGCAGCATTTAAACTTAAATACAGAAAAGCAAAGCAATCTTACTTGAAGCTGCTCAAAGCTGAAGTCACCCCTAAATGACTGATGTCTGCTGGAAAGAGGTTCAGAAACAAGATGTTCTCTGGCCTTGGATCTTTGCTGAACAATGACACCAAAATCAACAGTCTCTACTGTAAATCAAATGTTTTGTTGTTCACAAAACCAAGGAATAAATAAACATTGATCATTCTGATTTTCTGCTATTTTTAACAGAACAAGCTGCTTTCCTTCCAAGACAAAACTATGGAGCGAAATGCTAGCATTAAGGCCTTCCAACAGGGCTTGCAAGGCTATTGAAAAATAAAATGGTTTACCACAAGGATTGATTGCTACACAGTGGTTTTCCTAATTGTAGAAGGAGACACATTCTTTAGTGCAAGAATGAATTTCATAATTATAATCCCTTCTTACTGCTATCTTTTACTGACCAAACAAAAACGGGAAGAAACTAAGTGGTGCTATATGAATGTTAAAGTAGGAAAAAAAGGAGGTTTGAGCGGAGAAAGCAAAGATTAATTTTTTGAAAGATAAACTTTTCAAACTGCACTCTGGGCGAAAGGATCCAGTACTCACTTGATCTAAAATGGAAACATATTTGGGAATGTTGAGGAGTCAAGGACAGGAAAATTAGAGTAAATGTCCATCCTTTCTAGTTTGAGAATGAATTTCTCTCTTTCTACCTGCATACATGTTTTTGCCTGCTGAGCAGGTGATTGGTTACAAGGGCTCCAAACAGGAGGATACTTGTATTTCCACCAGGTACTTCTGAAATGGGGAAAAGTGTATTCCCAGAGTGCTTGTAAAGCTGCTACATGAGGAAAAGTTAAAATTGTTTGAAAGTCTGGTCTGATTCTTCAGGGAAGCCATGCCGCAAAACCTCCTCTGCATAATGAGGTTACAGTGGTAGTGTCTGCACCTGGCATCCATTCAGATCAAGGAAAATGTAAGAACACACGGGCCTAGTATCATGGGATTCAAAGGAGCAGCTCTGCAGGTAGCCACCTGGGGTATACAATATGTTTGTTATGTAAGACCATTACATGAAAAAAAAATCATTGAAATTACATGATTAAAACTGCAAACTGAAAATCAAAGTTATTAATTTCTCTATGATTTTGTGATTGGTCTCATGGTCGTTCTATAAATGCAGATGCTTCTACTTTTTACATTATCTTTGTAAACACAGAAGAGATTATAAGAACACTTCATAAAGGACACAGACTAAAGCACCTGTTAAAAGGGGAGAGCAAAATTAATTAGGATGCTGTATATGCATTCTTGATGTTTTTCCTTAGGAACATTCTCTACAAAAGATACTGTAAATGGTACATCATGGTTGAAGATGTCTAACACAATCTGAGCTCCTCAGTGAAGGTGTTTTCTCATCGTACTACTATGACTTGTCCTACTGATCTAACCTGTCCAAAATCTACAGCCATCATAATTTTTTTTTAACTGTTAGAAACCACTTAAGCAAGAATAGGTTTGATTGGTAAATTCATTGATCACAGATCTGAATTTATATAAACACATAGAATTTTCTAGAATTTCAGAATTAAACTGAACCTGCATCATAAATTTACACACTGTAACTGATTATTTCTAACTTTCTAAGTAATTTTTAAATCATGCTACTTTTATTAGAATTGAAAGTTATGAAATCTCACAAGAAAGGCCAAATTTCCTGGAAATGTTGGCTGAATTTGAGTTTTGAGCATAAATGAGGCAAATTATGTTGTCAGATGAAAATCATGTGAAACTGGATGGTTTGTTTTGTGAGTTTTTCAAAGATTTTTTTCTGATTATTTGACTGTTTTTCATCATTGATCTACCGATTTATTCAATTCAGAAATTAAAATTAAAATTCAAGGAGTTAAATCTTGGCTTGATTGAATAAAATGGGACTTCTATTCTTGAAATGAATATCACAGTGAAGCAAAACTTCCTCCCTAGTTAATTACATTAACATTTGTCCACCTAAGCAAACCGGAAAGCTGCGTGTTTAGATACGGTTGTTCCTATGAAGTACTGAAAACTATTTTGGAAACGTTCCTATCAAAGTAGCTGTGTCGTTTTAACTTGAACCTGTCTAAAGACCCATTTTTTCATTCACATTGCAAAAACTGCTGAATGTAAAGCCATTGAAAGAAGCTTTCAAGAACACTTGGACAGAGTTAACTTTTTTTGAACATAAAAGCATTAGTTTTTTCATAAAAATACCTTATTTAAAAATTAAGTTCTTCTATAATTATTTTGATAGTCAATGATAAATCTCTTTTCAAACTTTTAGTCTTAATTTCCTTATATACTTCTATCACTGCTTTATTCTCTATTTTGCTTTGTCATTTATTTTAATGAGAGCGACACCAAATATTTTATCAAAGTTATATATATATTTTTTTCCTTGTTCTGATAAGGTTAAAAAACATTACATGGTACTGGAAAGTCAATGGCAAGAATTTACAAGGAAATTATTTTTTTTTAGTGGCAAAAATCTAACAAAGTGTATGGGACACTTCCTTAGAATTTTTGAAGTATCTTGGGGTTTTGTCATCAGATAATGAAGTATGCATCTCTTGAGTCATCAAGGATAAAGGTGTATTGTGTATACTGGCAATTACAGTTCATGTATAAGCTTCTGTGTTTATGCTAGCTGGACTCTGATGAGTGATTCATTCAATTCAAATCTGATTGTATAAATCAGACCACAGGTTACTAGACTCAGTAGAACTGCAGGATTAAATACTAAGACCAAGGTTGAAATAAGAAGTCAGGATGAGTGATCATATAAGGCCCTGCTACGACTAACTTTCAATAAACTGGTATTTTTTTTATGAACTATTTTATTCCAAAGAAAGCCAAGTCAATAGTGCTGTAAGACTATGAAGTTGATGTGCTAATAAAGCAGCTTATTCTTCAATGACATTTAAGAATTTTGCATTCAAGCAGGAATAGCTAGATATAAAAATTTCCATATCCTTGACTCACTGTCCTATTCATAGAACCATAGAATCATAGAATAGTAAGGGTTGGAAAGGACCTCAAGATCATCAAGTTCCAACCCCCCCGCCATGGGCAGGGACACCTCCCATTAAACCATGCCATCCAAGGCTATATCCAACCCCACCTTGAACACCACCAGGGATGAAGCATTCACAACCTCCCTGGGAAACCCATTCCAGGGCCCCACCACCCTCACAGTAAAGAATTTCTTCCTCATATCCAATCTAAAACAAAATAGCTTTGGTGGCTAAAGCATGACAGAACAAAAGAAAAATGTTTTTTTCTTTAGCTATGGAAAAATGAAATACCATATTAATCATATGGAGGTGATGAAAAGAATATCCCACTGAAGTACTATTAATTATGAAGTTCTTATTCCAGAGGGCTGACTCCAGGAAATTAAAAAAAACACTCAAAATGCTATTGGTTCTTATGTCATTACTTTGCTTCATACATATCAATTACAAGCATTAGCTTTTTGCTAGGGCAGACTCACTCACTTGAAAAACAGTGTCTTTCTCACTTACTTATAGTTTCTTGACACCTGAGAAGCTGCCATCCATGAGGTTATAAATAGTGAAAGATATGGATATGAGTTCATCATTTTTTAATTACAAAGAGAGAACACTTAAAAAAGCCTGTTACAAATTCTGTTCTTAGCTGTTAATCTGTTCCAATAAATATATTTATTGTTGCAGTAGTAAAGAGTGAAGTTTAAAACAACAGAAAAGCATGTGTTTGTCAGACGAAAATATTTCTCAAATTAAATTGTGCTGCAATAGACATTCCAGAAGAATTATTGTTTTTCATTATGTTTTATAAAACCCTCTTTTTGCATTTCTCTTCTACTTTTTGTGATTTTCCTTATCAGAAATCAAGAAGATGCATGCCAAATTAATTTCAAAAAATGGTTATCTGGCTTTTTTAAGAGTCTGTATTTTGTAATATAATGAATACCTAGGTGGCTATTTCACATTTGAAGTAGTTCTATGATCGTTTTGCTTTTTTGCTCTATAATATGCATGTCAGCAGTTTCCACATGTGATTGCCTTATATCTCCTGAAGCAAAGACTGAATTCTAGCTCGTTTCTCATTCAGGTAACTACACACTGAGAAAATGTAAAATTCAACTGTTCCTTTCAGAGAAGTTCTGTGCAAGATTAGTCAATGATATTCCCCATGTGGTTTGGTTGGTTTTTTTTATTTGAAAACTAGTCACTGGAGTTGTCAGGAAATTTTGATTTTAGAAACTCTGTGTTTAAACAGACTTTTGCAAAGACATGAATCACTCCAGCTACCTCAAACAGGTAGATTAGGCCATCTAAATTGTTATAGTCACTTAAATGTTTTATTCAAAGATACAACTGCTATTCCAGGAGATCATGAGTTTCTTGCATATATTAGGTAAGGTATGCTTGTTATCTGAACAAATGTCCTATTTACCACAAGTGTCATCAGTATTTGACACCAGAAAAATGTCTCAATGGATGCTCTTTCTTTGGGGTCTTCTATTTTTATTAATAAGGTTTTATGGACTAATGTTTTCATTTTTCCACTGAAATTTCTCAGAATCAGTGTAGTAAACCAGGAAAAAGTATAGATATAAATAATAAGATTATCACAGCCTTACAGTGTGGGAATGCTTCTATAGTAAAGATAATTCACTTGAAACCTCTGCTTGGAAAAATATGTCATCAGAAGGGAGATCTAAGAAATTATGCAGTTAGGTATGGTATGGAAAATGTAGACAAAAGATAATACTTACTTTCTTACTGAAGCTGAGTGTTATGATTGGGTACCAAATTTAAATCAAACAGGAAGCCTTTTTTTTCCCCCCAAGGGAGCCTATTTTTGCAAGAAGTTTTTAAACATCACAAGTCTCATAGGAACTAAGAATTACTGCTTCAATTCACCTAAGGTGGATTCAGCTGTGGCTATTATCTAAGGTGATTTGAATTAAAATTCTAGGCCACAAAAATTCTAGATTCCTGGGAAGCTTAAATAAGCCAATGTTCTCTATAATATTTGTTCTTATGCTCCAATCATACATTAGTAGACAATCCCAGACAGAGGGATTGGTATACCTATGATATGACCTGGTTTTCTTGGTGGAGTGACCTGTCAACCAGCAAGTGTGCTAAAAGGTAAATTGTGATCCTTATAGGAAATGAGGTGGTGGTGAAGATGACAATCAAATGCACTGGGTATATAACAAATCTCCTTCACTTGCCATGTGTAGTTTACTTGATAGTGTGTGATGTTTAGGGAGCATGCATGACACAATTCTCCATATGCTTTCTTGTCTAGCAAATTTAACTACAGAGTGTAGAACACTGAGAAGGTCCATTCTATTGCAATAACATCATGTCATGTGCTATTGTGTCTCATAAGTTAGTCTACATTATGTCTCCTTGTGTATCTATTCCACTTGTGTGAGATCATATTTTGAAATGATAAATACATCCCACCTCAAAGCTGAGCATGGACTCATCTTCTTGAAAATTGTTTTGTCTCTTATTCCATACAACTCTTATTCCATACGTCCCTTATTCCATACGACATCTGAAGTTGTACATGATCTGTCTCATTTTCACTGCCTGACAGACTGAAACTGGAGTGACAATGCCACTAGCCACTAACCATATGCAAGACTGAAAGCAGTAATAAACCACAGCAAAATAGATGAAAATCTGTAATAAATATTTTCACGTCTTACTCTGCATCAATTTCTAACTATTCCCATTGAAAATTAAATTTCAAAGAACAAGTTTTGATAATAAAGTTGAAAACAAATGGGGGGGGGAATAGCATAGATGCAAATTCTCTCCATTGTTACTTCTACATTCAAGGGTTTTGGTTTTCCAGTCAACTATTTCTGTGAACATAGTTATAGAGTGCTGCCAAGAAGTGTTCTTCCCTGAAGGAAGAGGCACCCTTGCCAACGACACCAAATTATTAATACTCATGGGATTATTTCATAAATAAATGCAAATTATGGTCTATTTTGCTGTTTTACCACATTTGGATTTCTCAAAAATTGTCATTCCTATCTTAGCCTTCTGTCTTTGTAGAATAAAAAGTCTGTTCTTTGAAGGAAACTGACTCCATATGCCATAAATTTAGGTCTCCTCAGCTGTGTTATATTGGCTGATTAGCCTTATTTTTCATATAGCCATCTGATAAGTAGCTTTACTGTTCTTATCCATTGATTTAGGGATTATAAAGATCAATTATTTACAGTGCAAATGTTACAAAACTGCACAGCATGTTTTATTCTTTAAAAATTTCCATTAGTTTTTGCTATATTTATAAAATCGTGAGGTTTAAATATTTGGACCGATTGAATAAGAGACAAAAGGTTAAATGGTAAAGTCATTGTAGTAAACTAACTTGAAGGAAAACTGCTATGATGTATATGTATAGAGCTATGAGGCACCTTCAGACAAAAAATCACCACTTGTGTCACTGAAAGCTTGCAGCTTCCAGCTTTGTGAGCCAAAAAGGCAGGAAGCCAAGACTGAAGAAGACAGAACAGAGGGCATGGATGAGGAAAGTTACAGCAAAAAAAGCCTGAGTGTTAATTTACAGCACACCTGTTCTTTCAAGAGAATTGTCCAGAGGATTTCACATGCCTGCGCTAAGAAAATGTAGGTAGGTTAGTTCTCACAGCAAGAGGCAAACTGCCTTGTGTTTACCAGATCTAGAAAATGTGCAGAAACATGAATTCCTACCACCCTAAGGCTCTGAGGTTGTTTATGCACTAAAATGTTCCTGCTTGCTTTTGCTTATAACGCAGGAAAAGACTCCTAACAATCATTTCTTTGGAGCTGAAGTCGATCCAACTAGCTCTGAAAAGGACACTATGCCAGTTGACAGTATACAATTGAAAAAGTAGTTCAAAGTGTTTCCTATTTGGTTTGTAATGGTGGGTTGTCTTCTGGGACACATCTTCCTTCCTGGAAGGTGATGGGCAGCAGACAATCAATTGATCAGAAGCTGAGTCTAAGGAAGAACCAAAAAGAGGTGAGAACTGATTAAGGGAAAGGAAAAACATAAGCAGAGATTTTACCCCAAACTCAGCATGGCTCAGTGAGCTTTTCTATGCTGCAGTAATTACCAGCCTTGTTTCTGACTGCACAGCTGACCCTGGTGAAGATGAATAAACCAGGGAGGCCTGAGCCAGAGGCATGCTCTTGCTTAAGTGAAGTGAAGGTGATCAGACATGTGTCCCGCAGTAAAGAGACCCTACAGCTCACCTCTGAGCTTCTCTGCATCACCAGCATTCGGCCAGATGCTTGGGTGATGACTGCTCTAAGATAGAGGACCAGTGAGAGTTCTCAAACACCTTTCCAAAGGTGGTGTTTAAAAAATGTGACGAACAGAAGGTAATTGCTTTCTTGATTATGGTAACACAAAACTTGAAGTGTAAAACTTTCAGTTTGCTTTGAGGATGCTGGTGTTGATTTAAATCACTTGTTAGCTCACTGAATGGACTGCAAATATCTTTGAAAAGACAGAGATTATTTTCTCTGGATATAAACCTTGTAAGTCTTAGGAAGCAGTATAGGCTCTACATTAAAAGAGCAAACCCAAAATGAACCTCTAAAATAAATAAAGAATAATGAATATTCTGTATAATTGGCAGAAAAGGAATCTACATTTTCATTGGAAATATATTTTCCAGGTCCCTTTTCCTAGGTGTTACAGAAAATGCTAAGGTAGACGTGCAGCTTTTCAGTTCTTTGTTTTCTGCATAATGAATAGTGGTTACAGTGGTTTTATGCAGATTTCAATTAGTTTGATGAGGAGCCATATTTCTGTTGATATTAAAAAAGAAAAAGAAACTTCTAATCTCATCCTGTGTAAGGAAATTACTTTTATTTTACTAAATAGAACACATTCATCTTAATGGTATAACACATCTTCAATTTGGATTAGATGCAACATACTGCCAGAGGAGTAGCAGTGATTGAGACTAATAGAATGAAGGGGATAACACTCTTTAATGCCTTTCTTATGGATTCCACAAATCCTCTTGACATCTTCATGTTAGAAGAAACATTCATGATGCTCCAGGCTCTAGCAGAAATTGCTTTGCAAACTGAGTGTTGGCCTGTGCCTGAATTCTGAACTGCAGAAAGGTTGCACTTCATTTCCCTACTTGAAAAATATTTATTGTGTTTATAATCTTAGATGAGTTAGAAGGACTTAATAAACCTTAATAAACAACAAATTTTAGTTCTACGTCTAATGTTTTATTCATAGAATTTAAAGTAAATAAGATGTCAAAATCCTGATAGATACATTTTGATTTTGATGTTCTATGATATTCTAAGAAAAGCACAGTAAAAAATACATGGAATTCTAAACACTTCTTCTTATCTGTATTTTAGCAAAACCATTAAGACACATGTTCTGACTTAGTCCTCCCCTGTTTTGATACATCTACAATCAAGCTAGTCTGTGTTTCTTTAGACATGATGACTCCATCATTGAAGTATCAAGAAATGGTTGATATTGGATGGGACCCCTGAAGTTTATCTTTTCCAACCTCCCTGCTGAAGCATGATCACTTAGAGCTGGTTGTCCATAATCATGTCCAGACAACTGAGTACCTCCAAGGATGGATACTCCACAACCTCTTTGGGCAATTTGTACCAGTGCTCAGTCATCCTAACAGTAAAAAAGTGTTTCCTGATGCTCAGATGGAACCTACTGTCTTTCAGTTTTGTGCCCATTGCCTCTTTTCCTGTGACTGGGCACCACTGAAAAAAGCCTGATTCCTGGTTTCATGTTCTTTATATCCAAGGTGTTTGCATGCACTAATGAGACACCCCTGAGGCTTCTCTTCTCCAGGCTGAATAGTCCCAGCTCTCTCACCCTTTCCTCATAGGAGAGGTGCTTCAGTTACTTCACAGCCCTTTGTTGGGCTCTCTCCAGTAGCTCCATATCTCTCTTGTGCTGAGGAGCACAGACCTGGACTCAGCATTGCAGGCATGGCCTCACCAGGGCTAAGTAGAAGGGAAGGATCATTCTCGAGCAAGGATGTTATTCTTTGCTGTAAAGGAATTGCCATAAAATGATGTACTATGAGTTTGTTCTGGTCCTCACTATAATTATGATCACAATTAAGCCTCAAAAATTGTTACTGTCAGTTTAAGAGGTATGAAGCTGAAAAGACAGTTTGCACTGCAATTAATTTTATTACTTTTAAAGACTGGATAATCATAGACAGCTGCATTTGATCAATCCGGAAATCTCACTCATTTAGGAATATGTGACTTCCCTTAACTTTGGGTTGTGGTATTTTTGCAGTTCAATTATACCCATTTCTATGGAAAAAGCAATCTTAAGTGTCTTTCCTCCTTCACCACCTTTGTCCAAGCCACCATGAGCAGATTAAGTCCTTTCTTAAGCATTTTTAATGCAACTGGGAATTCCTTCATATCAAATTTGTACTGCTGTATTGTTCTTCTATGGATGCGGAAGGTATAAAATGTTCATTTTACAAGCTCAAGTTAGACCTTGGACTCAGAAAATTTTCACTCCAGACTCTCTTTTGTAGTCTTATGAGATAAAGTTCTGAATTCATAGGATTAAAGCATTTTCCCATAGATTTTCAAATTCATAGCCCTCGAGCCTGATACACAACTTTACTGCTTTAGCTGACACCACAGTGTAATTTTTGGCTACACTTAAAAACATATAGATTATATTCTAGCCACAAATATTTATGAAATAATAGATTAAATTTTACTCTTTAGCTGGTTGGTCCAACTGGAACTTGCATTGAGTGCTTGAATTACCAGAGATTTATTCTTCAGTTGAAGAGCACAGACTTAAGTGTTTAAAACAATGTTCCTATGTTGCAGTGATACTGGATTTATTTTTAACTTCATTAAACAAGTGCACATGCCAAGAACTAGTAATGTTATTTCTGTACTGGACTTCAAGTTTTGGATTTGTAAAATTTGACTTTTTTTTTTTTTTTTTTTTTTTTTTTTTAACAATAGTGAAAGCTCTGTCATGTTTCCCAACCTTCAGTTACTCGTTGCTTACCTGGTCACTCAGCTATAGGTTTTTGTGTCTTGGAGAGTGAGCAAATCATAGGCTAGAACTAGCTAGAGAAATGTTCTCTCTAAAGCAGTTATTTATAAAAAAAATGTCATGAAAATTTACTTGTTGCAAAGTATGAAAGGGGAGTACAGTTTTAAAATTAATTTTTATTATTATTTAAAAGTTTATTTAGACCATTACAATAATTACTATGTCACTGTTATTGAGATATGCATTTCTAAGTGTAAGATGAATTAGTTTCAATTTTTTGCATCTACTTCATAAATAAAATCAGTGACTTTATAAAATAGTAGCCATTTGCTAACTTGATTTTCTTGTGTATTTCCTCAGTACAGCTATACACCATGCATATGTGAGAAGATATAGGAAAATGAGGGTCTAAAGTGCATGAGATGGGAGATAGAAAAGAGAATTAGAGGCACATAGTGTCAAGAAAAGAAGCACTTAAACAGACCCCATGTGTCTATATTTAAGGTGGAAAACTGACCCTGACAAGGTCATATGCATAAGGATATGAATAGATCCTCAAAGCAGTCTGTTGTCAGGAAATTTAGACTTCAGACAAATCTTAGGTTTTTACCTCTGACCCTGAGCGATACTTCCAGGAAGGTATTAAAAAAATGAATTTTCTTTCTGAAATTCCAATTACATTGTAAAAATGCAATTTCTTAGACCATTTTGCCTGGTAAATCAGAGTATCGAAGTACTCCAGCATTCAGCAATATTCAGAATCTTGTCGTTTTATGTCACTGTGTATCTGTGTTTAACAGCTGAACTCAACAAACTCACCTGAAGTGATAATTAGATAGGGAGTTTTTCCTTTCTCACATAACTGGTTGCCAGAATCTTCAGTGGTAGACTTGTGCCTGAAGACATATATGAGATCTTGCACTGATTTAATTTTAAAAGTGAGCTGTTGTTTTGCATTTGACTCTTTGTTCTTTTCTTTTTCAAATCACTTCAAATTGGCAGTTATGCCTGCTCATAATTAGGGCAACAGCCACAAGCTTGCTCTCTTGTTTTTTGTTGTTTCTGGGGTTTTTTTTGCATGGTACATATAAAATATTATGCCAGTTCTAGTAACATGATAGACATTAATAAAGACTATTTTCAGTATGCTTCATTTGGTGGCTAGCTTTGTCACTTCTGTCGAAATAAACTCACCTAATAGTTAAGTTCTTTCTTCCTTTGTTTTGCCTGTTGCTAGCCTGGAAGAATATACCAAAGATGACAATAGTGCTGAGTAGCCATTGGCAGCTGAAACCCTTTGAGAAAGCCCTGTGTCTGGGCTGGCCACCCAGGCTGTAGATGCAGGAGGGAGATGTTTGATGCCAATTGACCTCAGCATGACCCCACACCAACTACTTTACCTGCAAAAGAGCAGCATTTCCCAACAATAAACAGCAGCAAATGACACTCTTGCTGTGGATGAGGTTTCCAGTTCACTCCTGATGATCACGTTATTGCTGGTTCTTGTCTTGTTACTGCTGTTTTATCCGGGACTTGCAGGTTTGCATTACTCTTGTTGATGCTGCAAACTGGTATCTACTGGTGCCCAGGAAAGTCAGGAATGCAGACGTGTAGAATTAGTAGGAGGTAAGAAAGTGTCAAGGACTGATGAAGCAAATTACTCAGTATAAATTTTCAGCCACTTACAAGCATATTCTAATATAACTTCCTTATATACAATTACAAACACAATGTACTGTAGCTTTTTACAATTTTCTAGTTCCTTGTTTGGAAAAAAAAATATAAAATATCCTCAGTAACAAAAGTGAGTGGTTTTGATATTATGGAAATACAGTATTTCCATACTGTTACTGGGATATCCTCAGTAACAAGGATACTGAGGGTATCTCACAGAATTAGTCATACACGACTGGCATGTTTTAGAGAGAAAACAAAAGGATGTATCCGAAGCACACCCTTTACTAATGGATTTCCAGTCCATACTTTCTCTCACAGAGAAGGTCATACTTGAAATTATGTGATCTATATAGGTTGATGGAAGTTCTTCTTTCTCAGAGGAAAACCACTGTTGCTTTTAAAAGCAATTAGTATTACCATGGAGTTGACTGAACAAATGAAGCCATCTGTCTGCGTTTACCACTGCCAAACCAAGGCAGAGACTTCTGTTAATTCCTGGTAGACATCGGTAGAGCTCCACAAGCAGAACACCAGCAGACTGCTGCTTCGGTTGATATCTAAATTCACCCTCCGCTCTGGTTTTTCGATCTTGAAGGTGGATGTCTTTCCCTGTGCAAGTTTGTGCATGCAAGCACACCTTTCTAGGGCCCCACCAGGTAGGGGCAAGGCACTTTCTGCTCCCCTTACAGGAGTCCTGTAAGTGGCATAATGGCAGAATCTTATAAGTGACATGATGGCAGTTATGCATCATCTTTTTTAAGCTAGTTGCAGACCAGAAGCAGAACTTGCATCCATCTTAAAGGTGTGCATTTATATCGGGTGAAGAAGGAAGCTCAGCTTTGGAGGCAGCCAAGAAGACCATCCTGTACAGTATGTGTATTTGCTTAGTTGGGAGGCAAGTTTTATGTTTCTTTTGTAATTATTTTCCATCTCCCTCACATACTGTAATTTCAACTTTTGTTCATTTGTTGAGACTATCATGAGCTTGAAACATTAGTTTTCTCTGTAGACAAACCAGAGTTGTTCAGTGTGAGAATACTGTGAGAAATAGCTGGACTGATACTAGTATTGTATGCATCTCTGTTCTAGAGACAACTTTTATGAATAACTTATAATACTAATGTAAGAAAGTACTTGTCACCTGGGTATGTAAATAATCCTGTTTAGTTTCAAATAACTGAAAAGTTAAACCTTAGGATAAGCAAAATTACTGTGACAGCAAGGTCATAAATACATTGCGAATGGGTACATTTGAAAATTCACTTTCCTTTGCTGGATGAATGAGTTTTAGCTGTTCTGAAATATGCCTTAACAATAAAAAAAATCAGAAAATTATATTACAAATGTTTAAAAGAAGTTTTATCTTCTACTTAAGGTCTACTTGAAAATAATACAACTCATTAAAAAAATCAAAGAAACAAAACAAAAAAACAAAAAACCAAACCCAGACACTCATAACTTTTAACCTGATGCTTTATTTTTATAATTTCTATATTAAATATCATTGTGAAGAACTTCAGTTTCTATGATGTGTTCTTGCAGCTCAGTGCTAGCAACACCAAATCTGTGGGATGTTCATCAAGCGTTTTATGTGATTCCCAGAAAACAATTTTTTAATTACAAGGTCATATCTGGAGAGAGGAGAATTCTCATTATGAGGCACAAGAGATCATTATATGCTTTGTTTTGTTATCTAGAAAAAAAAATATAAAATAAAAAATGATGGTAAACTTTGTTTTTGCTTTAGAAAGACCATTTTCATTAAAGGATAAATACAGAGCCAATTCATCTGGGGTACATAATTAAGTATAAACATTTTTAATTTTAATAGGTATCCAAAAATGTCACACTGATGAAATAAAACAAGCTGTTGTCTTAAAACAATAAACCAAGATTAAATCAGAAGCAAAACCAACTGTAATAAAATTTTTTAAAGAGATACAAACAAAGAGAATATCTGTAGCAATAAAGATAAACTAATGCTAGGAACTCAGAAAAATGTTGAACTTCCTAGAAAAGCATAAGAACATCTACAGACAGATTTAAGCATAAAGAATGTTTGAAAGAGCATGAAGAAAAGAAGCTTTAATGAGTTATATTGGTCACAGTTTTTCTTGATTAAGGGATTCATCTTTTGACTGAAAAATCAAATTTAACTGATCAATGGGACTTGAGAAGATCTACCTTTTAATTTTGATGACATGGCAGTCAAAAGCATTCAGAAATAGGTATTATGATAGAAGATGTCAGATGACAACTTAATTCATACTATATGATCAATTATTTTCTATTGCATCAGTAACTTTGGAACGTTTCAACAATAGTTACAGGAGATAGACATGTTAAAATGAGGATTTTCTGATGATTTGAAAACTTGCACTTAAGTAGTTCAGGAAATTTGCCTCATTAACAGTAGTTAATGTTGATTTTCAATAACTCATGGAGCAGCCAATATTTAAAAAAGACAAATGGGATGATCAAACTAATTATGTCTGTCATAAAGCTGAAAGCCTGTAATTAAGCCTGAAGAAAAGAGTGGACAAACAGATAAAAGACTTTATTAATAAGGATTTAAAGGAAAATAATGTAATTCATGCCAATTGGCATGAGTTTTTGGAAAACAGATCTTGTCAGACCAGCTTTATACCTTGCTACTGCTGAAAATAGAGCAAATTATCTATGGATAAAAGTGAAAGAAGCAAGCTGTGAATACAGGATGAAGTCTGAGGCCTCACATCAGTTTTAGGAAGCTGTTACCCTGTTGTCCACAGGATGTCTACCTGAATAGGAGATCCAACTGGAGTAGTCAGACCAAATGACCAGCTCTTAAAAATATCAGGGCCATGCAGGATCTTCAAGTGGTATATGCTTTTTGTGTCTATTTCCTTCAGCCTCCCAACTTCAGGAGGGAGGCTGGGATTACCCTCAAAAGGTTTCTTGGAATGATCACATTTTTTGGGGGGAAAGGGTTCGTTGAAAGGGTTCATCAATAAGAAATTTGTTAAAATTCTTATGAATGTTATTAGTATGAATGCAGAATGTTCTTTGCCAGATGGACTCAGCATCAGGAAATAATCTTGAGCACGTACAATTTGCAGGAGTAAAGACAGTCAGAGTGCCTGTATTTGGCACTGTTGCCATCTCACACAGGAATTTTCTGTATAGACCAGAAGTTACTTATTAAGAAGGTCACTTGCAGACTGAGAAGATGTCATGGAAAAGCCACTAGAACAGCTGCAGACTGAAAGATACTTTAGAGCATGAGAAGTCATCTACTGTGTCTGAAAGCTTAGCAAAGATTGAGGTGTGATTTGATAACCTCTTAGAGTGCCTACTGAGGAAACAGGAGCTTGATAGTGGAGAATTGGTGTCCCATGGTTATAAATTGATGTTAAATTAAAAAAAAAATAATTAAAAAAAGGCACAGTTTTTCAACTACAAGAGTTAATAATAACCACTTAGCCAGGACTATAATGTTTTTTCCATTACTTGAAGTCTTTAAAGGATGTGATAATATATTTTCATTCAAGGTACACTTAATACCAAAGGGATTTAAGCCAATATAACTGTAGAGAAAGTCAGAACAGATGTCTTAGAGCTGCTCATTGTGATTCAGGTCACATGCGTGATACAAAAGCTGTTACTATCACCACAGGTTATATGCCATAAACAGCTGTACAAATATAGCTGAGAACAATCTATTATTTTGAGACATTAGCTGCCTTGACTTTCAGAACTATTCACCAGCTGGGAGGCATAAGAACTTGCCTGTGGATGAAATTCAGAGCATGCTATTGCTAATTTTAAAGATGGAATTTCATTAAAAGACAAGAACTTGGGAGCAAGTAGAAGGATACAATTATCCCATACCTTCAGGTGTCTTAACTGCAGGATTGTACCATGGCAGGCATTGACTATACATTGTGCTTCTGTCATCTAGCTCAGGGAAACATCTGTCAGAGTAGCTTAATTATCCCACTGGCAGTCTAGGAAGCAGAGATGTCTAACTTTGTGCTCTCCGAACTGTGCTAAATGTAGGTACCTATAGTAGGTGGCATAAATATCTTCGATTGTGGGCAACTATTTGCACCAAATGAAAAGGAAAAGGTAAAAACAAATGTTATCACCACAGTTTGTCCAAGGACCATGCATAAGCAATGCACCTAACTCAGCCTGGACGTCAACAGTGAATAGATATCTGAAAGCACAAATGACACTAAGCTCTTAAACACCTTTGAGTTATGTAGAAAGTCAAGCAAGGATGCACAGCTTGACTTTTTGGAATTCTGTGATCCAAGTACTTCACTTCTCTGCAAATCCCAGATTTAGGACTAGGACTACTGTGCAGTAGTCCCAGAAAAGCAGCTGCACTTCTGGCCAAAACTGTTTTGTGCCTGACATACCATTGAGCTGTTTAGAGTTATTCCTATCTCTCAGGAGAACTGAGATACTCTATCATATATATATATATGTGTGTGTGTGTGCATGTGTGTATATATTCCTATGAATTAAAGTTTTTACAATGCGTTTGTGCTACAAGTGTATAAGACCAAGCATTAAAGCTGAACTTTTCAAGTGCCCCTAAGTATAAAAACATAAAAAATTAAGGGAAGTCTTACAGTCCTGCTGAAGATTGTGAGAAAAAAGTCAAGACACACTCCTAAGTTTAGATTTCTAAACTGCTTCTCTAATCTTGTTAGGCAAGTACAAGTTTTATTCCTTTGATGTACAGATGTAATTCCCCCCGGTGCTAATGAGAGTTATGTGTACCATTCAACAGAACAAACCCTATAATTTAAGGCATATGTGGAGAGGGACTTCAAAGAAAACAGCTAATGTCTGTGATAGTCTGTGAAAAGTCTGAACGTTTGAATAACAATCAATATTTTTAATGATCTTGAATTTTCTAATATATGCCAAGAATTCTGCTGTGCTGAAATCCAATACATATACGTCCGATCAAACTATAGTAATCTAAAAAGACAAAATGTAATAACATCAACAAATTTCAGAATTACTGAACTACAGCCATAAAACTGGAAATTAGTCAAATATTATTATTTGTAGAAAACTGTAAAAGACACAAATGTGAGTTTTTTTATCTGAATCTTCTTTGATATAAAAGGAATCCCTATTAAGCCCTAAATGAACCAAAAAAGGTAGACAGAAAATGAAATTTTAAATTTTCATTACATTTCTAAATCTCCTTTTGTGTGTAGGATTTTGATTTATTGTGGGCTCAGTAATATATGTGTAATCATTACACAAGAAGTAAGTTCAAAACTTGGACTGAACATTGGAGCAAAAGCTGAACAAAGGCACTGTGTTCTCCCCTTGCTGCTGCAGTGATGATCCATGCTGGGATTTTACATTAAACTATGAAACAGAACCACAGTATGCTTGGTACCCAACCTGTAAGATTAATACTTCATTAACATAGGTAGTACCTGTGTGGACTTCCTTGTGGGTGTACCAGAGCCGTTCAAACTGACAAGCCTGGTAATGACTCGAGGAGGTGAATTCCCCGCTTTAGGTATTTGGAGTACAGATGTCTGCATCTGTCTCCCTGTCTACAACCTCCTAAGTGTTAGAACAATCCCAGAGATAAATTAATCTCATCCCACAGTAAATGTCTACCACAGACCAGATTAATTGGTCATTTAGTTTGTCCATTTAATTTTGTTGAATGTACAGTGTAGGAAGTAAATAGCTCAGACACACATCTAAAACCAGGCAAGAAGACTCCCACACCTAGTTTATCCACTGATGGAGAAGTTCATCTGACATCCAGTGACAGATACTGCAATAACCACTTTAGTCAGTGTTTTCCTGTGCTCATTATCATTTGTAAAGCATGAAAAGCATCTGCACATTAAGCCAAATGTTTTAATATAGTCTGTCATAGACAAAAAAAAAAAAAAAAGGCAGAACGTCATATTCTTACTTTGAGTCTTTTTTTTCTTTAATGTTCTTGAAGAAACGTACACCTGTATTTGCTTTTGTCTTCTTCAGGTTAAACAAATCCGGTATTTTTGATACTTATCCGCAGGTCAGGTTTTCTGCATCTGTGCTCATCCCAACAATACCCATCTGATTAAAGACTTTTTTGCTGTGGTATGCAAGGATGGCTGTAATATTACAGCTAAGGTCATATCACAGTAATGCAAAGATTAGAGAAAATCTGTTTCAAATGCAGTAGGCATAATGTTTCTGCATTTTTTTGTTTTTGTTTTTGTTTTTTTTGTGTGTGTGTTTGTTGGTTGTTTTTTTTTTTTCTTTCTTTTTTATCCCCCAACAGTATAAGAACATTCATCCTTGTTCTCTTTGTGATTCAGGTTATTTTCCAGGTCTTTTTCAGCCAATGACCTAGCTTGCTTATTCTGTCTGTATACAATAACTTGCCCTAGAAAAAAAATGGTTTTTTATCTCTGAATATCATGTGAATAATTACAATCTTCTCACTTCGGTTACCCTTCATACTTAATGAACACACCCTCTGTTTGTCTCTGTGGGTCGTTCATGCAAACACTCAATAGTTTTCTACCCTGCAGAGACCCTTTGGAGAGTGGAAACCGCTCAAATTTCCATTTACCTGTGGCATTTTCACCTAAACCATGTTTTTCCTGTTTCCTTCTAGAAAAGATACAAGAGCCCTTGTAGAAAACTGTACTGCAACTGTGACATGGCATCTGCTATTTCTTCTCCGTCCATAAGGCGTTTACTTCGGGTAGGAGGAAATTAAGCTGGTTTGGCATGATCGATTTCTAACACAAATGTTGGCAATCATTCATCCCTTTGCTCTGCTCATTGTGTTCACAGATACTGGCTCCATGTGTTTTTCAGAAGCAGAAGTTAGGATTTCTGCAATTTTCTGGCATCTTCTTTATAAAGCAGTGCACCACTTTTGACTTTTGCTTTTTTCCCATATCCATCACAACTTCTCAGAGAAAGCCTAACACTGAGATTTTTTCAATTAATTCTTTCAATGCTGTAGAAAAAAAAAATGTCATCAGATGAAGACAGTTTGAAAACATCTGATTAAGTCAAGTATCAATTTGTTTCTTGCTATACCAGGCTGAATTCTTGATCCTTCATGCCTGATCTTAGTTATTATAATATCTGATAGCAAAGAGCTTTTTAGAGAGAGAGATGAAAGTCATTAAATGCTTAGGAATTTTCAGCATCATATGTCAATCATTTTCAATCTCTGCAGGGGTAAACTAACCTCCTCTCTTGTTTTCATCTTACCTCTGGAATCCTTACTAATAAGTGTCTTACTGTTGCAGCTCATTTCCTCTATCAGTTTCCTTTTGTTATTCTGTTTTTCTAACCCAAACTTTAATTGCAGTGCTGCGTGTTTGCACCCATCCTCAGTAATTTGACCTGATGTCCATTTTCTATGCAGTTCTTTTCTGTGCTTAAAATGCCAACTAGACATTTCATCATAATTAGAGTTTCTCAGTCGTGTGCCCTTAATATTCTTTTTAATTACCAACCTCTTTTCACCTTCTCCTCATAGAAGCCATTTGAAATGAACTTTCCTTCCAATTCTCTGATTTCATTGAAGTCTGACTTTCTGAAGACCGTGGTTTTCACTTCTGCCTGTATTTGTGCACTGTTTGAAAGGTCACGAAATTGCAGTGTCATGTTCACTCATACCCAAGATATCTTTCAAGTTGATGGCCTCAGAGCTCTTTGCTCTTGGTTGAAGTAATATGTAGAATTTCTCCCTTATAAATGCCTTACAGTTTTGCTACTAACTGGAAGAACTTGCAGGGCACTCAGTGTCTCCCTGTGTCCATTTTTTATGAGTTGCTTCTTAATAAATGTTTCTACTGCTGATTGTTCATTTAAGGGTTTTAAAGGATCAGAACAACATCACATACTCTGGCTTACTATTGCAACAAATATTTATGCTCAAGAATATTCACTGGCTAATTCTGTATTTTGTGAGACTTTGCCACTTTAATCTCTTCTATTTCAGTTTCTCTTTATTTGCATTTTAGTGCCAGTTATGAGTCTCAGCTATGGCTGAGGATTCAATCTTCTGAGGCACTCTGCATTCATTTGTAACGGTGATAATAATAATAATAATTATAATAATAATCCCCCCTGTAATTCTCATATGCTTTCACAATAAACTTCATTCTACTCAATTCCTTTGCTTTGCCTGTATTATCATTTTTTCTCTATTTGTTCAGCACAATGAACTTCTGCGTGTATACATAAGTGTGAATGCCTACACTACCTGAGTATTTGTCTTGGTTTAAGCCATAACTCGTGCAGTTTGCTCACTCACTCCCCCCTCTTTCTTCCCCTCACTCCCAGAGGGATGGGGAGGAGAATCAAAAGAATACAACTCCCACAGGTTGAGATAACAGCAGTCCAGTAACTAAGGTATAACACAAACCACTGCAGCTACCACCAATAATAATGACAAGCGAAACAACAAAGGAGGAGAATACAGCAGCTCACCACCCAAATCCAAGCCCAGTCAAACAGTGAACCCCCTCTTCTGGGTCCCTGCCCCTAGTTTTTTACATCCTGGGCATGATGTGCTGTGGTATGGAATACCTCTTTGCTAGTTTGGGTCAGGTGTCCTGTCTCTGCTTCCTCCTGGCTTCCCATCCTCCCTGGCAGAGCATGAGATTCAGAAAGTCCTTGATCAGACTAAACATTACTTCGCAACAACTAAAAACATCGGTGTTATCAGTGCTGTTCCCAGGCTGAAAGTCAAAAACACAGCACTGCACCAGCTACTAAGAAGGAGAAAAATGACTGCTACTGCTGAACCCAGGACTGTATTGAACTCAGAGGGTGATTTTGTATCCTAAGGAGGCTAAATAACAACAGATAAAACGGTGTTTGTTTGATTCCTAGAACTACAAGTGACAGATAAACTGCCTATAATCTGCAGATTTAAATACTTCTGGGCACGAAAGGCAAAGCCATGAAAACAATTTAGGGACTGCAGCAACCTCAAAAATACTTCAAGTATTCCCTGTTATGGAAATAAAGAGAAAACTATCTTAGCCATATATAAGCAGAGATATATCATCATAAAAAACAGTAGTTTATTAATCTTAAATCCTGTTCAAATCTTAATTTTAAAAAATATTTCAGTTTTCTCCTACCTTACCATGCATCCTTTTGGTCACATCTTTCTCATCTTTCAATTATTTTAGAGGTCTTGGAATGGGAGCTAGACAGACAGATTTACTTTGGCTCATTTCGAAGGAAACAAGAGGCTTATAAAAGGTAGAAGCAAGGTCAGGCGGCCTGGGAAGAATACAGGGATGTTGTCCGGGAAGCTAGAGACCAGGTTAGGAAAGCTAAGGCCCACTTAGAATTAAAATTGGCTAGGGATGTTAAAGGATAACAGGAAGGGATTTTATAGGTACCTTGCCAATAAAAGACAGGTTAGGGACAACGTGGGCCCTCTCCAGAACCTATCGGGAGAACTGACTACCCTGGATTTGGAGAAGGCTGAGGTTCTTAATGACTTCTTTGCCTCAGTCTTCACCGGCAAATGCTCTGACCACACCACCCAAGTCTTGGAAGGCAGATGCAGGGACAGTGAGGATGGAGACCCTGGGCCCACTGTAGGAGAGGATCTTGTCCAAGACCACCTTAGGAACCTGAATGTATACAAGTCCATGGGACCGGATGAAATCCATCCACGGGTCCTGAAGGAGCTGGCAAATGAAGTTGCTAAGCCACTGTCCATCATATTTGAAAAATCATGGCAGTCAGGTGAAGTTCCCGATAACTGGAAAAAGGGAAATATAACCCTCATTTTTAAGAAGAGGAAAATGGATGAGCTGGGGAATTACAGACCCGTCAGTCTCACCTCTGGTGCCTGGCAAAATCTTGGAACAGATTCTTCTGGAAGGCATGTTGAGGCACATGAAAACCAACAAGGTGCTTGGGGACAGCCAGCATGGCTTCACTAAGGGGAAATCCTGCCTGACCAATCTGCTGACCTTCTATGAAGGGGCTACGGAACTGATGGACAGGGGCAGAGCAGTTGATGTCATCTACCTGGACTTCTGTAAAGCCTTTGACACTGTCTCACATGACATCCTTCTCTCTAAGTTGGAGAGACATCAATTTGATAGGTGGACCACTCGCTGGATAAAGAACTGGCTGGATGGCCGCACGCAAAGAGTAGTGCTCAGTGGTTCAATGTCCAGCTGGAGACCAGTAACGAGTGGTGTCCCCCAGGGATTGGTGTTGGGGCCGGTCTTGTTCAACATCTTTGTGAGTGACATGGACAGTGGGATTGAGTGCGCCCTCGGCAAGTTTGCCGATGACACCAAGCTGTGTGGTTCGGTTGATACATTGGAGAGAAGGAATGCCATCCAGAGGGACCTTGACACGCTTGTGAGGTGGGCTGATGCCAACCTGATGAAGTATAACCATGCCAAGTGCAAGGTCCTACACCTGGGTGGGAGCAATGCCAGGCACAGCTACAGGTTGGGTGGGGAGGAGATTCAGAGCAGCCCTGCAGAGAAGGACTTGGGGGTGTGGGTCGATGAGAAAATGAACATGAGCTGGCAGTGTGCGCTTGCAGCCCAGAAAGTTAACCGTATCCTAGGCTGCATCAAAAGAAGTGTGACCAGCAGGTCGACGGAGGTGCTCCTGCCCCTTTACTCTGCTGTCGTGAGACCCCACTTGAAGTATTGTGTGCAGTTCTGGTGTCCTCAGCATAAAAAGGACATGGAACTGTTGGAACAAGTGCAGAGGAGGGCCACAAAGATGATCAGGGGACTGGAGCACCTCCCATATGAAGGTCGGATGGGAAAATTGGGGCTGTTCAGCCTGGAGAAGAGAAGGCTGCGTGGAGACCTCATAGCAGCCTTCCAATACCTGAAGGGGGCCTATAGGGATGCTGGGGAGGGACTCTTCATGAGGGACTGTAGTGAGAGGACAAGGGGTAATGTGTTCAAACTTCAACAGGGGAGGTTTAGATTGGATCTGAGGAAGAAGTTCTTTACTGTAAGGGTGGTGAGGCACTGGAATGGGTTGCCCAGGGAAGTTGTGAATGCTTCATCCCTGGCGGCGTTCAAGGTGGGGTTGGACATAGCCTTGGATGGCATGGTTTAGTGGGAGGTGTCCCTGCCCATGGCAGGGGGGTTGGAACTCGATGATCTTGAGGTCCTTTCCAACCCTAACTATTCTATGATTCTATGATTCTATGTTCCATATAAAACCACATTTCAGTATCTTATCCGTTAAAGACAAATAAAAAGAAAACGTAAAAGGATTCAAAGGCTTGAGAAAAGTGTGATGTTTTTCTATCCTGGAATTGAAGTACAGAGGAATTATAATTTCAATACGCATTAAAAGCAAACTATAATTTTTAATCCTGTGTGTCGTAAAAATCCAGATTCAATGAGGTTTTTAAACACCTGCTTTACTTCAAAGTATGCTCACAATTGCTTTAGTGAATCAGTTCCTAATTCACTCAAAAACATAAATGGACCTTATTAAAAGTCAACAAGCATGTGCTCTGTTGCTTACTTTCAAGTTATTTCATTTGAAGCACAGGGATCCAATTAATTCCAGTAGAGCTGTTTTACAGATATTAAATTTACATATTAAGAACTAAATCGAGGCCAAATTGAGGATTACTGGTGGTCTAAATGCTTCCGATTCTATAGCTGTGTGCACTGCAAAAGTATTTTTGTGGAATAGTTTCCTGTTATTAGACAATTTTATAAACTGTAGAGTTATAACTCTTTTCATTTCATATTCTTTTCATAAATACATGCATCTTTCTTAAACCAGCACACAATCATGGCATGATAGTGAAATATAGATAATAAAATAAGTTAGCGTAAACAAATGTTAATGTTTATCCACTGAAAATATTACACACTGAAATCCTCAGAATTAATTTTTGGAACACTTTAGCTGTATCTTGTTAAGATGAGAGTTGGTTCTGATTTATAGGATCACTGTGAGCTACTTATTAAACTGTCACTCAGAGAGTAAAAGAGTGGAAAACCCATTACGGTGTTAATTAGGTCTGTGTTAGTTTTCAGACTGGTGACAGCTGCCTGCATGTGGCCTAGCATATATATTATCAGAGTGGCAACACTACCTCTGTTGGGGTAGAAGACTTTGAACAGTCATGACAAAAGGGAAAAGGATGTTGCTTTGTCTCTCAGAGGTCAGTAGCACAATCCAGGAAAATGTTTCAAAGGTTAGATTTATTTTCTTGCAAAATACAGGTAATAACAAAATATGCTGCATCTTCATTTCATTTTGCTCCTTTTTTGTTTCTCTCTTACCTGGGTGTAGCTGCCTTGCACAAATAGCAAGTTCCATACCTCTATGTACAAATGTTACTGAGAAAAAAAAAAATAGATAAATTCCCAGATAAATTAGATTAGATAAATAATACCAGAGGACTATATTGTTCAGAAATGTTGTGTTTCTTGCATGACCTCAGCCACAGGATTTCAGGAAATAATTCCATGATAGAATAGGCGTTTGCGTTTCTGAGCTGTATCAGTCTGGGCTTAGGTGATAGGTAGCCCCATACCTCTTAGCGTCTTTCCGCTGTTAATTATTTTCAGTTTCAGAAAGTAGGGGGGGAGACAGAACTTCCTTATGTGATGGAGGCTAATCAAATTTTCAAAAGTGATCTTGAAATTTATGTCCCTGGTCTTTCAATCAAACTTAGGCCACACATGTGAAACAAACTAAGGTACAATATTTGGATGCCTATCCATTCTATTCATGTAAGCCTACACGCACCTGCGGTAAATGTGCAGTAGCAAAGCCCACTTCCATTAATAGGAACATACCTGGAAAGGTTAATAAATTCCTTCAAATTGTCTTGAATTTACTCAAAGCTGTTTTCACTTAGCAGCTAATACTTCTTATAAACCCTCAAAATCCATATCCTCACTAGTAAAGCATTCACTTGTTCATGTAGCCAGCAAAGTCACATTTAAAAAGCAGAATATTCCTTGCTAGATCAATAAAATATGTCTTAAGCAGTGTCTCAAAACTAGATACACTGAGTCAGGTCAGAGCCGCCAAAAGAGGTACTGTTGCTACCTGAGCCCCAGATGATTTTTGTTCTACTTTCAAATAAAAAGTCCTCTCCCTTTTTGCTCCAGTATTGCACTAGGAGATGATCTTCAGCAGTGAGGCAAGCAGACACGGTACATAAACTGAATAGCTGATTAAGCCAAGTATTTGTCGGCTGACACTGGTATCTATACTGGGAAGCATGCTGAAGATCTACGCCTATGCACATTGCTGTTTCTGCTCTTTAAAAGGTAAACCAGTCCAAATGAGAACCTGACGTGAATCTGTTGAAGTCTACGTGCAGTCTCCCCTTCACTGGATAGGCTTTGTGATAGGGTCTCATGCTGTGCCCTGGTGAGAAAAAAACCTAACGCATTTTTCCCCATCTCTGACTTCTATGATTCCCTGATGTTATTTTCCCCATGTTTCCATTCCAATCTCACTTGCTTCTACATGAATCATATTTTCTGGTACATTTTTAAAATTCATCATTTAATACTGAAAATTATATGGAACTTTCAGGCATTTAAAACACTGTGGACTGCTCAGCAGAAATAACTAAAATCTGTCAGGCCACAATTAGTGTGCAGTCAAAACTTCTTGCATGCATATAAATTACTCCATCTCCCAAAGTCAGAAAGAACAGGTGGATGAGACACTAGTACCATAAAGTGCTGTTGACTAAACCAAGAAGTAGTAATTGGGATGGGAAAAATCTTCCTGCTCTTCACTATTTAGGCTGAGCTCATGGACTTGCTTTTAGTCAAAGGACAGAATCCAGTCATTTGCCTGGAAACATACTGTTGCAGTCAGCTAGCAAATAAGCTAATGCTTCCAGAATATTTACAAGACAGAAAAAATGTTAAACTACATTTGTCTAAGAATTTTGTGATCACTTGAGGGGATGTTTGATTAAGCTACTTAATTCCAAGCAATGGCAGCTAGAGCACGAGAGAGTAAAAAAAGTCACCGCAAGATTGCCTGCTCAGTGTTCATGGTCCATCCTTCACATGATGGAAGAATATAATGGTAGGTTAATTTCTTTCTTCTCTAAATTAAGGAGTGTCTGCTCATGGAACTTGCATGCCATCTTGCCTCCATCATAGCCTCCTTTGGAGGTATCTACTAATTGAAAGTTTAAAAAAGTGGCAGATAGTCAATGCTAGAAAAAGGAAATTGGAAACATATTGTTCTTCTGCCAACGAAAGACAGTTTGCATTACTAGCTTTCCTTGAATTACCTTTATAATTATATGGGTAAGGTATTCTAGACATCAGTGCATGAGGAATCCCACTTTGGAGCTGTCTCCGCTAAAGCAGGGATGTTAAGGAACTGTGGATTTTCAGAGGAGGGCACGACAAAACTGAGGCTGCTATGAATATTTCAGGCTTTCTGATGATTTTATCTAAGTTATTTTAATGTTTGATATGGAAGAGACTTCAAACATAGGGTAGCAATCAGTTTCCCTGACTATGTTCTCATAAGCAGCACCTGTCCAGCCAAAAAGGTTTGGATTTTTTGGTTCACTTTCATATTTCTAAACTTGGTTGGAAAACAACTTACTAGAAATAGCAGCATGTGACTTCATGTGGAGGTTGAAAATTGGTAAAGGTGTAGTATATAAGCTTTTGGTGTACAAAAAATTATGGTTCTATACCAGGGATACCCAGATTATTTTGTATATCCAATGGAGAAGTAAAGTGACGTATCATTTGAGATTTTGATACAGAAAGGAGACTATGCTTCAGAAGTCAGTCAAATTCTCTTATTTTTTACATGACCAAAACCAAAACAAAAAACTTCATTGTTAAATGAGGATTGCTACATCCGCAGGTATATGCAGCATTTCAGCATGCAGATTTTTGAATGGGTGCTAGTGAAGGCAAAGTGATTTAAATTATGAAAGATTTCTAAATATATCATAATTCAGGAGTCCATTCATAGCAGAATTCAGTCCAGCAGTTCTAATGATACTGGTAAGATGCATCATCTGGAGTTATCATGAATTGCAACGTATACAACACTAAAGTAAATTAATCACTATTAGTCACTCTAGTGAACTAGTTACTTTCATGTTTATAACTATGCTTATTCTAATAATCACTCTGTAGAACACCCAGACAGTTTTGTTTCTGACAGTAATACCTTGCCAGAGGAGCTGAAGTATATACTTTCATTATACATCCTGAGAAAATGTTGTATTTTTTAACTTGAATTGGCCTTTCTAACTGGTTTCTTCATGCCAGAAGTTTAAATCTTACAGTATAATACAGCAACACAAAACAACAGTCTTTCATGCCATTATGTTTACTTCCATGTGGGAGGTTAAAAGAGTATTAGATTTGTAACAGCAATGCTATAAGGAAACACTTGGACTCCTAGCTGCCATAATTATTATCAGTTGCAAACTTACTGTGTTTCCTCTTATTAATGTTATCACTTGGCACAGAATTATAATGCAGGTTTAGCCAGTTATTTAGCCATCTGTGAAGTGGCTTAACTCTGTAAGGCATGGTATTAAACAAAGTTCATATTAGTTTTGAGAAATACACAGCTCATGGTGTTGTCTGTAATTCAGCTAAATAAATATGAAGTCAGTTGGTAAATTGCTCTAGTTGGACTGGTTACATATAATAGCATGGAAAAAAATGAGGATTATAGATAAAACTAAAGCCTTCAGTAAAGCCGTATATGCTGGACATTATTTGGATTCCCTTCCCCTCCTTGCCCTATAATAAACTATGACAAAAAAATGACTTCTCTAAATTATTTCCCTTTAATTAGTCAAATTTCAAGTAGACTATTTTTCACCCCTTGTCTTCATTTCCTGGCAGAGAGCAAAACAAATTAATTAATTGCATTAAGAGCCATTAAAGGAACAATATAGAATACTAAATCTGGTCAATAATAAACTGACTTGTTGAATCATCTTGTAGTAAATTAAAAAATAATTTTAATAACCCACAGGCTGAAGTATTAAAGACAGCATCAAACCCCTATTTGTTTCATGTGTAAGAAGTAAAGGAACCAAAGGGCTAGAGTCTAAACACCAAGTTCTCTGCTCATTTGTTCCCACGGATCCCACCAGCAACTTCAAGTTTTGTATCGACTGCTGATACACACAAAGGACATCAAGATTTACATTCCTATAAATCAGCACCATGTCTGCCTACACCAATCTATGTTGCTGCAGGTGCAATTTTCTGAGTAATACACTAGAAAATCGGAATGTTTGGAAACCCAGTATTGCCCAGCACTGCTGTGGAGAAACTTGAAAACAAAGTTAGTTAGGTTGCCAGTCTTTCTCCTGAGAAACCATTCTGCTCATCATATCTAATAAGGCTAGATCAGACTAAAAAACAAACAAAAAAAACCCAAAAAACCCCACTCACAAACAAAATACCTAAACCCCCCAAACATCCAAAAATTTAGTGTGTTTTGGGTTTGGGGGGGTTTGGGGGTTTTTTGGGGTTTAGGTTTTTTGCGGGGGGTTTTTTGCTTGGTTGGTTTTGGATTTTTTTAAAAAAAATATGTCCCTCAGCAGAAAACATATTAAAAAATGGTATCCAAAACTAAGAGCAGTTTCTTATGAGCACAGCAAGGAATCATAGACCCTTGCTGATGGTTGATACATAACTGAAATTAAGGAGACATAATTATTTTTATCAAGCAATGAAATAATTCCCATTTTCCACGTATTTGCTTGTTTACTGGGTGAATGTGAGTGTTCACGAATTTTATGTTCTTTGAGCTTTATATGTAATTTATATACACCTGTATATGTATGCATATATATACAAATAAAATTCCCTTCACACAATGTGTCTTCAAGGATGCTAAAGGTTATTACAAAAATAAACAGAACAATCTGTCTGTGTCTGTGGTGGATGGGATAAGAAACGGCGAACTTACTTAACAACATGAAGGAAGATACAGATTAGTCTTTATTAGAAGGGTCTGTAAAGTGAAGCAATATCCAAGAGTGAACAAACTAGAATATATTACATAGGAGGTGATAGAGTACCTGTTTTTGGAGGTCTTTAAAAGCAAGCTGAAAAATACCAGAAAAAAAATAAGGTTAATACTACATTAGGGGAAGAAAGCAGATCAGATGATCTCTTGATGGCCCTAGACACCCAAAGCAGAGTTGTGTATATCATTCTAGAGAATAAACACTTGTATTAAGCTCAGGTGTTTAAGAATGCGTTCACATGATTGTCTTTGTTTGGCTCAAGAAGATGATTTCCAAGGGAATTTTGCAATCGTTTTTCTCACTGCACCTTGGTTTGCATATCATGGAGGTCTCAGGAGACATGGATTCTGCTCCCTTTAGGTAAAACTGAACTGGAAGAAGCACTCTGGGATCACAATAAATTTTAGCTGCTAATTAGCAATCAAATCATGGAGTGAAACTAAATTTGTCTAGAGGAAAGTGATTGTAGTGCAGACAAAGGTCCTTACACAGTCTGTTTCTCCCTACAGAGCCTCTTCTCTTAGATCATTCTTCTTGTAGACATGTGTCGTGGTTTAAGTCTCTAAACTCACACAGTCGCTCTCTCACTCACTCCCCACTCTTTCTTCGCTCCTGGAGGGATGGGAAGGAGAATCGAAAGAATGCAGCTCCCACAGGTTGAGATAAGAACAGTTTAGTAACTAAGGTATAACATAAATCACTACTGCTACCACCAATAATAATAATGACAAGAGAAATACAAGGGAAAAGAATACAATTGCTCACCACCTGATATCAAGCCCAAGCAAGCAGTGCACCCCCCACCGTGCACCCCCACCACCCTTCCATGTCTCTGCTCTCCGTCTTCTCATCCTGGACATGACGTGCTCTGGTACGGAATAATCTCTTTGGTCAGTTTGGGTCAGGTGTCCTGTCTCTCCTTCCTCCCAGCTTCCCCTCCTCCCTAGCAGAGCACGAGACTCACAAAGTCCTTGGACAGCCTAAACATTACCAAGCAGTAACTGAAAACACTGGTGTTATCAGCGCTGTTCCCAGGCCCAAAATCAAAAACACAGCGCTGCACCAGCTACCAAGAAGGAGAAAAATGACTGCTGCTGCTGAACCCAGGACAACATGACAAAGCTTTTACTGGTTATGACCATAAGTTCCTGAGGAACTCATGCAGCCAGGATCTGTTGCACTTCTGAGTCCTGTAGCACAGATAAAAGGAAAGTCAAACAGAGGAAAATAAAGGTAGAGACAGAACTTAAGGTAAGTAATTTTTAGTCCCTGTTAAAAGCAGGAATAGCTTTATTAGACTACATTTATATAATAGATTAGATCATCTATATACATCTCTATTTATATACATGGATATACGTTCATAACACTGAGCTTCAGCCAGCTGAAGGCAAGCCAACAGGCACCAGGAGTCTTCTCAAGCATCATAATTATTCATCTTTCCAAAGTAAACATTTCTAATACAGATTGCAAATGAAATACAAATCTTTTTGCTAAAAGATACCTTTAATGCTTTTTCCTGATTCATATCTGACCTATTCATTATCTGAGAGAGAAACTATCTTCTGAAACAAGTGAGTCACTGACAGAATATAAATTAGTAGAGCACCTCACAAAATGACAGCTCTCATGGCCCCCCATGCTTTTGGCCATCATCCAGCTACCAACATGCAAGTGCAGCAGGCTGGCGTATAAAAAACTGTGAAGACTTGAAGAACAGGTCCAGGACTGAGTTCTGTGACATTAGAAGCTCTTTTCGTTAGCCCTCAGGCTTGTTTCTAAATGCTTGAATGGGTCTTGTCTCTCTTGATGGTTTCTCAGAATGTTTCACACTGCACTGAAACCCAGAGAAGCATGGCCAAGGCAAAACACTTTTCTCCTCTGTAAAAATGTGCACAACAGATAGCTTCTAGATAGGAGAACTTGTTTATAACAGGAAAAAGTCTGTTGTGAGGAGCAGACGCTGATAGAAAAATTGGGATATTAAAAGGACACGAATGGCTCAACTTCCAGAGTATTTTCCTAATGGTTACAACTGAAGAGTGATGTTGGAAGTACTTAATGAGAGAGGACAATATGATTAATGTCAGTAAGCAAAGATTAGCCAAGTAGTCGGCTAGTAACATTCAAGTTGGTTGCTATATTTTATCACTGAAGCAAAAAGTAAAGTTGAAAGTGGTTTCCTGAAGCTTATGTCTAATTACTTTTAAAAATGAATGTCCTTGGAAAGAGCTGAATGGTAAACCAGAGTATCTGCACCTTGGCTGAAATGCTAATGGCACATGAAAGAGTGATTGTGGAGGTTTGGGGACAGCTTTATCTATTCTGACATTAGAATTTTTGGCCTAAGATATCCTGATTCCTAGGAATCCATCTCACAAAGGCTTGAAATTCCCCTCTGAAATGGACATATTAAGGCTTGGGGATAATACCAGAGCCAAAACACTATTATAACCTGAGATTATGACAAAATTGGAATTTCTGTACGTATGTACAGCAAATATGCATCTTTGAGACACAAACATACACATACACACATACAGAGTATTTACTAGTAAGTTAGCAACAAGCTCTGACAATAATTTGTCAGAAAATGAAATAGTGGATTGTCAAAAATGCAAGAAGTGGCTCCTCTGACCAATTGCAGAATGAGAAGATTCGTTACTTGCAGTCTGCAAAATTTTTATGATCCAGCTACAAGGTGCTGCAGATCTGTCCTCCCCCAGATCCTCTCAGTTAGAAAGGATTCAAAGTACCCAAGGCAACCAAAGGAAGAGGAGGGTGGATTATTATTGAGGATGCATATATTTAGGATATCCTGAAATCTCAAAAATCTGCCAGCAGTTGCCTCTCTATCTCACAAAGCCACTTTTCTTTCTCCTAACAGAGTGCTGCTTCTATTAGCTTTGATTACAGAAAATCACAATCAGCTATTCAAACAGTGAAGAACTAGCCCCTCTTTTAAACACACACTGAGAGCTGGTAGGCTGCAGTATTTCATTAAAGACTGAGGCTGGCCTGAAGATAGCACAGCCAGCAAGGAAGAAGATAAAAAGAGCAGTGCATTCCTGTGTGAAATGTTATATGTATCCAGGTTGTCTCACAATCAGGCACCAACTTCCAGAGCGCTTGTGATCAGGTACCCTATGGCACCTCAGGTATCATTTCCTTCTGCCCAAAGTCATTGTGGCAAGGTTTTGAAATTGCACCCAAGTTCAACTCTCTCGCTGATACATGTTCCAGTCTCACCAGCTGCTTACCAGAGCCTGTACCCCTGAACTGCAATAAATGCCAAGGAAACAATAACTCCTTGAGGAGCTGTTCCTGCCGGTTCTACCTTTCTCCCTACAGGCTCTGACCTCAAGGTCTGTTTATTCAAAGTTTAAGGAGGTTCAGTGTCCAGTCAGTTTCTTCCCAAGAAAAAGTTAGGTTCGAGGACTGTTATTTTTGGTGAGAAACAGATTTCAAGCTCTGACCACTGGATAAGAAAACTCACTTTTTACAAAAGACAAAGAAACCTTTATTAAGGCATGTCAGTGATCTTGACTGGGTTGCATAAGATGGCATTAATTTCATAATCAGTGTCCTTTTTCCACAGAAAGAATGAATAATTCCTCAATCAAGAACTTATCTTAAAGATACAGAGCCTTGTTCTTTTTACAGTCCAAAATAATCTTTGGAATTAAAATATAAATTACTTTTTTCTCATATTTCACACTAATATCAATTGAAATGAAAACTAACTGACACATGCAATTTTACTTATTTATTTAGGGAAATGTCAGCACAATATTTAAAGCCAACATGGAAAAGGAATGATCCTTTATTGCCTGCTTAGGCCTTTCCAGGTATCACATCTACTGAATTTTTTAGGGAAAAGATGCAGGAAAAATGAATGTTGTGAAGCTGGCATGTAAATATTCCTTTGGATATTGTCTGTGACAGCTGGCTCTAGTATAAGAAAAGGTGAATTCCTCGCAACCATGTAATGTTTGAGGAAGTTGACAATTGCTACAATAACTACTGAATATATAGTACAGGTTAGAAATGTGTACTGGGAGACAAGGTTACAGATGTTTTCCAGAAGGTAGAAAACAAAAGGCCAGTTATTTAATTGTTCAGGTCATGAGGACAGGAAAGCCAGACAGTTTTGTGTCTCTATGTGTGAATGATCCCACCTGGCTTCCCAAGGTAGCACTTTGTAATGTACAAAAGTTCAAATCATCTTACTGACAGCAATCAGAGTTCTAGAAGTGTTTTCCCTGCTCCTAAAGTACATTGAGGCAGTTTTTCTCCTGCTGAGGCGAATTTTCTATTAGTCTTACAGACACAATCTGTAAGAACAACATTCTCTACTGCTCCACATAAACCATGAAGTTCTTCATGCAAACGCACTTGATCGATAGTTTCCTGTGAGCAGGACAGTGTGAGAGTGTTTTTCTTAAAACACTCATGTCACTCATGAGGTCATCAGAAACCTCTGCACAACAGGACTTTGTTCTCTCCTTTGCTGGGCAATTCTGACAGCAAAGCTACTTACGCAACAGTGCAGTTGCAGTCCTCCATTTAGAAATTCATCATGAGAGAGGTTTGTATTTTTAAATGTATTGTATTGTTAAGTGTTTTTTTTTAAATGCATGATAGTCTTACAAAAAGTACACGTGGTACATATTATGTTGTACTATTACCAAGTTACACTCTCAAAAGCAAATTCTCTTTGATTTCCAAAAAAGTAAAAGGAAATTAACTGGCAAGTAAACCCAACCTAAATAATGAATCAAACTCCCAGAAATGATTGGTTTAAAAATATTTCTTATTCTTTTATTTTTTTTTTTCATTCATGTAACAGAATTGTCTTTATCATTGTTTCAAAACCTGCAAGGTTTACTGAGGTTACATTTTTTTTAGCTTTTCTCTGCAACTACAGGGAAATTTTCCTCTTAGCTGAAAGCTTAGATTGGCATGGGCCCAGGATTTGTGGCTAAAAAGAAAACATCAGATACCACAAGAGTTGTGATGATATCATACTAAAATCATCTCAAAGAGTCTGGTGGTGAGTCCTGAGTTGGTCACTGGAACGGCTGGCGTGAGTAGATGACTGAGTAACCAAAGGGTTACTCGGGGTTCCTAATAAAACAAGGAAGGGTGGAAATATGGTTTTACCCTCACAAAGATAGCAGAGAACATGCTCAGGCACAAAGATACTTCACTATGTAGCCCTTGGAAGGCAAAGAAACTATGGTGACAGTATAATGCTGTCCTGCTTGTTCTTCCCCACACTCTGCCACCCTTCTGCACTCTTTCCACCCTTTCCTGAGTGTAATACACAACTTGGGTCTGTTGGCACCCACTTTTCTCCAGAAAACTAACCCAAAACCACTTTGGCACCCGCTTTTCTCCAGAAAACTAACCCAAAACAATCTAGTTTTCACTCAAACAGATTATTTTTTTTTTTACTTTTATTTATTGAGTAAAAATGTGTATCTTGTTTATTTTACCACTTGCAACATTTTGCAAGTTTCTTCTCCTTCCACCTTACTCCCTCCCAGTCCTCAAACCCAGGTGTTGTGTAATGCTGTGAATGATCAGCCTGTTTAGAACTGGAAGATCAGCATCTCTGAGAGAGCAGTGAAAAATACTTGAAAAGGTCACCTCTGTGGTACTGTCCCTGCACCTTTCTGATGGGAAAATACAAGGCTTCTGTTGATTTTGCAGAACTAACCAGAAACAAAACAACTTGGATCCAGGCTTCCACTTTCCTTCAGATGCCAGAGACTGATCCCTTTACATAAACTGAAATGTAAGAAACTCAACATGCCACTTATCCTGGATTGAGAGAACTATCTGCAGATTACAGTATCCTCAGTTGTGAAGTGATCATGGTTGGAAAGTGTAGTTTTTAAACGTTATAAGTCTGGCCGTCATGAATCTGAATGCTGGTTTGCTACATAAGTGTTAATCCAACCCTAACCATTCTACGATTCTATTATTCTATATTTAAGCTGCAATTCAAATTTTAAATCCAATTTCAGTGATTAACAGAAGAAACTGGTGAGCTGATGGAAAATTTCAGGTGAGATCTAAACACGTGACTGAAGCAGCAACTGAAGCAAGTACCTTCAAGTGATCTAGATAAATAACAGGTATTTATTTTTCCTTGTTGACTGTGAAAGCTCTTGTCCAGTATTTCTTATTTGAAAAAATACGTTAGTGGTAGAAATACCGGGACGTTGAGAAGCATATGTTGAAAGATAAAACCTTGGATTAACTTCTGAGAAAGCTTAAATGCTCCATTTTTCATTCAATAATATATTTTTTGCAACTGGATTTATCTTTTAGTCAGATCCAAATAAGCAAAGGCTAACAAATACAGCATATTTCATCTTTATGGTGACTCAAGTCACCTCTTTCAATCCCTAAAATACTGACTATATGGGTCTCAGTATGCATATGAGAAATGACCTTGTATCCTCAGCCTGGAGATCAAACCTCCACTCATATCTAATTTTGTCATACTTCTTTTTCCATAAGACCTTAAGTCTCGAAACTGCCAACCTTCATTCAGCTACAAAGAGATTAGACAATTTTTAACCTTGCAAAAAATCAAACTTGGGATATTTGAGTGAATAAAAAAATCAAAGTTATAATTAAACTTGTGTAGACAGAACTGGCCTGCATCACTGTTTGTACTGATTATTGGGCATTGTGTATTGGGGGAAGAAATAAATCAGTGACTTCTGAATCTGTAGCACCGAGTATGAAAACTGAAGACAAGACAGAAGATTTCATATCTCTTTTCAAATACTTCTATGTCTGAATGTTCCACTGTTGGTGACCTTGTGGTATGCCTAGAATTAAGACAAAAACAAAGTTTAATCAATGTGATTCTGATTTGAAATTTTCATCTTCAGCTTCAACAAACGTACACAGAAAACCTCATTCCTCCTACAGAAGAATAAGAGTATCTCACTGATTTAAGTAAAAGCTGTCAATGTTGAAGGAAAAGAGGTCGCTTTACCAAAATAACAGAGATTTGATATGATTTTTCAAAAGAATAAGGAACTACATTGTAAATAGACATACTTGGAATTTCAAATATCACTGGTAACCAAAGTCATAATCTTAATGTTTTGGAAAGGAATAGTCATGAAATATTATAGATTTTTATGTTTTATGACATAAAAGAAAAAATGTATATATGAAAGTTTTCCTTACACCTAAAAAAAAAAAATGATCATGCATTTTCTGCCTGTTAAATGGCTACCTTCCAAAGAGCTCTTGCTACCAAGATTCCTAAATTCTTCAAGTATATTTTCTATTGAAAACTCAGAGATGTATGAAAATGATGTAGATTTCCCTTTTGTTTTGAAGGATTTATCCTCATCATCCTTATGCTCTTTGGGGATAAACACTCACTGAAAAATATGAGTATTGCTTTCTACAGGACATTATCCTAATCATAGCAGTCATGGAGAAATTTACTTCGGAAGCTTTAAGAGGCTATGCAAATTTCTATAATAAATTCCCTTCTGAAGTGTCTAAGCACCATCTTATGCTCATAACCCTGTAATATAAAAGAAAATCAAGTAAATTTAAAAAAGAAAATAGTTTGTGGACATGATTTTTCTGGTAATTGCCTATGTAATATTTCTATCATAAGCATATTTTGGATAATAAGGTCTGCAAGGACCAGTAGGCAGCATCAGTCTCCCTTCGAAGTATAGCTTTTATTGCCCTAGCTGTCAGAGCTGAATGGATTTATCATGTGGTGCTTATAACAACTCGTTAACTGTTATATGCTTGACATGTGGCAATAGCTTAAAACCATTCAGAAGCACAGGCTAAGGCAGGCTTCTGCACAGTGAGGGGCAACATTGCTGGAACAAATATTTCTGCACCTGTGAGAACAGCCTACAGACACTGACTTTCAAATGCTGTTTTCCATCCTGCTGTGAGAAACCTATTTGCATGGTGTGATCCTGTTTTTTGGAAAGGCTGCTCACTCATCTGCAGGGCAGGTGAGGAAAAGCCAGCCTGTGCTTCTCCAGGCCCCATCAATCTGAAAACAGGTGACTTTGAAAAGAAGAAAGTCATGTTCACTCTCACCTTAAATGTCACTGATGGCATAAAATACAATAATATAGAACAAAACCAGCAGGAGATTTGGCACTCCATTCTCCTGGACTAGGATATCAAGAGCCAGGAAGGACTCTGCTTTTGAAACAGCAAAACAGTGCACTTACAGGGCAGTCAGGCTCTGTCCTTTCTTCAAAGCAGTTGCAGGTTTAAAGCAAGAATTATTAGGAAAAATCCAGTAGTGCACACAGGGCAAAAGGCCCAAAAGATTAATTTGATGGCCTCCTCTTGCCTTAAATTCGATAAACAGCAGGCATAAATGTAAAACCAACAGCCATAAAATTAGTACTAAGTTCATCTTTCCTCTTCAACAGTTACTACTGTCCGATCTCTTCCACAGTTACTCTCTTTTTTAACTGTCTGTGGAAAACTTGTGAACCTTTATCTACAGATTTAGTCTCACCCAGGTCAAGGAGGGAAATTAATTCCAGGCCCTCAGCTCTCTCCCAGATAATATCCTGCTGATTTCCTCTTGTGTTGTACCTGCTCTGCATCCACTCACTCGCCTCCTGCTCTCTCTGAGGAAAATAACACATAGGGGAAGGAATTCTCTCGTGGTCTTCAGATTTCTTTACAAAGACAACAGGGCTAGACAGCAGCAGGGCTAGACAGCAGCACATATATCCACACTCTGTGCTGTTTTAAAGGAAGTTTTATTCAGTATTTGTCATGCAATGCCTATTGTATTCTACTAATCTAAGATTAGCCAGGATTTTGATTTGATAGAGATATCCTTCCAAGAGTTGCATTTCTTCATCAGTGCTTAATAGTATCATTTCATGTGAATCATTCATGTAAGCTTATTGCCATGGTGTCCAAGAACCTTACATTTATTTAAAATATATATTTAAGAAACATTTCGATAGCGTGGAGAAAACCCCATTTCCTGATATTACAAATAGAGGCCAATGGCCTAGTCCAAGCAAGGAGGTGTGTCTTTATTTTAAAAGCAGAAAAGTATGCATCTATGTCTCCGTTTTACAGCTACTAAATAATTGGAGAGCTCCAGCAAGATAGAAGACATGACTAGAAATTTATACTCAGGCCTAGATACTTCTCAGGAGTGACTGACTCTTAGTGCCAAATTATTTGCCATTTGAGAAATGAGAGCATTTCTGCAATCTCAGCATTGATGTCTTTGACTTTAAATGGCACACTTTCAGATTTATGACCTGGACAAGTGAGGGAGATTGCACATATCCTTAATAGCTCTGTGAGATGGGGAAGAATGGGATTTCTAACCCCCTTTCCCTGGTTCTTATGTACTGCTATCTTCTGGTAGTTGAAAAAGTTAAAAATATTAGAGCAAGAAATTCCTATGCACTTCCTGTGGGGCATCGCCATTAGACTGCAGTGTTGCTCTCTCCCTAGGTTTTATCTTCTGACTCAATGTCTCCTTAAATACTGCACGTATATTGAAACTTTTCAACAAAAAGGAATGAAAGTTCCTCATTATCCATCTCAGCACATGCTTAGCTAGGGATGTCTGAAGCACTTGTCCTGAATTTCCTTGAAGGAGGTTTCAGCCTCCTTATACTCTTAACAATGGAGACCTACTTCATTAAAAATGAAGCCAGAGGTTTCATTTTCCAGTGGACACTCCTTAAAAAGTATTTTTGTATAATCCACTTTGCACAGAGGGGTACCATAATTTTGGACTGTGCTGCAGGCTGATACAGGTGCTTAACACCACTGAACTTCTTGTGATCATTGGATACAAGTAGTACTACAAGCATTTAGAGAAATAAATATTTTCAGTGTTAGGTATCAGCTGGGAGGAGTTTTTAAACCTTCTCTTTACTGGTGCCAAGTGCTTAAACTCAAACACTTAGTCTAAAAAGAGATTTGCCCAGAAAGCCTGTGAGGAAGGGATAAACAAAGTAATCCCATACTTGGGGTCAACAACTACAACAATAATTAATATCACAGGAAACAATAATTCCTTTCACTGCAGGAGCAGAGAGAAATGGAATTTGTATAGAAGGAAGACAAACCAGGTGTCCATCATGGTCTCTTCTGATTTTAAAGACAAATGAAAGAGGTAAAACCTCAGTAGCCATTAATCAGTTTTACCATATAGCCTGCTGACACATGAGCAGCTCTCCAGTGCTCATCATCCCTAACTATTTCTTCTCTTCATTTGTTTGCTAACCCAAATCACCACACTTTACCTTCAAAGAGCAGGAAAAGCCCTGAGGGAAGAGACTGTCTCTTACTCTTGTTTGCACAGTGCATAGCATGATCCTGACAGGAGCTGCAGGAGCACACAAGCTTAACTTCATTCATCAAATACTCCTTAAAGGAGTATTTTTGAGGGGACAAACTGACTCCAGTAATCCTGAGGAAGTGCAGGCTGGAAATGTTTTTTTTTTATTCATTGATTTGGAGGGTGTGTGGGGTTTTGTTTTTTGTTTTTTTTTTTTTCTCCCCACGAGAAGTGTTGATTAGCACTGTGCTTTATCAATGCTGCTTCAACCCTGGCACACCAGCACCGTAACCATGTCACTCTTGATTTCCTCCCAGGACCTTCAGACTGAATTCTGGGGTTGATTTTTATTTTCTTTTCAATTCAAGATTTTGTTGCCTAAGCAGACTTCATTTCTTCTGTTTGGGCTTCTCTGAGCGTGTTCTCAATGTATAAACTCTTTTTCTGTAACCTCTAGGGAACCAGCACCCATCGGTCACAAACTCCACCTCCTTCTCCTTAGGTTGCCAACACAGTTAAATATATTCTTCTGCAGAATGTTAGAGTGGGTGCAAGTCCTCACTCATGAAGAAATTGTTCACAGGGTACCCCGTCATCTACTTGTATGGTGGAGCTTAGAAGGCTAGGTGTACTTTCACCCTTAGAAGACAAAGCCATTGACAGATTGCAGGAAGCTGATACATTGATTTTTGAAAGTAAAGCTTATTTGTACCTTTTTAAGTAACTCCCAAAACAGCCTCTCTTCAGCTTCAGCTGCTAAAAATGACTGAAGAAAGAGTATTCTCTCTTTTTTCAGCTTTCAAATCTGTATGAAAGCTATTTGGAAAAAACACCATTTGGCTACCTTAGGGGATTGCAGACTGGTTACCAAACCAGGTTGCTCTGCTATTGAAGTAAAGGTATCTCTTGTTACAAATCTGACTACTGGGTAGCATACTACCTACATGACTAGGTTCAGGGAAAGGACAACTCAGGTGCAGCAATCTCTTCTTGAAAGCTTACTAGAATTTCAGCTCAAGAAGAATGTGAAGCAGCAGCAACAACAGCGCAAGGGTGCATGCCCAACATGGAATTAGAGTTTCCTGGGAACTATGTCTGCAGCCAGTGTTTCTGAGTTTTTGACGATGACTCTCACAATTCCACATCTGCCAGTGGCCCCTTAATCTAACTGCTGCAGTTTGGTAGAGAAACTCAGTTGATGTTCTTTCTAGCCACCAGGTTTCTGGAAAGTCATGAACAACTACAGCAACATAGGCTGCCGTTATTCTCTGAAAAAAAACCCAGTCAGCTTGAAAATAACATGCTTTCATTATAGCTATTTTTCTTAGTTTACTGTTTTGTCATTTCTTAAAGTCCTTGTATTGGTTGAAGCCAGGGGACAGAGGATGGGGAATTCACATGCACTCCAGCAAGTCATCTTTCCCTAACTGAGTGGAAAGCAAACAAGATGCCTCATTTCTTTCTCATCCTTTATGACACCCCACAAAGACAGATTATAACATTTCACCTGAATGGCTGGTGAATCTTGTATGGATTTGTTCAGAAACTGGCAGACTAATACAGCCATGGCATTCAACAAGCAGCTCATGTGATAAGGCAGTTTGCCAGCACTATGAAACAAATGCCATTATCATATATCCCTTGAAAAAAGAAAAAAGAAAAAAGAAAAAAGAAAAAAGAAAAAAGAAAAAAGAAAAAAGAAAAAAGAAAAAAGAAAAAAGAAAAAAGAAAAGAAAAGAAGAAAAGGAAAGAAAAGGAAAGAAAAGGAAAGAAAAGGAAAGGAAAGGAAAGGAAAGAAAAGGAAAGAAAAGGAAAGAAAAGGAAAGAAAAGAAAAGAAAGAAAAGAAAAGAAAAGAAAAGAAAAGAAAAGAAAAGAAAAGAAAAGAAAAGAAAAGAAAAGAAAAGAAAAGAAAAGAAAAGAAAAGAAAAGAAAAGAAAAGAAAAGAAGAAAAGAAAAGAAAAGAAAAGAAAAGAAAAGAAAAGAAAAGAGAAGAGAAAAGAAAAGAAAAGAAAAGAAAAGGAAAAGAAAAGAAAAGAAAAGAGAAAAGAAAAGAAAAGAAAAGAAAAGAAAAGAAAAGAAAAGAAAAGAAAAGAAAAGAAAAGAAAAGAAAAGAAAAGAAAAGAAAAGAAAAAAAAGAAAAGAAAAGAAAAGAAAAGAAAAGAAAAGAAAAGAAAAGAAAAGAAAAGAAAAGAAAAGAAAAGAAAAGAAAAGAAAAGAAAAGAAAAGAAAAGAAAAGAAAAGAAAAGAAAAGAAAAGAAAAGAAAAGAAAAGAAAAGAAAAGAAAAGGTACATGGCTTCGGTTTTGGTTTCGGTTTGTGGGATTTTGTGGGGCTTTTTTTCATTTTACGAGGAAATTTATTGAGCAGTTTCCTGTAAATATAGGAGACAATGAATGAACTCAAATCTAAAGAAAATAATATGGTAAGTGGAATGAAGTTGTGATGCTTTGTGACTGCTTTACAAATTCTCATGTTGTTTGCAAACAAAATGTAGAAAGTTAAACTCTATATCACAGTTCTGCAGAGTAAACAGCTTCTTGCTCGACTAATTTCATGAATATTGGAGACTCTTTTCCCTCTATAAAATATCCAAGTATCTGGGAATAAAGAAACCTGAACACACAGTACTGAAGTATGCAGTTTTTGCCAGAACCATTGGACTTGATGCAAAATACATGAAGAAACAACTTTGGTCAATGAAATACAGCACAAACTGTGCTCACTTTTGCAGTTAGGATCTGCTCCCATGAGAACATGCTGCTAAGTTTTACACTGAAATCCCCCCCTCCAGGAAACCAGCTTCCTGAGCCTCAGGCGAAGCTTTGCCATCAGAAAGTTGGCAAAGACGATCTTCAGATAATTCCAGTGGTTCACCCTGTTGTAAGTCTTCAAACAAAACCTTCTGATTAAAACAAAAGAAAAAAGATGCAACTACCTGTTGATTGTACTCTCATACTAAATCAAGCACTGCTTATCAATTAGATCATAGTGTGCTCAGCCCTGCAAGTCAGCAGGAAAGTTAGAAGTCATCTTGTCCTAAATTAATCTATTAGCATAAGTGTTTGCAATGTTGTATTTCAAGCTGAACTGAACGGAAACTGATATAACATACTTACTTAAAAAAAAAAGCTGTGAAGAGGATATAATTAAAGCAATCTTTCAGTTCACTTAGATTGCTACCTGAAGTTTTCCCTTGTGCTTCTGTCTTTTTTACACTTCCTCTAAGCCATTGCAAAAACCGCTGCCTCACTTTGCTCCTGTTTGCTGAAACAGAACATTGTCTAAAATTCTGTTTGTCTTATATGAACAACAATGAAGTACTATAAAGCAAGCTGAAGTTGTCAGACAGGTTTCTACTTTTACAGATATTATTACTCCTTTATAAGCTTTAGCTTGCTAATGGCAAATACCCTAAAATTTTATTTTATTAAGAATTTTGTGGGGTTTGGTTATAACTTGCAAGGTAAACCATAGTTATAACTACCACTTGACTAACACAGATTCTTAACGAGATCCAGCATATATCAGAATTCCCATATCCCATTAATGACGTAAACTTGTCACAGAACACACAAGAAAAGAAAAAATATTTTAGCAATATAAATGGCACAATCTCAGCCCTAAAAGAATAAATACCATGTTATTTATTTCTTGCCTTCTGAGCCAGGAGGAAACGAGGGTATATACTGGAACAATATCCATTTGAAGAGCATTTAACTGCATTTGAAGTTTTGAAGATATCTAAAGATATCCAGAAAAAAAAAAATAAATATGGGAATATCAGTAAGGCCTTGCAGCTCTATGGAGGCTGCTGGTATGTTTCTGGTTAAAATTACCAGCAGCAGACCAATTTCTCACAACCTTCACTTAAGGGCTTTTTCACTTGCACCAGGAGAAAGCTTTTGTCTTTGCATATAAGATCTTACTGCAGGAAAAGAGTAACTCTTGTACTCTTCATGCAAGTTTACCCCACCAAAATTTCATTTGGCCAGTTTGTGGATACCTGACATATGAAGGTGATGGCATTTCATTTTCATGAATGCTGCCTCCTTAAGAGTTTTATATACCTTTGTCTCCAAATTGGAGAGATACCAACTTGATAGGTGGACCACTTGGTAGATTAAGAAGTGGCTGGATGGCCACATGCAAAGAGTTGTGGTCAACAGCTCAATGTCCAACTGGAAACTGGTAACGAGTGGTGTCCCCCAGGGATCGGTGTTGGGACCGGTCTTGTTCAACATCTTTGTGGGTGACATGGACAGTGGGATTGAGCGCGCCCTCAGCAAGTTTGCCGATGACACCAAGCTGTGTGATTCGGTTGATACGTTGGAGAGAAGGAATGCCATCCAGAGGGACCTTGACACGCTTGTGAGGTGGGCTGATGCCAACCTGATGAAGTTTAACCACGCCAAGTGTAAGGTCCTACACCTGGGTCGGAGCAATGCCAGGCACAGCTACAGGTTGGGCAGGGAAGAGATTCAGAGCAGCCCTGTGGAGAAGGACTTGGGGGTGTTGGTCGATATAAAAATAAACATGAGCCGGCAGTGTGTGCTTGCAGCCCAGAAAGCCAACCGTATCCTGGGCTGCATCAAAAGAAGTGTGACCAACAGGTCGAGGGAGGTGATCCTGCCCCTCTGCTCTCGTGAGACCTCACTTGGAGTATTGTGTGCAGTTCTGGTGTCCTCAACATCAAAAGGACATGGAACTGTTGGAACAAGTGCAGAGGAGGGCCACGAGGATGTTCAGGGGACTGGAGCACCTCCTGTATGAAGATAGGCTGACAAAGTTGGGGCTGTTCAGCCTGGAGAAGAGAAGGCTGCATGGAGACCTCATAGCAGCCTTCCAATACCTGAAGGGGGCCTATAGGGATGCTGGGGAAGGACTCTTCATGAGGGACTGTAGTGAGAGGACAAGGGGTAATGTGTTCAAACTTCAACAGGGGAAGTTCTTTACTGTAAGGATGGTGAGGCCCTGGAATGGGTTGCCCAGGGAAGCTGTGAATGCTCCATCGCTGGCGGTGTTCAAGGCTGGTTTGGACAGGGCCTTGGGTGGCATGGTTTAGTGGGAGGTATCCCTGCCCATGGCAGGAGGGTTGGAACTAGATGATCTTCAGGTCCTTTCCAACCCCAAATACTCTATGATTCTAAATGTGGTTGATGTAGGGCATTCTGATTACCAAGGGGCAACTCAAATCTCAAATTTGTGAAGAAGCTACAAGGAGAAGTGACTTTGAAAAATCTCAGAATTTAAAAAGCTTAAAATATACTAAAATGGTGTAGCATTTTATGATCTGTGTCTAGTTTTTAGTCTTAGGTGCTTTGAAAGTAGGTCTTTTGGGAGAATTTAATCCAGTAAGTCTGGATATGCCTACACTAGCACAGCCAGAGAGCATTGCTTCGGTTAGAATCAATATTCTGTTGTCAAACCATGGGATTCCTGGACCAAGGACAGAGGCTGGAAATGTTTGCCCTGTACTTAAGGAAAAGGGCATTTCATAGGAGAGAAATCTGTCTCGTACCTATTGGTCTCAGTGTCAGCTTGTGCGTCCTGGCCACATGAATTTTTAATGCTGGTGTAGTATAACCCTCCTAAAAACCTGAAAAGAAGGCAGTAGTGATTTCTCACATTCACTTTGAGTTTCATTTCTCTCACTTATAACTCAGGCAGAATTTTAGGGACACTTCAGCTCTGTAGCAGCACGAACTTCCACATAGTAAATGTAAATAAATAAATAAATCTCAGTAGGCTAAATCAGCTTGGTATAGACTTCTGGTTGTATATCACTGATTATTCACATATTTTATCATCTAATTAAGTGTTGCTCCCTCCACCATTAGCATCTGATAAAAAATATCATTTTCCAGAGCATAAAAGCAATATTTATCTATTCTGTTATAGTTGACTACATAGTTCTTGTTCACTAGGAAATTGCAGTGTCAACTTTATTGGCACAATTTAATTTTATTTACCAGGAAACAACATTCTTCAACCGGAATAACTGGTTGTGGCTTTTTATTTTTCAAAGTTACATCGAAGTGAGCATTTAGAGAACAAAGTAAATATTTAATTAGTAACAATTTATGAAAGCAAGTGCCTCTATAGGAAGTGCACTTTCCCCTTTTTTATGTAAGAGGCTCATTGTTTCCAAACAGGAATTTTGCCAGAAAATCACTGTATGACACACATAAAAGGAGACAGTGTAATCCACCAGTAGTGATCATAAGTAATGCATAACCATTGTTGCTTTATCTTTTGGCAAATGTTACCCAGAGTAAAGAGGCCTCTTTTGCATGCCACATGAGGCTGTTTGTGTTATAAATGTTTATTGCATTGAAATCTCAGAAATACTTATTTGTGCAAACTGGCGCTTTTACTAGCTGGTATATTCAGAGAGTGCCAACACCTTATTGCTCTAAATCACCATCCTTAGGGCTGGCATTATAGAACAAGCAAATACCTCTAAAAGCATGTAAAAATGAAATAAGAAGCCTGTTCCACTTTGTCGTTGCCTGGGTAGTTTTTCTGTTGCCCACTGTATCTCTTATGTCTTCCCCAGGGGTCCCTGTCCTACCCATAGCACAGCTCACAGCAGTCACAAAAACTACCACAGCCTTGTCTCCTTCTGTGGCTACTTCTATGAGCAACAGAACAATTAAGGGTAATTATGAGCGATTAACTACTGAGATAGATAGCCTCACTGGGCTCTAGTTACTCTTTGTGAAGCTCTGCTCAGTCAACAATCCTTCACAGATAACTAACTTCACTGCCCAGGGGTTGCAGCAGTAAAGGCCCTAAGAAGATACATAAATGGCCCTAAAGGCTCAATATTTACCAAAAGGAAGTTCTCCTATTCCTCTACCAGAGGAAAACAGTGAGAAATGGACTCCTGAGATTATTTGCAAGTGTCGCTGGGGACCTCTGACATCGGATGTTTCTCAGAGAGTTCAGCTGAAGCGCACTGTGTCCCAAGGTTGACAGAGAGTCTCAAGGGGCAAATAGGGACAAGCTGATATAACAGAGCCAGCTGTCAGGGCCATCTGTGCCATAAACCTGCTGGTCCATGGAGTTCCCCGTGAAGCGACTTTTCCTTATCTACCATTACTTTGGGCGCGAATTATGTACATTGACTCTCAAAGGGGCAGGTCAAAGCTCCATAACAGCTTCAGTGAGGAAACAAGCCCCAGCACTTACGGTGTCTAGGGTCACAGTTATACAGACTCGAGGAAGTGAGTGTTGGATCCTCGTATCTTAGGGACAACTGAAAGTACAAAATGTAAACTTACACTGGGATGCTCTTTCCCATGTAATCTCTTCCACTGGATGGTGTTTTCTTAGGAATATGTGAGACACTGACCTCCCCAAAACAATCAGAGGTGACTCTATCTCTTTTCAGTAACTGACAGTCTTGAGCAGGGTAGGCAAAATATGAAACTTTCTTTTCAGTAACATAAGTAACATGAGTCACTGAAGAGCAATCTTGTAAGTGCTGAATCTACAACTGATTTACAGAGAGCTATCCATGCTTAAAATTAAGTATTAACTGTAACATTTGGATGGCTAGGTACCAAAATTCTTAGTTTCTTGGAGAATCAGATTCTTTGACAGTGCATGTGGCACAGATAAGCATGGTAGAATGGAGGAAATATTGCATCACAGATGAATGCCATTATCTCTATTAAAGTTTTGGTTTTACTATTGGAAATAGTTTACTGTTTTCCTAATAGTTACCTTAACAATACAGATGACTCTGATATAAACTCTCTTCAGTCTTCACAGTTTCAAAACCACGTAAAATTATAGAAATAGCAGATTCTGAGGTTTAAAAATTGCACTTGAGGTATCTGAAAAAAAAAAATAAAACTTGTTACATTTTTTCCCCTTTTTTGTCTACTGAAGCATTCTACTTCTGTATTAAAATATCTTCGGTTTATGAATGTCTGAAGTGATTTCCTGGAAAGACAATGGTGGCAGTAATGCTGGTACTCAGAGTAAAAACAAATGCATACCAAAGATCTGTTCTGTGATTCCATAGAAATATTATTCATTGGTTTAATTGGCCATAGAGCTCAGTAACAGGGATAATAGTTGTCCCTACTGTCAGTGTTGCTCTTTGCCTTTACAAGAGTACTCTCAAAGTTTCTCTTACAGTAGAGAGCACTCTGGAAGTGTGAAAGTGCTATCATTTACACTGAGGATGAGTGGTAGCACAATATGTAATTTTTGATAACCTTTCGTTAACAAGGTATAACAAAAATTATGCCTTATTATGACAATTCCCACCTAAAGTGTGAAATATTGTATCCATTTTCTGCTTCAGAAGTTCTGTCAAACTACATGAAATAGGTAAGTTGATTAGCTGTGAGGACTGTTATCTGTTACACAACAGACAAAAGCTCAAATGCTGCTTTTGGAAGTAAATAAAATCACAGTTACAAGTACTATAATTTTAATCCTTCTTGATCACAAAAGATAACAAACTTCTCTGTACAGTGGAACTCATTCATAATTTTGAAATCAACACACAGAGAAGATTAGATTTTAAACTCCCTTCTGTTTTCAAAGCAAAAAATTTAATCAAGACAAAAATATTTATGATAAATGGAAGCTACACACATGATTTCTATTAGGAAATTTTTTATTTTCTGTAGAAATATGGCAAGAACAAGGAGTTGTATTTTTGTCAGCCATCATTCACATGAAAGAAACCCACTTGAAATATAGTTGAAATCACACTTTGAAGACTTCTAGTAAATTTGTATGAAGTTTCTGGACACAACACATAAAACTTATTTTTACAGAAATCATGGCATGTCAACATATATTCTATTAATATTGAACCTTTAGGATAATATTTATATCTTACTTTATTTGTATTTTCTAAATTCTGTATTTTACAAATAAGTATATATTTTTAAAATATGCATGTAATATTAGGTACTTTTTAATAAAGATAGAAGTACTAGAAATGTCAGAGTTCAATACGTCGTTTGAAATTGTTGTATTTGTTTATGGTTAGAAATAGGAACTCTGAGATATAATTACTTTAACTTTGAAACAAGAAGTTCTCAACAGAGCTGAGAATAAGCTAGAGGTGGAATTTTATCTCGAACCTGGACTTGTGCAAAGCGTTTGACATTGTCTCACATGATATCCTTGTCTCTAAGTTGAAGAGACATCAATTTGATAGATGGACCACTCGGTGGATAAAGAACTGGCTGGATGACCGCACGCAAAGAGTTGTGGTCAATGGCTCAATATCCAGCTGGAGACCAGTAACAAGTGGTGTCTCTCAGGGATCAGTGTTGGGACCGGTCTTGTTCAACAGAGAAGAAATTCAGAGCAGCCCTGTGGAGAAGGACTTGGGGGTGTTGGTGGATGAAAAAATAAACATGAGCCGGCAGTGTGCGCTCGCAGCCCAGAAAGCCAACCGTATCCTGGGCTGCATCAAAAGCAGCGTGACCAACAGGTCCAGGGAGGTGATCCTGCCCCTCTGCTCTCGTGAGACCTCACTTGGAGTATTGTGTCCAGTTCTGGTGCCCTCAACATCAAAAGGACATGGAACTGTTGGAACAAGTGCAGAGGAGGGCCACGAGGATGATCAGGGGACTGGAGCACCTTCCATATGAAGATAGGCTGAGAAAGTTGGGGCTGTTGAGCCTGGAGAAGAGAAGGCTGCATGGAGACCTCATAGCAGCCTTCCAATACCTGAAGGAAGCCTATAGGGATGCTGGGGAGGCACTCTTCATGAGGGACTGTAGTGAGAGGACAAGGGGTAATGGGTTCAAACTTCAACAGGGGAAGTTTAGATTGGGTATGAGGAAGAAGTTCTTTACTGTAAGGATGGTGAGGCCCTGGAATGGGTTGCCCAGGGAAGTTGTGAATGTTCCATTGCTGGCGGTGTTCAAGGCTGGTTTGGACAGAGCCTTGCGTGATATGGTTTAGTGGGAGGTATCCCTGCCCATGGCAGGGGGGTTGGAACTCGATGATCTTGAGGTCCTTTCCAACCCTAACTATTCTATGATTCTATGAATCTATGAAATTGGATAGAGTTTGCTATTGACATTTGAAGAAAGTCAACATTTGTTTCACAGTTGTTGGTTACAAGCACGTAACTGCTGCTTCAAATGTAGTTGTTTGGGGCATGATCATTCTGGTATCCAGCAGATACTGAGCTTTATCTCGCAGGTGTTTTGCAGTGTATTTTATGTTTACAATAAGACATCAGAAAGTGTACTGGTTGTTTCTTGCTTTTGGCTTGGCTTGTACAACGTGTCTTATTGCAGAGGTGCATGCCTTTGATTGCATCTGTTTGTTATGTGAGCCCCAGGATAAGTTATCCTAAGAATTATAATAATGTCAGATCCAAATCCAAATTAGGTCCAGAGACCAAAACTGCTTTTAAAAGTTGCTCTAAGAGGTTGATAAGACATCATCACAGACATATTGTCCATAGGAGTTGACAATTCAACAGCATATTTATTTTCTGAATTATATTTGATAAATTTTATGTTTAATTTGACAAATACAAACAATTGCCGATTACAGAAACATCAGTGATCCTGATCAGTGAGGATGTTGAGTCTGTTTATACTGGAGGACAGAAAAAAGTCTGGATAATTACTTTTATGAAGCGGCCCTAAGAAGTACAGCACAGGGTTTCATCCAAAAAGGCCAACATGAAAACAGAATGCAGGACTTTTAATGGAGTATTCAATGAAAGAAGAGAAACACACTTTGAATACAACCAAATGCTAAAGAGCTATCGGGAGGCACAACAAAACACTGCTCAGGAAATACTTGCTGAAAAATCGAGCTGACAAAATAGAAGCTCTAGTTCAGTGCTCCAACTTTCATTCTCACAGGCAAGAGGAGACAAAAATTGACTTTGAGTCACACTGTTCACATCCAGATTTGACCGAGATTTGTCACAACAGTGTATGTTCTGGTATAAAATGTTCAATATCCTAATCTGTTCTCTTTCTAAGCCTTTTTAAGAATGCTGTATATCAACACAATGCATAACTGTCTGGAGATTTTCCTCAGTGCTAAAGTTCCTCTTTGCTGTCTTAAATTCATCAAGATGTCCACTACTGATTCTTCTAGCTTGCACATGTCTTCTATTGTCACACATTTAATTCTCAGGCAAGTTATACAAAATGCAGCTCTCAGTCAGCTTCAAGCTCCAGTATTTCTGTGTACTCCTCCCTTGCCTGAGTAATTCCAGTCTGTTCCATGCACTTTCTTTAAAGGTGGCCATTTCTATTCTAAATCCCCTGTTGCTCATAATAGGTAGATTTCATGCCCTGTCTTGTGTTTCGGATTACACTGACTGATGCCTTTGGATTTCACTGGACATACATGTGCATGCATTTACATAGTTACTAAGCTTCAACGTAAATACCCCTTAAAGATCAAGGTGATAATGTCTCCAAAACTCAAGACTAAAGGCTAACGTATTATTTAGACCCTATAAGATGAATTTTTCAGTTGTTCTAGTATTAAGCAGTGAGTACAGTGTCTGAAGAACAAAGACGTTGCAGTGCTGGTCAGGGAGAGAATTTCAAACGGGCTGGCAGGGAGTGAATTTCAAAACTGGACTGAAGGATGTCTCCATATGTAATCCCCATGTGAGGGGATACCCAGCCCTTCACTCTGCAGACTTGGGCCAGCAGATGAAATCTTAGACATACCACTGTCTTGTTATTTTATTGAAATAAAGCAGTGTGTACTTTGCAGGCTTCAGAACTCTCTTTGGAAGCTCTGTATTTGTTCTGAGGTTATTTTTACTGTAAATTACTAAAGGACATATTTACATGCCTGACAAAAATTAGTCAAACTCACTTATTAAGCACCAGAGCAGTGAATCTCTGTACAGCCCTGCACCCTCCACCCCGTAACATAGTACTCACCCCATAAATTGATACCTGATCACACTCCTATGTGTTCATACCCACCCTCCCAAGGAGTTTGCATAATAGTGTTATCTTGGTCCAGACTTCACATTACAAGCTTCACATTTCCAGGTTCAATCATTTCATTGCTTTCCCTGTTCCTTTTGTAGTCTTAGGCAGCTATTCCTTAAACAGCACTTTTTGAGGGCTATTTACTCCAAATGGTGAAAACTACTGGTATGTGGCAATGAGATTTCTATCTGAGAGGGGTGTCTGGATCCATCCCCACTTCGCAGGACAGTTCATGTGTTTCACTTTAAGCATAAGAGGACTTGAAGTGATCTCATCCAGCAAGTAGTGCACGCTCATTTCAGGTGGGGTACAGTGCCAGACAAGTGCTGCGTTCGGCTAGCTAATTAGGCTGTCTTTTTGTCCCCTTGCTTTGCTTCCGGCCCTTTGGGGAAGCAGTTTTTAGCAACAGGCAGGTAAAAATGAATTACTGTTTGGAAAACTTTCCTTGAAAATATTCTTTGCTTCATTCTGCTTGGAGAGACTTGGTCAAAGGTAAGGTATTTGTTAAGTAATGATTCAAAACCTAATGATATATGAACTTGACTCCGGGGCAGCCAGAGTTTTTGGGTTAGAATTGATGTTAACCTGCAGCAAATCTCTACAGAAGCTCTTCTGTGGTCTCTTGCCTCTCCTTTTTCTTTGTTAAAATGTGCTTTCTTCACTCATGCTTTTTCCTGAAATAACATTTTTTTAAAAGTATGCTGCAGAAGCAGTGTGGATAGTGAAGAAGTAAAAAAAAATTCTGGGAGGTGGGGAAAAAAATAGAAGAAAACTGTCTGGTTTACCTCTCCCAGTTAAAAGTCTGATGCGCAATCTATGTGCACTGCCTGTGGCATTTTCCAGTCCTCTCTTGAAGATTTTAAAGCAAAAGACCTTTGAGAGGAGGCTGAGAGAGTGTGGTTTGGTAAATATGGAAAAGGGATGAGAGAGGGAAGAGTCTTTTTGCTTTCTTTTGCTACTTAATGAGTATCTATAGAGAAACTGAAAAAAGGCATTTATTGGAGGTGCACCCTGAAAGTCCGAGAGGCAGCAGGCACATATTTCTGCAAAGAACTTTTCAATCAGATGTAATTAAAAAATTAATCTCAGTGTGGGTCAAACCGTTTGCCCGGAGATTTTTCGGGAATCTCTCATTTAGCAGAGACTGGCAACTCAACTTGACAATGACATGACTAACCCCAACTAACTTTTAGTTTGATCCTGCTTTGGGCAGGACGTTGAACCAGATGGCCTCCATAGGCCCATTCCAACCTCAATTACTCTTTTTTTTCAATAATTTAGCAGTAGAACCCGTGTCAGAGATATGATTAGAAACAAGGAATATATTTATCATCTTCATGTTCCCATTTTATACTTTCTATCTGGGTTTTTTTTTTTTCTTCCTTTTTATTCTTCAGCTCTGATATTTGTGGTACAGCAGTGTTGGAACGAACACCTTTCTTGACCTATCAAAACAATTTGCACAATTTAAAACACTTATCTACGTAAGAATCATGAAGTTTTTTACAGTTATGGCATTCCTTATGAAACGACAAGTTATATAATAACAATAATAAAATAATAAAATAAAATATAAAATAAAATAAAATAAACCAAAACAAAACAAAATAAAATAAAACAAATAAAAATAAAATAAAATAAAACAAACTAAACTAAAATAAAATAAATACGTTTACAAGAATTGGGAGAAATAATCAGGAAAAAACTTTCCCAAAACTTCAAAATTTTGAAAACTCACCTGAATTGTTTGCATAATAATTTTTTTATTATTTTTAGATCAACCTGGTGTGTTTTCCATGCTGCTAAGAAAGTCCCTTATCTTACCTCAAGACTCCAGTAGTATGAAGATCAAAGAGCTGATGCTCATTATCATACCTAGCCATGGTTACATGGTTACTTCCAAAGAACAGTAGGTAGTACCTAATCAGGTAGGACATGTGGCATTTGTTGTGGTTCACAGGGATTTCCCACTATGACACTCAGTGCTCAAGTGCATCTTAATGTCACCAGTACTCTTAAGTATTTGTGCTGCATTTTTCATATTGTAGCACTATCTCAAGTGTTGCAATTTTTGGGCAATTTTGGATAAAATTCTTTGTCTGAAAAATTTTTCAGAATGAAAGTAGATCAAAAATTGTTGTTCTTTGTACTGCAATGAAAACTTCTGCTTAACTTTTTCCTGTGCATAAACCGTACAAACACTGCACTCTGGAAAAGATACTTGCATCCTGTGCCATAATATTTATAAATCTGTATTAATTTCGCAACTTAAAACAAAGGCTTTGCTTCCACATGCTTAGAGAAAGTAAAATTGCCCAAACCCCTCATCAGCTTGGGCCAGATCGAGTTGTTGTCTGCCTTGAGATCTTGGCACAGGAATTTGGAGTGGAGGTCAAGCTGGGTGGTCAGGGTCCCTGCCAGCAGCACAGCTTTTTGGCCATGCCAGGCAGTACAAAGGAAACTCCATATCTGACTGAGGAGGAAGACATAAATGGGTCTTCATAGAGAAAAGGCAGATGTTAAAGTATAACTTTTGCAATTAAATATAATCCAAGAAACAAATGCCTGTGACTAAAAGGCCCTCACTGACCACCAAGGTGGTCTCCCTTAATGGTGTTCATCAGTTTTCCTGTGACATAAAATCTAATTTTTATGTGCTTAGATAAATTGTCTCTATATGCTATCTGTGTGACTTATAACATCATGAAATTAATTTGGACTCCTAAAAACTATTTTGATGTATAGAGTCCTGAATTTATTTGTTTAATTGGAACTATGCAGCTTTATGTTAGCTATTTGTCATAGCTTGGTCACCCAGAATTTTCACTTGTCCCTTACTTACATGTATTTTAGGATCTTAAAATATTTATCTAACCTAAAATATTCCTATATTTCTCACATCTAATCTAAAAGAAATGTTGAAGTCTCATGGTTTTGTTTTTACTGCAAGCACTTTTCTGTAACTATTACATGTTTTACCCAGTTCACAAAAATTTCTGTTGTATACATTCTGGTCCACATTTGTTTGCTACAAATGGGTTTTCTAACCTGTTGAACTGCAGTACCTCATTTGTAAGTGGCTGTCAACTCACAGGAATACAGTGACTTATTTTAAGCAGTAGACTGGAGGAGTGTAAGAACATGAAAACTTGCTAACATTTTTACAGGCTCAAAGCTTCGTATAAGCAGTTGGAAGTGAAAATAAGAATAGCACTGAAATTGTTTAACCAGAAAATGAACTGCAGGGAAAAGTTAAGATTTGTTGCTGAAATACAAGTGCTTCCTTCTAGAAAACAAGGCAGTTTTGTTCTCTTTAGCAAGGTCATGCAGCTAATTCATTTCATCTAACTTTAAGCAACCATTTTTAAAGCATTTGGTTTATTAGACTTAGGGCTTTGAGCTGATATAGATTGTTGGGGCACCAGCAAACCTTTGGAGTTACGTCAGCTCGGGATCTGGTGCTTCATTTATTGTCCTGTGTCTTCCACATAAATAAAAGTGTTTATAACAAGATTTCTTCTCACAGGATTTTGCAGGTCATGGATGGGGCTACCAGCAGCAGGAACTCCCTGAAATAGTTTTCAGGTTCATGTGTAATAGGATATGCTGCTGCGTTCTCCCCCTGGCCCCTCCTCCTCTTACCCAGACGACAGTACAGCCCCAAAGACCACAGAAGATGTGCTATGCACAGCTGTTGGAAGGATCTTGCTTTTCACAAAGATCCAGTATGGACTGGTAAGGCTACCTATGACTACCTATGCGTCCTCCCAAGGATGCCTCCTCCCTCCAGAAGGTACAAAACCAGTCTGAATGCCCTGTAGAGAAGGATCAGTCCTAAAATTCAGTTTGGCTTCCAAATTTTTGGAAGGAAAATGGGATAAGAAAAATGCCAAGTTATGATATGTGTGTATTGGTCCAAGGGTGCAGCCATTCTGACTCAAAGTCTGGTGTCAGTGCAGCCCCACTGTGGGACCTGTGCTCAGTCTGACTGCAAAAGCAGGTGTGAGAAGGTGCTGGAGCTAAAGCTGCCTCACTGCAAGTACAAAGTTCCATGGCTGCAGCTACTGGACTGTAGCAGCTAGTAACCCAAGGAATAATGAATTAATGAACTAGAAATACGAATTAAAAAATTAAAACGGAGGGAAAAGGGGGTTAAAGGGAACCTGTAGAGGGTAACTCAGTAAGACCAAAGCTCAGCATGCTTCAGTCTGCAGGAAAGGCTCACCCGTCCATCCTTGAGTGAGATCTACCTGCAGAACTGTTTCATCTGGCCTGAGAAGCGTATTAGTGCTTTGCCTAGCACTGTGCTGGTCTTGGCTATCTATTGCATGTGTTACCCAATAAATAACTGCTGTGCTCCCTTTGTGCTGTGTACAGCCTGCTTGCAAAGTCTCTTTACCATGTGGTGCAAAGGTGCCTGAACCAGGGTGACTCATGAGGGAGAGTACTGTGCATTGTTGGCATAAAGATTCCTGTTAACTTCAGTGTTTGCACTTCACTACAAGTATTTTAATTATTGATAAAAGCATGATAAGGAGGGAATGGAAAGAGACAATTAATGGGAAGGGACAGAGGAATGGGGAAGAAAGGAGAAAACCAAAGTAAAAATATTATCTGAAGCACATCACTAATAAGATACTGTACTGAAAGGCAAGAGTATGTCCATGCAATAGCTGAGATCACCATCATGAGCAGGAGAAGGTTTCTGAGGCCTCCATGGTGTTCCACAGACTGCCCTGCACCCCTACCAATTCAGGGTGGCAATTTGTCCCTATGGGTGTGTGGTGGGGCACTGACTCCTTCAGATCTGTTCTCCATGAGGCTCACACCAGGGTTGAGAACCAAGGAGGGAAAACAGGAAAAGAGCAGCGTGTGGGATAGAGATGGAAAAAGGCAGAAGAAAGAAAAGCAACCTGTCTGAAAAAGTGAAGTAGTTATCCCACAGTAGAACAGAGGTATGATAATTTGGATTTTGTCACATTTTTCTTGGTCTAAGTGTACCTAGCCATAGAGAGAGTTTGCATATGATCTGATTATCAGTTAAAATGTTAACCTTTAGTATTCTGAATCTTAACTATTAAAGCTTGCTTGAAGTATAAATTTCTTTTTTTTTTTGTGCGTGAAAATGCGTCATTGATGAAATATTTATTATATACTGACCAAAACCAATCCCTATGTAATGGATATGTGTATGTTTCCTTTTACTGCTGAGGGAAATTCTGTGTGCAACATGGCACAGAACAGATCATTCAGTTTTTTCTACTACAAGAGCATGGAATATCTCAGATGCATCTCATTAGCTTTTCTGAATGTGTGTCTCTAATTATGAAGTGCTATAATTGATCATTTTCATTTTCATATTAATTTATGACATAAGAAGATGTGATTGAGGAAATGCACAAAAGGAATACTTTGGTTTGACCTTACAGCTTGTTCCAGCTCTTTGGCTGGTGTCCATCAGGATCATTAAAATCAATTAAGGATTTAAGTACAGGACATCTATTGTTCTGCCATAGAATCAACAGACCCTTTCAAATCTCCTGTAATTTTAGGGATCACAGCAGACAGTTTCAAGAATTACTCTTTAGTGGAATAATAGATTCTAATCTTCCATACAATGACTTTGTTAGATTTATTTGCCTCTTTAAAGGCAAATACATACAATCCCACAGGGGATTGAAATATATATCATGATCTTTAAGAGAGGCATTCAATCCATATTCCATCCCTTATGCTATGGACACGTTGCATGAAAACTGAGGTATAGATTATTTCTCCGGTCAACTTCATTGAAATTGCTAAGTATTCAGTCTGCTAATGGTTGGTCATTTGTAGCTGCAGGTATATTTAGACAGAGGAAAAAGAGGATATTTGTATCTAAGTAACAAAGATGTGGCCCACGTCACAGCTACATGGCTGGATCAGCCGATGGTAGTCATTGCAGCAACTGAAATAAAAAATGTGGGGAAGGACAGACTAACACCATCCTTTAGGCCCAGAAGCTGTGCTACTGTTATAATAACTTGGAGTCAGAAATGAGCTTGACTTGTTTGGTGAAATAGGATTATTTTGTATGAAGCATGGCTCCATTTAGAAACTGTAAACTCAGAGCTGGGGCAGCGTTCTTTCATATTTGTGTAGCATCTCACAAATGGGACTGCTAGTGCCTAGGAGTGTCAGTGCTCATGCTGGGTAAATGCTAAATGACTCTTATGCTTTTTATTATTTAGTGGCTATTGCTGGGTTATGGAGGAGCTGGTGCTAAATATAATCAGTTTCAATCATAGTGAAATATTACAGACCAGATAACCATGCTGGAAACTAAGGATGAATTGAGAATTATACCACACACTTTATTTATGACTGAGTTTAATACATATGAAGGAGAAATAAATGAGGAAATTCCCTAAAGTCAACGCCTACAGTTACATTAGATCTTATTTATGGGCACTGAGGAAGCATACCTTACATAAAGCCAAGAGTTTGTTGCTTGTATAATCTAAATTGAAAAAGTCTAATTGTTTTTAGTCCACATCTAAATGTTACAGAAAAAAAAAAAAGAGAGAAAAATGGAATTAGCAATGGTATACACACACATCTTAGTTTCTACCACTTTTCCTGGAGTTATGTTTTCCCTTTCTCTGCTCCAGAAATGGGGGGTTTTATGACAAGCTCTCTGGAGTCCTTCAGCAGGAGGAGCACCATCTTCGTGTTGACGGTTTCACGGCATTCTTACATGTTTGCTGACATGCTTTCATACTTCACTCTTCATCTGCAGCTCCATGTTACATCCAAACTTGCAACACATGGTATTTTTTTGCAATGCTGGGTACTATTTCTATGTTATCTTTTCCACTCCCAGATCTGCATTTCTTTGGCCAGCCATGGCTGAGCAGTTTATAGCCTTGGAGCCTCCAGTGTCAGCCCCTGCCACATCTCACCATTTAGCTGCATTAGGTGCCTTCACTTCCCAAGGCTGCTGTCTCACCAACCTGTATTTCTGTGTGTGACATCATTACAGCACAGTCATTAAATCATGGTGATACCATAGAAAGAAAGAACAAAGGAAAACGAATTAGCTGTAGACACCTGGCAATTAGGAGAAATGTAACAGCTAAACCACATTAAAATAAATCTGCTGGCAGGTCAGTGAAAGTTCAGGCAGAGCAGGAATGAGCAGATCTGAGGCTTTGCAAGCGCAGTACAACACTTACAGCAGTTTGCTGACAATGGCAATTCCATATTATAGAGCTACAGGGTAACACTATTACTTACATGTAAATTCAGCAGTAAATCCTATAAAATTCATATTTTCTTCCTCTGATGAGATGCTTAATTCAACATTAATATGTTATCTGCCTGCAGTGGGAAATAATCACTCATTTTTTTTCTGCTGAAAAGCCAGATCAAATATGTTTCCATATCCAGTGGGAGGACTCCTAAGCAATGGTTACTGCATAATTTGTAATAAACTGTCATAAAGGTGTCTACATCAAAGAAAAGTGAGTAATATATCAGAGATGTAACTTCACTTTATAATGTGGTTTCCAGGTTACGTGAGGAGAAGTGTAAACATAAGCATAATACACGTCATAGTCCATAATATCATATATATTTTTTACCAGCATATATTGATAACATTTCTTTCTTCTTAATTTGGGAAGAAATGCTCAATTTCTATGTTGGCAATGTGAAGACATTAGAAGTTATGTGGTTTTTTGATTTTTTTTTTTTGTTGTGTTGTTTTTTTTTTTTTTTAAATTAGCAGGCTACCCTGTTCCTCCTTGCTCCTCAAGTTCTCATGCAAATACCCCACCAGGCTGCAACTAGCTCTGCCACTATCAAGGCAGCGGCAGAGGTGAGCATCCCTTCCACCTGGGGACACCTCGTCAAGCAGGGCAAGAGAGACACCCAGGAGAGGGCTGCAAGAAAGAATGGTATCAGGGAGAGTTCTCCTGTCCCTCAGTCATGGACAAAGGTGCAACCACTAGCTGTATGACAAGCTCAGAGAGAGGATGGTGGGGGACCTTGGAGATTCCCTGCTGTGGCCCCCATGTAGAAGCAGGGCCAGAGACTCCCTGTCTCCTTGCATGATGCTGGCATGACTTCTGAGGGCTCCTCCATCCTTTTCTGTCTTGCACAAGAAGGTACCAAGTACATTTCTAAAAATGATATGTGTCTGCCAAAGCCAGAGGCAGGAGTTAAGCAGCCTGCCACTCCTTGGCTTGCCCTAGCAGCTAGCCGGGAAGCCACAAACTGCTGACAGCTGAAAATTCATCATTAAAATATTCCTTACAGTCAGTCTTTCTCCTACCACCAGCAAATCCCCAAAGTCAAGACAAACAGGGTGACCCTGACAAGGAGCTGACTATTGGCTTGCGTGTGCCAGCTATCAGGTTTTACTATCACTGTTTTCTGTCTTGGCAGAGCTATTCCTAATTGTGTGTCAAGAACATTTCCTGCCTCAGAAAGCAATAATCTATACTGGTAAAGAAATAAACCACCTAAGGTATCTCCATGAGCCAGACTGTCTTTCTTTCCTAACAGGACTTTGACGACTCAGCACCCCAATTTGAGCGGTGTATGGGCAAGCCCCAAATCCCCAAATAGCAAGGGATCAAAAAAGGAGAAAAGAGCATTTGCTTAAATACTTCAGAGCCAGTAGAAACTGCAGGATTCCACATTGTCCTGGGTTCAGCAGTAGCAGTCCTTTTTTCTCCTTCTTAGTAGCTGGTGCAGCACTGTGTTTTTGAGTTTTGGCCTGGGAACAGCACTGATAATACCAACGTTTTCAGTTGCTGCTCAGTAATATTTAGTCTGACCAAGGACTTCCTGAGCCTCATGTTCTGCCAGGGAGGAGGGGAAGCCGGGAGGAAGCAGGGACAGGACACCTGACCCAAACTGACCAAAGAGGTATTCCATAGCACAGCACGTCATGTCCAGGATGTAAAAACTGGTGTCAGGGACCTGGAAGAGTGGGCTCACTGCTTGGTCGGGCTTGGTATCGGGTGGTGAGTGGTTGTATTCTCTTCCCTTGTTTCCCTTATCATTATTATTATTGGTGGTAGCAGTAGTGGTTTGCGTTATACCTCAGTTACTGGACTGTTCTTATCTCTACCCATGGGAGTTACATTCTTTTGATTCTCCTCCCACCCCTTCGGGAGTGGAAGGGGAGGAAGGGGAGGAGAGACTCCAGAGATTGTGGTTTTTCTGAGTCACTGATGCGCTTAAACCACAACAGTTCTTTTTGGTGCTCAACATGGGGCACGAAGGGCTGAGATAACAACATGATTAACAGTCACTCATCACAATGCTTATTTATTGGCTCTCAAAGTTGTTCCTCTTGATCTCACAGTTTCAGCATGTTGTACCTTACTTACAGCTGGTATTTGCTGTCTTAGTGTTTATCAGATGGGGGGCTTGAGCTAAGGTTCTTGTTTTATTGTACTTTATGGTAATGCCTTGTAATACAGGCGGGCTCCAACAGCAGGGCGGGATGGACGCGGCTGTGGACTTGTACCTGGCTGCCTGGCTGTTCTTCACCGTCCTGGCCCTCGTCCTCGCCTCCATCTTTGTGAGGCTGCGGGGAGCCGAGGGGGATCCGGCCCCGGGGCGGTGGAACTGGCCCAGGAGAGCGGCCCCAGGGACCAGGAGGCCACGAATGATGCGGCTGCTGAGCAGCGGGAGGGCGTGGCAGAGGAGCTGAGCCCCGCAGCCAAGCCCACCCCTGCGGCAGAAGAGAGCATCCCCTGGCAGCCACCTGCCAAGCCCCGCAAGCCCAAGCCCTAGGAGGATGCAGGAGACCACGAAGCACTTCCCAGCAAGGCAGAGGAGGAAGATCTGGACTCAAACGAAGAGGAGCTGGTGGTGAGAGAGCCGGCAAGCACAGCAGCTACACCAGCCCCAGTGACAAGTACAGTAGCATCATTTGAGAGTTCTGAAGGGTTTGAATGGCCTTTGGGTACCCTTGAGACCTGCCTGCTGATTCTGATGGGGAACACCATGTTGGTATGCATAGAGTGTGTTTTACCCACGACCACTTTGTCTGGTCCCGAGAGTTAAGCAGAGTCAGGTTTGGGCCTTGTCTGGGGTTAGACTACGATGATGTAGGATGACCAAAAGATTTTCTCCGAGGCTGGGCAGCCATGAGTGGCAGGGTGTGTGGGACAGTATGGGCAAGTATCTAGTCCACTGGGCCCCTCCAGTGCTTTGGAAGCGTCACCACATGCAGTCTTCATTTGAAACACTAAACACTGTAAAGGGCAGGATACAAGCAAACATACCTGGGGAACAGAGGAACTTTTGCAAGAAAATGCTCTGTTAATACTCATTAATTTATATCATTTATGTGGAGTGGGCAAAGCAACACTATGGGGAAAAAAACCCTGCATATATTTATTCATTTCTATGAAGCAAATGTTATAAGGACGGGTCTGCAATTTGTAGTTAACTGCCTGGTGTTTCTTCAACTCTAACATTCTGACATTTCAGATTATAACATCTTTCTCTCATGGAATCAATGGGAAGAACATTCGCAATTCAGAGCCCATGTCGAAAGAAACATACAAAACCAAATCATATCTGTTATATTAATGTTTTCTTAACAAAAGCAAAAAAATGCTTCCGAATGCCATCAGAGTTTATGGATATTTTTGGAGCAGTTTATAATTGTCTCCGAAAGCCTGAGGTCCTGGTGTTTTGTAGTGTAATTGCCACACCTGAACTGCTTAGTCTGATTTTTTTTCTTTGGCAACTGTTAGCTATTTATATCTGGAAGATAGGAACTTCAATAGATCTAGGAAATAGACCATTATGGTTTTCAGTGTTACAGACTGTTTTTTCTGATTCCTCATTATGTTTTTAATCTTAAATTCCTTTCAGACCCTTTCATTTTACTTGAGAATTAGACATATAGCATCTTATGCTACTACTATAATAATCAATTTTGTCTTTACAATTTTAGCTTTCAGGTATTTCAGTACTGTATTTTATATAACACGTCGTAGTTTACTTTCAATCCTGATTACCTTGGAAGAAAAAACAAAGCTGTTTATTGCTTTAATTAATCATCAGCTGGCACAGTTATTTCATTTTCTGTTACACAGATTACAAGTCCTGGAAAAAAAGTCTAATAAAGGTAAAATGTCTAAAAGGTAATAAAATTACTTTTAAAGAACTGAACCATGCAGGTTTAGTGTAGTTTACACAGATTTCTAAGTGGCACGTGTTGCAGATAAAAGGGGCAATGTACACATCCCTTTTACTTCAGTTACTATTATTATGTTCAGAACAAAAATAAGCCTTAAATTTACCAGAATAAAAGCAGAGTTAAAAAGTTCCCATTTAACTCCAGTTCCTCCACTTACTTTTTTGTTTTGTTTTGTTTTGTTTTGTTTTGTTTTGTTTTGTTTTGTTTTGTTTTGTTTTTACCTGGAAAACACTTCAACAAAGGCTTGACATAATATTTTATGGAAAATATTCAATACACAGAATCACAGAATAGTAAGGGCTGGAAAGGACCTCAAGATCATCGAGTTCCAACCCCCCCGCCATGGGCAGGGACACCTCCCACTAAACCATGCCATCTAAGGCTATGTCCAACCCCACCTTGAACGCCGCCAGGGATGAAGCATTCACAACTTCCCTGGGCAACCCATTCCAGGGCCCCACCACCCTCACAGTATAGAACTTCTTCCTCAGATCCAATCTAAACCTCCCCTGTTTAAGTTTAAACCCATTACCCCTTGTCCTCTCACTACAGTCCCTCATGAAGAGTCCCTCCCCAGCATCCCTATAGGCCCCCTTCAGGTATTGGAAGGCTGCTATGAGGTCTCCATGCAGCCTTCTCTTCTCAGGCTGAACAGCCCCAACTTTCTCAGCCTATCTTCATACGAGAGGTGCTCCAGCCCCCTGATCATTTTCGTGGCCCTCCTCTGGACCTGTTCTAACACTTCCATGTCCTTTTTATGTTGAGGACACCAGAACTGCACACAATACTCCAAGTGAGGTCTCACGAGAGCAGAGTAGAGGGGCAGGATCACCTCCCTCGACCTGCTGGTCACACTCCTTTTGATGCAGCCCAGGATACGGTTGGCCTTCTGGGCTGCAAGCGCACACTGCCGGCTCATGTTCATTTTTTCATCAACCCACACCCCCAAGTCCTTCTCCGCAGGGCTGCTCTCAATCTCCTCCCCGCCCAACCTGTAGCTGTGCCTGGCATTGCTCCCACCCAGGTGGAGGACTTTGCACTTAGCATGGTTGAACTTCATCAGGTTGGCATCAGCCCACCTCACAAGCGTGTCAAGGTCCCTCTGGATGGCATTCCTTCCCTCCAATGTATCAACCGAACCACACAGCTTGGTGTCATCGGCAAACTTGCTGAGGGCGCACTCAATCCCACTGTCCATGTCACTCACAAAGATGTTGAACAAGACCGGTCCCAACACCGATCCCTGGGGGACACCACTCATTACTGGTCTCCAGCTGGACACTGAGCCACTGAGCACTACTCTTTGCGTGCGGCCATCCAGCCAGTTCTTTATCCACAGAGTGGTCCACCTATCAAATTGATGTCTCTCCAACTTAGAGAGAAGGATGTCATGGGAGACAGTGTCAAAGGCTTTACACAAGTCCAGGTAGATGACATCAACCGCTCTGCCCCTGTCCATCAGTTCCGTAGCCCCTTCATAGAAGGTCACCAGATTGGTTAGGCAGGATTTCCCCTTAGTGAAGCCATGCTGGCTGTCCCCAAGCACCTTGTTGGTTTTCATGTGCCTTAGCATGGCTTCCAGGATAATCCGCTCCAAGATTTTGCCAGGCACAGAGGTGAGACTGACTGGTCTGTAATTCCCCGGCTCATCCATTTTTCCCTTCTTAAAAATGGGGGTTATATTTCCCTTTTTCCAGTCATCGGGAACTTCACCTGACTGCCATGATTTTTCAAATATGATGGACAGTGGCTTAGCAACTTCATTTGCCAGCTCCTTCAGGACCCTTGGATGGATTTCATCCGGTCCCATGGACTTGTATACATTCAGGTTCCTAAGGTGGTCCCGAACAAGATCCTCCCCCACAGTGGGCCCAGGGTCCCCACCCTCACCGTCCCCGCGCCTGCCTTCCAAGACTTGGGTGGTGTGGTCAGAGCATTTGCCCGTAAAGACTGAGGCAAAGAAGTCATTAAGAACCTCAGCCTTCTCCAAATCCAGGGTAGCCAGTTCTCCCGATAGCTTCTGGAGAGGGCCCACGGTGTCCCTAACCTGTCTCTTATCGGCAATGTACCTATAAAATCCCTTCCTGTTATCCTTAACATCCCTAGCCAAGTTTAATTCTAAGTGGGCCTTAGCTTTCCTAACCTGGTCCCTAGCTTCCCGGACAACATCCCTGTATTCTCCCCAGGCCGCCTGACCTTGCTTCCACCTTTTATAAGCCTCTTTTTTCTTTCGAATTTTGCTCAGCAGCTCCTTATCCATCCAAGGAGGTTTCCTGGCCCTCCTGCTGAACTTCCTTCTAGTAGGGATGCATCGCTCCTGAGCTTGCAGCAGGTGATCCTTGAATATCAACCAACAGTCTTGGGCCCCCCTGCCCTCTAGGGCTGTATCCCATGGAACCTTACTGAGCAGGTTCCTGAAGAGGCCAAAGTCTGCTCTCTTGAAGTCCAGGGCAGTGAGCTTGCTGCACACTCTTCTCACTGTCCTGAGGATCTCAAACTCAACCATCTCATGATCACTGCAATCAAGGCTGCCCTGGAGCGTCACATTCCCAACCAGCCCTTCCCTGTTGGTGAGGACGAGCTCAAGCATGGCACCTCTCCTTGTTGGCTCCTCTATTACTTGCAGAAGGAAGTTGTCTTCCACGCAATCGAGGAACCTTCTGGATTGCTTGTACCGGGCCGTACCATGCCTCCAACAGATATCAGGGTGGTTGAAGTCTCCCATGAGAACAAGGGCCTGCAAGCGTGAGGCTGCTCCTATCTGCCTATGGAGCGCTTCGTCCAGCAAGTCCCCTTGGTCAGGCGGTCTGTAACAGATCCCCACAATACCCAGAAGATAATGATATATAATAGAAAACTTAAACATCAGGGAAAAACAACCCCTATATTCAAGAAGGGGAAAATGGGAAACCTGGGAAACTACAGTCAGTCTCACATCTATGCCTCCAGGAACATGGAGCAGATTCTCCTGGAAGACATACTAAAGCACATGAAAAACAACGAGGTGGCTGGTAGCAGCCAACATGGCCTCACTAAGGGGAAATCCTGGCTGACCAATTTGATGGCCTTCTGTGATGGGGCTATGGAACTGACGGATAGGAGCAAGGCAGCTGACATCATCTACATGAGGTTCAATAAAGCCAAGTGCAAGGTCCTACACATGAGTCGGGGCAATCCCAGGCACACCTACAGGCTGGGAGGAGAAGAGATTCAGAGCAGCACTGCAGAGAAAGACTTGGAGGTGTTGGTCAATGAGGAACGTATCATGAGCCAGCTTCAGTGTGCACTCGCAGCCCAGAAAGCCAACCATATCCTGGGCTGCATCAAAAGGTGCATGACCAGCAGGTCAAAGGAGGTGATCCTGCCCATCTACTCTTGTGAGACCTCACTTGGAGTATTGTGTGGAGTTCTGGTGTCCTCAACATAAAAAGGACATGGAACTGTTGGAGCAAGTGCAGAGGAGGGCCACAAGGATGATCAGGGGACTGGAGCACCTTCCATATGAAGACAAGCTAAGAAGAAAGTTGGGGCTGTTCAGCCTGGGGAAGAGAAGGCTGCATGGAGATCTCATAGGAGCCTTCCAGTATCAGAAGGGGGCCTATAAGGATGCTGGGGAGGGACTATTCATTAGGGACTGCAGTGGTAGGATAAGGGGTAATGGGTTAAAACTCAAACAGGGGAAGCTCAGGTTAAATATAAGGAAGAAGTTCTGTATTGTGAGAGTGGTGAGGCACTGGAATGGTTTGTCCAAAGCAGTGGTAAATGCTCCATCCCTGGCAGTGTTCAAGGCCAGGTTGGACAAAGCCCTGGGCTACATGATCTAGTGTGAGTCATCCCTGTACATGGCAGGGGGGTTGGAACTAGATGATCTTAAGGTCCTTTCCTACTCTAACCTTTCTATAATTCTATGATTAGGTTTCACTACTCTGCAATAAATATGGGGAAAGTTATATAATTCCAATGGTGAGCATCTCTTTCTTATGTGAGAATTCTAATTGCTGGATTAAAAAAAAAATAGTTATGTAACTATATAAAAAGAATAAGTAAATTTTTCTTTTCCTTTTTTTTTTTTTTCTTGTATATGCAGCTGTGTCCTAAATGAAATCTGGAGATCGACTTATTATAACCTCTCAAGCTGTTCAGTAAGAAAATGCACATTGTGTATTTGATCCAGTATCGGAGGGAAACCTGCTTCTGAAATAATCCTGAACTGGAAATTGAAATGCAAGTTACCTTCCCATACAAATTAAAAGGAAGAAAGCAGAAACAATCATAAGTGCCTGTTTAAATCAAACTCAAAGCGAATAAGTAATTTTTTCAGAAATTATACCCATTTTTGGCAGCAACAAGAAAGGCTTTGTTTACAGATATTTGTATAATCATTTAAATCCAGGGCTCCTTCCTCACTGTTCATTCATTAAAAAGTTTAGCCAATACAAAAGCTGTTGCTGAATGGAGCAAAGCCAAAATGCAACAGGCCTTACCAATGGAAGCAACTCTTTCGCATTTGCCAGTGTGCTTCTATTTGTACTTTCTTACTGCTACTCCTTATCCATGGGAACAGTTAATTTATGCTTCAACCATATCCCATTTTCTTATTCTACTCTCCATTAGTACAGGATCCGAGTGCAGAAAGGCCTTATATATAGCTCAGGCAGTGCCAGCAGATGGCTTGTTTGCATTATCCTGTCATCACTATAATTTATAGCAACCACTCCCAGAGTAAGACATTAAATTTACCTTATTATCCCTCAAGGACCAGGTTTTAGAGCATATAGTTGAGAGCAGAGTAGAGTTGATGAAGGCTGTAAGGCTTCACACAGTCATCAAATTGATTTTTTTATGTCCCTATGATGCTGAATCACAGATTCATGAAGCTAGGTCAAAAGCGAGGTTTTCATGACAGCATTTCACAAGCACTGGTACCCAGTGATATGTTCTCCTTTGTAAAACATGAAAATGCCAAATGCTAAGTACTTGCTACCCTAAGCCTCTGGCATCCTGCTGGTACAGTAACACAGGAGCTCTATTGACTATTATTTTCCTTGCCATATAAGCCATAATGGTGAATCAGTTCAGAGTCAGAATATTAGCACAGTGGTCATGTTACCAAGAACAGCTGCAGGTCTTCCTTCACCTGCACAAAGAAAACAGCTGGAGTAAATGCTTTTTTTAAGGATTTCTGGATTACTTTAACCTTTTTTCAAAAGCATGTTCCAGAAAAGGCTTCTGTTTATCCTGATATGTAACCAGGTGCCTGTCATATGCTTCAGGAAAGTGCAGCCTGCTGCGTTATTCCTGCCTAGCGGTGGGAGATGAAGAGACTGAGTCAGAAAGAGGCAGCCACCCACATTTGCATCTAAGATAGGATCAATCTTATGTTAAGAAAACAACATAATATGATCCAAACAAACAAACTGATCATTCACTAGCTTCATGAAAGGAGGCATGACAATCCACTACTGACTTACACATAATATTTTGGATTTATGTGTTCTTTTCATCACAGTTTAAGACTTTTTTCACACAGATGCATGTGATAAAGCTGTGAAGTAGCAGAGGTTACTAGGCACACCACACAAAACCTCTGCAAAAACCTCTGTAAGCAGATGAAATATGAATCCCCATAGAACAGTGTAAAGTTTTTATTTTTCTTTCGTATTTCCTCATGCCCTTAGCTGGATGTCTCTCCTCCACCAGAGAACCTGAACTCAATTTGCTGGGCTATGCTTATCTCTTTTATAATACTTACCATCTATCTGCAGTTGTAGGCCATTGGATTGCGGCGGGAGAACATGGACAACGCAGCAACGACCAATGTGATCGAACGTTGACAATTTATTAAACGCAAGCATCAGCTTTTATAGAAAAGTTACAAAGTACTGGAACAGTCCTTATCTGATTGGTTAACTTATGAAACGTCCATAGCAACAGGCCCAGGCCTTGCAAGCAAGGCCTGCTCCGTGGTAATCTGATCTGGCGCCGATATCCTGCTCAGTGCCTTTGTGGCAACCTGAATCGGGTGCTCAGTGCCTTTGTGGAAACCTGAATGCAGGTGCTCAGTGCCTGATTGCGGTGCTCAGTGCCTGATTGCGGTGCTCAGTGCCTTTGTGGTAAGCCTGCTCAGTGCCTCCCCAAGGCAACGTCCTCTTCATGTCGGCACGTAGGCATCCTGTGTTGACCCTTTCAGTAGCCTGTGAAGCCCTCAGCTCACTACTCGAGTGAGGCTAAGTCAGAGGCTGGATTGCTCACAACAAGAAACTCTGCAACAATTCCCTCTTTTTGTTTTTGAGCAATCCAAACGTGTTTCATAGCTTTAGATAATGACCTTTTAACACAACTAAATATAATTCTACACATAATCAACATGACAATCACAATAACAAAAATTTTAGATTCATACAACACATTCCTTCAAAGTCAGTACAACCATGACCCTGTGCTAGCAGCAAAAATCAATGGCTGCACAACTTTGCAGCAAGGCATGTCAGAAAAGCTAGAACATCAAAGAGCAGAATTCCCAACAAACAAGTTTTAAAGTGATCTGTGGCTGGCTGCATGACAAGGCAAAATGCATCTTTGCCAGTTTCATTTGCCCAAGTGATCCACAGATTTACTTGCAGATTTATTCCATGCACAAAACTTGTTATAACATTAACAAAATTTAACAAGATTAACCCAACAAACTTAGTCGGACTCGTGTATGATCCATTACAGCATCCACAGTGGGTGGCATCTTCCACGGACGAGTCCAAGGGCAGGTACCCAATGAATCCCATTATCTGTAAGTAAACACATATATCCTCTGCCTGCTAATTTAACCTCTGCAGGACCTTTCCATAGTCCAGTATTTAAATCTTTGTACTGAACTAGGATTTTCTCAGTTTTATTATCTGTTACTCCTGACTGCATGGCTAGTCCATGAATAACCATAGGCGGTTCATTCCTATCCCCTGCTAATCGCAAAAAATTCAATACATACAATGCTTTGGCCAGTCTCTCTGCAGGTGGGAGTACCTCTCCCCCTTTTTGTTTTAAAAGAAGAGATTTTAGGGTTTGGTGTGCCCGTTCCACTATAGCTTGTCCAGTAGCGGAACGAGCAATGCCTGTAATATGTTTAATTCCCCATGTTGTGCAAAGCTGTAGAAATCGTCGTGATGTATAAGCAGGACCATTATCTGTTTTAATACTTTGTGGAACTCCAAGCACTGCAAAAGACATATAAAGATGGCGTTGTACGTGTTTAACTGTTTCACCTGTCTGAGCAGTTGCCCACAGTGCCATAGAAAAGGTATCAATACAAACATGAACATATTTAAGTCGACCGAATTCTGGAAAATGGGTAACATCCATTTGCCACAGTTGCAGTGGTTGCAAGCCTCTAGGATTAACTCCAATTCCTAGACCAAATCCAATTTTTTGACAGGATGGACAAGATTTTACAATGCCTTGTGCATCACTTAGAGAAATGGCAAACTGCCGTGCAAGCATTTTTGCAGATTGATGCAAAAAGGAATGTGATTCACGGGCTTGTGCAAAACTATTAATGGGTGGTCCAGCCCAAGCAGGAGAAACTAATATATCAGCCCTATTATTAACTATGGCTAATCCATAATTTGATTGGTGGCTGCGAAGATGGGTAATAAAATAGGGAAATTCACGATTCTGCAATAAACGCAACAACATTAGTAACAATTGATATAACCAGTTGTTTTTGACTTCTTTTAGAAGTGATCCTTCAATTCTGTGTACAACTCCAACAATGTACAATGAATCAGAGACAATGTTAAGTGGTGTATCATTCCAGTTTTCAAAGGCCCAAATAACCACGTCTGCAAGGAGTCATCAATAGTACCATTAATCAAATGTCTCTCCCAATGCTGGTTGTTTTGCCAAACACAAGCAGCTAATTTAGAACGCTTGCCAGTGTCTGTAAAAACAGTAGTACCTGACACAGGCGTTTCTGAAGGCTTTGGAAATGTTTCAAACTTCTGATTACTCAACATTGGCAACAGTTTATATGAAGAATAGACATTGCTTATTTCACCTTCAAAGTCTGCTAAAGCACTTTGTAGGGACAGAGAAGTGTGTAACAACCACTCTAAATATTCTTGAACAACAGGGATAACAATTTTTTGAGGATTTTTCCCAGATATTTCCAATGCTCGACTACGTCCTGTCATAATTAACTGAGACAAAATTTCTGGTTTTGTGGTGATGGTTTTCTTTGGTGTAACAGGAGTAAATATCCATTCTAATATTCTAAGGCTACAGGCAACACTACTATCCCATTGCATAATAAGTGCAAAAGGATATGTGCGCTGATAGTCAATATTAATAATCATTAGAATTATGGGAAGTGATAACACAATTCGCTGAGCAAGATTATGACAAATTGTCTCACTGATAATGTCAAGCGCCTTTTGTTGTTCAGGGCCTAAAGACTGGGACTCATCAGCTTTTGTAGAGGTTCCTAACAATTGTATCAAAGGTTTCAAATCATCATTAGTAATGCCAGAAATATTTCTGACCCATTTAATATCCCCGACCAGTTTTTGCACATAATTAAGTGTTCTAACTGTGGAGGTAATTTTTATCTTCTGAGGTTGAATTGCACTGTGGGTAATAACCCAACCCAGATATTTCCATGGTGTAGAATCCTGAATTTTTTCAGGGGCAATTCTCAGACCTCTTGATTCTAAGTCAGATTTTAAGATGGTCAAAATCTTATGCTTTTCTAGTGTTTCTCCACAAATTAATATATCATCCATATAATGATAAATAATCAATTGTGGAAACTTTTGCCGAAAAGGTTTCAAGGCCCAAGCAACAAACTGTTGACATATCGTTGGTGAGTTTTTCATGCCTTGTGGCAACACAACCCAATGATATCGTTTTGCTGGCTCAGACTTATTGATTGAGGGAACAGAAAAGGCAAACTTTTCCATATCCTCTGGATGCAATGCAATTGTAAATAAACAGTCCTTTAAATCAATAATTAGAATTTCCCAGTTTTCAGGCAACATGACAGGTGAGGGCAGACCAGGTTGCAAAGTTCCCATACCTTCCTCTTTATCTTGGTACGTGTGCTCGTGTTCGTCGGTGCGGGCGCGCAGTGGCAGGCACAGGAGAAGCAGCAGGAGCAGCGCGGGGGCCGCGCACAGCTGCAGCCCGGGCGCCAGCACCTCGGGCCTCGGCGTCCACGCACACGCAGCAGGCTCCCCCCCGGAGCCAGCCCGCGCAGCCAACACCTTGAGGAGCCGCGCCGCCCTGCGCCTGTGCGCCTGGCCGGCTCCTCCGCCCGCTCCTCCGGTGCCCCCCCTCCGGGGGAGGGTGGAAGCGCCCCGACCGCCGGGCTGGCGGCGCGCGGCGAGCGGCGGCGGGGGGCAGGTGCCGGGGGCAGCCGCCGCCGCGGGGCCGCGCTTTGCCCGCTCCGGCCTTAGCCGGGCCGGGGCCGCCGCCGGCTCTGGCCGGTCCTGTCGGCCCCTGCGTCGGGACTTACCCCGCGCCCCGCCGCCTGTTTCCATAGACAAAGTACAACCTGGACCAGATCCCTCTCTTGGCCCAAAAGTATTCAGCTTCTCAATTACCTCCTGTAACAAAACTTTCGTCTGATGGTCCTCCTTGGGCTCTCTGGGGGTTTTTCCCCCCGGGGTGGTTGCAACAGAAGTTTTAAGGGAAGATTCAGACGATGAAAACGAAAAACAAACAGGTTCCCTTGGCTGGCAGCAATCTGCGTCCTGTGGGCTAGCCAGTTCTTTTTCAGCGTTACTACTGATAGCTCCGATAACATCTTTACTCCTCTTTTCATTCTTTCCTTTGTCTTGCGGTGGGTTGTGAAAGGCACTCTTTGCAGTTTTAGTTAATTTCCGAGGCCCCGGGGCAGCAAGACGGTGCTCAAAGGGATTCGCGGCAGCAACGGCAGGCAGCACTAAAGGCTCATTTTCCCGCTGGGATATAGGAGGTGAAAGAGCACTTGCGGCAGATGCTACTGCAGCTCGCTCTGGTTTCACTGTCCGTAAAGTCTCACGAATAAGCTTCCATAATGTGGAACATTTCTGTGCTTCCTCTCCAGCCTTGCCGCCATCGCTAACAGTGTCCCATAGCTGCACCCCTTTGGCCTCCCAAGTATAGAGTTCAAGAGCAGTGCCTACACCATCTAGTAACCCTTCATCTTTACTCCATTGTAACAACACCCTCAGGGTGTCCTCTTCATATTTAATCCCTCTCTTAGAAAGGATACGTTTGAGGAGCTTAACTACTGCCTCTTCTTCCTTTGAGAGTGTAGACCCCATCTCCTCTCCGACCGCTCACCTGATCAGGGTGAGATTCCGTCACAGCGCGCTTCCAGCCTCTTTCAGCTCAGCAAGACTCCACTTCTTGCAGGGGCAGCAAGGAATTCACTTCTTACTGCTTCTTCTTCTTGCCGGGGCAGCAAGGATATCCGGCCGGCTTTCCCGCTCCCCTCCTATTCCAGCCGTCTTCAAAGCTCCGGAAAGCGACGACAAGAGGGTCCCTGTTCGGGCGCCACTTGCGGCGGGAGAACATGGACAACGCAGCAACGACCAATGTGATCGAACGTTGACAATTTATTAAACGCAAGCATCAGCTTTTATAGAAAAGTTACAAAGTACTGGAACAGTCCTTATCTGATTGGTTAACTTATGAAACGTCCATAGCAACAGGCCCAGGCCTTGCAAGCAAGGCCTGCTCCGTGGTAATCTGATCTGGCGCCGATATCCTGCTCAGTGCCTTTGTGGCAACCTGAATCGGGTGCTCAGTGCCTTTGTGGAAACCTGAATGCAGGTGCTCAGTGCCTGATTGCGGTGCTCAGTGCCTGATTGCGGTGCTCAGTGCCTTTGTGGTAAGCCTGCTCAGTGCCTCCCCAAGGCAACGTCCTCTTCATGTCGGCACGTAGGCATCCTGTGTTGACCCTTTCAGTAGCCTGTGAAGCCCTCAGCTCACTACTCGAGTGAGGCTAAGTCAGAGGCTGGATTGCTCACAACAAGAAACTCTGCAACATTGGATCTCCAGTTTAAGTATGTTTTGGAGTTAGATACACCTGACCCAATAAACCTGCAAACCATGCCAAACTTGAGTGTGTAGCGCGTGTTAAAGGAATCAAAAAAAGGCACTTTTTACTGTAGGTGGACTTTTCTGACATAATCGGGGTGCTGTGAGTAATGACAGAACTTTATGAGTTGAAGAAACAGTAAACTAATATTTCTTGCCATCTTAATTTTAAAAAATGAATGTTTTAATATGAAAGTTAAAATGTAAGCGAGTTATTTAGATGAAGAGTCATGCTTTAGAGCATACATTTCAGTTTTGATTGTCTTATAAAGGTATTTAAGAAGTACTTCTTACTGAGATTGAAAAATATAGGAACTTGTAGAAGAGCAAAAGACAAAGATGTGCTGGAGGTTTTGGCAAGGAGGAGAGACTGTGGAAGCAGATGACTAAATCTTGTGTTTTCAGCCACAGAAAGCTGTGAACATGAACTAAGATTAAAAAAAAAAGATAAAGATAGGAAAGATAAAGTCATCGAGCATGGAGCACAATGGTACAAAGTAACGAAGAGCAGTAGCTACTCCCATGCAAATATTTGAAGAAATCTGTAATCTGCAAAAGGCTGTTTGCAAAGACAGTCACACAATGTTAGCCCATCCTTGCACTCTCTTGTTTGGCATATGCAAGAAAAACTTTCTGCAGCACCTTGTCCAAACGCTCTTAACTTACCACGTTTATAAGAACTCTATTAGATGTTAGCTTTGCTTGGAAACACAGTGAATTCGTTTCACTGTTAATAAATATAATCTGAATTCAGTATCTTGGCCACACAGAACATGCTGCTTGAGGCAAGGTGCATCCCCCCTAGTCAGCCTTAATGATGGACCTTTGTAACCACTACTATCTGTGTTAGTCAGTACTTTCATTTGTTGATCAGCTCCAAGAGGAGGGTGTCTAGAGCTGGTGTAGGATGCTCCAGAGAAAGCTTCTGCGGGGCAAGTTTCAGCCATGCTGCTTCGGAGCCTAGAATGGGAGAAAGCTGGGGACATGGATAAATCAGAGTTATCAAGGGTAAATAAAAATTGGTAGTATGGCCTGCTCTAGTTCTGGGGAGTTTGCAGGGGAAGTCCAGTCCCTAGGAAACCTGTGCTGGAGAAGAATTTAAATAACATAGAGAAATGCCAACCCAATAACTGAAAGGAAATGAGAAAGGAAATTTATTTGATGTGGGTAATGTAAAGGCTCCAACTTGATAGGCAGGATAGACATGCTCTCTGTCTTGCTGGGCAGTCACTTGAAAGAGAAAAGCTGATCACAAAGGTGGTACACCATAGGATATAGGGTCGCAAACAAGACATGCAAACATAATTTAACGTTAGGACTGGAGATATATACAGGTGGATTCAAGGCATCTTCCATTTATTTAAGAGTCATTCTGCATTCTTCACCCCATAAATAGCAGGATAACTTCCAACAATATGCTCAGGGTTCTGGAAAACAGGCATTTCAAAAGACATAGAAAAAGTTGGGGCTTTTTTTAACTGTAAAGAGTCACATAAGCTTGCCCATGACAGTGAGAATATGCTAATGTTATCTGTCTTATGAACTCCTGATTTCCTTCAGCATGTATCTGGATAGCGTGTACTAATTTTAACATTTTCATTACCCAGAAACTTTCTGCTTGAAAAAAGAAATAAGAATGCATGCTCCTCAAAGGCTGTAGACTTCATAACAGGAAAATCTTTCTGACTCATATAATTAAAACTGAATAGGGGAAAAGTTACTCCTTCCCCACAGGTCTTTACTTATTAAGTCTTGTGCATTACAACATCTACATTGAAAAATAAAGAACTATTACCTTTAATTTTTCATACTTTTTTCAGTTTTTTATACTTCTGCTTTCTTCCATACCTGTATAATGTATGAAAATAAGACTTTCGATACTCTCCAGCTTATTTTGCAGTTTCTCACTTACTGTCTTTTACATATCAAGTTGAAAAATATTTTTCAAGATATACCTTTACCTTACTTTAGAACATCGTATTTCTTTTAGCAATTATGATGATTAAAATCATATTTAATGCTAGTGTGGAAAAATAATTTAGAAATCAAATAAGATGACAAAATGAATTCTCTAAGAGGTTTAATAGCATAACCCATCAATTATATTTGAGATCAAAATTTCACATCATGATGAAGAAAAAACCAAGCTGGACTCTACATGTGCATTCATAACTGCACTGATAGTCTTTGAAAAACAGACATGGAAACACACAATATAAAAAAAAACAAAGCACCAGAAACCTGTAAACATCCAAATCTGTGGTGCTAAATGTAAAAGAAAATATTTACACTTCAAATGAAACATAAACAAATTAGTTGCAAAAAATAATGCTCAAAAACCACTCCACAACTCCAACCTAAATTTTTGAGATGCTCTGCTCTTATATTGCAACACTATAACGGCTCTTAAGAACACCTGCTAGTAGCAGACTAACTGTTGTTCCTCTGAACTGAATTCCCCCAGCTGAGTGAGAGGATGCAAAAATTCATTTTGAAATATTTTTGTATCTAAATATTGAGATAATACCCATTTCTCATGGGGTTAGGCTGTTCGCTGTTCAAAACCACTTCTAAAAAAGGTAAATAAATTCAGTAAATGTCATAAATGTCTTCTTGATGTTCTTTGTTTTCATATTTCAAAAGCTTGTGACATCCAGTCAGGACATATAAACAGTACCATGTGCCAGTGGAAGCTTTCATATCCTGCACCTCACAGATTTTGAATTCTCCACTTCGCCAGTGTGTTTCTCCTGTTCGCTAATGCACCCATAAGCTGTGAAAGTGGTTTACATACATGTCTTGAGCCTTGAAACCTACAGGCTTTCTTCTACTTTTTATATCATTTAAAATGAGCCTAGTATTACATGTGCATGCATGTCATTTGCTTACCCGAAGTGGACTGAGTCAAATACCTACATACTTTGTCAGACTCAGGTCTTCGCCAGTGTTAATGGATTCTTGTATATGCTAGCTCAGGGGAAGGGCATATAACAACACAAGTAGATGATTGCATGAACACAAGAACGATTAAAATCGTAGATAATGCTTACAGAGCGCTGCCAAAGAAAAGTCTTCTGGAAGGATTAAATAATAAATCAAGACTGTACTATGAACAACCCACATATATTCCACTTTCAATGCTCAGATATTCCTCTTTTGGACTTTCTGTCTCCAAGCTCATCATGCAGCACTCACAAAGAACAACAAAAAAGCACTTGCTTCTAGATTAAGCAATTTGTGACTTACATAAAGACAAGCTGATAGATGGGTGTCTGGACTCGTTTAATGAACTCGACACTGTTTCATAGAAAGTGGCAGCTGGTCTTAAATAGCTGCTTTGAAAAAGGTCTCTGTGCTGCCTTTGCTAGCAAGCAGCTAATATGTTACTGTAGGCAGGAACCATACTTACATTAACCTAATAGGCAAGATACAGCATTACCAGTAGTTGCCATATTTCTGTTTGCTTATGTTATAATAAATTGCTATTAGTTCAGGATAAAACTGAACACCAAAGCCCCTTTATGAGTCTATTTGTTTGACACTGGCAGACAACCTTTAAGTAGCTGCATAGTATCTCCACGGAAGGGGACTAGTGACCTGGAAACTCAAGTCAAAAACCTCTTGTCAGTGTTTTCACAGGGATACTAACTAAGCCAAAACAAAAGGCAGCTGGTTTCTTTTTTAAACTAAAATATAGGCTTTATGGAGAGACAGAGTATGCAAGGAAACACTTCTTTCATCAAACTTCTGCAAGTCAGAATTTGTGGCCAACTCGAATTTACTTGTCTCTGTTCCATTTTACCCTAGTGTCCTGGCTGAGATGCAACAAAAAGCATCTACCATGGCCGAAGGCCTTTACTTTGCAGGTGAAATGGTGAAGAGACTACTCCTCCCAGAATGAATTTATAGACCTTTTATCAGGGGCAGAAGTAAAATTTTATTTCAATGTATAAACTTTCAGCCAATTACTATTTCAGTATTATTTTTTAACCAAGCAGTAAAAAAAGGAAAAAAAAACTTCCAGAAATATCCTTTCTGCAAAAAGAAATAGTTCTTTCCTCTTAAATGCTGTGTGTGCCAAGTCATGTTATGTAGAAGCATTTAGTGTCATGACAATAAAGGTGTTTGAAGGAGCAGCTCTTACTGTGATTTTAAATTTGAGTCAAATTTTCCCAAGAATTGTCAACCACTGCTCATTTTTAAATGAGAACTTTCGTTGCTTAGTTTTATAATGAATTCTGTGGAATGTATATGCAGAAGACAAATAATAGCTGTTTGAAAAATACCCCCTTATTTTCTCCCTGTCCAAAAAACAATTTTATACTATCTTAATATTTGTGCTATTTATAATATTTAATATTATTGCTGCTTTAAAAAAAAAAAAAAAAAAAGAAAAAAGAAAGAAAAGCAGCTTGTCATAACAAATTGAAAATGTCATGTCGTTTGGTCTGAATGTTTCTGGTGTGCTGTATATGCTCTACATACCACTACTAGGTGTAAGTGCAAAAAGTCTCACATTTCAGGATAAACTTTTATTTTAAAGTTTCTCGATTCATATAATCAGACTCCAAGTTCTGTTCCCCATTCATGACACTCTGACAAGCCCTTACAACTATGTGAGAATCTTGATTTAATTTTATATGTATTTCTAAATGCTTCTGTGCAGGAGGACTCTGGAAAGAGGCTTAAGCTAATCTTAAATCAAATACAGAAGCCTGTAGAAAACAATACAAAATACTGTAATTACATCATTTTCTTTCTTTTCTTCTTAAAGCCAAAAGCCAACACTATGCCACTTTTGATGAAATCAGAAGTCAGCACAGATCTTTTAACCAAGGTTTTAATTTTACATACATCTATCTATATAATAGCGACCAGCCCAAATTGTCATATCACAACTGCATCATATACATCCAAGCCCATTCTCAGACACAGGCTTAAAAAACTTTCAAATTGTTGAGAAATTATGCTATACTCTATGCATTCCTTAGCACAGATTTCCCTGAAACTGTCTTTCCCACCCAGTTCTAAACATCCTCTCTTAGGTCACATATCTATGGTCCTTTCTTGGAAGGAAAAGATGTTGCTTGTCACCAGAGGAGATAAGATTAAGCTTAGGCTTTCTATGAAATAGTAAAGACAAGGCCAACATAGCTGCGCAGAGCAGGATCATGGAACATTATGGGGATGATGGCTCTTGTCTGGGGATGAGAAGAGAACTGTGTGGTGGCTAGGATCTAAATAGTCTTTGACCTCTCCTAGAGCAGAGAAAGGCAGATGACTGAAGACCAGCAGAAAAGAACAAATTGTAGTTTAGGGATATGCTGGGCCAGAAATAGATCTTTGTGTTTAACAGCCTTGGCTTTTTTATTTTTCTGTAAAAGAAATAATTTTATTTATGTAATCACTTTTGAAACTATGCAGACTCTTGACATCCTAAATATTCTGTGGCAAGAAAGTTCAGTTTAACCCTGTGAAAAAAACTTCCGCATTTGTTTATGTAGAATCAGTTATACCAGTGTGTGGATGACAGGCAGTGAGCAGGTATTGCCTGTTATCTATCCATCTGCTTCATGGCAACAAGGACTGCAGAAATCCCTACCAGTCTCTTTTTTTTCAGTTTGAAATGCAACCATCCTTTAAATACTTCCCCTTGTAAAGACTATTGCATAACTTTGGTCATCTTTGTCAGCTGTCCTCTACACTTTTGCAAACCTATTATATTCTTTTTGAGATGGGAATCAGGATTTCAAGTAATGCCCAATACAGAAAGGTGTGTTATGGCTTAGTGTGGAGACAACATGATGCTTTTCTTGAAATTTCCCATCATCATTCTTTTTACTTTCCAAATTGTTGTTTTTCTTTCAAATATCATGGATATTGATGATTGCTCTCAAAATGTTTGTTAAAAATAGACAAAAATGTAATGATGATTTCTGTAATTACTAGGCTTGACAGTGTTGTAAAACCACCTTTAGTTCATCAAAGTTGCAACTAGTATAGCCTGCTGACTCTACACTGTATGTGGATTTTAACATGTGCATGTACTCTCAAATGATCTTTGGCAGACTGTTACCAGTTCCTCAAGTGTCTGTTAGCATTATGGTAAATTACGCATCGTGATTATAGTTTGCTCCTGCCTGCTTCCAAATTGGTTGTTATTTATTCAGGCATGATAATGACCTTGATTTTGAAAGCATAAAAATATTTGTGGTGGCTGAATATTTTTTGTAGATTATTTTAAAGGCATTTTTACCTTGATATCCACATGGCATATCCACTGATGAGGTCTAAGGATCGCATAAAAAAAATTACTTGTCTTAAAAAGGATTTGTATTTCATAGAATCATAGAATAGTTAGGGTTGGAAAGGACCTTAATTAGATCACCTAGTTCCAACCCCCCTGCCATGGACAGGGACACCTCCCATTAAACCATGCCATCCAAGGCTATGCCCAACCCGGTCTTGAACACCGCCAGCAATGGAGCATTCACAGCTTCCCTTAGCAACCCATTTCAGTGTCTCACCACCCTTACAGTAAAGAACTTCTTCCTCATATCCAATCTAAACTTCCCCTGTTTAAGTTTGAACCAGTTACCCCTTATCCTATCACCACAGTCCCTAATGAAGAGTCCCTCCCCAAATCTCTATAGGCCCTCTTCAGGTATTGGAAGGCTGCTATGAGGTCTCCACGCAGCCTTCTCTTCTCCAGGCTGAACAGCCCCGATTTTCTTAGCCTATCTTCATACGAGAGCTGCTCCAGTCGCCTGATCATCCTCGTGGCCCTTCTTTGGACTTGTTCCAACAGTTCCATGTCCTTTTTATGTTGAGGACACCAGAAGTGCACACAATACTCCAAGTGAGGTCTCACAAGAGCAGAGTAAAGGGGCAGGTTCACCTCCTTAGTCCTGCTGGTCATGCACCTTTTGATGCAGCCCAGGATATGGTTGGCTTTCTGGGCTGCGAGCGCACGCGGAAGCCAGCTCATGTTCACTTTCTCATCAACCAACACCCCCAAGTCCTTCTCTGCAGGGCTGCTCCGAATATCCTCCCTGCCCAACCCGCAGCCGTGCCCGGGATTCCCCCAACCCAGGTGCAGGACCCTGCACTTGTATTTCCTTCACCATGTTTCTTGCAAGATTCATTTTAAGTGTGCCAGAAATTGGCAGCATATAAAAAGCAAAAAGGCTTCTTTATTAAGCTGATACAAGTGGTTTCTTAGTTTTATTGCCAACCTAGTCTAGGGATTTCCTACAGCAGTGGGAAACACACTCTGTGGGTAGGGCCAAATACAGCCTACTTGAAGACAATGCAATTGTCTCTCAGTGAAGATTTGTTGCATTGCTAATGCATACGAACAGCTAGCCTGCATTACCTGCCACTCTACCTCAATGTGTCTTGTATTTGTAACTCTTCCTGTCACAATTCTTATCAGCGCAAAGGGTGCCTTGATGCAGACACAACACTGCAAATGGAGCTGTAATCAGAAATAATGTTTGCATGTGGCAGAACAGCTGGTGCAGACGATAGCTCTGTGGACAGTACTGCAAGCACAACATTCATCTGGGAGCAGAGCTGGATGAATGTAGCATAATGAGATTTCAGAATATTTTTGTGAAACCTGATGAATCTTCTGCTAGTATCAGAGGCCCTCCATACTCTTTTGTTCACAGAACAGCAAAACTGGAAGGTTTTCTTATTATTCATGTAAGAGACCTGCACATTTTCAATAGTTCAGTGATAATCCAAAGGAAATATTGGGGGCTTCCTCTGTGAACACATACAGAGTGATTTGATGTTCATATAATTTGCTATGAATATACAATACTCATTGCAATCAGTCATAGGCAATTTACTTGTCTAAACTGATGTTGCCAGCAGTTCCCCAAATAATTATGAATAGTAAAAGTACAATAATATTTGTGGTTTGAGAAGAGGTTATTCATACACAGATATATACCCCTATACTTGGCACTGGTGAGGCCACACCTTGAATCCTGTGTTCAGTTCTGGGCCCTTCACACCAAGGGAGATATTGAGTTGCCGCAGTGGGTCCAGAAAAGAGCAACGAAACTGGTGAAGGGTCTGGAGCACAAGCCTGATGAGGAGTGGCTGAGGGAACTGGGGTTATTTAGTCCAGAGAAAAGAAGTCTCGGGTGACCTTATCACTCTCTACAACTACTCGAAAGGAGGTTGTAGTGAGGTAGGGGTCAGTCTCTTCTCCCAAGTAACAAGTGGAAGGGCAAGAGGTAATGGCCTCAAGTTGTGCCAGGGAAAGTTTAGACTGGATATTAAGAAAAGCTCTTCATCAAAAGAGTGGTCAGGTATTGGAACAGGCTCCTGAGGGAAGTGGTGGAATTACCATCCCTGTTCAAAACCTGTGTAGATGAGGCCCTTAGTGACCTGGTTTAGTGGTGGACTTGACAGTTCTGTGGTAAGAGTTGAACTTGGTAATCTTAAAGGTCTTTTCCAACCTGGTTGATTCTATGATTCTGTATAGTAACTATATCTAATAACTGGGACAGAGTCCCAATCCAGTTCATTCTCAGATTGATTACACCTGGCTTTACAGCCTTTGAACTTGAAGACAACTACTCTTACGTACACCTCACAGCCACAACTTCTTCATTAACTGCAAGAAAAGCCATGAGATGATAAATCTTCAAAAAACTAAACTCTCCCTGATTGATGGGTACTCTTTGTTATTAGGCTGACTCATCTTTGAGACCTGTGCAAGGACATACCCCGTACATATTCTATAATAACACATGTACATATTATATAATAAAACATATTATGAATATGTATTCATTAATATCTAACACTTTTTCCTATAACAGTCTCCAAGGTAAGGTAGAAACATGCGGTGGACAAGAATGCTGGCAGGCAGAAAACAGTGTTAAAGGAATGGTTACTAGTGGGTCATTTTCAAAGTAGAAGCCTGTGTGTGGTTACAGTTAAAATTTTTTGTTCTTTGCGTTAGAAGTGAAATAATCATATTCTTTTTCATTTTCAGATGAAACAGAGGAGCACTGTGGAGGATACAACACAATATCTTTAGATACCACTTTCCTAAACCATGTCTCTGTATACCTCAGCTTTGCTCAGACCAGGTCATTATGACTTAGCACCTTCCTGGAAAGGATTTCAATTCAAAGCATATGCAGATTACTCTGAAATAGATTTTAGTCAATAGAGATTAATTAAGTTATTAGATTTTAGGTTAGGGAATAGCCAACTTACTGCTAGTTCTGCAGGAGACTACGGAGTTCATTGATAGTGATTCGTAAATCAGGCATGTATCAAAAGGGATTTCTGCTCTGAAAAGAAAAACAAAGCATCTCATGGGATGTGCAAGCAAGACACATATGAGATGAGAAGTAATCCTCTAGCTTTACTCAACTGAACTTCAAGGGTCAACTTTAACCCCTGTTTTAAAAAGGTTGCTGAACAGCTAAGACTACATTCAAACAGCAAAAGGTGATGAAAGTAATAAAAAACCCTTCTGTTGTTTTCCAAAACACATGGAAGTGCGAATACTGATGTTAATGGAGTAGCACGACATCAGCGATATTCTTCAACTCTGTTTCTCGGTATATTGACTTGAAGGCAGAACCTACTTTGGTTCATCCTGGTGATTAGCAGACTGAAACAAATTTAAACCTGGTGGAAGCTTACTTTCTTGACGTCAATGAATCCAGTTTCATGTACACTGAATCTAAAATTGGCACTGAGAGCATGAGTGCTGTTACTTTCTTAATTTAAAATAATTACTATTTCCATGGGGACAAGCCCACCCATTCATTGTTCTTAGTGTTAACCCACCCATCCATTCTCCTTTCTGATCCCATTTGTTCTATTTTAATTTCCTTATCTTCTGTATTTCCTTCTTGAATTCTAGTATTTATTTTGAACTATAAAAGCTAATGAGATCTGCCAGAAACCTAAAATTCAAAACTAGAGTACAGGTGATTATAATGTTATCAGAATTGTTATCTAACTGTTGGCATGTAGTCCACAGTCATGCCAAAAACTTCAGTAAATTAATTTATTAAGCTTATAATAAAACAATCAGTAAATTTAAACTGAAAACATTTTTCTTTACATTTAAGAATGAATTACTATTTATATTTTAGTAAGATGTAACATAAAACTGAACCCTCTACATTGGGACGCCTTTTCATTATTACATAGAAATAATTGTTTATGCATATGCTCATTTATTTCTAAATGCAGTAAGTGTGAAATGAATGCCACAAAAAGCCAGATTTGATGCCATTAATGACAACAGGATGACTGCAAATAAAAATAATGAAAGACACATTCAGCAGAATTTAGCTTCATGAGCATACTCCATCTCCTGTGGCTTGAAGACTAACAGCTCCAACTGAGCCACCCTTAGTGAATTGGCTGTATTGTGTTACTGCACTTACACTGCACTATGTCTTTGGCAAGTGTACTATTTTTCTGATACAGCAAACATATTTTATTCAGCATGTGTTATGTGCTAAGATCATGTGTATGGACAGCTTGGATGAAATATGAAGAAATAGTTTGCTTACAATCATTCATTTTATCCTAAGGTAACTATTAGGTATCTTGGCTTTTGAATCACAGGGTGGAGCTATAGACAGTGTTATATTTATGACTAATAAAATTTGATATACACCCACTGACCTCAAAAAGGGGTTTTACTAGTGTAGGACATTAGCCAGTGAGTACTGAGATGCAAGTGATGTTAAACCTCTTGAAAGACAGTTCTGAACCTCTTTGGGACACTCATTACATTGAACTTCACCATCAGAAGTTGACAGAAATACTATGAATCCCAATAGACACTTGTTCTCTAGTATTTGATTCAGGAATTTGTTGCGGATGAAGTCATTCACTTCACTCATAAGAGATGATCAACAATATGCTTTATTGATATAACAACATTAAATGGAAAATGCAACAGTGGTTTAACAAGATTCGATGGCAGAATACACTTATTTATTATATAGAAGACAGGCTCAGACAAAACTGTCAGGGAGAACCTTGAATTGAGTCATGACGTTCAGAAAGAACCTTCTTGCTTTCTAAACTTCTCATAGAAGAGACTAGGTGTAGTTGAATCCACTCCTAGCCCTAGATTTGGTTTATGTCTAAAAGATCATATACACACAATCAATCCTTTATATCACTTAGCTAAAGTTTTGCACGCTATCAATCACTTACCTAGAATCTGTACACACTAAAGTGGGGAGTGGGAAGCGTACTGACATAGGATTGTAATTTGAAATCTATGCTCTAATCAGAATCTAGTTATTGATATGAAAATTCAGATATACAGAGACAAATAACCTAACTATTTCCGACAACAAATACTGAAAAAGTCACTGCGGAGCAGACAACAACTTTCTAACTACACAAGTCACTGGGATGTGAAAGAATTAAACTAAAGCCCCTGGTCTGAATTATTAAGTTAGATTTTTCTTACTTGACTGTTCTAAATGAATCCAGAGGCTCTTGTTTTCACAGGAGTGAAGCTTTTGTCAAAATTAATACAAATCTGATGAAATACTGTGTTATCTGAACAGCCATAGAAGTACAAAGGTTAAATCTTATCTTTTCTTCTTCTCAAAACTTGTAAATCCTTTAAGACCAAAACATGCAAGTGTCCTTATCCTTGGCTGGCTTGATTGGGTACAGAGGATACTGAGTATATTTTAATTTAATTAATGTTATTCCCTCATTTCTATCAAAATTTCTGAAGCCCATCTCTCAAACTTCACCCCTTGAAAAATATTTTCTAATCAGTGCCAACCTGATCCACTTTACTAAAACTAGTGATTTACTTGATTTTATTGCAGCACCTCCTGAGACTTTGATGAAGTTTAATTCCTTCCATTTTCTTTTTTCAAACACTTTAGTGGAATAAATTTACTGTTTTGCTATACTGAAATTTTCTTTGTTGTTCCATCATCTTTGTATAAAGCAAGACCCTAAATGATAAGTTTGACTGTACTACAGCAACTTTCTACAGCTAAACAGTGTTATTACTTGTGGGGCAAGCAATGTTATTTTCTTATAAAACTGCTAAATTATTAAATATGTTTATGTGCTATGAGAACATACATTCTTATGCAAACAGTAGTATAGAATAATTAATTTTGATTTGTAAGAATTGTTGCAATGCATACATATAATTCAGTTGGTCAGAAAGTCCTTTCACTCTTGTATTAAATAGTCGTAAAAGATCCGAAATACCCATAAAGCATGTGGTAAGTGCTTTATAGTTATTCTCCATTTTGTAGTTCTGCTCTATTTAGTTCACAAAACTGCCCCTAATTCATGAGCAAGGAAACAAGTGAAGGAGATTGTCTGTTAAATTACAGGCCAATTGTCCCTGCTCATGAAGGAGAAAGGCCCTTATAATCCTGTCATAAACCTGTAGTCAAAGTTGGGAATTTCCTGTTTGTGGCATACTTTGTGCAGTTGTCTCTGTGCAGTTGTCCCTCAAAGCTACCAGAAGAGGCTGTGAAGAGGGAACAAGCACAAGGAAGAGGACATGTACTTGTTTGCCACTGACATAGAGTCCATAAAGACCATGGAAAATTTTCTGGACTGCTTCACACTGTATGTCAAAACCAGGTTCTGGCCGTATGTATAAAGAAATCATAGCAGGCTTCCTAAAATGCATTTATTCTCTACACATTGCCCTAAGCTGGAAAAAGGAAGTAACAAAGAGTCTGTTTTTAAACCTTTGCAAGCTGATCTTGATTTCACAGAAGCCAGGGGGCATCTGGGACATTTGTAAAGAACTTTCTTTCCATGAGTCTTCTTTTAGAATTAATAAAAAAGACAAAAAGAGTGATGACATGCACAACTTCTAATTATCTCATGGGAGGACTGTTAAGAACATCCCATAATGCAAGAAAATATGACTAGCAGTAAAAATATAAAAATATAAGGTTAACAAGTAGCTGCCGTTTCAGTGGAACTGACTCACAAAGGTGTTATTTCTCAGAAGTGCCCATCTCCTGTTTAAAAAGCTATTGAGGTTCTTGGGAGCCAGTGTCTTGCTGCACATGCTGCACATAAAAACTACCTCTCTTTAGACCTTGTGAAAATGTCATTCTGTACATTTGTGGCATGTTGCTACCCCTTTCCACCAGACTAGTTTGTAAGAAAATAATTTGTATTGTTTCTGTATGGGAGAACATGATAGTGGGGCCAGATATTTCTTTGAACACAGTCTTGATAAATAGAAAGGATAAGTCAAAGTCTGATCCTTCTGAATGCAACAGGAATCAAACAAGGAGGGAAAGTGTTTACTGTCTATTCCAGAATTTTATACAACATATCGTTCAAAGACTTAGATTTATTTCAGGTTATAGTAAAACCTCTTTTTTTGGAGGGGGGCTGTATACTGCTTTTTGCTGCTTTTTTTTCTTTTTTCCTGTTTCTGCTGTTTCTCTCAGACATGAACACATTGCTGCAATCCAATCGATATCTTACCCCACCTCTCTTAGCAGAACTGCTCCTTATGGCCCATAGCTTAAGTCCTGCTACATGCTATAATACATAATATACTTGGCAAACCAATCATATTGTTTTGGATTAGTATTCCATGTAAAATACAAATTTCTAATTTCTCTGAGTGAAAGGCTGCCAAACCCAGTTTTCATTATGTTTTCTCAAAACTTAACTATATTTTTGATGGCCTTCTCAAATAAAAAATTCTAAGGAATTTACTAATCTTTAACATGCACTCACTGTGGTCAGAAGACAGGACTGATTGATTACAAATACCAATTTTCAGGAGGCCCTTAGTAACACATAATGGCAACTCAACCTGCTGGTTGACTGAAACCATCTACTTCATCTTCTTGAAAGGTTGGCAGTCAGTGCACAGTGGAAGGTGGTGAAGGAGATCCCAGCCATACTACCAGTCTGTAAATGTCTTACGAAGCGACTGAAGAAGTCTGACTTTCTGGAAAGGCAGAACAGGGCTGAGGACTTTGCATTTCCATGACTTATGTAAGTGATATTGGCTCCCAGAAGTGCAAGGCATGTTAGGGGTTTCCCTATTCATAACAACATTGATATAAAGCCTGGTACAACCACCTCTTCCTGAAGCATCTCAGGAATTTCGAACTTGAAAATCACTGTGTTGGGTAAAAGTATGTATTCACTAGAATGATAAAACATAACAAACAAACAAACAAACAAACAAACAAACAAAAAAAGAAAAACCACCCTAAACAAAAACCCACACGAAAAATCCAACAACAAAAAAATGCCTTTATAGTCAACATCAGCAAAAATCAAATCTTAACTAATATGGAAATAAATCGACCTTGAAAGAATTTATTGGATGACACACTGAGAAAAGATCAGGCAAATATGTGGTGAAAGTTACACTAACATATAGGCTTAAACTCCATTTAAGCAATTACTCCAGAAGCGCTGCTTCTAAATAGGTAATTTATATGTGCCAAATATATCTGCCCGTCTCTGTAAAATCAAAAGTATGATTTTTCAAGTCAGAGGAAAAATAACTACAAAAGACACATGGTAAGGAAATATAACGTAGAGAGGAATTGCTAAATATAGATTTTATACCTGTTCCTTCTTCATTTAACTTGGGTTTAGGAAAAGCTAATGTTTGTTTTCAGATTATTTCCTAGGGAGAATTGAGCAAATATACAGCCACATTCTTTTCCTGGTGCAACTGCTCAAATTCACATCAAAATTAACAGATTCTGTTTATAGCAGCAGACAATTTACCCCAAATATTTGCTCAAAATCAGAGCTTGTCCTTAGCAGCTCTATTGCAGCAAGACTGCTGTGAGTCAGTAAGTCTTATCCTGTAAATGACTCCTACAGAAGTAATTCTTTCTTTTTAAAAAGATGACTTTTCCACACTGTTCCTCATCTTGCTGGCAACAAATGCTCAAATTCCAGCTCAGTAAGTCTTCTATTGTCCATGTGGATCATCCTGGAATGAATTTATTCATCCTGTCAAGGGTACACTTCAGAAGGATAACTTCCACTGTGCTGCTCCAGCTATAACAAGGCATCCACAAAACGGGGGTTTTACTCCAATTCTGTCAGGATCCTCCCACTCCTCCGCTAACATCACCTTTTTTAAACCATGGTACTTATGAAAGGATTATGCAATATGGGGTTTCCAAGACATGTATGTTGTGGTATAAATAAATCAGGGCCCAAGTTTTTTGCAATACTTTCCTCATTCCCAGTTATGAAGTCTCTCTGATTCTTTTAATTTACATTTAAATCTTTCAATAACTTGTTTAAAAATAGATGTGAGTCAATTAATATTTTAATTCACTGTGGACTAATTGCCTTAAAAAGTCATGATGGGAATCAATATTTCGTGTACTTAAGATACAGTACACTATGTGAAGCATTAAGTGCATGTTACTAGCTTGGTGTTAGCGTAGGCTGGAAGACTGCCAGTGAAGTTGAAATTAGAATTTTGACATTCAGAATTGCAGGAAACTTCCTAATGATTAATTATTTCTATACAGAATTGTTTACATTCAGAAGTTTAAACCAAATCTAACACTTGTTTTAAGTTGAACTACATTTGTCTTGGTGTGCTATTAAAGGTCATATAAATCATAATTTACTTTTGCTGTGTAGCCTAATGCAATTTATTAAGGAAATAGTTCTTTTAATACCAAGACTTCAGGAAATAGGGAGCTCAATCACACATAAAGAGACAATAAAATTACTGTTAATACACTTTTAACCTTTTAATAACTCATTCTAATTAGCACACAGAGATGAAGGGGTCAGCAGTTGTTTTCCTATAAGCCTCCTTTATGGACTGACAATTTTGTGGCCCCCAAAAACAAACTCACAGGCCAGAAATAACCTGTTGTCCCACTTCACTTCCTTGTCCTCCTGGGAGCAGGGCTGGGTAACTCAGTAACTCAGTAATTTAACACTTATAACACTTATATAATTTAAATCCTACAATTTTACACTTTGGTCTGAAATATGACCCCCCAAGAGTCCCTCTTCTGCCTTTATCCACACTGCTGGTCTCAGTGGAATATTTATTTACTTCTCCCATACCCATCCCCACATCATGCTTTATCAAATGTCTCAACTTTTCTGAGAAAGTAGACATTCACAGGCAGTATTTTTTTAATTAACAGAAATCTTTTTTAAAAGGAAAAAATGATGCTATTCCAATATTTGTCTGTGGTTCAAAGCAGTAAAGTAAGCATAAAATACAAAAAATAGATAAATTAACAATTTAATGACTTTAAATAATTACAGAATTTTAACATTTTGAAAATACTTAATAATCCTTTTTATTCTGGTAACTTAAAATATCTATTAATGAAATCAGTGAGGCACTAAGGTAACAGAGACTTATAGTGTGATGCAGCTATTCTTATTGAATTCAAATTGAAACAGGTATGATGCTTGATGATGTAAAGAATTCTAACTTTCACACTGAGCTCAAATTGTTTACCCCTGAGCAGTAATAAGGGAATGAAAGTTTATAGTGAAAATATTGACTTGTTTTGCCAAAACAGGTTTATGATAAGCTACTGGCAAACAAGAGGCTGTTCAAAGTTTAAATGATGGATCAATGTGAAAAACATTGATAATTTGAAGTGATCAGACCTCTGGCATCTGTAAACCGCAGGAACAAACTTCTTCTTAGGACTGACAGCGCCTTTCACTTCTGGTCTCCAGCCAGTGCCAAGCCGGTCCCACTGCCAAACAAGCGATGTCTCAAAGGATTATTTCATGAAGCCTTAACCACAGTTGCAAACACAAGCTGTGTGCATTTATTTCCAAGTTTCAAAAAGTTTGGTCTGATCTTTGATGCTAGCAGTGTCCACGGGAAGCTGCTGTTTTTCACAGGAGTTTGTTGGATTCAGGAATACAAGCCATGTTTCACTGTATTTTACTCTTCCATGTTCTTCTCTTTCTCATTTCAAACAACTTGGTTAAACCATTGATAGCTCACAGGAAACCTTGACGTTTGTTTCAGAAGAGCAAACAATTTTCTAATCTCTCTCTGATTTATTATCTGGCTGGCTGCTGGCTGCTTAATAGCCAGTAAGCTCCCAGATTAATATCTCTCTAACAAAATAAAGAAAAAAAAAAAAAGGAAAAGAAAAACCAAACACTTCTGACATCTGAGAGAGACAGACACAGATTTCTACAGTTCTTATAGTCCTTTTGTTTTAACACACCTGCACAACTCAGGACTTTGAACTTCCTTCCAGGAAAAGGACACATTCGTTAAATCTACCCAAGTATTACACAGAACCAGATCAGACTTTGTTCTGGCTTATAGCGTGTTTCTCCTATATTTTGCTGATGAGCTTTGCTTAGTCTGCATTGGGTCAACCATTTGGCTGGTGGTGTTCTCAGTATGTCTCTGTCTTTGAAGCAATAAGGCTCAAAAGGTTTATAGTTAGGTTGGAAAGTAGGATTAAACAGAGGCAATTCCCACCTTTCTGTTATAATAACTACCCCTGAGCTGTAGATTTTGAATTTGCTTATTCAAAATACACCCTGCTTTTCAGGAATCCTGGCTTGCTCTGCAGGAGAGGGAGAGCACTTGAGCACCTTAAGTGCTTGAGAGCACCTTTCACCGGACTCTCCATGAGCAACCTGCTCCCACCGGTGTCAGCACTTCATGGTGCCTCCTCTGGGTATTTGTAGCCTCCACAATATGTGCAAGCTCCCAAGACAACCCCAGGCACATCAGTCCCCATGGTGCTGCAGGGGCATCTCACACACCATTGTGTCTCCAAACGAAGCACTCTGAAAGGAGCCACCAAAAACAAAGGACAAGCTGTGGCTGTTGGGTGCAAGTGGCAGCTAGTGCTGAAGACCATCTAGGAAAACCAAACCTTAAGGAAGCCTCTGATTAGCTGAAATATTACAACATTTTACATAGAAATTCGGAGGAAGGTAACTGCTTCTTCAACTGGTGGACTTCAGTCATTAGTGTTCAGTGCTCAGGGACCAACACCAGCAAACTCTTACACCTGATCTTTTCAAGGTCTCACATGAACCTCAGAAGCCTCGTCTTTATGACAAACACTGACTACTTCTGTATCCATAACAAACAGCAAAAGCTGATCATGTGCTGCTTGTGCAATCAAAAGGGTAGATAAGACCAAAAGCACATAGAAAAACAACAAAGTAAAATTAAGCTTTGGTTAAAAATTAAATAGCTGTATATACACCTGGTAAAAAAATGCAAACAAACATGTATTATATGAAAAAAGCTCTAGGTAAGAAGAAAATGCTTAGAGTTCAAAAAATAACCAAGAGGACATTTATACACATGTAAGTGTAAAACTTGTTTCTGCATCACAGGACAGATGCTCCTTTAACTTCACCATGGTCGATTCCCTCACCTCAACTCGGGACATGCATTTGAGGAGAACATCTTTAGCTTGGTTTTATCTGAATAAAGGATCACAGAACACAATCATTACAATCTTCTAATGGGGGTATTTGAAAAATGAAGAAGAATACTTCAAAAATTAGGCAGAAGTATTCATATTGTAGTGCTCGCATATTCTTCCCCTTGAGGAGAAATAAGTGAATATTTTATTCAACATCATTTAAATGGCAAAAAGCTACAAAAAATTGTCTCCAGTGAATGTTTACATATTTTTATAAATTTATTTGCTAAACACTAGAATTAAGTCATATTCTCCTAAGGGATATTACACAAGGAACAAGAATATCTTCATGAAGTTAAAATACTAGTTATAAGTTATTATTCAGTTTTTCTTCTCAAATGCTGGCAAGCAGTATTTGAACTACTGGATTTAGGCTTCTCTTCCTCTTCAGTGGACTACAAAAAACCCCAACTGTAAAGTGGCGGAGCAGAACACTCACAGTCCTCCTTCATCTTCATCTAACACATGTTCAAATGTATCACACCAGGAAAAACTGCTAATACTAGAGCAGGCTGAGAGTTTGTTGGTTTTTTTTTAATTTTGTTTTGTTTTTTTCAAAATTGTTTGGAAATGCCAAATTCTCAAATCTGAAAATTTTGTGCAGGGTCATACCTGATAATGCCAAAAAATTGCTGACCAACATGGAAGTGGCAGATGCCAGAAAAAAAGGCAAGTAGCTGGCTGGGTTACAGGCTTGGAACACGATTTAGAGGGCAGACTTGGGCCTCTTCAGGAGCCTGATTAGTAAGGTTCCATGGGATATAGCCCTAGAGGGGAGGGGGGCCCAAGACTGTTGGTTGATAGTCAAGGATCACCTGCTGCAAGCTTAGGAGTGTTGCATCCCAACTAGAAGAAAGTGCAGCAGGAGGGCCAGGGGACCTCCTTGGATGGATAATGAGCTGCTGAGGAAACTCTGAAGGAAAACAGAGGCTTATGAAAGGTGGAAGCAAGGGCAGGCGGCCTGTGAAGAATATAGGGATGTTGTCTGGGAAGCTAGAGACCAGGTTAGGAAAGCTGAGACCCAGTAAGGATTAAACTTGGCAAGGGATGTTAAAGATAGCAGGAAGGGATTCTGTAGGTAAGTAGAGAATAAAAGACAGACGAGGGAAAACATAGGCCCTCTCCAGAAGCTATGAGGACAACTGGCTACCCTGGATTTGGAGAAGGCTGAGGTTCTTCATGACTTCATTGCCACAGTCTTCATTGGCAAATGCTCTGACCACACCACCCAAGTCTTGGAAGGCAGATGCAGGGACAGTGAGAATGAAAAACCTAGGCCCACTGTAGGAGAGGATCTGGTTTGATGCCATCTTAAGAACCTGAACATGCACAAGTCCATGGGACCTGAAGAAATCCATCTGCAGGTCCTGAAGGAGCTGCAAATGAAGTTGCTGAGCCACTGTCCATCACATTTAAAAAATCATGACAGTCAGGTGAAGTTCCCGATGACTGGTAAAAGAGAAATATAGCCCCTATTTTCAAGAAGGGGAAAATGGATGACGTGGGGAATTACAGACCAGTCAGCCTGGCAAAATCTTGGAGTGGATTCTTATGGAAGGCATGCTAAGGCACATGAAAACCAACAAGGTGCTTGGTGTCAGCCAGCATGGCTTCACTAAGGGGAAATCCTGCATGACCAATTTGGTGGCCTTCTATGATGGAGTTACTGAACTGATGGACAGGAGTAGAGCAGTTGATAAAATCTACCTGGACTTGTGTAAAGCATTTGACACTGTCTCACACAACATCCTTCTCTCTAAATTGGAGAGACATCAATTTGATAGGTGGACCACTCGGTGGATAAAGAACTGGCTGGATGGCTGCACGCAAAGAGTAGTGCTCAATGGCTCAATGTCCAGCTGGAGACCGGTAACGAGTGGTGTCCCCCAGGGATCAGTGTTGGGATCGGTCTTGTTCAACATCTTTGTCGGTGACCTGGACAGTGGGATTGAGTGTGCCCTCATCAAGTTTGCCAATGACACCAAGCTGTGTGGTTCAGTTGATACGCTGGAGGGAAGGAATGCCATCCAGAGGGACCTTGACACGCTTGTGAGGTGGGCTGATGCGAATCTCATGAAGTTCAACCAAGCAAAGTGCATGGTCCCACACATGAGTCAGGGCAATCCTAGGCACAGCTACAGCCTGGGAGGAGAAGAGATTGAGAGCAGCCCTGCAGAGAAGGACTTGGGGGTGCTGGTTGGTGAGAAAAGGAACATGAGCCAGCTTCAGTGTGCGCTCGCAGCCCAGAAAGCCAACCATATCCTGGGCTGCATCAAAAGGAGAGTGACCAGCAGGTTGAAGGAGGTGATCCTGCCCCTCTACCCCGCTCCTGTGAGACCTCACTTGGAGTATTGTGTGCACTTCTGGTGTCCTCAACATAAAAAGGACATGGAACTGTTGGAGCAAGTCCAGAGGAGGGCCACAAGGATGGAAAGGGCACTGAAGCATCTCCTATATAAAGACAGGCTAAGAAAGTTGGGGCTTTTCAGTGTGGGGAAGAGAAGGCTGCATGGAGGCTTCAGAGACTTCCATTATCTGAAGGGGGCCTACAAGGATGCTGGAGAGGGACTGTTCATTAGAAACTGTAGTGATAGGACAAGGGGTAATGGGTTCTAACTTACACAGGGGAAGTTTAAATTGGATATGAGGAAGGAGTTCTTTACTGTAAGGGTGGTGAGGCACTGGAACGGGTTGCCCAGGGAAGTTATGAATGCTCCATCCCTGGCAGTGTCCAAGGCTTGGTCGGACAGAGCCTTGGGTGACATGGTTTAGTGAGAGGTTTCCCTGCCCATGGTAGGGGGGTTGGAACTAGATGATTTTAAGGTCCTTTCCAACCCTAACTATTCTATGATTCTATGATTAGATAAGAAGTGAGGTTTGTTGGACACTGAAAATAAGAACTGGCTTATACTGTTGCTCCTCTCCTGCACAAAGAACAAAGGTCTGCTTTCACCAAAGCTGGGCATATCTCCTCAGTATTTTGGAGGTACTCTCCAAATTCTAAAAAGTAGTTGCCATTTCCTGATTATTAAAATGAAGAAAATAGTTACTTCATAACTCTTTCCTTTCATGCTAGGTTGAGTACTTGTACTCATCTGGTTACCATCTGCAGCTTTTTAGGAAACTTGCTCATTTTTAGGTAAGTGTGTTTTCTAGAATGTCCTCCTTAGAAGGATATATTTCTGTTTGTATATATTCACTGCTTAATATAACCGTTGCCATTCAGAGGGGTTTTCCCTTAGCAGAGAACATAATCTCCATATGAACACTGAGTAATAAAGATTATTAAATGTAAAGATTAGGGATTATTAAGTGGTCATAAAACCACCATAAAGTTCACTTTTCTGTTTACGGAAGGGTGCTTTGGAACATTTTCATTCTCTTGGTCCCTTAGTAAAACTGGTGTACCTTCACTTCAGAAAGGAAGACAATTACTGTTTCCTCCACTTTCAGACTGGCTTCTGTGATCTGGGTTAAGGTGTTTTTGTTAGATGAGAAAAGATGACAACTGTTCTTGAAGGTCTTTTCCAATTTAAGACGATACACTGAACAGTAGTATGGTCTTCATTCCCATTTTATAGACCAGGCACAGCAAACAAAAATGTGCACTTTCTCTGCACTGGTGTTTCTGGTTTAGCTAAAATTCATATGGTTGTGATTACCCAGTTTGCTACACAACCAAGGCGTCACCAGGAAAAATGAAGCAGAGTAATACAATGATTAATGCATTGACAATTTAGATAATATATGACAACTAGAAATAGGGAAATATAACCCCCATTTTTAAGAAGGGGAACATGGATGACCCAGGGAATTACAGACCAGTCAACCTCACCTCTGTGCCTGGCAAAATCTTGGAGCGGATTCTCCTGGAAGGCATGCTAAGGCACATGAAAACCAACAAGGTGCTTGGTGACAGCCAGCATGGCTTCACTAATCTTTACTGTGAGGGTGGTGGGGCCCTGGAATGGGTTGCCCAGGGAGGTTGTGAATGCTTCATCCCTGGCGGCATTCAAGGTGGGGTTGGACATAGCCTTGGATGGCATGGTTTAGTGGGAGGTGTCCCTGCCCATGGCAGGGGGGTTGGAACTCGATGATCTTGAGGTCCTTTCCAACCCTTACTATTCTATGATTCTATGATTCTATAAATCCTGCATGACCAATCTGGTGACTTTCTATGAAGGGGCAACGGAACTGATGGACAGGGGCAGAGCAGTTGATAAAATCTACCTGGACTTGTGTAAAGCGTTTGACACTGTCTCACATGACATCCTTCTCTCTAAGTTGGAAACACATCAATTTGATAGGTGGACCACTCGGTGGATAAAGAACTGGCTGGATGGCCGCACGCAAAGAGTAGTGCTCAGTGGCTCAATGTCCAGCTGGAGACCGGTAACGAGTGGTGTCCCCCAGGGATCAGTGTTGGGACCGGTCTTGTTCAACATCTTTGTCGGTGACAGGGACAGTGGGATTGAGTGTGCCCTCAGCAAGTTTGCTGATGACACCAAGCTGTGTGGTTCGGTTGATAAGTTGGAGGGAAGGAATGCCATCCAGAGGGACCTTGACACGCTTGTGAGGTGGGCTGATGCCAACCTAATGAAGTTTAACCATGCTAAGTGCAAAGTCCTCCACCTGGGTGGGAGCAATGCCAGGCACAGCTACAGGTTGGGCGGGGAGGAGATTGAGAGCAGCCTTGCGGAGAAGGACTTGGGGGTGTGGGTAGATGAGAAAATGAACATGAGCCAGCTTCAGTGTGCGCTTGCAGCCCAGAAGGCCAACCGTATCCTGGGCTGCATCAAAAGGAGTGTGACCAGCAGGTTGAGGGAGGTGATCCTGCCCCTTTGCTCTCGTGAGACCTCACTTGGAGTATTGTGTGCAGTTCTGGTGTCCTCAACATAAAAAGGACATGGAACTGTTAGAACAAGTGCAGAGGAGGGCCACGAGGATGATCAGGGGACTGGAGCACCTCCCGTATGAAGGTAGGCTGAGAAAATTGGGGCTGTTCAGCCTGCAGAAGAGAAGGCTGCATGGAGACCTCATAGCAGCCTTCCAATACCTGAAGGGGGCCTACAAGGATGCTGGGGAGGGACTCTTCATTAGGGACTGTGGTGAGAGGACAAGGAGTAATGGGTTTAAACTTAAACAGGGGAAGTTTAGATTGGATATGAGGAAGAAATTCTTTACTGTGAGGGTGGTGAGGCCCTGGAATGGGTTGCCCAGGGAGGTTGTGGATGCTTCATCCCTGGCGGCGTTCAAGGTGGGGTTGGACATAGCCTTGGATGGCATGGTTTAGTGGGAGGTGTCCCTGCCCATGGCAGGGGGGTTGGAACTCGATGATCTTGAGGTCCTTTCCAACCCTAGCTATTCTATGATTCTATGACAGCCAGCATGGCTTCACTAGGGGGAAATCCTGCCAGACCAATCTGGCGGCCTTCTATGGTGGGGCTATAGAACTGATGGTTAGGGGCAACGCAGTTGACGTCTTCTACATGGATTTGAGCAAAATGTTGAACACTGACCTGAATGACAGCCATGTCCCTAAACTAGAGAAACATAGATTTGATGGATGGACCACTCAGTGGATAAAGAACTGGCTGGATGGCCGCACGCAGAGAGTTGCAGTCTCCAACTGGAGATGGGTAACGAGTGGCATTTGTCAGGGGTCAGTGCTGGGAGCATTCCTATTCAATATCTTTGTCAGGGCCATGGGCAGTTTCAATGTGAGTTGAAACTTGTAAGCTGAAGTCAGCAATTTTGCTGATGACACCAAGCTGTGTGGTTCAGTTGATACGCTGGAGGGAAGGAATGCCATCCAGAGGGACCTTGACACGCTTGTGAGGTGGGCTGATGCGAATCTCATGAAGTTCAACCAAGCAAAGTGCATGGTCCCACACATGAGTCAGGGCAATCCTAGGCACAGCTACAGCCTGGGAGGAGAAGAGATTGAGAGCAGCCCTGCAGAGAAGGACTTGGGGGTGCTGGTTGGTGAGAAAAGGAACATGAGCCAGCTTCAGTGTGTGCTCGCAGCCCAGAAAGCCAACCATATCCTGGGCTGCATCAAAAGGAGCGTGACCAGCAGGTTGAAGGAGGTGATCTTGCCCCTCTACTCTGCTCTTGTGAGACCTCACTTGGAGTATTGTGTGCACTTCTGGTGTCCTCAACATAAAAAGGACATGGAACTGTTGGAGCAAGTCCAGAGGAGGGCCACAAGGATGGAAAGGGCACTGAAGCATCTCCTGTATAAAGACAGGCTAAGAAAGTTGGGGCTTTTTAGTGTGGGGAAGAGAAGGCTGCATGGAGGCTTCAGAGACTTCCATTATCTGAAGGGGGCCTACAAGGATGCTGGAGAAGGACTGTTCATTAGAAACTGTAGTGATAGGACAAGGGGTAATGGGTTCAAACTTAAACAGGGGAAGTTTAAATTGGATATGAGGAAGGAGTTCTTTACTGTAAGGGTGGTGAGGCACTGGAACGGGTTGCCCAGGGAAGTTATGAATGCTCCATCCCTGGCAGTGTCCAAGGCTTGGTTGGACAGAGCCTTGGGTGACATGGTTTAGTGGGAGGTGTCCCTGCACATGGTAGGGGGGTTGGAACTAGATGATTTTAAGGTCCTTTCCAACCCTAATCATTCTATTTCTAGATTCTATGATATAACGAGGACAGAAAGAATGCCTCTAGGTGGCGTAACATATCTTTTCCTGTCAGGCAAGGCCACTTGATAGAAACCAGAAGCTATTACCTTGCCAAGAAGCAATTAGAAATAAGGTGAAACACTGACCTAATGAAATACAGTTGATCTTATTTTCCAAAGTTAAGAAAACACTCACCAAGTTGACATAAACTTATTTAGTTTATGAAAGTTTCCGTAACTGAAATTCCAGAATTGTCAAAAGACATCATTAGTTAAAAGCAATGAAATTAATCACGTAAAACAATTTTATAAAATGAAATACAGGGACTGCAATATGTTATATTCATTCCATATCACTAAAAATATTACGTGATAGAGAAATTATGTATAGATTCCTGAATGACTCCTTGCTGGGGCTTGATATGTGAGTGCTGGGAATGGCTGCTACAGTCTGAGCCACTTTGAGATCTGCCTGTACAAATATTGTGACCTCTCCTGTCCCAGCTGTGCGTTGTGGTGCACTGCCAAGGTCTGCAGCTTCTTCCACAGCAAGCAGCCAGGAATCAGATAAACTTCTCCTGTGCCCTTTGCATATATTGTGTGCATAAAGCAGAATTTCCACACACCCACCTACAAGATTCCTCACCATGTGGTTACTTCTAAGGTTTTCCACAGCTTTCCCATCGTCCATGTTGGCCACAAGCCATGTGTTTTTATTAATGTGTTGCTAATATTCAATTCTACTATTCTTTTCCTCTCCAGCAGGTTTTATTAGATTGGGCTAACCTTAGTTACACAGCTTCTGATTCATATCTGGCTCACATTTAAGTGCTTACATAAAGAGGATAAAGGTCTTACATAGCTGTCTGCAAATTTTCATTTAACTGTTGTCTCCACTAAAGCACAAGGTATCAGTATCTTACTGGCTTTGGTGTTGAAATTTTTAAACTGAAAACAGGTAGAATACAATTTAAAAGCAGAGAATTTTCAGTTATCTGGCATTTTGAGAAAGAGATCTAAACTCTCTTTTGAGAGTTTTTGAGGCAGATCTGGCTGGCTATTCATAATAGAGACTTTGATTGTCATAAAACATGGTATTTTACTCAGAATTAAAGTCCCATATACCCATATCCTTCTTCCCTATATCAAAATGTGTCCTTTCCTGAGCTAACACATATCCTGTACTTTTTTATGTCCTTCATACTGCAGCTACTTACTAGCTAGTTCTGATGCTTCTGTTTTCCCTGCATATCTATAGAAAATATTCTTGAATTCAAAGTCAAAATAAGTTATCTAAGACCAGTTGAATACGTATATAAAACTTCATCATACTACACTTAGATCACAGTCTTGAAAGTGACTTTGAGTGAAGGAAGAGCTTTGAAAACCCATTTCCTAAGGATTTAATGATAAAATCATAGAATTATAGCATCATACAAGAGTTAGGGTTGGAAAGGACCTTAAGATCATATAGGTCCAACCCCCTAGCATGGGCAGGGACACCTCCCATTAAATCATGCTACCCAAGGCCCCATCCAGCCCAGCCTTGAACACTGCCAGGGATGGAGCATGCGCAACTTCCTTGGGCAACAGATTCCAGTGCCTCACCACCCTCACAGTAAGGACTTTTTTCCTTACATCAAACCTGAACTTCCCCTGTTTAAGTTTGAACCCATTACCAAAAAATAAAAATAATCTGATCAACTTGAGGGTTCCTGTAGTGGCTGCAGCAAATATCTACCCACAGGCAGTGGTTTACACATGACTTCAGTTTCCATTAGTTGGTGCTTGTATTAAGAAAGAAAAAAAAAATACTTCCCACTTGTGATTCAGGTTTTTTTCTCACTTTATTAGTTCTAATTTTCTAAACTCTACTTATCTGGTCATCACAGTTCAGGGAATATGCTAAAATTTATCTTTTTCTCTCCACAATTACTAGAAGCCATATCTCCTAAATACATTTTTGCTTTCCTTCTCTCCAAGTAATTTATTTTAGTCTACAGGTACCTAAATGAGCTTGGTTTATTTATGCCTCATGCCTATTAAATTGTCCTTTCCAAATGCATCTAAATGTGCAATTATCTTCAATAAATATCCACCCAACTATCTTTGAGTAGTCATCAGACTTTTTAGGCCTGTAATTTCCATAGCACTTTCTGCGATATTATTCTTTTTAATAATGGAACTTCATTTGTATTTTCCCAGCTAACTTGAAACTTGCACTGTATTTTTCAAAGATTATTTTAAATTACTGACAGCAGGATGCTTTCTTCTCTGATCCTATTAAGGTTAAATTCTCTCACATTCAGAGTCTCTAAGTCCCTCAGAATGAATTTTGAAGATTAAGACATTGAATAGCCTTGGCTAAGAGATGCCTCAGAATACAGAAGATCAGAAAAAATAACCAAGTTCTGGTCACTTTAGTTCAGTCCAGCACATCCTAAAGTGATGAAAAATTCCTGTTGAACTCAAAAGATCAAGTTCTCTTTGCATGCAGACTTCTTAAAGTTAATTTAGAGCAGGAGACTGGGGCAAAATCTGACACTGAGTCTATTAAATTTGCTGTAACTTGGATTTTTCCAGTTATCAAAGACCTGCTTATACTTTTACTAGCAGATAAATTAGGGAAAAGCAGTATGCATTCACATTTTGTGTAGGAGCAGTCTATTTTCATGTGTAAACTCCCAGCACATATCAAAGCAGGTGCCGGACAATAGACTGACCTCATTGTGATTTTTATGCCACCACAGTGAGGTGATGTACAGAAAGATATGCAAATAACATAATGCTGTGTGGGACTGAGTTTATATAAGTCTGACTAGTACATGGAGTTTAATATAAGCTACATATGCATGGATAATCATTAAAGCAACACAGCATATTTGTGTTCAAAGTGTTTATTTAGTATTAGGTAAAAGGTAGTAGTCCCTTGCTAGCAAAAAAATTGCATGCATTTATATGTACACAAAGCTAATCCAACAAAGGGAATGCTAAATGTTCGTATTTCATTTCCAAGGACAAAGTCATTCATTCACAAGGGAAAGACAGTATATGCAGAGGCAAAGAAGTTCCTGTTATCCAAGTCTTTGGATGAACCTTTCGGTTTTTGAATTAATAAACAATTCATCCTGATCCTTGAAAACCATTCCAGACTGAGTAATGCCTACAGTATACAAGGTGTAATTGAAACTCTGTCTGAGATCAAACCCAAGGGAAATTGCCTGCAGTGTACTAGTCAGTTCGATTTAAAACAGCTTCATGAAGACAGCATGGGGTTTATTTGTTTGCTTGTTTATTTTTTAATCCAGCATCTTCCTTCACACCAATTGTTTGGTAAAAATCCTTCATGAAAGGTGGGTGTTATTGTGAGCAACCAGATTGGTTTTATGAAGAAACAAACTTTCTAGGAAAGATTTATTACGATCAGTGTAGAAGGAAGTGGCACATTTGTCTTGTTTAGTGTCAACTTCATTTTTACCTTATTTATCTACAGTAAAGTAGTGGAGTTTCAAAGCCAGACACTGCATTTGGGGAAAGAAATGTCAGACACATTTTGCATCACAAGTGCAAGGCAAGTAATTGCAACTGCCTTTAGAAAAATCCTTAATAAGACATCTGCTATGTGTGAAGCGTAGGTGTGTATCTAACAGCACACTGACATAACTGTTTGCAACTTTGCAGGACTCTTTATGTAACAGTTAGGAAAAGCATTAAATGACAGCGGGGACAATTCTTTAACATTTTCATTCCCTTGCACAGGACAAAGGACTCCACAAGCTGAAAACTTTTTGATCCAGTGCCCACTTATCCAATAGCAGGAACAACAATGCCCAGAAAATTTTTTGTTGTGTTTGGGTCACTACAATTCTACCCTAGCTACATCTACTGGCAAACTTACTAAACAAACAAGGCTGTCCAAACGCTCGCTCTTGTATGCTGGCTGAAAGTGGAAGTTTGATTATACACGCCCTTGTTATGGACTGATCATTATCTCTCTGCATATGATTTGTGGGGCGCTATTTTTGTGAGAAAAACAGGGCCAACAGAGCCACATAGAAATACAGTCTGTAGGTTTTCTGTCTTCTGCCAACTAATTGTTAGCAATATATCTACTAACGGATCTGTTTCTTCACTTTAATTGTTGGGAAAACAATGCTTACACTGCGTGCACCTTTGAGCGGAGAGAAGCAAAAGGAGCAAGAGCAGGCAAAGAAGTAGGTTTTCCACTTCTTGTAGCCATCCACCAGAAATATGTATGAAACCATATATAAAACTTTACTTGAGTCAAATTCTCCCAAGCTGAGATGTAGTAATACTGGTTAGCACAATTAAGAATTTCTATGCGATTTAGAAACACCTTCCCAGTTCAGTCACTTATTTCAAATTAATGATAGTACTTGAACAGAACTCCTGCTTGAAGCAGAAGAGTGAAAATACAGGATATGCAGAATATTACTCTTGCTGTACAGTGAGGCTCCTAAGAGTGAATTCTTTCACTTTCTTTACCATAAAGCACATTTTAAAATTAGGATAATAATTTAGATGATTTGTTTTCATTCTGTGAAATCTTGCTGTCATGAAACTGCAAATGAGATTGAAGGATGAAGAGGAATACAATAGTAAAATCACTGACAGTGATTGAAGGGTCTGATGCAGAGCTATGAAAAACAGCCACGGCTACCACAGAGGTCAAATGCTTCTCAGAAACCTCTTTGAACGCTTCTAAAAATTTATTGGTGCCTTAAGACAGACCTTAAAATTATATCATGTATGAATCTGTGTACCTCAAATTTTAGATGAGATTTGTCATGCTCATTACACACACAGCATTTATTTTTGTTTTGTTTTGGTTTTTTTTTTCCTACCACAATTCTGTGTGTTATCCTGATCTTTGTAGTTTCCCAGAAAATTGTTTCTGGCAGACTAGACCCAGAGAAAGCTAAAGAAGAGCCCTGCATGCTTCTTCGTACATATAGCTAGACCTCAAAGAGCAAATCATCTGAGGGATAACCTGTGGATGGGATTCAAAACCACTCTAATACCAGGTACAAGAGTTCTGCCAAAGCAGATATATCTGCCCATATTTAGGGAGAAAAGGAAACTGGGCCAAGAACTTTTCTAAATTTTACATCTGATGGAACTGTTTCATGTCAATATGGCCAAAAAGACCATGGTTTTGGGAGAAATTAGTTGTTGAACTTAATCCAGAAAAAAAACATAAGGACCATTTCCCAAGCAAAGAATGACTCGGGGATAATTTCAAATGGGGACAAAAATCTAGGCCAGACTGTGAGTTCAACTTAGTTTTGTGTTTGCTTGTTTTTTTCTGGGCCACAAACAGAAGGTTAGAAAGCCAGAGCTGCAGCCTTGTGACCATTGCTGTGACCTGGACTGGGAGGGAGGAATCTGAGCAATGAAAAAGCAGCAGTAGCTAATCCATTAACTACTAATGTTGTTTTGTGTGATGACTTGATAGTCCCCAATGGACTACACAGCCTGTCTGCAGCCTGGTGAGAAGCTGACTGTAATGGTACAACAGAATTACTTAAAATATTAACTGTAATTATTGCAAAATAATAGCGATCCCGGTATTAATATGACTGGGTTCTTGCAACAGTAAGAAGTCACAAAACAAAAATGTTCATGGGTTGGTATATAAAAGTATTTTATACGGTTGCTGTAACGTCTAGCCCCTCCTAAATCTGTTTGGATAATTTGCCAAGCTACCAACATTGTTTGTGGTCTAAGAGCGTCCCTGCTCAGAGGACTGGAGGTGCAAAGCATTTGGGACTCATGGGGGAGGCATAAGAAGCACCATCCTTGGAAGAGAGAGTGCACTGCTTGGGGGCCCTCATGACCAAAAAAGGCCCCGAAGCCTTTCCAACTGTGGGACCAGGAGGCTGCAAGCTTTGGGAATACAGACCACAAAAGCTGGTGGATCCTGCAGCATGACTGCACAGGAGAAGACTTTGTGTTGTTTCAGAAATATTTGATCCTATTTTTCCAAAAAAAATTTTTAATAAATTCTTTTTTTGTGGAAAATGTAAATATTGTCAGTCCCTATTCCCACTGAAAACAAATGCTTCAAAATATTGGAAGTTCACCCAGAATTAAAAGTTCAAGCTTTAGTAAGCAGGTCTCTTTGTTTGTCTTTTCTTCAGTTTAATCTCTTGTTTTGGATTTCTTTTTCATACTGTTTCATATAACATCATGACCTGGACAGCTGTTTCTTGAGTAGCTTGGCAGAGAGGTTCTGCAGAGCAATTTCTTTAACTTTCAGCTGAATTTTTGAAGTATTGGGTGTTATCGGATTGACCTAGAAATCACAATTATGAACCAAACAATATATTTTGAGCTATTAAATATATTCCAAAATACTAGCTAGAGAAAAAAAATGGTTTTAAGTTTATTTTCAGTTTAATAATATCTTGTCCCAAATTTCTCACTTCTCATTCATAATGTTTGATTAGACATCAAGATGAATCCAGATGATGGGAGACAAACATGTCGCTTGAGTTTTCTTTCTGCAAATGGGCACTGTCACCTTAGCTTCAGTTAGACCTATCTCTGGCTGTCAAAGGTATCGGTAAACAAAATATAGAATCATAGAATCATAGAATCATAGAATAGTTAGGGTTGGAAAGGACCTTAAGATCATTGAGTTCCAACCCTCCTGCCATGGCCAGGGACACCTCCCATGTCCAGCCCCACCATGAACGCCGCCAGGGATGAAGCATTCACGACTTCCCTGGGCAACCCATTCCAGTGCCTCACCACCCTCACAGTAAAGAATTTCTTCCTCATATCCAATCTAAACTTCCCTTGTTTAAGTTTGAACCCGTTACCTCTTGTCCTCTCACCACAGTCCCTAATGAAGAGTCCCTCCCCAATATCCCTATAGGCCCCCTTCAAGTATTGGAAGGCTGCTATGAGGTCTCCACGCAGCCTTCTCTTCTGCAGGCTGAACAGCCCCGATTTTAAGTCCTTGAACTTCCTCTAGCTGCCTCACTGATGCAGTCAGTGAAAACACCCATGGTGACAATGAGGTCAAACAGACTAAGTATCCATCCTTGGGATTTAGCTCACATAATTAGCTATGGTCTCTTTCGTATACACAAATGCTTCCATCCTTCCTGCAAAACAACAGCACAAAAACAAAAATGTGAAAGCTGGGTCAGCAGCAAGCATAAGCTCTGGGACTATGACATTTACATCTTCATCAAAGCTGCCACAGACCAAGCTGACCTTTTGTTAACAAGAGCTAGCCCTTCATGTTGTTCAAATAAAAGTTCGCTTTAACAATTTACTCTTCAAAAGTATAAAACACTTCATGTTTGCTTCTTAAAAATTACTTTCTTGTTACATTTCAAAGTTACTACTGATAACAAGACCTAAAAACCTCAAAGTAAACAAAAGGCAAAGAGAAAGAAAACACCATTTCTGAAAAGGTTACACAAATAACTGTGAGAATTGGAGAATTGTTGAAGCCTTTTTTTTTTTTTTTTTTTTTTTTTTTTTACTTTTGGCTAGACAGTATTAAGTTTGCTTTACATTCTTTGGCCAAAAAGCACAACATGCTGAAGGATATTAAAACAAGCTCTATAGTAGATAATTGTGACAGCCTGCATTAAAAAGCTTATGCACTGTTGAATCTTCTACAGCCAACACTGCTTGTTCCATGTGGGCAAGAAGGGTTTGAATCTCAACACCATGGATTTGGAAAACAAGTAAGACCCAGTTATTTGTCCTTTGAATATCCCCACATGTCCACATACCAGTAGCCCAATGGTTCCTTGGCTGCAGTATCTCATTCCATATGTTTGGGGGCTTCTCTGCCTCTCCTTCTGCACCTGCCACTGCGGATTGTGTCCTCACCTGTCCCTGCCCTGAGTTGTGGGGCAGCCAAGTGGGGCACACATCCAAAGGGGGTCACTGATGCAGCATAAGCAAACAGGGTACCCCTACTCTCCTCTTCATCTTTCCATGTAGGACTATGCCCTCACATGTGCTTCTCTCCCTCACCTTTTGCTTGGCTCATCTTAAGGGTAAAAGTCTCATCCTGAAATGTTAAGCAGTCAAGGAAATGGCTAAGCCCAACATGAAACAAGATGTTGATGACAAGTATTTGTACTGCAGCTCTGTGCTTTGTAATTCTCTCTTCTCTTCAAAATTTTTAATTTTCCCTTCAAAGCCCCCTGAGCACTCAGAGTTTCATATCAGATCCTTTCATGCTGATTAGATTTTTCGTTTTTCCTTTTCATTCTTGCAGTTTAACCCATCTTTCTCTGCTAATGAAATCACTCTGGAAACCTCATCTGCTACTTTCATTTCATTTGTGATAATCCCAACTGTCCTTTGTTTGTTTATTCTTAAATCCAGTATTAGGTTTAAATAATGCCTTTCCAGGAGTCCATCTTTTGCTTTAGATGTCCTTTAGCCATCCTTGACCTTGGGTTGCATTTCAATACTTTTGGTCCCTCTTTTCCAAGTTCAAAGTTTAAATTCTTTTTTCTCTTTTTTGCCACAGTCGTCTGAGAACCCAGGTTAACACACTCTGAATTTCTTTTGGCCAATCCGTTGTATGTCTCTTTCAAAATTTCCTTCACAAAAGCCAACTCCTTATCCTTTCCTCATAATCTCCTTCCTAGTTCTCCCTGTAATATTGCTACACTTCCCTTGGCCTTAGAGTTTCACTTCAACACACAGCCCAGATGCTGAAACAATACCCTGTGACTGACTGTTGTGCTTTAAACCAATAAAGCAGGCATGAGTCGCCAGCACTGATTAAACAGCACACTGAAGTTTCTGAGGTTTCTGGTTTGCACTGCCTGGATTTTCTTTTATTTCTTCTTTTTTTAATTCCCAAACTTCTTTACAATTGAATCACTGATTTCTTACTTCTCTTACTGAAAATAAATCTTCTAAAGATCTTTCTCTCCAATGCCATGCTTACACAAACACGGGGAAAAGATGGAAGTAACAATGACTCTGCTTATAAATTTAGGTTCTGACTAGGCTACCTTTGATGATCTCTGAGTAAGACCATGTGTTTGGTGCTTAGACTCCTTCCATGCCAAATGGACACTATGGGTTATTGCAGGGTAGGTGTAAAGGCAGCCAGAGAGGAGGGAGCATGGCCAGGAGCTGTCCTAACCCAGACGCACAAGCCAGTAGGGAAAAGCATCAGTCCTTCTCTTCAGGATGCTTATTCTTAGCCAAAGAGAGTAATGAAGGAAGCATGTTATAGCTTCCCTGTCAAACAGCCAGCTGGGCACCCCTGCTTTAAGCCAGCATCAAGCAGTGTGGGCGCCCAGGGTGCCCAGCACCAGAGCACTGGAGCCGCCAGAGCAGCTGCCTGGGATGGATGTTTCATCTCTGAAGGTTCTGATTCCCTATGACCACAGAAGGTTCCTAAATACTTTTTTATAGCTAGCTATAGGAGTAACAGTCCTTAAGTCTCTGCCACTTAAAAGAGCCATAGCAGAACTAAAATTATTTGAAAGGTAGCAGACATGCAACCCATCAGTGCTTTGAAGCTGTAGGGGTACATCAGAGTAAGGAGTAACCATTCATTATGCTGGAGAGCTGAAAAGTCAGAACTGAGGGGATGGAGCTGAGTTTTCTTTTCTTTTTTTTTTTTTCCTTTTTTTTTCCCCCCTTTGAGAAAAATACAGCCCTTACCAGCACAACCACCAGCCCAGACACAGAAAAAGGAAAACACCCAAAGTAAAAAAAACATCCAACCACAGATATTAAAAGGAACCTTAAGCAACAAGGAAAATTAATAGTTGCAAGAAGAAAAATATGAAAACTGATGTTGTCAACATAGCAGTAGTACAAATAAGACATGTCTGAAATATGGTCAGAATAAATCCCTATGGTATTGCAGCAGTAAGCCAGTTACTTCTTCCATAAATCAAATTATTTGTTAACAAACCCTTCGGGTTTTTACAAACCAGTTTTGAAAAGAAATACTCATTTTCAAAACTACAAGATCTCCGGCATACATGTTAACCTCAGGGCTCCTGCCTGCTTTATCAAATTTTGCTGTGTTTATTTTAATGTAATAAAAGACACCTAGGTGGTTAGAGATTGATAATATCACTGTGCATCTTTCGCTAAGCTCCTGGGAGGCGTGAGTGCACATGCCTCCACTCACTGCCTATGGCTGTGACAGTTATTAACCATCTTGCTCTCTTATTTAAATGTGCAGAGAAATAAATATTGGGAAACAAGTGCAAATATCTGTTACTGGTGCAATCTAACTTTATTTTTACCTTTTGAAAACTGGGGAAAGGTTGTTTGGCTGCTCTGAAATGGGGTGAGGCTGTGTCAGGCATTGCAGAGTCCCATCACCTCCTGGAAGGCACCAGGGAAGTGATTTCTGTCACCCTGCCTGTATGACTGTGTCCCACTCATGCTATGGTCCAGCCACCTATAGATGTGGTACCCTCCTGGAGATGTGTGCCCAAACTGCTGTGGATTCTCCTTATAACTATCTCCTGCCCTTCCAGCCTGAGCGATAGGCTCACCACCGCTTTTAAAGGTTGCCTCAGAAAACATGAGTAACAAATAGCTCATGGCAAACAAAATCAAAAGCTGACATTTCCTGGAAACAACATGATTCCGTGAGCTTAGATTTCAGAGAAATAATCATAGAATCATAGAATCGTAGAATAGTTAGGGTTAGAAAGGACCTTAAGATCATCTAGTTCCAACTGTCCTGCCATGGGCAGGGACACCTCCCACTAAACCATGCCCACCCAAGGCTCTGTCCAACCCGGCCTTGAACACTGCCGGCAATGGAGCATTCACAACTTCCCTGGGCAACCCATGAATGTTGCAAAGTTTTATGACAACTGTGTGAAATTTGTTTGAACTGCCTAATAGGGAAGGTGGTTAGGTAGCTATCCAAAGGTTTTACGTGCTTGTAATAGAGCTTGCTTTCAGCTACCGTCCAGTACAGCCACATCTTGCTATGTGGGATTGATTTTCAAAGAATGATAAACTCTGTCCATCTTCACCCTGTTGCAAGGCTTTTTATGAGATCACCTCATAAACTCCGATACAGTTGCAGTGTAAGGTGCTCACATGATATTTTTCCTATGCAGATCTACAAGCACTTAACAGGGTTAGGTTCTTAGGAATCCACAGTTCTTAGGAATCAGTTGAAAACCTTTTTCTTCAGTCCAGGAGGATCAAACTAAAAATAAAAAATGCAGGAATATTTGGCTGGTCTAATCATTAAATTAAAATGCAGCTCTGCACCAAAATCCCTCTTCTTCTTCAGTCACCACAGGCATTCACCTGGGGCTACTGACTGTTGTCCAGTGTATTGATCTCTGTGAGCTCCTTCATAAAAGTTAAAAGTAACAATATTTCATAACTTTGATTTAATCTCTGAGGCAGTTTTGTAAACAACCTGAACCTTTTTATTTGAAATCCCTTTGGCACAATGTGAGCAGGCAGCAGTACTCCTATTTGCTGTAAGGAAAAGCCCGCAGGGAAAGTGGTTTGCCCAGCAAGCCAAGGGCAGACCTTGAACCTGAGTCCCTCAGAATTTGCTTGGTGGCTTGGCACACTGCCTCCCCCCACCGTTCTCTGTTTGTCTTTCACAGGGTGAAAGCCCAGCCTTTTGTGCCCATGGGTATGGCTCTGCTTTGGCTTTAATGGGGCTGCACACTCCTGCCTGCCTGCTCTCCTTGGGCAGGGTGAATGGGAACAGGATAGCACACAGATTAAGGTCAATCTCATCAAATACAGGCCTTCAAAGGGAAGCTTCTGTTCACAAAGCTGGAACTCTCCTGGCAGTAATGTCACAGAGAAATTCAATTTTCTCGTCTTTTTTGTACTCCCATGGTCATAGTCCAGAAAAGAGATAGGAAAGTCGTAAGGTTGCCTTATTTTCTTTTGATGAGTATAAATGACAGTGAAAGAGAGCTGGCAACGATTCCTGTGTGATAATATTCATATTTATGAAAAAGAAAAGGTTCCTGGAGAAAAAATAAATTTAACATGTTTACAGTAGACAAAAAAAATGTCATTGTATTCTTTTTTTGGCTTAGAAATAGTATTTTGAAAATTTAAAGTGGTGGAATTTTGCACACTTTGAAAACTAACATTACTACCTTCAGTTAAGAAAAAAATTAAGCACCTGCCCATTTCAGATCCAGAGTCTGACAATATTAGGTTCAATTTCTATGGCAATAGGCATCTCATATACATAATAAGACAAACTGACAGATCATGATTGCCCTGCTGCTGTTGCTTGAAAAGGCACCAGGGTGAGGGAACCTGAAGTCCCTGGCTAGCGTTCATGTGGCATGTTAACAGTCCATGCTGCTTTAGCCTTTAGCCCACATATTGGACTTCAAAAATAAGGATTTTCTCCTGCTAGCTGCCTTCTGTTCCACCTGTACTTCCCTGTTCCAACTCAGACTTTTTCCACTTCACACAACCCTGCATATGGGCGCGGAGGCGCTCCTGAAGCTTTTTCGCCTTCTGGTACATTATTGCTTCTTAGCTTTACACTGTTTCATGACAACTCTAAGTGTAAAAGTAAAGCCTGCCTCCTGACCAGGCTCTGTGAATCTCATATGCTTTTTTCTGTCAACTCAAGAGATATTTTTTTTTGTCTCAGAGATTTGTGAGGGCTTTCCTGTGTTGTTTGTAATGTACAGCTCAGCTAGGTGCAATGCCAGAGGTTTTTACTCTTCTTTTAGCCCCAGCACATCTCAGCATGGCATTTTACAGATTTCCTAACTCCATCTATATGGAGACTTTTTTTTTTTTTTAATGCAATTTAAGGCATAAAGAAGGGATGTTTTTCCAAAACACTTACTTTGGAAACACCTCCGCTCGAACACAGCTGTAGACCTAAATGAGTCTTCAGATGAGTTAGGTGTAGAAAAGCAGGAACACAGCTTTCTAGAATCAACAGCATAAAGTGTGTTCAGTCAAGAAAGGCCAAATAACAAATATTAACCAAAATAATTCAGGTTTATTTAAAAGACTCCTAACAGATTTCTAGACAGAACATTCTACTAAGGTTTTTAGCACAAAAACAATCCAGGGTATTCTAACAAAATAAATCCAAGTATTTATTATTATTATTATTTCATTTTTTTGGTGAAAAATTATATCTAGAAATCATTCCGTTTTATTCGTGGGTTTATCTTTTGGCTTATGGTTTTTAAAAAATCTAATTTTTTTAAAAAATCCTGGTTTTCCTTTCAAGACAATGTTAAAATGTTATCAGGGGTCTTTGTAAAGGTGTTGTAAAATATTACAATAATTGAATGTCTCGAGAGGGGACGCCTGCAGCGCCTGATCGGGGGCAGGCTCGGCGTCCAGGAGCTTCACCTAGGAGCAGCAATAAGCACCGAGGGAGCCCCAAATCCTCGACAGGGCTACCCCAGGAGCAGGCACCTCAGCGGACGCGAGCAGCTGACTCAGAAGGGGCGGAGCCAGGAGGACCGGCAGCAGACCTGACTGGCTAAAAACCTGCCCCAGGGAGCGCGAGCAATGGGGGCGGGTTTGAGGTAGTTTGCGATTCAGTTCGTGCGGGATAAAGAGCCCCAGCCGTATGATCAGTGTCTGGTCTGGGAGCTCTGCTCTGGCTGCCCCGGCAGTGGCCAGAATAGGCACCCAGGCAGAGCTGATGAGAAGGCAGGCTGCAGTGCAGAGCTCGGGGTGTAGAGAGCACTTACGCTGGTCTGTTGAGGGGGGGTGCGCAACGGACAGGGCTGCACTCTGTGCTCCCTGGTGGAGGTCCTCCTGCAGCAAGTGGCTGAGCTGCAGGAAGCTGTTACTAGACTCAAAGGTGTCAGGGTAGCTGAGAGGAAGCAGGACTGCTTGTTCCAGGCCCAAACTGTGCAGGGGCCTCAAGTGTCTACTGTTGCTCATGCAGGAAAGGAGGCCGCTAACCCAGGAAAGGAGGCTGCTAACCCAGGAAGCTGGGAAACAGTAACAGAAAAAAAAAAAAAAAAAAAAAAAAAAAAAAAGGAGGAAGAGGGTAATTAAAAGCAAGGGGCTTCCTCCTACATCTGTTGTCCCCACCCAGAACCGCTTTGCTGTCCTATAGGGGGCTGATGAGGAGCCATACTCCCCACAGGAACAACTGGCTGATGCACTGGTAAAGAAGAACACTACTGGTGCTGCCAGGAAAAAGTGGCGGGGTGTAGTAGTAGGGGACTCCATGCTGAAAGGCACAGAGGCACCCATCTGCCAGCCTGACCCAAGCTCAAGGGAGGTGTGTTGCCTACCAGGGGCTCGGATCAGGGATGTTGCAGAGAGGCTGCCTGCTCTAGTTGGTCCCACTGACTATTACCCACTCCTGGTAATACATGTGGGTGCTACTGATATAGATAGCAGTAGCCTGGAGAACATAAAGAAGGAGTACAGAGCCCTGGGAGAGGTGGTTAGGGGCTCTGGAGCTCAGATTGTCTTTTCGTGAATTCTCCAGGATACAGGGCAGGACCTTGAAAAGGCTAGGAGGATCGGCCAGGTTAATAAATGGTTAGAAGGATAGTGCCATAGTCAGGGGTTTGGGTACCTTGAACACGGGATTCAGTTTAGTAGGCCAGGTCTACTGGGGGCTGGTGGAACTGGTCTGACAAAGAAAGGGAAGAGTGGATTTGGTAGGAGGCTTGCCAGACTGGTCAAGGATGCTTTAAACTAGATGTGTTGGGGGAGGGGGGGCATCATTCCATCCCAACACACCCAGTCGGTTGCCAGCACCTACAGTAAACGTTCAGAGCAATGTAGAGATATTCCAGCTGCCCCAGCCAATGACCTGGCTTCAATTGGAGCTTGGCTCAGATGCCTCTATACAAATGCCCGTAGCATGGGGAACAAACAAGAGGAATTAGAGATGTGTGCACGTCTACGGGGGTATGATATCATAGGCATCACAGAAACATGGTGGGATGGCTCCTATGACTGGTGTGTTGGAATGGAAGGTTACAGGCTCTTTAGGAAAGACAGGCCCGGTAGGCGGGGAGGGGGAGTTGCTATTTATGTTAGGGATAGGCTGGAGAGTATGGAACTCTGTCTGGGGACAGGTGAGCAGTCGACAGAGAGTTTGTGGGTCAGGGTTAAAGGGAGAACAGCGATGGGTGATATTATTGTGGGGATCTGTTACAGACCGCCTGACCAAGAGGGCTCTGTAGATAAAGCACTCCGTAGACAGATAGGAACAGCCTTACACTCGCAGGCCCTTGTTCTCATGGGGGACTGCAACCACCCTGATATCTGTTGGAGGCATGGTACGGCCATCCAAGCAATCTAGGAAGTTCCTCGATTGCGTGGAAGACAACTTCCTTCTGCAAGTAATAGAGGAGCCGACAAGGAGAGGTGCCATGCTTGACCTCGTCCTCACCAACAGGGAAGGGCTGGTTGGAAATGTGATGCTCCAAGGCAGCCTTGATTGCAGCGATCATGAGATGGTTGAATTCAAGATCCTCAGGACAGTGAGAAGAGCGTGCAGCAATCTCACTGCCCTGGACTTCAAGAGAACAGACTTTGGCCTCTTCAGGAACCTGCTCAGTAAGGTTCCATGGGATATAGCCCCAGAGGGGAGGGGGGCCCAAGACTGGTGGTTGATATTCAAGGACCACCTACTGCAAGCTCAGGAGCGATGCATCCCTACTAGAAGGAAGTTCAGCAGGAGGGCCAGGAGACCTCCTTGGATGGATAAGGAGCTGCTGAGCAAAATTTGAAGGAAAACAAAAGCATATAAAAGGTGGAAGCAAGGTCAAGCAACCTGGGAAGAATACAGGGATGTTGTCTGGGAAGCTAGGGACCAGGTTAGGAAAGCTAAGGCCCACTTAGAATTAAACTTGGCTAGGGATATGAAAGATAACAGGAAGGGATTTTATAGGTACATTGCAAATAAAAGGCTAGGGACAATGTGGGCCCTCTCCAGAAGCTATCGGGAGAACTGGCTACCCTGGATTTGGAGAAGGCTGAGGTTCTTAATGACTTCTTTGCCTCAGTCTTTACGGGCAAATGCTCTGACCACACCACCCAAGTCTTGGAAGGCAGACGCAGGGACAGTGAGAATGAAAACCTTAGCACCACTGTAGGAGAGGATCTGGTTTGAGACCATCTTAGGAACCTGGATGTATACAAGTCCATGGGACCTGATGAAATCCATCCACGGGTCCTGAAGGAGCTGGCAAATGAAGTTGCTAAGCCACTGTCCATCATATTTGAAAAATCATGACAGTCAGGTGAAGTTCCCGATGGCTGGAAAAAGAGAAATATAACCCCCATGTTCAAGAAGAGGAAAATGGATGAGCCAGGGAACTACAGACCAGTCAGTCTCACCTCTGTGCCTGGCAAAATCTTGGAGCAGATTCTTCTGGAAGGCATGCTGAGGCACATGAAAACAACAAGGTGCTTGGTGACAGCCAGCATGGCTTCACTAAGGGGAAATCCTGCCTGACCAATTTGGTGGCCTTCTATGATGGAGTTACTGAACTGATGGACAAGGGTAGAGCAGTTGATAAAATCTACCTGGACTTGTGCAAACCGTTTGACACTATCTTACATGACATCCTTGTCTCTAAGTTGGAGAGACATCAATTTGATAGGTGGACCACTCAATGGATAAAGAACTAGCTGAATGGCCACACGCAAGGAGTAGTGCTCAATGGCTCAATGTCCAGCTGGAGACCAGTAACGAGTGGTGTCCCCCAGGGATCGGTGTTGGGACCAGTCTTGTTCAACATCTTTGTGGGTGACATGGACAGTGGGATTGAGTGCGCCCTCAGCAAGTTTGCCGATGACACCAAGCTGTGTGGTTCGGTTGATAAGTTGGAGGGAAGGAATGCCATCCAGAGGGACCTTGACACGCTTGTGAGGTGGGCTGATGCCAACCTAATGAAGTTTAACCATGCTAAGTGCAAAGTCCTACACCTGAGTGGGAGCAATCCCAGGTGCAGCTACAGGTTGGGCAGAGAAGAGATTCAGTGCAGCCTTGCGGAGAAGGACTTGGGGTTGTTGGTCGATGAGAAACTGAACATGAGCCAGCAGCATGCGCTTGCAGCCCAGAAGGCCAACCGTATCCTGGGCTGCATCAAAAGAAGTGTGACCAGCAGGTCGAAGGAGGTGCTCCTGCCCCTCTACTCTGCTCTCGTGAGACCTCACTTGGAGAATTGTGTACAGTTCTGGTGCCCTCAACATACAAAGGACATGGAATTGTTGGAGCAAGTGCAAAGGAGGGCCATGAGGATGATCAGGGGACTGGAGCACCTCCCATATGAAGATCAGATGAGAAAGTTGGGGCCGTTCAGCTTGGAGAAGTGAAGGCTGCATGGAGACCTCATAGCAGCCTTCCAGTGTCTGAAGGGGGCTTATAGGGATGCTGGAGAGGGACTCTTCATGAGGGACTGTGGTGAGAGGACAAGGGGTAATGGGTTTAAACTTAAACAGGGGAAGTTTAGATTGGATATGAGGAAGAAATTCTTTACTGTAAGGGTGGTGAGGCACTGGAATGGGTTGCCCAGGGAAGTTGTGAATGCTCCATCGCTGGTGGTTTTCAAGGCGGGGTTGGACAGAGGCTTGGGTGACATGGTTTAGTGGGAGGTGTCCCTGCTCATGGTAGGGGGATTGGAACTAGATGATCTTATGGTCCTTTCCAACCCTAACTATTCTATGATTCTATGATTTAAAACTGTAAAAAGACCATGTAACTCTTCATTGCAGAAATAATAAACATTCTGTTTATCCTAAAACATGTCATTTGTGCAGCCGGTGAACTGAAAACTTGTTGACTGCTAACTGCAATAATGGCAATGGGTAATGGTCTTGTAAATCATTTCTCAGCCGCTGATATAAAACAGTTTACAAGAAACATAAGCACCAGTTTCAGGCAGGAATAATGATAAAATCTCCATGTAATTGGCTGGTGGGTTCTTTGAAGGGCAAGGAATGTGATGTGATGGCATGGCAAGGCAGGGCAAGTGGGGGGTTCCATACTGCCAAAAAGGCAGTGCATGAAAAGAGTGAAATCCATCTTTGTCTTTCTGTCTCTTTACCCTCCTCTGATTCCACTAACTAGATCCCTGTCGAAACTCTGCAGTGTACTCTGAGATCTCCTTTGTGTACATGTACAGACATGCAGTACAGTAAGTGATGCCAGTATTATGTGTAAACACGCACACAATATACTCATATGTAACTATTTTTCATTCTTTTGCTATGGAGCACAACTGAATGTTCAAGAACATGGGTTCAAACTATTCAAATATATGAAGTTCCTGGATCAGCAGGGTTAGCCAAATTCTCCAGTAAAATATTTTCAAATTCACAGAAAACATGTTTTTGAGCACACATGGTAACAGAATTAATAGCATTTGAAACTCTACACAAAAAAAAAAAAAAAAGTTAGCATTCCAAGCCAAAATGTTTTGCGTATTGCATTCAAATGGGCATATAATTCTAAGACACAAGATTTATTAACCCAAACTTGCATTGGTGTGCATAGTGAACATTGTTTTGCAGTTGTGTTGCTCTAAGTGTTTAAGAACACTTTATATATGTACGTAAACTATCCTTCAAAAAATACTGTCTTTATTTTCATCCGTTATTGAGTGGAAGGAAGAGTAGGTTAATGCAATACGATGACATGATGATTTTTTTTTCTGAAATTTTAACTAATTTTATTCTACATTGTGTTTGAAACATGCTACATATTTGAATGATTGGTATTCTAAAGGATTTTAAGGTATTGCAGGAAGTGTTATTTACCTCCAGATTTATTTATTTTTCAGAGGGACTTAGGCAATGAATGTTTCCATGTCCGATGTGGGATCCGGAGCCCATTATGTACCCAGAGTCCTCAGGCTTCCTGCAGAGACCTTGCAGTCAGAGCAACAAAAGCTTACTTAACAGGATGCTGTGCTTGAAACAAGTTGAGTTATCAGTTTTCTAAATTCAGGCTCAAGTGCCCACACCTGTATGGTCCCAGAAACACGTTTTATGAACCATCTTTGCAGTTTTTTTGCTAACTAGGTAGTAGAAAGGTTCAGTGCAGCTGAGAAGCCCTGAACTTCAGACAGGCAAGCAAAGTGTCGAGGGGGATCTCTGAACAGTCGCTGTGGTTGTAACCATGGCTGGATTACAGCCATGGCCTCAACCTTTACTCTTTTGCTAGAAAAGAGGATAGGTGGTTTGTTCTTTTGTCTTGAAAAGCCCTATGTAATAAAAAATATTGATTTTGGCAGATGTCCTGGGTTCAGCAGTAGCAGTCATTTTTCTCCTTCTTGGTAGGTGGTGCAGCGCTGTATTTTTGACTTTTGGCCTGGGAACAGTGCTGATAACACCAGTGTTTTCAGTTACTGCTTGGTAATGTTTTGGTTTGACCAAGGACTTTGAGTCTCATGCTCTGCCAGGGAGGAGGGGAAGCCGGGAGGAAGCCGAGGGGAAGCCGGGAGGAAGCCAGGAGGAAGCAGAAACAGGACACCTGACCCAGACTGACCAGAGAGGTACTCCATACCACAGTGCGTCATGCCCCGGATGTAAAAATGGAGGGCAGGGACCCGGAAGGTGGGGGGTGCACTGCGGGGTGCACTGCGTGGTCAGTCTTGGTATCGGGTGGTGAGCAATTGTATTCTTTTCCCTTGTATTTCTCTTGTCATTATTATTATTGGTGGTAGCAGCAGTGGTTTGTGTTATACCTTAGTTACTAAACTGTTCTCATCTCAACCTGTGAGAGTTGCATTCTTTCAACTCTCCTCCCCATCCCCCTGGGTCTGGGGGAAGAAAGAGGGGGGAGTGAGTGAGCGAGAAAACTGCATGGCTGAGAGGCTTAAACCATGACAGCAGAACAGGAAAATAGGGAATGCTAAAGATACTTAAGGACTTTTAAAATTATATCTTCTTCATATTCCTAAAATAATATTAAGGAAAAAAAATCCTTCCTAAACCCAAAGCTTTCTTCTGTAGCTGTATTGTAATTGATATTGTCTACAACTTAATGCTTTTAGGGACTATCTTTCAAGAGTACTTTCACAAGTGGGAATATTTGTTCTACTATTCTGCTAAATAAGAGAAGCCAGGGCTAGTTATGCTTGTCAAGAGGCACACACTGTTCAATACTGGCTCCGTCCAAAACAGACTGTTCCTCCCACTTACTTGTTAGTAAGATGTCTGGACTGATGTTGAAGACCACCAAGAAAGAACCTGAGGCTTTGTATGGCATGCCCTGAGATCTGGCATGAAATTATGGGAGGCGCCAAAGCTTTGTGTAAAAGTGTTGCAGGACTCTTGGGAGCCAAACCTAGTCTTGGGAACACAGTCTTTTGGGATTCATCCTTGGAGTGAGCAACCTCCCGACTGTCTTTGGAGAGAGCTAGTTGATATGATACTCAGGAGAACTGGGGAATAAGTTAATACTGAAGTTGTATAAGAGGTGTCCAGCATAAAAGCTCTCCTCAGCCTTCTTTTATTTTGCAGTAGAAAACCACCCTGAAATCATTTAAAAGGCTAGCTTCATCATAATTATCCATGACAGCCCATGAAGTGCACAGCCACAGCTGCACTCAGGAGTCATGGTTGCATTGGAACATGGTACACAGTCAAAATTCCCCCCTGCAAAAAAACAAGCACATCATCTACATACAGTTTATATCCCAGCCATGTTTTACATCCCAGCCACATTTTACTCCCACCTGAATGCAAGGAGCTATAGACCTTGTGTTACAAGGGCAAGTTTTTCAGCTCAATAATTAAATTAAATTCAAGTGTGAGACAAGCTGTATCATATGGCTGAGAAGTTCTGAGGCTTCTGATAAGGATCTATCGAAAACGCAGCATGTGTAGCACGAGCTCTTAATCTGACCCTCTCTTCTATTCATCAGTGGCACCAAACGCTGATCTGAAAGTGATGGCTCTTATGCTGCTTGCTGCTGAAGTCAGAGCTACGACTGCTCACCAGTAGCACAGCTCCTGAGAGCTAACTGCAGTGTCTCAAGGAATACCTCTGCTTCAGTGTTGCGTGTCACGGCTTTAACAGTGGCTGATGGTTTTGCTATTACTTGTTTTATTTTGGGATGACAGTGATAAATCTTTGTTTTAAATATAGATGTACTCATTCCAGTTAGCTGAAATGTAATGTCTAAACTACTTGAAAGTATCTCTTTAAACACATATGTAAGGACAAAAGACTTCTGCATTGTAAAGGAGCAAATGTTAGGAAGTGAAGAACAACATGGGGCAAAGAAAATATATTTTATCAGTTCTAGAAATGCAAAAGGATTCTGGCACTGCATCAGACCAGTATTTTTCACTCCTCTAAAAATTAAATTGTTTCTTAAGCCAGGAATGTTAATATTAAAATTCTGGATTTTAGACAATGGCGCATTCAGCGTCGGTCTTTGTTTGGCCATCCTCTGTCAAAGCCTATTCCCATGTTGCCATCCACATGCGCCTTTCCAACCACTGACCTCTCCCTGAGGCTTGAGAGCAGCATTTGGTGGAAATGGGGTTTGGGGAAGTCTGGTGCTACAGAGACCTTGCACTCACTGTCCTCCCTGCCCACCTCCTTGTCTTACTAAAATAACCCCACACAGGGCTTTATGGGGTTTCTAAGCCTCTTTCAAAGAGAGTTTTACGTGCTACCCTTCTGCCTTCAGAGACACATTGGTGGTTGGGTGCAGTGCAGATATGCTCAGCAGCCTCTGTAAGGCCAAAAGCTGCTTTCTGCCACTGCACTGTTAATTTATACGTGATGTAGAGAAAGATACTGCTTTACAAAACACATTTTTGTTAAAATCTCTGGGATGAAAAATTGCCATCAGTATGAATAGACTTAGAATAATTAGGTACTAAATATACAACATAATTGACTTCTACTAAAAATTGGGCTTTGAAGGATAATTGCTGATATCTTTTTCTTATATAAAAAATGCTTTGCAGATTAAGAATAAATAAAATGGAGGGAATTTAACCTTTTTTTCTTTTTTTTTTTAAGAAAGTTCACTAGCACTAAGTGTCTTTAAGAACAGTGTGTAGCTACATGAATAAAGACCATGATTTAAGAGCATAATTTCTTGTAAGGATATGTTAAATTATACACTAAATGACATGTTACTATACCTAATACTTAAAATTAGGGCCATGCTTTCCTAGATGCTGCAATAAGGCAGCCTCAGGAAATGAAGCAGAAACTATTTCTGACATAGTGAAAAACCACTGTGAGTCTCTTTCTTTGAGCATGTTACTGTTAATCACACTGCTCTCCCGTCCAGCCAGGGACAGGCCAGCTCTGGTTTAAAAGCTGCAGACCTGGGGCAAGGTGCTGCTGTGCAAGCATGGGTTTTGCTCACCTAGGTAGCTGGATCAAATTCAAGCAATTTAAAGTGCAGAAACAAAGTAAGTTCATGTCCATCTTCTGACAACTGTGCAGAAATGCCCACAATGTCTCAGCGTTTCCCTTCTCTGGCTGCGGAGTGAAATCCTTTGGATGTCTGTTTTTCACTGCAGGGTGCAATGTAAATCAACTCCGGTTTCTCTGTAATCTGGAGCTGCTGAAAGAAAAACACATGACTGGTCCTTCAGATTGTATTTTCGTGCATGCCACAATTACATTGTTTGGGGTCTTTGCGCTCTAAAAGAAGGAGCACCCAAAGATAATACAAGTCTCTGCCATGTAAGCAGCAATCAGATCACTTAAAGGACAAGAATGGCACATATTCTTTAGTTGATCCTTCAAATAGCTGCAATTTTCTTTCCATTAAAACAAAAAAAGATTAATAGGAATTAGTGTAAACCAAATATAGCCTTTTTTGTTAAATCTTATTTGTTTGCTTCCCAAAGTGATGAAATTACTAGCATCGTTTAAACTAGAAAAACACTGCTAGTGTTTTCAGTTCACATAATACTGAGATCTTGTGGTTTGCATTTAATTTGACACTTTAAGCTGTATTGAAGATCAAATCCAAATGACCTGTATTATAATTGCCAATCTTTACCAGTAAAGCTTGTTAGGAATTTTTTAATTGAACAATTTTTAATTAAAACTTTACCTGGAAAAGGCTCAGTCTGAAATCACAATCAAATGAAATTAGTGAACAAGATGCATAGAAATAGCCGAGGAGCAAGCAGTCATGGAACTCTTTAGGACAAGGGAAAAGCTGGTTCTTGTTCTTCCTGTACTCCTCAGCTCATTTCTCAATAATGCTGTCAATAATTTCAAAACATTTTGAATAGGAATTTAAAAAGTATTGTAAACATCAGCCTTACATAGGACAGGGAAATTACCCACTCATTAGCCTCAGTAGCCAAGACCATCTGAAACACCAGTAGTACAGTCACACAGTGCACACTAGTGTTGCACACTTTTCATTGAGTAAGACTAAATGTCAGGCTTGCAGAAAAATCTGGGTCAATCATATCTCTGTCCATCATCACTTCATTCCTTGTAAGAGCTGCCTTTATGCAGCAGACAAATAGCAACACTGTAATTTCATACTGGTAGCTAATACTCATTTGAATTGTAAAACTTCAGATTGAAATGCATAGCAACAGCAAAGCAAATTATGGTAGCAAAGCAGTGGCAAAGTGTTTAGTCTCTCTTTATCCACTGTACCGTTAGAAGATTATATGCAGAAAAGATTGCTGTTTTTATTGGTGGTTCCCAGAGGAGCTACAACATAAGTACTCATCTGTCTCCGAAGTGTTCAATACTTAATTTAGGGTCAAATCCTTCTCTAGCAAGCAGGAGCTTAGTATTTACCGAATCAGAATAGCAGATATGAAACAAAAATATGTCTGATGATCAGATATACTATTTATCAGCATGAACAGGGCTTGTATGGCTTCAAGAAAAAAAAAAGCTGCCAGCAGAAATACTTATTTTCACAGTCTTCAGTGGTTTGAAAAACTACTCTCTTACCTGCGAGAAGCAGGCTTTGCTATAGCAACTCATGCCTTTTTTTTTTCCCCAGCTCAGATCATTCCTTAGGATAAATTACTCCAAGCTACCTGAAAATGCCACTGAGAACAACCGGGGAGTGTATTTGGCCACTTCCAACACAGCATAAAAGGGCAAGAGCAAACTGTGCCTGTGAGCACGGGAGCTTCGCTCAGAGGAGTCTCTTCAGACGTAAATAATTTGGGTGAGAGATATTCCAGAGACCTCATCCTCTCCAGCTGCTACTGCCAAGAGGCCACATTCTTGAAAATTCAAAGCTGCTATTCATTTGTTTTGGCTCAAACGTGTCTAAGGACAAGGTAGAAAACACAGTGCATTTCAGAAGCTTTTTGGAAGAAAAGATATTTTAAAAGCCTGAGATGCTCTCGGTGATGTGATGTAGGATGGAGTATCTTATCATCTGCTGCTGACAAATGAACTGAGGAAACTGCCTGTATTCTCTGAGCAGTATGATAGCATGCATATTTTCCAGAAACAAAAATTACAGAAGATACAGGGGTATGGGTAACCAATTACACCCACAGACACACACACACCCTTCTTTGGAACCTAAACCATTCTTCTACCTAAATTGTTCCCAGTAGAGAAATATCTAAATCAAAGCTAGATGGGCTCCTGCTTCGATGCACATCCCGCTGGCTTCCTGGCCAGTCTGCTTTGTGCCCCACTCAGGGCACACCCACCAGCAGCCAGGGTGGAAAGCTGTTGGCTTTCCCTGTGCCTGAAAAGAGGGAGAAGGAAAGTAATAGTCTGCAAGGCTTTTCTTCTCAGTGCTGCAGGACAAGCCTGGATGGAGGGGCAGAAAGTGCACCTTCGAAGCAGGCGGCCTCCCTGACAGCAGCAGCAGCAGTAAACCCTTTGCACCCCCTCCTGTTTCCTTCATCCCAACATTTTTTTTTTCCCCACAATAGTAGGATAAGACTCTGACTCTGGTTTTGGCACTTTGGCACCTGCAAATACTGCCAGGAGCCAGAAAAGGCTCAGGATGGGAAGGGGGCTCTTGGAGGAACTACTCTAGCTCTCCATCTCCTACAGCACCTCAAAACACCCCTGAGCTCCTTTATCCCTTGGACACCTGCACAAAGCTGCTTCATCCTTCTTTGTCACTTGTAGCTGTTCAGTGACATTCTTCCCCACTACAAGCTCATGCATTTGAGCTCCAGCCCAGCACCCTCACTTATGGGGAGTGCCCCATGCCTCCAGCACCCCTTTCTTCCTCCTGCATCCCGGATGCTTTGCCTTTCTGCTCTGATGCCCAGTCCTCACCCAGAAAGGTCGTTTGTCTCACATTTGTACCAGGGTTTCGCTCTGAGCACAGCACATTTATTTTCCTATCAGACTTGTACAAAAAGCCCATTAACAGAGACATATGTCTGCACTTCCATAACTCCTTATCTAACAGATACAATCTTTTCTTTTAACACAGTGCACATGGCACAGCCATTAATAGCGAAGGTTCTGCAGCACCACTATTTGTTTTCAGAATGTGTTAACGCTTACATTTTCAGTGTGTGCTCCTCCATCCACTCTACCTTGTGTTTGAGCTTTGGCTGAACACAGGAAATGGTTCAAATAATTATTCATCTATTTAGACAATAATGGGTAGTCTCTCCATAGTTACGACTGAAATCAGTTTGTCTTATTTTACACTTCTACGATTTTGACTCCAAAAAAAATGCTGAACATGGAATTCTAATCCAATATTACCTGCAGATACAGAGACAAATAATTAAACTGTCTTTAAGCTGAATTTAAATAGAACAAAAGAAAATGCAGTAAAAACTGGTTCAAGGTTTGCATTTTCAAGTAACATTCCTTTGTCTACCTCAAGCTCCTTGCTCAATTCATGCTCAAGGTATACTTGGCAGTACTTTTATAATTACAAAGGTATTAAGCTTCTGAAGGAGAAAAGTGAAACTGTTTTTTTTTTGCTAATTAGCTAATCATAATTTCTTCAGGGAAATAGTCTTCTACTAGAAAAACGATGATTTGCAGAGGCAAAGTGTTCTGCAGAAGTATGCTGATTATAGTAGATTGTCTTAAAAAACTCAGTACATCTCCACAGATAATTAAGTCTGTTCTTTGGTAGCAAGTCTACTTCTGGGCTTTAGAGATACTATACTGTGAGGTGCCAGGAAATCAAGCAGTTAATGCTCATGAACCTGTCAATTTCATTCTGAAAAGTTGAGAGAAGCTTCCATATCATTATTTCTCAATGAAATTCAATTAATTCAGTGGGGCATATTTATGTTTTTAAGGGAATATTTAGCAATTTGGAGAAATTCTTATGAAACAGTTTTCTTACCTCTTCAGCTAATGAAATATAATTGTAGTTTAGACTTGTCATGCATTTTCCCAAAGGACATATAGATCTTGTCAATATTAGCCATTTAATAAAGACATGAGAAGGCTAAATTAAGGACGCATGTATAATAATGATAGCTCTTCACTGCAAAGAGATACTCATGCCTGGACCCATAATTAAACTGTTGCAGTACAAAAAAAAATGCGCAAGCAGACTGGCAAAGTAACTTACTGCTTAACAACAAAGTAATCTTTGAGTGTATTTTCCTCAATACATCCAGTAGGAGATGCATAAATTCCAGGTGGGTTTTAGACATCAAAGTTAAAAAAAAAAAAAGGCTTATCAAAAAGTAGAAAGCAGCTATATTCAATGTACAGAACAAACAAAACCTTTCCACACCCATTCAGTCACACACGCCCATGAACACATGCAACAACAGGAGCCAAGTTCCCTGTCACAAGGAGTTTCTACCTGCTTTTGCAAGCCGTCCTGAGTACTCTTATTTGAAACACATTTTGATACCTGATACCAAAGTGGCAAAAGATTCCAACTTTCTGGTTCAAAGCAGAATCCTTTATGCAACCACCAAAGGTGAAAGCATTATCTAAATTGACTTAGGGAGCTTCTTAACAAGAATGCGAATGATTCTTGAATACCTAAAGCACAGCAACAGCTGTCTTTCTCCCTGACCTCTAAAACCAAAGTTAAGTGTGACAGGCAGAGGGAGAAAAGGGCATAAGACAAGAAATTGATGAATACCCTGTGGGAAAAGATTTTATTGCTGAGAAAATAACAACTAGAAAGTGAAAGCAGGAGACGTTATAAGATGATCTTCTAACTCCCCAGAGAGCAGACAACTTTTTCTGCCATTCCTATCCCCAGAGCAGATGACTCATCCCACTTCTCAGGGTTTACAGTGCAAGTTGCTCTTATTTCTTTCCCCATGTTCCTGAAATAAAAAAACTAGAGAAAGGCCCCATTTCTTTGCTTACTCAGAAAGAAGCTACTTCCACAAAAGTGTTTCATTGAAGATGTCCACTGTTTCTCCTTCCTAACCCTGTATTTTCCACTGCCTGTCAGTCACTGTGTCTGGAGAGTGTGAAAATAACCTCAATAGTGTAAAAAATAAAGAAACGCATGTTTGAAAACACCGTTCATTTAGTGTGGGACTCTGAGGACAGTCTTGGGCACCTGAGATGCTGATAAAGCTGCCCCTTTACTGTACACACTTACCACCATACATCTGAATCCTGAGGGCCAGAAACAGATAAGAGTTGCAGTCCTGAATTTTCACATCAGAGCAGTATAGGGGGAAGCACAAGTGAATAGCAAAGCGATACAGGAATGCAAGGGAGAAAAGACTCTTTGCAACACATTCCTGTCTTTCCTGCAGGCATCTCTTTCCTTAAGAGCATGGTTTTCTTTTGCTCCTTAACAGACCATGAGAGACAGCCCTGAATAGGGACACCCGATATCTGAGTTGCTCCTTTTTAGCTGCTGCATCTCTACTTCTCCCAGAACCTCAACAGCTTTGCAACACCTTCTGTCTTTCTATTCCTTGCCAGACTTACCATTGACAGTCCTTTATCCCAACAGACTATCTAGGCAGACTAGCAAGTGCATTTCTGCATCCCACACGTAAGCTCACCTAAGCAGCCCCTGGCAACTGCATTACGCTAAATGATCTGTTCTACTGAGGTCTAGAAAAGGCAGCACAGGACAGAGGGAGCCAACATAAGAAGGACATGGAGCAGTGAGATCAGAGGAGGGACACAAAGATGGTCAGAGGGCTGGAGCATCTCTCCTGTGAAGACAGGTTGAGGGAGTTGGGGATGTTCAGCTGGAAGTTTCTCTGGGTAGACTGGATAGCAGTCCTCCAGTACCTAAAGGAGGCCTACAAGAAATTCAGAGAGGGACTTTCGACAAGGGTATGTTGTGACAGGACAAGGTAGAATGGATTTAAGCTGCAATAGGGTAGATTTAGATCAGATATAACAAAGAAGTTCTTCATTGTGAGGGTGGTGAGGCACTGGAACAGGTTGCCCAGAGAAGCTGTGAATGCTCCTTCCCTGGCAGTGTTCAAGGCCAGGTTGGACAGGGCTTTGAGCAATCTGGTCTAGTGGAAGGTGTCCCTGCCCATGGCAGGGGACTTGGAATGAGATGATCTTTAAAGTCCTTCCCAACCCGAAACATTCTATGATTCTTTGATTGTATAAAGATACAGTCTTGGAAATGGAAGCAGTAGGTCATGAGGGCTTACTGAGGTGACTCCTCTAAAACAGATGAGAAATACTTGGAAATGTAGTTCAGCCCTCTCACATTTTTATGTGAGAAAGCCTGGGGATGAACATTCAAATCTTGCAAAGAGATACCTTCAGGTTCAAGTGAGAATATGAGGCATGAAGACGGGTCGAGGAGAAGCTGATGCCTGGAGGAAAATAGTCACAGGATGGATAAGATTATGTCAGGTTCTGTCATTTTCTTCAGGAATAAACTTACTCTGTGAAAGATATTAAGTTTATAGCAAAATCAGATGGACGAGTAAGTTCAAGCTTGTGAAAAGATGTCTTCTTCAATGAAGCAGCACAAAAAAAAAGAAAGCAACCTTAGGTATGAGGAGAATGAAATAAAGACCCAAAGATTCCTTTCCCTGGAGAATAAAAAGAGAAGAAAAACAGTTCTGCAGGAAAATGTTCGGCAGTTCTATGTCAGTATTTTAATACTACAGATTATATAATAATTTATTATGTAAATAGCTATTTAAACTAAATGACAAATCATTGTCATTTATTGTGAACATTGTATGTGTAACCGTAAATTCACTGCCAGTTTGACTCTGATAGAATAATCAAGGCCTGAATTAATAAATGATGGTGAGAGATACAGTTGACTGACATGTCTTCCATTTTGGAGGCTGGTGTTAGCCAATTTGGCCTTAAGTGAAAGAGATCATTTCCAATCTACATAACCATTCTGTTTTGTTATCAGATTGTCTACTTCTGTTTGCAGATCTGCATGAATTCCTGATGACAGCTGACTCACACATATTGTAGATCAAGAAATATCAAGGAAAATTATGTTTGTCAGCAAAGTAACTAAAATATACAACCATTTAAATATTGACACTTGACTTTTGTCATATGAGCAGCAGCATATTTTTTATGGGTCTTTTTCTTTTAACAGTGATTCTAGAATGCTTAAGATCTTGTTGGTGACCTGTATTTTGCCTGCCATGGAGCTGTCTTCAAAACTCTAGATGTCAAAAGTGGCATGAAGGAGACACAGACATTTTTTGCCCACCTCATTAAAAGTGAATTAGAACCAAGAAGTCCCATGCTACATGCTCAACAGTAATACTGTTGGGCTTCTTCAAGCTCTGTTAGAGGCTACGGGCTTCTGCTGTGCTCAGAAGGAGGGGCACAAGGTGGGATGTTGCAGGCACTTGCTGAAAGCTGAAGAGAGCTGTAGGTACCCCTGCAGCAGGGCATTCTGGCAGCAGCAAAGAATATTCCTTATTACATAGAGGGGTGAACCCTCTGATTTCTACTGTGCCAGCTTACCAGAACTGCCCGGTGTGATGAAGCTGCTCCAACTTTCCTTTGTTTGCCTGTCACTTCTGCTGAGTGCCCTGTGATGTGCTCTCCAGAAGTACAGCACCAGTGCATGGCCCAGGTTTTTCAAAGCTTGATTGTGCAAAAGGCGCAGCAACACCCAGGCTGCGAGGAACTGAGAGCCCACAGCTGCTCATACCAGCAACCAAACGAGTGGGGTTCTCTAACAAATGATCCAGCATCGCTTCAAAGATGGAAAATATATGCAGAGAGAATAAGGTATAACAAAAATCCTAGTGCCTCCTAGTTCAGTAGCACCTGCTATTTAGATACAGCTAATGTATGTAGGGACACATTTCTGAAGCACTGAAAAGAATAAAGAGACAGTCAGTTTCCTCCTCTTTATAAGGAAGAAAAGATACATTATGACTTGTGTATCATTTCTAAAAGGGAAAATTCGCTTAGACACCTGTTAGTAGCATTATGATTTTATAGATTGGATTTATTCTTGAACCTTGTTATTTTATTGATTTTATTACACAGAAATTATTAAAGAGAGTTTTATATAGAATGAGAAGCTTCATGCTTAGTTTTCTGAAAAGGTTTTCTGAAATCTATTTTCAGTTCATGAGCAGGAAAAGTGGACATGAAGATTTGAACTGAGGAGCCAAGCACTGAATATGCCTAAGAAATTCTTTCTCATTTGGAGCTATTATATGAAAATCATTTTAACTAAACTGCTTTTTTATGGGAGTTAGATTCAGTGACATGGAATAATAGTTAATTTATTTTAGTTTTACCAGATTAACCGTTTCATTGTTACAATGTTTTCTTCTGACATTTCAAAGAAAATGAACTTTCCTTCAATTTTAGTGTAAAGACTTTCAATAAAACTAATGCCCAAATCCAAAATTATGTTTGTTATTTGTCAAAAAGTCAACTCTTCCTTGTTTTGGGGTTGATTAGAGTTTAAATATTGCCAGCCAACCAACCAGCCAACCCAGCTAAAGAAACCATTTAGTTTCGTATACTTAACTTGGAAGAGTAGCAGGAAAACCATTTGGCATGTAGCTCAGTGGTAAAGAATAAATGCTGATGAATGGAGTAGAGTTTACTCTCTTCTCACATGCTTCACACGTGGTTGTTGACTTTTCTCTTTCCTGTTACACCACTGGCATATCTCACCATTACGGAAATTATATAGTATCACATTCCATTAAAACTGTACATTAGTTGCACATCCCAGGAATCCTCTTCCAAAATTACCCTTTTTTTTTTTCCCATTGTAAAATATCACTATGCATTTGTAACTGTGTAACCACAATGCCAAAACATTATCAGATTAAGTTAGTCTTGAATCTAAATCCTTCAATAGGTGTTAGGATAATTTTCTCAAAAGATATACGACTTGAAGAGCTGCTAATAAAGTGAAAGATTCATTGCTATTCTGATCCAGGACTACTGTTCTTTCATGTCCTAAGAGGGCTCAAGGGTAACTCTTCTGATTAAACAGATCATAATAATTCGAACTTTATTGACAGTAGCTTAAATGAATATAAACCAGCAAAAATAAAGAAAACTGCATACAAATATTTTCCTAACTTCTATAGATTCTAGGCTACTGTATCTTCAAAATTCTCTCCAAGTACACTGTTGACTTTCAAAACACAAAAAATAGCATGTTTTATATGCTCTGATAATTTTTATTGTTCTTAGTCTGCAAAGAGTTTTACGTAGAAGGATTTTGTTTAAGTTTAAAAATCTCAGGCAATTCCAAAATGTATGGTGGGGATATCAAGCTTTTCTGGTTGTCATTAATGCTGACTCACACAGATTTTATCACATTTAAGAGAGATACTTTGGGCTATCTTGTGCTTCTGGCCTCCTACAAAAAAGCAGAGTAAAAGACAACACCCTTGAAGAAGAACACTGGTGTGTCTCAAAGAGGTGATATTTTTCATCTTATTCCTTGCTTATGCTTGGAGATACAAAATCACAGTATCTGTTTGTAAGGCAGCACAATTTTGCCCAATGCTTGCTGAGTAGCAAGCAGGCTACTACCTGCTCTGAGGTGCAAAGCTGCCACCACTGCACAGGCTCTTCAGTCCCTGTTATCATGTGGCCTGGGCGCACCAGAAACAGAAACAGCACAAAGAATAGATGAGAAATCATGACTGCTAATACATGGTCAAATTTGCCAGGGTTAGGCTCATCTGTAAATGCTACTTTTTCTGAGAAGACATGTATGATGTACATAGCACACAGTCAAATAAAAGACAAGGTTTTAGTCATTGCATCTGATATCTTTGTTGCAACTGCTTTTTGTTTCTGTGAAAACTATAGCATGTTCATCTTCATATGGTTTAGAAAGGTACGATAAGAGGTGCATATAAAATAATTTGTTTTCTTCTCTTGCCTCTACTGTCAATATACTGTGTGAGAGAGGAAGCTGGGAGGAAATTGAATTCTTCCTCTGAAAGATCATAAATCTAGATCTGTTACTCATTAATGAACTCCATTGATCTCAATAGATTTGCTGCATAGAAAATGATACAGTAAAAAGTCAGGAAGGCATGCAGACAGCCCACAATCACAGGTATGATCAGTGAACTCTCTCCTTTAGCCTTTTAAGATGTCCAATAGCCATATTGAAAAAGTAGAAAAATGTGGATGGAACCAAGCCTACTTGGTCTGTGTTCATCAAATTAGTAGCAAAACCAGAAATATTTTCCATTTAGGATATTTTCTCAGAGCAATAAAACCCCTCTGCCTGTTAGGATCGGTTTCGTGATGAAGTTTGCCACCTCACTGCTGTATCAGCTGCTGGTTTCGTCAGAGCTGGCACATAGCCCATGGTCCTTTTTGTGAAAGCCACTGAAAGAAATCATCAAAAAGACAAAGCAGTTTTGTACAGACTCACACATCTCACCAAAAAAAAAGCCAATCCAGAGTTTCAAGTTATAAGTATCTATTTAAATAAGCTGCATAATATCTACAATTGTAAAATCTCAGGATGCCTTATCACTGGGAATTATAGCCTTGGTGCCTGTGAGAATCACAGAATTGTTTAGGTTGGAAAAGACCTTCAAGATCATTGAGTCCAACTGCAATCCTTTTGGAATTTCTGTTGGGATATAGTTGGAGAAACTGAATTTTTTTGCATTTTGTTAGGAGATACTGAAATAATTTGAACAGAAACAAACAAACAGGAGGAGATGAACTGAAGGATGATGCAAGGTAACACCAGCGTCTTTTTTTTTAATGTACCGTGTGAATCTAACAGAGCTGTTGTTGGTAAGGCAAGGGAAAAACAGATTCTTCCCACATCTCATCCAAGAGCACAAGCTGGAACAACTGAAATTTCTAACCCAAACATGGTCTATTCTTGAAGGGAACCCACTTAATTAGTTTTCACATCAGTACATTTCATCAATGACAGTGAGAACTCTGCTGTATCACACTTGGGTTTATGCCCAACAGCAGAGGAGGCAGAGTTATGGAAAAAAACTGTATCTCGTATTTTTGATGATACCCAAATTGCTGCTAGCACTGGATGATGGAGGCACGTATGAAACAGCACTCTGCAATATGTATGATCTCTGCTTCAGGTAAATAGGTGTTGCCTAGCCTCCAGTGGGCAACACCTGCAGGGCGAGTAGAAGGGCACAAGTAGAATTCATGTAATGCCTCAACAAACCCTGTGCTTTATTTTAATCAGACTTAATGCTAAGTCAGACATAGATCATTTCAGTGCTTAAAGCACACCTGTTTTGTTTTTTTTCTTTTTTTTTTGAAGAAAGAGCCATATAGAAAAGATGAAATGATCAAACACTGAAGGATCTTGCAGCCTCGTCAGCCAGGGGCTCCCAGCTCTCTCCTGCTGTGCAGTGAAGGGCTTAAGTTGTTCTAGTGCTACCGAATGAGAAGGCTGCCTTGAAATGTCAAGATCTTGTTATTTCTTTTTCTCTTGTCCACACTTAGAACACATCATATTCACCCAATACATAAATTAAGTTGGAGCTGTAGCACCACATGTAAGATACAAGAACCGTGTCTGGTTTATATGAACAAGTGGATCTAATTTCTTAGTAGCAGGACAGGACATACAGGTGTTACAAAACCAGTGGACGTCTTGAACATATGGTGTGTCTCGTGTTTTCTTTTCTCCTGCAGTGCAGATGTAGCCTTTGATTTCTGCTTCTAGCTTAGCCATGATAATATTGGTTTCATCCTCTCGTTCCCATTTATAATCCTGCTTTCTCTTTGTTTCCACCATCAGTCTGCAGACAGAAAGCAGAGCCGAAGTACTGTTGTAGTGTTGATTTACACTTTTAGTCTTTGCTTCTGCTTCTTCATTCATCAAATTCCAGAACTTTGCACTGTTTTGCAATTTCTAATTCATCTTGATTTTTCTTTTTCTCAGTTGACCTTTACACGTCTTGACCTCTAAGTCCCAGTCATTTGCCAGAAACCCTTTTTCTGCTCCTAAGGCTCTTTTCTTAGATCTGACCTTGTGTTTAGGGGAGAAGAGGATGAAGGGGACAGGAATGAAGGCAGAGAAGAGGACAATCTCAGGCTTTACCTAAAGATTTTTAGTTTTTGCTTCACATATGGGTTAGTTCTGTACTGATCAATGTAGATAGTTGACTAAAATGGATTAAAATAGCAAACAAACAAAATAAAAAAATAGGAATACCAGAATGTGTGATTATTGATTGCTCAGTTCTGATTTATCCGTGGTTATAATAGTACCTGGATGGTATAATTGATGATATGTGAAAAAAAACCTTGTCACTTTAACTGAAATACCCGAGTGTCTAAAATACTGGCTGAATAAAACCAGATACCTGTATTAATTTGTGTAGCTTCTGTACATGGACCAGTCTTTCATGAAAACTGCTATTCTAAATTCCAGTCAGTTAAGCAGCATTTATTTTTCCATAGATGAAAATCAGGTGATGCATGATGAAATTCATAATCAATCTGGGAGTATTTCATTCATGCTGAATAATCAAAGGCATAATATCCTAAGCCATGCATGTGTGAGTATGAATAAAACTTTATTGCTCAGACCCTTTAGTTCCTCATAAGATGCTAAGATTTAGTTTGCTCCATTATGACTGAGTTGCACACAGGTTTCTTGTATATTTCATTTTCAAAGACTCCACATCACTTGTTCTCTTTCCTTTGGGTAGAATTCATTGTAGTAAATTTGATCAACAGGCTTCATCCTACCTCTTTTCTCAAGAGCTTTTACTTTGTCATCTGAATATCAGAAGATGAATAATTGTCTTTCACTACAGTAGCAGGTAATGTGCTGTAGAGTTTTCAAGCAGCTCAGAAAAAAACCTCTGACTCCACTCCCTTTTAGGAGAAGAAAAATAAAGAGGAAACCTTGGCAAAGATTACTGTAGAAAGTGTGCAAATTTTTCAGTTAGGGAAACTCTAACACAGAAAAGATTGAGTGACTGCAGAACTAGAAGGAGGTAAATATAGGAGAAAATGGAAATCCTGCAATTGTTAATCAAGTCTAATTTGTTACTGATTCCACTTCTCTCTGTATTTCCTTTTCTCTTAAAACTGACAAAATAAATGTTAAAAATTAACTTTCCATTAAGATGAATAAGAAATGATCATTTACCATCTCATGAGTTTTTTTGTTCTATTTGAGGATTTAGTAAGATATCACAAGAAAATTCATTTTCCTTTGCTGTAAAGTTATGTAGCACACAGTAGAGTTCACTACAGAGCAATATTGCATCTAACCCAGAACATAAATGTTAAAAATATTTTTATAGTTTTTTAACCCCATTTTCTAATTCACTCTTCTTACTTAAGCTTTCTTAAACCATTTCATCTTCACCTCCTCCTTTTACCGACATTACTGATAAACTTGATTTGTGGGATTTTACAGGTCTTTATTGAGCTATGTGAAGAAATTGAAAAATCGGGAAATGAATCTCAGACTTCTCACTATTTTAGATTGTTGAAGACTAAGATTTATATTCAGATTGATTTTCAGTAATAATGGATCTACAAGTCAATAATGAGGTTGATAAAACAACAACATTTCAAAACAACAGAATAGTAAAAAGCCTGTGTTAGAGAACAATCTGAACCCAAGCATCAGACTGCTTTTTTGAAAAGAGAAGAGAGATTCAATACAATTAAGTGAACCAAAGCTTTTACAATTGTTACTCTTTTGATTACCATAGAATTCATTAGGAGTGACTGCCTAGCTTATTAGTTTGTTTTTCTCACCTGGAAACAAGCAAACACATGAACTTGCTTGCAGGTTGTGAAATTTTATTTATGCTGGTAGATGAAAGAAATGTTAAGTTTTGTGTTTGCAAAGTGCATGGTCCTTCAGTAAAAGTTTTCTGAGCTTTGTAAGCAAAATTCCTGCATAATTCCTGCAAAATTAAACTCCAGTAAAATGCAATGCAGGATAAATGCCTGAGTGACATCTGGTTAAATTAGAAAACTATTTAAGTTCTGAACACACTTCTGGATCAGGCAGAAATGAGAATGATGATGGCTTGCTGCTTAGTTACACATTTCAGATCCACCTGTCAGGCGTAAAGAGTTTGATCTCAGGATCCTGTGAGCAGCGCCTATCGCCCTGTACATATATTCTATCTAGGCCAGCCTGGCAGGCAAGTGGTGCTTCCCATTCCCTTCCAGCTCTCTTATTTTGGGGTATGGAGAAGAGAAGGCTCAGAGGATACTTTATAACAAGCTCCCAATACCTATAGGGGGCCTACAAGAAATCTGAAGAAGGACTTCTTACAAAAGGGTGTAGTGACAAGACAGGGAGAATGGTTTTAAACTGAAAGAGGGGTGATTTAGATTAGATATTAGGGAAAAAAAAATTTAACTGTGAGGGTAGTGAGACAGTGGTACAGGTTGCCCAGAGAAGTTGTGGATGCCCCATCCCTGGCAGTGTTCAAGGCCAGGTTGGACAGGGCTTGGAGCAACCTGGTCTAGTGGGAGGTGTTCCTGCCTATGGAGGGGGCTTAGAACTAGATGATTTTTAAGGTCCCTTCCAACCCAAAATTTTCTATTATTCTATAGGGTCAAATATTCACATATTGCCTTGTCTAGAAGTCTCTCCAACTTCAGTGCAGAAGGAGAGATGAAGGGAAAATGGGCAGTATGCAGACCCAGACTCTCATGAACATATTGATGCATGATGACACATAGACAGTGCCCAGAAGTAACTGCTGTCCTCCCCTACCCTGATAACTGATTTCAGCACTTTGCATTTTATGCAGTTTGAACACACATTTTAAAAGTCCTGATGAAAGTATTACTTGTTTTCTTTATAACGATATGCAAGTAAATACAACACTTTAAAACACAAGCATGCATTTTCTTTGACTGAACTTAAAAATATAGGGTACTTTCTTTGACTTCAGTTATAGAACTTTAGCTAATTTTTCTTGCTCCTGTATAATTGCAGCTTCTTTTTGTCTTTGTCAGTGTATAAACAGATACTATACCCATCAGTAAATTATGGAGTCTTCAGAATAAAACTCATAAACTTTGGCTGCAATGGCACAGACCTCACTCATATACTGAGGGAAAAAAGCAATCTGTCTGGATAAGCCAGGCAAATGAAGGCCTGAAAAGAGCATTGAAAAATAGTTACTTGTTAGTCTCCTTGCCAGCGATCCCATCTTATTTACCGATTTTTTTTTCCTTCTGTATTTCAATTTTACTGGTCACTTTCAGCAAGGTCTGATATCTCTTCTCATTCTAAAGCTTTCTTTTACAATACAGTTTAATTCTGTGGTTACAGACCCCCACAGGTATATCTGCATGTTTTAAGATATACCTTTAATTGTCAAATAATGTAAATTAATTTTCACAGGTCATGATGCCACTGAATCAAACGTCAGCTGCATTAATTTCTGAGTGTACACTGTACAATGTACACTGGTGGGGGTTAATTTACTTTTTTATTTTAAAAAACATACATTCTACTGCTCTGAACGTGCAAACAGCAAAAGAGAAAAAGGAAAAAATAAATTAAAAAAAATGCTATCAGAGAGCTGAATTATTGCTTTTTCCTGAATGATTGCTAGAGTCCTGGAGTCTATAGGAGAGAGAATTTCCCCAGAGGGTCATCAGTAAAGAGTACAGATAACTCTTGTGGTGATAACAACCACCATGGAACCCTCATGCATGGGCCACAGTGCTCTTCATCAAATTAAACAATGTTAGCTGCACTCTTGTGTGTGGGATACCAAGTCATAAGAACTTGGGTGACAAAAACTAATGTCTTTTTCAGGGTCACCCAACAGTTACGGGCTAACCTGAGATCACATTCAGCATAGGTCCTTCATCAGGTGTGTGCCTAAATGTCTTGCTAACTGTTCAAGTACCCAAGCCTGTCTATAAATTCCAGTACTTTGTTGGAAAGTGATCCTAGTGCACTTCCTGCAGAACTGTGCAGGTGCTACAACAGAAATCTACAAAGACACATTATGAGATTAATCTGCCATAGGCATTATGTAGGGTTTGATGGGTAAAATAATTATTGAGATATTGGATAGTGAAGAAAGTGATTGATTCCTAGAGGATATGCACTATTCTTTTCCTTTTAAGATTCCCTGTTAGAAGGCTTTCACATACTCTTTTTTGTTGTTTTTATTTATTTACAAACACAAAAATATCAAATAATTTAGTAATGCTATCTTTCCTTTTCCTGTATTTTTTTTAACTTTCCCTTTCTCCCATTCTACAGTTTGTTACTGTGTACTATAGCACTGTAGTGGTACTTTTTACTTCCTCTTCTACTTTTCTTTACCTACTTCAACTAATTCTTCAACTGTAGAAAAGTTGCAGAATGCTACAGAGAATGGAATGGTGGAAGAGAAAAGCATTTTTTCACCACTTAGATTTGGCACACGTTGATACAACTCATTTATTGTACAGTTTTTAATTCCTCCCCTGTCATACACTAATACATGTGCAAAACGCTTAAGAAAGAATTTTAAACAATGCTTATAGGGAATTGAATATTCCGTATCTCAGGCTGTGATAAATATATGACTTTTAAAGCTAGAGATTCTCACTCAAGCCTGGCATCTTGTTTACAGGCATTTATACTGCACAGGTACTGCATTAATTACAACCACTCACAGATATAAGAAAACACATATCCTTCATATTGTGAGGAAGTTCAAGTTTAGATCAGCTAAAAGGTGATGTGATAGCTCTCTTTATTGTGTAATAACAGCACAGACAGTTCTTCCTATTGTGTCTAGTGGTAACTTAATTTCATGGTCTACTGTGTAACTAGACTCTATGGACTACTAAAAAGCATGTGAAAGATTAAATTATTGATGTCAGCATGTTCTTCATAGAGACATTTAGAGAGAAGGAATTACTTGAGAAAACAATCATTCCCTTCTATTACCATGAAGGCAAATTTATTCTCTAAGGCATAACTTTGGTAACACAATCCTGAACTGAAGTCAGAACCATGTTCCCCAGTTTTTTCACTTGCTTTCAAGAAGGCATGGCTCTCACTTACCTTAGCCAGGGACCCTCTGATCTACAAATGGAATCTATTAATCACAGAATGGTTGAGGTTAAAAGGGACCTCTGGAGGTTATCTGGTCCCAAGCAGGGCCACCTAAAGCAGGCTGCTCAGGACCATGTGCAAATGGAGCATCTCCAAGGACGGAGACTCCACAATCTATGTGGGTAATATGTGCCAGTGCTCAGCCATCCTGACATTAAAAAAGTGTTTCCTAATGTTCTGACGAAACCTCCTTCCTATGTTTCAGTCTGTGCCCATTGTTTTTTGATTTGTCACTGAGCATCACTGGAAAGAGCCTGGCTCCATCCTTTCGCAACCTCCCACCACGTATTTATGTACATTGGTGAGATCCCTTCTGAGCCTTCTCTTCTCCAGACTGCACAGTCCCAGCTCTCTCAGCTTTTCTTCTTATCAGAGATGTTCTTGTACCCTTGTCAACTTGGTAGCCCTTCATTGAAATTTTTCGAATACACCTATGTCTTTTTTTGTACTGGAGAGACCAGAACCGGACATAGTTCTCCAGATGCGTCTTCCATAGTGCCAAGTACACAGTGCCAAGTAGAGGGGAAGGGTCACCTCCCCAACCTCGTGACAACACTCCTCCTAATGCAGCCCAGGATATCATTAGCTTTTTCTATGCTAGGGCACATTCTGAAGCAAAAAAGGCATTCAGTACTTAAGTGTTTTCAATGTCCCATGTAACCAGGTCCCTCATCTTGTTGAGCAATGAGCCCACTTTTTCCCTAGTCTTCCTTTTGTCACCTATGTACTTGCAGAAGCCCTGTGTGAGGCGTGAGCTAAAACACACTAGATTCCTTCTGCAGTATTTTGGGCCTTACTGCAAAATACTGCTTCCAAATTCCCCGTTCTCTCCCCTGCTCAACACAGATTTACAACATTCTAAAAACAAATCTAAGTTCTAGTGCCTTTTTTACTGCATGCTGCCAACAGGGGATGTAATAAAGCCCAGAGCAAGACTGATCCTCTTCTGTGCCTCTTACTGTGTAAACATAGAGACTGGGAAAACCTGCATCTCTACTCACATAAAAATGCCTTTAAATCTTTCTTTGTGGCTTATGCAGAGAAGTCCTAACTCAAAAGAACTGCCAGTGAAAAAAAAAAGAAAAAAAGATGCATCTTGCTAAAAAACTTTAATTTGGCTGAAACCTGGTGGCTTTTTAATGCACTCCTGCCTAGGACTCTTTTTTTTGCTAGGTCATGATCAACTTAGTTAAGGAAGTCCTTGCTGAATGGAGGTGAAAGAGTTGTCATTAACTACCTTTTAGCAGGATGGCTCCAGATAAAGTGTGTCCTTGGCTTCTTCCTTCCAAGTCCAGGAGAAGAATTTCTGCTATCCAGGTTGCAAGTTTTTAGCAATGTTTGTCATAGTGGAAGTGCGTGAAATGAGGTGCATCTTGGTTAACTAAGAAATTAATTTCAGTAACTGGAATAAATGCTTGCTCAGGAAAAAAAAAAAAACAACAAACAAACACAACAACAAAAAAAGAATAAATATTTATTTGCTGGCAAGTATTTTTGGTGTTTGCTAAGAAGGTAGGGAACTTTCTGTCTCATTAACTTTGTGCGTAAGAAGATCATGAATGCAATTGCATAAGATGTGATTTTCTAACTAACTGAAATGTAAGTTCTTAGTAGTATAGATGTTTATCTGGAGTATGAGTCAAAAGATAAACTTCAGCTTTATCTGCCAGAACACCCCCACCTTTCAGTCTTGCTGGGGAAGACTGTGGGCTGCTGATCTGCCTGTTTTTCATAGCAGTGTTTCTGAAATCTGGGGTCCATAGGTCTTTGCCTCTAAGTAGAACTCAGCTGCATCTGTATTTGTCAGAATAAGAGACTTGAATGTGCAGCAGCTCTGGGGACCCACATCCTATAATCCTTGAACTGCAAAATCAAAAATAAATTATTTAGCAATGGACCATGACAGAGAAACTGGACCAACAGCAGACAAGCTGGATTCCACTCACCGCCTTCTCTCATTGCGGTAACTGCCATCATCAGAAGATCGAAAAAAAAAAAACTGCTGGGTGCAAAAGAGAACTTTTATTGTACTTAACAAGAAGCAAAGAACAATAAAATGACCCATTTAGTCATATGCATGAGGAAGAATGTTGGACTCTGAGGTGGGAACAATCCTGCACATAAAAAAAGATGGAAGTTTAACACCAGAGAACTGAGAGCCAAAACGCACTAGATGGTTTTGGTGAGACTTTATTGACACGAACTCTCATAATACTATGGTATCAGTTGATTATATCAATAACAATGATTTCTAAGATTAAAGTACAAAACAATGTAAATATAATGTCCCATCCAGTCATTATGGAAATACTCTATTCCGTACACAATGAAATTAACATAATCCCATCTGCATGCTTTAATCATCCAAGTGCTATATGGTGACTTTTCAATTTTTCCTTTCTACTTTCCCTTTTCTTATTTTTTTTTTTTTTCCCCTGAAGTGTCTGTCAGACTCCAAAGGAAGGTTAAAGAAGCTTCAGCACTCATGTGTGACCTTCAGCATCTGTTCCCTGTCCCTGTCATGGCTTTTGAAGAGGCTAAATCTGATGAAGCAAACACCTGTCACAGGTAAACTTTTACCTTTTTGACCTATCATAATTTACTTTAAAAAAACCAAACCTATCCTTTATCTTTTCTCTGTTACTCTGAAGTAATGGTTCAAATCCCAACTAGAGATACTGAGCTAACTGTAGTCTAAATATAATTATATTTTTTTCTTCTTAACTTCCTGAATGTACAGGAGTTTATTTCTACTCCAGGGAACACTATGCTGTCTGTTGTTTTGTGGATTTTCATATGCCATCCTAAAAAAAAAACATTGTCATGTCCTGAAATTACTGTGTGAAAATACTATGGTATTTCCTGTAAGTGGAGGATTTGTTCCAGTGCCTTTGTGGAAAGTTTCTCTATTGCTACTAACAGCTCTAAACGGGCTGTTTTTTCACTTCAGAACTGCCTGCTTCACAACCGTGTGATAAACGTTTCCCTACACTGAAGGAAGCAGGCTGCTGAGTTGTCTAGTACCTAATGGTGATACTTGCTGTAAGAGCATGTTTTAATTATCACATATACTGCATTTCTAACAATAATAATGATTTAAAACTTGTTCTGAATATATAGTACAGCATGTTACAAAATTACTAATTTGAAAACATAAAGAACAGTTTTATAACATGGTAAATCTAACACTATACTTTTCTCCAGCCAAATCTCACTTATTTATGAAGAAAACCTAAGGGATAAGTGATGTCAAATATTATCAAATAATAATGGTAAAATGCAGGTGGCAGAATCAGTCACAATGCCTGTCTTGCTATTTTAGTTGGTCAGAAATATCCTGGCAAAAAGCTCTTAATTTAAAAATTCAGACAGGAAATCCAGTAACTTTCTGTAAGTATGCATGCCTGTTATGTACGTATGTACCTACACATACATGCCAAAGAAGTGCGCAAAGGACAACATAGGTTTTGAAGGGTCTAGAGCCTAAGTCTTATGGGAGCAGCTGAGGGAACTGGGCTGTTTAGTCTGGAGAAAAAGGAGGCTTAGAGGAGACCTTATCACTCTGTACAACTACCTGAAAAGAGGCTGTAGTGAGGTGGGTGTTAGTCTTTTCTCAAGTAACAAGTGATAGAACAAGAGGTGAGTAGCTCTAGGGAGGACACCTTCCACACCAGAGTGAGATGAATAGAAAGAATGTAAATCCCACGGGTTGAGATAAGAACAGTCCAGTAACTAAGGTACCATACAAAATTACTAGTACTACCACCAATAACAATGATAAGGAAAATAACAAGGGGAGAGAATATAAATCTAAAAGGGAAAAAGGAAACAAAAACAATATGCACAATGCAATTGCTCTCCATCCACCAACTGATACCCAGTCTGACCTGAGCAGCAATCTGGGCCTTCTGAGTAACTCCCCTCTGTTTATATACTAAGCATGACATGCTGTGGTATGGAACACCCCTCTGGCTAGCTTGGGCCTAGTGTCCTGTCTCTGATTCCTCCCAGCTTCCCATGCCCCTCCTCACTGGCAGAGCATGAGACTGAAAAGTCCTTGATAGGAGTAAACATTACTTAGCAACAACTGAAAACACCAGTGTGTTATCAGCATTGTTATCAGTCTAAAGTTGAAAACACAGCAATGCACCAGCTACTAAGAAGGAGAAAAAAAGTTGTTACAGCTGAACCCAGGACAGCCAGTTAGAATTAAATCTGGCAAGGGATGTGAAAGATAAGAGGAAGGGCTTCTATAGGTATGTAGAAACAAAAGACAGACTAGGATAATGTGGGCCCTCTCCAGAAGCTATCAGGAGAACTGGTTACCCTGCATTTGGAGAAGGCTGAGGTTCTCAATGACTTCTTTGCCTCGGTGTTTACTGGCAAGTGCTCTGACCACACCAACCAAGTCATGGAAGACAGATGCAGGGACTGTGAGAATGAAGACTTTAGACCCACTGTAGGAGAGGATCTGGTTCAAGATTATCTTAAGAACCTGAAAGTTCAAGTCCATGGGACCCAATGAAATCCATCTGCAGGTCCTGAAGGAGCTCGCAAATGAAGTTGCTAAGTCACAGTCCACCATATTTAAAAAACCATGACAGTCCGGTGAAGTTCCTGATGACTGGAAACGGGGAAATATAACCCTCATTTTCAAGAAGGAAAATGTTCCCTGGGAAGACCCAGGGAATTACAGACCAGTCAGTCTCACCTCTGTGCCTGGCAAAATCTTGGAGTAGATTCTCCTAGAAAGCATGCTAAGGCACATGAAAACCAACAAGGTGGTTAGTGACAGCCATCATGACTTCACTAAGGGAAAATCCTGCCTGACCAATTTGGTGGCCTGCTACAATGGGGCTACAGAACTGATGGACAGGGGCAGAGCAGTTGATATCATCTACCTGGATTTGTGCAAAGCATTTGACTCTGTCCCTCATTATATCCTTGTCTCTAAATTGGAAAGACATCAATTTGATGGCTGGACCACTCGGTGGATAAAGAACTGGCTGAATGGCTGCATACAAAGAGTTGTGGTCAATGGCTCAATGTCAAACTGGTGACTGCTAATGAGTGGTGACCCTCAGAGGTTGGTGTTGGGACAGATCCTGTTCAACAACTTTGTCAGAAACAAGGACAGTGGGATTGAGTGCGCCCTCAGCAAGTTTGCCGATGACACAAAGCTGTGTGGTTGGGTTGATATGCTGGAAGGAAGGGATGCCATCCAGACAGACCTGGACACGCTTGAGATGCCAACCTCATGAAGTTCAACAACTTGAAAGGCAAGGCCCTGCACCTGTTTGAAACAATCCCAGGCACAGCTACAGATTGGGTGCAGAAGTGATTCAGAAGGACTTGGGAGTATTGGTCGATGAGAAACTTAACATGAGCCGGCAGTATGCACTTGCAGCCCAGAAAGCCAACCGTATCCTGGGCTGCATCAAGAGGAGCGTGACCAGCAGGTCCAGGGAGGTGACCCTCCCCTCTACTCTGCTCTCGTGAGACCTCACTTGGAGTATTGTGTGCAGTTCTGGTGTCCTCAGCATAAAAAGGACATGGAATTGTTGGAACAAGTGCAGAGGAGGGACACGAGGATGATCAGGGGACTGGAGCACCCCCTGTATGAAGACAGACTGAGAAAGTTGGCTCTATTCAGCCTGGGGAAGAGAAGGCTGCATGGAGATCTCATAGGAGCTTTCTATTATCTGAAGGGTGCCTATAGGTTTGCTGGAGAGGGACTCTTCATTAGGGACTGTAGTGATAAGGGCAATGGGTAGTGAGTTCAGACTTAAACAGGGCAAGTTCAGGTTACATATAAGGAAGTTCTTTTCTGTGAGGGTGGTGAGACACTGGAACAGGTTGCCCAAAGAATTGGTAAATGCTCCATCACTGGCACTGTTGAAGGCCAGGTTGGACAGAGCCTTGGGGGACATGATCTAGGGTGAGACATCCCTGCCCATGGCAGGGGGCCTGGAACTAGATGATCTTAAGGTCCTTTCTAACCCTAACTATTCTATGATTTTATGATTCTATAAGAGGAAGTGGCCTCAAGGATATTGGGAAAAATTTCATCACTAAAAAGGTTGTTAAGCATTGGAACAGGCTGCCCAAGGAAGTAGTTGAGTTACCATCCCTGGAGGTATTTATGTCCCTAAGAGACATGGTGTAGTGGTGAACTTGACAGTGCAAGGTTAATATTTAGACTTGATCTTAATGGCCTTTTCCAATATGAATGAATCTATCATTTTATCATTCTATCATTATATATATATCATCTTCAATATAACCTGTTTTTAATAAGGAGTTTTCTTGCTGTCAGAATCACATGGCAGATAACCTCTCTGGCAGTGAGAGCACTCATCCAGGATGCAAGGGAGCTCGTTTTCTTTTTGAACACAGACTACACACCTCAGCTCATCAATAATGGACTTAATCCATTAATTAGTCACTCTCAGGGCTATTTCGGTAGAAGGCTTATCTCTCTGATTCTTTTATTAAATCTAATGTACTTTGTAACAATAAAATAAATATTTATTGGTCTAAATAGAGGAAGTGCAATTTACTCTGCTAGCAGACCTTTGGCATACACAGATCCAGAAAGACCTAAAATCAAGAAGTTGTAGCACGCCCATGTAAAGCACCTTTCAGCCCATGTTTGCTGCAAACTATTCGTTTCACATCTTCAGAAACTGTAGTGAGCTGGAACAGTTCCTTTTCTACTTTCCCTTTCCCTTGCTGGCCTAGTGCCTACAAGGAGGTAGCAGCACCTGAAACTGTGACTCCAAAAGCTCTTTTTACAAATAGGAACTCTGAAAATAAAGGTGAGACAGAACCAGCCTACTGAAAACATCAGTATCCCTGGAAACACAGAGAACATTATTTGGTTTATTCTTTTACTACAAGTTTGGGGGAAACTATAAGCAGATCAAAGTCTAAAATGTTTAAATACATCCAATTAAGAGAGGATAATACCAATCTGCTATGAATGAAAAATAAAGTGTTCATTTTTGCTTTTTCCTGAGCAAATTGCAATTTCTGAAAATCAGGGATGATCAAACATGCAAACTGAGAAAGCAGCATTTGCAATCCCCTTTGCTCTTTTTTAAAAAGAATTCGAAGCACTGAAATAATGATGTGCTAAGCAACAGAAGTGGCATTTTTCTCAACCACTACATCTTGCAGGCTGTAATTTTCCGCCTGCTCCGGGACTCTTGATCATGTAAACTATATTGAACTATTGCATAAACGATTTAAAACATATGGATGCTTTTATCCAGGGCTGAGTAATCTAGTTGAAACACTCTAAATTAGATCACTTTGTGACATCCTGTCTACCTTGGGTATTTGCATTTCCAAGTGAAACAGGGATTATACTGGAAATAGTCTGGGGAAAAAGATGGAAAAAAAATAGATTCCATACTATGTAAAAATTACCCAAAGACATATCTAAAAGTAGGTCTCCCTCCCTGGCCAAAAGTGCAGAGTGTACCAAGTATTTCCAGAGGATGTCCATATGTTCAGCAGCTCACATACTGAACCAATAGCCTCCTCTTACATCCCAATTGGCTAGCAAAATCCAGCAAGATTATTTTACTTGTAATAATTTTCCTTAATTGCAGTTCCCATTCACCATATACAGTATAGGAAAAAAAAACAAAAACAAAACTAAACAACCTCCAAACCACCACCACCAAAATCCCCAAACAAACAAAAAGCCCCATAAAAAGACAAACCACAAGCCACATTTTTCATTCATCTGTATTTGGACATAAACAAACTAAAGCAAGAGTTGGGTGTGACTTATCTTGTACCTTTTTACCGCTGCTGCCTTTGTTTCTGTTTAATTCTATACTGATTTCACCAGTGCTACTGCACTGGACATTGTATTTTGTGTCCATGGACTTCCAAGACAATGTACCAGGTTAGGAGAATGTTTCCATGATGTGTGAGCAAAATGATAGCATCTGAGTGAGGGGAAGTATGCAGCAGGCTACGTATGTAACTGACCATAAACAACCACCTACAGGACAAAAACTTTCTTTTAGCAGCAGAAAATCATCTCTATTAAAGGTCAGAAAAAAATTATGTCAGAAACAATGGGAGTACTGCAAAGATCCTGAGCAACAGAGAGTCTCCTAAGATAAAACTCTTCAATTTCCTGCAATATTTCTTGGTGTAAATTAACAGTATTTGGTAATATTGCAGGTAGACCTATGAAAATAAAGGTGAGACAGAACCAGCATACAGAAACCATAAGTGCCTATGAATATTTTGGCTACGCAACAATGAGAACTAAATCTATATAATTTATCTTACAAAGCAGAAGGAAGGAGGAAATGCATGTGCCTGGGAGCATACAGTACACTGACTCATGTTAATGGAGAGGTGTATATCCCACCAGTACACAGAACAAAGGAATGTTTCTCTGCCTGGTACAGATTTTAATTTTCCCTCAATTCCACTGATGAACTGAAAAATCCGTACAGCTTTGGCCAGAAATACTGTATCACATTAGCAAAAGATTTTCTTACTACAAGGTTAGTCTCACTCCTATAAAACAGCCTGGTGATATGTGAACTGCTTTGAACATCATTCTAAGTCTGTCTGTTACTCAGAGAAACTTGAAAACTTGTGCACCTTCCTGTCTATATATCATTCATACCACTCTATACAACAATTTCTAAATGCATTTCTTTGGTGCATTTTGTATTTCAGAATCAAAGCCTAAATTAAGTCTCAGGAGGTGAAAGACTCATGCATTTAATCTACTACATGATTTGGCAGTGAGTTTACCTTACCTTTTCAGTCCCACATGCCTTCCCAGAAGATGTAATTACCAAGCTTGAGCCAGAGCCAGCTTGGGGAGCCTTAGTGGTCTGTAGTAGGCAATCAAGCAGGAGAGGCGAGATAATGGCACCTGCCACAAGTGAATCGCTGTTTCTGAAAACAATGTACTATGTTTTTGACTACACCTGTTGATATGAGGGAGAATCCAGAAATAAAACCAAAACAAAATAAAATAAATCACCTTCAGTAAGCCAATCAAAACAGCTTTAGCTCATACACCAATGCATTCTTGACTCAGAAATAAATATCCTAAGCAGACCTTTCGTCTGGCAAATAACCTGTTTGTGAAGAATTTTATTGATATAGTTGTGGAAATTAAACATGCTGCAAACTAACTCATAGTGGAGAACGTCACAGATTGGAGCAAAAAGTAAACACAGCAATGTTTACATAGCCAGAGCACCAATTTACGCCTAAATTCAGCAGAATATTCCTTGCAAAACTGAAATTTTGGATGTTGCTTAATGTGTAACCGAAAATAGTAATCTTTTCTCCTGATGCTTTTTATATAGTAGTTTGCTTCAACACATTTGCATTCTGCTTGGATCTCCCAAGTCAGCCCCAAGGTAGCCTGAGGATCATGCCTTCAGGGATTTGGAGAGAAGGGAGGAGCAGGCTCCTCTTCTACTTTGTTGCCATGGCATCTGGAAAATAATTGGCATATTATCACAAATGGTGGTTTTCAGCAGCTGTGGCAAGCAAGGATTATAGCCTTAGCAGAAATATTAGTTCCCCAACTGACATTTTCCAGAGGGCTTCACAGTGAGTGAGCAATATCGAAATATGGGCTTAGGAATAAGCCTCATGTTTTCATCTGGAGTGACAAAACTACTTCTGACATGTAAGAGAGCAGGGACTGGGCTTTCAGACAGCTTCTTTTTTCTTAACTAAGATACCCAGTGGTCACCACTGGCATCTTACACAAGTTCAATTGTTCAAGTGAGTACAAATTCTATCAGTGGGCCTGCTTTGTAAAGGAATATTTTCCTGACTGTTTCACAGTTGTTCTCAAGAATCTGTTTCGTGTGAACCCAGACTGCTTTAGATTGGTCATCTGTGTAAGAACTGTACCACAAAATTCTCTGCTACGGAGGGAGAATCCTGAAACAGTTGCAACTTTGATCAAATTTGGGTAATTATTCAAAACTCAGTTATCAATGTAAAATTAACACAGGCTTCTTGGAACCGCTAAATTTAATTTTAACAAATTTTCGCTATGGAGAATCAATGAAAGAATAAGCTCCCAGCTAAAGCCTGGGTAAGAATATAATGCAAATAATCATTCAACTCATATGTCCATTTTATTCCCCAGTCTTTTAGTTTATGTTTTGGAGTGGGGGTTGGTTTTCTTTTATTGTAAAGTCTTTGGAACTAGGGTCATATTATGTGTATGCATGTACTGACATTATTCTCATAGTAACTAAACCTGAGTTTTAGTCTTGGCAAGATTTTCAGGAAATCCTGTGATCTCCAATCTCTCTGTTAGAGTGCTCTGCTTCCCCATTAGAAAAAGCAATCAAGACTGTAATAACTACGTAGTCTGAAGCACACTAGTGATCACACTTAAAAATATAATTTCATGTTTTCACATCTTTCTGTCCCACTCCTCAAGTTCTGAGCAGAGCAACTGCAGGAGAATGGGAGGGAGGTGGGAAGGTATTAATCAACTCTCATCTGCCTTTATTCTGCCATTTTAATGATAGGTTCACCTTACGTGTTCCTCTGGGAAACAGAGCAAGAGGATCAAGTGAAATCAAGAGGGAATGGAAATGCAAAATAAGTTAGAATAAGGTGGAACATAGACAACAGCTAAAGGACTAAATAAAGAGGAAGTGGAAAGGTGGAATTGGAGAGAAAATAGAAAAGTGGACCAGAGAAAACTTGGTGCAACCTGAGAAAGTGAACAGCAAATATAAAGGTGCAGCAATTGGGATGGAAAAAGCAATCACTGAAAAGATGAAGACTGCCTTCCCAGAGAGAGAGAAAAAAAAAAAAAAAAAAAAATCAGAAAATTAAACGGTGTGTCTAAGAAGATTCATCAAACAAAGGTGTGGGATGGGGAGAACACAGGAAAAAGAAAATTAACAGCAGAAAGATTGAGAATTAAGAATGTCATTGGAGAAATGAAAAGCAAAACTAAAGATGCCAAAGAACTGGAGATGGAAAACAAGGTGGTGTCAAGAAGCAAATGAGAGTATAGGCAATGAAGAAGAAGAAATTTCATAGATAGATAAAAAAGTATAGAATAAATAAAAGGTATAAGCACACATACAAAGTATGACCACTGAAGATGATGACTATGTGAGTATGGCTTAAGTTTGTCCTAAGAACAACTAGTAGTTTTCCCACTGCTGGTCTTGTATTTGCTGAGAAAAAAAGAAAAAATTATAGTAGGGAAAACATATTTCACAGTGAAAAGCTGTGTATCTGTAATAGAAATGGACTTGATGTCAAGATAGTCTGAAGAGAGGTTCAGATAGTTTGTTTTCTATGCTTCATTGTACTTCCTAATGTAAAAAAGAGATCTATGGCTATAATCCTGATACATGTTGAGTAGAACCGTGACCTGCAAATGATTTGAGTGAAATCAATAGGACTGCTTGCTGAGCAAGAACTTTATTGCTGCTTTGCCTAGAGTCAACAGCAGAATTTCCATTGCTTCCAATACAAAAAGATCAGGCAGTAAGATAATAGCTGCGAGAAAGAATGACAGAATTGCATACGATACATAATAAGTTGCCATGCAGTGGGATGGGTGCATGGCAACATATTATGTTGTGTTTTAATGTAAAATATGAACAGCTCCTAGGAATGTTTCCCATTTCCACCACCAAGTGAAGACTCAAACCACTGCAAAAGAAATGGATATCAAATGAATGCCGGCATTTTCAAAAATATTGCATTTATAAACACCAGCTAGACATTTTATCCAAAAGGTATAATTGATTTCACTGCCCTGGACTGAGTGAGAATGTTCATTTGATTAATCTATAATTTTCTCTCCACTTGGTTTAAAAAATTGAGTATCTACTTACATTTCAGAAGTTCATTTTTGAGCACACAAATGCTAAAGGCTTGGAGTTTTGATAGCACATTATCAAATTACATTTGTACCCAAAAGATATCTTAGTTAAACCTAACTTTCAGACCACACCTCTAGAGGGGAAAAAAGCCCTGTAGGTCATTCAAGAAACAAAGCAAATAGATACATAATGGTGAAACAGATAGTTCAAATTGCACAATTAAACATTAAAAAGAGACTGTAAAGAGTAAATAAAGATGTGTGTAGGCTCGTAACAGCTGGTAGTTTTCTGACTATTCAAATTTTCTTTCAGTATCCATAGTATTAAATACTGAAACTTATGCTTTTAGTTAAAATTACTAGAAAATTGCACAAAAGGGAACACCTGGAATGATGAAGCAAGGGGAGGAATATGAGAACCAGTAACAGGAAAATTAATTACATTTTTATATTACCCATTTCTTTCACAAAATGACTCCTATTGATCTGCATGCTATTGGAAATCCATCCAAGTTCATGTTTGCTAACTGACAAAAAATAACACACAAGGAACTTGTTTCCGGGCAGATCTTTACTAAATAGGTCTTCTATAGCTATCAGTAATTTTATTTTACGGTCGTTTTGCTTGAAATGAGCCAACACACTATGGAGACACAGCCATGAGTGAAAATAACTTCATGTATCTTCATATATGACTACAATCATGTACAAAATAGCAATCAGTCACAATAAATCTAATAAAAGAAATAATGCCAGAAATGAATGTTGTGCTATGAATTTTGTCACACTGTCTGGATTTGTGATTCAGTAGGATTTCACAAATTAAATTAGCTGGGGCCTAGTATAAAAATGTTGCATGCTTACAGATGGATTAATTTACGAGATCCATCATGCAGGCATCTTATGAGCCAGATCTGGAATCCAGCCTTGCTATCCCAAAGCCACAAACCTCTTGAGCATACAGGGAGCTAGTTAGCTGCCTGCATCTGGGGATATGCTTTTGTCTTCTCTGTAATCCAGCTACTGTCAGAAAAGATGAAGCAAACATTTCAACCAAGTCTTCATTCAATTCAAATAAACATTATTTTTATTAAGAAGAGGTGTAAATGTAAGTGAGGTTGTTTTCAGTTTATCAGAAGACTGCTGCTGTTGCACAGACTGCAAGAGAGGGTGGTTGCAGTGGTGGCACATCCTGGCTGACCAGGGCACCAGATCTCCATAGCACTCCCGCTACAGTCACTGGGGCTTAGCCCAAACCCTTTCTGCAGTATCCTCCTAGGAAACAACATTGGGTCTCCCTAAATTTTGTCGCAACAAGAAGATAATTTGTTCTCAAGGACAAATTTGTTTTAGGCCAAGTACTAGACACAGTACTCCACTGTAAAATAGATGCATGAACTCCCCCAGAGGTATTCTGCATGAAATCAAAACAGATAGCATTTTGCTTGTTCAGAAGACTGCCAGTTTATCCAGTGCCAGTTTTCATCTGTATCTCAAAATTTTTCCAGCATCATCAGCTGAGAAAGCATATAGCTTTCATCTTATGCCTCTTCCTGACAACAGACAGGCCCTACTTAATTTTATTGTCTGTAAGAGAAATGGCAACAAGCATCTTGAGTACTGTTAGTCACCATCTTTTCAAGTTTGGGATCCCTAATGACATATTTTCTGCAGGACTATCTCATTTTTTGCAGCTCTGCAGTGTATCACACATGGTCTCGAAGCTGTGTAAGTTCTGTAGACTGTTTCTGTGTTACAAATAAAATATCCATGGCAGGATTATAGAAGAAAAGAAATCCCATTATTTATCAACACCTTTTCCACAAGGTCCTCAAAGATAATTAAGTATCTAAGTCCTTTTATAAACACACTAAATATAATACAAAGACTAGGAAAGCTACAAGGCAAATATGAAGGTCAAAAAATCAGAGTACATTTAAGACAAATAGTCATTAGGTTAATGCATTTGCACTGCATGGACTTGGTGCCCACAGTGAGACTCTGCAAAGGACAGGGCACACTGAGGAGGGTTTTTAATAAACTAACTTTCCGAATATATCTCCAGCTCTTCCCAGCTCATTCCAAAACTCAGACATAAAAGGCTGTTATGAATAAATCTGGTGCTCTTTCTGATCATGGTTATTCTTAATGTTAACTCCATATAGCTGTCAAAATATTTTTTGTTGGATATGCTAAAGAGAAGAGTTATTTTGGAGAGAAAAACAAAAGAACAGCTTTAGGAACCAACTTTATAAATTAAACCCAACCCAAAACCTTCAAAAAGTATTTTATAAATCACACAGAATGTTCAAATCGCAGTGTATGTTTTTGAAATTAAACACGATTATGTGGTAAATGTTCATTATCTTTTGCAGTAAGACCAGATGGCCTCATTTAAAACAATGATGTCTAAGAGTTCCTATTCATTGTTCAGGGATGGAATTCAATATATAGTGAGATACCAGGATGAGTTACCTGGATCATTGGAGACTATTATTAATACCTTTTTTTTCCCCAGGACTGATACCTCCATAAATACACATGTCTGCATTTTGTCATGCATGTTGGATCAAAGTGCAGATGGGTTGCCTCTAAAAACAACACAATTTGCTTCTGGAAGAGATTCAGAAAGTGTCATTAATTCACTGTCTGCGCAGAAATCACTTGGTGCTCCAATATGGCACTGAAGCTACTATGCCTCAAAGAAACAGGAAAATCAGGGTTGTTATCACTTAGGACTATTACAACTCACAGAGTAGAAGTTCTTTTTAGCACACTCTGCTATCCACAGATTCTCCCACATTTCATTTACTGTACCATCCGTTACTTCTACTTAATGTAATATCATTCATTGTCCTAGATCTTTGTTCTAGATGTCCTAGAACAAATCATAAAAGTAGGAGAGTGATTCCATTGAATTCAGTGGAAATATTTAGGACTAAGTTGTTTCCAATTCTGATATGAATTTATTATTTTACTTCCTGTTTTTCATACACATGTTGCAGCCATAGTCAGATACTGAAAGACAAGACAAACCTAATTTCTGTTCTTGTGTGATGCATTCAATCACTCTATTATGTCATTTCACATTGTAGAGACATTTATACTACTTTTTTTATTTAAAAAAAAAAAAGTAAAGAAAAAACACAACCTTGAGGAACTGGTTTTTAATATTCAAAAATCATTGAACAACAATAAACTACTCAGGGTTATTAGCCAACTGGCAAATCAGTATCCCTAGTTGTTTTTAATGACAATCTGCAGCAACTTGACTATCCCATTAAAAAAATCTTTCTGCCATCTTGGAACAATTTCCCATGCTTTTAACAGGAGGTCTGAATCTATCTGCAGCTTTTCCAAAGAGAGCTGGCCTTTGCTATTTTAGTCCCCTGAAGAATGGAAATGCATCCACCCTCTCCTCTGTATCCCTATAATTTAATGTCCTCACCAATTAGAACCCTCTGAATGAAATTGTGAAAGGGGAAACACACAGTCTATACATGGATGGAAAACTTAATAATGTGAACTTGAGTGCATCCCAGGAAAAGAGCAAGCAATTAAGAGATTTGCCCTCCAAGCGAACAGCTCAATTTTGTGCAGTCTTGGTGTGGTGTCCTCAGAGCAGCATGGATACACACATATTGCCTGTGCCTCTTCCAGGGGTTACTCCACACCCGTTCTAAGGGAAATCAGTTTAGTGAAAAATAACAGATTGCCTTTATGTTGCTTTGCTTTTTTCTGTTGCTAATACTAAAAAGCAAATAAAGAGGGACATTTTTCCAGCAGCTCAGCTCTAATTCAGACAGTGGAAAGCCTGTCCCAGACCAGCATCCCCTCTGTGGCTGGGAATCCCGTCCTTCCAGAGGCACCTGTACTGGATGCCTCCTTCAAAGGCAACACAAGCTTCCTCACTCCCGCACGTGGAGCTTGGTAACCAAAGGAGCTTTCATATTTAAAAATGGGGTTTCTCATCAATTAAGGTTACCAAATGAAGCCCCAAATGAATGAAAGTAATAACAGCCAGGCAAGTTGTCAAGCAAACTTAGACACATGTCTCTTAGACCTCTCTGCCCATGCTTATATTCTCCTCTATTGCTATTGCTACCCTTGGGCTGTAAAGTAGATGTCAAATCCTGTTTTCACAGGAAAAGGATTAGAGCTACACTTTTGTTAGATATTAACTTTTGTTTATCTTCAGAGAAGCAAAAAACCCCAAACTGATCATACATCAACTTTCTTTCAATTCTGTACTATGGTCTTCTGTAGAGTTACTACTGAACAGGATTTTTCAAGTAAAGAGAAAATTGGGACTACTGTCTTTAGGGGAAAAAAAAAACAACCTGAAAGCCTAGCAGATTTTAAGCAGGGATTTATTGGAGCCTCTTATGATACAGGCAACCTGTATATATGTATGTATATATATATGTGCTGGTTTTGCTGGGATACAATTAATTTTCTTCCTAGTAGCTCATGTGATGCTCTTCTGGATTTGTGACCAAACCAGTGTTGATAACACAGAGATGTTTTATTTACAGTTGAACAGTGCTTACATGGTGCCAAGGCCTTTTGTTTCTGTTTCTCACACTGTCCAGAGTAGGCTGGCAGTGCACAAGAAGTTGGGAGAGGGCACAGCCAGAACAGCTGACCCCAGCTCACCAAAGGGATACCCCAGACCACATTGCATCGTGGTCAGGAATAAAACTGGGAAGGAAGGCTGGCTGGCAGGGGCTGCTGTTGGGTGGGGGAGAGAGCAAGCAGCTTTGTGGGGCTGAGCTGCCTGCTGGGGTTATAACCAACACCACTGTTCTAGCTATGTACATGGGATCAAGTACTTTTTAATTATTTTTAGGATGGGGGCTTGAAAATAGGAATCAAAACACTAGAAAATTGAGTTTTCATCAACTTCTGTATCTAAAAGTGTCAGAACTGTGCTGTAATTAACTGTAAAAGACTGTGTTACAGTCATTTGGTATGCTAATAGTAGTTATTTATAACTGTGGAACAATTATGTTACATGACCTATCATACTAAAAAATCCATAACTGGTCATGTTGGACTTTTCACTGAACTTTTTTCCTTTTTATATAGACTTAAATTTCTGCTTCTTAGGTTACTTGATTTTTTTTTTCTTCCTGGATACATTATTGATGAGAAATTCAGCACCTAAGCCTGCTAAAGGTCTTGGTATCATTGTGGGATTTTTTGTTCTTGATCCAATCTTTAAGCCAACAGGGGCCACAACTTTTGTAAGGCCATTAGCAAGTTGAGAAACTAAGCAATAGCTGCACTTCCATTTAACCGGCACTCAGTTATTTCTAGATTAACAAGTATACCTTGGAGCCCAAATGTATTACATATATTTCATGATTTTTATACTGCTGATTCCAAGAACAAAATAATGATTGCCATCACCTCCCAGAGCATGTGTGTATGCACCCTGCATCATACATGTGTCCTGGAAGGAAGACAGACTAGTTAGAAAAAAAGTTGTTTGAAAACAAAGCTTTCCTTTTCTTTCAGCCTTCAGTTTAGTACAAAGCTAATGATAATAATGTCTGCCAAAGACCTCTCCTTTGTGATCAATTTGAAAACATAAATGGTTTTGCTTTCTTAAAGTTGCAGTTAAATATTACAAAATTTCAAAACTGAGTGTCATTTGGAGCAGAGATCCTGCATTTTCTGAGGAGAAGGACAGAAGGAAGAATGCAGATAGGGAAGAAAGGAATGAGTTTTTAATAAAGCAACATTCTTGTCTGAGGTTTTTCTGCGACTCATTTGTTTGGAGACACAACAATAAAGTAGGACATTGGGATGCTGAGATGCTAATCAGGAATAGACACTGTTCTTCCCCACACGCTGCAGTGTCACTGCAGTTCTCTCGTCTCTGAAATTCAAGTCTCAAGACATATATTCATTTGGGTGATATAAAAACAAGTCTTAAATTACAGCCTGTCTTTTTTTTTTTTTTTAAATTCCTAAGTTTTACACCTTGATGCTATTCTTTCTTCTGTGTATCTGTCACTGTCTTTGTTCTTACTGCAACGAGGGGCAGCATTATCCCCAGATAAGGCAGCAGTCAAATGGTCCCTGTTTGGGTGTTAGTTTTTCCAAGAGTCTTATTCTCAGACCTAATAATGACTCTCCAGTCACTCCTGTGCTATGATGAGATGCGACCCAGGATTGATCTTTTATCTGCTGTCTTGAAACTGATAAAGTGTTACAGAGGTACCCAATATCACAAAAGCTTTATAATGCCCAAGTATGTCCAGCTTTTCCTATCCTATTTGTAGCGATTTTGGTGTCAACATCTTTTCTGATATCTCTTTTTTACTCCAAGTGCTGCATTGAACATTGCTCATTTTGCCTTCCACCTCATTATTTTATGTCACAGGTCATTTTTTATTGTGTTTTTTCACTTACGTGGATCATGGGAATATAAATAATAAACACACAAGGTACTCTTTCAGTGGTTGTAACCAGAGTGGCTTGATGGGTGATTGATGTAAAATAATATATAGTAAAGAATCAAAGGGAAAAAGTATGCAGAATAAATTGAGCTGAATTTGCTTGTATTTCCACACAAATAATTCCTTTTACCAGCTGCCAGTCTGGCAAGCATATGTGCCTGTATATGGGGTAATCAAACTGAGTAGGTGTCAGAAATCACACAATAGAAATACATGTTTTGATTTTAAAGTTGATATCCTAATGATCTTTCTCTGTCATAGCTTAGTTGCAGTACTTTCTTCCCCCTATTTTATTAGTAACTATGCAGAAGATCTGCTTTCTGCACACCTGCAAAAAAATACAACTCAGCAACTAGTGGAGGTCCAAGCCAGAAGATTTCCACAAAATTCAGCATGTATGTTACTTAATCAGAACACAAATCTTTGTCATATACAGCAAGGAAAAAGTTGAAGGATGGTGAAACATCCAAATTGTCCTGGATGTAGAAGTTCACTTTATCATTCACTGATCTTTCGTTCTGGCTATCTCCATGAATAGTAGACTGCATGTCCTGTTTGCACAAATCCTAAAGACTGGCAGAGGTAGCCTGAGAAGGGTCATGTTTGGTGAACACTATGCTGGGCACTGCCCCTGGAGCATGAGTAGCTGACCCGACACTAGTTTTGAAAAGGACTTGGGAGAAGGCTGGGAAGCCATTGTGCTCTGAGCTCTCAAATATTTTGCTAAATGCTATGGTTTTGTTCTAGGAAAAACAACTGGATTTGAGGGAAAACAAAGCCATGACTGTCTGATCATAACTTTGCTTCCAGTCCTGTTATGTTTTCCCAGATTAGGTTTATGATTTGATATTGCAGTCTAAGTGTTTATCTGGACATTCCCAGTGTCTCAGACATCAGGTTTCTTGCTGAGATGCATATTGCTGACTGCTTCCTGCATCCAGGGGCAGCAGTTGTTGCCGTAGTCTTATTACGAGACCATGAGTAAGAATAAGATCTCTCAGTTGAAGTCAACATGGAAGTTATGAAATAGGAGAATTCACTTTTCATCCAAAACCTGTACACTTTCTGTAGCTTGATTTTAACCACCCACAGTTGCCATTTGAAGGAACGGACGAACAGTGGGGTAGGAGGGATGAGGTTGCTATCAGTGTGAAGGACACTGCAGCTGTTCTGTGCACAAGGAATGTCACTGCTTTATCCTTGTCAATCATTTAAGTAGGGAAAATGAGTTGGTGGGTGGCCTCCTAAAAGCTTCCTTCATCACTGTACCTTTAGTTTCTAGCATTACCAAATGCATGCTTTAGGATTCTGCAGCTGAGACTCATACCACGGTCACATGGTACATCACACCAGCAGCTGTGGGAGCAGATCCTCATGGTAATGGCGGAGATAATGTCTTTCATTCATAATGTGACATTTTTGGCACACCAGACAGTGCCAATTTCAAAGACTTCTCAGACCAAGAACCACAATTAAAATTTGTGAATATAATAATATCTATACTACCATCCCTAAGATATTTGGTTTGGGGGTTAGTTTCAGAAGTTTAACATGCCTTAGGAAATCAGCTCAGTGGGAAAAGATGCTTCCTAAAGGTGCAGAAAGAGATTGAACAGCATTGATTTTCCCACTACTAATGCACAGCTTCTTCATTGCTCACATTATTGTCTAGCAGTTAACCTAGCAACTATGTAACAGGAAAGAGGCTGGAGACAATCACGTAACATTGATTCATATGCAGCATAAGCCAAGCAAATAGTACATTTTATATTTGCTGTTGTATTTGTAGTTGACTATTGCAGAGGAGACACTTAATCAAGGCTGTAAATAATAATGTCTTTCAAGTATATCTTTTATCTAGGAAAAAATCTCATTGAAAAAATAGTGACAAATTCTCAGAGTTCCAGATATCAAATATTTCACATATTAGTCAGAAGAGATGAAATGCTCATATAAAATTAAGTTAGAACAGGTACAAGTTGACACATCAATATCATACATTATGCAGTAAATAATGTTACCACATTGTCATGTTTCCTGTCAAAAATTTTCTGTCAATCCTCTACTTTTTAACAGAAATTTTTGAAAAAGTGAAACACTTTATGAAATACTTCATAGAAAAACATGGATGTCTCATTAGGAGACGAAACCTCTCCAAATGGAAAGCTTCCTGGATCAGAAAAAGAAATTCTCCCAGCTTTCACTTCGTGGCAAATAACAGGGAAAAGAACAAGGCTTTCTTTCTAGACTAGCCATTTTAGACTTTTAGTATGCCTCTTTCATTTAGGTAAGCAATCTGTGGTCTGGAAATCCTACTTGCAAATGTGTCATAAAAATATATTTGATTTCCAAAGCTGCAGATATCTGTTATTAAATATTCTTAATCTATAATCAGTAGATCATAGAATCATAGAATAGTTAGGGTTGGAAAGGACCTCAAGATCATCTAGTTCCAACCCCCCTGCCATGGGCAGGGACACCTCCCATTAAACCATGCCATCCAAGGCTATGTCCAACCCCACCTTGAACGCCGCCAGGGATGAAGCATTCACAACTTCCCTGGGCAACCCATTCCAGTGCCTCACCACCCGTACAGTAAAAAATTTCTTCCTCATATCCAATCTAAACTTCCCCTGTTTAAGTTTGAACCCGTTACCTCTTGTCCTCTCACTACAGTCCCTAATGAAGAGTCCCTCCCCAGCATCCCTATAGGCCCCCCTTCAGATATTGGAAGGCTGCTATGAGGTCTCCAAGCAGCCTTCTCTTCTCCAGGCTCAACAGACCCAATTTTCTCAGCCTATCTTCATATGAGAGGTGCTCCAGTCCCCTGAACATCCTCGTGGCCCTCCTCTGCACTTGTTCTAACAGTTCCATGTCCTTTTTATGGTGAGGACACCAGAACTGCACACAATACTCCAAGTGAGGTCTCACGAGAGCAGAGTAGAGGGGCAGGATCACCTCCCTCGACCTGCTGGTCACATTCCTTTTGATGCAGCCCAGGATACGGTTGGCTTTCTGGGCTGCAAGCACACACTGCCGGCTCATGTTCATTTTCTCATCGACCAACACCCCCAAGTCCTTCTCCGCAGGGCTGCTCTGAGTCTCTTCTCTGCCCAACCTGTAGCTGTGCCTGGCATTGCTCCGACCCAGGTGGAGGACCTTGCACTTGTCATGGTTAAACTTCATCAGGTTGGCATCAGCCCACCTCACAAGCGCGTCATGGTCCCTCTGGATGGCATTCCTCCCTCCAATGTATCAACCGAACCCACACAAAATCTCTTTTCCCATTTCTTCAGAATAGTGAGTGTAGGATAGAAATATAGAAAAAAAAATAAAAATGTAGAAATATAGAATAAATAGAAAACCCACCTCTTTCCTTAGGAGATGTCCAAATATTTTCCATTTTAAAATAGTTTATTTATATTTCTAGCAAGGAAACTCTTCCTTTTCTTTTACTGCTTTCAACAGAAAGGCAGTATTTGCAAGTCTGAAGAAAATTCAGTGTTAAACAGGCTATGGTAGATGACTGAATTATAAAGAACATGAGCTTTGGTGCTTCCAATAAAACCATTGTCTAACTAATAACTACATATGCTCCCAATAACACTAATCACTACTCATTCCAGAAGCAAAAATTTATATTGCAATAAATGACTGTGCAGATGCTGTGTCAGGTGTGAAATTTTAGAATCTGTTCACTTAATTTAAACTGTAATAATGATTTCTAGTTTGATTTTTAAATTTCTGTGCATTTAAATGTAGTTTAGGCTGTTAGTACACGCATAATGGTGCTGAGAGGAAATTATTCTTTTTTTGTAACTAACTGCTTCAATTTATGTTGTAGAGACTAACTGTAAATAATTCAGCCAAAATGGTATTTTATTTTTCAAAAGTTGCTAAACATCCCAAGTAAGATCTAAGATAAAACACATTTACTTTAGCTTTTCCTCAAGAGCAGCACTGCACTTGTGTTTCATTAGCATTGCTGGGATAGTGATACATTTGAGAGGGACATTTATCCTTCTCTGCCATAACTTGCAGGTTTGATGTTTCGTCTGAGCAACCACAATGGAGCTTTCCTATCTGTTCTGCAAAGCAAAAGCTGAGACATTGACTATTTTATGAGCTCTCTCTGAGGTTACTGAGTTACAGCTCCACTGGAAACCCTATTTTATCTATGAAATTTTTTTTGCTTTACTTTATTTTTATTTTTCCCTCTTCTTTCTTCACATGGCTGCCAGTTTTGAGTTAGGGCTACCCTGGGTCTGCCTCTGTTGCGCCAGCCCCACAGAGCTGGGTTGTGGTCCAGCCTCCCCCTCCATGCACAGAACAGATCTTGCTTTCCTGATGCACCTCTGCAGGTGCATCCAGCTTCTTGACTTTTCAACACCAATTCCAACATTAAAAGGTGCAAAGCTAAAACAAGTAGGTAGTGTTCAAGCTGGCCTATTCTAAACTTCGTAATCAAGATACTTGCAAGTCAAAATTAACCCAAATGCTGTACAGTACATTGGGATTGGTAGCTGCTGAAGTCTACAGACAAAATTAATATTGATCTCATAGCAAAGGGGATTGAATATTGACAAAAATGCCTCATTGACTCAATGGAATTTCAGAAGTGTTAAAGACCAAAATATGATCAAGACAATATCTGAAGATAAAAATCCTTAAAATTAAAGATTTTCATGAGAAAATGGTGGAGAAATCACTGTTCTGACCATCTTAATTATGTCAAAGCTGTGAGCATAGCCATCCTATTCCTACAGAGTTTTCCCACACATAATATTTACTATTGGTTTCTAATTACAGTGGAATTAATTTAAAACATGACTCAGAGCATTCACTGAAGGTTTGTAACATCAGTGCTTAGTAGTAGACTTTCCTCATTTTTCCTGGCTTTGGAAGTTGGCTTTCAGTTGCTTTAAAATTTTCACAAAACACAATTTATAGAATAGATAGGTGGAAGCACAAGATTGTCAATTTTTACACCTTGAGAGCTCAAAAAAAAATGTGATCTTTCATTAAAAAAGGAACTAATATATTCTGGAATATGACTCTGAGTTTTCTGTCCTGAGTGCTTCAGAACAGGCCATGAATTATTCTAAAAACTCTTGTGTTTCTGTTCAATGAAAACCCATGAGCCCTTCCTTGGTGTGGGATCTGGGCTATGTTGTAATTCCTGGCCCGTGGGTTTTACTTCCTATTTATATTTTCTATGGTCTGTTTGACGAATATAAAACTAATATGTTATAACAAAGAAAACTAGGTGTCAACAATTAATCCACTGGCTGAAGAGGTCTTGAAAATGTGTATAAGGCTGGTTTAATAATATCACAGTGATATGTTTGTTAGAAGACTGTTCAGAGTTTTTTTAACTTACGTTGGTCAAAGGTTTTGGGGAATTTTTTTAGATGTTCAGACATAACGTTGTTGAAGAGTCATTTCTAGCACTTCACTCCAGCAAGCAGGAGCTGGGTCCATAACCCTGCTTCATGGTTTTACCCTACCTGAGTCATAACATCATACTTGAGACTTGTTGAAGCAAGGACATCTGTTCAGAAAATTCAAAATACTCTTACGTAAGAAGGGTAAGACAGATTAGTGTTTTGTTCAGGGCAGCACCACCAAAGGAGGACTTGAAATATTACTAAGCCCAGCTCAGCCATAGAGATGTTGGAAAAGGACTGGAATTTAGAGTTTATGTAGAAGGTAAGTCTCAGGATACCAGTAGGTAGGTAACAATGAACTCATAGGAGCAATGGGATAGATTAATTTTGTTATATGACGTTTTGAAGGCAAAACACTATTAAAAAATTATGCAGTAAATATTCATATTTAAATAGGCTACATGTAGAGAAACTGGAAGATTAAATACTAAGGTAGGGGTTTTTTAAGCAATACATTCCACTGCTTCTACATTTAAGTCCTAGAACACAGAATAAGTCGAGTGGGGATATGCCTTCTCTTGACTACTGATTTATATGTGGTTGAAAGCTATTTTTCAAGTGTCTACCAGCAGTCAATTGTTGACCTTGACCACAAACACTTTAAAAGTTTTTTAATCATTTATTTAAAATAACGGTGCAACTGGATTTTGTGCTGGAAAGTCTTTTCGTTGGTGACAGATCACCAATGAAAATTTTGTACTTTCAATTGATTATGTGCTTTGTTGGTGACTGAGTGGCTGTGGTTCATAGCTTGAAATAAACTTTTATTGTTTCCTACATCCATTTGACTTTTTGCTGTTTAAAAAAAAAAAAAAAGTTAACGGATATTAAATCAAAACACAGTTAACAGATTGAGGCTAATATCAATAATATATGCATCTATACATTCTCATTGTGCACATCCAAAGCACGGAAAGGTCTCAAACTTGATCAAATTGTTATATGGCAGATTTTTCAGAATTTGATACCCTCATGAACACACCTGAATGTGCTGCATGTGCCGAGCAGGGCACTGAGGGGCTGTCTCCAACCACCTCAGGGGGGTACTGCTACTGCAGATGGACATCCACTGAAGAGCATGTGTGCCAATAGAAAATCTTACTCTACTCTTCCCTCATGGGCAGAAAACACAACTTGAGTGCTATGTGAGTACACTGTTATATGCCACCTTGTAATAAGCTGGTGCTCTTCTCATGTTATTTATAAGGGATGACATGCCCTTTGGCAAAGAAATAGAGATAGCAGAAGTATCACACATGCTTCCTCTTTCATCTCACAGCCCTTCAAGAGCTCTCAGGGATTCACTATGGCTAGTTGGGCTCATGGGGTTTAGTGGCATCTTTAATTAGATTTAAACAAGTTAAATCACAGTCTTTCATGTTCCCTCACATGAATCAATCTAATTGTGTTCTGGGATTTTCTGACAGTTTTGGGAGTTAAATTGATTTTTACTTTTTCTATTCATCTGCAAAGTTACATGAATAAGTTCAAAGTGAGTTAGTGCTGTGAGCTGTTTTAGAAATGTATTTTCATACCATTTCTGTAACTAGACTGAAAAATGCTCAGCACCTCCAGAACGAGGGTTTCAAAAGTGAAAGAAATTGTAAGAACTTGCTTTACTGTTGTGTCCAATCCCTCTGTCTGCTGTTATAAGCAGCCCTGGTACGTGTGGCCTCTTTTCCTATTTAGCCATAACAGCTGTCCAGCTTTTCAAAATAAAATATTGGACTGGGAGCAACTCAGCACAGGTTTGCCTCTTAGAACAGAGGAATCAGTGATCCCAGGTTATTAACTCTAAGAAACAAAGGCTGAGACAGAAAACTATAATTAATATTTAGAGAACTTGGAATGAGAACCAAGTCTTTCAGGCAAACACAGACTGAATGTTATGAAAAAGAATCAGGACACTGGCTGAAGTGATCGGGATGTACTCAGAGCTTGAAAGGACAAAGGATTTTTTCTTTTTCCACAGAATCTTTGAAAAGAGATTTATTGTACTTTTCCTTTTGTATGGCTTAAATTTCCAGCAAACTTAAACCAGTATCATGTACATTTCATTACTCACTGAATTCATTAAAGACCAACTGTCAAGTAAAACTGTAGCAGCTCTTGGCTTGTAATTGAGTTGGGCTCCAGGCAGCTGTTGTGCAAGTTATGATGAAGAGCCTTTTCCAGAGTTGAAATGAGGGTATTGTTTTTGTTATGCATGTCATATTGTCCCTGCCTGAAATACTTCTAGTGATCTAATCCCTTAGTTTAAAACTGAGCTTAAGTCAGAATTCATAAATCAATGAAAGGATACTTTCTGGTTGGTTTGGAATCTAAATTCCCTCCGAGTTTACTGTTTGGCAGAAAAATGTTTCTTATTTACTGTCATAGAATCATAGAATCACAGAATAGTAAGGGTTGGAAAGGACCTCAAGATCATCGAGTTCCAACCCCCCTGCCGTGGGCAGGGACACCTCCCACTAAACCATGCCATCCAAGGCTATGTCCAACCCCACCTTGAACGCCGCCAGGGATGAAGCATTCACAACCTCCCTGGGCAACCCATTCCAGGGCCTCACCACCCTTACAGTAAAGAATTTCTTCCTCATATCCAATCTAAACTTCCCCTGTTTAAGTTTAAACCCATCATCCCTTGTCCTCTCACCACAGTCCCTAATGAAGAGTCCCTCCCCAGCATCCCTATAGGCCCCCCTTCAGATATTGGAAGGCTGCTATGAGGTCTCCACGCAGCCTTCTCTTCTCCAGGCTCAACAGCCACAATTTTCTCAGCCTATCTTCATACGAGAGGTGCTCCAGTCCCCTGATCATCCTCGTGGCCCTCCTCTGCACTTGTTCTAACAGTTCCATGTCCTTTTTATGGTGAGGACACCAGAACTGCACACAATACTCCAAGTGAGGTCTCACAAGAGCAGAGTAGAGGGGCAGGATCACCTCCCTCGACCTGCTGGTCACACTCCTTTTGATGCAGCCCAGGATACGGTTGGCTTTCTGGGCTGCAAGCGCACACTGCCGGCTCATGCTCATTTTTTCATCAACCCACACCCTCAAGTCCTTCTCCGCAGGGCTGCTCTCAATCTCCTCCCCGCCCAACCTGTAGCTGTGCCTGCGATTGCTCCGACCCAGGTGGAGGACCTTGCACTTGGCATGGTTAAACTTCATTAGGTTGGCATCAGCCCACCTCACAAGCGTGTCAAGGTCCCTCTGGATGGCATTCCTTCCATCCAACTTATCAACCGAACCACACAGCTTGGTGTCATCGGCAAACTTGCTGAGGGCGCACTCAATCCCACTGTCCATGTCACCCACAAAGATGCTGAACAAGACCAGTCCCAACACCGATCCCTGGGGGACACCACTCGTTACTGGTCTCCAGCTGGACACTGAGCCACTGAGCACTACTCTTTGCGTGCGGCCATCCAGCCAGTTCTTTATCCACCGAGTGGTCCACCTATCAAATTGATGTCTCTCCAACTTAGAGAGAAGGATGTCATGTGAGACAGTGTCAAAGGCTTTACACAAGTCCAGGTAGATGACATCAACTGCTCTGCCTGCCCCTGTCCATCACTTCCGTAGCCCCTTCATAGAAGGTCACCAGATTGGTCAGGCAGGATTTCCCCTTAGTGAAGCCATGCTGGCTGTCACCAAGCACCTTGTTGGTTTTCATGTGCCTCAGCATGCCTTCCAGGAGAATCCGCTCCAAGATTTTGCCAGGCACAGAGGTGAGACTGACTGGTCCGTAATTCCCTGGCTCATCCATTTTCCCCTTCTTAAAAATGGGGGTTATATTTTCCTTTTTCCAGTCATCGGGAACTTCACCTGACTGCCATGATTTTTCAAATATGATGGACAGTGGCTTAGCAACTTCATTTGCCAGCTCCTTCAGGACCCGTGGATGGATTTCATCCAGTCCCATGGACTTGTATACATTCAGGTTCCTAAGGTGGTCCCAAACAAGATCCTCCCCCACAGTGGGCCCAGGGTCCCCACCCTCACCGTCCCCGCATCTGCCTTCCAAGACTTGGGTGGTGTGGTCAGAGCATTTGCCGGTAAAGACTGAGGCAAAGAAGTCATTAAGAACCTCAGCCTTCTCCAAATCCAGGGTAGCCAGTTCTCCCGATAGGTTCTGGAGAGGGCCCACGGTGTCCCTAACCTGTCTTTTATTGGCAATGTACCTATAAAATCCCTTCCTGTTATCCTTAACATCCCTATCAAGAAGTAAGGTGTGTGAAAGTGACTTCACTTTGAAATCGTAGTAGTTTGAGGGGGGTGTCCAACATTATCCCTTGCTCCAGCCTTTCTAGCACTCTCAATGAAAGCAGTGGAAAATATGACTTTACTACGAAAGAGAGATCAATATTTCAAATTATTTATTTATATAATTGACTATCTTGAAATAAATCAAGCTGTAGTTCCAAAAAGCTTCATATTTCTCACTGACAGATGATCAGATACTTACAATGAAAGCCATTAGCAAATCCCATGTGCAGTATTCACCATTTGTGTGGTTTATTTACAGCTCTTTGCAAAGCAAGTGGTGGAAAGGTAAATAATTTGCCTTAACGGAGCAATCTGAGAGACTGTTTTTCACTAAATGTAGTGTTACATGAGTTGCCTGCAGAAAGAAGAAAAGCTGAAAATGTAGTTAAATCTCCAGGGAGGAAGTTACTGCTTCAATTGGAGAGACAGTTTGAAAACTTTTCTAAAACATGAATGTGAAAGCCTCAATGCCCTGCATGTATCAACTTTCAATTGCCATATGGATTGCTTATTGAATTCACCACAGCCTGGATTTTATACAGGTGTGAACTCTGCCAATCCAAACTCTCTAGCTGAGCTAAAGCTAAAAAGTCCTTCATGTCAAAGTGCCATATGAAGCAAGCGAGACATTTGGTCTGCCCAAGCTAAATGCAGCTCTTTAACCAACAGAACTCCACATATCCCCAGTCAATAAAAGATCAAGAGTGCAGTGTTATCTGAGTAGAAAAGTATCCTTCTAGATTGTTTTTTTCCTTTTACAGTGAGCTTCTGGCTGGCTTCTAACAGAGATTAGGTGGCAGCATTCATTTAACAGAAGCACTGTGAAAACCTAACATGTGTTGAGGTGTCCAAGGTCATCAGTAGGAAGTAATGTGAAGAAAGACTTCATCTGAACCCTCTTGAAGAGAGATTCAAAGGACAGAGACCCCTTTGGACCAATTAGAGAGGAGACATCTAAGAAACATCCTGGAAGAAAGAACAGAGAGGTTTAAAAAGGAAAGAGGAAGGGACTGAAGGACAAAGTCAGTGGCAAGGCAACGCTGACTTTTCAGCTTTGTATAGGAAAGAAAAGTTTGATTCCTATGTGGAACAATCCATAAAACATTAGTGGAGAAAACACCACTGCTACCACCCAAGTCATAGGCTTTGGGCTTGCACATATAAGAAAACCCCCAGACGTAAGGAATATTTGCCATTCTCTGTACCTGCTGGCTTTAGGGCACAGAAGCAGCACACATTCCATGAGCTCAGCTACCATCCCGTACAGAGCCCCATGCAGCTCCAGCTGGGACACAGGGTCCCTGCCATCTGCACTGAGAAGGGACATCCGCACAGGTGGCGCTGAACCACCTCCTTTCCAAGTATTGTCTATCACACTGGACAAAGCAGAACTAGCTGCACCAATTGACTTTGCTAGAGGGAGGAATCTGCAAAATTATTAGGTGCAGAAAACAAAGCAGTATCATAGAATCATAGAATCATAGAATAGTAAGGGTTGGAAAAGACCTCAAGATCATTGAGTTCCAAACCCCCTGCCATGGGCAGGGACACCTCCCACTAAACCATGCCATCCAAGGCTATGTCCAACACCACCCTGAACGCTGCCAGGGATGAAGCATCCACAACCTCCCCGGGCAACCCATTCCAGGGCCTCACCACCCTCACAGTAAAGAATTTCTTCCTCATATCCAATCTAAATCTCCCCTGTTTAAGTTTAAACCCATTACCCCTTGTCCTCTCATTACAGTCCCTAATGAAGAGTCCCTCCCCAGCATCCCTATAGGCCCCCTTCAGGTATTGGAAGGCTGCTATGAGGTCTCCACGCAGCCTTCTCTTCTCCAGGCTGAACAGCCCCAACTTTGTCAGCCTGTCTTCATACGAGAGGTGCTCCAGTCCCCTGATCATCCTCGTGGCCCTCCTCTGCACTTGCTCTAACAGTTCCATGTCCTTTTTATGGTGAGGACACCAGAACTGCACACAATACTCCAAGTGAGGTCTCACAAGAGCAGAGTAGAGGGGCAGGAGCACCTCCCTCGACCTGCTGGTCACACTCCTTTTGATGCAGCCCAGGATACGGTTGGCCTTCTGGGCTGCAAGCGCACACTGCCGGCTCATGCTCATTTTTTCATCAACCCACACCCTCAAGTCCTTCTCTGCAGGGCTGCTCTCAATCTCCTCCCCGCCCAACCTGTAGCTGTGCCTGGCATTGCTCCCACCCAGGTGTAGGACTTTGCATTTAGCATGGTTAAACTTCATTAGGTTGGCATCAGCCCACCTCACAAGCGTGTCAAGGTCCCTCTGGATGGCATTCCTTCCCTCCAACTTATCAACCGAACCACACAGCTTGGTGTCATCGGCAAACTTGCTGAGGGTGCACTCAATCCCACTGTCCATGTCACCCACAAAGATGTTGAACAAGGCCGGTCCCAACACCGATCCCTGGGGGACACCACTCGTTACTGGTCTCCAGCTGGACACTGAGCCACTGAGCACTACTCTTTGCGTTGTGCCATTCAGCCAGTTCTTTATCCACTGAGTGGTCCACCTATCAAATTGATGTCTCTCCAACTTAGATAGAAGTATCCTTGAGCATGACCATCCAAGCATCCAACCCAAGACATAAACTAACAAATTCTCCCTGGATAAATTAAGTGAGGTCTATGTAATTGCTAAATGTTTGATAAACTTGGATTTAAACTTCTACTGAATTCTGAAGGCGGCTTGATTCTGTTATTCAGATGATATGATCAAGCAAATGACGGACTTGATGGTCTTAAAGGTCTTTTCTAACCTAGTTAATTCTATGATTCTATGATGGTGTAGAAATATTTTTTTAAGAGTTTGTAAACAATATTGTAGCAAATAAACTAATAGCCAGAAAGAAATCTGGTGATGCTGGAAGACATGTATGGAAGGCTTATATATATCTATATGGAATGTGATCATCTACATGAAAGAAAAATTGCTGAAAAAATGTTACCAATGCTCTCTCTGTACAGATAGAAGTTTCAAAAGAAAAATTTTGATCACTTATAACATTTCAATACATCTACTACCCATGTTTAAAGATTTGCCTCTGCAAGTCAAATGGTGAGGCAAAGTCAAGAATGCGGTAGGAGCAGAAAGCAAAACACCTCTTGGGATTCATCCACAGGAATGCCTCCTCTAACAGTAAAATCCCTAGAGGAAAAAGAGAAGGGGGAAAGGAAGGTAAGCAATAATTGTTTTATTCATCAATTCAAAATAAATAGTGACATTTATGCAGCATATAAACATTAATATTTTAACATTCATTATTCCTTCCTTTTCAAAACAAGTTATGAAGTCTTTTTTCCTATGATCACTAACTTTTCCTGACTCTTGTCCTTTACTTGGACAAAGAGTTTCATTCCCCAATGAAGGCAGCTGAAAGAATGGGAACAAGAAAGTGTGAGCTATTTCATATAAAAGACCAGAAATCTGTAAAAGAAATGAAACAGCAAAATATTATGACACACTGGCGTTGAAACTGGAAAAAACATTTCTAAAGCATTTAAAGGAAACTAGGTGGAAGAAAATTGTCATGTAAACCTTTCTGAACTGCTGATAGAGAGTTCTACAGCTGAACCAATTTTTAGATATGTTAGCAAAGTTTATTTATCTTTTAGCTTAACTAGATTTAGTTGCTTAGTTACTTTCCTGCTCAGGGTGAGAGCAATATAACATTTGCCCCCCCTTTACATTTACTTTATAGCGTATCTTTATAGGATATCTCCTCTCACTCATTTTCTCTCTAAATGAAACAATATTTCAATTTCCTTCCATGGAGTAGCCATTCTGTAATTCTAATAACACCACTTGTCTGTTTGTGAACTTCTTTTATTGCTGTCATATCCTTTTCTGAGATAGAATGATAAGAATTCATCCAAATATTCCAAAGAAGAGCTTATAATTGATCCTTGTAATGACAGTATAATATTATTGTGCTGTTTTCTAGCTCATTTTTCACATCTCATTCTTTCCAGCAATAGCTTGGTCTTGAACAATTATTCGAGCAGAAGACATGAGCAGCTCAAATTTCCCTTCCATTGTACAACAGTCTGATTTCTTTCAGTAATTCAATTAACTGACAGCTGCATTCCCTTCCTCCAAGCATTCTGAGCTCTCTGAAGGTGCTCAGAGCTTGCTCTAGTTATTTACAGTTCAAATGTTTGTTCTTCAAATATCTGTGCTGAAGTCGTCCATGCGGCATAACAAGATGATTTCGAATCTCCTCTTTTCTAGCAGCTCCCATACAGTCACTTCTCATAACTTTCCAAGAGCAATTAAAAACAAAAACAATAGCTGAGAACACCCCCCAAAAAAAAAAAAAAAAAAAAAAAAGATAACAAAATCAAGGGCTTGGGAGATCTCAGGTTGATTTTCCATGACAGTTCTCCGAGGGGCAGCAAATGTGTCAGATTAACTTCTTTTTATTAATGTCTTTAACTGCTGTGAGGAGGAGACAAAAGTTCCCATCAAATGTTCTGAAAGGTTTGAAATATTATTTATACATAATGATAAAAGGTAATTGAAAGTAGTGGTCTGAAACACATCCTTTTCTCCCTAAGGGGGAAGCCAGTACCCAGAGAATAGACAGAATCTAAGCCAAGGGACAGCCTGTGTGCCTGTTTTGTGCACATCTTCCCACCTCGCAGCCACCCACAGCTTTCCCTGGCACTTAACCAAGCCCTCTCTTGGTGTGTCAGTGCTTGTATATGTGATGCTGCTCCTCTCTTTTCTCCTCTTACTTTCTGTCTCATTTCTGCACTCTTTCCCCTTCAGTAGCCTTCAGCTCCCCTCTCCTCCCATCACAGGTCCCTTGCCCTCTCCCAAGCTGCACTGCCTCTTGTTCCCTTTCCCCCTTGTTACTGGGGAGGGAAGAGCTGAGGAAGAGGATCATGCTTGCACCTTGTCCCCTACATCACTCCTGCTGACCTTGGTCCAGGCTGTGTCCTGATCTGGCCATAGGCCCACCTGTTCCCCCACAGAAGAATTTAGACATTTTCTTTGGGCTAACTCTTTAGCCTCTTGTTCCCCCCGCAGCTTTTTCATTCAGAGAGTGCATATGGCTAACACAATTAGCAATGCTCTGCTGTAACCTTCTGCAATTCCTTGCATCCACAGACTTTTGAAAGTCTCGTGGTGTAATCTTTACTGTTCTTCGTTCTGGTAGGATTTTTATAATTCTCTTCAAAGCAGTGAGGACAAATTTATGCTAATTATTGCTTACAGCTTTATCATTTTCTGTATATATCTAAGGGCTTTTCTCTTGTCAGTTTCCTCACAGAGTGGAATCTTATAGATACATAAATATATTAAATATGTTTGTTGTAAAATGTAGCCTACCTTTCCTCACATGCTGGTACACTTCTTGGTTAAATGACTCATGCAGACCAATGACTCAAAGGCATTTTATATGCAGATATATTCTATGTTTATCCTGCCAGACCACCCACTGCCAGCAAATACAATTATAATTTTATAATTGGAGCAGAGCCAAGGGGGATGCCGGAGTGTGCGTCTGCACAGGCGTGCATGTGAGCGTCTTGCTGTATATGCGTGTGTATACGTACATTGTATGCGTGCATAAAATTCACATGGGCATATTCACTGAGGGTGGAAAAATCAAGTGAATTAAAATGCCCTGGGTAATATGATTGCAGCACGTTCAAACATAGCACACAGACACCAAGTGCACTGCAGATGACTCTGAAGATCTGCATTAAGTGCAAGACTAATGATATTCCAAACATCCTGCCCAGCCTGGCTGTGGTAGAGCATTTAAAACACAGCACTCAAGGAACAGGATGGAGGAAGGGTGGAGCAATGGTTCTTCCTCACCCACAGTCACACTTGTCTGTCACTTCACATCTTTTAATTTTTTTAGTTAGGTTTAATTAAGGAAATAGTCACAGGAGATTAAATAATAAACTGGTATTCTGCAGGAATGTGTTTTATCTGGGCTTTAAAAAGAAGGGTAGTACAAGAGCAGCAAACCCTGGAAATAATAGTTTTGAAAGAAGAAGATACCTTGCTGTGATGTGATTTGTAGCAACAGCTATAATACAGTCACAATGACTAACTGCTTGCAGTGCTAATAGGTGTTTACTTCCATGCAGAGATAGCCGGGAATTTTTCAGCCAAACATGTTTTGAACTAATCATACTGGTTTTGTCTGAATTCCCAAATTTACTTTTCTTGAAAAAAATTAAATATGTCATATTTTTTTCTGTCCTTTGTGAAAGGTCATAGTAACTTATTATTCAAAGTACTCCTTTCTATTCTCGTATCTCTTTTTTTTTTTTCAAAAGTATTTCATTGCATTGCAATTAAAAATGAACTTTGAATTATATAAGAGATCAAAATGGATGTGTTAGGCCTGAAAAATAAGATGAAATATTTCAGTGAGGTTGTAGCTCGTTAGTCACGTGTGTTCTAGGATAGGTTGAACAGAGTATTGGGCAGCATGGTCTTGCATGAGATGTCCCTGCCCATGGGAGGTGGGTTGAAACTACACTATTTTAAGGTCCTTTTCAACCCAAACCATTCTATGATTCTATGATTCTATGAAAGTAGGACATCTCAACAGCATTAAGATGCACTAGTGTAGACTGCCATTTCCACACAAGTGCATGAAAAATGCAATGAAAAACAATAAAATGAAAGATATAACTTTGAAGCTTGGAAATAATTTTGAATTTTTCCAAACAACTCAGATGTTGAGTTTCTTTATAAAAGAATGCTTTTGTAGTGTCAGAAGTGGAAAGATATTTGAAGAAAGTGGAAATGGAAACTATAATGATTAAAGTCACTATTTATTGTACATTGATATCTTTAGACAGGCATTACACCATGAAGGGCAACATACTGCATAAACTAGGTAACTACAGTATCCATGTGAGCAGAAAACACTGGAATACTTTTCCAGGCGTCACAGCAAAGCTATCAGAGGGAAAGAGGAATGGAGTGCATGGAGCTGGGAAGAAGAAAAGTTTTGACAACCGAGACCTCAAGTGTCAGAGAAGAGTGAAAGGGCAGCCTATGGCTCTTTCCTTCCATAGGGAAAGCACAGGTATTTTGTGGGTACAAAATCTTGGCCAGCAGTGTAGCACCAGGAGGCTGAGAAGGGCAGTAAGGCAGCAAGTTAATATGTGAAATGCAACAGCTCTGGAAAGGTAAGACTCCAGATGCATGCACATGAGCATGTGCATGTGTATCTCTGCTTTTCTCTTGTATAGAAGGATTTTTCAGTGACCTTTCAGAAATTGTTAGTAAGTTAGAGGAATTTCAGTCAACTGATTGATACTCATGACAAATATGACTCCTGTGTAGCTGCTTAGATGTGTTATTTTGGCCATATATTAAAGGTGATCGATTTAGACAGCAGGGCTTTATTAATGCAGCTATCCTTCAGCTATGTCATCAGATTATTCCAGTGGCAGCAGCCAGTCCTTCTCACAGTTCTTGTGGTTTCTAGAGGCAGACATTAAGAAAGGAAACATCTTTTGAATTTATTCTCCTATAAGCTCTAGGCAATAAGTTGCTTGAGATTTCAGTTCCTGTAATTTGGATAATTGTTTTCCCCATTTCTAATTAATCACTTACATTTTAAAGTTAGAGGTCTGCTCTGGGCTTACTTGTTGCTGCGTCTGGGAAGGGACACTGTGACCTGCACATGCCCACACCAGTGTATAGCCTTACTTGATGTCTAGGTCTGCAGCTTTTGTTTCCTTCTCAAGGGCCTTTCCATTTTCATCCAGTTGCCCACTTAAATCACGTGCTGAGGCTACAAAATAACCCCAAGTATTAATTTCCCTGAGAAAAGATCCCCTAACAAAGAACAGTTAACGGAGTGCATGCAACAGATTTTATATGATGTGACTTCGTGGTCACTTTTCATTCATTTTCATCTACTTGAAAATGCAATGCAGTGATCGTGACCATGGTACTAGAACAACAGATCTAATTTGTTTAAAGAGAATGAAAAAGTGAGTGCATGTGACCTTATATTCATGAAGGCTGCTGTCTTACAATCATAGAATCATGGAACCATAGAATAGTTAGGGTTGGAAAGGACCTCAGGATCATCTAGTTCCAACCCCCCTGCCATGGGCAGGGACACCTCACACTAAACCACGTTACCCAAGGCTCTGTCCAACCTGGCCTTGAACACTGCCAGCGATGGAGCACTCACAACTTCCCTGGGCAACCCAGCCTGCCTCACCACCCTTACAGTAAAGAAATTCCTCCTTATATCCAGTCTAAACTTCCCCTGTTTAAGTTTGAATCCATTACCCTTTGTCCTATCACTACAGCCCCTAATGAAGAGTCCCTCCCCAGCATCCCTATAGGCCACCTTCAGGTATTGGAAGGCTGCTATGAGGTCTCCATGCAGCCTTTTCTTCTCCAGGCTGAACAGATCCAACTTCCTCAGCTTATCTTCCTACGGGAGGTGCTCCAGTCCCCTGATCATCCTCGTGGCCCTCCTCTGCACTTGCTCCAACAGTTCCATGTCCTTTTTATGGGGAGGACACCAGAACTGCACACAATACTCCAAGTGAGGTCTCACAAGAGCAGAGTCGAGGGGCAGGATCACCTCCCTGGACCGGCTGGTCACGTTCCTTTTGATGCAGCCCAGGATACGGTTGGCTTTCTGGGCTGCAAGCGCACACTGCTGGCTCATGTTAAGTTTCTCATTGACCAACACCCCCACATCTTAATTTCACAGAAGTCAGAATAATTATCCAACATGGAGATTTCGCACAAGTGAGGCCAAAAGAAACTTTCCAAAGTACTTAATTTAAATTTAAATATTCATCAACAAAAATTCACAGTTTCTGAAAACAGCCTGTTAACATGGAAGTTGTAGTGCCTGCCAAACTCGAACAGCTTCTTTTTTCCCTTTTTTTAAACAAAGATAGGACATCCAAGTCATTTATGTCAGTGCCTGGAGAAGCAGAGATGCAGCAATTCCACTGAAATCCTGTGTTATGTCAAAGCTACTGCCTGTTGCTGCTCCTCAACCATAGCATTCTTTTCACATCTTATGCATTGCGTGATAGGAAAAGAAAAATATTTTCTCCTTCTGTTATGCCAGTTTATAGTGCTACTGCATCACTATCACTCAGAGTATGAGCAGACTCCTCTTCAGCAAAGGTAATGAAGTGAGGTCACCCACATCATAGTTTTCATGAGTTTAAATCTGTATGCCTTATCACTAAATCAAGCATGCCAACTATTTGCCAGAAACACAATTTGAGCATTAACATGTTACAAGGGACGTGCCAACAGGGTAGTCAAAATATAAATGAGTGTCTTGAACTGAGAGACTTTCTGAGGGTGGGCAATTAAAAAACTGTAGCCCTGATGAAAGGAACAACATAGGTGGTGGTGGCAGACTACATTTAGCATCCTGAAGTATTTAAGTCCTGTTCAAGATCTTCCTCCACATGCAGCCAGTAGAACATGCTGAAGAGTAAAAATCTCCACTTCCTATATGACAGCCCACACCATGAGGCTGCCGAGGAATCTTCTGAATGTCATCCCTCCACACAGAGCCACCTTTCACTTTGACAAGAGCTACTGAGAGCTTCACCCAGAACAATCTGTGGCCCAAAAACCCTGATGGCTGCTGCTTGCTTTGGTGCAAGAAAAGATCATCATTCTTCAGACTAAGAGTAAACAATAAAGCCCGTAGGGAAGGTGAACCAAACATCTCCTTGCTCCTCTCCAGCTACTCTTACTGTCTTAGCTGAGCTTATCTGTGTTGCAGCCCCACAGCTAGGTTCTTCTCTTCCATTAGCTTTATTTTAAACACTTTTTTGTCTTCTGTTCCTGTGATGTCCTAGTCAAGACTGTAAAGAAAAAAGCAGATAAGTCAGTTTAAGTAGACATTGTTTTCTGTCCATCTTATTTCTGGTTTGTGCTCTTTGCTGCAGTCACTGTGTACAGGCATCCTTGGCCTGGAAAAACAAATCAAACCAAAATTTTTCACTGATTAGCATGTTGAGGTTTTTTACAGTAAAGTAGAGGGAGCAAAGAAGCTTGTAATTGCATCAATTTCTCTTGACTTCTGGGCAATTTATGTTTGCAGATTCTTGACTTGCAGCTTTCTACCTCTGCCAGAGCTTCCTCCAACACATTTCTGCTTTGGACTGAAGAATTTCTCAGTACTCCCCTAGCCAGGTTCATCTGTTATACAATGCTGCGTTTGACTGTACTTGCCTTCAGTTTTTCATGGGCTATGATTTGGATGTGTGCTGGAAACAGTGTTGATAACACAAGGATGTTTTCGTTACTGCTGAGGAGTAGTTGCACAAGGTCAACGACTTTTATGCTCCTAACACCACCCCATCAGGGAGGAGGCTGGAGGTGCATGAGAAGCTGGGAGAGGACACAGGACAGCTGACCCGAGCTGATCCAGGGGATATTCCAGACCATATGGCATCATGATCAGTGTATAAACCTGGGGGAAGAAGGAGGAAGTGGAGGACGTTCGGAGTGATGGCATTCGTCTTCCCAAATAACCATTATGTGTGCTGGAGCGCTGCCCTCCTTGAATGGCTGAACCCCTGCCTGACCATGAGAAGGGGTGAATGAATTCCTCGGTTTGCTTTGCTTGTGCATGTAGCTTTTGTTTTACTTATTAAACTGCCCTTACCTCAACCCACGATTTTTCTCATTTTCACACTTCTGATTCTCTCTCCCATCCTACCGGTTGTGGGGCACTCAGTTGCTGGCTGGGGTTAAGCCATGACAGTGGTCTTACAACAGCTACACTTTAAGACAAAAACACAAAACAAATCTTCGTCTATGACATTAAGCAGTCTTGAACTGTCCCCAGGATGAAATGCACTTTTCATTTTGGATGTATAGTTTCTTCTAATGCTTTTGGCTGGCTAACCATTACATTCCTCCTACTAAATTATTAATTACACAATCTATCAAAGCAAGTAGTCAGATAAATGGTTTGCTTTGTCTTTTTGCTGTCTCAAATCATCTTCCCACTCACGTGGAAGGATGAGCACCACAACATATCCTCCTTCACTCTTAACCTGAAAGAATTCAGGGTTTGGTATTCGTGACCTAAGGATGGGAGGAAGGAAGGAGTTTTTAGGGCAGGCAAGAAGAGCACTGCGCTCACCTGCAGTTCTGGTCTCACTCTAAGCCTTAACATGGAGAGGTAATGCAGGCTACAGTGCTGTTAGCTATCCTAAACCTAAATTTTCTTACAGGAGGAAAGTCTGTAGAGAGTCTGGGAAGGAGGCACATTCGATTGATTGCAATTTTTTCTGTACCATCGTGATACTCATTTCTCTGACATTGCCAAATATTTGACCCCACTGAACTGGTGGAATAAGTTTTTCAGTAATTAAGGTGCTAACAATTAAATAAAAACTGAAACTCCTGTCAGACAGAAAATCATCCTTCTTCTAAAACAAAGGGACCTAGTGTCTGTCAATTCCCATTTCATACTTCTTGCTTGAATAGCACCTCCTTGGCCCCTAGGACTCTGCAGAATTCCTTCCAGTCTCCAGTACTAACAACACTCTTCCATAATATGTTCTTTCTTAAATTATTCTGTTATTTGTTCAAAATCATGCAAATCATAAACAATTCAAAGGTAAGTTTGAATCTTTGCCTGCCTTCTCATGTACTGCCACCAGCTACCCAATTTGATCAACTTGCACATAACTATTAATTTATTTGCTATTCTTATTTTCAGTATTCTTCTTGGAAAAATAAGAATTTCTCTGTGGCTTCCAAGAAACTTCAGAAAATAGCTTAATTCGCTGATTTCTGCAGAAATTCAACTCTTAATAGTTCCTTCTGGACAAAGAATAAGTAATGAGTTTATTCCCGCTATGCCTTTTCTGTATTAAGAGTATGTTTTGGAAAGTGGAAAATATAGCCTGTCTTGCTTGAAATACTCTGATTCCACAGCAGTTCCAGGTTTTAACTTTGATCTTCTGAATACTACAAAAAAAATTGCATCTGAGTAACTAAGTGAGGAATTTTCCAAGTATTTTCTTTTCTTACACTGCAACGAGCCCAGAGTTAACTCTTTTCCAGACCTATATCCTGCTGTGCCCTGAAGAGGTCACCACCTCCAGTGACCAAGCACCTAAGAAATCTGGCCACTCAGTCGTGACAATAAATCTGATATAACTGTACGCCTTGTCACTCCTTAACTGTTCTCTGTCAAAGTGACTTGGTCTAGAAAAGGAGTACTGGTGGAAGCGCCTAAGCTGGCCATGTCTCCTTAGCAAGCACCTGGATGCTAACTTCTGCCATTGAGCAGTACAGCTCCAGATTTTTGTGTTTCTTTCATTTGATCCCCTTCTAGCACATAAGCTGTATCCATCTATCATTGTCACTTCAAATTTCAGAAGTGAGAAAATGAAGCACTTGCTGTGCCTCCAAAAGCTGCAATTAGATGTGATAATGGTGTTTCTACATAACAGCTGATGATTTTCCCTTACCACAGTGAAAATTGTGACAACGTCTGAAATCATCTCCTAGCTGACAGTTCTAAACACATCCAGAAATGTTAGCATGGACACGGGTAGGTGTTCGTTCTGATCAAACACTTCTAGATGGAGAGTTTTCAGTGTGATTTTTCATGAAAAAAAATATTAAGGAGCAGCAAAAATCTGGAATGAGTTAAATCTTACAGACTATTCAGGGTTTTGATATTGTGCGACACTTTTTGATGAGCAAAATTTCACAAAAAGACTTTTTTTAATTAATATTGTTGTATTGATTGCAATGAGATGATACAGAGAGCTTATATTTTAGTTGCATACCTTTTTTATCAGTTAACCCTGCATTAGGACCACATTTTTGGGTACTGATGACATCGAAAAGAAAACAGAAAAAAGGGAGCCAATTCAGGTTTCAAAGCCTTGAACAGCTCTGTAAAACTGTCTCTACACTAACATGAAGTAGAATTTCAGTCACACTCCACTCATCAGTGTTTTTTACTGGCTAACGGAAGTTGTTCAACATGCAAACTGATGTGACTCTTCCTTCTGTGTAGAAGATTACTATGCATATTCTAGAGAAACAGCAGGTTTAACACAGGACAGTGGGTTACAGTTCTGGCCACAGACAGGGAAATGTAGGTGTGATGACATTTGCTGTATATCTCCAGATAAGCAGTACTTGAGGCTGTATAACCTTTTCTGAGCTATTTTATGAAGGAAGAACTGGCTTTCATGTGGAAGAGTTAGAGTCCGTTTGACATCTACACTCTGTCTTTGGAGACAGCACGAGTGGGCAGACTCAGGAAAAAAAGAAACAGTATGCTCACATAACAATTTAGTCAGGTTAATTTGATTTCTAATTTCAGTTTAGATTCTATTATTTAGACAAAGATGCTGCATGTGTAGGGCAAAAATAATAATTACATTATACCACTTGCCAGTTTGAAATGGTAGAAGTGAAGGATTCTGAGACTTTTAAAGGTATCTGAGCCTGCAGGCAGATAAAGTCTTGAGAGAAGTAAGGACCTACTCACCAAGTGCCTGTTTCCCATTACCCTGAGCTGCCAGCATCTGGCATTCTGGGATCTGAGACCTCAAGCTTTCACAGAGAATCCTGAAACATGGGGCACAGGAGGGACCTTACCAAAACTCCCATGTAACCACCTTTTCAACGGTTTTGTTCTATGTGGAAACAGAACTACATTCCTCTACTGCAAAGTGCTTTTAATTCCTTTCCTTCCTGAATTTTTGAGATATGCTTTTGTTGTGCTCATTTCTGTGTGCTTGCTTGCTTGATAGAGAAAGGTGTTGGCCAACCAGGAAAAATGAAAGGATGAAGTGAAACAAAAGAAAGAGTCCTAAATATATATGCCTTGGCTAACAGACGGCCGAGGTGTGTGGGATGGCAAAACATGATGACCTATAAATAGCTGAAGGTTGGAGTTCAAAGTGTTGGAATAACAGAAGACATTTTTTATGAAATATTAAGACTTTATCATAAAATGATCAAGAAAAGTTATGTAAATACTTTAAAATAATGGTCTACTGGGAGACTTTCTCTGTCTCTCCCTTACCTTCAGTATTTCCAAATGCTCCAAAAGGCATAAGCCATTCTTTTCTGTAGATGCTGTCATTACGTGCTAAAGCAGCATTTGAAAATATTACAGCAAATACCTAAATAAGTTGATTTTAGTTAAAATTGTGTCCAGGTAATGAAGGTGATCAGTGGCCAAAGTCATCCTGCCACTTGATAAAAAGATGTCTCAAAAACACCCAACAAAGAAACAAAAAAAGTAAAACCAAAGGCAGTACATTTAAGGTTTAAAAGCCTTTTTTTTATGAATAGTGTTTGTTTCTCTTTGGGGTGTGTCTGATTAAACTTTCAGGCAGATCAGAACAAATTTCTTTTCCACAATAAAAATTAATAAGGACTATGTGGGCTGATGCCAACCTGATGAAGTTTAAGCATGACAAGTGCAAGGTCCTACACCTGGGTCGGAGCAATCCCAGGCACAGCTACAGACTGGGCAGAGAAGAGACTCAGAACAGCCCTGCGGAGAAGGACTTGGGGGTATTGGTTGATGAGAAAATGAACATGAGCTGGCAGTGTGCAATTGCAGTCTAGAAAGCAACCGTATCCTGGGCTGCATCAAAAGGAATGTGACCAGCAGGTCGAGGGAGGTGATCCTGCCCCTCTACTCTGCTCTTGTGAGACCTCACTTGGAGTATTGTGTGCAGCTCTGGTGTCCTTAACATAAGAAGGACATGGAACTGCTGGAGCAAGTGCAAGGAGGGGACTGGAGCACCTCCCGTATGAAGATAGGCTGAGAAAGTTGGGGCTGTTCAGCCTGGAGAAGAAAGGGCTGCATGGAGACCTCATAGCAGCCTTCCAGTGTCTGAAGGTGGCCTATAGGGATGCTGGGGAAGGACTCTTCATGAGGGACTGTAGTGAGAGGACAAGGGGTAATGGGTTCAAACTTTAACAGGGCAAGTTTAGATTGGATATGAGGAAGAAATTCTTTACTGTAAGGGTGGTGAGGCCCTGGAATGGGTTGCCCAGGGAAGTCGTGAATGCTCCATCCCTGGCAGTGTTCAAGGCCAGGTTAGACATAGCCTTGGGTGACATGGTTTAGTGTGAGGTGTCCCTGGCCATGGCAGGGGGGTTGGAACTCAATGTTTTTATGGTCCTTTTCAACCCTAACTATTCTATGATTCCATGATTCTATGATCTACCTACTTTAGGGAAAATGTCCAAAAGAACATCATGAATTTACCCTGGATTATGCAGACCAAATTCTTCAAATATTAAATTCCATGCAGGATGCTAATCCTAAGAGAAACAGTTATAGCCTGTTTTGATATGGGAAGATAATGAAGTATACTGCAGGCTTGCCACATGCCCCTATCCTTTATTTTTTTCTTTTCAGTTTCGTCTTAAATCCTTCTGATGTCATATGACTGACCATCATTTGTTGTAACCTGATGTCTCCTCAAAATTTTTCTGAAAGCTCACTGTGGCCAGCTCTGTACTAAAGATGTTACCTGCACAAAGTTGAAGACAAGAGCTAAAAAAGGACACAATTTGTACAAACTGTAAGTAAAATTCACATGCATAATTTCAAAATTGCAATATGAACTAATTTGCTCTTAATTTTAACACTGTCTAAATTTTCTTTACATCTCCCACATGAAGAAATTAGCCAAACATCTTGACTTCTGCTACACTGAATACCTGATGCAATTTGAATATCTTGGCGTTTAGCTTCTAGCTAACGCTTAGGCCAATTTAGAAGTTAGCATGTCTATACTCAAGGTATCTTGACATTCATATATTACCTCAGATTAATTCAGTGAATTTCCTGATGGCCTTCATCTACCAAAGTTTGGTCTGCCATGATAAAGCTGCTTCACATGTGAACTGGGGGAGTTTTTTGGATGAAACTAAATTGGAAGATGTGCCAACTAGTGGGTATTCATCTCACACTCGTAGAGAACGTAGACACAGCTTCTGTTAGTGGTTGTAAAATTCATGCAGACCTGTATATTAAATGTTAATCTCAGTAAGGGGTGGGACATAATCACTGCTCCTTCCAGAAGGGATGGCTGAAGATGGATCACGAATACATGAATTCACAAGGAGGGTGTGCTCCTTGGAAGAAGTCCACGGAAGTTATGTATGAGGTTTTAAATAATTTCTAGAGAAAAACCAGTATTGGCTGGAACTACTTTTGATCTGTAACCAATGCAGCCCGGCCTATCAGCTGGGCTTGCACAGTTTATTCCTTCTCAAGCTTTCGGATTTTAGTGCTGGGAATCTTTCATCACTTTCTGAATCTTTTATTGCTTCCTACACAATGCCATGGTCCCAGCAGGGGGTGCTGACAAGATCCACTCTAATTCTTGTGACATGGACTGAGAGCCTGATGGTGGTTACAGTAGTCTATAAAATCCTTGAAGATGTTCTCTGTCATGGTTTTGCCTAGAAGGACACCACTTTGTGTGCTGCAAGGCTGTTCCACAATGCAAGCTAAAGCATGGCAAAGGGTGATGAACACATTGGCTTCAAAGGTGCACTCTTGGCCCAAATGAAGCTTTTAAGAGAAATGTACCCTGTGGAAATCCTCTTTAAAATGGGATACATTGCTTGGGCACTCTGAGGTTAAAAACAGTATCAAAATTCAGTCCCTAGCATCCTGCACAAATGTTCTAGCTACCCAGCTCTGGCATGAAAAAGGATACAATAATCACTTTTCCTCCCTCAACCCTTTACTATGTCACCGCAGGTTTGGGGTTGCTGCTCTGTTCATTGAGATAGCAGTTCTCAGGGCAGGAGTCATCTCTGAGTCTCACAGTGCCCCTGTGAATCTCTGAGCCAAGGGGGTTTAATGTCTTTTCTGGATAGCTCTGCATGTTGCCTTGAAGAAAGTTTCTGAAATGGAGTCTGGCATTTTCATGGAGGCCGATGACCTGCTTTGGGGATTAGGTATCTGGAATTTGGGCAATACAGCACCCAACAAACAGACAGAAAAACCAACCAGCCAACCAACCAACCAAACCGACCTCCCCACTCCAAAAAAAAAAGAACAAAAACCCAACATACACACACAAATCATTAAGACTGTCTCCTAATTTCATAGGAGCTAACAGTTTCAGAATCAGAATACAGAGATTTCATATTTCAGGTTAGGAAATATACAGACAGTACATTCTTAGAAGAAACATAATTTTCATGATGTTTCTTGCTGATTTACTGAGCATCACTGACTCCTGCCTGCTGGTGGCAGGGATTAATTGACCACTTCTGCCTCTTGTGCCTGCTTTCCTTCTCTCATATAAACACAGCACATTCCTAGCAGTAGCCTTTTACAGATGATTTCAACTGTTTATTCTTTTTGCCAAGAGCAGGTAAAACTCCCACATTCATTTCTTCACAGTTTAGCTGGCTGCCATATTAAAAAAAAAAAAAAAAAAACAAAAAAAAAAAAAACCAAAACAAAAAACAAAAACAAAAACAAAAACAAAAAAAAAAAAAAAAAACAAAAAAAAAAAAAAAAAAAGCACAACAAAAACACAGAAATTTAAGCACCAAAATTACATTCCTGAAATAAATAAGTACAATACACCCAACTCAAAAAAAACCAAATAAAATTAAAACTCACCATATGGGACTCTGTCAAGCTCTGTGCCTGTAGTGTAGCCTAAGTATCACAAAACACCTCTTTGAATCTGAATGCTTTTATTTTTAAAACATATAAAAGCAAAAGAACAATGAAAGGAATATGTCAGTATTTTTCGCACTTAGTGCTTCCTGTGCAGCAGATATATATGAACCCAGAGTAATAGAGTCAAAACTGCACACACCCACCTTCTGTCCACCCACGTATACAAGGACAATTATAATCCGAATAACAAGATGAGTTTAAAAGGTTTTTCTTCCAGCTTTTGTGATCTTGAGTGCAGAAACTGATCTGGTCTGAATAATATGGCTAGACAAGGTCCCTAATATTTTAGATATATAGACCATAACTTCTGTTTAAGCTGAAGCATATCTTTCAGACAGCACTTTTTGGATAGAAAGCTTTAAAGGATGCAGAATCCTGTATTTTTGTAGGTATATCGTACAGTGTTTTTTACTCTTGCTACTAAATTGCATATAATTTCTATTCTGAATTTGTCTAAATTCAATTTCCAGGCATTGGATTTCATTATCGTTATTTTACTAAATTAAAGAACTCATTATAGGAAGTCTTCTCTCCATAGAGGTACTTCTGAAGGTCATGATCATGTGCTAAATTAACTATCCTGAGTCTCTTAATTCTCTCTAGACCTGAAATCAAGTTTGTAGCTCTTTACTGAACTTTTCTAATCTTTCAGCATATTTCCTGAAGCCTGGGTAGAATGTCTCTGCCCTGTAGGAACCTCACTGTGATGACACAGGACTGCCAAGTCCCTAGCCCTTCTAGCAATCCTCAGCTCAAACATCCAAGGAGTATATTCACCTTTGTGGCTTCAATAATGCAATAAAATTCGTACGCAAATTATGTAGCTCCTATATGCCTGACTTTTTCTTCAGGTATGCCAAAAGGCCTTTCTCTGTGATGAACCTGTATAATTGCTTTGTCCTCAGCAACATACAGCATTTTATCATGTTTTGTGTAATCTACTATTTTTTCTGATAACGACATTACATATTTTCTTCAGATCATACTTAGGGTTATTCAAAAGCACTAATCTCAGGAACTAAAGAAAAACTTATGTATAAAAAGGATCACACTATTTGAACATAATGAAGTAAATTTTAAGTTGTACAATGAAGACTGTCAGCTTATTTGTTTTGTGACACAAAATAGCATACAAGAGCAAACTATTTGAAGATGGTTGAAGTTCATATGACACACTGTTATCCAGGAAACTTACGGTTTTAACTGAAAACAATCTAATAGGTTTAGCAAGAATAAGTTCCCTGCTGAAACCTATGTGAATTTGCATGAGCTGTACATCCACCCTTGGCACCCTCAAGAAATACTCCTATGAAGCATGTATACCGCTCAGCTTGCACACCATACCACAAAGTTAAGATTGAGTCCTTACTAGTTCTTTATTGCAAAATTTCTATCATTTTATTGCAAATGTTTCTTCATCAGAAAGCCTGAAAAGTTTATAACTTTCAATTCCCTGCCTGTGCCGGGATTTCACTTGCGATGTTTATTTCACTGATATATTTTAACTTCCTGTACCTTTAAAACAAGGTATCCTGCAAACTTTATCAGGAAACCTAACTCCTGCACAAACATCAATTGTGACACTTACAATGGGCTCCACTTTACACTGCTTTTGACTCACTTTTCCAGTCCAAAGTACATTAAATGTTCACCTAAAAATGCCAACTTACATGGATGAAAAGTCATTATTTAAAAATTGGTTTCATCTGAAAGTGCCCCTGTAAATTTGTTTGATTTCTTCTCAGCAAGTGTAGTGCTTAAAGCAGTCAGTTAAACATCGGACACCTAAAAGGACTGGGGTTTGTTTCTCTTTTTGAAGGTGCAGTGTACTAAAAGTGCCAGTAAACATATCCACGTCTGAGCTGTATCTCAGTGGCCAAATCAGTCTTTCCTCTGGGGTCTCATCACAGAAGTCAGGGCTGAAGATCGGGGATCCAGAAAGAGCCCAGTCTGATTTCAGTATTTATCTGAGAGTTGTTAAACAGGACATTCGGAAAGAAGATTACTTACTCCTCGTAAATTTAACATCAATTTTATCTGCAAGTCTCAAAGAGAAAACGATAGTAGAATCATCAATTCTACAGTCATTGCCTGGCATACAGTTTACAGTTGTGCTTTAAGAGCATGTAAGGGGGTACCTTGATTGCTAATTTGGGAATTCAACATAGTTACTTCAACTATAAGGACAATGCATTTGAAAAATTAATGTGGCAGGCTTTCTGCAGATTAATGAATATAATCACAAAGAACAAAACAAATGAAGACTTCCAAAGGCAGTAAATTCAGTTAAAAAAATGGAGAAATGGTGATTAATATCTAAATAAAGCTCTGCTAAGGATAAGCATCCATGAGCCCAGAGCTTTTTTCATATTCTGGAAGAGATTTTCCTCTCATACAGACTTCTTTGAGTTTTTGTTTTTTCTTCACAGAATAGCAAACTGATCAAGAATATTAGAAAGGTGTTTTTAAGACTGTCAGGATGACAGGTTTCCTCCTTCTGTATAGTGACCTGATTCATTCCTGGCTGAGAAATGAGAACTCTCGATCACACTTAACAAGTTTCCATGAGAGGGAAGGTACAATTGCTTTGTCCAATACAATAAAAGGTAAATTGGGTCCTAGTCTCAGCAATTAAGATTGTATATACTGAGGAAGCAGTTGAATGTTCTGCCAGGGCAAATAGATTATTTTCCTATATTCACAGTGCGCAACTGGATGGACAACATGCTCAGACATTACTCTGCACACACATGTAGTCCAAATTTCAGGAGTGTTTCTAATAGGGAAATGCTATTGCTTCTTGATTCCTGACAAATCAAGGGGCAGGCTGAAAGATTTATGCAAAACCTTTTCTTTTGTGAGTTTTATTTGTTTGGTTCTTTGGTTTTGCTTTTGGTTGGTTGGTTGTTGGGTTTTTTAAGAAAAAAAGAAAAAGAAATCAAGGTTTTCTTCTCAGGTAGATTAGAAAAAGTCTTGAGATCATTTGAAAATTCCCAGACTAGAGACACAATCTCCTGTCCTAAGCCTTATTAGAAACATAAGTCATAATTTCCTTCTACCTTAATGAAAGCAGTGTAGTTAAATCCAGAGTAATCATTTTACGACACAGAGCTACATCTCTCCAGCATACTTGCATAATATTCAACTGAAGCAAATTTTCAGTAACATCAGGGCAGCAGAAGCAGAGCCACAGTAGATAGGCTGGTATGTTTATTTGTCACATGTTTATCTAACTACCTTGATTGCTTCTAATGAAGATGTCTGAAACAGAAAAATCACTTGAGTTTTATAAAATAGTTATTCTTATATCTGTTACTTTAACTACTGTTTGAGTAATAGTATATCAATATAGGATGATAAATATGAACTTAGTCCTGCAACAGTTACCAGGAAAGTGCTCCTTATTTACTCAGCTGTTAAAATAAATTCAGATACTCCCATGATAATTATTACAAATATATGGCTATGTTAATAACATCTGTTGAGGATGAGCTACAGAAATGGAGTTTACTTGGGAATATTTCCAGCAACATATATAGTTGCAGATTTCCAAAAACATTTTCTTTGAAATACACGCACTATTTCTATCGAACTATCACCGTCTTCAGGGTAATCTGCTTTTTAGAAAGCTGATAGGTCTAAGCAAAGCTTACATAATTTCTGTTTATCGTTTAGTCAAGTTAGCAGGTCTTCACCAAAGGAAAACATCTCTGGCAAATAGTACACCTCAGCTCATTCCTGAAATATGTGGGTTGTTTCTCTGATGTAATTGCTAACAATATTAGTAGTAACTACAAAGTTATTTGTATCCATAAACAAGTATTAAAGGCCTTCACACTCATATTTATAAAAATTTCATCTGGTTTTATGGCAATAATAGCAGTACTATTATTAAAAAATAAAGTGATTTATAAATTACTGATTGTTGCTTTATTAATTACTAAATAATTGAATTATGAATAAAACTAGATTTTACTATGGGACATTTGGAGACGCATAAAATTCTTAAAGAAATATAAATACTCCTATATATGAAATAAGCAGGGAACCAGTGACAGCAGACAGATATAATAATTTGTCTAACTGGCAAGAATATTGGTTATAAATACACAGCCTTTGCTTAACAGCTCCATCCTGCTGCCCTTCAGCTGGTGTAGCTCCAGAGTCCATCCTGCACAGGGACAGCCACAGACCTGTACTTTCCTACCGAAATGTAGTTGGGCACTCAACATGTTGCAGTGGCAGCCTTCTGGTTTTGTCACTGTGAGTTTTACAGTATAGCAGACTTCCTCTTTTGCTTACTGTTATGAAAATTACTCATTAGAAATGCTTTTGTTATATTCAGCTGGCTGTAGCTTTATAGAGGCAAAAGAGACTTCTTCCATTACATGCAAAGCCTGCACACCTCTTGTCCCATGTCTACCATTGCTCTCACTATCACAATTTCTGATAATATATGGTATTTGCACAGTCTATGGTCTGACTAGATTTCTTTCCTGAACCTTATCATACATAAGAAGATAACCTAGCCCACTGCCATATGTGAATACAGATTATTTTACTATTTGTGGCTATTTTAATTGTATCAAAATGCTCTTATGACTAATATGCAGGTTGATATTTCCTGAACTTAGTTCCAGCATCTTGAACAAACACATGCTCTCAAGGCATTTTGATGGGTGAAGGAGTATAACCAAACAAATGTTATATGTGCAGTAGTGGATGAGGGACTGCTGAATGCACACTCTTTTTAATTCAAATTACATTTGAAATGCTATCTGCATGTGAGATTTTATCACCAACTAGATTGCACTGTGGAAAACAAGATTGAACAGAGTTAAAGAGCAGGGTACAGGCCTACCCAACTCGAAGGACTGGGTGAGAGACTCAAAAGATGCATAACCTCAAGGCCTCCTATACAATGTCTTGGATTGCTAAATTTACTTATAAGGAATTCATAAGTGCCTGTCTGAAACAAGGTGGTCAGCTTGTGGTGATAGATTCCCTTACAAACCCCTACTTACTTTTTCTGAATACATGGCTTAATAACCAAGTAAACAGACTGATTCCAGGTCTAAGCCAGACAAATGACACTCTAATTTTGTGATGTGGCTGCCTGGCTTGAATTTTAGCTTTGGCAATGATAGCTTTTGTCCTGTACTTTAGCAATACAGAGTAAGCAGCATAAACTGTCATGGCCAAGTACCATCCATAGCTTCCCAGCCAGGGTTTCAAGGCCTCACAGTTCCCAAGGAAAATTTTCTTTCTGTTTCCCATTCTGTCTTTATTTCCTTCAGGTGAAAAAAGTAATGAAGATGTAAGGAGCTGGCTTCTTACTACTCAGCAATTTTTAGAAGCTTTGCAGTAATAGGAAGGATACAAAGCAGTCACTGGTTGAAACTTCCATTTTTCTTCACTTGTGATCAAATGGTCAAACTGGGTGGTGCATCAATCCTGGACAGTGGCTTGGCTTTCCCCATGCTACCATCCCAGCAACTGTATTTCAGAAAACTCTGTAAGACTGGGACAATTTCCCTATATGCTCTATTAAGTGCAGTGTTGCTAAAGTACAATTCCAGCACTGTTATACTATGATTTTATATATGGTCTGTATATGATGCATACAATATACATGTGTTCCTGCGAGCATGTGTGCCTGTGTGCACACCTGTGAAGAGAAATACTGTATATACCCACTGTGCTCCCCAGCACAATTTGTGGAACAAGCACAATCTGTTCAGCTGTCTGTCCATGCAACAGACACTAAGTCTGAGCAAAGACACTTTATGAGCATGAATTAAGTTATCCTCAGTATGAAAAGCAATTTATTGATCCAGCCAGTGATAGATTTCCTTTTCATTCAATTTTTACCTACTGTTAGCAAACCATACAGCTTTGAAGGGAAAATTCAGTAACTAGTGTTTCTCTTGGGTACTGTGTATCTGGAAGACCTACAGCTTTAAAAGCATCTGAACTTGTAAGAGTATTCCTATTCTGCAGGAGAAAAAAAAAAAAATCAAATCAAAACAAAAAACAAACAAAGCACAAAAGAAACAGAAAGCTGTAGTGGGCTCCTTCAGGAAGAGCAGGAGAGCTAGGCTTAAATCCTTACTTTTTCTGAGCCAAACCAGGGTGATGAACTTAAGTATCATCCCAATTCTTCAACATCAGGCTGTAAGCTATTTATTTCCCACACTTTATAAAAAATGGACCTGCTTCAGTCTCTGGATAAAACATAAAAAGAGCTGAAATCTCAGAAATATTTACAGCTGTAATTCTTTGATATTTATAGCTACTATTGGCATTTCTCTTTGGAAGAAGTTTTCTTCAAAAGAACAATGTATCTTTCAGACGGACAATGCCCTGATTGACTATGACAACCTGTTAATGAATTTTTTGTTAGACCAGGAAGATTCCTGCTTTTTTCTGTTTGCTTTTAAAATGAAGCTAATACACTTTTGAAAGCTTTTGTGTTATCCTAGTGAGGCATATTAGTCAGGGTTTGGGAGGAGAGTCTCACTTTTTCTGTATGCAACTTCCTTTTTCCTCCTCTCCTTCATGCCCAAGTATAATCTTTTTCAGCATGACTTAGTTTTTTTCCTGCTCTTCCTTGATCTCTATTCTAACATAGGCAAGTCAGATAAGTGGTTAGCACTCCTAATCTTTGCCTAATATGTTAGACCTGGGTCCTGGCTTTGCAACTGGATCTGACAGCATGCATGCCCCTCTGCAGGGACTTACTTTGGCATGGTACTACCTATGTTGCCTGCTCTACTACTTGTGAGTAAGCATTTGGCCCCCCTCCACGGAGCTTCTTTTGCTTCTTTGTAAATAAATCAAACAATAACAACTTTCTTTTCCCTCTTCTTTATTGCATTATGGCTGCCTTAGCAATATCAGGTGACTGATATTGGCAGCTGTCTTCCCACAAATGCCAAAATACTAATTGCTTGCTGCCACAGGAGAGTATTGTGTTCAAATTCCCAGGACTCACTGCTCTCACTCCAAATATGAAGACCTCTGTTAAGACCAATACAACTTATTAATAAAAGAGACAAGTCATTAATGATAAATGGCTCTTAGTGTACATTTAGAATTGTATAACCACACAGAGAGATATGCACGGTTTTGTGATCTCAAATACTCACATGTGCTTGATATTTACAATGAATTAGATTCTTCCACAACAGCAATATTACAAGGAAGTTTATTTTGTCATGCACTGATTTCATAAAATAACATCTTCAAGTATAGCTTCCCTATCCTCAGTAAAACAAGCAAGCTTTTATGTGCTCCAGTACTAACACAGAATGAAGATCCTGAAGAGCATCTTAAATATATTGGGAGGAATAAATGATTGTATGATTTTAATATGATTGAACACAGGATACAGCAAAAGATATAAGGTAGCATTTCCCAGAATTTCTTCAATGAAGTCAGAGTCACCAGAGGAGGCACTTACAATGAAAATTGTCCTATAGCCTTTGGCGAACAGTGAAGATAAATTACGTGACCTAACAAAAAACCGGGAACAGAGTATGTTTGATGGATTCAGAACAGGATTTGAAGTTAAAGAATGACACATAGACAGAAAGAAAGAAGTCAGAGTACCTGGAAATCAAAAGCTCATATTTAAAGGAATAGACTGATAGACAGGAATTTTATTTCCTTTTCTACCTTCAACTTGCCACATGACCTTGAGTTAGTCTCTTGACTTCTCTGTTGGGTTTGGCATAATGGTGTGCTGGTTTTCTTGCATAAAATGTTCATAAAAAGAATTCCTTCCATTGTTGTTTTTCTGGTTTGGTGGGTTTTCTTTGCTTGTTTGGGCTCTGGGGGGAGGAGGGGAAAAGTGTTTTTTTGTTTGTGGTTTTGTTTTGGGTTTTTTTTTCCCATTGGAAATAAATACAGAAGCACCAAAAAATTTGAGTAAAAAAATACTGAAAACTTTTAAAAAATTACAAAATCCAAAAGGAATTCTTCATTTGCATTTTCCATCGTCCCCATTCCCAAATGCATCCCATATTTTCAAGGGATATTTTCAAGAAATGCAAGAATTTTCCGCAAAAATGTTTGTCAAGAAACACATTTTCCCATCAAAGTTAAGTTTCAGTAGAAAATCACAGAGCAAATTTGACTGGCCAACAACATTACATGTCTACTTATCTATGGCAGGGGGGTTGGAACTAGATGATCTTAAGGTCCTTTCCAACCCTAACTATTCTATGATTCTATACGTCATGAAACAAGAATTTTTAGTTCCCAGATGGATGTGGCTTTCAGCTGACCAGGTGGGCTGAATGACACAGACCTAGCAGTTTCGGAGTATGTGACATGATCCCTGGCTAAGGGTGCCTTCCCTTTCTGCAGTCTCTTCTCAGAAGTACGGCATACCCTTGGATACATCTGTGACATGCCTTCCAAGAATCGTAAAGCGGTAAAACGATTTCCTCTTAGCAAAAAGTCAACCCATGATTCCTTCAATAACATTCATCTTAATCCTTTTGCTTTTAATTAGTCCAAATGAGTATTCATTGCTTTCTCACATAGCTCCCACTATCTCATGTACAAACTAGCAAGGCAGTGACAAAGTATGTCTGCTCAGCTGACAAGATGGAATTATTTTTGGATTTGTTCAGACCATAGCACATAGAATGACCTGTATCTGATAGAGGTGTGCTGAACCACAGTATCCATAGGGTTAATTGGGACAGCTTGGAAAGTCCTTTATCATCAAGAACATAAAAGTGTTGAAGATGTCATAATCATCGAGTAAGCAAGAAGGAAACACTGAAGGCTGGTGAACAGAATTAGCTTTTCCAAATACGTAATTCACAGGATCTCCAAAGAGTCTCTCTGAAATGCCTTTCTTACTCCCTCACTTCCTGACAAGGCCAATTAAATGTTACTAACTTCACAGTTCCATCATGCATTTGCTTCCCCTTCAAAGTGCTTGGTTATTTCAGTTTCCAGCTCCCTGGAAGTTCACATGGCAATGTGTTAGTTTCATTTTATTAATACAGGACTGGGTTTTGGGTTTTTTTTGTGCTAGTTGTTCACACATCCCTCCTAAGGACACCTGCAGTTTTCAAGCAGCTTTGACTGAGCCAAAACTGTGGTTCATTTAATATTTTCCCCGCTTCACTGAGGCCAAGGTTAGTTTTTGAGGAAGAGAAGACAGATAGGGAGTTCCTTATTTTACTCTTCTTTTACAAGCTTGGTACATAAATAAAACATGGGCAGTAATTTATAAGAGCTCTAAAGTAATTCTGCTTGTCATATTGTGCTTGTTATTGCTTCTACTGGCTCCAGCCTAAACAAACTTATTTCACAGCCACAACTACCCAGTTGCAACTTTCTCATACAGGGAAAATCACAGAAGATAGTGTGCTTGATTCCTGCATGCCTTGTGTAGTCATATACAGGAAGATGGAAATGAATTGTTGCTTTTCTAACATACTATTTTGCACTTGGGAAGACATAAACAGAAGAAAGCACAAAGCAGTGGAGAAAAAATTAAATCGGGGAGAAAAGGATCAATCTTTAATAGCTCTATGTAGACGATGTAAATTAACTAACCTAGACCAATTATGGTAATTAAAATAGATGGATTTGTGTGGATAGCTTCTTAAGTACTTTTTCTTTATTTGTCATCAAATGTTACCTTTCATTACTGTATAATAAACACTTAAAGCAATTATTGAAAGGGTGCAAGCCCTATCAAGCACCTGTGACTCCACCAATAATCTTTGCTAATTGAAAGAGTATGTTTCTTCCATAAGTTGCTCCTTGAAAATCCCTGCATGACAAAGTTCAAGAGCTCCATATTCTGTGATATATAAACAAAATGAATCATGAATTCTTTAAATGATCTTTAGAAAGATTACTAGCCTTTCAGTTAAGCCTTTTCTGAACAACCCTGACTGTTTCAGAATATTACAATATTACTTGACATTTCTATGTACAATAGATTAAGGCTTGGCAGAGTTTAGATTAAAATTATTAATATTAATATCAATGTTAATATTGCAGTTATGATCATGCATAGTATTTAAGCAATCATTTAGATGATAGAAAACAGACTTTATGGCTAAAGGCATTATTTAAAAGAGAAAAGAAAGACTTACATAAGTGTAATTGGATACTCAAGTTATTTGAAAACATAAGAATTTTTCAACATGAGGAGTCTAGCTCTGAAATGGATGATACTGGATCAGAAGTAGCCCCTTCTAACACTTTTTAGCTTGTTAGCCAAACTGAACACCTCATTTCAACACTGGATGCTTTCCTTATGAGTTCTAAACTAAAGTCCACGGAAAGGGTTGTTTGAAGACTTTCTTAGTAGCTATTTACAGGTAGTCATGTAATGACTGCCCAAGAATCTTCAATGCTGCCATTAAATCTCTGAACTTGCTTGACTGCTTGCTAACCAACAAATATGCTCCAGCATCGCCTCCCTAATCCCAGCACTGCAGGACTGAGAGACAAGTGAATGCTTGGCTACACCAGCTTTTGAATTTGTAACAATTCCTTGGAATATACAGATAATGAAAAATAATGGTATTTTTTAAGGACAGACTCAAGGGGGCTTTGAGGTTGATTATTTTGGTTTGGGCTTTTCTACATCTATCCATCCATCTTGGAATACTATAAAATTAAAAAAATTGAAGACCAGCACAACTACATGTCTGAGCTTTTATTTCTGATCTAAGTACACAGGTTAATCCTAAGATGCAGTCTATCACTGCTAATGTATCTCTTTAATTTCAGTAAGAGACTGTAAAGTAGCATTCCTGAAAAAAGTAAAGAACTGCTTTATAATACACTATTTGTCACATGTTAGGCACTCTTTGACCCATTTTAAAATGGTTAATTCATGTACTATGGTTTCTACAGGGTCCTTGGATACAAGTCAAGAGCAAAAGCCAAGAACATTTTTTCCAGTAAAGTCAGAGAAATTTCTGCTTTTATAATTTGATGGGTAGTGTTGAACATCAGCCAAATACACAACGTTATTACATGACTTAAAAATGTAATACAGTAAACAAAGAAGAGCATAACAAGGAAAAACATGATATAGGCAATTTACAAGCATGCAACTCACAGATGAGGAAAAAAATTAAAGTAAAAAACTTTTACATTTAAAATTAGAATTGTTCTCCAAAGAACATAAAAAAAATAGAAAATTACTAACCTGTGAAGGAATAAAACCTTACCTGAGTTCAAAGGCTAGATTTTTAAAGGTTTGGGGGTATGTGCAGATGGAAAACATCCATTTCAACACAGCTTCAAGGCCAGTGAGACACCATTATTGGAATAAACCTTTTGTTCCTACTAACATAAAATTAACCCTTTTAGAGTAAATAAATCCCTATCGTCAATATAAAAAAGATAACCATATGTATATACAGATAAGATCCTTAAACTACCTTTGTCATTCCTATCTGCCCTGGTTTCAGCTGGGATACTTTTCCTCATAGTAGCTGGTACAGTGCTGTGTTTTGGCTTTAGTCTACGAATAATGTTGATAACACATCAATGTTTTAGTTCTTGCTAAGTAGCACTTACCCTGATCAAGGACTTTTCAGTCCCACATGCTCTGCCGGCAAGGAGGGATACAAGAAGTCAGCAGGGAGCACAGCCAGTACAGCTGACCTGAACCAGACCAAAGAGGTATTCCATACCACAGAACATCATGCTCAGTATTTAAACGGGGGGGGAGTTGGCTAGGTAGGGGAGGTCTATCACTGCTCAGGAACGGGCTGGGCATTGGTCAGCAGGTGGTGATCAATTGTATTGTGCATCACCTGGATTTGGGTTTTTGTTGGTTTGTTTGATTCCTCTCTCTCCCTTTCACCCCCCACACTCCCCTATCCCCCCCCATTTTATTATTATTGTTGTTGTTATTGTTACATTGTCATTAAATTTTACTTTATTTCAGTTATTAAACTGTTCTTATCTCAACCCACAGGTTTTAACTTTTTTTTTCTAATTCTCCTCCTTATCCCACCAGGGATGGGGGAGTGAGTGAGAGCAGCTGTGTGGTACTTAGTTGCCAGCTAGGCTTAAACCACAATGCTATTCTGGCCCATTTCTTACTTCTGAAATATTTTATGTTTGATGTTTCCATACCACGCAATCTCCTATTGCCATTACTAAAGTGAAGTCAAATGTATACTGCCTATAATGGTTTCTTACATTTGCTAAGTTTTGCTTATTTTATAGTCTCACTAAAGGACATTTTATACTATTTTATATAATCTGATACCATTTAACACCTATAGGCTGAATCAGCGAATGAACATGAAATAATAGGATAGTAGCAGAAGTAGAGCAGGAATAAATGCTGCAAGCACAGCCTGCTCTGAATGTCTGTCCAGGAAGCTCCGCATTAAGGCAGTTGATATAAAAATGATTCCCTTCATGGAGAAGGGAATAGGCTTATAGGCTCATAGGCTCATCCTTTTATAGTTGCTTCCTTTATGTTTCCTATGGTATTTGCACCTTAATCTCTAGCAGGCTTACAGTGTTTCAGAAGTACTTTCATAGCCCCATGGAGCCTCACAGTGTGCAATCTACAGCACTAATAATATTGCTCTCAAAACATATTGATCTGGGTGTGTTTGCACAGCATAACTTGCACTGACAGAATTTGTTTGGATGTGCTACAAAGCCAGAGGTTTTCCAGCAATTTTTCACTGTGAATTTAGTGAATACATTAAATTATTGCTGTGCCAAAAGATAACATTTTATTATACTAAATCATGTCTGTATTTACAGTTAAGGCCATAATATTGCAGTGGCATAACTAAAGGCTTCAAGGTACAGAATTCTTAAAAAAATTTGTCTACAGATTGCAAAATTTTGTTACTCCAGAATTTTGTTGTTCCCCAGAATCCAGGAGTTGTGGTCCTGGTGGACCACAGCTCAATGTCCAAGTGGAGACTGATAACGAGTGGTGTCCCTCAGGGGTCAGTGTCGGGACCAATCCTGTTCAACATCTTTGTCAGAGACATGGACAGTGGGATTGAGCCACCCTCAGCAAGTTTGCTGATGACACCAAGCTGTGTGGTTCGGTTGATACACTGCAGGGAACGGATGCCATCCAGAGGGACCTGAACACACTTGATAGGTGGGCCAACGCCAACCTCATGAAGTTTGGCAAAGTGAAGTACAAGGTCAGCACCTGGTTTGGAACAACCCCAGGCACAGCTACAGATTGGGTGCAGAAGTGATTCAGAGCAGAGAAGGACTTGATGGTGTTGGTTGATGAGAAACTTAACATGAGCCAGCAGTGTGCGCTCGCAGCCAACTATATCCTGGGCTGCACCAAAAGGAGCGTGACCAGCAGGTCCAGGGAGGTGATCCTGCCCCTCTACTCTGCTCTCGTGAGACCTCACTTGGAGTATTGTGTGCAGTTCTGGTGTCCTCAACATAAAAAGGACACGGAACTGTTGGAGCAAGTCCAGAGGAGGACCATGAGGATGATAAAGGGGCTGGAGCACCTCTCATATGATGAGAAAGTTGGGTCTGTTCAGCCTGGAGAAGAGAAGGCTGCATGGAGACCTCACAGGAGCCTTCTATTATCTGAAGGGGGCCTATAGGGATACTGGGGAAGGACTTTTCATCAGGGACTGTAATGATAGGACAAGGGTGTAATAGTTTATACCTAAACAAGGAAAGTTTAGGTTAGGTATAAGAAAAAAGTTCTTTACTGTGAGGGTGGTGAGGTACTGGAACAGGTTGCCCAAAGAACTAGTAAGCAGCTGGAACCAGATGATCTTAAGGTCCTTTCCAGCCCTAAGCATTCTGTGACTCTATGATTCTATGATTTCCTTTCCTGAGGGCTACCTCATATGGTTCTGAAAAGGTTTATGTATCCTTTTACATAAAAATTCTGAACACAACACAGAAGGAAGTTAATCAGAGCAGTTAATCCAATAACTCCAACTCTTGTCTTTTTCTATTAGCATTCCATATTTAGCAGTAACAGTCTACCAACATGTAAATCTGGCGCAGTTATTTTCCTACTCTGAAACTGACCATAGTCTCTATGAATATATGTATGCTTATCAGTATAAATATGTACATTTTAGGCATTGGCTTCACACAACAATGAAACCAAATATTTGCAAAATATACTCAATAGAATCCTCCATTTGTTAGTGTGATTCATGTTCAACACCAGTGTTTAATGAATTCATGTCAGTGTTGGCATAGCCATTTGCTTACACTCCCAGAATGCTCAGGATTTACAAAATAAATGAAAAAAAAAAACAAAAAAAACAAAACCAAAAAGGAAAACCACCACTCTTCTCTCATAGATGTGTTACTTTGCTAATAAATCATCTCCAGAAAAATCTGTATACCTAACTTTGGGAAGATGTCACCATGAGCAAAAGTGAAATGTGCGGGAAGCTGTAAGTTAGGATCAGTCACAATCATAATGTGCAGAGAAAACTACAAAACCAATTGTGAGAAAATTCCAGCTTCATTTGACACAAACTGTGCCACATGCTCTACTTGCTTCTCATTTTCTGTTCTTGAAAAGTGCTTTTTAAATAGGTGAGTTTGTTGATCAATTATCCTAACTGATTAAAATATCTGCTGGAATGTCCCAGAAGAATATATTATTTTGTGGGCATGACTTTTGCATACGGATATAAATATGAACATAGAAAAAGTATGAAAAATCCACCACTGACTTTGAAGCAGATAATTAGCCTCATATTGAAAGCTGTTAAACAAACAAACAAACAACTTGATTTGTAAACCTTTTGACTACATAATTCCCATAAAATTAATTATACTGCAAATTCAGAAGAGTGGAACCTCAGCACTTGTAAGTTGTTCACATTGCCTTTTTATTCAGAGCCCTCAAAAGAGATCATGAATATTAATTTATTACAACTCGGAATCTCATGAAAAAAAAAATGGTCTCCCTGACTCTGCCTTTTTCCATCTTTCCTTTCAAGACACCACTGTTTTCCATGGCAGCCCCAGCCCAGGAGGGAGCACTTTACAGCAGCCCTTGGAACCAACTTCAGCCATACAGATGAACCTTTCCCTATGGATAATTTTCACTTGAATGTGAGGACCTCAGAGAAGCTGCCAAATCCTTTTCCTACACTGCTGAACTGCAGGGACTTTGCAGCAGAGATGGCACCTAACAATACATCTGGGGACTTCTATGAGAATTATTAAGCCTCCTGATGATGAAGGCCAACCATATTGTCTTTATTTGTTTTCAAATCTAAACAAGACTGCACTTACTGCTCTCTAGTCTGCAGCATGACATGCTCTGCGGAAGTGATATGGCACAGAAATACACATTTTCCTGTACTGCATGAATTGGAAAATCATGTGGTTTTAATTAGCTGTAAAAGGACACTACAGCAGCTGGTATTACAAAGCATATGAAAAAATTTGCCTTGCTTTGGCTTTGCACTTAGAGAATCAAACAGTTAAGTACCCGCTCGTCTATAGTGAGCGGTGAATGTGAATTATGCGGATTGGAGAAGGCGTGGGGTTTTAAACACAGGCTCTTCCCATTTCCCTTCAGTGCTGCTGAGTGGCTGTTAATTTACTCCTGCTCTATTGCAGGATCATTATTGAAACTGTTAGTCATAGACTCCCTGAGATGTTTTACAACATTTTGTGAGTAAAGGACAACTGGGGTACAGTGAGAGCACACCATACAGGCTACAGTCCTCCTTATGCTCACTTGTATGCTCCTGGGCAGGGGAGAGCAAAACATAGAAGCCTGCAGGAAATCTTGGGGGAGGGGGAAAAGAAGGAGACATCCTCAGAGTGGGATTTCCACCTCCCTGTTGTTCTGTAAAGGGCTCTGCTCCAAAAGAAAGAAAACAGGAAAGATGGCCAGGTGACACATTTCCTTCCCCTGATTATCTGCTTTGGCATCTGTGATGGAGAAGCTAAGAAGCAGTGCCAAATGTGCTCAGTTAGTATTTCTTGAAGCAGTATGAATTTGTCTCACGTGTTCTGTGGTACTCATTTTAGGAGGGCACAATTTTCCACTCAAGCTTCAGCTCCCCATCCATCAGCAATAGTCTCCCTGAGATGAAAGGGATAATGCAAAAGAGTGTTAAAGATTGGGATGGGCAAGCAATGAACATTATCAGACAATCAATATTTTCTGTGTTTTGGCACAGTTTTGCCTCAGCATTTGGAAGTGTGTATACAAGCAACTTTCCCATCACCCTCTATTTAATTCATGGATACACGAACTAAACCAGGTTTGAGCTTTCGCATATTTTTTTCCCCTTCCTCAATATCACGCTCAGATTCTCATCTGTTCAAAACTGGTAGCATTTACTAAAGCTTGTCAGCCTTGAGTTTCCCTCAGCGTCCAGAACCATGATTCAAAGTTAGCACTGTCATACTACTATGATACCGTGGAAATGAAAGAGGTAAATGAGTGCTAAATAGCCAGTATTATTTATTGTTATCAAAATTATATACCCTTCAAGATCTACACATATCAACCTTAAGGCTCTAGAAATCAGTCACATTCTTTATCATATTTATGTAGTTTCATGTACCATGTTCAGGCTACCTATATGAAGAGTTCCCATGTGTCAATAACTAATCTGATGTAACAGAACACTTTGCTGAAGTGCTGAATTCCTGTCTAACGCTGTAGCCACATAATCACAGACTTGCTATGAATATACTTACTTTGGTACACCTTCCAGAATGAGCCCTCAAAGGCCTTTTCTCCTCCTCTCAATTTCTGTGCAAGTTACTACACTTTCAAAACACTCCTATAGGCTTTTTTTTTTCCATTATTTCTAACAAAAGGTGAGAAGTGAATTATTTAATATAACAAGTAGCAAACACATACTTTCTGAAAACTTTCCAGGTCAATGATCAAAAAATATTACTCGTATTCTAAAGGCAGCGTTGCATGAATTGACACACTGCTGATTTGTCTCTGTTGCACACGAAGAAGTATCTCCAGCTCATTTCATACTCTGCTGAAGAATTTCCTTAGTGTGTTCTCTATATGAGAACTGGACTCAATCAATTTCCATCAGTGAGAAAGGTATCTGTGGGAAACAAAAACAAAGAGGTTTTAACTCACCATAGCAGAAATGACATTTCAGTTTTTTAAAACCTGTCAAAAATTAAATTCATGTTGCCTTAAGCAGAATAAGTAACTAACTCAGGTGTGGAGATACTAAAGATAGGTGAATGGGTATTTGTCTTCACTCAGACTATTCCAAAATTAGATTTGACTTTTCATCCCCCAAAACTACTGAACTTCATTCTTGCACGGTATTTTCCAAAACAGCATCAGTAGATGTGCTGGCTTTTCCCTATATAGTACAAAAATACCACCATAGGTGGCTGCTCACATAGGCACCCCAGCAGCACCCACAAATTCACCTACAGGGTCTTGGTGCGTTGACCTTGGTCAGCTGCCTGGTACCCACACATCTACTCTCTCTGTCCCTTCTTCAACAGGAAAGGAGGAGAAAATGAAAAGCAAAGTTTGTAGCTCAGGACAGATTGATCCTCACCAGTTACCCCCAGAGGTGAAACAGGCTTGACTTGGCAAAAATGAATTTAATTTATTGCCAATTAGCAACAGAGTTGGATGGTGAGAAATAAAGACAAAACCTAAAGCAACGTTCCCCCACCCCTCACCCTTTTTCCCAGGCTCAACTTCAGTCTGTCATTTCCAGTTCCCCCTTCCCCTCAGCCTTGAGCAGCACAGGGTGACAGGGACAGGGGCTGTGGTCACTCCATGGCACCTCCTTTCTGCTGCTCCTTCCTCCTCCCGCTGCTCCCTGCTCTACCACAGGCCTTTCGCGGGCTCTCATCTTTCAGGATGAATCTGCTCCAGTTCGGGCTCTCCATGGGCTGCAGTTTCTTCAGGACATGAACATCTGCTGCAAGATCTTCAGGCAAAACTCTGGTCCTGTGCCTGGAGCAACTCTTCCCCCTCTTCCTGCTCTTATCTTGCTCTCCACTCCGTTTGCTTCTCACAATTTAAGAAAATAGTGTTTTGCCCTTTCTGAAACACGCTTTCACCAAGGCATCACCAGTGTGGTGGCTGGGCTCAGCCATGCCCTTTGGTGGGGTGGCTGGAGCTGGCTGGAACCTCTGGGGCAGCTCCTGCCCCCCCTCACAGAGGCCTCCCTGCAGCACCCACCATGAGCACCTCACCACTGACACCTGGCAGAAGAGGCAAACAGAGTCCTAAACACATAGTTTGACACATCTTACAAATGAATGATCCATTCTTAAAAGCATTTAAAGTAGGTTAAACAGATTTTGAAGGAATGTGGACATTTAGATCCTCTGAGGTAATGGAGCTTGGCCTACACGTTTCTTGATGTGCACTGGATGTCCCTACAACGCACTGGAATAATACTTGCCTAATATTTAGTTTTACACAACTTAGAATCAATTAAAATATGTGCTTCAAGACCTGAGCCTTACCCGCCTGAATAATCTGAAATATTTTTATCAGTTTCAAGTATTCAGTCATAAATGGTGAGAAATTTATGCCAAGCAACATGATCTGCCTCTGATTCCTGCCCAGGCGACCTTCTCCTGATTTCTCCTTTACTGCGTCGCCATCTACATCTGATTGATGGTGCTTTGGTACTTCAACATCTGAGATTAATGATCAAGTTCCCCCATCTTGGTCACCTGAGTTTGAAGGAAAGACTGGGATTTGAACTGTGGAGGTTAAAAAAGGAAAATATTTTTCTTGTCTTGCCATGGCTAAAAGGTCATTCTCGAGCACAAATGGTTTAAATAATTAATCAGGAGCTACTGAGTCATAATGATTACTGATCTGTCTTCTACTATGGTGACATTCTATTTTTTCAACTCCTTATTTTTTTTTATTCTGCAGTAGGATTAAATAGCTCTCAATCTGCAGTAACCAGAATTGTTTAAGCATGCTGCAACTGCATAATGATGCATCAGATCAGTACCTTTTATAATCTGACTAACAGAGAAGTGCCTTAATGGGACTACATGCTAAAAAGAAAGTGTTTTGCTTGGGAACAGCATGCCTCTATCAGCTTTGAGCACATCATCTGTTTTCTAAGTAGTCTGTGCATACTCACTTTGCAACAGGAGAAGATTTGAGACTCCAGCGCTGATCTACAGAAAATCTGGTTTTCAAAGGGAAGAGCTGCTGTTACAGGTTGTGTACTTGCAATTTATACTCCTGCTGGGCATTAACAGGTGCTGGAAGAGAAAGGAGATGTATATATGTTTTTGTTTTATTACATTAAGAAAGGCAACTTCATTTCTACTTACCTCACTGCTAGATCTGCTACTGCTATTGCATCCATTTAGAAATTTGGGAATAACGATATTACACTTAAGAAGATCTTGGAAGGATTAATTAATTGTTTTGGAAGTGTTCCTCATTATGGGAAATCAAAGTGTTATAAAAATCAAGTTATTATGTTACCAAATAATAGGCCTAGAACTTGAATTTCAGTCTTGACTAGACCAATTCTATGTAGATAAGGCTCCAACTGAACACTCTTTTCTGCTTGCATGTGTTTTTCTTACTAATGGTCAGATGTTGTATGTATCAATTTGGAAAATTATGAACCACTTCCATCCTCGTTGGATATCCTCTGAAATCGTTATGAGGCATGAATGAAACTGCACCCTTTAGAGGTACTAAACAGTAGAAACCTCCACAAGTTGTGTCTCATTTTTTCAGATGTGCTTAGTGGTTGGCTTTAGTGGGACCTTGATTATGAGCCAGTAACATGTTCTTGATTTTGCTTGTGCTAAAAGGGTCACCTGTCTCTGTGGAGTGGTGCGTGATTTGCACATGACAGAAAATCAGATAGAATGTAGTAGGTTATGCCAGACTAACTTGATAATTTTTTTAGACAAGATAAATAATTTTCTTGACAAGGGTAATTAATTCTGCAGGCTTGTTCTTTTTGGAGCTCAGTAAAGCTTTTGCCACAGTAACACATGGGGAATTCTTAAGCTGAAGAGGATGAGGATTAATACAAGAATGTCAGTACAGTAAGACATGGGCCAAAGGGGAGACAATGAGGTGTGTTGTGCTGACAAACCATCAGGCTCAATGCATACTTCTGGTGAAATTCCTCAGGGAGCAGCAGTTGCTCAGCCTTGGCCAAAGGGAAGGAGGATCAGCCAGCTGAGGCTGTCAGTGAGACAATGTTCAGAGGTGCTGCCAATGCTGACTGACAAGTATCTGGTTATCAAAAATAAAAAAACAGAGTGACCATACGGTCACAGTAAAGTGAGAAATGCAGTGAGGCAAAATAGGAAAAGACACCTAGAGGCTAAATACAGGAATGTCTGCCATGAACTGGAGGTTCTCACCTGGAAACGAAGCAAAAGAAATACTTGTTGGTACTATTTGGCCAGAGGGTAACTACTAGGCAGCAATGTGATGGGGCAGTGAACACAGCAAGGTGAACATCAGCTTACAGTCCAGGGCATGTTCACTCCTTCTGAGCCCTTTCTAAATGGCTGTATCAAGCACCTTGTCTAGAACTGGTATATAATTTCACCCATATTGAAGGAAACTCAACTCAAAAATAAACACGATGCACAAATGCAGCTTGGATAAAAGAAGAGAGGAAGACCTACTTTACAAAACTACTAGGAAAGCACAGATGTAGCCCAACAAAACTATGAAGGGAGCATTACAAAGATCTTAAACCACAGAAGAATGGTGAGCTAGCTCAACTCAAGGCCAGTATTGTCAGGCAAGACAAATGGGTATAAGGTATTCAGAAATAAATTGAGATTTAAATTAGAAGTTCCTAAGTATTACAGACACGAGGTCCTACTGTTCCAAAGGAGAAAAAAAGGAGGCACCAAAACGTAAAAGATTATCTTAATCATCTGAACGAAATCGTGTGATTCCTGATTCCATGTGATGAATGATGCCACAGACAAATAAGTGCCCAAGAAGGTACTTCAAGGGTAACTTCAAGGAGTGCTCAACAGACATAACAGTTGATTTCTTGATGAGACTTTTCAAATCTTAGCTGTGAATACACAATCACAGAGCATCCAGAAGATGACTGCACAGGCTCTGGGAACAGTAGTGGCGTGCACACAGGCGTGAAAACCACAGGAGGCCAAGGATACAGGATCAGCATCTACAAAGACAAGGCTGAAAATTCAGTGGTCCTCAACAAAAAGTGTGTGTTGTGTGTCAGGTTGTCCAATCATCCAGCTGCACAATGCTCACTTGTATGGCCTCACCTTTCCGCACCACTGTTCTCTGCAAGGGCCAGCATATTCATGGAGACTTTTTCTTGGTCATCCAGGGCATCTCACACAGCAGTTAGGTTTTAGGTTGTTCAGTGAGAGGAGAAATAAATCAAGGCATTGAGAAATGTGCAACTTCTTATGCCAAATTTGCTTCTTATTCCCTAGACACATCCTGCAAGATAGTCAAGTTCCTAGTAAAAGCCCCCAGAACAGAAAACCCAAACCAACACAACACAAAACAACAAATTAATCCTCACCTCTTTCTCTTCTTAAGAATATATTGTAAATACATGTATTACATGTAGGAACTGTGCTGTGCAGGTTGAACCTCTGGTCTCTGCTCAGTCAAAGATCTTGTCAAAGTCAATTAATATTTTCGTAAAGGTTATTATTTAGCAGTGTCATTGCCAAATTTATTCCCCTACCTTAGGCGTCCCTAAAGAGTTCCTTGACTGTTTTGACACTTACTTCTTTATACAAGACATTATCCAATATGTGTTTTCTAGGATCATTGATTTTAATGTGCACTTGCTTACTTTAAAGGCTCATTTTGCATGACTCAAGGTTAAATATATTTATGGCTCACAATTGTACTGGGCAACTGATTTGTAAAGTATTGATATGTGTCTTAAAGCAAGGCAAATTCAAAGCCAAGCTGATCTCAGCTTGTTTTGAGCCTTAAAAAACAAAAAAAGCAAAAAGCATTTTCTAAAAAACATTCCGCACCATACACATAGATGATTTTTGCCACAACCTCAGAAATTGGTGAGGTTATGGTAGATACAAAGCTACGGATTTTTTGACCCTGGTCTAATTATACTGTGATTTACCATTTGGGATTTTTTTACCACCACCACCCCACCCTGCCCCCATATGGATGGTTTATGTGCTAATAAATTATCCACCTCAACCTCAGATCAGCTTAGCTATATTTTGTGTGCTCACAAGTGGGAAGCCCTTAAGCAAACGTGACAGCTAATAGAAGAGACAGAAGGGAAAAGACAGTCAAACTATCTAGCTTCACTGGACAAAAAGAAATACACTGTTTGTAATATAATCTTAAAAAACAGAGGTGCATCTGGTGACTACACCTCCACCACACAGGGGTGCTGAGGTGCAGAAACTCCAAGGGCAACTGTACTCTGAAGGGTGATCTGAGATGATTCCATCACGTCATGGGGGCTCTGAGCTTCTCTGAAACCCCAGCCTAGTGCTACAGGGTACAGAGTGATTTCTGGCATAATTTTTAGGTGCAAAGTAAAAGGAAAAACAAAGATGGTCAGTTAAGCACACATATGCAGAGCTCAAGAATAGAAGAATCTTTGCACACGAAAATCTTGATTTTTTTCCTGTGTAAGAATTTTTTTTTCTTTCTCATCCCACGGGTATTTTTTACAGTGTGAAGAATTGCTTGCTGAATTCATTGAAAACCAGCAGACTCATAACTTCTCTTCCAAAGTGTGGAAACTTTAGTACCCAAAATTGTATACGCTTTTTCACAGGCTTTGGTCATGCCCACGTGTCACTGAGGATCCTCGGACATGTTCTGTGAAAATCCCAGGGCAGTCGGGTGCAGGACCTAGGTCTCAGCAGGACTGGCCGTGGCACCTGGTGAGTCCAGCGTCAACGCAGGGGACTGAGGCCACCCAACATCCAGGGCTCGCTGTGCTGCCACAGCAGAAGTGAAAAGAACCGTTAGCCAGCAGGTAACCCTTCCTCACCATGACGGTGAGGTGCAGGACACACCCCAGGATTTTAAATTGTCTTTCTGAGAGTAACAGGCAATTGAAATAGTATTATTCAAAAAACTAATAGAGAACTAGAACCCTCTGAAGTACACACTGCCATTTTGCTTACATCTTTCAGGGCATTAGTTTGTAAACCTTTCTGCGTAACCAAGAAATACACTGGCAGGCAAACAGAACACACCCAGCTCTGTTATGCCAGAGAATCACAGAATGGTTTGTGTTGGAATGGACCTTAAATTTCAAGTTCCAACCCCCTGCCATGGGCAGGTACACCTTCCACTAGACCAGGCTGCTCAGAGCCCCATCCAGCTTGGCCTTGAATGCTGCCAGGGATGGGGCAGCCAGAGTTTCTCTGGACAACCTGTTCCAGGGCCTCAGCAACCTCAGAGTAAACAATTTCTTCCCAATACCTAATCATAGAATCATAGAATAGTTAGGGTTGGAAAGGACCTTAAAATCATCTAGTTCCAACCCCCTGGCCATGGGCAGGGACACCTCCCATTAAACCATGCCATCCAAGGCTCTGTCCAACCCCGCCTTGAACACTGCCAGCGATGGAGCATTCACAACTTCCCTGGGCAACCCATTCCAGTGCCTCACCACCCGTACAGTAAAAAATTTCTTCCTCATATGCAATCTAAACCTCCCCTGTTAAAGTTTGAACCCATTACCCCTTGTCCTATCACTACAGTCCCTAATGAAGAGTCCCTCCCCAGCATCCCTATAGGCCCCCTTCAGATACTGGAAGGCTGCTATGAGGTCTCCATGCAGCCTTCTCTTCTCCAGGCTGAACAGACCCAACTTTCTCAGCCTATCTTCATACGGGAGCTGCTACAGTCGACTGATCATCCTCGTGGTCCTCCTCTGGACTTGTTCCAACAGTTCCATGTCCTTTTTATGTTGAGGACACCAGAACTGCACACAATACTCCAAGTGAGGTCTCACGAGAGCAGAGTAGAGGGGCAGGAGCACCTCCCTCAACCTGCTAGTCACGCTCCTTTTGATGCAGCCCAGGATACATCTAAATCTCCCCTTTGTCATCGTAAAGCCATTAGACCTTGTCCTGTCACTACATGCCCTTGTAAAAAGTCCCTTTCCGGATTTCTTGTAGGCCCCCTCTTGGTACTGGAAAGCTGCTGTAAGGTCTCTCCAGAGCCTTCTCTTCTCCAGGCTGAAAAAGCACAGCTTTCTCATCCTGTCTTCATAGCAACTTTACGCAAGGAATGCAGACCACAAAAACAAGTGTAAAACTCTTTTTTTTTGTGCCAAACAATTTGAAGTTATATTTATTAATCTTTTACGACAGAAGAAACACGGAAGCGAGACAACTCAGTTTGATTTATCATGTACATTTAAAGGATCTTCTACAATGTGAAAAATATGTTCCTCTGGTTCCACGTTTTAATTGTGCGTTAATACATTATTTGACTTTCTGCAAGTTCGAAGCATATGCTGATTAGCTGAAAGGGAAGAATATTTAAAGCAGGTCTTTTGAAAGACGCCTAGTAATGAAGCACTACCATATTAACATATATCACAGAGCTCTATGATGATATCTGACTTGGCTGGTGTTATATGCCCCATTAAGAGGTATATTTACTATGCAGCAGAAAATTATTTACTTTCCACAGACAGGACCACAATCTTCAAGCAACAGCTGCTCGTATGTCTCAATTAACCACAATAAAAATAGATACGAGGGGAAAAAAAAGAATCGAGAAACCGTTGCAGACTAATGGAAGATTCCCTTCCCCGAACAATCTCATTTCGGTGAGTCTTTTCTGCCCCGCAGGCAGTTTACGACGGCAGGGGATGGTTTTTGTAACCTCTGGTTTGAACCACCTGCACCCGGGCGCGGGGAGCGCGGGCAGAACTCCTCCGAGCCACCCCAAGCAGAGTCCCACCGCCTCAGGGCCGCTGCGGGCCGCCGGACACCTGGCATCGTGCCTCGGCGGTGCCGCCCGCTGGCCACAGACCGCCCGCTCGCCCCTGCTGCAACCGCCCCCGGGCTCCCGGTAGGGCGGCCCCGGGGCACCCACCCGGACCGGGACGGGCAAGAGGGGCGGGGCTGGGCCCTGTGAAGTCAGTGGCGGGCGGGCCAATGAGCAGTGCGGCGGAGTCAGGGTGCCCCTTGTGCGGTGGTTGCATGGGGAGGGCGGCAGCGGCCGGCGTGGGGCGAGGGGTCCCGGAGCATCCACGCCCACCCCGCGGGCGAGACTGACGGTGGCGGTACCGCTGTCCCTGCCAGGGCGGGCACAGGTGCGCCGGTGGCGGCGGGAGCGCAGCGCCCTCCTCCCGGCGGCGTCCGGCGGGGGATGTGCCGGCCGCCGGGAGCGCGCCGCCCGTGGGAAGCGCGCTCCTAACGCCACCTGGGCGCCGCGGGGAGCGCCCGGCTCGGCGCTGAGCGGAGCTGCCGGCGCAGCGTCGCCGGGAACCGGGCAGGTAGGAAAAGAAACGCCGGTTCGGGAGGGTCTGAGGGGCTTTTGTTTGTGTTTCCTCTTTTGTGCGCTGGGTGCCGGTGGCGAGGAGCGGCGTGCGGAACCACCCGGGCCAGCGCACAGCGGAGCTCCCTGCGGAGAAAGTTGCGAGAATGGTCCTTGCGGCGGGGCGGCTTGGGGAGCCGCAGTACCCTCCTGCTGTTCTCTCTCCACCCGGGTGGGGGGCTGCACTTGGGGCTGCCTAAGCGGCGGCGACCGCCGGGGGCTCCGCGGACCGCGGCGGGGCTGCCCTCGCTGCCGGGGCTCGGAGGAGCGGCCGCTCCCAGAGAGTGCTGCGCCCCTTTGCTCAGCGAGGCTAGCTGCCGGCCGCCCCGCCGTGTTCGCCTGTGAGCTCGCCCCTCCGGTGGGTTCGGAGACCGCGGTAGCACAGCACGATTGTCTCGTCCTGTGGGGGCTCGCACCGAGAGCTCCGGAGCTCGGTTAGACGTGCTGCTAGCTGCTGGGCTTGTCATGCGGGGCAGCGCGGCGGTGCCCTGTTCCCCCGGCTCATCGGTGCCCGCCGCTGCTCCGCGCACTGTGCGCGGTGCCTCCTCTTCTGTGGATCAGACTCAGTTCTTCAGGGTTGTGTCCCGGGGTCCGGGCTGCCATGCAGCGGGAGTTGGCGAAGCTTTCGGCAGGCAGGGTGTGCGCTGCAAGCGCACCCACAGGAGCGTCTGAGGCAGAGTCCAAGTATTTGCTGAAAACCAGATCTAGCCGTGTTCCCTTCGTTGTGGAAGTCTCAGGGCTCACGTGTGCAGGGCTATGGATCTGCTTTTGTGGGTTTTATTACTGATTAACGGCCTTCTGAATGTCTGGGATTACTTTTGGAAAAATGCAAATCCCAGCAAATATCTGTGCTGACCATATATAGCAGTAGTCACAGGCAGAACTGTAACTTCAATATTGCTGACACACGTTGAGAAACTTTATAAAATAGCAAACAAAAGCCAGGGGTATGTCCTGAGGATATTTTTGCCCAAGTAATAAATTGTCATGTGCTTACACCCTACACTGACTGAAATGTTAATACTTTTTATTTGCATGCCTATATGCCTCAAAGCTAGTGAATGATGTATTGATTTTATTTCGTCTGCTTCTGTATATTTAATCTGACAGTGTTTGGTTTTCTTATTTGTGTTGGACCAGGACTGCAGCAGGTAATGCTGCTTTGTCGAGAATGGAAGCCCTGTGGCTTTCAGAAACATGTCTCAGCATTGAAGCAAGCCGGTCACTTGTACCGTAGCAATTCTCCATGGTATGAAGAAGTATTGCAGGCTTTATCTGATGCTGCGTGTACTAAAAAAATTTCATGTTTTTCTCTCTCCTTTTTTTTTTTTTTTAATTTTCCTTTATTTTGTAATAGTTCTGTTATTACCAGAAGTTTTTACGTGTGCATTGTTGTCCTGTAAAGCAATATGAAGATTACATTTTCTAGTGCTGAATTTCATTGAAAGTGATGTGTTTTTACTTTAGTGCTGTTTGCGTGTTAAGAGGGTAACTTCAGCTTTATGGAAGAAGAATGGTTGACTTGAACTGAAATATTGAAAACCATTCTCTTGGACTGTAGTGGGTGTAGCAGTTTTGTTTGATTTTTAGTAGCAAGGCAATGAAGTACTCCAGGGATAATCCAGTATGAAATTCATTTGACTTGTTGCCAGCTGTATCAAAACAGGTTGCAAGTTTTCTTCTAGCAGCTGCACTCTTCCACCTAACCCAGGAATTCAGTTTTGTAGCCTTTCATGTTTCATTCACTAGAAATAGAACCTAATTTATGGCAGAAACTGGTGTGAGGTGCAAATTCATGTCACTTTTAGTAGATGAATAGTAACTTTCAGAGGGAAGCCAGTTGCCTACTTTGTATCATGCATCTGTATATTGTCAAATGCAATCCGTTTGTACTTCTGTTACTGAAAGAAGTTTAGATTTCATCTCACTCATAGTAATATAGTCTGCATCCAATAACTTATCAATGTATTTTAGAGTAGCAGTCTCAGAAGTAGGTTTTTGTGGTGAAAACCAACTACGACAATATAGTGCTCAATGGGTGTCTTAAATTACAGTTCGAAGTATTAGTATTAAGAATTAAAATGTCTTGGTTACGCTGGTCTAAAAAATTATCAGACGATGCTTCATTCCAAAACTATAGTCGCTGCTTTAAAACTATCCAACCTCCCTTTCTTAAATTAATGTTTGGATTTTAGTGTTATTAATGTTTTCAGGATCAAATCCTGAAATACTAAAGAAAAAATCTTGTGAGGACTAAGGCAGAAATTTCTTCTATATAAATATTACAACATTATGGTTCTTAAGTTTACACCTTTCTTTCTCCTCCAGTCTCAATTTTAGCAGACAGAAAGCCTAAATGCATACTTTGTGCTGGCAGTTACTGTGCTTACAGAGTGTTATGTGACTCAAAGAGGAAGGGGAAGTGGTGCAAAAGGTGCTTGACACTAGAAGAAAGTTTGAAGTGATCTGGATGACCTTAAGTAATTTTGTCCGTTATCATATTACAGCTTGTTTGCCCTTAACAAGAGGTAGTGCTCTGAGGATGAGACAGTGTTTGTGAGATACTTGAAGGCAATGAAAGCTCTGCTCACTGCATGTAAATGCATGGTTGCTAAGTTTAGTACCTAATAGGATAGAACAATTTACTAATATTATTAGTATCTCTGACTGTAGTGGCAGCATTTCATTTAGTGAAGACATAATTTTGGCTTTAAAATAAGGAGCAGTATGGATAAGAATATGTGGGAGAGGATGCGCGATGCCATCTCAGTATCCTCAACTGTATTTAAGTACCTCAGTTTGTGAATATGTAATAGATGTTTAAATGGATCTGTAAGTTTGGAATGAAAAGAAAAAGTCTGGTTAACCCTAAAAGTAGTTTGATTTGCGAATTCATTCAACAGTGTTGCTGTGGCCTCTGTGACTTCATTCTATGTCTTCATTCAGTAGAAAGAACATCAGTTCTTCTAGGCTGCACGGCTGCTGTAGCATGTGAAACTGTCAGAGATGCTGAGAGGATGTATGTCAGCTACGCCTCTAGATGCACAAACTGTTCCTCTAAGTCCATCCAGCAGAGAGTGTTGTAGAATATATATTGCGGTATGTTCATGATGGTGTTAGGGTGCAAAACAGAGTAAATGAATTTAGTATAAGCATTGCATGCCGAATTTAGAATGGGATTTCATGCTTCAGAGTTGTTTATGTCTTAAGAGAGTATAAGAGCATGCTGCAACACTACTCCTTGTGCCTTGGTTGAGTGCCATCAGAACACAACTTTCTGCATGCAGGCCTGGCTAGGAGATTGAGTAAGGACAAGGAAAAGCCATTCTCTTAAATATTAATTGTTGAAATTACTGTGTGTGAAATAGGAGAGGATGGAAGATTAACCCTCTCATCTATTCCAAGTATGTGGTTTCATGGTAGAGGCATCAATTAGGGTAAAGGAAAGTAGGCTTAAGTGAATTTGTTTATTAAATATTTGTTAACTAAAGGGAAGGTCTTTTCTATGGTTGGAAATTTTTTTTAAAACCAAAACCAAAAGATGTAATTTGTGTTAGGAATGATAAATTTTCAGTTGCTGAAATGAGAGCTAGAGGCACTTCGATACTTCTGGAAATCAATCTTGATAGAGATAGTTACAGAGAAATATTTAATAATGCGGCTACAGTATGGATTATGGGAAAACGTTTTCCTGGATATGATTCAAAAATGTGGCCACTTGTCAATGCCATTACCTTTCCTCCTCTGTTTTCTTTGCTTTAGTTCTTAAGTTGGAGCAAACAAAACCCTAACTGTTTAAATCAGAAAACTTTCCTGCAAGCAAATTCAGGGTTGTGTTTTTTTTTTTTTATTTCGCTAGATGCAATACAGCAGCGTAGCCACAGTACTGCAGAGCTCCATGCAAAGCAACCATCTCATAATTTGCCTGGTCTCTGTTGCGAACACTATGCCTGATATTGATCTCCAGGAGGTTGTGGCTGCTCTGCTAGTTTGTAGGAAGTTCTCGTCAGAGTAGAGAATGTGATTGGGGGATATGGGATTGTCCAGTTGCATCCAACAGTTGACAGAATTGTGCTCTAAAAGGAGTATTTCTGTTTTGTTGGTTTTGTTTGTTTGTTTGTTTTTTTCTTTTTCCTCTTCTGAATGACAAGGCAGGGTGTGATGCTATGTAAGGATAATCTTTCACCATGTGTGGATCATAACCTGTCCTTCTGCATCCACAGTATATCCCCACGGGAAAAGATTAACTGTGATGTGCAAAAGGCTGTAATACAAAAAGTCAGAGGTTTCCCGCTTATAAATTTGTAAAAGTTTGAGAAATTTTTTTTGGGAGGACTTAAAAAAAAAAAGGCAGCTTGGAGTTTCTAACACATGCCTCTGCTCTGCCTCACTTCTGTTAAAGAAAATGATCTAATACCAATGCCTGTGGTTGAGTAAGGTGTATTACGCAATGTTATATGCCTGCTTAGCTCTAGCTATGTTCATTTGTACTGTTCCGTCCCATACTGTCTTACTTGACAGTATCAGGTGTACTGGAGCCAGATGCTGTGAAGGCTGTTCATGGGCCTTAGACCTCCATGTGAGATGTAAAGGGACCCTTTCCAGGTAAAGTCTGCAGTCCCCTTATACTGATGTCCCTGTCACACAGGGTGCTATTAATTGTGAAAGGAGCCTCATCCCTGTGCTCTCTTAAGGATTTCCTGAAACACAACAGGGGCTGAGTCCATCTGAGGGTATTCAGGCAGCAATGTTCAAGCTGCACATACTGAAGCATGGAATACCAATTATGCTTGGTTTTATAGCTGCAAGCTCTCTATTGATCACTTATGCAAAATCTTACTGCTTTTTTTTTGGCCAGAAGCCTTTTAGCACTCTACAATGTTTCTCTAGTAAAAATTAATAGTACTAATTGCCACTTCTTTTATCATCAATTTCTGAATCAACACAAAGTATTACTATAGCAACAAATCCTTTCAAACTTCACTGCAGACAATTAGTAGGAAAATTCAATCTCAATATGTAATAAGCACAATAGTAAGAACTATTCAAAGGATTAAAAAACTTTCTTTTTGAAAGGGGAGTAATGCAGACACTCAAAACTGTCATGGAAGAACAGAACTTGAAAATTTTCAGAATTATCTTTTTATTAATCATCTCCAATTGCTGTACAAAGGTGCATACTTGCTTCTAACAAAATAATTAGAAAACATTGTGTCTCCTCAGACATAAAATTCATCACCCTGTGGAATACTGCAAATTTTTATCTCTGATAATGATGTTTCACCACAAACTGCTGCATCTTCTCTCAAAGGATGTCTGTTCTTCAGCCCTGACAATGGAGGTGTGGGGAAAACCCTAAGTAGGTTTCAGGATTAGTTGGACATCAAGCAGTCCAAATTTATGAGGTCAAGATTAGATAGTGCTTTATCTTTACTTTTTTGCCAGCTGAAACATCCTTCTCTATTTCATTGAAATAGATTGCTGTTTGCAATTTACCTTGTCATCTCTTTTGATAACAGGCAGACAAGGGAAGTTATCCATACACACACATGCGCACACACACACACACACAAAAAGCAGGAGGCATAAGGGACGTGGAAGTGCAAAATACCTGAGGAACAGTGGAATAAAATGGAGCTGTCTCAGACTGTGAGTCCATTATCAGTGTTATCGTCTATGATAGATTGAGGTAGTGAAAGGTTATAAATTTTTAGGAGGAGCTAAGTTTCTGAGGATGTCAGTTGCAGTGAAAGAAGGGAGCATATGCTCCCTTCCTTATGTGAAGGGAGCATAAGGATAGGTGAAGATTAAGAACAAGAAAACTGTAAATTAGGGAAATTAAGAGGATAGTCAAAGGAAGAATAGTGCTTGTAGGAGGCAAGTCTGAAGGGAGTATCCCAGGAGCCTGTGACTCTTGCATATATGCAGGACAAAGAAATTAAGGTGGAGGGTAGAAGACCCAGAAAAATGGAACAACATAACTCCAGGTGCCGAGGGAAGAACATGACAGTGGCAGATATTCTGGATGTGGCAGGTTCCTGGTTGATGTGTAGACTCTTGGGGGTGTTGGTCAATGAAAAAATGAACATGAGCCAGCAGCGTGCGCTCACAGCCCAGAAAGCCAACCGTATCCTGGGCTGCATCAAAAGGAGTGTGACCAGCAGGTCGAGGAAGGTGATCCTACCCCTCTACTCTGCTCTCGTGAGACCTCACTTGGAGTATTGTGTACAGTTCTGGTGTCTTCAACATGAAAAGGACATGGAACTGTTGGAACAAGTCCAGAGGAGGGCGACGAGGATGATCAGGGGACTGGAGCACCTCCTGTATGAAGATAGGCTGAGAAAGATGGGGCTGTTCAGCCTGCAGAAGAGGAGGCTGTGTGGAGACCTCATAGCAGCCTTCCAGTATCTGAAGGGGGCCTATAGGGATGCTGGGGAGGGGCTCTCCATGAGGGGCTGCACTGAGAGGACAAGGGGTAATGGGTTCAAACTTAAACAGGGGAAGTTTAGATTGGATGTGAGGAAGAAATTTTTTACTGTACGGGTGGTGAGGCACTGGAATGGGTTGCCCAGGGAAGTTGTGAATGCTCCATCGCTGGCAGTGTTCAAGGCGGGGTTGGACAGAGCCTTGGGTGGCATGGTTTAATGGGAGGTGTCCCTGCCCATGGCCAGGGGGTTGAAACTAGATGATCTTAAGGTCCTTTCCAACCCTAACTATTCTATGATTCTGTGATCTCATGCAGTGGGTGATGGTGCTACACCCGATGTCAACGCTTGTAGTTCTGTGTGTTGTTAAGGTGTGTTTCCTTATATGTAGTGCCCCTGACACCCACCAGAATTTCTCTGTTAACCTTGCAAGTAATAACTGTAAAAGGCAAATACTGAAAATGCAGTTACATGGAAAGCCTCAGCTTTGTCTCATCGGAACAACTCTTTTTGGAGAGCCCTCTGGAGCCCTCTGCACAGTCAAGTTACTGTTTTCAAGCAGTCAAAGCTTGAATTTTCTCTTCAAGTTGCATTTCTTGGTTGTTCCTTTTATTAGCATAGCAGTCTGGCTTTGTTAACTGGAAAACCTTAAAGAAAATTCTGTAATAAAAGCTAAAAGAGCATTACAAAAGCCTATAGTGAAGAAATGCTGAGTGTGTTTTACTTCCAGGATTCTTAAAAGAAATCATCTCTGGAGTATTTATGTATGTAAATATCTTTCTAAAATAGTTACTACAGAAAGCATCTCCCATTAAATAGAGAATGAGCAAACTCACTTTAACAATGTGTCTCTTAAGGAGGACTGGAAAACAAAAAAAATTGAAATTGGAGTCTCATCTTGGCTCTGGAGCTGCTAAGGTAAATTTGGAAAGATTTAAATCTAGTAAAAAGGCTTCATGGGGGATAGAGTTGTTTATTTCAAATGCTTTTGTATCCTTTTTCTATTTTTTTTTTATTTTGTTTTTTTGTATATAATTGTCTTGGGTTTTCTGTGGGAAAAGATGCAAAAGCTCACTTCTAAGAGGAAAAGATACAGATTTTCTCCAGAAGACAGAAAAACATGGTCTCTAGTTTCTGGGTGCAGTATAGAAAACCTAAAAAAGAATGATGAAGAATGAAAGGAAAAGGTCTACATTGAAGCAGATGGTTGAATGGGCTAACCTTCAAATGTGTGTGGAAGAGAAGCTTATGGGGCTACCACACTAGGGCTACAGGGTTGTGATGTAGAAAATAGTTGCTAAAAATAATGCTGTACAATGCAAAGAGAACTAATTAAAGTAGAAAAGTGATGAGAATTAATTTGTAGCTGTTTCTGGAAACCGCAGCTCAGTAGCTACTGGCTAGTGATGAAGCGGTAGACAGATGCATTGGTTCTCTTTCCATTGGTCTTAAACTGCATTGTGATAAGGGAATATATCAACAAAACTGAAGACAGTGTTTGACTTTCCTGTTGGTAGGCAGTCACAGGTATGTGCCTTGGATTGTCAGATTTTTCCTTTTCAGTATTGGGGAGTTTTGTGAAAGCAAGTACATGAAAGGTGAAGGCGAACTGTACTTTTCAGAAGAAGCAGACTGTGTTTATACTTTTTACTATGGAGTCAGTAAGCTCAGCCTCATTCAACTCGATAAAAGCTGGCTTTTGTTGTTTTTTTTTTTTTTTTTTTTTTTTGCAAAAGGGAGTGCTAGAGGCAAAAATGTACAAGATTGAGAAAAAGATGCATTGGGTTTGTGTGGCAAGGTTTTGGTGGTGGGGGCTACAGGAATGGCTTCTGTGTGAAGCTCCTAGAAGGTTCCCCTGTATGGGGTAGAGCCAATGCCAGCTGTCTCCAAGAGGGACCTGCCACTAGCCAAGGCTGAGCCCATCAGTGGACAGTGGTAATTCCTCCAGGATAACATATTTAAGAAGGGAAAGAAAAAAGCTGTACAGGAGCAATTGCAGTCATAAGAGAGAGTGAGAATATGTGAAAGAAACAGCTCTGCAGACACCAAGGTCGTTATAGGAGGGGAGGAGGTGCTCCAGGTGCTGTAGTAGAGATTCCCCTGCAGCCTGTGGTGCGGACCGTGGAGAGGCAGGCTGTGCCCCTGCAGCTCATGGAGGTCCATGGTAGAGCAGATCTCCATTTGCAGCCCATGGAGGACCCAATACTGGAGCAAGGGGGTGCCTGAAGGAGGCTGTGACTCTGTAGAAAGCCTGTGTTGGAGCAGGCTCCTGGAAGGACCTCTGAAGAGAGGACCCCACCCAGAGCAGGTTTGCTGAATGGCTTGTGATCCCGAGGGGGACTGCAGCTCATGGGAAGGACCCATGCTGAAGAAGTTTGTAGAGGACTGTCTCCTATGGGAGAGACCTCATGCTGGAGCAGGGGAAGGGTGTGAGGAGTCCTCCAAAGAGAAGGAAGGAGCAACAGAAACAAGGCGATAAACAGACCATAACCACCATTCCCCATCCCTCTGTTCCTGGAGGGGAGGAGATAGAGAATTTGGGAGTGAACTTGAGCCTGGGAAGAAGGGAGGGGTGGAGAGGAGGTGTTTTTGAGATTGTTTTTTTATTTTCTCATTCCTGTATTCTGATTTGATGGGTAATTTAGATTAAATTTTCCCCAGGTCAAGTCTGCTTTGCCCATGACAGTAATGAGTGAGTGAACTATTGTCATCTTTAACCTGACCCATGAGCCTTTCATTGTGTTTTCTTTGATCTGCCCAGTTGAGGAGGAGGAGTGATTGAGCAGCTTTGTGGGCACCAGGTGTCAGCCATGGTCAACCCACCACAAAAGGTTTATAAAAACGGGAGCAGATTTGTACATCCTTGGGAAATGGTAGGAGATTTTTTTTTTTTTTTTAAAAAAGCCAATCAGATTTAATACATAGAAAACTTTCAGTTAATCTTTAAAAACTTTCTGCTGCAGTCTGCCTAGAAATTTTTGAACTTACTCTGCAATTATGATAGCTTCAACTGGATCTTATGGCCAAAACTTGAACAAAGCTACAAATTTTGATGAATTTGAACACAAAGATTCTTTTTATTTAATGTCCAAGCTCTTTGGAAACTGTAGGGGTTTTTTTGTTTTTTTTTTTTTTTTTTTGTTTTTTTTTTTTGGGTTGTTTTGTTTTGTTTGGTGTTTTTTTTTTTTTTTTGTTTTGTTTTTTTAATGTGTTTTTTTTTTTTTTTTCTGGTGTCAAAGTTTTAGATTGATACAGAGTGATCAAACATATTGGATATTTATTTTACTGGTAAAAGTTTCATAGAAGTAATCATTCAAGTTAATTTTCATTACTATGATTCTGAAGATCATATTTTATATGAGCTGTGTTTCTTGTAAGCACAATCAAATCATTCATTGTTAAAAGCATGTTCTTATGAGCTGCAGAGAGTTTAGGTTATTTACTTCTCCATCCAGTTTGGGGAAGAAAAATGTCATTGTCACATTCACTTCTGCATTCAGCACGATGTATTGCCATCCGTGAATAAAATACTGAAGCTGAATAGGTAGCATGATTCTCACTAGAGTGTTGTAGTCTGTTCCCATGCCTCCCCAGATAACAGTGTTAAGTTCTAAAAAATGAAAATGATGATTCTGGAAATACTTTCATTCCTGAAGAATGCTAAGCAAGCATGGATTTAATTTTATAGGTTTGTGCTGAACATTTTCTTGAATTAGTTTGAACCCCCTGCCCCCAAAGTGTAGGACTTGAAGCCACTCATTTAAGTAGGTGTATGTCGAGTCCTCCATCCAGAAACATGGTTCAGTAAATAGGTATTTGCAGTGCAGAACTGTTGCAAAGCACCACATGCTGAAGCTTTTCAGGGCACTTGTGAGCAAATCTGCTGCTGCCAGGAGCAGCTCTTGAGTTATAGATATAGTAAAAGAAAACTTCTAAATGCTTGAAATAGAAGAATGAGGATTATGTGACTTGTTGGCTGACAGCAATGATCAGAAGATCCATTAAGACTGGGAATAGCTGAAGGTGTTGAGGCCTAAAAACCAGATATGATCTCAACTTATTTGAAAGAAAATAATACACAAAAAAAAAGCACACCTCACCTACTCTGTTTTCCACAGCATTAGCACACATACAGAATTCTAACTTACAATCATATTTGCAAGCTACGAAAATTAAGGTTCAAAGGTAAATGTGGTCAGATCTGTTGTTATCAAGAAGAAAATACTGAAACAATTTGTAATGTACTGATTACTTTTTAATGAAGTTGAATGTCTGATATCTAACAACCTGCCAATATTAGCATGCAGAGGTGTCATCCTTTTTATATCAGTTTGAAATTTTCCATGTACAGAGTCATACAGGTGACCAGTATCTTTCTCTGTGTCAGATCTCATCAACTTATTTCACTTGATACATTAGTTGCTTGGTTGGTTTGTTTCTATGAATAATGCATTAATTTTACAACAGCTATACAGTTTTGCTTCTGCTTCTCTTAAATTTAATTGTTGTTACTATTTTTATAACTGTTAAGGTTCCTTTAAAAAATCCCAAACCTCATCCTTTTGTTTTTATAAGGTGGGAACATTTCCTTGATATGGATTACATAAAGGGATGGGTAAGAATTTATTTGCATTGTATGTTGATTTATATAACAAGAACAGTTGAATACTGAGAGCTCTTGTGTGGTTGTGTGATTTGCTTGACTTTGATCCTGCTTTCCATATTGTAGTTGGAATCAGGCATTGCAATGCCATAAGGTGAGTGTTTCTGAATCTTAATGTTGACACAAAAATGTAAAATTTCAAGATTGTTCCTTTCAATTACTCAGAATTTCTTTATTGACCATGTGTTTGAAACTGTGGTAGTGTTTGGTTTTGGTTTAGCAGCTATTTTCCATCATTATGTATTTATTTTTTACTATATGAAAATTGCTTTTGATTGCCTTTCACTGAGGTTTTCAATTGGCAATGCTGCTGCTCCCGATCTCAGATTAAACAAATGCAAGGCCTTTAGTGCCAACACCTCCTCCCCCCCGACTCCCCAAGCTTGGATGCCAAATGTCTTGGATTATTAATGATTAAGAGCAATGAATAGATGCAGGAAAGGTTCACTCATCATGCTTGGCTAACTCATGCAGAAGGTTGTATCTAAAAGGAAAAATATTCAGAGGAAGCACTATAGAAGTGTTCATAAATTTGATGGTTGCATGAATATACCATCTGGCTGTGTTTCTACCTTACTTAAAGATGTGGTATGGCACCTAGCACTGTTCAGCTAGAGGTGTATTTTGTTTGTTTGTTTTTGTTTTTTTTTTGTGTGTGTGTGTTTTTTTTTCTTTGTGTTGTGGGTTTTTTTTTATTTTTTTTTTTATTTGGACAAACAGATTTTACTTCAGTCTATATTTCACTTTTCTTTCTTTGTTAACACTTCTTCGAGAATGAAAAGTACATTGTTTTCTGCATGGGTTTACTTGTGTATGTTCTTCATAATTTTGTTTTTGTTTTTGTTTTCCAGTAGCTGTGGTTCAAAAACCCTCTGTTGTTTGTTTTGTTTTGTTTTGTTTTTACCAAAGATATTACCTCTTCTAGTTAAAGTGAAGCAGAAATGCAAATTCTAGAAAGAGGTGGCCAGTTGGTCTTGTTTTGGCCAATGATGTGTGGAGTGTACGTGTGCAAAACATACTTCAAGGCCTGCCCTAATCAACTTAAGCAAAATAAATGGAAATAAATATCCCCAAACTACTTGCAGCAGTTAAATTAATTTAATTTAAATAAGATTAAAACTATAATGCGCATAGCTATTTTCATGTGAAGATAAGCTTAAACAAAATTCTTCCTCTGATCCTAGTTCAGAGTAATAACCAGGCCAGAACCCTTCATTTGGGGATTATGATTTCCCATCTGAATTTCTAGTCTCCTCTGTTCTTCCTTCCCTCCCCACTTCTTCTTGTTAGCTCTAAAATTTTTTCAAACACTCTTTGTTTGCATGTTATTTTGTCATTTGCAAGTTTGGTCTTGATGCAGTGAACCGTGCATTATATTAAGACTCTTAGTTGCAAGAATCATAGAACTGGAACAAATATTCTAAATAGCTAATTAAGTACAAAATCATAAGAATAGAGGTTGCTATCTACAGCCTCAGGTAGGAATTTCTGGTTTTGATTGTGCATGTTAATAGATCTCAAGTGCGGGAAAAACATGAGTCATTGGAAAAACAGCACTCATGGAGTAGAGTTGAAGTACCCAGAGTAAACCCCAATTGTACTGTGTGTGAAGGTAAGAAAGTCGTATTCTGTGTCAGCCTGTAGGAGTAAAAGGTTGTTGATACAGTTTTGCTGTAATAAGACTAGGATTCATTATGGAGTTGTGATGTTTCAGCATTTTATCTTTTCAGCAAAATTTGGATGGAAAGAAAGTTGACTGAGTGCTGAATAATATACAGAGCAAAAAGCTGAGCATCTGGTGACTTTTATTAGTTAAGCAGTTTTCAACAGCTTTAACTCAGTGTTTCAATGATATTAATAGACTGCTAGACTGCATCCTTACTATCTGGATTCAGTGAAATGTTGCATCCACTTGAGCTGTTACAGTGGATGTCACTCAGATACCATGTAAATATGTGAAAATGGCTTCAGCAGTACAGAATGCTTTAAAATGGATAAATGACTGTATGTTAAAGCTTTGCACAGTCAGCTGTATGTAGCAAAATAATTATTATTTGCCAGTCGTCTGAACTTTATCTGAATTGTTGGCCATATGAAGTTAACTAAAATTTCTGGTTTTGGCAAAGAAGTCATTAAAATGTGAAAGGTATTCCTGAGTCTGTACTGTCACCAGAGATACAGTTGAATGTGCACAGTATGTTTGACTGAAAGGCTAGTTTTGCTTTTGTGATTGCAAATATGGTGTACAAACAGCTGTGGAAGTGATAAATTACAACCTTTTATCCCCAAGAGCTTAATGTAAAGAAACGCAGGTAGGATCTGGGTGGCTATCAGTTAGCCATATCCCATTAGCTCACATTTACTTATGTCAATTTTTAGCTCCTCTAAAGTCATCTTGATCTTTGCACAAAAAACCTGTTGCGCTCACCCAGGTTCTGCCAGCCCTAAGAATTTTAAATACCTTTAAATAAGCTTTTTACGCTTATTGGGGGAAGGGAGTATAAAATAAGAAGGCAGTATGTAGCCAGGCTGTGTACCAGCTGCTTTGTTTTCCTTCTGCACAACCTTGTTGTCCTGCACTTCTGTGTTCCTTCTGTGTTTCTTGTTGATCTTCCTGATATGAAAGTTACTGAAAATGTCACGTGAGTGTTGCAGTTTCCATATTACAAAAGCAAATGTATGAGTTGTGAATTCCCATGTTGATATTTAGAAACTTTGTCTGGCAATCTTATATTTCAGGAGTTCCTTGAAATTGTTGTAATGAGAGTTGATCTTAAATGTGCAAAACTTCATATGCTATAAAGCAGCTTTATTACATAATAAATTCAGTACTGAAACATGAGAGAAATAACTCTGGACTGAGGAATTTTATTCTTCTGACAAAGCCTGTAAAAATTGGTCAGCTAGCTCCAGTCAAGGGAACTTACCTGATTTTTCAGACATGACTGATGGATCTCTGCAGTTCCATAACAGCTATATTACCACCTCAGAAAACTTTTAAGTTCTTTAGCTTAGACAGCAGATGGATACAATACTGTCTAATTTTCACTGAGTTAGTGCTATGGGATTTCCCCTTGGCTGTTCCTGTTAATCTTCTTTGTTTAGTTAAAATTCAGAGAAAGGAGACGAGGGCAGTTATCTGACCACAGAAACAGGCTGGCCACCCAAGAGAGTTTAAAGCTTATAATAACCTCAGTCAACGGGGAGGAATTGGAAAAGTTTAAGTTTCTGTCATTCATTGATTTGAAGTGGCAGTTCTTTAAATCTTCAGCACTGTCATTATGCTTTGAAAATCTAGCTAGATATTTTCAGTTTACACAAGACAGTAGAAGTTGTCTGATAGGGAGGGGCTGGAGCTTGGAGGCAATGTCAGACATGAGATAGTGGGAGGTGGTGTTAAAATGGCCCGCTAGCATGTATTCCTGACTTGGACATATGTAAGCATTCACACAGGCACCTCTCAATGAGGGAGAAATGTCAAGAGTTGACTTCTGGAAGCCGCTGCATATACTCTTAACATGACTCCATCATGGCAGGACACATCCATATCTCCATACACTTGTGAGTTTGTAAACTGCTGGTTACTCAATCCCTTGTGCAACCAAGTGTTTCATTTTTGTGACCCCTGAAAAATGGAGATGCTAATCTGCTTCAACAAAGAACACTTCTGTGGCAGTTAATTCCACGAGGCATTGACCATGAGGCAGGTCAAGTGATGATGTTTTTTCCAGGTGTACAGCTAGAGGAAGTAGTTTGGGAGTGGGTTTTCAGTTTTCCAGCCATCTGTTAAAGCTTTTTTCTTGAAGCTGTTTATTATTTCTGAGGCTGTGGTGTATTTCTCAGTGAACTATAGGGCTGTAATAGTCAAAGATTTCCCTAAGCTGGGCTGCTGAACAATCCTTCAGTGGCAAATTAAAGTCAGTACTGCTGTGGGTTAGTATAGCAGGTGTTTCACCATTATAATGTGAAATCAGAACTAAACTGAAATGAGAACCGTAAGTATGTCACAGGAGAGAAGTGAATCATGTATGTTAGAGAAAAAATTAGGGTGATTGTGGACTAAGGCATTTGGGAGCTCATGCTCCCAAAAAAGGCAGAATTAGGGTTGATACTGGAAGGTTATAGACTTTCTGTATATTTTGAATCATATAACAGATCAGAAGTGAAGTGTTTTCTTCCTTAAAGTCAGGGATAGTATGTTAGCAGACAGTTTTCTAGCTCATGTGGATGGCAGTGACGGAGCAGTTTTAAATTACATAGATTTGCCAGTGCTCTTCTGCCCTTATCTATTGCTGTAATAAGGGTGAACAGGATTCGTCTGTATGCTCACACAAATTAAGTCCTTTTTTTTTTTTTTTTTTTTGTCTGTTTATGAGTGTATTCTGTACAAACGGGATTCCTGTGCTCAGCCTCAGTTGCAGACCACCACCAGAGGTGCAATTGTCTGGCAAGCCAGCAGAAAGGGTGAGAACATGAACAGCAATTGCCAGACCATTGCAGTCCATTAATTTTGCCTTAATTATACTTTGGTTCATGATTAATGCAGGTCATTGCTGCCTGGTCACGTTGTAGATCATGCTGAATATTGTACAATGACAGGCACAACTCCTCTGAGTCATTTTGACACCGTGGCTTAAACAGTCATTGTTTAAACACGGTAAAGAAACTGTTTATTTAAAAAATGTTTCCAAGAAGTCCTAATCCCCTTTTGGGGTAAGTGGAAGAGTTTCTGCTGTGAGATTGCTTGTAACTGTAGAAAGAAGTCAGGTTGAATGCTAAAAAGGAAACAGAAAAGGTGCTTTCTCAGCAAGTGACAAAATTTCTTTAGATTGGGTAGATTTGCCCTTTTCACCAAAGGGCTAGGTGGAATGTCTTTGCAGGTCAGGAGATGAGTTGATCAGGTTAAAATGTGTTATCAGAAGACTTTGGATTAGGAGTGCTTAGAAGCAGCCTATCTCAATGCCTACACGTCCTACTGGGGTAGGAGCATCACAGAGTAAGAAGGAAGAAATCATTAACTTACGGTAGATCATTCATTCACCCTACAAAGTAGCATCACATGCTTTGTTCTAATGAGTTCTGAATCTTGTTGTGGTCAAGACTACCCCAAACATCTAGCTTTTCTGGTTTGTATTATTTGCAGGTCATGGTTGCGCCTTGTGTAGCCAGCTAGCATCCACCTGAGCAAGAACTGCAGTCTTTCTCTCATATCCCTCTTCCTTCCTTTGCTAGCATCCCTCTTTCTGTCCTGCTTGCAAGTCAGATGTTTTCTTCATATGTTTCATATCACATGGCTTAGCTTCAGTCACGGTCCAGTGCCGGTGTCCCAAGAAGGCAAGAGCTGAAGTGCCTTGGCAGATGGCAGTCCCATATTTGTGCCCTCTGCTTTCACCTCACAGTCTAATGAGCCATCCTCAAGTGTCACGCTTTGTCCTGAGGTTTTTAGGGGAACTGGGGCTACCAATTCTTTTCCTGGAGGTGTTTGACTATAAAATGCAGAAATCCTGGAGCTATCTCACAAGTAGCAGGGCTGGAGCATAGCTGGGACTGACAGTCTCTGTATGCCTTGTTCCTGTGCATCATCCAAAGCCTTTGAATAAAAGCCTTACCAAGGGAAACCATACAGTCTCAAACTTGAATGTTCGTGGGAAGTCAGAAATGTATGCTTGAATGCATAGGTTCAATTCCCTGCTGCCTTTGAGGATACTGTTCATCCTGAGTGATAATTGTAAACCCTGTTTACAAAAAAAGGCATGGGCTTTTCTTCAAACCTAAGTCTGTATTTACATGCCTTTTCCTAGCTGGGTGAGTATAACATACTTGTTTGACAGAAAGTGATTCAGTTCAGTCTTTGTTTTGCCAGAAAAAAAAAATCTTGAGCAATAGTAATTCAGGTTGAAACTCCCCAAATTAATTAAATCTGTTGGCATCACAGTTTAATTTAAGACAAAAAGATTTATACTTCTTGTGCGTTTATATAAGAAACAATGCAAGAGGATTAAAAGTTGAGTCACTTCAAGACATGAAGCAAGTTATATTACTTGCTGATAAAATCACAGGGGAAAAATATATATATAAAAAAATCCCAAAGCCAACCCGAACCCCTTCACACGTAATCTTAGTGGAGGTTAGATTTTAGTGAATTGTTTGTTACTGCCACCTTGTTTCAGGAGCAGTGACTAAACACATAAACATATGCGTATGTAAGCACCATTCTGCAACCCCTACTTCTTGTTCCAGGAGTGCAGGAGTCTGGTAGGAGCTTCCATAAATGGTGACTGCTCTTCTCTTCAGTTTTGATTGCGTGTGCATAGATGTAGTATGTCTTTAGAAGCTCAAAATTCCCTTCTTGTCGTCACGTACAGTTATGTGAGATGCTGTTGCTGATAGGACCAGATGAGAGCTTTCTTGCAGTGATGAGCACATGGGAGTAGGAGGAAAAGAGTTCTTTTCACTGTGCATCCTACATAATTACATTTAAAATGATGGAATGAGTCAAGGCTAAGTTGTCTGGGCGTATATCCATACTTACAGGTTAATATAGGTACAGTAGTTGCATTTCCTAGATAATTTCCTTATTCTTTTAATGTGTTTGCAAGAATATGAAAATTATATTCATTAATTTGACAGTAATTGCTTTCATTCAATAGTCAAAAAAGTAACAACAGAAAGCTCTCCCCGCTGTACCTGATTCTGTATACAAAGTGCTTGAATAATTTGACCACAGAAGCTGTTTCACCCTCTCATGTACGTATATTCTTCATTGCCATCAAGGGATATCTCAGGGAATTTTGTTCTTGTGTGGAAGTAAACAAAAATGTTCCGCCTTTGCTATTTTAAGCAACAAGTGGAAACTTTCATAGGTGAAACAAAGAGTTGAAATGTAAACTGAAACAGCTTTCAAGGTGAAGTTCAATTTTGAGGTTATAAACTGCTTTTGTAAGACTTATTGTAGCTTCATTGCTTCTTTTGGGTATGAGTATGATTGCAAAGAACTGTTAGTTATTTCCTTGATGTGACAGGAATACGTGAATGCCTGTCTGAGAAGACTGAGGAGCTTGAAACCTTAATTTCTTTCATTCAGAATCTCTGTGGTGGGAACCAAATAATGAGAAAACCATTTGACTAAAAGCTGCAACTGCCTACCGTGTTTTGCCTCATCTTTCTTTCATCCGTTTTTTGGTTTCTTCTAAGTGCCTTGTAAGTCTAGAGTCTAGAAAAAACTGTGGTCTCTCTCAAACCTATCTTTAGATGCTATTCTGTGTCACATGTATGCTTTGGTTTATGTGGTTTGTTGTGTTGTTTTTTGTTTGTTTGGTTTTTTTTTTGTTTTTTTTTTTTTTTTGTTTGTTTGTTTTGTTTTGTTTTACCCAGGATTTTGGCTTTTTACCCACTGTCAAATTATAAACTATAATGACTGGTATACCTCTTCTCAACTCCTATTTTCAATTTGCTTTTAACTGAAGATAAGGTGCCTGCAATTGCATGTCAGGCTTGGTATGCTGCTCTGCTACAGAGATAACCAACTAGAGATGCTAATCAGTGGCAGGGAGAGTTGTAAAACGATCATTCAAAGATTGTAATGATCCCAGTTTGTCACTTTGGATACTGAATCACCAGGTTTACTGGGGTGCCAGTGTGGATCTGTGAGAAATAAGTTTAACAGCCTTTTGATCATCAGGTGCTTAACTGAGATGAATGAAGTTGGAATTGATTCAGATATTGTGCCCAGACTTTTCCCACTGTCATGCTCAAGGAAAATTTGTACTGAATTCTTCCTCTGTAAGAGCCAATAGAAATTAATGAATTCACCTCTATAGAAACAAAGTGCAATTAAATTTAATATGTTGGACCGAATTTTTTTCTGATACCTGTATAAAAAGCTTAAGAGGAAAAGCTAGTGGCTCTTAATATCCAGGTGTATGGGCATTGTTAGTGCAGCTCCAATTGCTTATATCTTTTGTGTTTGCAGCATCTGCACAAGAACTGAGATGCAATGGTGGGGTGTTTAGGTTTTTGGGTTTGATTTTTATTTTCTTTTCCCCTAAGTTAATTCTTAGCATCATGTTAAATTAGCCTTTATTAGTGTTTATCTTTTCCGAAGTCATCTTTTTACTTTGCTATTTTGAACTCTAAAGGCACAATGGATTACAAGGCAAGAGTACCTGGATTAAAGTTCAGTTTATTTTGAGCCTAGAGTTACAGTACCAGTACTACAGCAGCTGATTCAAAATATTCAGTTTTTGGAAAGCACTCCTACTTTAACATGGCTTGAATTTTCTGTGGCATGGACCTTTCTCTCTAATTCTGATGTCTCTTCAAGTTCTATTTTATTTAATTACATTCAGGAAAAGTGAAAGGCTGCACCAGGTGAGCTAAAGATTTATAGTGTTTAATTTTGCGAACAATGGGATGATTCTCTTTGTCTTGCATAGCTGGTTTAAACAATATTTATTTTTATTGCTAGCAGAAACCATTTTGAGTCGGAGCAAATATGAATTACTGTGTAATCTTAAGCAATAGACTTATTGTACAGAATGTGTCTCCAATACTAACAAATGTGTTTTAATAATCCATTCTGATATGTACTTGAGAAATTATTGATACTATTAGCATTGCAGTAAGTTTTTTTCTGTGAAACGTGATATGGGTAATTCTTTGTTTCCATACCTCATTCTAGTTCCTGCACTGAGCCAAATCATACTACAAGCTAGTCTATCTAGTAATATCCATGTATGTTGAGATGAAGTGGTAGGAGGCAGGAGGAATGTTGTTCCTGTTAGCAGACGGGTTATGGCTGAAGCATAAAGCTTTCTACTACAGCTAAACCTTTACAGACTATAAGGATCAGCTCATCTTCTCCTGAAGCACAGCAGTGTCTGAGGCAATACATAGGACATGTAAAATGTCCAATGACAGTTTAGGATATGAGGTGATGCATATAAACTGCAGGCATGATATAGTTGTCTAAGATGAAATTTTGCTGCTAGTTCACGTTAAGGATCATCTCTAAGAATTACATCAGATGTCTGGTTACAAGTAAGTGTTTTTGAAAGTATAACTCAAAATTTCCACCTGTGTAATGGTTCTCGCTAACAGGCTCATGGGGTTTTGGTGCACTATTGACACCCATGAATGGCAACTTCCATAAAGGTACCATTCCATGTACAGTGCTCTGTTCTCTTCCATTCAAATACCTATCCAATGCAAATTTTATTTTCTTGTTTCCCCTACCAAAGTTTGACTATGGCATCTAAGAATTTGTTGTACCTTTTTGCATGGTGCGAAGCACCTACCTTACTCCTACTGTACAATGTTTTGCATAATTATGCTTCATCAATGTATGAATTTGTTAAACACTTGGAATGCTATGAAAGCATTTAAGCTTTCACATATCTTAAAAAATGCTGGTGTTAAAGTAATTCACAGGTGAGAAATTGTGAAGTTGATGAGATACTTCTGTCCAATTTATGTTCTCTTTCTTCTTAAGACTAGATGAAACAGGCTTCAGATAAGTGGTATAATTTGTTAATGCACGTTAGAAAAGAGCTTGGGACTTTTCCTCAACTTTTCCTCATCAGTGCACATCTCTCTTGTTTTGTTACTATATAGTTATATTGGTACTTGTTTTGCTAGAAAATGTTTTTACTTGACATGAGTGCCACTGTTTTTCCTCCTTGAATATGGTAGACTGTTTTTGACTAAAATATAAACAAAGGTTACATCCCTATATAGTAGTCTCACATGTACACATATCTAAAAAAATATGGTGTACTTTGCCTTTAATTTTCAATGTTTTTTCTTGAAAAGCTGGTTAGTTTCAAACTACTTATTTCCCTTAAAATATATATACTTATTAATAGAAAATAGAAACATAGTCTTTGAGAAGTAGAATACAGTAAGTTGAAAAGACAGATTTTTTTTTTCTTCTATTTTGGAAAAATAAATCAGAAAAAGTAATTTAAGATTTTTATTTTTTTTTTTTTTCCAGAAATATATGCTTTTAGCTTATTGGATTAGTTTCCTGTGAAATACTAAATAATTACTCCAGTTTCAGGTGTTTGTGGGAAAACTTGAAAATACTGATTAGAATCTAAGCCTTCAACTAAGGTTATGGCCAACATTTAGAATGATCTCTGAAGGTGCCTTTATCAAAAGTTAGCAGGTTTGTTTGGTTAGCTTAAAATTACATTGAAATTTAGTGCTCTTGGAAGTAATTTTAAAGTGATACTTTCAATTTATGTATGGTGTTTAAAGGATTTGTTTTGGGGGATGTTTTATTTATTGGCTAGAAGGGAAAGCAGATATTTGTAGTTTTTGCTTTTTTCTTTAGTGCCTCCTGTTTTGTTCATGGTCCATATAATATAAATCTAGTCAATTTTGAGATTAACATCTTAATCTCTGAGTAATTCTGGATAGGGATGCTGGGGAGGGACTCTTCATTAGGGACTGTGGTGAGAGGACAAGGGGTAATGGGTTTAAACTTAAAACAGGGGAGGTTTAGATTGGATGTGAGGAAGAAATTGTTTACTGTGAGGGTGGTGGGGCCCTGGAATGGGTTGCCCAAGGAAGTTGTGAATGCTTCATCCCTGGCGGCGTTCAAGGTGGGGTTGGACATAGCCTTGGATGGCATGGTTTAGTGGGAGGTGTCCCTGCCCATGGCAGGGGGGTTGGAACTCGATGATCTTGAGGTCCTTTCCAACCCTTACTGTTCTATGATTCTATGATTCTATGATTATGAGAGTTGCTGCACTGCCTCCCATACTGGTTTTTATTTGTATAATACATGGCAATCTCTTTTTGTTGTTTTTTGGGTTTTTTTGTTTGTGTTTTTGTTTTTTTTTTTTTTCCAATTCATTCTGGAGCCAAATTCAACTGCAGCAAGTTCCATTAGTCCACTCTGTGCCTATGCAGGCACACTTAAGGTCCCACTAATGGAGACTCTGCAAGATAAGGGTCTTAGCTTTCAGACATGGTGGGGTGCAGACCCCTGCTCTCTTCCAGTGTATTTTCATGTTACTATTCCTTTGAATAATTACGCTTTATGCCACTTTCTTCAGTCTCTAGTGAAAAACTGCATGCAACAGAAGAAATGAGCGCCTAAAGTACAGTTCAGACAGAATTCAGGACTCTGTCTAAAGAAATTTTTATCTTGCTTGTGAAGGGACAGAGACCAAAGATGTCTTAATATTTGATATTCTAATATTTCCACCATTATACAGGGAAAAGTGAAACAGTGTGTGGAAGGCTGTATACCCTGTATATACTGTACTCAGTGGTTTGGGAAGGGAGGAATAAAAAAAACCAATGTTGTCTGCAGTGAATGAGCGTGAACTTTAGAGAAAACGAAAGCATTAGGAAGCTTTCTGATTTTTGGCTTTTCTCTGTAAATTGAAGGAGTGCATTTCTTGCCTTGACTCCTTTAGACTTAACAAAACACAAAAGTGGCCCCAGTCATCCCTCCTGGAGATTTCTGGCCGCCATGGTAAAGACTTGAAAAGAGCTGGCTGAGACTGGAGCTGGGAAACCAGCCCAGGCTGTGCAGCCAAGGGAAGGAAGGTCATGCAAAGGGAAGCTGCAAGGAGCCTGAGGTTCACATCACCTGCTTGAGGGTGAAAGATGTAAGATCAGTCTCCTGTAACAGCTTAAAACGCTGAAAGCTGTTTCTTTTCTGGGAGATGCCTTTACCTGTAATGATTGGAAAGCAGCAGAAGTGGCATGGCTTTTGCAGTCCATGGGCCCTCATTGGGAAGGAAGGGAGCAGCTTCTGTTCCTTGCTTCCAGGCCAGGTTGTGATTATTTCTAGCGAGTCCTAATATAAAATGTGTAAGCAGTCCTGGAAACAAAGAATGCAAGTTGGGAATGTGCTCATCACTTTATTTCACTAACTAAATTACCAATAAGGCATATGCTAAATGGATTAAGAATAGGCTGCCATCTCAGTAGTGGCTCTTCAAAAAGAAGCCTGCCCGTCTCTTCAGGGCTTAAAATAATTTTTGTTAATGATCTAGAAACAAAGATGAAATCACTGACAATTATGCTGTCTGCAATTTTATCAAAACAATAAACAACTATGACAGTGAAATCAAAGGAGTTACATAGTTGAAGCAGCTGATTTCTAAAATTGAGGAAGTTAGACCCCAGTCATAGGTCTGGCAGTCACAGTCTGAAACACTTGGACTTTGAAAGGGCCAGTAACTGACTTCATGTCCCCTAGGTGGTGCTGTAGAAGAAGATGCTTGTCATATTCATATATTCATTATACATATATATGAAAATATACAAATAGATATAGGAATATATATATGTGTGATTCATTAATGTATATAGATATAAAATGTTGGAGATTGGTGAGGCTAACCCTAGACCATGTATCCATTTGGTATTCATATGGAAAAGAAGTGTTAGGGAAGGAGGAAGAAATGATTGAAAAGAACTCATGAATCAGTGAGAAGAAATGCCTCTGAATAAGAAGACTTCCAAGCTCAGTTAACTTCCAGTCTTTGGTTTGGTAGCAAACACAATAGTAGTGCAGAGGAATTTTGAGGACTGGAAGCCGAGACTTACAGCATTCTCCACTCTAGTGCTGCTGCAGACAGCTGAAGGGTGATTGGGAGTGAGGTCTAGGTTTTAGCATCATCAGGGACAAGTTGCCAGAATTGGTGAAGGTTCTTCAGCCCCCAGCAGTCCATCATGCCTCTGTGCTGTGCTGACAGGTCCGCTCTGGCAAGCTAGCACTAGCAGAATTAAATACAGCAGAATAAACGATTGAAATTAGATCTGCAACATTCAGGAGATCAGACAAAATCTTTGTGTAAAGATATAGTATTTTTTGACCTGAAGTTAGATTAAATGTTCTTATACCTCAGAGGAGTATTCATGATGTTTTACAGTTAAATTGCCTTGACTACGGTTGCAACAGGACAAGGGGTAATGATTTTAAACTAAAAGTGTATTGATTCAGACTGGATTTAAAGAAGACATTTTTTACAATGAGGGTGGTGAAACACTGGAACAGGTTGCCCAGATTGGTGGCAGCTACCCTATCGCTGGATGCATTCAAGGTCAGGTTATATCGGGTTGCTCAGAGACTTGTCCAGTTGAAGATGTCCCTGCTCATTACATAGCAGGGTTTACCTAGATGGCTTTTAAAGGTCCCTTCCAACCGAAACCATTCTATGATTAATTTGTCTGTACAGGAATTGGATGACGGCCTTACTAACAAGATGTTTTTCATTAAAATGTAGTTCAGTTGCACTGCCTTGGTTAGCATCACAGTTGGACTCTTTTAGTGCCTCCAGTATCTCTGATCACAGACCACTTACTTTCTGATTATGACTGAATTAATCTTATGAAACAATTGCTACAATTGCCACAAAAATTAAAAAAAAACCAAACATCCTCTTCTGGAAAACTTTGAATCAGATCAAGCTTACATTTTTTTATTGCCTTGGCTTTATATCTTGAAATAAATGATGCTAAAAATCCTCCTATCTGCGCATTAAAAAAAAAAAAGGTAATGGTTTTCATTTTTGTCTCTGCACAGTCTATATTTCTATAAAGTTATATTACTGGCCTTGAGTATTTTTTATTAAGCCTTTGAGTACTGCTTGCTACAGGGGATTACTCAGAGTATTTCTTCTAAAGTAATATCTTCTTGAGAAAATTGAGCTTACTATGTAGTGTATTTTGGTTTTGCGCTGAAGCTCTAACTTGAACTATTTGAGCAGAAATTTGGAAGGCACTATTTAAAGTGGGGAAACGTTTTTTGATTAAATTTAAAACCAATGAAATGCATCTTTCCAAGTTTGTGTGCCCCTTCTTTCCTGCTTTTAAGACTGTGTGACAGAAAAACCTCCCGATAATGTTTTATTTCTCATTAAATGGTAATGCAGAGGAGGACCTAATGAAGACCCTAGTCTAAACCCTTACACATTAACCTCAGTGTGCTGGTTGTTTTGAACAACTCTACGGAATCACTCTTTCACCTTGCACGAATAATCCAATGATGTTTAATTTAAGGTTTCCTTCTAAGAAACTATGAATAATTTGTACGTGAATGCTGAAGTGAGGGTTCACATTGTGTAAGGCTTAAATAATTTCTGTTCATTTAAAATTCAGTCAAGAAAGATCCTCTGTGCTTTTAAGACCGCAAAAAATTTTAAAAAATTAATGAGATTTAATTAAAAATTGTGATGTTGCAGTAGGTACTGGTATTACCCTAGCAGTAAACTACTTGACTAAATAATCTTTCAGTAATGTTAGTTATTAGTGGTAGCTGTGTGCGGATTTTGGTTGTTTTTTCTTAGTTAAACTTCCCAAGATGCTGCTGCTCCTCTTCATCACCGTAAATGCAACCCTAAATGGGAGCAGTAGAACAGAGGAGGATCTGTCTCGGTCTGTATCTACAGGCAGTGCCTTTTTTCCCCACTGCATGTGCACAAATGCTGCCAGACACTCTTTGTTCAACCCTTAGTAGCTGGGAATGGCCACTTCCTTACAATTTGTCCGATGGAAGAGATGGAGTTCTTCAAGAAGAAGCCTCTGTTTGCTTTATATTCATCAGTTCTTATTCAGCATCTCTAAAAAGATGGGTGGTCTCTGGACAACTGAAAATGTCAAAATGCAGCTGTCTGTCAGTTTTGTCTCTGTTACATAAGGAACCAGAAATTAATTCAGGTAACATTAATTCAGTAGCTGTTTTGAATATGTTTGTGCAGTAGAAATCCTGTTACACTGAAAGAAAGAAGATTGAAGCTGTTAACTTTCAGCACTAATCAGACAGCAATGTGGTTAGGATTCTTCTAAAGGGAAGGTAAGGCTTGTTTGTGCCTCATGGTTTGCTCTGTCACTGTGCTATTAAATCTCTCTCCCTCCAGAAACAGTGTTTCTGTTGAAACATCTGTTGGAAATAGAAGTCCATAGGATTTAAAAATTTACCCTTTTATTTTTTTTTAATGCAGAGCATTTCCTGAGGTCACAATACCTGTGTGGACATAGAGCTTATGTTTGCATTATTTTCTGTTCAGCAGTTAAATATTTTCATGTTAATCATTGACTTAGGTCTTTTATGTGCTTTTCTTCCTATCTGCACCATGAATTTCTTCAAGTTTTTGTACGGTGAAATGCTGAGAGGAGTCTTAGAGTATCGTTAATTTGAATAGGAATAAGACAGACTATTAAAATCTCAGAATTTTCTCTCAAGTACTCAGCATTGCTTCTAGGAAAAACAGATCTCAAACTAAAAGTTTCCACTTGAGTTCTATGAAGGGGCTTTAAACTGCAGTGACGCTCCCATCTCTCAAACATTTGCTTCTCCAATAAACTTCTTAGAATCCAGTTGACCTGTACTTGACTCTCTCTCTGTAATCTTTATGTTTATGGCACTGCTGCAGCTCCTATCAGCACTTTTTTTCCCTCTGTTTTGTTGCTTGCCTGCAGTTGGCTATTGATCTTGGCTTCTTGGCTGTGGCTTTATTATTTCTTATGTAGTTGGTTTGAAAAAAAGAAAAAAAAAGAGGGGAACAAAATATTTTGGCCTGGTTATGTGAAGTGTCACTTATGGTGATACAGCACCATTTTTAAAAGGAAAGAAAAAAGAAAGGCAAGTCACTCCTTCCTTAGCATGAGCCCTTCTAGTAAATGGAAGGTGGGATAGACTGGGAGACAGGAGCCTGGGTGCTTTTGTCTCTGCTCTGCAAACTGATGTTGGTTGTTCTGGGCAGTTCACAGTCCCCATTGACCCAAGCCTCTGGTCTCATTTTTAATGATGTTATAACTATCATTTTGTATACATTCAACTGATGCTATACTCGATAATTTTAGGGAATGTTCAAACCTCAGCTGTTTATCATGCTTTGATCTCATAATACTGGCATGAATGTACAAAATACATAGTCAGTGGTATTTGTTAACGTCTGACTTCCTTAGTAGGGCACAGCTTTGCTTCAGAGACGAGCAGGTAACTCGGGAACCATCGTATTGGATCTGCCATTGTCCTGTGGCAATACAAACAATGCTCTGACTTGAAGCTCAGAAAAGTGTGGGCAGAAGAGGGGGGGAAAAAAAAAAAAAAAAAAAAAAAAAAAAGAAAAATCCTATGCCAGTTGTTAGCTGTGACCATCTTCAGGAGTCCATGGTGAAAGCAGCTACATTGTCTGTTTCTCTTGCAGCTTCTCCATAACCATGGGAGGCAGAAACAGATCTAAAAGGTCATCTGTTCGTATCATCCTGACCCACTATATGAAAGGAATAGTGTAGAGCAGACATTTATTATGACAGCTGTAGTAGCATGTGCAGTATTCTTGCCTCTGTGCATACTGCATTTTCCTATTAGAACATTGTCTTCCCTCTCATGCTACTTGCTGTATTAAAGATTTCATAGTAATACAGGTGCCAAAGAAATAGAAGGCTATGTCTATAAACAAATCAGTAATGGATTTTAGTAAAAAAAATAAATATATATATATATATTTTAACTTCAGTTCTACTCCTTCATTACTTACTGCTTTCTGCTATGTGCTGCTATGTGAGAACAAGAATCCCTCTCAAAGGGGAGATATGCAGGATGGCGATGCCTATTTGTGTTTTGCTAAGCCAATAGCTGTTTGCTAGTGGGCAATTAAGGAAAGAACAACAAATCAGATGTCAGTTTATTACAGAAATGAGTAATATATCACTCAATCTTTGTGCTGTTAGCTTTATGTAAAAGCTCAAAAATCTGCTTGATTTTATGTGCATACTTAAGACTGATGAAAAATGGGATTTCAAAGCATGCAAGCATACAGAGTACAACTTCAGTAGTCATGTCTGAGCATGGTGTCTGAGAACCAGTCTGAAAATAAGAAATCCCAGATTCTGTGGATGGGCAGGGGGTTGGTGGGAAATACAGTGAGAATGTTACAGACTTCTGGCATAATGGCATTATCTAACTTTCAGTCCAAACCGTGCATAGGATCTAACCCAAAGACACAAACAGAAGCAAGGCAAAGAAAAAAGTTTCTGATGAATGTCTAAAATGCAAACGACTTGCTTGAAAGGAGCAGTGTGAATCATGGGGCAGAGGCATGCGTACTGGCGTAAGTAGTATTTTCTCTTTGGACAGTGAGACTGGATTTGTAGAATGGTTGTGCTCCTTACAAAACTGAACAGAAAAGAACATAATATACCTAAAAAAAGAAACAGGAGTATACATATCCTGCAAAATGTAATAGTTTATTAAACAAATCATTTCCTAGTTAGAATAATTTCCTTGACCATGACGGGACATGGATGTTGCTTAAGTATTTGATGCTGCAGCATTAATTGCTGGATAGCTGAAGTTCAAGCAGTTAGAGGTAAAATCTACTCATATAGGAATATAAGTTATGTGTAAAGTACTAAGTCAAATTTGTAGTTGTCAGAGAAAGCAGTACACTTGATGGCTGAAAGCAGGTGGAAACTACAACAGTGTGAGTATATACAGCAGTTTGTGTAATGCTGGAGAGGACATCAAGAGCCTACTTACTTGATCCTCTGTTTTCAGGTGACATCTGATTCTATAAGTAGGGATGCTGCATATAAATGCAAATTGAAAAACAACAAACAAACCAAAAATGAATGAATGCAAGGGCATTGTTGCACCACAGAGAAAAATGAAACAGTAAATGTACTGTGACTGAAGATGACATCAGTTAAACCTTCATAGCTATAAGTGATATGCGCATAATGATGAAAGAAGGCCATTTCAAAAGCCTGCGGTTTTAGACCTTAAGAAGGGGCTGGGGGATGAAAGGGTAGGCAAGCAGAAAAAGTATTAAATATCTTCAGCTTCACTGCAGAGGTGAATGCTTTAGGATGGTGCCCTAATCAGAAGATTTGCTCAAGATCACTTTTTTTTTTGTGACCAAAGATTTTCCAGAGTTGGTCCCTTCTGTGCTGCTGTGGTGAGACTGTCTGAAGGCTGGGTTGTCAGCAGTGCACACGGACCTTTTCTCTCTTTCCTGAAGTTGGTCCTCTCATGTGTTCATTTGACAGTTGCATTGCAGTTTCATTACAGGGAGTCTATATCTTAGTGTTGCTCACTGTCATGACTTACTCTTAAGTGCTGCCTGAAACTTGTGGCTATGAATACCACTGCAGAGTTGTAAACAATGTGTATATAAACTGTCTGCTCAAGGTTGGTGTATAGCTCCATTGGCTTGATTCACAGAAGCACCAGCTGTGTCAAGTTGAGAATACTTTTTCTTCTACTGGTGAGCTGGAAACTTGGCCATATTGTTAGACTTCTGTAAGTTTCCCTGTGTGTTGTCTGGGGAAAGGGTGAGAGGCAAACTCCAAGATCCTAAAGTAGCAGGTAAGATACTGGCTGCATTGGCTATGTTCCAAAAAACACTGGCAGAAGTCAGCAGAAAAATGAGGTATCAATAAATTTTATTACTACTCATTTACTGAAATTCCATCCTAGGTTATTTAGGGTATGAGGAATGGAAAGATGCACTTACTGTTAGTTTTCTAGAAAAAGCCAAACCAAAGCAACAGTGAGAATGTCTGTCTCATATGCACTGCAGCAGGCAAACAGGATGGGAATTGGTAGTGCTATGTGCCAGAAGTGCTTACAGCAAGGGAACTCTGCAGTTCATCTGTGCTGCTTGACATAAAAATAATACGTAAAAATAATAACTCAATGTAGCTTTCTCTTGGCTTCTTAGTTTTGTGAAGTGGGGTTCAGATCTCCATTTACATTATGTAGTAACTCGTATTTAAAAATTCTTTCCCAGTTGTAGAAACTGAAATTTATTAAAAAATTCTGGATGTTTTATATTATGATTTAGTAGTTTGTTATTTCTTACTAATGTTAAATCAGAATTCTTAACCTGGGTCTTTTTTTATCGTAGTGAAAGAAAAGGGGAATAAAATCTTTTGACCTCAGCATGGTAGCTTTTGGGGCTTCTGGGAAGGTTTCTAGCTTCTGGATGTGTATGCATGTCCCGCTTCCTGAAGAATCACAAAACCAAGCAGCTGCTCATAGAATCATAGGATCATGAGAGACTCTCAAGTGTGTATTTCTGGGTGTTGGGTGAGAGAAGTTCATCTGTTGGCGTTTGGTAGAAGGATTCATACTTCCTCTCCAGCAATATGCTAGCAAGGTTTATTTGGATGGGTGTTTTTTTTTTTTTTTTCTTTTTTTTTCTTTTTTTTTGTGGTTGGTTTGTTTTTTTCTGGTTATTTTAACCCCAGAAACCCTCTGGGTTGTTTTGTTAAAAATATGACATGTTTAATATTGATTTTAAAAAGAACTTGAAGGATATAGATGAGTTAATTAGTGTTGGTGATTACATTTCCCTGAATCTTATCAGCCAGTCATATTTCCTGGTTAGAGTGAAGAACTTTATTTTCTTGCCCATCTTCTGATATAATTGGGCAGATAGTGAAATAAAAATGTTATTTAAACAAACAATTCCGTGTTTATAAACTGGGCTTTGCTATGCTTTTCTTGTAGGACCCAAATGTTTGGCCCAAGTACTATGCCTTATAAGGGTGGTGAGGCCCTGGAATGGGTTGCCCAGGGAAGTTGTGAATGCTCCATCGCTGGCGGTGTTCAAGGCTGGATTGGACAGAGCCGTGGGTGGCATTGTTTAGTGGGAAGTGTCCCTGCTCATGGCAGGGGGGTTGGAACTAGATGATTGTTTTTTTTAGAAGATCCTTTCCAACCTGACTATTCTATGATTATAGGAGTTACTTCAATTCAGCTGAGCTCTGTTTTTTCTTGAATTTGCAAGGAGCTGAAAATGTAAACCTGGTTGACTGTGTAAGCCATGAGAAGGTAAATGTATGCCAGTGGTGTTTTGGAATCACTGTCCAACCACATCTGACTGCAAATCATTTTTGTTTTGTTTTTTTTTTCCAACTCTGTCATACAGAGTGTTTTTACCCTGGAGAGTGTGTTGATCCCCTGAGCCACTGATCTTGAATAATTAGAAAATAAAGCTTTGTGTACTTAATTTAAATAGTTGGAATGGCCTATGTCTATAGGAAAATTCAAGATTAAATTTTTAAATCTTTAAAATATATTTTTGTATAGCTTACAACTCATCTTGTTAGATTCAGTATAATCTTAAACTGGAGGCAGGTGTGTCTATGAAGGTGATCCCACAAATTTAATTCATACCAGTTTTAATTCATGTTTTCAGTAAAAAGGATTTGACTGTTTTATTGATCAATCTGATGTGTTTATAGAATGGAGGCAGCAGTCAGGCTGTTGGGAATAAGTGGGTAGTTTCTGTATTATGTTACACAGATTGGATCTTTTTTGCATTCTTCAGACTGGTAGCTAAAATTAAAAACAAAAGACCCTCAAACCTTTCCATTTGACACTGGAATGGAAGCAGCAGCTGTTGAAATGTTGAGAGGAATGCTGCTGTAATCAGGAATAGGCAAGGATTGTGCCGCAGAATGCCTGTGTATGGGAGAAGGGGAAACCTTGGTGCTCATACTTGCCTGGGGGACCCTAATGTAGTGTCAAGCAATTTCTCTACCCAAGAAGCTGTTGCTTGGGGAGCAGTGGATGGGGTATAGTCATTCCACCTTTCTTCTCTGCTCCTGACCCTCACACAGGAGATCTGTTGTTTTGACATTCTTGGGCAGCTAAGGCATGTATAGAATCAGAGGCTGGGCATTTCAGAACATAGGGCTCGAGGACTAGACTACTTCTTTCAATCTGTGGACCAGAATCTCTTCTAGCACATTTGTTGATCTGGGCCTAACTATCCCATAGAACCAAGCATAAAAATGTTTCCTAAATGATAGGAAACAGATTGATTTAAGAATCTTGCTTAAGACAGGTATCCCCTGTGGAGGAACTCTAGTGCAAACCAGTGTATCATGATGCTTAACTGTGCTTCAGGGTGCAATGATTATGCTTATTTAATGAAAAAAAAATGTGATGGGTTGCAGAAGTCCGAGGTAATAACTCAGTGTAACTTGCTGAGGACTTCTTAGGCCTGCTCTGTCCGTCCTCCTTGTCCCCAGGTCAGTTTTTAACTGTAGGTAAAATGGACTGGGCAGTGTGAATTTGGGTTACATAACATTTTAGACTGAATGTAGAATAAAAAACAACTAACTCTTTAACCTGGGGAGTAGGGTTTAATTCACCATGGAGTTCTTTGGATTCATCAATATGTTAAATTTAATTATTAATTTCTTAAATAGAAACCAAGTATGTTAGTTATTTTGAAACCTGTTAAGAATAATATTAATTAAATGTAAAGTCAGTCTGTATCTGTACAAGAGTTGTATCAAGGTGTGACAGCACGCAATTGAAAATTTTGTTGTTTACACTGAGATTGAGATTGTTACGAAGAACTTTATTCAAAAGTCAATTTGGAAGAGAATAAAATGTTTTATAGCAAAGTTAGAAGTTTTTGACTTAAAATTTCCGAAGTATATAATGCATACCAGTGTTTTAAAAATAAACGTATTGAGAATTAATGCTACTTTATAGAGCACTTTAAAATGTTGTTTTGTTTTTTTTTTTCCATCCAGATTACAAATGAACCCCCACACACGCTTCAAAAACTGTCAAAAAGAGAGATTTTTTGAAATTAAATGCCATCACAGTGAATGTGATTTTTGTGAAGCATTTTGATTTCAATATAGCAGCATTCTCTGGTGGATAATTGTTCGATTGTAGTTTTTTCCAACTAGCTCTAGTATAAAGTGGCTTATTTATGCACTTTTTATTTGTGCACGTCTTATTTTGTATGGCACACTTCCATTTCATCTTAGGAGCTTTATAAAGGTTAAGCTTTATAGAGCCCTTTTCTGCAGATATTATCCCCATTATACAGGAAGGTAAGCAAATACAGAGGAAGGTTAATTGAATTGCCCTGCTGCAGTATGTGAGTATTGGAGCTGCAGCTACAATTTGGGAATGATTGTTCCCAAGTCAGTACTTTAATCTAATATAGCACAGTAGTATATCCTCTGGTATTGTAAACGGGGTGGAAGGGGAAGGGGTATGGAGCAGAAAACATAAAGTTAGTAAGATCTTATAATTAAGCTCCAAGGTATTGCTTTTCATCCTGTTAAGACTGTTTTCCTCTTTATATATTATTTCTAATAACAGCCACCTTTCATGCCATAGCAGGTAAGATAAATGGGACCAACTGTGGCTGATAGGAACCTTGCTGTTCATTTTAGGGATCAGTTTTAGGTCATCATATATCTTATGTTTTTCTATGTATTTGAAAAGTGGTAAAGCACTGATTTTTAAGGACCTTTAGAAACTCAGCCTCACAATGAAGACCACTTTAAAACTGTTTGTGAGACTAAAAGAGGAGATTGCCTTGTACTCATTGGAATGACTTTGTGGTATTGACCGTTTAAGCAAAATATGTATGGTCACTATCGTGATAGAAGTAAATCCTTGACACTCTTAAAAGCGGTACAAGAGATTTGCAGTTATGTATGGATGGCTGATTTCTACCCAAGCTAGTGTATGCATTTGTTATAGCTTTAATTCCTGTTCTGTGTTCTTGTTTCAGTTAAATCAGGACTGAAAGTTGAGATCTGGTCATGAAGTGTATTGCATAATATTCTGATTTTGGAAGAATTATTTCATTAAAGGCTTTGCTTTCTTACTGTAACTTGAGTTTCTGTGAATCCCTTAGCTTGGTGATACTGTTGGACTTGTGGAAGTTGAGGTAAACAGTGCTGGCATAGGCTCATTTAATGCCAAACCCCTCAAATACAAGGTTGTGTAAGGAGAAAGGAGGAGCACAGCAGGGAAGGGGTCTCCGACTCTTCCCTAGAAGGAATCCTCATGTGTGAACTATAGCAGCACCAGTCGCAGGTACAGTGCTCTCTTTCATGGAGCCCGTTTAAGGGCATCCTTTGGGCATCAGGGAGAGAGGGAAAAGCTTGTTAGTTTTTGAGAAAAGGATGTTCTAAAGATCTGCTTTCTCCCTTTGCTTTTGTATGCTGTGCAGCTCCTCAATGCTCATGAAGAGCAAGGCAATGTATGCATTGCACCCTTTACAGAAGTGATTGCTTTGTAATTCTGTGTTTCACAGAAACATTATTCTGTCTGTTTAGCACAAATGTGTTTATGGAAAATTTAAGTCTTTTTTGTGGGTAGTGGAGGGGCAACAATCTCTCTTCCTTCAAGAGGGTGTATGGAAGTACTAGGCCTCCATGAACTTTCCTCTGGTTTTGTGAGCTTCTATAGCAATGATGCATAATACCACTTGAATGTTCATTGTTAAGGATACAGAAAAACAAAAGCATATTGAGATACCATGAAACACTCTGGAAAGTATTTTAAAGTCGGTTTACTCCACAGATTTTTCCTACTGGGCGCTGTTGAACTGTTTTGAGGGCTGTGGTAGACCTGGGCCACCACATGAGACCACAGCTGTTAGGCACTTCTGTTACCTTGTAATAGTGGTAACTTTTTCTGCTCTGTAAAAGTCACTTCTGTTTTTCAGCTGTACATCCCTAGTTTTTGAGAAGGTTCAGTTAAAGGATTGCTGTGACAGTTCTCTTTCTGGCAGTATGAGTGTTACTGATCCACACTGAAGGATGGGAAATAAGTAGTCTGGCTATTCCTTAAAACCATCTCTGGAGTAAAGGCAAGCACTAGCATTGGTTGCCCTCGGCGCTTGAAGCTGAAGTTGTACCACAGCACTTGCTGTACATTCGGCGCTTGAAGCTGAAGTTGTACCACAGCACTTGCTGTACATTGTTTTCTCTGTACTAGTTGAACTTTTCAAAGTTAGATAGAATTTAGATATTTACATAATTATTTTTACCATTAAGCTCGCCAAGGCTTAGCCAATTTTCTGAAAGTCCAAGGCCCACGTTCACGACTGAGGTAAATTCTTCACTTGTCTCTCCCCTCTCAGTGATTGCAGTGGCTTCACTGTAAATGCCTTAAGTGTAAATGCCTTCAAATGGTGTGCTGCACTGATAAATGTAGGGACCATCTTTGTCCATGGGCATGGACAGGCCATGTCGTCCAAGGTGCTGTTTAACCTGACCTTGAGTTTGGGCATTTTCATTCACACCAGGATCTGTTGGACTGCAACAGTCACTCAGGTTCTTGGAGTGAACTCCCTTTTGGCTGAGGCTGTCTGTAAATACTGACCCATTGCCTTTGTTGGGGGATGGCTGGGTGGTGTGCCTGCAGGAGCAGAGCTGTACTGTTCAGTGAGCAAACCTGAGATGTGTTTACCCAGCAGGCTGGGCATGGCAGTGGTTAGTGGTTCCACTCCTGCTCAGGACATCCAGGAGCAGGTGGCAGGACAGATGGTTCAACACCTTGGGATGCCCAGCTCTGGCCCCTCCGTGTCAGTGCAAGCCCCCATGGTGGCTGCCACCTTTCTTGGTATGATGGCTGACACTGCTATTTGCATCTTGGCTTTTCCTGCCCACCCTGGATTAATCTAGCTGATCTGAGCCAAGGCCTCAGTGCCCTGAACAGGGGCTGGCTTGGAGGTGGGCTTTGCTCTGTGTGCAGGAGAAAGCCGAGTGTACAGGAGAAAGCCGAGTGTACAGGAGAAAGTCCTCTGACCTGCAGGTTCTCTCAGAAGAATTGAGAAAGAAAAAAAAAACCAGCAGTTTTGAATCCTCTTTGTACTGGACAGCATTCTTCTCATCCCCATTGTTCTCTGTGTTTAGGTCACTGTATGTCTGGCAGCTTTCCCTTGGTGTCAGAGCAGAGGTCACAGAGCATGAGCACCCTTTTACAGTCAGCAGAGCCAGCCAAGACCAAGTTCTGCAGCTCTTCTGTTTAAGTCTGATGTATCTGAATAATAAATCCCAAGAAGAGTCTTATGTACTTGAATGGAAAACAGCTGAACATCTCTCCCTCCTCCCTCCTCACCTAACATTATAATCTCTTCAGCCGTGTGTTTTTTCTTTCTCTGTTGTTAAGTTTTCCTCTCTGTCTCTTTTTCTCTTTCCTGCTTTTTCTTTTGCAAACTGGCAAGAAAACTACTTAAATACGTTTTTAAATGATTGGTTGCAGCAGCTGTGCAAGCGCATAGGCCCGCGGGAAGCCCTTCAGAGGAGCCCAGACCAGTTGGCTTAGGCTGGGAGTTGATGCCTGCACCCAGTGTGGAGGTAGAGCTTGCTGTAGAGGGCTCCCTCAGCTTCAGCCACTTTGGAGGCGTCTCCCCCAGGCAGAAGCTGTGGATGACTAGGAGGAAGCAGACTGAGGTCTCTTCAATGCCTGTGGGTCACGTGACGTGTCCCACAGCTCACCAGGGATGGTGCCTTGGCCTTTCCCTACTTGCTCTGCCCTGGGAAGTGAGGAACGAGCAGCAGCATCTTTCTGTCTGTAGCCTTTTTCCTCTTTCCCTTCCTCAGCAGTTTAATCTGCACCTGTAGGGTGCTTCGAAACACTTGAGATAATATACTTGTTTTGAGGGAAGAAAGAAGTATTTTCTTCAGTTACATATAGAGATCCTAAGCAGAAATACATGCTAATTTTTGAGTCCCAAACTCCAAAAATGAGGGGTTCAGGGTGCCTATGGAGTTGTCAGCTATAATTGAGGCCAGGCACTATTGTACCAGCTGCTCCAGTATCCTGAATTCCTGGAGCTAGTCTAACATCAGCTTGTATTATCTATCAACTGTTTCACAGTTCTTACCCTAGAATTTAGTTATTTTCTACTTTTTTTTCCAAGGGATATCAGGCTAAGTTTCTGCAGGCTGGTAGGTTTCTTTAGCGGCTCCTTCCATTGTTTCAGTTTTACAAATGAGGTCCTAAAGCACAAAATGGAAAACATCCATAGTTTTAAAGTTCAGATGTGTAGGTACCTTGGTGCTTCAAGTGCCAAGTGCTCTACCATGGCCTTTATTTAAATGACTTATTTTACCTGCTGTTGAATGTTATATGTATCTGGAAAGCCAACAACATAAGGCTTTCAGGAATTATTATTCCTTTTCTAACTTGTAGAATACAACGGTATCAGAATAAAACTTAACTTTAGAATATCTGAACATACTGGGCATTATTGTTTCCTGGGTTTTGGATATAAATGTAACTGGTTTTCAAATATTTTTCTAGTGTTTCACAACCTGTAGACATGGTCAAATTTAAAATTACAGCTAATCCATGTTCAAGGGTAAGAAATAAATTGATGTTTTGGATTACTGTTGTTTGGGGTTTTTTTAATAATTAAATTACACTATTAGTATAGCTAAATTAAACTATTATTTTCAATAACTGAACTAATTCTAATTTTTGTAACTAAAACTACAAAGTGAAGAGTAAAGAGCTAAACAGTATGTATGGTTTGAAAAAGATCAGTGTTGCTACTTAGTATTGGATTTTAACACAGGGGTTCTGTTTATTTTAGCAGTTTGTTACCATAGAAGTATAAACTGAAAGGTAGCAATGATGACTTAGTGTAATATGTTGTGTTAAATAAACTTGTCCTGTTAGGGCTGCATGCAAGGCTTTATTTACATTACAGTAAGCTGTTTTCTGCTGCATTTACGATTCAGCTATACAAATAAATTAAGGGATCTCATGACAGTAGGATTTACTTTCTCCTTGCAAACTAAAACACATTAATATTTTAAGCATATTTGAAGTGGATACATGACATTTTCTGTTGAAGCACCATCAAACCTACCATCTAAGAAAGGAAGTATATGTCAGTCTTCATATTTCTATATTTAAAGGATGCACAAATATTGAATACTGTGTTTAGGCTTGGTGCTGTTGCAAACAATATTGAATAACCCTTTACAATATATTTCTGTCCTGCAGTAACAGATGAACAGCCACAAAATGAAATAAATCAAAAGAGTCAGTACAATCACACGCAAAGTTCTGACTTTAATCTTCTATGTTGTACAAATGTACTCTTGGAAATCACTGGATTTGATTCAGCTTTGGTTGAGCCGAACATGCAGCTGAGTGAATGACTTGGTCTGTAATACTGGTGGTGGTGATAATAGATAAGCTATAAAGGAAAAACTGAGTCTGGACTTCTAGTCCCAGGATAATTTTGCGGGGCTGATAAGTTGGGGGGTGAGGGCAGGGAAGAAGTATTTCTGTTTAGATAAAGGAGCAGATGTTGTCTGCACTCCAGGTACAAAGGCCGTGGAACATCACAGTCCGCTCTGTTTTTAAATAATATTTTCATTAAGATACATACTTCCGACATTATACAGGTATTACTACTTCTGTGAACATCTGTTCCTTTAAAAAAAGTGTCAAGTGTAATTCAATTTCGTTTAAGAATAGTGCTGATAGAATTAATTTGAAATATCTTGATGTAAGTATTTGGAGGTAAGCTCTTCCTTTTTCTACCTTTTTCACTAAAAGCTGTTTGACAAAATGCAGGGTAACTTGTTCTTTTTGTAAACATTGCCTCCTGTGGTTGCTCAGCTTGATACAGTTCCCATTCATTAGGAGCTGTCAAACCAGGTCTCAGGAGGAGAGGGATGCTACTTTTGCACACAGCTGGCTGACTCCCTTCTTGTGCAGGACACTGTATGGCAAATTCTCCCTCACAGAAAATGATACAAACCTGGCTTCCATAGTGTTATTAAATATTCATACTTTTATCTCCAGTATACATGGGAGCACAAGAGAAATGCCATCTCTGCTGTGCTTAGCTGATTGTGCTGCGATCCACACTTGGCTTTTTGTGTAATTCCCAGCTGGACGTGATTCTCAGCTACAGCTTTATTATTTGTGCCTCTATCATGTGATGCCATTGGTTTTGGGGTCCTGTGTGCTTTTCATTCTGCTTTCAAAGAATTTTGTCCAGTGTTCAGGTTTGGTTTAATGTTTGTGGAAGGCAGACTTACCTGGAAAATTGTCTGAGAGAATTGCTGCTGAGTTGAAGCTTCATTAGAAAATACTATGATTTTGCCATTTCAGATGAAGGTAAGCTGTAATGGTTTGTGCAATGCGTCTGCAGCTCTGTAAGCTGTAATTCGAATATAAATTGATACTACCTGACCTTTCTTTGTAGTTTCTCTGTGGGTAGAAAATCCATCTGAAAGCAGAACTTGATACTTTATTGCTATTTGGTGAAAAGTAAATGATACTTTACTGCTATTTGGCAAAATATTAATGTACCTTGTAAGAAGGTTTCATGTATTTATCAGATAATGCTTACAGAAAGCTTTTAAACCGACAAGCATAAACGAGTAGAAGACTTTGAAAGAATAATGTAGAGAAGTTACTTTCTGGTACTGTCTGTGTGTCCATGGAGTCCTAGGACGGCCCATGTTCCAGGTCATCTCCGAAAGCCCAAGAGGGGTGTCTTTTGCCTTAGGATGTCTAAGATAATGCCAGGTGCTTGTGGTTAGGCAACAGAAATTGCTCCTACAGACATCTGTATATAGGTGTGGAAATCTCAGAATGGACCTTGTAGTAGGAGCTTGAAATTTTTGTTGCAGCATAAAGCAAGAATATTTTGGTTTTTCCTCTTAAAAGCCATCGCACAAGGTCAAGTTTGCTCTCAGTGTTTCTGAATGTGAATACGTTTTGTAGATGGATCACTAACATTTTTTCTTTATGTTTACCCCCACCTTGTCATGACAAAAATTTGGACTGCAGTTTGTGTCATCAGTGTGAAAACACTGAGAAACTGACGCAGGGCATCTCCCACCTAGTTCAGAATTCCCCTTACATACTTCGACACATATGTGTGTAAAGCTTTTTCTTTCACTGTTTAGCTAACAGTTTTATCCATTCAGAAGAATTAAAGGGGAAAAAAACCACCCAAACATCATTTCTCATTACTTCATTCAATCTCATTAGTATCAGTATTTAACTGTCAGTACTTGAATGATGGTGTATCACTACTGTCAGCATGAGGCTAGACAGTTCACCTGGATTTTTTTTACTTATAAAGTCACCTTTCCCGTTTCTCCTCAACTGATCATGTGAAACAGTTTTCAGGATGGTGTTGCATGTGGGTGCAATCATCCAAAAAATGCTAGGAGGAACTGTGGGTGGCTGCACTGCCAGCATCCTGCTTTTCGCCGCCTTTGAGGGCATGGGGTTGCTGGCTTCCCTGCTGTTACAGCTGGGATGCGTCAGAGTTAAGTGGCAAATGTCTGTAAATTTTAATGGGATTTGTCTGCCAGAATCTATTAGGCCACTTTTAAATATTTAAGCTATGATTGAATGTTTCTTAGAAAGGCACTTCCCCATAGTACTAATTTCTTATTGACTGAAAGAAAGTAGGTTTTCATTGCACTGGTTTTTGAAGCTGAAAGAATCAGGATTGACCTGAAGTATTTGTTCTACATAAAATATGAAATCATATAATTCTGAAGGGTGATTCTGTCTGGGTACTATATAGCAGTCTTTTCAAAATTGTTTTTTGTTGACATATCTGGTCTGTTCATGATGCTTTATTTTTTTAATCATATCAGGTGCCCTGGCATATTATTTTTATACCTCATATTTCACATAATACTAGGCTGAAGCATTTACCATAAATTTCTGATCTGATACAACAACATACACTCCTATCTCTATATTTCTTTTTTTTTCCTTTAAATTTATATTCTAGGAAATTGTAGGTTGCATTCAAGAAAGCTCTTCTGTTCATCCCCATGACCTCTGTAAACAGCTAGAAGATCGACTTTAATAGCTAGGTGCAAATCTAACCTTGCAATAACAGCAAGACCAATCAGCTTTAATCCGAGGTTTTTGGAAGGATGGCGAGGCACTGCAGTGTTAAACTATTAGCTCAGTGATGAGGGTGGTCATGGTAGATGTAATAAACTCTGATTCAACTAACATTTTTTTCTAACGACACTTGAACATGAAACTTCCCTGTCTGAAGAAAGTGCCCTGTTAACCAGGCTAGAAATAACTGAGAAATAAGGTTTGTTATGCTGCCCTGTATACAAAATGACACACTTGGTGGAGCGGGGACTAGAACCAGATGTTTCGTTTCCCAAGTGGCTAATCTAGCCACCAGACTAGAGAATTGTGTTTTCTCATTACCCCTCCCTAACTTCATTTACATAGTCTGTACACAGGAGAGGATTCCAGTTGGTCTGTAGCATTAGAAATTATCACACTGGCATATAAATTTCTAGAGGGTATAGTTGTACCATGCCTAATTCAAGTGCAGGAGGAAGTGATTAGCCAAAAGATGTTCTGGTAGGTCAGGCACCAGAACCTGCTCGGTTCATCATAAGAGACAAAGTGTTATTTTTATTTGCTTAATGTCAGGAATTCTTGTGCTCTTGGAGTTGCCTAAAAGGAACCAGCCGACCTTCAATTCCAGTCTGAACTGAAAAGAACATGAGGAAATGGCCTCCTGAGCTGCATTATGAGGAGCATTGCTTGCGGGTTGAGGGAGATGATCTTTCCCTTCTACTTGGCACTAGTGAAATCACATCAGCAGCACAGGGTTCAGTACTGGGCCTCCCAGTACAAGAGAGACATAGACGTGGAGCAAGTCCAGCACAGGGGCCACAAGAATGATTAAGGGACCTAGAGTATATCCTCTATAAGGAGAGGCTGAGAGATCTGGGACTTTTCAGCCTGGAGAAGGGTGAGGGGAATCTCATCAGTGTATGCAAATTGATGCCTCAGAGGCCTCTTCTGACTTCAGTTTTTCTGTAAAAGATATGTAGTTCTGTTATCTTTTCATTCACAGATACTCATTGACCATATCATATACCTAGGTTTCTTATTCAGCCAGATTAAGATATGAAATCTATTAAAAAAATAAAAAATAAAAAAAAGGACAAGCTCAAAATAACAAAACCAAACCCTGAAGAAAGTTAATAATGAAGTCTTCCTTACATTTGTAGGTGACAGAATCCAAACAGACTGATGATATTACATAAAGCATAAGAAACTTTCACAGTTTAGATAAACTCTGAGGAGTTGTTTGAAGTCAAGTTTCCTTAACAAATGCTTATTTTACCTTCTGTTTTCTTATACTTGCTTTTGGGATAGGGGATGACAGAACAGTCTGGCCTTTGATTCTGAAAACCATATGTGGGTGACTTGAAACATTATTTTCCTTATCTAGAGAGAGTAAATCTTGGGGGGGAGGGGAAAATAAAAAGAAAATCTTTGTGAGAAAAGGTGGAAAACGTGAAAGCAGTAGGCTCATTTCAGTGTTAGCTTGATGACTTTTGGGTCCCAGAAATCCGCAGCAGTGATGTGCAGCATGTGCAGATGTGGTCCTTGCTCCTGGCACACAATCACTGGGAATTCTGGTATGTAGTTTGAAGAGGGAAAGCTGTAGTGACTTTTCTTTTTTCCTGAATCCACTTATCTCCCTGTTGTGTCAGTAAAGTTGCAAGTATAAACAAGTCTTCAACAGAGAAAAATGTAAATTAGTTTTCATTAGTACATTCAAGGAAAGATTTTAATAGATTCTCTTTGAAAACTCAAGTGTAAATCGCATCTTGGTAAAATTCTGAGCCTCCCTTGTTCCAGTGTGATGTTGAGAATGTATTTCTGCTCTTGGCAGCAGTTTTCTGGTCTTTTGCATGTTCAGACCTCCACGGTCTGGTCTTCTGTGGTTCACTTAAAATGGAACTGGTATTGATGGAGGGGTCCTTGTTTACTTTCACCTGAAGCTGGATAGTGTCTCTTATGATTATAGGCTTTGCCTGGAAAATGACAGTTTATATATTTCCATGTGCTTTGATTCGATTGAAGTGGCTTGACCCCTCTGACTCCACAGGTTTTATCACTGTTCAAAACCAGGCTGTGCGTGTGTTAAAGGTCTGGGAATCATTCTTGTGTTTTCTTGATGGTTTACCTGGCATTTAACACATAGTGCTTGTCCCCATGCATGGTCACCTCAGTTGTGATGCGGATTAGCTTGCAGGACTGTGCAATGGACTATAATAAGGCATGGCTGGAGGCTAAGAATAGACATTTTAATAAAGCAATTTCCAGCCTCCATCACTTCTCTGCTCTGGATCACTGCCTGTACCCCTGGGCCTGGACACTTGAATGGGTGTGAGTGCTGTAGTGGCTGAGTGGCAAGCTTGGATTGGGTTGTGCCTGTGCTGCTGCTGGGGAAAAGGGCTATACAACCAGCATATGGAAACACAGACAATAGGTGTTGTGTGCCATAGGGAATCAAGCAAAGAAATACTATAGTTATTTCTGAATGGAGTTTGCAAGCTGTGTGTATATATTAACTCTGTGTGATCAACAACCGTATTTTTAAAAGTTATCATTTTAGTCATTTGTAGAAAATTGAAATGTCACAGTGTGGAGCCTTGGGTTTTCTGTGATTCTGAGTATGTTCCAACACCATCCTATGTAACCGAGCAATTATTTTTGCCTTTCACAATTGTATTTTCTATTCTTTCAGTGAATATTTCTGTACTTCAGAAAACAGGAGACCATGGGAGTCAGACCAACAACAGAGCAAGGTGCGAGTCCCAAACATCAGCTTCCAAATCAGCTTTTTAAAATCATAAAATCATAGAATAGAATAGTAAGGGTCGAGAAGAACCTTAAGATCACAAAGTTCCAACCCCCCTGCCACGGGCAGGGACACCTCACTCTAAACCATATCACCCAAGGTTCTGTCCAACCTGGCCTTTAACACTGCCAGGTATGGAACATTCACAACTTCCTTGGGCAACCTAGGAAAAAAAAAAAAAATCTCCTCCTTCTCCTTTTCTTGCTTTATTAAACAGAAACCTTTGCAATTTTTAGGGAACACAGCCCAGGCAAACTTGACATCATGACTCGCAGGCTGAGAAGTCAGTTTTGAAGACATACCTCAAAGGGGGTCAGTTAATCTTTGATTATGGTAGACAATGCTTGTAAATTTATTGATTCAATCTGTTAGCCAAATTACTAGCAAATAAGAGAGCATGTACTGAAATCTGAGTGGCAAGCTTTGTCACTTTAAAGTTTTTGATGACACTTAATATTAATTGTAAAAAGAAAAAGCTAAATCTTTACTTGTACTACATTCTAAAGGAAGAACATCCTTATGGTTTTTCTTCTACCTTCTTTCAATGAATCTGATCCTTCATTTATTGGCTGAATGCAAACCAATTGTGTCATTTTAATAGCTGTTCACAGGCAGCCTGGACAGCATAACTGCTGCCTATTTATGCTTGTTGCTTTCATTTCAGTCCTTTATGGTGATTATTTTTTCACCTAAAATTCATTTATGATAAACCTAACAAAAAACTGGTTTGTTGTTTTTTTGGGTTTTCTTTTATATTTTATCACAAGAAGTTTAGATATGGGCAGAGTAGTGCTTGTGTATATGGGGAAGAAAAGGAACACAGGTACTAAATTGAAGAAAATCAGGATTGATTGCCAACAAAGATATTTTTGTTAATCTTTTTTAATACCTGTATAAATTTAACAGTTAAAAAAAGTGTACACTAAAGAGCTGTAATATATGAGATAAATTAGTTGATTTTCATTGCCTCAATACTTATCAAAGTTTTACTTTGTAGTAATAGAAGTTAGTGGGCAATGGCTGAATAAGGAGCCTCAGCAAAGAGGAGAGCTTCTCTATGCCTGTATTATGTTAGTTTCTAATTATAATAAAATTAACAAAATCAGTAATACAGCAACATTTGAATTACTGAATTTTCTCTTTGATGATTAAGGGAATTGAAAATGATGGCCCTGTTTGACATCACTTTGAGTCAATTTCAGCTAATTTCATTTCAGTGTTTGAAAATAGTTTAAGACAATTCCATGTTTTCCTCGAAGTATCTTTTTTCTTGTTGATTTTCCTCCCTCCATGCTCTTGAGAGCTGTTTAATTATTTCCACTACAAAAATTATGCCTGAACATTTCTGCCACTTTTTTTAATGATAAATTTCAACTTTGCTAGAACATGTAGATTCAAAAATAAAAGTCAGTTTCAGCCTAACCTAATCCAAGATAGTTCCTTCTTTGAATATGTCCAGATAACTTTATTATGGTTCAACAAAATGGTTGATTATGGTTTCCTGAGATTTATTTCAACTTCGTTGAGCTGCATTTTCCCTAAAGAATGTTGCCTGATTTCAGTTAATTTTCAACAGCAGCTACTCCTGATCTTAATTTTCAGTTAGTCTAAAAATGGAAATGAAACAATTTATTTGAAATGTCAAGGAATATTTATTATTTCAATCAGAGAATTCAGGTTATTTAAATATTTCTAAACTGTCTTATTTCTGCTATACAATTTCCTGGGTTTTTTTTTCAACATACAAAAAATGTTACCACATTAGAATCAGGAACAGTAATGATTTATTCTGCAACCTTGAATAATTTTACAGTGGCATTCTGGCTAATTTCCTTTCTAACATTTCTTGTCCTGGTGAGCTGTTTTAAACATGTTTTAATTGTTTCTTCAGTGATTTTAGGCTTCCCTTAGCAATTGGTAATAACTTAGTTCTTAAAGTTGTTCACATGTATGTTTTACTGTCCCTAAGGAGAAAAAGCTGTGCAAAAAATATCCATTGTTAGTAAATCTTGGCTTTGATGTATCCTGAAAACCACAAAGAATTAGTGTCTGCAACTCATTGGTTCTCTGAAGGAAAGGATTCTTGGAGTTGCTTAACAGCTCTGTCCAGCTGTTGCTTTTCAAACCTTTGCTGCTGTTTATCCTTCAGCAAGGCTGCTTGGACTGTTTGTTAGGTGATACTGGAAGTGATCGTTGCACCAGTGGGGTTCATTGCTTGTCTGAAAACCAGGAAGCCAGGCAGCAGCAAACTTCTTTAATCCGTTTCTTTTCTGGAATAGGGGGCTCATGGAGTCTCTCCTCAGAGCATCGTGCAGCCTGACCCCTGAAATGCTTTGCCTTTACTTTACCTTCTCCCTGAAGTCACTTTCAGTTTCTCCTTTGGTATTGTTTATGAGCATGCAGATAATTTTTGAGTGAGTAATTCCATTAGCTTTGGTAGGCTAACATGAATATGTAAAGCTAGACGTACTTGAATACCTTATTGAATCAGGGACCAGATTTTTCATAATCTTCTCTTTTTTTTTTAATCTGAATGAGTGGGTCAGTCTCAGGAACCAGATGTCTTACTTTCAGAGCTCTGCACTTTGTCACTTGTGGTCAGCCCATACTTTCTTTTTTTTTAACCAACATTTATTTGATGTTCTTTCTTCCAGTCCACAGAAAATAATAAGATTCTTACTGTGTTAACAGCTCTTTTAAAGAAGGCATAAGTAATAAACCTGCCGAATGAACAATAGCTGTGTCTCAGCAGTACGGCTTTGGGAAGTTACAGAGCAATTTTAAATTTCCCTTGAGATAAAGACATCTAATTGTGAGGCTCTTCTTTGTAGGTGCACTTGCATAGCATGGTTAAATGATGATAAGTAGGCAAGGTATTTAACATGACTGCAATATGTTGTGCGTGCCAGGGCTCCTGGCATTGCTGGGAAATGACATTAGGCTGAGTTAAGTTTTGTGTAAAGTATTGAAGAAACTTTTTAAGCTTGCAGAGTTGAAAATTCTTATTGTATTTCCATGACCAAGGAGGTGTCTAAATTGTAAATAACAGAGAAATGTCCTATAAATGGTATTATTTCCAGTATTATGCAAATTACATGCTTCCTTTCATACTTTTCCAGAAATTTTCAGGTTTTCTATTAGCTTGTTAGCGTTTTGAGGAGGCATAAGTGTATTCTGGAATGAAGTACATGTTTTCATTTGCTAGGTGTTACATGAGGCCTGTACCCTGTTAACATTCAGGGTACAATCAATTATTTAAAATTATTCTTAATATTTACAGTTTTATGTATCAGGTTGGTTAGAAGCCGTTAAGAGTGAATTAATTGCCTGACTTGTGTAACCTTAGGTTCCATTAAGGCTGCCACAGGAAGCATAGCCAAGATATTTGTATTTACAAAAGGAAACATTCACTTTTTGTGAATGTTCTTTTTTTGAAGTTAGAACTTTTTTTTAAGTGAGTACAAAAATTGATTAATCTACAGTGGTGCAGTAGCCAGTGGTCCACTTCTAGTCTTTAATGTGTTTATTTTCACAGCACTATTGGGAGATCATAAATCCTAGTAGGACTCCAGCTGTAGCATAGATTTGAGTTACAGAGAACGCAGCAAAAACTTAAAGATTCATGGGTGCTTAAAACCCATCTCAAGAGAGAAATACTTTTGAAATCAAGAGCTACTTCATTAAGAACTACCATTTTATAACACTTTATTGTTTTTTCCTTCTCAGTTGTTAGGTGGCAAAAACTTAAGACAGAAGTCTTAAGTTGATAAAGCAAGTTGGAAAAGAAAGGAAAAAGAAATGGAAACTTCTGAATACCTACTAGGAGTAATTGCAGGGTATTTTCTGAATTCAAGTTTGTAAGCAATTCAGTGAAAGTTGTGATGCATATTATATTGTATTAGATTCTTAATTGAGATACGGTTTTTATACCAGGTCTTAAAAAAAACCAAGGTTGCAGTGGTAATATACTTAAGTATGTAAGTCTGTAATCTTACAAGTCTGACAAAATTAATGTTCCAAAAGCTCCTACTGAGTAAACTTTAATTGTATTCCAACTACTTCCATTACAACTTTTGATTAATTTATCACTGTTTCTGTTGTTGCCTGGCAAATTCATAATACCTGTATTTTTTTTGTTGTTTAGTCATTTACGTTGTTCAATATTTGTGCAGTAGCTTTTCTCTTATGCCCTTTCTGAATGCATGCCATTAGTTCACAAAATGTTATGATATATTCTTGCTTTATGTATAACCTATACAATTTTTATTTGTATTTGGAATTCTAATAACCTTGTAATTGTCCTTTTTGTTGTCGTTTGGGACTTTTGCTGAAAGAATGTATTCATATACTGAATTTTCTGTTTTTAAAATTCATGTCCAAATCCATTATGAGGCAGAATTAAAATGATTTTGGCAGTTTTAGTCTTTTCTTGATTTTTCTGTCCCATCATAATGCATGATGCAGAATAATTTTCCTTTCTGCTTCAGTTGGTTTGAGTGTCAGGGAGACTGCAAATCAAAGCTGAAGTACATAAAAGCTTGCTCAGCACTTCACTACCATTAGCCATACCACATTAAATTTATCTTAATATATTTCGTGAGATCACTTAAAGTGAAAAGGAAACATTAAGCTAAACTCTTCATGAGCAGAAGCACAGGCACAAATCATCCCATTTTTATGCCATCATATAAATACCCGAAACTATGAAAACCAGCATTTTCACCAACCTTTTCTGTTTCCAATAAGTATTCATCTTTTTGGACTGGATCCTTGAATTATAGCATTAAACTTGATAGCTCATTTTGGTCCTTACATGGCCTGTTAATGATTACATTGTTTCACATTTGTTCATGCTATTCATGACTTAAATTATGAGTGTAAAATATAGATACATTCTTACAATACAAAATATACTTAACATTACTGAATCTGCTTTGCAATGCAGTCTTATTTGGATGCCATCATTTTCATTAAATATAAAATGATTAGTCTGTGTTGGAAATTTATTTAGTTTCACAGCTTTATTATAGAATCGTAGAATCATAGAATAGTAAGGATTGGAAAGGACCTCAAGATCATCGAGTTCCAACCCCCCTGCCATGGGCAGGGACACCTCCCACTAAACCATGCCATCCAAGGCTATGTCCAACCCCACCTTGAACGCCGCCAGGGATGAAGCATCCACAACCTCCCTGGGCAACCCATTCCAGGGCCTCACCACCCTTACAGTAAAGAATTTCTTCCTCAGATCCAATCTAAACTTCCCCTGTTTAAGTTTGAACCCATTACCCCTTGTCCTCTCACCACAGTCCCTCATGAAGAGTCCCTCCCCAGCATCCCTATAGGCCCCCTTCAGGTATTGGAAGGCTGCTATGAGGTCTCCACGCAGCCTTCTCTTCTCCAGGCTGAACAGCCCCAACTTTGTCAGCCTGTCTTCATACGAGAGGTGCTCCAGTCCCCTGATCATCCTCGTGGCCCTCCTCTGCACTTGTTCTAACACTTCTATGTCCTTTTTATGTTGAGGACACCAGAACTGCACACGGTACTCCAAGTGAGGTCTCACGAGAGCAGAGTAAAGGGGCAGGAGCACCTCCCTCGACCTGCTGGTCACGCTCCTTTTGATGCAGCCCAGGATACGGTTGGCCTTCTGGGCTGCAAGCGCACACTGCTGGCTCATGTTCATTTTTTCATCAACCCACACCCCCAAGTCCTTCTCCACAGGCCTGCTCTGAATCTCCTCCCCGCCCAATCTGTAGCTGTGCCTGGCATTGCTCCCACCCAGGTGGAGGACTTTGCACTTAGCATGGTTAAACTTCATTAGGTTGGCATCAGCCCACCTCACAAGCGTGTCAAGGTCCCTCTGGATGGCATTCCTTCCCTCCAACTTATCAACCGAACCACACAGCTTGGTGTCATCGGCAAACTTGCTGAGGGCGCACTCAATCCCACTGTCCATGTCACCCACAAAGATGTTGAACAAGACCGGTCCCAACACCGATCCCTGAGGGACACCACTCGTTACTAGTCTCCAGCTGGACACCGAGCCACTGAGCACTACTCTTTGCGTGCGGCCATCCAGCCAGTTCTTTATCCACCGAGTGGTCCACCTATCAAATTGATGTCTCTCCAACTTAGAGAGAAGGATGTTGTGTGAGACTGTGTCAAAGGCTTTACACAAGTCCAGGTAGATGACATCAACTGCTCTGCCTGCCCCTGTCCATCAGTTCCGTAGCCCCTTCATAGAAGGTCACCAGATTGGTCAGGCAGGATTTCCCCTTAGTGAAGCCATGCTGGCTGTCCCCAAGCACCTTGTTGGTTTTCATGTGCCTCAGCATGCCTTCCAGGAGAATCCGCTCCAAGATCTTGCCAGGCACAGAGGTGAGACTGACTGGTCTGTAATTCCCTGGCTCATCCATTTTTCCCTTCTTAAAAATGGGGGTTATATTTCCCTTTTCCCAGTTGTCGGGAACTTCACCTGACTGCCATGATTTTTCAAATATGATGGACAGTGGCTTAGCAGCTTCATTTGCCAGCTCCTTCAGGACCTGCGGATGGATTTCATCTGGTCCCATGGACTTGTATACATTCAGGTTCCTAAGGTGGTCCCGAACAAGATCCTCCCCCACAGTGGGCCCAGGGTCCCCACCCTCACCGTCCCTGCGTCTGCCTTCCAAGACTTGGGTGGTGTGGTCAGAGCATTTGCCCGTAAAGACTGAGGCAAAGAAGTCATTAAGAACCTCAGCCTTCTCCAAATCCAGGGTAGCCAGTTCTCCCGATAGCTTCTGGAGAGGGCCCACGGTGTCCCTAACCTGTCTTTTATTGGCGATGTACCTATAAAATCCCTTCCTGTTATCCTTAACATCCCTAGCCAAGTTTAATTCTAAGTGGGCCTTAGCTTTCCTAACCTGGTCCCTAGCTTCCCGGACAACATTCCTGTATTCTTCCCAGGCCACCTGACCTTGCTTCCACCTTTTATAAGCCTCTTTTTTCCTTCGAATTTTGCGCAGCAGCTCCTTATCCATCCAAGGAGGTCTCCTGGCCCTCCTGCTGAACTTCCTTCTAGTTGGGATGCATCGCTCCTGAGCTTGCAGCAGGTGAGCCTTGAATATCAACCAACAGTTTTGGACCCCCTGCCCTCTAGGGCTGTATCCCATGGAACCTTACTGAGCAGGTTCCTGAAGAGGCCAAAGTCTGCTCTCTTGAAGTCCAGAGCAGTGAACTTGCTGCACACTCTTCTCACTGTCCTGAGGATCTCAAACTCGACCATCTCATGATCGCTGCAATCAAGGCTGCCCTGGAGCATCACATTCCCAACCAGCCCTTCCCTGTTGGTGAGGACGAGGTCAAGCATGGCACCTCTCCTTGTCGACTCCTCTATTACTTGCAGAAGGAAGTTGTCTTCCAGGCAATCGAGGAACCTTCTGGATTGGTTGTGCCGGGCCGTTTCTCTGTAATGAACCAGTTAATTGTGGCTTGTGTTACCTGAACTCACAAAGCAAAACAGATCAACCTTTTGTCAGTGAGTAATCCTGGTGCTTTCTTGCTATTGTACTTATAACATTGTCTTCTAGTGATATGAAACATAATTACGGGTATCAGGAAATGTTGATGCCCACTTCAGTTGTTAATGATGATAGAAGTTTTGATAATATTCATATAAGAGAGAAATATCTACAAAGAGAGAAATTAAAGAGCCAAAAGGGTAGATGGTATCCTCTGTGTCCTTCCTGGAAGAGTAGTTGATTCCTGTTCCCACATGTGGTAAGCTAATCACTAAAGGAGGAAATGTTATAAACAGTGTGAGAATGTAAATTGCACCACTTGTCTTCCCAGTTAAAATACACAGGATGGAAGTGACACCTATGCAGAGGACACACTTTTAAAAGCTTCTCTGTTTTATCTCAGGTGGCGGCAACAGATCAGGGGGGTTTGCTCTTGTGTGTATGTTCTCTAGCTTCTGTGCCCTGCCTTTTTTCAGCCTGCCAGATTTATCCCTCTTGGTCGTATGGGCTACAGTCCATGACTTCTCATGCCATTCTCTCTCTTCTGGTTGAAGTGTGGATTTGGGATTGTTGTTTGGGAGGGAAGGCATTGCATTAAGATTTTTCCCCCATCCCTAGTAAATATGGGAGACTGCCCATGCAATTTCAGTAGTAGTAAAGCACTATTTTATCTTCTCCTGTGATGTAAGTTACTAAAGATTTCTATTGCCATTGCATCCCAAATTATGCTTTTGTTGATCCAAATAGGTATATTTGTAAGACTAAATAGAAATTACATGTTATTTTCTTCACAATGAAATTTAATCAGTGACAGATATGTTTCTCTGACAAAGGTCCAGTGCCATCAGAAGAATGATCTAAATGGATGACTATAGGTGGTTATCAATGTTATGGCCATTATTATAGTGTTAGGCAAGAAGAGTGGTGTTAAATGGCTTTCTGGTCAAAAACTTTATTTTCTGGTTATGTTTTTCGCATATGACTAAATGGGGTGCTTGAGAGGGCAGCTGCTGTGACTGGCAACCTTAGCCTTTCATTAACAAGACTTTCAACAGTTTTCCTTGCTGATTTTGCTTTCAATAAGAAAGAAAAATATTCACGTTTGCATTGAAGTTGGCAGCTATGATTATTATTTTAACTTAGTATGTCTAAGAACAAGTAAAGGTTAATCTGTGACTCAGTAACTCATTTCTCTTATAATAAAAGGCGGTTTATGGTCATTCATGGAATTATGGGGAATATTTTATGATAAAGCTGATCAAAAAACAAATCACTGATTCTGTGTGGACTGTATTTTAAATGCATATTTATTATTCTAACATTATGCAAAGAAGGAAGGCCTGTTGTATGCTATGCACTTGATCCTTTTCCCTTCCCCCATCTACAACCAAGCTCTTGTCTCTTTAAGGAAGCCATTGATAATTTAGAGGAGCTTTTATAAAGGTAATGCGAATAGCTGTCTTTTGGGTTACAAAAAAAGAAACAAAAAAGGAAGGATGTGTTAAGAAAACTGCCACAGATTAAGTAATTGTTGTCTTTTTATAAAATAATTCTGTAACATGGGCTCGGTTCCTTCCTCTGCCTGAAAGATACTTCCTCCCTGGGATGGTGCAGTGACTGTGAGACTGTAGGAAATGTAGGTGTTTTTAAAAGCTGATTACAGTTGGCTGTCCTCTTAATTTATGCAGGTCATGCTGTTCCCATTACTGCACCCTTTGCAAAGCTGTGGGGGAGGGGTTTGGATACACAAGTTGAAGGAGTGGTTCCAAGGACGTTTGGGCAGGTGTCTCTTGTCTTCCATGAGTGGAGCCTGGATGCTCACAGAGGGTGGTGTCTTCATCCCTCCTTCCCATGTTACATGAGAGGTGTGTAGGTGGTTGGCAGGTAGCTCCTCTCCAGTTTCTTCCACCCTGTGATCACTTTGCATGCCCCTCCAGATACTTTTTCCCTCCCTCACCCTTTTTCCTCTCACTGTTCTCAGCCCTTTAATCTTTTCTTCTTACCTGTCCGAGTTTGCAGTTTTTTAGTTTGGCTTTTGTTTGAATTTTTTCTTTTTTTTTCCCATTTGGAGGACTGCTTGGTTTTAATTATAGTCTGGCTTAAGTTCAGCCAGACCCTAGTTCAGTTTTTTGGCTGCCAGGGGTTCCTGACAACCCCTAGCAGCCAAAAAACTGAACTAGGGTTCCTCTCAACCCCTAGCAGAGATAGGGCTGACAGTCCCCTGTTTGCAAGCCTGCAGGTCATCTCTGTGTGCTGGGGATCTGCCCTGCCCCTGCCTGGAGGTCAGTGCTTTTCAGATCCTAGGGCTTATACACTGAGTTTGCTTTAAAGGTGTTCAAAGTCAGGGCTGCATTCCCGAGTTTGTGCGTTTGAAAGGCATAACCTGTATTTGTCAATCTTAAGAAATACTGCTTGGTTTGCCGGGCTATGTTTTGGTAATAAACAGCGCCATACTTGAAACACTGCAGCTCGCATGCATTCTGGTGAAACAGGATAGATATCTCTGCAAAGTGGCTAAATATCATGGGGTTTTGTGCGCCTGAGTCTGTGGGAGGGACTTGCTGTAAACCATACAGATTAATTCATCTTGCAGTCAAAGTTGAGAAAAAGTATCCTTAGTTGGGCAGGTACCCTGAATTATTACTACTATTGTTATTGTTTAGAATAAATTATTACACATTCTCAGTTCAAACCTGCAGTTTCAGAATTGTTCTGGCAACAACACTGTGGTAAATAGTGCCTAGGAAAAAATGGCCCAAGTGATAAAGGCAACTGATTGTCAGAAACTTACAAAGGGAAAAAAAAAAAAGGAAACATATTATTTAGACTAAAATAATATAAATTTGGACTGCAGCTTGTGGGTATGTTCCTTCAGACAGCTGGGGCGGACGCAGTATTTTATTCTGAAAGAGTAAGAATTGTGGCAGTAAGAACTGCCAGAAATGGGAACAGTTACATTTTTCTTTTCCCCAGAAAAAGAGAAAGCCAAATTCTTCCTGCTCTCCTGGTCAAATGGCTTTCTTTTACTTCAAACTGGATTTTTAACATATAAATGATGCTAGAATGCATGCAATATTTATGTATAATACCAGAACTGATTGCCTTGTTTTAAGAATTTTCACCAGTAAGAGATGTATGTGATAGTCCACAATGGATTTAAATGCATGAATCTGTGCCATACTGTAAGTGTATATAGTATGTGAAACCAGGTGCAAATATGATATGCATCTCTGCATTTGTAACTGTTAGAATGCTGCATGGGCATATATGAAAATGAAGTTAGGTCAGAAGTATTATGGTATTAGTAGAAACTGTCTGTGAGCTTAAGTCTGAATGTAGACACATTAATCATTTGTGGTTTCTTATTCTGCGCACATTGCACTTGAAGAGATTAGGCTTGAAGTTATGTTTCACCTACACTGTCTGTAATAACATTATTTGCATTCCCTTCATCAGGGGACTTATTTCAGAAAATGTTAGTTCTTAGATGTTTTTTCAAAGCGTGTTGATCGCTCTTTGTTGTTCTGAAAATACAAATGGACGTGGTGCTTATTTAGGTGATGTTACATTTTGGTTGGGTTTTGTTGGTTTAGTTTTTTTTGTTGTTGTTGTTGTTGTTGTTTTTTCCAAGACAAGAAATTAAAGAAGTGTCACTCAAAAACATGTTCTTCGTGTTTTTTTATCCACAACAATAAGCACCAAGCATTTAAATATACTGCAGCTCTTTAGTTAATTTTCCAATTTTTTATCCCCCCCTCCCCCCCCTTCTCAAATGTGTTTTTCTGGGAAAGGGCTAATGGTTGTCTCATTTTACCCTAGGACCATCCGCATGCTTATCCCTTTGAACTGTTTTCCACATCGTCATGTCTAAAAAATACCTTTCACTTTGAATAGTTTATTTTGTGTGGTGTTCCTTCCCTCCCCACCAATCTTATTCCCTTTTTAGATGTCCTTTAGCAGTGATGCTGAGACTAGTACTTGGGGGAGGGGGGCGTGTGTACCCATTATTATACTTTTGGCAGGTGTTTCAGTCTCTTGTTCTGGCCACCAAAGAGATTGGAGTTTATAGTTGGTGAAAATCTTGTCAAAATGGAAACATTCTTGCCAAACATCCATGCTAACAAATGGGTATTTTTTGTTAGAAAGACTTTAACTTATTATGATTGACAGCTGTCTTTTTTTATTCTTACTCCTGTGTCTTTGAGTGCTGTAGAAAGGAGTGGCACAATACTAAAAGGAGTTGGTTTACCTTTTGTTTCCTTTCTATGATTACAGTCAGTATCTTGGCACATAAATGTAGCTGAATTTCATTTGCAAGGTGGGTATATGGTCAAGGAAAGATGTAATGCACTCTGTAAAGTGTGTGATGTAATTTTTTTAGTTTTATTGTGCATCCGCTTCACCATTTCCAAAGGTTTTATCTTCCAAGTACTCTTTTGAAAGAGGTTTATTTGACTCAACTATATTTATCTCCAAACTTGACTAAGTTATGTAATTTAATCAGATGATACTCAACTCTTCTTAGGTTTCTTTCTTGTACAAGTTAACTTTGTCTTCATTTTTTAAATCAGATGCCAGGAAGAAGTAGGATCTCTGAGGAAGACGGTTTCCAAGTGCAGTTTGGTACTTTTTACTTCAAATTCTTAGCTAAGATACTCTCTGAATTTTTTTTTTTTGTTTTGTTTTAGTATGTTGACACTTGGGGGGGGAACGGGAACCACAAAAAAGATGCCTCGTTGCAGTTTGCTAGCGCACCCCTAACAACTGTGAAACTGTGGGCTGTTTGAAATAAGACTTGTGAGAAGTGCCATGTGGTGAATGAGGAGCTGAGTGAACTCTGTCTCATCCTCCATCTGGAGAAGCAGCATCCTGCTACCCAGTCAGTGCCTGTAAACTGGACGTCTCTCAGGGGGACGGCCTGAAATAAGCTGCTTTGTATTCTGCTGGGAGCTGGAGAAGGGGGAAGGAGCTGGGGGCCTGGCTGTTTCCTTCCTCAGCAGCTTCCTGCAAGAGTTCAAAACTTTCTGTTCCTGTATATGCGAAGTGTTATTGCCGGCCCACTCCTGTGGAACACAAATGTGCAAACAGTAATCCTGAAAATAGTACGTCTGCTTCTGCGCAGTAGGGTTCTTTTGGTTTGTTTTAAGAAACTTCTACTTTCTCTTTGTGCTTCTCTGTAGTGCTGTGCACAGTGGCACTGACTTCCGCAAGTTAAAATGGGCAATGGCCCCCTCATGTTCTACTTCATTTGTATGTAATGTCTCATTAATTAAATTTCCTAGTGAAATTTCATTCCAGATATGACTTGAAAACATATTTCTTCTTTGCCTTTCATCTTAATACTTCTTCCTAGCTTTGACATATTATTTAATTCTGTGATTGTATTGTTTAATACCTAAGATCATGCTGGACTATAGTTTCTGAAAACCCCACTGTATAGACATGCACCCTTTTTAAAGCTGGTTAGAAATTTTCTGAAAGCAGGTAAGCAGCAAATGCCTTTTGAAAGTGGAAATTGAGCCTAAAAGAATTATTTTAAATATCTGTATTGAGAGAATTTTGCCAGTTAGAAGGGAGGAGTCTGATGAGAACCCGACAGCGTCAGTATCTGTGGCATTCTTCAGGTAGACAAAAACAAAGCTTAGGGGAAAAATAAAAGGGAACGGGCAAGGAGGAGAGGAAGAAGCATGCATAATTTTATTATTGAATATTCAGTAAAGACAAAGAGAAAAAGAAATTGCCATTTCTCACTCCTTGCTGCTGGTTCCTTAGAAATACCATAAAACCAATGAGAAATTCATGATTCTGATTCCACAGATTTGGGTCCTACACAGGGAGAAGCTCAAGTGGCACTAAGAGTTTAATTTTGTGTATGCAATGCAAATCACACATGAAAAAGAAGATAGATGTAAACACTGTTAAATAAAGATTAGCATTTATCACTGAGCCCATACAGCGGAAAGCAGCATTTGCCTGATCCCTCTGGGATCAATGGTGAGTGCCATTTTAAAGCAGTGGCAAAATAGCAGTTTAGTTCTATGACTCTCCAAGCCACAGCATGGTGTCCAGGAGGAGTTACGGCTACAGCTGGCTGAATTTAATTCATAAAGTTACTGTGTATCAGAACAGATCAGTGTTCATTGCAAATAAGTCCCTTGCTTCTGGAAAATTCTAGCAAATGTTAATTTTTTTATTTATCCAGGATATCTTTTGTCTTGGTTGTCTTTAGGACATTAGGACTAAAGAAAAATAATTTACAGTACCACCTTAGAGTCACAGGAAGACACACCTGACTTTCTCAAAGGCAGGTAGTAAAATACTGTTGTTATTGTCCTCTTCCCTCAAAGATTACTTTTCTGCAATGCTTCTGTTACATTCACATGCACTGTGTTCTGCCAGGTGAAAATAATTGAGTTAACCTTGACTAATCATTGTAGCCTTGTCAGCTGTGTGTTCTTCTCAGATTAAGTGCTGCAGCTCAGCAGTGCTAATTGGGAGTGTTTCACTAATACTGACTGAACTGCCTTCTTCACGTTAGTGACCTGGCACTTTGGATTTAACTCAGTTTTGGTGAGTCTGGACCTTTGGATTTCTGTACAGTTCAGAATATTGTCCACTTACCATTTTGTGGTAAACAAATAAACATTCACAATCATGCTCTCTATTTTCTTTTTTGATATCATTAAGCGTATGCCCATATACATTGGTGGGTTTGTGAAAGATGCAACAGTATTGTGTGCTTGAAAGTAAACTAAACAAAACCCCCTTAGTAATTATACCTTTACTAGGTTTCTTATTTTGTGTTTCTTGCTATCTACTTGAAATCCTGACATAGAATGTTATCTTTCTAACCAGTATGAGAAACAGCCCAGGGGCTGTCAGTCAAATGAGATTCCTTAATCTGATAGAAGAGATTAACAAGGAAAATTCAAATAGTAGTTCTACACGTTGCATCTTCTAGGAAATGTGTTGTTATGTATTTGACTGGATGAAGATACATTTTTTGACATTGTATGGAATTCTTAATATATTTACATTGTGCTCATCCTGGATTTGTGATCTAGGACCTGAGCCAAGACATCAAAGACTAACCCTATCCTTCGCAGGATGATCCATAACACTGTGAAAGTGTAGCTTGTATTTTAAGCGGCTTTAGGCCAACTTCCTTAGAAAAGCAGACTAAAAAGTTGAACTTCGGAGTTTGTTTTTTGTTGTGTTTTTTTTTTTTTTCTTCTAGGTTTGTTTCAATATTTCAGTAATTTGCTATTGTTGTAAATTTTTCTGTGCAGGTGCAAAGTTAACTCCTTCAGGATTCTTAGTTGTGTTTTAGGTTTAGCCATAACTTCAGATGAGAAACCCATCTTTCGATTCTCAAAACTTGTTTCATTTTAGACCTGAACATTTAGAAAAGTTGCTAGACACTTCCTGCTGGCAGGATTTAACATGCTGCAGCTCAGGAAAACACAGTCAGGACTTATCTACCTAGTAATCTGCTGTTCAGATACTGAAAAAGTTCCCTACTTAAAAATTAGCATGTGGCTTATTTACGTACTACATGACACCACTGTGGTGCCATAAAGTGGCATTCTATGTCTCGCAATTAGCAGCATATCTCTTAGAATTGGCATGTGCTTCAGACAATGTAGGCTGCCTAATAATGGCTAGTCAGCATGCCAGTTGTGGGGATTGTAAATCAGATACTCTGGTAATCTTCTTGTGCTGTCAAATTACAGGGTCAGAGAATGCTTTTTCTTGGAATCTCCTTCTCTGTCATGGTCCAAAGTGGTTGGGGGCAGCCTCTCTGAAGGAACAGAAGGAAAAGCTGCTGACTGTTTGTATTATGGCATTTTAGTGGGCAAAGGACACTCTCTGAATGTGAAGCAAAATATAGGTTAGGTAAACTGGAGACATTAGAAAAGGATATTTTACATGTCTTTTCAATGTACTGAAGAATGAGGAAGAGTATATTCTAGCTGGACAGCAATTAGAAGTAAAAGGGAGACTTAAAGCAAGATAGGGTTTTTTTTCGTAAAAGGAGTAGGGAGGCTTGGTAACACTCATTCTCAAACCAAAGAATCCTTCATTTTAAGATTGTCTGGGGGAAACATTGATAACTGTTGTGCTGTGTATGCAGGGGCCTAGTAACGGTACTCTCTCATCATCCACTGGGAAGGTATAATGATGAAGACCCTTGTAGCTTAATCCAAACCATAAAAAGGATGGTAGATCATAAGCCTGTCTTTCCAAATGCTGTATTAAGGGCCCACTAATCTGTGGCATGTAGCTTTATCTAACGGTTCTGCTCATCAATGCAAATCTTTATATGGTTTCAGTGCTTCATCATTTTAGGCACTAGCTTCTGCCTCTCTTTGATGCAGCCAGATAATTTGAATTATACCATTAGAAGGAGAAAATGTTTTTATCCCAAAACCTCTTGCCAATCAGCATCTATCACCCTTCTACACTACTACTGTTCTGCCTGACATTTCTGTATGTATTTCTTCTGAGTCTCTTTAACTTTCTACCTTCAGAATGGCTTAGCACTTAATTAAGCTAGCTGGCTGCATATAAACAGAACCATCGATGACGGACAGCATCTATACTGAAGTTAAAAATATTTTTACCATAGCTCAGTAAAGCAGCTACTTAAGATCACGTTAAGTGTAAGGGGAATGTGGGTGGGAAGGACTGTGGAAACTGAGCTGGCTAACAGGATGGAATGAAATCATTGTCCCTCTTCAGAGGAGAACAGATCCTGTAAAGACTATCATTTGGGACAATTTAAGAAATTTTTGCAATGGATTTCTTTTGGAGAGGAAGGGAGAAATTCTTGCATAACTTTAAGCAGATGTATATTATTAAAAGGGCCAAAGTGCTGAAATACCCAACTGAATCAGGAAAAAGTTATGTTTAAAATCAGGCTTGACATTGTCCAGTGGATGTACTTCAGCAAGCTTCACCTTCTTGAGGTCAGTTCTGGTGAAGTTAAATTTAGCTTTAGTTCTGCCCTTGTCACATAGAGCAACATTCCTTGATCAATGCAGAGAGGGCTGGACCAGTGTGGAAGTGACTCTTCAAAACAAAATTCACAGTTTCTTTGCATGGCTTTGTTATAGAGCTATTGTCAAAGGCTGTTTTTTTTGTAGCTGTTGTTTGTTTGTGATTTGGTTTTGCTTTGGGTTTTTTGCGTGTGGTTTGTTTGTTTTTTTTTTTTTTTTTATTTATTTATTTTATTTTTTATTTTTTTTTTTAGTATATCTATGGCAATTAACATCAGAAAACTTGAAAAGTTCTGATGTGGAAGGGTCTTCATTTATTGTGGTATGGTGGATAGCAGGATCTGTGTTATGTGCTCACCTGAGAGAGATCTGAAGTCCTAAAGATCATGAGATATTGGTAAAATTATTTTAATGAGTGGGAAAGAAAAACAGGAAAAAATACTACTTGTAGTGTTTCTGTCAATTTTCCTAAAGCAGCAGTACTTTATTCCCACATAAGTACTCTTAAAAGGCTCTTCTGTCTTTAAAATAACATTTATTTTTAAAAGAATGTTAAATATTAGACTTTTGTTAATGCACGGCCTATTTTCCATCTACTTGTTATAGTAAACTACTGTAGTAATGCTGTTTAGTGTTTAGCCTTTACTCTGCTTGAATTAATATAACTACTTTGAAAGGCTTGATAATTGAGTCCTTTCTTCCAAATTGCAGTTCAGACAAAAATGGTTCATAAATCTTAATGCCATGAATGTGACGGCGATTGTTCATGGGCCAGGACAATTAGGAATAGTTTATTTTCCAAGAATCTGCCCTGTGTATCCAGTTAAACTCATTCTCTATGGAATTTAAATGCTTCTAGGAGACCTGTATGCCAAAAGAAGGCAATCCTTTAATTGTTGGTGAGGAAACAGAAAGATCATTGAATTATCACCCTAACTGTTGTTGTCTACAGAAGAGTGCTTTGCTCTGATTAATAGTGTCAAGTTGAACATTAGTTGCAATATTACCAATTCCATGAAACAGCAATTCTGGCAGGTTGGCAAAGCTGAAAAGTTATTATAAAGTTAAGAAAAAAACAAGTTTAAAGGACAGGGGAAACTCATCTACATGCAACTTTGAGGTTTGATCCTGTTTCCCTGTGGGAGTTTTCAAAGACAGTGGCCTTGGGGCTGACTTGCTTAACCCTCAGTCTTTGTCAGCTCTGCTTGGGGCTTTTTTGTTTTGTTTATATCTCCTCAAGTAACAATATTTTGGCTTTACAAAATAAGTTGGCTTAAGGGAATTAGTTATATTTCAAAACTTGTTTAGTAACTAGCAACTTTTCTGAGAATCAAGGCTCTAAGGAGCTGTCTTTGAAATTTGGCAGCTTACCTAGATTGACAAATAGTAATTTCCAGATGCTATGCTTCACGGATAGTAGAGCAGATTGTTTACATAATTTATAAAATCTATTAACAGGTAAAAAGCCAAAAGCTGCCCATATCCACATTATATATTTGAATTTATATAAATTTTAATCTCAATAAATAAAAATTGAATTTCTAATGACTCTTGGATATTATTCTTGTCATTAGAGATGTGCTTTTGGTCCCAGGCCTTTTCTTGTTCCACAAAACCAGTCATGTGGCAGGATTTTGGCATGGTGTTTTCAGGTTTTCTTCTCTGCACAGAGAAGTGGTTTATCGTTAGAAGCCAATGGACACCATGGCAGGTGTCTAACTCCTCTTCAAATGTGACTAACAGAAAATAAATAATACAGCTGGTTTTAGCCTATGTAAGTAAGTTTCTTTAGAGAACAAAAGAACATCTATTGATTCATGCATGGCTTTAGCATTTGTCTTTTAATGAAAAAATATTTTTGTTCTGCTTCAATATTTCAGTGCTTTTATTCATCACTGGCTGCATACACAGTAGTGTTTGTTTCTGATCAGTGGTGTGGCTTCAATGCAAATTCCCTATTGATCCTTACTTACTGCCTACTTAAGTACATGTTGCTTCATTACCTGGTTTTGACAAGCATGAACTGGCTTATTCTCAGAGGAAATTAAACCAGGAGTCCCATTTCAGTGGACCAATGGAGTTTATCCTGGTCACTTTCCTACCTAGGCTAATTACATGATTTGGATTGTAAAATTATTTGAAACCTTAAATCTGGCTTATCGTAATTTTTAAGGCGGGTAGGTAGGTAAAATAGCATAGTGAATTGAGCTTCAGAATGCTTTAGAGTTTTCTTTTGTCCACCCTTGGTAGTTTGTTTTTAAATTAATTGTTGGGGTGTCTGTGTGGGGGTATGTGTGTGTGTGTTTTGTTTTGTGTGGGTTTTTTTTTGTTTTGTTTTGCCTTTTTTTTTTTTTTTTTTTTTTCCCCAATTTGGCAGTTTTATCTTTTGATTCTTACAGCATTTTCCTAGTGCTGAGTTTTGAGGTATCCTGTCTACGTGGAAAGCAGTTGTAAAGAGAATAAAGTTTTCTTTAATATTCACAGTGGTACAGGCAACTATTTATAATTTTTATATATATGTAATTAATGGGTTGTTGAAACTATTCTAAAGGAAAATTATCTTTTTTTAATGATGTATTTTGAAAATTGGAAACTTAAGTTTCAATTTATATTGGTTCAGAAATGACAAATGTATTTAGTCGTTTTTGTTAGTCATAGAATCCTAGAATAGTTAGGGCTGGAAAGGACCTTAAGATCATCGAGTTCCAACCCTCCCCTGCCATGGGCAGGGACACCTCACACTAAACTGTCACCCAAGGCTCTGTCCAACCTGGCCTTGAGCACCGCCAGACACGGAGCATTCACAACGTCCCTGAGCAGCCCATTCCAGTGCCTCACCAACCTTACAGTAAAGAATTTCTTCCTCATATCCAGTCTAAACTTCCCCTGTTTAAGTTTAAACCCATTACCCCTTGTCCTATCACTACACTCCCTAATGAAGAGTCTCTCCCCAGCATCCTTATAAGCCCCCTTCAGATACTGGAAGGCTGCTATGAGGTCTCCATGCAGCCTTCTCTTCTCCAGGCTGAACAGCCCCAACTTTATCAGCCTGTCTTCATACGAGAGGTGCTGCAGTCCCCTGACCATCTACATGGCTCTCCTCTGGACTTGTTCCAGTAGTTCCATGTCCTTTTTATGTTGAGGACACCAGAACTGCACACAATACTCCAAGTGAGGTCTCACAAGAGCAGAGTAGAGGTGCAGGGTCACCTGCTTCGACACAAGTCCAGGTAGATGACATCAACTGCTCTATCCCTGTCCATCAGGTCCGTAGCCCCATAATGGAAGACCACCAAATTGGTCAGGCAGAATTTCCCCTTAGTGAAGCCATGCTGGCTGTCACCAATCACCTTGTTGTTTTCATGTGCCTTAGCATGCCTTCCAGAAGAATCTGCTCCAAGATTTTGCCAGGCACAGAGGTGAGACTGACTGGTCTGTAGTTCCCCGGCTCATCCATTTTCCCCTTCTTGAAAATGGGGGTTATATTTCCCTTTTTCCAGTTGTCGGGAACTTCACCGGACTGCCATGATTTTTCAAATATGACGGACAGTGGCTTAGCAACTTCATTTGCCAGCTCCTTCAGGACCTCTGGATGAATTTCATTGGGTCCCATGGACTTGTGCGCATTCAGGTTCTTAAGATGGTCTCGAACCAGATCCTCTCCTACAGTGGGCTCAGGGTCTTCATTCTCACCGTCCCTGCGTCTGCCTTCCAAGACTTGAGTGATGTAATCGGAGTATTTGCCAGTAAAGACTGAGGCAAAGAAGTCATTAGAACCTCAGCCTTCTCTAAGCCCAGGTTAGCCAGTTCTCACGATAACTTCTGGAGAGGGCCCACATTGTCCCTAGCCTGTCTTTTATTTACAATGTATCTATAGAATCTTTTCCAGTTGTCTTTCACATCCTTTTTTTTTTTTCTGAAGTGGTTATTTATAAAGCATATGTAATTTTGAAAATTAATTGGTAGGCTAATTGTAGAAGTAAAATGGGAACAAAGTCTTAAAAGAACTCCTTTAAGAAGACAGTACAGAGGATTCTTTGATTTATGAAAGCAATTGAAATACTCTGCAGTAGTATTCTTAATGCTTATATCTAATGTACAATTAATTTAAGCTTATTTAAGAAAGTGCAGGAAGGAAACAAAAGGGTTGAGTTACCGTTAAGAGAGCATGTGAAGATCAAGCATGGTGGATCAGAAATGAATCAGCAATTTGCCACTGACAGGCAAATGTCTGATGTAATCTACAGCTTTGAAACTTGTGGACCTGACATGATATAAATTATGTGATTATTGCTAGTGCTGGATGAAAACCACAAAGATTGCTTTTAAGAAAGCTCTTAAAAATTGTGGTTTTGTTCCAATGAGGAAACAGAAAATGAAAAGTCTCCATTTTGTGTTGATAGAAGATGGGTGCACTATGTCCCTTTTCCTCCTTGCCTTTGCGGAGTCAGGTGCAGTATGCTGGTTGGGACACCCAACTTCAGTGAAATCCTTGCTCTGTGGTGTGGGTCTCACTTTTCTCTGCTTTGCAAGCCTATGTTCTTGATATTTAGAGAAACATTCTTTGTGAAAGTACAAATACAGGGATGCTTTCCAGTGAAGAATGTAAGAGTTCAAAAATTTCCTCTTAGCCTTAGTGTTTTGAGTCATGGACTTTCTGTCCTGGCCCATGTTGGTGTACTTGGTTGTGGTTTACATGAATCACGGCTTTCACAGCCTTTTCCAAGTTCCTAGCAGACAAGTATCTACATCAGGAAAAGAAAATGTCTCTTACATCCCTGCTGCACTTTGGGTGGAAGAAGCAGTTAGAAACCTTCCACAATTACTGAAGCAGGAGGGGGCGTGGCTTTAACATGTTTGATGGTCAGAGCTGGTCTGTAGTATAAAACAAGCAAACACAGGTATGCTTTGGGAGATGACATGCATTTCTAACATGATATCCAAGAAAGGAAATAAAGCTAGGTTTTCCAAACAGATTCCAACAACGTGTTTGACAAGTGATATTAAAAAATAAAAATAAAAAATGCATGTGTTTTTGGGAGGAAAAACATCCATACCATTCCTTAAGAAAGGGTGTCCAATGTAAGGGTCACCTTTTTAGGGCAGGTGTGCTCTGTGCAGCAGTGTTCTCTGCATGCATTACACTTCTGTTGCTGTAAACTGACACCTGAAATGTGACTGTAAGGACATCGTTCCAGCTCCAACCTGTCTGCTCTCTGTTGAGTGGTGGCATTTTCTAGCACATGAATAAGTCTCTGAGCAATGGCTGTTTTATTAGGGTATGTTTATAGGGCTTTTGCCTGTTGTGGCTTGTGTCAGAAGGGAGACAGCAGCCTTTGTTTCAGTAAGCATCACATGCTTCTCTCTGTTTTGCAAATATTTTTAAATTGGCTTTGCTAATCTTGCTTATGTCTTTAAGACTGATATGTCCTCTGAGTTATTTCTAATTGGCTGCTTTTTGTCTGCAGCTTCTTGGTTCTGTTTTTCCCATGGTAGACTTGGTGTATCAGAGTGCTCTAATAAATGAATTTTGTGGTAATATCCCATCTGTGTAGCCAGCTGGCCTTTCCTGCATCACAGGGGCACCATGTGGCTATTACTGAAGCAGTCCCCCTACAGACCTTTCTCAGACGTTGTCTTCAGCTTTTATTTTCAAAGACCATCATAGGTGTTCGTTAGTAACACAGCCATAGCCTTATGCTGCAGGACCTGGGAGAAGTTCTTAGCTTCTGACTCCACTCAGGATATTGACACAAGTTTCACCCTAGCTTACATCTGCTCACTTCATGCACCTTTCCTCCTCTTCTTGCTAGATCCTCAGGTCTAAAGACGAGGACAAAACATTCTGACCAGTCCCCTGGCTGGGCAATGAGACGCCAGTGGTGGGCAGGTATGATGCCAGAGCTGCCTTGCAGAGCTCCCTTGGTGGCTGTGGGCATGGTCCTGGGGAATGCACTACAAAACAAGATTCCTCCTTGGATGCTTTTTGGTGCCAGGTACCTTGCTATCACTTGCAGCGGTAGTAGGTTCTCTCCCTGCTGAGCTGCTGCTCAAGAACTACAGTTTATGTTCATAAAACCTGGACTGAAATGTGTGTTGAAGGTCCGAGATAAGCTCTTTCCCACAAAGAGAGTGTGTTCCTAGTGCATAGGTGATTATCATCAGAGTGAGAGAAAAAGCTCTCTGCATCTCTGCTTCTGCTGCCAGTAGGTAAGCAGATTTCAAGGAAGTTAAATAATAGCTCTTCCTCATTCCCTGTCTGAGAGTCACTCCTGAAGATTTTCAGGAAGTGCAATGTAATTTATAGACCTTTTAGAAAGGGAAACCTTGTTTTCTGGTTTCAGGCTGTAATTTCTAGGGAACAAATAATTTCTATTTTATGGCATACTGACAGTGTCTCATTATTGGATGTTGAGAGGTTCAAAGAAGAAGTTTTCATGGCTATGGTGTAGCTTGATTTATGCCTGTCAGTATTAGAAAACTTATGACAAATTTAAATTCTTTTCCTATTACTAATATTCTCATATTGGAGCATGGTGATAAGTCTACTGGCATAAATCTGTGCAGAAAGAATTATAATGTATTACAGAGAGTAGCAAATGGGAGAAAATAGACAGGGACAAGAAGAAAAGCTTTCTACAAAGCAAGATGATTCAAAATAAAATAGATAGGAAATGCAGCATTAAACAGTAAAAATTCTGTCTGTTATCCTGTGGTTGTTAAGGCTGAACCTCCTGTCTTGTGTACTGACTATAACTGTACATCAAGCATTACTGATGGCTCTAGATATTTTCAAGAATAAGTGAAAACTAATTCACTATGTTTAATTGCTGCTTTACAAATATCTGAGTACAAAGCAATAATAAAAATGCTGGTCAGGTAATGCAGCAATGAATACGGTATGTGAGATTTTTTGCAAATGAGAAACACCTTTAGGGTTTAAATTTTCTTTTGAGGCTCAGGAGCTGTTCTTTTTTAACGAGTGGTTTGTTTGATTTTTTCCAATTAATTCTGGATTCTCACATCACTTATAGTGGCACAAATATGGAGGAATATACATGCCCTGGAGCATCTCTCTGCTTGGGTAGGCAGAGACACAGATTTACTGAATAAACTTTTTTCCAAACTCAAAGTGGTTTTGGTTGCAAAGTAAGTATTTTTAGCCTTAGTTTTGGTCTTTGCATTCTTAACTGTAACTTGAGCTCCTTCAGCCTAAGTTGCTGTGGTTATGCAAAGGCACCTGGAGGCACTGTAGGTGCTGTGCTCCATTCCAGTATGTGAAGTTTTATGTTTTCTTGGCTTTCTGTCCCAGGAGCTGAGGCCTCTTGCCTATGACTTTCTGACAAAAACGTGAAAGTTAAAGGTGAGTTGGTGATGCGAAGACTTCCTGTAGCCCTAACAGACATCTGCATTTCTGAGAGGAAAGGTTTGGGTTCCTTTTCTCCCACCTGTTGCCCATCCTTTCTGGTTCATTTCCTTTAGTTATTTCTGCTGTCCTAAACCTGGTTTATTCCAGTTGGACATCAAAGTAATAAAGCAGAAATGAATCATCCACGCATCAGATGAGATCAAGACATCTTACCATGAAGTTTTAATTGCCTTTTATGGAACACAAGGGAATTTAGAATAGCTAAATGAGCTTTCTATAGAGATCTGTGATTAGTAAAACTGGCCATTCCCAGAAAATTATAAACCAGAGAAAACTTGCATTTTGACCATGAAAAAAAGGAAATTATATAACTAAAATTTAATTTTTTTTTACATTATTTGGCTACATGCCAAATCATTTTGAGTGTTTCAAAATTGATCATGTTTACAGCAGGAAGCAATAGTGAACACTCAAAAATATTAACTTAAACTTCCATCTTTTTCAGAAGCCAAAATACATGTTAAAGAAAAAAAAAAAGGGAATCCCTTTTAGGGAGATCTGATGAATCTGAATCCAGGTGTGGCCTGATTAAACAGGGATTCTGATAGAATTCCTATAACATGATAGGCTCTCACACACCTGAATCCTCTTCAGAGGTGGAGTATGAAGTATTTAAGGGACTTTCTCAAGGCCTTGCAGGAATGGTATGTTGAAGCAAGGAACAGAAAGTCAGTCTGGTACCATTATCACAACTGCATCAGCTGACACTGCTATCTTTGAAAGCAGATCTCTTCCTGACCCTCTCCTGGGATAAACAGGTGAGTCCAAGGATGTGACATGGCCAGATTTAATTCAGGTATCTCTAGCCAAGCAATGAACTGAAAAATAGGTAAGCTACCTGTGAGATGTTAGCAGATTTCAGGGAAAATTGTGCAGCTCCAGCTCTGTACCTGGCACAAATTGTAAGGAAAGTTTTGCCTTTTAAGTATTCATAGGGAAAATTTGTCCTTTAAAATACTGACTTTCTCACATTACACTGAAGGTAGCTTTGGAAAATTACTTCTGCTATGTCATTTTCACACCTGAAAATCAAAGTTTAAATGATTTTATAGACCTCTTTGACTCTCTGCCTTTAAGAACCACAGTTGACATTTTGTTACTGATATATGGGTATGTACAACTGATTGTCTCTCCAGCCATAACTTCGTGAAGAGTCCTTTACGATATGCAGGGTCATGTAAATACTTTTATCTGGAAACCTTGAATAGTTGTAATAATTGAAGAAGACAGATGTCTTTCCGGTGCTCACTACATAGCTACTTTAGGGAATACTTGTCTTTTGGGGAAGAAAGATTGTAAAATGTCTACAGTGGAGAAGACAGACATTACTCATTCAGGCCTAAGAATGATGAGCAATGTTTATGCTGAAAATGTATCTCACAATCAATCTCTCTTTAGGTCATTATTCTTCCTGCCTGGAGCTACATCTTAGGTTTGTTTCTTTTCTCTGTGACCCTTGCCTGTACCCTTTTCTGTACATGATATCCACGTGCAACCACTGTGCTTGTGCCACTCCTGCATTCTCTCCTCCTGTATCCTCTTTAGAGCCAGCATTTCAGAAAAAAAGAAATGCACAAACCATTTATTTATTCATTCATCCCTTTCTTGCCTTCTTTTTGTTTGCAAACCGAGCAGGAAGTTATTTGTGGCTGGTGACTCACCATCAGATTTTATGAGGGGATTATGCTGAGCATCACTGATTCACACACTTTTGGCTTTGTCAGAGGTCAATGACTTGGCAAGCATTCCCATGTAAATACCATACAAGGACCATGCTGTTGATCTCAAGAGCTTTAAGTCAGTTTTGCCTTCCATGGTAGGTGCTGTGCTTCTTGTTCTTGTTTAGAACAGTTGCCAACAGGTGGACAACGCAATAATTTCTGTCTTCGTATCAAATAGAGACATTTCCTCAAATTCAGTTGTTGAGTAGATATCTTCTGTACAGCAGCCTCCTCCCCTTCACCCTGAAATGTGAACTGATTTGTACTCTCTTTAATTCAGAGAGCTGATGAGATAACAGCTCAGGTAAAATCTGATTAGATATTGTTCATGACCTTTCACTTGTAATTTTCCTCCCTTTTTGCCACATAGTTACTTCCTGTCTCTGGATTGGGTTGCCCAGAGAAGTTGTGAATGCTTCATTCCTGGCGGCGTTCAAGGTGGGGTTGGACATAGCCTTGGATGGCATGGTTTAGTGGGAGGTGTCCCTGCCCGTGGCAGGGGTTTGGAACTAGATGATCTTGAGGTCCTTTCCAACCCTAACTATTCTATGATTCTATGATTCTATATCCTCGCATTTTCTGTTGCCTTCCTTCAGAATGCTTATCTTTAAGGTCCCTGTGTTTAAGGAGGTATCAGCTCTTTGAAATCAGGGAGATTGCTATGAATTTCAGAGGTTACAGAATCCCAGCTGGTGATTTGGCATTTACTTGTTTGTATTTCTGTAATGTTTTCTGCGTATTTCTGGGCCACATACACATGATGCAGCTGTAGTAAGCTGTGTATTCGGTAGCACACGGGGAGGTCTGAGAGGAAGTCCTGCAAGCAGTGACACAACTGCCTTATTAACTGTTTCCCTGAGTCATGTCAATGACATAGTACTTAATCTCTTGCAGAATGAGCCACTGTACAGGTTGCACGCAGGATCTTGAAAAGGAAAAGGTCAGTTGAATACTTACCAATAGTGGAAAACAAATATCCCATAGGGTTGATACAAGTTTGAAGATGTACTTCCTGATATTGTAGTAGTTTTCAGACTTTAAAAATGTTAGTGTGCTTATTTTACTTTTAAAATGCTTTGAGAGCCTTGGAACGTTAAGATGGAAGAGCTGAAAAAAACTTCCCAGGCATGAATATTATACATGAGTATACTCTTATTTTCCTACATGCTCTGAAATGAGTGTGTTCAAAAAGCCAGAAAAGCTATTTCAAGTATGACAAAGAACTAAAGAAAGGAGAAGCATGAAAGGAACCTAAAACAAACGAACCATCCATGCATAAATTGTGCCTTGGAAGAAACAAATAGAATATGGAGAAGTTATTATGTAGTTCGTATTTTGTATGAAATAAAATGTGTAAGCCTGTATTTCTTACTCGGAAGTCTTCAGCTGTCTCACTTTGGTGGCCTGTGCTCTGGTTTATAGAGGAAGATCTTAGCATCTTTGGGAGAATCAAATGTTTTCAGGTCACTGGGCAAGAAAATCTTTAGTTTGGCTGGATGTACAAAGTGAACTTCAGCACAAATTCCACAAGATGAGATTAAAATCATACATTTACTATTGCTGTCTTTTAGAAGCTTTTGGAGAAACAAAGTTTGTTACAAAAATGGTTTGTTTTGCCTGGAAAGAGATGATTAGTAATGTTTGTTGACTTATTGCGGTCACCATCTAAAACAGTTCGCTGTGACCAGGGTGTTTCAGGACCTGCTGGTTAACTCTGCTTGGAGGGAAAAGTCAGTATGTTTCGGATACTATCCTGTCAGAAGTGCCAAGTACTGCTGCAATTACAGGTGTAGATAGTATTGATCTTTATTGATTTCATTGGGATATATTGAAACTAAACTCCGCATAGGTAGTCAGCACTTCTCCATGTTGTCTTCACCCCCTTTTTCCTTTTCTTCCCTGGACAAGATATCTTGCCTGCAGAAGCCAGTGTCAGGGATAACCTTAGGGTTGTTGTAGTTTTGATATGTTTCTTCCTCACCAGCTTTGTTCAGGATGGTTGACCATGTCATTCATGGGTGATTTGCTTTAAAAGGAAATGTTGGATTGTTTTAGAAAAGAATGCAGAACCTTCAGCACTGTCTCTCTATGTATAATTGGTATGTTGTTGAATGAAGTTGTTGGTGAAAATGAGAGATCTGTCATGTTAATTTTTTCTTCCATATAAGACTTACTGGTTTTTTGCAGCAGTTACAGCCAAATTACCCTTTCTGAGTTAGCAGTCATATTGCTTGGACTCATTTTACTCTATTTACCTGCGTAGTGGTTCAAGCCCAGCCTGTCACTCAGAAACCACGCAGCCGTTCACTCACTCCTCCCTCTTTCCTCCCCCCTGCTTCCAGAGGAATGGGGAGGAGAATCAAAAGGATGTAACTCCCACGGGTTGAGATAAGAACAGTCCAGTAACTAAGGTAGAACACAAACCACTGCTGCTATCACCAATAATAATAATGATAAGGGAAATGACAAGGGAAGAGAATATAACCACTCACCACCTGCTGACTGATACCCAGCCTAACCCTAGCAGTGATCTAGCCTTTCTGTGTAACTGCCCTCAGTTTATATAGTGGGCATGATGTGCTGTGGTATGGAATACCCCTTTGGTTAGTGTGGGTCAGGTGTCCTGTCTCTGCTTCCTCCTGGCTTCCCCTGCTCCCTGGCAGAGCATAAGGCTCTGAAAGTCCTTGGTCAGAGTAAACATTACTGAGCCGCAACTAAAAACATCGGTGTTATCAGTGCTGGTCCCAGGCTGAGAGTCAAAAACACAGCACTGCACCAGCTACTAAGAAGGAGAAAAATGACTGCTTCTGCTGAACCCAGGACAACCTGTCAGACACTTTAATCTGCCCAATTTTGAGCTACAGACTTTAAACTAAAATACTACCTAGTGAAGGCATGATCACTGCCAGGAAAGCCTGCCCTTAAACTTATTTTACCATAATGCAATCTACATTTCCTCTCTGTCTATAGATTTGTCACATTTGCAGTTTATGCCAATAGGATTTGAACTCAGTGCTGTGGCTTTACTGCTAGGCATTGCACATTTTGGCTGAAAGCTTGATATGATATTTCTCCTACTTTAAATGTCAGAAATTTGCTACTGAACTTGATTTTGATACCATAGCAATGGATGTTCTATGAGTACCTAAGGGATTTATGGGAATTTCAGATGTATCCTTCAATTATGTACAGTGGACAGTAGGGTTAAATTTCATGCCTTTGTTCTGTATGATCTTGTTCTTGCGTTATTGATGTACTATATGGAATGCAGTAGTCTTTGAAATCTGGATTTCCTGTAACTTGCATGTCTTTTTTTTTGAAGCAAGTTGCAAAAGGGACTGGCACAAAGTACAAGAAACTGAAGAAACAGACATAATATTCTGGGAAGAACATTAGTTTTCAGTTAAGAAAAACAGCAGTGGTAGCAAAATACTAATGAAGTACTAATGAAAATTAAACTCTTAAAAGGTGTTTTTAGTTATCGGATTTTTTTTTAAAGTAGAATTCTACTCTTTCTGAAGGACAAAACCAACATAACATGAATCTAAATGAAGAAAAAAAATACCCCCAAACATGTCCCCTCATCTTTTCTTACATCTTATTCTTCATAAACACACAAATCTATTTTGAGTGTGTACAGAACTCCGACTAGTTTTTCAAAATCCTCTAATACTTTAAAAAAGCTTAGAACTGGTACAGCAATATGGTTAAACACCTTTTATGTGGAAGTGATGTCTCCTGAGCAAAAAATGTCTTGAACAAAATTTTTGAGTTTTAAAAATGAAATAGAAATCACTTTTTACATGTAATCTGATAAAAAAGAGAGGGAGAGAGAATATATTGCATTTGTTAAATGAAACAATTTCTAGTATTTCACAAGGGTAAAATAAACATAATTACATAATTGCTCTTCCCTCCTCTTCCCCCTCTATTCTTTTGGTACTGGTTCCAATACAGGATCAAAGTTTTGTACTCTTGTAGGATTTGTTCAGAACAAGGTCCTGTTGTTTTGTATAAAACACACACATATAAAACAAAGCTTGTATGGGGTAGTATGAGGTAATGATCATAAGGGTGGAGGGATAAAGTTGTGACCACAGAATAGAATTGTGTCTTAATGAAAGCATCTTTCTTTGTAAATGTTCTATTAAATTATTCTAAGTGTTTTATTATGGGATTTTGAAATAGGATGTGGAAAAAGAACAGTAGCTTGTCTTTAAACTGTCACCAGCCTTGAAATCACTCTCCTCTCTTAGTTAATTGCTAAGTGACAGCAAGTGTTAGGCTCTTCTTCAATAGTTGCCTATGGAAGTACGGAAGAAACAGTAGCATAGTATCAGTGAATGCTTGTCACACAACATAATGGTGCTTACCATTCAAACACTGTGTTAAAACAGTTTTCTTCACACGCTGCTTGATCTCTTTGATGTAGATATAAATCTGTCAGCCTGTCAATATCAGGAGGAGCAAGGTTTTGCTGCTCTGCTCACAGGGATGTTTCTGATCATGTAGGCCATGTGCTGCGGGTGAGGAAATAACGTCAGCATTTGGGCTGGGAATTCTGGGGGTTCTTCATAGTATAAACTTGCAATGACTAAAAAATTCTTTCTGGGTCTTTGAAAGCAGAAGAAAGTCTGCTGGCATGGATACCTATGGCCCAATCAGTTGAATTAGCAAAGTTATAATCCAATAAGAAGTGAGGTTAAGGAATTATTTTATTTTGTACAGTATAAATATTGCTGTCTCTGATGCACAAGCATTTGTATGTGTTTCATCTATAGAAAAGGTACAGGATAAAGAATAGTTTCAGAGGAAGGTGTTCTACTGAAGTCTCTCAAGACTGAAAACTATGATTTCTCTTTCCATTTGCATTTGTAATTCCTATTCAGATGAAACAAGTATGGTATGGCTCTTCAGGCATCTACCTAAAATTTATGAAGCAATTATCCCTCCATTTATAGCATGTTCTTGCTTGCCTCTTGTAAGCTTGTTTTAATATCTGAAGGTTAATCTTTAGGTCGTAGCCTTTATAGGCTTAGCATAAGCCTTTAATCTCTCTTTAATGATTTTTGTGTGTAACTTATTCTCATAATTACTACTAATAAAGCTACCACATAGCAAAGTACAGTACATCCTTTTAGTATCAGAATTCTTTATCTTATTTGTTTATATCTTATTAGCAGAAAAAATACTGCCTGTCTCTTCTCATTTCCCCCCAAAAGGACCTTCCTAGACACTATAATAGCACAGAGCAAGAGTAATGTAGAATAAGAATATTCGGATTTGCCTAACAACATCTTGCCGATTTTTTTTTTTTTTTTTTTTTTTTTTTTTTTGCCTGGGGTTAAGTTACAATAGGAATTATGTTTAAAACAATAATAAAACTAGGGCTTTAAACATTGGGTTTTATCACCCATATAAAAATCAGTAATGTAAGTTGGCTGTCTGGCATTTGTACAATATGTACTTATGCCTTAATAACAAAAGACATCTGCTGAACTAACTTGCTCAGCAGTTTAAAGAGCTGCTTATATTGTGAACTGATGGATATTCTGTTACCTCAAAGCCTTTTAAAATTTGTATGTCTCATCCGTCCTAGCAAAATTACTTTTTCCTTAGTGATTTTGCTGTACAGTATTTTCACAGAGAAATAAATGTAGTGAAACTTTCTAACTCTTCCCATCACTTGTGTTTTTCCTCCTGCTTTCAGAATGCTACTTCCAATACAATTCTTCTAGCAATGCAAAGAAAAATTGCTGACTCTGCCTCTAGTGTCTCCATTATTTTTTTGATCCTTCAGAGGAAAAAACTTTGACAAATGGGCCAGCTGGCTCCCTTTGCCAAGTGTCAGGGAGTAATTTTCCTGGTTCCTGTATTCCTTGATTTGAGGTTCTAACCTTCCCTCTCCCCAAACCTGCTGGTGTAAGTGGGAGGCCTGTGAATTGCTTAGAGCATCACTAGCAGCCTTCAGGGGAAAGCAGCACTTCAAATGTTGAGTAACTCATTCATGTACAAGGTAGGTGAGGTACAGTACTGACACTTCCCAACTTCTTCCCAACCACTTCTGTGAAGTGCAACTTTTTTTTTTTCCTTCTTGCTGTATTCATTGGGGGTGTGCGTTGAGGAGTCAGAATTTCACACTTGTATCTGTAGAAGAAAACGCTGAGCAAGATCTGGGGCCCCAAAGGAAATCTGTAGAGCAAACATATACATGAACATAAGGGAACTGCAGCTAATGAACACTAGACAAACATACAACATCAAAAGTTGCCAGGTGAAGACAACCAATGCAGCTAATACAAAAACCATGAATGGAGAATGGAGAGACAGTTGAACAGTTTTATTTATAAGGTTATGATTAGCATCAATTTTTGCAATGCATAATGGTCAATTACTGACTGCTTTAATTACCTTATATAGTGAGACTTCATCCTATTATCCATGGACTCTGAAATAGCTGCTTTCTTTCCCCTACATCTTAAGTTTTATCTTTTCTACCACAAAACAAGGAATGTTTTCATATTTTGTAATCCTAATCAGTGTGTATAGTGGGTATTTGCTGCGCAAAGCTAGGTGTCCTACATACCAGTGAAGAGGAGGATGAATGACACAGTGATGTTAAAAACAGCCTCATTTCTCCCTAGGCAGGTTTTATTACAATGTAATGTAGGTGGTGTTTTTTCCACAAGTAGTTATATGGCTGGAATATTTAGTGGTTTCTTGTTAATTAATACCAGTTCATTAAAAGATTAGTTCTGAATTCACATGCTAAGCACAAATGCAGTGCTGCTGCTAAGTTGACCAAGGGAGCCATGTTCTGCTCTCCAGTACCACAGAATCCTGGATAAGGATTCTTTTCTGGATAATGTAATTTTCTTTCGATATTGGGGTGGGGTTTTCTTTGGTTTGTTTTGGGTTGGTTTTTTTTTTTGTTGTTTGTTTGTTTGTTGTTTTGGTTTGGGTTTTGTTTGTTTGTTTTAAACTGTTTTTGCTAGAAAGCAATATGCTCAAAGAGTGATGCTCAAAGCATCAGTTCTGACTTTATTCATGCATCAGACAGGCAGAAGGTGACAGAATGACTACAAAACAAAGTTGGGTTTGGTTTTTTCTGCTGTGTAGCACAACAGGCTGCTCAGGAGCTGATGTAGTTTCCCAAAATACTATTTGGTTTATAGAATATCAAGATATAAATACTTGCTTTGCCAAGCAATATCAGTGACTGTTCACAGAATTTGGTGAGAAGCCGTACTTTTGCTTGTGACTTCTTTTTGTTACCGATATGGTAAAAATATTCTGGTGAGTCAGCCATTTTCTGCAAGATGAAAAAGAAATATAAAGCTGCTTCTCTAGTGCAAAAAGAGGAAATAAGTCATTGACAGGGGCAGAGTACAGTTCTTCATGATGTCCATTGGTCAAGAATCTGTTAGACTGTATACTGCCATGAAAATTAACTTTGCATCATAGAAAGGACATGCACCAGCAGTGTTGGAGAACAAATGTCACATTTTCATTACAAATTTGTGCAAAACAGAGCTCTCACAGGAAATACATGAGCCTTATTTCTTCACCTGATGTCCTGCTAATGGAGAAATTGAGTGACAAAGATTGTTTGTGGACTGATTTAGAAGAAAAGTCTTTTTGAAATTACACAGCATTTTAAATTGTACTCAGATGATATTAAATGCATACCATGCATATAAGAAGTGATATTCAGAACCTGCTGATATAAACTGACATGTTGATTCTTCTCTCCTGTTCCCTTACAGCAGCAAAATGAGTATTTTTCCCACAAAGGACTTAATAAAAGATCCAGATAAATATCACATAGCATTGTGAGTCTTCATGTGGGTCTGAAGTAGCCTAAATGAAGACCGTGGTTTGAATGGGAAATTAAGAGCAAAATGTTCATCCAAATACTTCTAAAAATACTCAAAAGAAATAGATACCACTAGTGCCGATGTGGAGTCCTACCTAAATTTCAAAACTAAATTGAGACTGTTCATCAGTAATTCAGTACTAAAATGTTTATTTTAAAATTACAGTAGTCATAAATAACTTCATAAAAAATCACAGCACTGAAGTATTGAGGCAAATAATTTAAATTCATTGAAAACATTACATGAGGATGTAGTAAAGTGAGAGATCCTTATGGAGGGAAAAAAAGCAAAGAAAGATGGAAGAGAAGTGTAAATTATGTTTAACAGTTCCAATTACTCCAAGCAGTATTCACTGTTCAAAGAACACCGGTAAACAATCCTTCTTTCCTGAGACTGAAAACCTATTGTTTGAAAAATTAGTATCAGCCAATTCTTTGTGAAAATTCAGATTGCCTTGTTTTTTTTTTGATCAGTGCGTGCTGCCAGATGCATTTTTAATTAACTGTGCTCTTAATGCAGCTTCATTATATTTATTTTTTTGATACTTTTTTATTTTTGGCAAAGAGTCTTTTAATGGAAAATCTCATTCTTTGGCCGCCGAGTAGTGCATTTATTTATTTATTTATTTATTTATTGCTGTAAGCATAAGCTAAATTGGTTACACTTTGAAAATAGGTCAGTGGGTGGTAGAGTTTGTGTAAGGACCAAAAAGCACTCTGTCAGTACCCATTAGACATTGTGGTTATAAGGTCTCACTGTTAAAACAAACTTGTGGGTTTCAAGCAATAATATGCTACTCCATAGTTTTTAAATATTGCATATTCAAAACATTAAACAAAGTTTGATTAAAACAACCCTTACAGTAGTTGCCAGGGTCAGCGTGTTCAGTCATTTGGATATGATCCAGTTTTGTTTGTTATAAGGGGATAAATGCATTCAGTTTCTCTTCCTGCAGTAAACAATATATTGTTATTCTTCATTGTGTTATAATAATAATTGGCATTTGGCATGTCATTGATGCAAATGTTAGGATAACCAAATCTAATGAGAGGGTTTCATTTAAATAAAGAAAAATGTATAAATAACAATTTGAACATGGTCAATGATTTAAAACAAGCTGTGCATTGAGTGTTTTATCATCAAGGCTCTTTAGCACTTTTATGCATTTAAACAGTGTGTCTGTCCTGGTTTGCAGTGTGTAGCTGGCAGCACTGTTTGGTTTTTGCATTTTCTTTTACATTATACCAGGTAGTAATCATGGGTTTGGCCAATTTAAAACCCAGAAAGAACAAGAATCAAGAATTAGATTTGGAATTAGAGGTTACAGGTATACAAAATGCTCTCCTCTGTGATATGCCTTGAGTGAAAATTGACGTATCCAACAAGTAAATGCATATGCAATACTTAATATGTGTTTTGGCTCAGAGGGACTCATGCGGAGTAGGAGAGGCAGTCACTGCCTGCATGACTGCCCTTGCAGTTGAGCATCCCTGGGACAGGTTTGGATAACTGACTGTAAAGGGTGTGTGAATGACTCGTGAATGTTGCCTGCACAAGCTGAGCCATTTGCAATGAGCTATTTGAGATTAACCTTTCATTGATTGTGAAATAGACACAAAATACCTGTGGTTTCTAATTAGCTTTCAGTGCAGGTTGCTTGTTAGGAAAATAACCCTTTGCCTTTATTGAACTGACCGCTTAAATTTCAGTAGAGAACAATGCTTGCAAACTACTTTTGTCGATAGTGTTCACTTCCTTCAAAGCAAGTTTTCTAATTAATGAAATCAATTGCAAATTCATGTTCCATCTGGATACTTATGTAGCTGCATAGGACAGTCATAAAATTGCCCTTATTTAGAAAGGTTTCTGTGGAGATGGCAGAGACACACATACAGTATAAAACTGTCTCCACATGTCTGAGGCATGAATCCAGGAAAAAATCTTTATTTCATTCTCGGAGACCATCTGAGTATTTTTGTATTCTACTGACCTTAGAACCTCTGCTCTCAGTGCAGGCTGCCCTTTGTGCTGGAGGTGGTAACTGGTGCCAGTCCCTGTACTTGTGTTGGGCACTGCTCACCTTGCAGTGCCTGGCTGCAGGCATATGCCATACCTATATAATGCTGATGCACAGGGACTGCTGTTTTTCATGTAGCTGTATGTGTGACTAATTTCAACCAGATGTTTTGTGTCCATTGAAGTCACAAATAAACTCGTACTGCCTACCTGTGCCATTTAAGTGCTGGGAACAGATAAAGACCCTGGCTAGAATGAGGAGATTTTTAGTTGATTGCATTTCAGGTGTTTTATAACTTTCACTGATATTTAGTAGGGTCCTTAAAAAGCCTCTATATTGTGAATAATACCTCATTGGGTTTGTGTGTACTCAAAAAAAGAAATACAGCATTAATCCATGCAAGGTTTATTTTTCTTTGTATTGTTAAAGTATTTGAAAACATGGAAGTCTTTTTATAGCTTTTGGTTTTATGGACAGTCAAAATACCAAGGAAGGCCAAATCTTGTATTGTTTTGGCTCTGCAGATGTCTGCGTGAAAGATTAAGGCTGTCAGCAGAATGTGTAAACACCATTTCTAGCATTTTAAGTTGGTCACTAAAGCGTCTTTAAGAGCAGCGTGGAATCTAGTCCTGCAAGACAAAGCTCTCAATCGTGTGATTAAATGATGGTCAGGGGCTTCTGTTAAAATGTTTTAGTAACTTTGCGGTTCACAGCAGTAAGTCACTTCTCTTACATTTGAGACTCAGCGATTGATCATGTGTCTGTAACTAGTCCATGGGCATATAAAATCAAGTTTACTTTAACTGCGAGTTTACCTCAAATTAAGACAGGGCAATTACTTAAACAAGGGTATAGTTATTCAGAAATTATATTGTCACTGTGATCTGCTTGAAGTTGCTGATTTTTCTGAATAAAGCCTGATCATACTTGAAAATAGGTAATTTTATCCTTGTCCTTTGAAACAGCATTGGAAAATGAATACAGAAAAATATTTAGAAGAACATGCACATCAAAAGCTACCATATGTGAGTAGAATGCCTTTTCCTAAGCATATTTGGTTTGACTTTCATGTAGGTGTCCACCATGCTAAGAGTATTCTCATGTTTTGGACAAAGAAGAATTTATTTCCCTTGTACAGTGAACCTGCTGTCCATCTAGTTTTCACAAATTTAGCTATTACTTGACTGAGCCTGTAGTTCAGCATTTCTAATTTTTTGGTTTTTTTTGAGAAGAAAGGCAGAACAGAAAGGTGAAATGTTTGGATGAGTCATGTAGCTGCCCTTAATAACAGAATTTAGATGTAGAATTTCAGCAGAAGGGGTGGGGAAGAAAAGCATGATGCAGACAGAAATAATCTGTGCAAAATAGAAAATATATCAATTTTACCTAAGCTTTTCTCATTTAAGGTGAAAAGAAAATTCCTTTTTAAGATCAGCACAGTTCTATGGAACACTTTAAGAATGTTCAATGTAAGAGGAATCACTATGCTGGAATCACGTTTTCACTTTAGTGTTGACTTTATTTTAATCTAAGATTTGACATTAAATAAAACTGTAATAAAAAAAGCTTCTCTTAAGAGGAAATATTTAAATCTGAAACTGTTGAAATGGGATGCTTCAAGGGTGGTAGAATGCTGTCATCCATTTTTGCTTTGAGAAAAGCCTAACAAAACCCCCCAAATAAACCCAAATTTGTCAAATTTTCAGTTTGAGATAGAGTGTAAGTTGCTGCCCCTTATGAGAATTTAGAGAAATGATGAAAGAATGATTGTGTAATATTTTTTTTCCAAAAAGCTCTATTTTTATTCAGTGAATAAAGATGAATTTTAGCTCAACTTTTACCTCAGTGCTATACAGCTGCTTGACCTGGAGCCTACCTCTCTTACTTCTCTGTCCATCATCTGGGTCTGAAAATTAGACTTTGAAAGTAGATCCTCTGATGAGCTTTGTATCACTCTGATCTTTGTGTTCAGTGAAATAGAAACAAAGAATATTCTAAGTTGGAGAGATATCAATTTGATAGATGGACCACTCGGTGGATAAAGAACTGGCTGGATGGCCGCACGCAAAACAGTAGTGCTCAGTCGCTCAATGTCCAGCTGGAGACCAGTAACGAGTGGTGTACCCCAGGGATCGGTGTTGGGACCGGTCTTGTTCAACATCTTTGTCAGAGACATAGATTGAGTGCGCCCTCAGGAACTTTGCCGATGATACCAAGCTGTGTGGTTCGGTTGATATGCTGGAGGGAAGGAATGCCATCCAGACGGACATTGACACACTTGTGAGGTGGGCTGATGCCAACCTGATGAAATTTAACCATGCCAAGTGCAAGGTCCTGCACCTGGCTCGAAGCAATCCCAGGCACAGCTACAGGTTGGGCAGAGAAGAGATTCAGTGCAGCCCTGCAGAGAAGGACTTGGGGTTGTTGGTCGATGAGAAAATGAACATGAGCTGCAGAGTGCGCTTGCAGCCCAGAAAGCCAACCGTATCCTGGGCTGCATCAAAAGGAGTGTGACCAGCAGGTCAAGGGAGGTGATCCTGCTCCTCTACCCTGCTCTTGTGAGACCTCACTTGGAGAATTGTGTACAGTTCTGGTGCCCTCAACATAAAAAGGACATGGAATTGTTGGAACAAGTCCAGAGGAGGGCCACGAGGATGATCAGGGGACTGGAACACCTCCTGTATGAAGACAGGCTGACAAAGTTGGGGCTGTTCAGCCTGCAGAAGAGAAGGCTGTGTGGAGACCTCATAGCAGCCTTCCAATACCTGAAAGGGGCCTATAGGGATGCTGGGGAGGGAATCTTCATTAGGGGCTGTAGTGATAGGACAAGGGGTAATGGGTTCAAACTTAAACAGGGGAAGTTTAGACTGGATATGAGGAAGAAATTCTTTACTGTGAGCATGGTGAGGCACTGGAATGGGCTGCCCAGGGAAGTTGTGAATGCTCCATCGCTGGTGGTGTTCTAGGCTGGCTTGGACAGAGCCTTGGGTGACCTGGTTTAGTGTGCGCTGTCCCTGCCCATGGCCAGGAGTGCTGGAACTAGATGATCTTAAGGTCTTTTCCAACCCTAACTATTCTATGATTCTATGAATAGGAATATGTTGCTGTTGATGGGACAATGTGTGTTCCTTGTTCTCCACGCACTTCTAACCCAAGTTAAGCAGTGTACCTTGGCTTAGAGGTGTTGGCATTATCACCCGCCCACCAACGTGTGTGCTGCATACATGCTGTGCTCTTCCCCATCAACCAGCTGGGTACCTTATTTTGGAGTGTGGATTTTATGCTTTGGTGGAAATTACACTGTGAAGTCCTGCTGATGGATAAGACTGTTGTCAAACAACAGGGAATAAAGGGTCTGAATGCTGAAAAGTCAGCGAAAAAGCATAAACCCTGCTAAATATCTGCAAATTAAGTATCTGAGCAAGATACATTGCAGTGGTTGCACAAGAAGATTTTGCTGAATGGAGGTGGTGTGTAACAGGATCGTTTGTAACTGTTTTTTGTCTTTTTAAAAGTATGCTTTAAAGAGCAGTCAAACTGTATTTTAAATTAGGAACACTCAGTTTTCGCTGTTTCAGTGTCTGATCATCTCTTGTGTGTTTTGTTGTTTTTAAGATCTTGACGGTTATGGCCAAATCTTTCATCAGTATATTGTATAATGGGCTACCCATTGGATGATTTACAGTCATCTGAAACATGATATATACTTCTCTTCCTTGTCCATGGTAAGTGTTGTGCCTTTGCATACCTATTAAATACTGACTTCCGAGAAGGACCTACAAATTTGCAGTGGCCTGAGTTGGATGTTGTTCCCATTGTTTTCATATGTTAATTTACTGAATAAATTAAAAAAACCAGTGCTTTGTCTGAAACTGTTTGAGGATGTTTTAAAACTTAAAAAAAACACCCCAAAAATTCTTTTTTTTTTTTTTTTTCGATTATTTTATAGCTGTGCAAACATCCTGGTACATAGCTTGAAATGTTATCTTTTCTTTCATCTTGAAAGCATCTTTACCTCCATGTGGAGTATCTCAGTTCAAAATAGATTCCAGCCAAATGTTCTTTTTGGGATGACACATACCACAATGGATTCAAGAACAAAATAACTGTAACTGTTACAAATATAATTTTAAACACAGGGAAAAATAAATTAGTGAAAATATTTAGAGTGAAGTTTTTAGTTTTATTTTTGCACCGCTTCTGTGTTTTGTGCCTGCAGTTAATCTGATTATAGTATCTGTGAGCAATGTTAAGTATCGTATAAACAATAACATTAAAAGCAAGGCTCCTCATAATATAACTGAGCTATCACTTCTGATTTACAGTGTCCAGACACGCAATAATGAGATCCAAAGCACTGGTTCATTTGGCTAAATGCATTGACAAACCAAATTTGGATATCAAAATGTTCCACTGACTGCTCTTTAACACAACAGAAATAGCAGCCCAGTCTCCTGTCCAAATATCAGGTTAAGCATTTGATGTTAAAATCCCCACTGTCTTGATCTTCTCCTTAAGTATTTTGATATGGCTCTTCTGTCAAAGTTTATGAATGGTGCTGTATTTTCTGGAATAGTTGCTTAGCCATGGTTAAAGTCTGTGTGTGTTTGCTACCTGAAGTCTGTGGCTAGGGTTCAAGTTAGAAAAGTAGAGAAAGGCAAGCATTGAGAATAGAAGAGGCAAATTAATGGCATTAGACAAAGTCATCCTTCTGACATGCTGAAGTACTATAATGAAGTAAGACAGAGGCAATACTATTTTCAGAGGTGTGTTTGCACTTGATAATGGAAAAGATGTGTTTAAATATTCCATATAAACCGGTAGAGATATTTTACCAGCAAAACTGGTTGCTGTTATTTTTGGTGGAAGTAGGTAATTACAGAGTGAAATGGACAGACATATAGCATAACTTTTTCATCTTTTGGAGGGCATCTTCTGCTTGTCTATGTCACCAGTTTCAGCTGGCTTTGCACTTCAAATGGTATATCTCCCAGATGTTAACCATACAAGTTTGAAACCAGGGAGCCAAGTAAATAGCAAAGAAAACATCACCTCACTTATTTCCACTGGCAGATTACTGGGGGGAGAGGAGGGGAAGAGGTAAAGATATTGTTTGGGTTATTTAGCACCTGTTAATTCATTGAGGCAGTTCCCTGGGTATTCATTGAGTTCTGCGTTGTTCCCTAACCAAGCTTTTTATTTGCTGAATTTGCCTATTTGCTTCAAAAAGTTGACCTTTTCTTTTCTTCTCTTCCTTATCATCAACGTGCCATACATTTTTGAGCCTGTTTTTGCATCCTGAATGTTCACTGATTCATGATGAAATAAGGGCTGTGTAACAGGTCTGGTGAAAGAGCTAACTTCTTTAAACAGAGAATGAGATGTCTATCCCACATGTATAAACACTGCAGAATTTTGTCTCCTTTTCCAGAGGTCTGCTGCACCACATTTTATGGCAATTATTTTCTGTGTCCACCAGCATAAGAACAGAATCCAGTCCACAGTGTTTCGTTTGTGGCCAAACTAAAAAAAATACCTGTGATGATGTCTTAAATTGTTTAAGAAATGCCACTCTATGTTGCCCTGATAAAAAAAAAAAAAAAAAATCAAACCAAAACACCCCCAAAAACCAACCCAGCCCAAAAATACCCAGCAGCAACAACAACCCCCCACTGCTTGCTTTGGCAGTCTTATTTGTAAGGTTTGTTCCTCTTTGCAATCAAACTCTTCAAGAAAAGATCACGTGTGTGTGTAAGGGTGTCTTTATCCCCTTCTCACTGTGGTATGCACTCAGAGATCATGTAGACTTTCAAAAGCCCTGAGTTACCCCACTGCTTTTTTCTAACCAGATGAAAGCTAAGGTGGACATTAGGGGTAAACTGAATATCACCACTCGTGATGTGAAACCTAGAAGATTTTCTACCCTTGTTTTTCAAAACAGTAATATATGTTTAGAATCTGTAAAATGATGATAATAGTTCTGGTTTGTTCCTAAATCCTATATTCCATTACCTAGACCAGGGAAGCCTACTATAGAAAGATATGTTAATATGATGAAGTTAAGCTTTTAGAGGAGATGGTGGGATGTAGGAAGAACTTACGTGTTCTAGCTGATACAAACTTCAGCAGGTTTTTGTGGCTGGAATGCAGATGACAGCAGTGATAAAAAGTGTAAAACCTTAACTGTTGCATATATGTTGAGAAACTTCATATGGTATTCTAATACTGAAAGGATTCTTTTAAAGATACTGAATATGTAAAGTCAGCACAGGATGACAAATAACAAACAGCAGAAGCCAGGTGCGGTCTAAGAGACATTTATGGCAATTAAAAAGCTAATATACAAAACATTAAAGGTCAGGACATGTACAAACAAGATAAGTGGTTCAGACTGTATGTTAAGTTATAACTGTCAGTACAAAAGTGCATCAACTTACTTGGAAGGCACACTGAAAATAGGTCTAGGAAGTTCAATAAAAAACTGTAGCAGGTATCCCAAAGTCCTAATACTTAGCGGCTGTGTTTTCTGAGTGCTTTAAGTAATTTAACTTGAAGTAACAATTTCAGTGACTGCTAGGTTAGTGTTACAGTTCTATTACCCGACTTAAAAAAAAGCCCACACAAGCAAACAAAGTCAACAGGAAGAAAACATGGAGGAAGTCTAGCCCTGGACCTCACTTTCTCAACTCAAAACAATCTGTCAAAAACTGTGTACCAAAACCTCCTATACCAACGCTAAGTAATGAATTTGTGTTTTGGGTGTTTCTGCTTCTGAACTCTTGGTTCAGGCTGTGGTAATGCCTCCTTGCAGTTTACAGAGAGTGTTGTAACTGAAGTGCTCCATTTTAACTGTAAAGCATCATTAATAAGTATTAAAAACAATCAGGTTTGTTATTTCTATTGCTTTCTCCTTATCGTGGAAATTCAGGGTTCTCTAGACAGCCACTGGTTTTGCTTAGAGCCTTGGTTCATCAGAGCTCGTGCAGATGTGTTCCGTGAATCTGCGTCCATCTTGCCATGCCACTGGCTAGCTGGGCTGTCCGAACACTTCACAGGCTTCGTGTGGATGCTGGAATAAATGGCATAGCAGGTACACTAAGAGAATCAAAATGAAGCATGCATTATTTATGGAAGTAATCACAGTCCTACTGAGATATATCCTGAACCAGATTGCCTGCAGCTAATGAACAGAAACAAAGGAATAACCGTTAGTGTTTGTCGTGAAAATTTCTGGTTTGGATGAATTTAGACTAGGTTTTTAATACTGCCTTGGTACATGCAAATAAAATAAGAACTCTCCTTTGCCCTTTTACTCAGATTTCTACACACTTCTGTGTACTTTATTTTTGGGCCTATACTGTGATCCAGAAGGATTGCACTGTGTCAGAAGTCTTGAATAAATTATGCCCCAGAAGCTTCAAAAGCTACAAAGAAAGTAGCCTCATAGTCAGGTATTGGTTAATAGAAGTCCGAGCAGCCTGAGAGGCATTACTGCTGATGTGCTGTATACTAATGATCTTCTATTAGTAGGGAATCTTGACTAATGATTCTCTATCAGCGTGTCCTGATTGATGTGCCAGTCAATGGATCAGTGCGTCATTTTATTTCCTGTCAAACAGCATCCTTCCAACCTGAGTGCGGTAGGATTTGGCTTTAAATGAACTGCTGCAAACAGTTTCTTCATGTGAGTGGAGACAGGAAAGTATTTTCACTTCCTATAGGTTTGAATTGGTGCATAATTTTCTTCTGAATTCATAAATTATTTCTGCCAAGTAACTAACTGTGGGCTTTTTACATTTTTTTAAGAATAGTAAATGCTTGGAATGAGAAGAGGCTCTGTCGTAATGCTACTGCTGTGTTTAAATTCTATACTCTTTAACTCCACCAGGCTTTTAAAGAAAGCACTGGGTTTAAAGCTCCAGCAAACTTATTTAAAAATATATTCAACAAATTAATATTTAATTTTTAGCCTTTCTATTGTGCTGCCATAAAAAAGCAATGGCAGCCATTTTCTACAAAAGACTAAGGGCTTGCTAGCTTTATTAGGGTAAAAAAAATCAAAACCACATGCAAATACCAGTAAACTGATTATTTGGCTCTATCCTTAGGATATTAATCTGGGTTTTTTTGCTCATTAACAAGTAGCAATATAAGAATATACTGCGATTACTTCAAATCAGTTTGGGGTTTTTTATTTTCCTGCTATAAAGGTAAAGTTTCCAATGAAAGACCAAGGTGCAGTACAGAACTATCCAAACCCATTATCAGTTTGGTAGAGGAAGATCCTGGAAAGTTGGAAGGGTTTAAATGGTGTGTGATCTAGGAGTGTCTTATCGGTGGTCAACTGCCTTTGGTGCCTGAGTAGCCACAATTCTTTCCCTTAAAGTTAAACCCTGTTGAGCTACAGGAAATTAATACAACTGCTTTAGTCAGATCTTTTCGAATTGAGAGGACTTGACTTTGGATGATCTGTAACTGAGTTGATTTTACCCATTTGTGTTCTTACACTGGCATGCTCACAGCACTGAAATACATGTCCAGGTGATCTGGCCAGCATTGCTTCTGTGCAAGCCTGGAGGCCAGGAGATGTCAACACTTGTGTCCTCACCACTTCTCTTGGATTCTACTTGGCTGGTGGCAACAGATGAGTTTTGGGAAAGATGATGTAGGACCCAAAGGTTGTTATATTTTGATCATTCACTTCAGAATTTTGCTTACATCAGTCTCGGTAAGTGTTGAGCAGATCTGCTGCCAGTGTTCTCCTTTCATGTTTCTCTGCGTAGCTAGGCTGGCAGGAGGAGGCACGTGGCATCACTGCATAGAGTGTTGCCTCTCCTGCCTGCTTACACTTCTGACCTGCAGCAGCCTGGTTTGCAGTGTAATTAATTACACAGCTTCAGTTCTGGATACCTACCTTGAGGAAAATATGCTATATGCTTATTATGAAAACTGAAGACCTTAAAGTTACGTGGGATTAATCACCCGAAAATGCTCCTAGAAAATGTAGAAAATGAAACTTTGTTTCTTTTTAAGAATAATTAAATATATCCATCTCCTGTTTGTTGGACATTGAGTGCTGGAGTTGGGTGATGCTTATTGTATCGCCGAGAAGCCAGAATGTGGTAACTCCGAGTTTCTCACAGAAAAGATTCAATAGGGACTTCTGAAATAATGATAATAATTAACAAGTATGCTGCCTAGAGTAATTAGTGTTCTTTTTTCTCTTTGTTCTTTCATAGTTAGCAGGAAAGTTCGTTTCTTAATGCTTATTATTTTGGAACTTTTGGAGGTTTATGTTACATAAATATGTATGTTGGAACCAGATTTTTACATGAGCATAATTCTGGAGTAATTAAGGTATTTAAAAGCTATGTGGCCCCAACTGTGAGGGAGGAATGCAGGCTGTTGTAACTATTTAACACCTTCCCTCCCCTCCCCCCCCACCCCTCCCGCAAATAATCTAAATAATTAGAATATGCATGAGTACGTACAAAACCCAGGGACACATTGGCTGTAAGAGGGCTTCTCCCACTCCAGGCAGGACCATTGCCCACCCTGATGATGGCAGTCACAGCTCTGCCCTTGCCAGGGCTGGATGCCCATCCCCTCACTCCCTACTCACGCTGGGGGTTATTCTGTGTCACAACTCCCCCTTGGCACCTGGTGAATGTCATGAATAAAAAGGTCTTTCCAGCTAGAGACTCTGCCATCAGCCATTTCAGCACTCCCCCTAATTTACTCTCAGTTCTGCATTTGCCAGTAGGACCTCTTTGGCAACCAGCAAGTCACTGATGAAACCACTGAACAATATAGGCAGCTGAAAATTACCTTTGCTATGAGGTATTAATTAATTGTTCATTTTAAATTATTTTTAACATACCAATTTCATCATATAATTTACATAATATCATAAGGACACGTGCCCTCATTAAGCATAATCATTTTAAGACTCATTCAAAAAGTAACTTCACAAAACACAATGCAGAAAATATGTGAGAATCACTGTAAGACTTCCAAGTGATCAAATGCTTACAATACCTCCTCTAACTTTGATTATTCTTGTAGCCAGCATCAGCAATAGAAGAGATGGGGGAGTGAGGAAACGGGTAGAAAAGGCGAGCTACTGAAAAGCAATTTACATATCTCAGGGAAACAAAATCTAGGCTTTTGAAAGGACTAATGAAGTACTTGAGAAAGGGAAGAAGGAGATTCATAAATTTAATTCATGCTGGTACAGCAAGCATCTACAGTTCAATTCTGCATTCATTGCTTTTAGATGAGTTCTATATTAAATCTGAGTGAATGTATTCAGAAATCTAGATAAGATTTCTTTCTTTTTCCTTTTACTGTTGTAAATAAAGCCATGTAGATGTTGGCAGTTTGTTAGCTTGGATAGAAATCACTGAGATTAGAATCAGTGCAGACTTTTACAGGGAGATCAGGCATGCTTTTTGACAGAATACTGTTTGTAGACTGTTCACCTTTTTAGACTCTCTGGTTACATTGAAATAGTATTGGATACCCTTCTTTACCAGAAAATTAACAAAATTGGAATAAACCAGCATAAAGTCCTCTGAACTTTAAGGAGTATCTTTTACAGAGTTGATTTTGACAAATCAACTTATCCTTTAATACTTTTCTTTTATATTTTTAATGTCTGTTTTTCGTAAAAACATGTAACACTTCCTCTTGTCTTTCATCTCATTTTATTTCCCTATTATACTGTTTTCTACAGCTTTATATAATCATGTCTTCTGACTGCATTTTATGTGAATTAAATGCATTTTACAGTGTCTTGTAGCAAGTAATCTGGTCTATAAATCGGGTAAGCATTTCTCTTGGCAAATTTTTTCTGCTAAATTATTTTCTCAACTGCTGCAGTGAATAGATTTGGTATTAAACATAGTTGTTTCCTATGCTAATATTAAATAATAATTTAGATACATGAAAATACTGATTTTGAATAATTGGTGCCACTGGCTTAGTGAGACATGGTATAGATTATTCTAAGAATTAACATGCTGTTATATCTCAGTGTTAATTTGCTTTATGTTGTTAACTGATGTCTTTTTTCCTGTGTAGTGTATATGTATAATGACATGCACATATATAAAAAAATGAAAGAATAGTTTAAATTATACAGAGCAAACTTGGAAACTAATGTCTTTCCTTTAAAATAAAACTTTTTTTTTTTTTTTTTAACTGGATGTTTTATCTGTTTTCTGAATCCATTACTTTGAATATTTTACTCCACAGATCTTTCTAATAAAGGTAAGATTCATCTGGTGTTTCTCAGTTGTCAGTTGGGGAGAGGCAAGCAACTCCAGAAGGCATTTCCTCTCTTACATCTATCTTAGATACTTAGAAAGGGATATATTACCCTCTGGAGTTGCCTGTGCATGCAATATTTATTGTTATTTCCTGTTTTAAAAGCAGGGCAAGATAAGCCTGAAGAGCTCAGTGCTTCCTCTAGTTCTTATTATTTTGTTGGAAGTATAGCAATTGCATCTCTGGACCGACTGCACTTGTTCAAGTGGATTCTACCTTTCAAGTACAAAAAGGCACTCTCAAAATGATAGACAATTTCAGGGCAGAAGATGAAGTAGTTCACCACTGTTAACATGACATCCTTGTCTCTAAGTTGGAGAGACATCAATTTGATAGGTGGACCACTCGGTGGATAAAGAACTGGCTGGATGGCTGCACGCAAAGAGCTGTGCTCAATCGCTCAATGTCCAGCTGGAGACCAGTAACGAGTGGTGTCCCTCAGGGATCAGTGTTGGGACCAGTCTTGTTCAACATCTTTGTCAGTGACACGGACAGTGAGATTGAGTGCACACTGAGCAAGTTTGCCAATGACACCAAGCTGTGTGGTTCGGTTGATACATTGGAGGGAAGGAATGCCATCCAGAGGGACCTTGACATGCTTGTGAGGTGGGCTGATGCCAACCTGATGAAGTTTAACCATGCCAAGTGCAAGGTCCTGCACCTGGGTCGGAGCAATGCCAGACACAGCTGCAGGTTGGGCAGGGAAGAGATTCAGTGCAGCCCTGTGGAGAAGGACTTGGGGTTGTTGGTCGATGAGAAAATGAACATGAGCCGACAGAGTGCACTTGCAGCCCAGAAAGCCAACCGTATCCTGGGCTGCATCAAAAGGAGTGTGACCAGCAGGTCGAGGGAGGTGATCCTGCCCCTCTACTCTGCTCTTGAGAGACCTCACTTGGAGTACTGTGTACAGTTCTGGTGTCCTCACCATAAAAAGGACATGGAGCTGTTGGAACAAGTCCAAAGGAGGGTCACGAGGATGATCAGGGGACTGGAGCACCTCCTGTATGAAGATAGGCTGAGAAAGTTGGGGCTGTTCAGCCTGGAGAAGAGAAGGCTGCGTGGAGACCTCATAGCAGCCTTCCAATACCTGAAAGGGGCCTATAGGGATTCTGGGGAGGGACTCTTCATTAGGGACTGTAGTGAGAGGACAAGGGATAACGGGTTCAAACTTAAACAGGGGAAGTTTAGATTGGATATAAGGAGAAATTCTTTACTGTGAGGGTTGTGAGGCACTGGAATGGGTTGCCCAGGGAAGTTGTGAATGCTCCATTGCTGGTGGTGTTCAAGGCTGGGTTGGACAGAGCCTTGGATGGCATGGTTTAGTGGGAGGTGTCCCTGCCTATGGCCAGGGGTGTTGGAACTAGATGATCTTATGGTCCTTTCCAACCCTAACTATTCTATGATTCTATAATTATGTAGGACAGTAAAAAGGGGAAAAAAAAAGTCTCAGGTTTACTAGTATTTAATCCAAATAGGTGGTGTTCTTCAGAACTTTTATTTGCTGGATGGTTTGACAGTCACAGAAATAACACACCACATTGGATTCTACCTGCTGCCTTTTTACATTTAAGCAGAATGTTAAATTTATTATAACTAGGAGTTTGTTTGCAACAAAAAGATCAGGAGAAGCGATTTTTTTTTGAACTATTTTCTTTCTCTATGTTGCTGGGAAAAGTTACGTCTATTAATAATACTCATTTGAGTAGTTTGTGCAATATAATTTCTCTTATTGAATCTTGCCACCTCTTTCCTAGAAAATCTTAACCTGTATTGTTATTTCATTGGAATTTTTTTATTATCCTGTTTTGGAAAAGCTCATACTGTTTGTTGCCTTTCATGTTGCCTACATTAACTGAACTAATAAAAATCTTTGCATCTGTTTGATTCTTTTGCCTTATACAATATCAACTATGAAAATACAGTGATGCTTCAGTGTAGCTTCAAACCGGAGTCTTGCCTGGTTTTATTCAAATTTGCTTTTATCCAAATACTTCTAATTCTAGTGTCTTCACTGTGTCCTCTTTAGGAAGATAGGACATGGAAAAGTAACATGAGTTTGGCATGTTTACTCATTTGCAGTTTTCCATGGATTAGACAGTCTTCATTTCGTCTGTTAAGTGAAATGCTCTGTTAAATGGTCAGCATTTCATCATAACAGTGTGGGCATTTAGTGGTGTTGAAATTATTTTCCATCGGACAATATATGGATTTATTCAGGACTTAATATTTACAGTCTGAGTTTCATCTTCAGCCAAGAGAAGTTAATGGGGTGACTCTGCATTATACCAGACCTTCTTGTATAGTTCTAATTAATCAATGCCATGCTTAAACCTGAAACGTTTTGGATAAGAAGTAACAGGAAAGCTTCCACCATTTGTACTGATAAAAGAAAATGTGCCATTTGGGGTTATCCTGACCAGATTTTAGCTTGTATAACATCTTGCGTAATAACCTTCTTATGACATTTTAATTATATAGTCTGCCATTGTTTAATTCTCCATCTAAGCTGTTTTGTTGCTTGGCTCAGTTGTGCGGCTGCTGTGTTCCCTCTTCCAGGTGACTTTGCTTCAAATGCCCGGAAAAGAGTGATTCTTCTTAGAAATAGGTAGCACCACTGTAAAATGTAAGAGGTGTATTTAAAATATCTTATAGTCTGTTTCTTCCTGTCACAATGACTGTTGGTACTTTGGCTTTACTACACTAGAAGGAGACAGCATTTTTCATGTTCAGAAAATCATTTAATTGCTTTATAGGCTGCCCAGCTACTTAGCTATCAAAGAGTGGCTGAAGGCTTTAGAGAGAGGATTTGTGGGTGTGATTATACTCAGGGGAGAGGAAGGAAGTGAAGGATCTGCCTCAAAGTGATGAATCCTTTGGGAATTGAGGCATCAAACCACCTTTCCAAAAAGAGCCTGAAGCAACACATTACCATCTATAGCAGGTGATGCCAGTGAGTCTGAAAAGCTCAGATTGAATGAATGCAGGTGTTGGTGTTAGAAAATCAGGTCTCTAAAGAGTGGTGCTAGGTACTCTCAGTGGATTGTTCTTGCGAAAAGAAATTTAGAAGTACTTTAAATTGCAGTGCAACTCAACTTTGTGTTGACTTCAAGCAAGGTCATAAAACAGTCTTGCATATGATTAGTTCTGAATGTGAGTCAGTTATGAAGAAGGAATACTCTCAGATTTCTTTCCTTTGGAAAATTGACATTCTTGAGCTGATTCAAGCACAAGCTCACCATATTTGTTCAAAGTCTACTTTTATTTCTTTTTAAATCAGAAGAACGAGAGCCTAACTAAGGAGAAAGAATTCACAAGATTTTTCTTTTATTTATTCTTTTTTTTTTTTTTTTGTGAGAAGTTTGCCAGTTCTGTCTTGTGCACTATAAGAGCAGATCTTTCAAATAATCAAACCTTGGAATGCATGTGGAGGGCACTATTTAAATCTTTTTCAAGTACATTAACATTGTGAATAAGCAGGATGTGTTATGCTTCAAGAAAAGTACAAAAGAAAAAAACGTTCTTGCAAGATGTAGGAACTTCCTGTCCTTTTTGGTTGGGTGTAATCTAGTTGGACAAGAGAAACAGAGATCCTTTGGCCATTTTTAAAAGGATGTGGCTTTGGGAAGGGATGAATTCATTTCTGTGTTTAGAATGGACATGGTGACTCCATGTGGGGCAGTCTTGTCCAGTGTTCTCAGCCTTTTGTGGATGACACAGATGAAAGAAAGGCGGAGCTTGTAACAGTGATGCTATCCATGGGAGTGCTGCATGCATCCTTTGCTGTTACATATGTCTGTAATCCTGAGCCATTTGCAAGATAAGAGCCAATTCAGCTGTTCTTGAGTCATTGTTATTTCAGAGGATAAATAGCACTGTCATATTATCATTGCTTCACTGAGTATTATGAGACTGCTAACATTGACTTCCCCTCTATTTGGTTAGAGAAAGCTATAAACCTTGCTTGTAAACTGTGTTTTTACACAGCTGCTTTTATACCACATTTCTGTGAGCCATATCATTGTTGACAGAGTTTCTGATTATGTTTGACTTTGATTTTTGCTCTCAGTGCTCTGTAAATTTTGGATTGAATTCATGATTATGAAGTGTCTGATTACTGATAAGCTCCTAACTATTTGAAAAACTAAAATAAAGCTGTTTCCCTCTCCTCTTCCTTTCCTTATATTAGTCGTGTAGGAGAAGAAAGTCAAAGCAAGACACTAATATTCATGTGCAAATAAACTTGTCATAAGCTGGTTATGCTGTTCCTAAAAGTGCTTTAACTCATCAAAGGGATGTGATACAATGCACTTAAGCTGCCTGGGCTCAGTCTGAACTGAATTGCTGGAATAATTGTATGCTTCTCGAAATCGGTGAGCAACTAGTTTTTTAAATGCTTTTATTAATCCTTAAGGTTTCAGTTTCCTTATGTGATAGGTGAAAAAAGAACTAAGTAGAGAAATGCTTTTGTGACTGCATGGTTTGCCATCCCAGCCAAGAACAGTACTGAACCACCAGACTTGAGAAGGGCTTGTTCCACCCTAAAGCTGAATGTTTTCCCTTTTTCTCTTCTCCTTCTTGTCTGATCCCAGGCAGCGTAGCTGCCGCTAACTTCCAGCAATATTTTGCATATCCCCATGAGTTCCTAGGAACTGGGAGATTCCTGGAAGCTTTTGAAAACTGAGGTTTTTTGTAAGTTTCACAAACTCACATGAATGTTTTCCAACATCCCAAAATAAGGTTAAATGATGTGAATACTTCCCTCCCCCCCCCCCCCCCCAATCCATGCTGCTTTTCCAAGAAATTACTTTTTAAATATTGTTTTTCCCAAAGGGGAATTTTCTGTTATGTCAATTAAAAAAAGTAAATTGTCACCTTTCTCCTCCACCCCCCATTTAATATGGGTAGGGATTCCAGTGTAACTAACCCATTGCCCATGATTAAGTGTTACAGTATGGGTCTTCTTGTGCCACCAGTTTTTTATGTGAGGAATTGCATTGAGCATAAGAAGCAAGAGCTTCAAAATTCCTCTACTGATCAAAAGAATTTTTCTCCCAAATATATGATCATATGTTGACTGCAGCGCACTTCATTTCTGCAGACATCATACTCCCCTGACTCAGCTGAGAGGAGGATGGTTGCTGTACAGTGGCACAAGCTCATTAGGAAAAGCCTGTCTTTTAGAGGTGGAGGAAAATGGGAAGTGCAAACATTCAGGGAAACAAAAGGCGAGGATAAAGCAAGGCTGGACATCTTGAAACTGTAGTTTCACAGCAGTAGCTAATATTGAGGTTTCAAAGGGAGGTGCCGTAGCACAGTATCAGTTTATGACTTTAGGACTTGCTAGGTTCAGATGTGAAACAGTGCAGTTAAGAAAACTATTTACAAGTTAGAGAGGCAGACTTTTCCAGGAGGTTACTTCGCTTCTGTCATATCCACAGAAAGCTTGTCAGAGCTCATTTGCAGTCTTTTAAAGTTGCACAGATCCCTGAGGTCTGGGGAAAACATGTATCTTGTGGCTTACTCTGATCAGTGATAAGCTAGCATTATGTCTACGTTCTCACTGCAGTTATGGGGCTTACCCTCTACTTAGGGACTGTATGGATAAATTAAAATTCAGAAGCCAGGAAAAGAGGTTCTTTTAAGACATCTGTGACATGGGGGAAAAGAATGGCAAGTCAGTTTAGAGCTAGTTTGGGTGCTCTTATACCTATTGGAGGTATAAACAAAATAGAGTAGAAATCAGGAATAACTAGAGTGGGGTGGAGGGGCACTGGAATGAGAAAAAGCATGTATGTAGTTTGGAAGTCAGTCAGTTTCTCGTGTTCAAGGCTTTCTGCTATTTGCCTCTCAGGGTGGGGGTGCTTCTTTGGAAACCTGTTCCTTAGAAAGCAGGACAAACAGATTTTGTCACCGTGCTGTTTTGTTTGTGAGGGAAAGGGCAAAATGAAAATAATTTGCTAGCAATGCCTGAGAACCGTTGACATGTGCGCCTTAGAGTGCAGGTGACAGTAAGTGGTGTGTTAGGGTTCAAGTTAAATGAGCAGTATTAGTTAGCTGCGCTGTGAGTTTATTGTTTTTCCTGCTGTGAGTCTTTTCTACACACATCTTGTTGGTTATGCAAAACACCATCAAAGTAGTTAACTCTACTGCCTGTATCTCTGTTTTTTTAATCTACTTCAAATGATCAGAGTGTTCTGATTAACTCTGGTTAATTTGGCCCAATGTTTGTGTCACCTTTTTTTTTTTGCTTCAACGTGGAGATTTTATCATTCAACTTAATTCAGAAAGTAAAAAGGATGTGGACTAATATTGGCTGATACAAGTGTGATTTTCAGGACTTAAACAGAGGAGACACTGGCAGTGTGTAGAACTTATAATCTATAAATTCATCAAATTTACATCGAGTGGAATGTGGAGATATTTTTGAATTATGCAGTTGTGCAGCTTTTTCCTCAGTAAAAGTCTGTAAATATGTTCCTTAGGAATTGGTTTTTGAGCCATGTCTAGTCTCATCTAAAATAATGATCTTTTTAGTAGGGTCAGGAGAGCAGTTATTAACCTTAGTAATGTAAGGTGTGTAGGACTGTCTTGGTCAGTTTAAAGTCAGTTTGGATGTAACCTTTATTTCTGGAAATGAACTGTTTTCATATTGCTTGCAAAAGCAATTGCAGCAATGGGTAGTGGATGGTATGGTACAATATTGCATCTGTCATTTGCTTATGTCTGCACGTGCTGAAATCTCTGCCTGTACCAGTGCTAGCAAAACAAAAGCTGTTGGTTTCACTGTGCATCACCTGTGATGCTGCCGTGGTTGGTTGTCTTTCCTTTTCTTTGGAGGTTGGAACCAGCTGTCTGCTGGTGTGCCTGCCCGGACTCTGACCCCAGGCTGCAGTGGCAGCTCTGTCATTTTTCAGGATGAAAAGCCAGTCCTGAACTGTGCAGTGCCAGTGTAGCTTAATCCAGCGTTCCAACAAAAGGAGTTAAATGATGCCTTGAAGGCATGATTTTTAACCTGGCTTTCTGCTGCAGGTGCCTGGGCTATGTTTTCCAAGCGCTGGCAGGTGCAGTGCAGAGGGGACATTGTCCAGACTTGGCAGTGCTTTGCAGTGTAGCTTCTGTCCCCCTGTTTGCCAGCAGCACCTGATTGCTTGTGTCGCCTGCTTCTTAGCTCATTCAGAGCCCTCCCTTGTCCAGTGGTAACAGTGAAATAGTTACTTCAAGTATTCTTTGTATGTTCTGATTGGGCTTAGGTTTGTTTCCTATTCGTATTTAGCAGTTTAGTGACATAATGATTAAATTGATGTCCAAATGAGATTTACAGTGGGCTTCAGTACACATAGAAATATACACCGATCTTTGTTTTGTTTTGTTTTATTTTTTATTGACCTCTTCAGTATTTACTTAGCTCTGCAGGAGGGCATGAATAAGCCCTGATGGCTTGGTTAAGTCTCTGCTTTATCTGTCTCTGCTTTTATACGAGTGTTTTCGGTCACTACTGCACTTGTTCCTTCTTGCCTGTGGAAGAGATTGCCAGAAGAACTTTCCAGCTGCAGCTCTTTTACAGAGCAGCTACTGGCAGCAGGAAAAGCAGAACAGATAGTGTGATACCCTGAACTCAGTCTTTTTTTACAGGCTGTCAGGGCTCAGTAATCTAATCCGTTGTGTTGATGATAACTGACAGAGTTAAGCACTACAGGCCAGAAAGGAGGTTACAAGCAATGGTCTTGCAGCACTGCGGAAGTACATTGAAATCATCCTTCTGAATGGTGTGCATCTCAACTGCTGGAGTCACAGAAATGGCTGGGAATGTTTCAGCATCTGAAAAGTATGTTCCAAAGCCTTAGCACACACAAAAAACATAAAAAAAACCACCCAGATCTAGATGTCAAAAGGCAAGATGTTAAAATATATTTAAAAATGCATTTTCTTTAAGCTTTGAATCACTGTTGCATCTGACAAAAACCTTTATGGGATAGACAAGTATCCTCTTCCTGCTTGTGCCTTCCCTTTCTTGTCCCAACAGTTCCCCCTATCCTCAGCTAATCCTGCACTTAATCATGAAGCTGAATGCAGTCATGAAATTGCTCTCTGTCTTATTTTTTGGCTGTGCCCTGTGTTTAAGTCCTCTCCTTCTCCCACCACCCCAGGTACTTTCTCAGGCTTTGGAACATGTAAGACTCATTTTTAACTCGAAATCTCTGTTCTCCCACTTGAAGATTTGTCAGCTTTCTGAACTATAGCCACTCCTACAGCGGTGGCAAAAGATAATTCCTCTGTAGCATGAGACTGCCAGTTGAATGCAATCCATAGAGGCAATTAATTAATTTACTCATTAGTTTTTCTTTCATCCTGAAGGGGCACAAATTAATTATTCTCCCTACCTTTGCTATGTTTTCTCACGTCTGGAGACTACTTGCATGCCCTGAGGTTATGTTATGGCAGTGCTTTCTTTCCCTGCAGGTCAGGCGTTGCAGAGCTTAACCTCAGTAAATTTGCGGACAACACCAAGTTGGGTGGGAGCATTGATAGGAAGGCTCTGCAGAGGGATCTGGACAGGCTGGATCAATGGGCTGTGGCCAACTGTGTAAGGTTCAACACGGCAAAGTGCCAGGTCCTGCACTTAGGTCACAATAACCCCATACAACCCTACAGGCTTGGGGAAGAATGTTTGGAAAGTTGCTTGGCAGAAAAGGACCTGGGAGTGTGTCCTAGTTTCTGCTAAACAACAACAGGGTGTTGGTCAACAGCTGGCTAAATATGAGCCAGCAGTGTGCCCAGTCCAATAGCATCCTGGCTTGTATCAGAAATGGTGTGGCCAGCAGGATGAGGGAAATGATTGTCCCTCTCTACTCGGCACTTGTGAGGCCACACCTCAAATACTGTGTTCAGTTTTGGGCCTCTCACTGCAGGGAAGCCATTGAGATGCTGGAGTGTGTCTAAAGAGCAACAAAGCTGGTAAAGGGTCTAGAGCACAAGTGTTATGTCAACTGGAGTTGTTTCATCTGGAGAAAATGAGGCTCAAAGGAGACCGTATTGCTCTCTGCAACTGCCTCAAAAAGGTTGTTGTGAGGTAGGTGTTAGTCTCTTCTCCCAAGTAACAAGTGGTAGGACAAGAGAAAAAGGCCTCAAGTTACACCAGGGAGGTTTAGGTTTGATGTCAGGAAAAATTTCTTCACCAAAAATGTTGTCAGACATTGGAACAGGCTGCCAAGGGAAGTGGTTGAGTCACCATCCCTGGAGGTATTTAAAAGACATGTAGATGTGGCACTTAGGGACACAGTTTAGTGGTGGTCTTGGCAGTGCTAGGTTTACAGTTGGACTCGATTATCTTAAATGTCTTTTCCAACCAAAATGATTCTATGATTCTGTGATTGTTCCTCCTTTGCTCTGCCACGTCCCAGGATGTTGAGTCTGACCTTCCCATGTAGGTGGGACGAATGCTGTGTCCCAAGGACTAGCATGAAGCGCCACCTGGAGCCTGCTTCTCCTGGTCCTGTCCCAGCCTTTCCTTTCAGCTGCAATACTTTGGACCCCACTGTGCAGATCCAAGAGGTCTGTGCAACCTGTGGCTCAGATGCATGTTGTTTGACCCTTTCGTCAAGGAGCCCAAAGCCATGAACAAAGTTGCTCAACCAGTTTCTCACCAAACATGGTAAAACAAGTGAGGATTTTGATAGGGAAAAAATCGGGTTATTGTGTGCACTAGCAGTGACTGAAACCAGCAAAAGCTTTTCTAATTAGACTTTTCCTTCTTTTTTAAAATATGTTTTGCTTTTTTAATACAATGGTGTTGAAGAAGCCAAGGAGCTCTCAGCCTCAGTGGTGGAAGCATTACAGTTTCAAGAACAGTATGTCGTTGATCTGTTAGCTTAAAGTTCCTATTCTCTGTAGTTTTAAAATGTCATTGACGCAACGATTTGCTAAGATATGCTAGCACTGCTTTACAGAGCTGTGACATCATGCATTATAAAATACTTCTTGAAGCAAAGGGGTTATTTGCTATCTCATCTTGTTAGGCTGATAACCAGTGCAGAGGTCATCACTCAAAATACAGATTGCACTATGTAACAAAAATAATTTAAATTGTTTCAGATGTATTTGAGCAAGAGATATAAAATATGATAACTTTAATTTGTGGTCTTAAAATTAAAATCATATTTGTTTTCAAATAAAATCGGTGTGTTATGGAAGGTCTCCTTATCAGAATATCTGATCATAATAATAGGATACAATAATAGTTTCATTTTTCTCAGCTGAAAGGTAAATTAATATTTAGACATGCAAGTAAAAGTGGTCTTGATCTCTTCTTTTTTTTTTATTTTAATGCTATCCTAGAAACATTGAGTCTACAGAAATTTTATGTATTCTGCAAATGCAACTCTCTTTTTTTTGTCCGCAGCTTGACACAGTGTAATTTTAATGCTGAAATGTTAATAACATTTTGGGGGGGATAATTCATACAGTTCTATTGCTTATGTCACTGTCAAAAGGAGAGAAATTTGCCATACCTGGGTAGTTGTTAAAAGGCAGTTTAAGCTTGAGCAACTTTGTGAAGGGTGCCCATGTCCTTCATGGTGCGGAATGCTGCCCATTGGACGAAAAGAGGACATCCTTCAGGTTTCAGTTTCTGCCTTACTGTTTGGTTTTGGTGGCAATGGATGATATTGCTCAACTTTCCCTTGAATGCTTACAGTACTTCCTGTGAAATCATTTTCTCATGCTTGGCCCATTTAGGAGCATGCATGAGTCATGAGTGAGCTGAGAGACCTCTCTGACCCTATTAATGTGCTGTAGAACAATTTGTCTACTAGGATAGATTTACCTGACCCAGTGAAATGATTGCGTTAGTTTTAAATTGCGCTTTGCTCATGGTGTTAATACACCTTCACATTTTCAGGGCATAATCTGGCTCTCCATACTGTGGTTTTCTCTCTGAATTTCAGTGGAACTGCTCATGTGTTTAAAATAAAACATGTGCTTAAGTGCTCTGGTGGCTGGGGGCCAGAGCACTCAATATGTTGTAGGGCTGAGCCCTAAGTGCACGCTGCTTTAATGTATAGTCTTCTCGCCCAGGATAAATCAGGATTAACTCAATAGGAAGAGTCACAGTACTGTGAAGATTTGGAAAATGCCTTGCTGTGTGGAGCTTAAGCTACTACCACATGCAAGTGCAAAAGAAGCAATGCCTGCGGTGTAATGATTTTTTAGGTGTTGTCAAACTAGGTGCTTTTTGTGGCTAATGAATTTGTCAGTTGATTTTCTCATCACTGTGTTTGAGCTTGTTCCTGCAGTTGAACACTAAACTTGACTTTTCACCTGTTGAAGATGGCATCAACTTAACCTTCTTTCCCGTTATAAGGGCTTTAAACACCTTCACACTAATACTGAATAAATGGAATTTGTTGTTTAAGCTACAGAGAGAGTGCATTACTGATACTGGGGAAGCAGAGGGAGGCGGGTAGGTTATCTCCATTCTCTGTCTTTGATTCTCAGACCACAGAGGCATTCCAATGTCCTTAGCAGCAAAGCAGTTTGTGGGTTTTTTCCCATGGTCATAGTGACATCAAGTGTGATATAGTTCAGGCATGCATTTGGCAAGTCTTCAACATGCAATTTTATGCATATTCTATTTTTCTGCCACCTTTTTCTGGTTGGGGGATAATTAAAAGACATCCTTTTTATTTATTTTTAGTGACTTTCATTGAATAAAAACCTGTATTATTTTGCTTGGATAACATACCAAGACACAGAAGGGCGATGTTAACAAGTATATGGTTAAATTTTCTTTATTGATCACTGAACTCTGGGTGTTTGGTTCTGTTGTCTCATTGTCTGGTCTACTCTTGTGCTGCTTTTATTTTTCTCTTTTTTTTTCAGTTAGTTTTACCTAAATTGCTATATAGCATACTGAAGAGCCTTTTTTGAACTGTTGTTTTCCAGAGGATATTTTTTCCCTTATGCCTGCCAATGCTGGCCTGTTTCAAATCTGACTGGGCTGAACAAGTTAGCTCCAGTACTGAGAAACCTTGGGGGGAACATTTAGAATGGCTACTCAAGCCAAATTCAGGAGTTGTGTTTACTGAGTCAGTAAAGCATGGAGAAGGGGCAGGTGGCTTTCTGGTCTCCTGAGGGGAATCTCTTGGCTTGGTGACAGAGCATGCATTTATGGGTGTAGGACAAAAATAAAATGGGGTGTATGGAGCTAGTAAAGCTTAAAAATACGGAACACTAAATGTATAAACAAAGGACTTGAAGTGGGGCAGACCTGGGGCTGAGTTGCAGAACGCCACATGGAAGAGGATCATAGCTGAATGTCTGGAGTTTTGCAGATTTTTTCCAAACAAACAAACCAAAGAAGTAATCCTGCAGACTCAACTATGGTGATGGAGAGAGATAAATAATACTAAAAATATACTAGCAATTCAGAGTGGTTGCAATGGGTTATCTGTATAAGAATCACAGCTAGTGTTTTGTTCTGTGTACTGGGCTATTTTCCCCTCTTCCGTAATTACAGTTCAGTCCTCAAGTGGACTTCCATACAGTCAAACATCTTGGTTTCCTAAACTTGCCTTGGTTACTGTGGCTGATAGATTGCCCTGCAGGGTGGTGCTGCTGCTGGTGAGCTAGTGTGAAGTGGCTCAGCACTGTTTATTCCTGTACCTATTGCAGTTGGTTATTTCCAAACAAGTTTAATTGTGTGTTTCTAGTCAAAACATATGCTGGCATCTGCTAGAGTGCAGAGTGCTTATGGTGAATGAAAATAAGCGGAGCATGCAGTTTGCCTCTTTGCTTCCTGTAGGTGGTGAAATAAGAACTGTTAAGCCAGGTTTTGTGCTTTTTTATATCCTCTGCAATATTTTGTACTTGCTACTCGTACCTATTTCTCCACAGTAATTCTGAAGCCAGTCAGCGTGCTTTTTTCTTCCTTTTTTAGCAGGGATTAAATCCCTTCTTTCTGCAATGCCTTTTTTTTTTTTTCCTTTATTTTTCACAGAGTTCATTTAAAAAAACCCAAAAAGCAAACCACAAATTGTCACGCACAAGAACTCCAGTGATCTTGTGAGAAAACTTTTATTGTAGAGTGCCAATAAAAAAGGATGAAGAAAACTGGTCCAAAATCTAAAATAGGTGAAAGGCCCAAAAAGGTATTTATTGCATGTTATGCTGCTTGATGGATGTATGTGACTTCCATGCTTGCCAAAATCTAGTAGGTTAGGACATAACAGAGAAACACATTCCTGTGTCTAAGGGCGCCTTACTGTGTGCTACTCTGACAATATTTAAATAGTCCTTAGAAGATACTATACTGAGTTGGTGTTGAAATATGCAGAAAACAAAAAGAGTTAATATTGTTATGCTCAGATCTTTGCACTTTTCAGGAGAACGATTAAAAAAAGCATCAAGGCTACTTTATGGTGGAAAGGACCTCTGGAGGTACCTTCTTCTGTTCTCTGCTTGAATCAGGGCTACCTTCATTCGCAGTTTGACTAGGCTGTGTTCTGAGCCTTGGTCACTCAGGTTTTGAAAACATCCAGTGAAGGGGCCTCCCACTCTCCCTGGTGTCTGGCATAGACTCCGCTCAGCCTCATGGTCCTGACGTGGTAGTAGATGAAATAAGTGGGTTTCTTCCTCCTCTTGTAGCAAGTATTGTTTTGATGAAAATCTGGAAGAACTATACTGCTGCCTTGCTAGAAAGCGCTGCTCACTTTTTTTCCATTATAAATTGTGTTACATGATGTCTTTTGAGATTGCAATATAATATGACTACATAGAGCTTTGTTCTGCCTTCACTAGTAGCGTGTCTTTGCTAAGTGGGATATCAAAGCCAATTGTCAAAAACTGCTCTGCCTCACAAGCCATTGTAGCTCCACTGTAGTACTGTGGTACTACTTCCCCTACAAGATGTTTCCAGGATACGTGGTACTGCAGTACTGGTGATTTGAAAAGTCAATATTTATTATTGTTAAAGGATGTGTTGTTGAGAAAGAGCAAGCTGATGTTTGTGAATATAAGTAAGCCTACAAAAGACTGATTAGGAGGATTGCCAATTGCCTTCTTTTTATGGAGCGTAATGACAGGCTTAAGATGTGTTTTCCACTGAGCTCCCTCTGAAGGAGCTCAGCAACCACAGAATAATGATGTCAGAAAGCAGTTTGTGTTTCCGCTTGATTAGTACATGTCACTTTTGTCTCTTTTCTGAATTTGCTTTAAAATCTTGCTAAATCCTTCCATTGCTCTGTATGTGCCTCAACCCTCATTCTGTCAAATTGTAGGGCATGATGCTTATGAAAGCATCTTGCCGAATCATCTGGAGCATCTCTGGGGTTCTTCTGTCCATAGCATGGGAGTGTTTTGGGCCCAGGGAGGATGGGGCTGATGGCAGCGAAAGGCCCGTCCGCTGGGGAGAAGAGGGTTGCACCCAGGGGATGTTTGTCCTTGGTGACCACAGGGTAAAACCTCTAGTCATGTAGGGGCAGATTATTATACTGTGTGGCCACTTAAATGCATGGTCATTTAAGTGGCCTGCCCTTAAAAGATAGCTCAGAGGCTGCTCGTGACTCAGGGTGCTTTGGGAAGATATTTGTTTTTCTCTTCCCAGCAAGTTGCATTCTGAACTGTCTCCTGCACTTAGATTTATTCTGAAGCTGTATGAGCAAGCATTCCTTTGATACTCACCCATCCAGGGCAGTTGTAGTAGCATGACTTCATAATGAAAATTATGAAATTACAAATTACAGAAATTTGTAAGGGGCCTCATTGTTGCTCTGCATCAGAGCACTTGAGAAAGTTACAGTCTTTGTATGGCCAGTGATGGCTATAAGCCTGCTGCTTTTTTCTTATGATGATTCTGGGTGATTGGTAGCCTCCAGAGGGAGAAGAGGTTTGGGTATGGGACACGAGAGGAGAATCTTGTGTAAGGTTTGGAGTGATAGCTAGAGATGCAATTGTGAGGAGATACCTCTGTGAATTTTTAGTGACCAAATGCAAACCTTTGAGGCAGCGACTGTATTTCGTCAAGTCCCTGTGCTGTGGTTATTTTACAGATTTTTAAGTTTTCTCTTTTGTTTAATAAAATAGCACTGAAGTCTAAACCACAGGTAAACCCAATTAAAAAAAAAAAAAAAAGCTGAACAAGAAGCAAAACCAAACTCTATCCTTTATAATATTGTTCCAGGCAGCACAAAAGGGGCAGATAACATTAAGTTGTGGCATTCAAAGTTTCCTTTGTTTTCTGCAGGCTTCTGGGGTTTTATATCTTTTATTGCTATTTCTCTATGAGACTAATAGGCATTAAAGTTTAATAGCAATGTGTCAGCAGCTTGTTCTGATTCCTGTATACTGTGTCCTCTACAAGGTGTGTGTGTGGGGGGGCATGTAACTTTAATAATCTGTGTAATGTTTCTCTTAATAAATCAGTTCAAAATCTCTAATACAGAGAGAGATCACTAATAACAGAGTGTAACAACATCTGGAATTAAACTGGTTTATCCTTTCATATGTTACCTGTAATTGTTCACAAATTGCTATGTCCTGCAAAGAGTAAGTATTGATGAAGTGGTGAGTGCTTCTAAAGCCTTTTCGTGGCATGCTATCCTTTATGTGAATCTTGCAGTCTGTAGCTGGAATCAGGACAATATATTGCCTGTGACTAAGCGTTGTGGAAACTTTCAGACTTGCTTGAGATCAAAGAATGCAAAGCTTTTAACTCTGTGTGTTATTGTTGCCTTAGTTGATTACAGACAAACGTACACATTTACATTACATAGAGCTGAGTTCATACATCACTCTTAAGCGAGGTACTGAGCAGTAACTTAGGCATCCAGCACAAAAATGTCCTAATTCCTTGGTGAAGGATAGCTCGGAAATGGAGAACTGGTGCAGCCATCATCTGGAAGGAGGCATGGCAGGACTCCAGCCTCCCGCCTGAACTTTCCTTTTGTGTTGAGCAATTCAGAAAATGGCTCAGGTCTCTTTCAACGCAGAGGATTGCAGCAGAGAGGTTGTATAGGAGACACTGGAGACCTAGGAACTAATTACAGGGGCATTTCTGCAGTCCGTTCTGGAAAAACTGAAGTGCCCGTGTACTTAGCTACAACTGAAAAGGAGTGAGGAGGAGGGAATATTCAGTTCACTGAGACTCCTACAGATGAAAAATCCCTGTCCTTGCATACCGATTTGGATGTATAACAACATTCCATAACAATAATTCTCAAAAGAAAAGCTGGAGGAACTTAGTAGGCCATTTCTACTATAGAGTGGGGGAAACTGTGTGAGATCTAAAATTACCATCCCAGGAGAGAGAGGAAGTCCGGTACAAACCCTAGCCTAAGATTCATCCTGCATCCTACCCTGAGATGCATGGGGCCAGCCAAGGTTGGCAGCCCAGCCATGAGCGCTTCGCCGCTAGGGCACTGCAGCCCTGGGGTGCCCGCTGTCTCTCCCCAGAGCCCTTGGGATGCCTTCCCTCAGGAGCAGCATGCATGGCTGCTTTGTGCAGTGTATTGAAGGTACCCAGGAGAGAGCAAGAGAGCTGCAACAACTGAAGGCAGGCACAGAGGGAAGACTGGAGCCTTGTAGCAGAAAACAGCAACTGTTTGGCCCTCCTTCCTCTGAAGAGTTGGGCTGATAGAAGCAAATGATGCTCCCTCACATCTGTTTCTCATCCCTCACCTCTGCTACAGTTTTCTTCATCAGTCAAAGGTAATCTTGCAAGCCACACGCTTAAAAACATCAAAAGCAAAATTTATCTTTTAACTCTTGTTCAGTCTCCCTGCTTTAGTTTTTCTTACTTTATATGAGAAAGCAAATAGTCTCTTCAGTGCCAGTTTTTCTTTTCCTTCTCAGTTTTGTTTGTGTCTATGTGTGTAACATTTCTTCCAAGCCAAGCTCTGATCTTCAGCAGGCTTTCTCTGGCATCCCAGAGTTGAAAAGTGTATGCCGGGCAGCCAAGCACAGTCTCTCTCAGGAACAACTGCCTTTGAAAAGGGGCAGTGGCCTTTCTCCTATAGCCTGTTTATCAGTTCTAACACCTCTTCCTCCTTGAGGCCTTTGCCTTTCCTGTCATTGAGGTCATTAATTGATTTCTGGTGACTATTATATTAATCCAAGCGCCTTGTTAGTGTTGCAGTGGTGTTCAGGCACTTCTCTGCAGGCTGTGACATCCAAGCTGGTTTTCAGCTGGATGCCATCCCTGACTTTTATTTTCCTCTCCGGATAGTTGGAGAGCTGTGCCAGACAGCAAAGATGTTTTAATTGTAACGTAAGTATAGAAGGGAGTATTCTGGTAGGGTAGATCTAGAACAATCTTTGTGACAATTTATTCAGACATCCAGACACAGTGGTCCCGGATCTTTCTTGAAATATACATATTATTTTTTAGTTTATAAAATAAAAAATTACTTTTTTTTTGGGGGGGGGCTTTTTTTTTTTTTTTTTTAGGCCTAGCCTGTTGTCTTTTTATCATATCAGTATTTTACTGTGTTTAGTTTGGTTCTTACTAATTACAAGTGCAGTTTGGTTTGCTAGTGTAATGAGCTTTGAAAGTAATATTCAGTAGATCCAAATTAGTAAGATTTGCGCTTACAATTATGCATCTTTAATGTGTTAATAATGTAATACAGGGTCTGCAGTAACAGGGAACCCCGGTTAGCAACTCAGGACATGCTTTCTGATCCTGCAAAGTTAATGACTGAAACCCAGTAACATTTTTCTGCATCGTACTGATAATATGCACTAAGATTCTTTGTAGAAAAAGAAAAATACATTGACTTCTCCAGTGGCAAAGCTAATCTTGTAAGTACCTGAGCACCGTCCTCTTTGATGTTGCTCCTCTTCCTCCTTGATGCGGCTGTTGTGAGAAATAATTCACCAAAATTTTCTCTTCAGGCAGTGGCAATGAATTGCAGCATTGTATTGTTCAAAGTATTACATCTCCATTCTTGAAATGAGTGTACAGATGAGTCAATAAAATGCTGGATCATATTAATCATTTATCATAGGGATAATTATACAAGAAATAAAAGGGATAGAGAAGGCCATCATCTGCTTGCGTCATTTGTGAACATTGACAGATGTATTGCATGCCTGATGTAAGTTCTTCATGCCGCATAAGAAACATTGGTCTGTAACTCTTCAGATCACATTAGAATACTGTTAACACAGTCCATAGAATACCAAAACACTTGTTACTCTTTAAAGGTCTGAACACCAGGGAGAAATAGTGCAGCTCTGAAAGTTTTAGTTGGGCTGAACAGTGAAGTTTTAATTAAAAAAAAAAAAATAAAAATTGTTAAAGTAATTTAAATTTACAATCAGCCTTGTCAATATCTTGCACATTTCTCATACCCAAATATAACTTCTGGAGGATCAGAATAATGAGCACAGAACAAGATCCTCTCTTCTGAAGTGGTGGGACAGACTTTTCTGTTAGCTTCCACAGATGCAGGTTTCATTCTGACATCTTCCTGCAGACTGAAAACCAATGCATTAGTCAATAAAAAGTCCCATTGTACATATAAAATATTGTTATTTGAATTCTAAATGAACATTAGGATTGCTCATAGATAGAGGCCAGGAGGTAGCATTGAAATCATACAAATAGTCAGACTGCAACAATATCCTGAGTTGATTTCAGCTGAAGTAGAGATACTTTCCCTGTCCCTTTGGAAAAGATTTTACACTTCCCCCTCTTCCTGTCCTAACCAATTTTGATTTTAAACTTGGTGGTGGTGGTTCTATATGAATTTTAGTAAAACATTATGTTGTCCAACTTGTTTGAAGACAAATCACCTTGAGCATCATGTCTGTGCTAAATACTGCCACTGAGATGACAAGACTGATTTTTGTAAAATGAAACAATACAGATCAGGCACTTTGCCCCCTGGTCTTATTTCTTATTGAACTTACAAGGTTGGCCTGACCATGCCAGGTGAACATAGTCTAGTTAACTATTTAATTTTAGATGCTTATTCTGTTTTGATTGCCTATAAAGTGAGAATAATTTCTCTAGAGAGATTACCCATAGTACCAAAACTAAGCTTATTTGGCAGATCCCAATCATCAAATCTGATCTTTGATTTCAGGCAAAAAAAAACAGGTGGGTTAGTATCACTCATCTTTTATTTTCATTACAGCTTATGTTTCCCAGTGCTCTGTCATGTTTTAAAACCAGTCCCTGGAAGAAATGTGCCCTCATTTCTTCAAGCCTTGCTGAAGCCCTGAGACTGAATTTAGGTTTTTGTTGCATGGAACAGAACTTATTACAACAACAGGAGACAATATGCTCTCTAGGAATACTTTTCTTACAGGATTTCACCAGAGACCTGGTAATGAATTACTGAGGCAATCCTCTATCCTGCAAGCAAAAGAGAGCAAGTATGCATTATTACCTCTGGCTGGTCCCCATCTCCGCCCCCCACAAACACCTTCCTTTTCTTTAGGCTCCTTCACCCTCATGGGTACCTTCAGCTGGGCTAGGCTGCTCTTGAGGCTAGTGGCTGTAGAGCCTTAGGAGGTGGAATGCTCATTCCTGGACTGTAAATCGTGACTGGCCCCATGCACCTCAGAGGCAAACAATGAATTTTAAGCCAGTGTTTGTATCCAGACTTCTTTTCTATGCTGGGACAGTGATTTTTCATCTCCCTTGTAATTTTCCTTGCACCATAGTGGAAACTCTCTATTAATTTTCTCTGAATTTTCTTTTGAGAATTAATGCTTATGGAGTGTTAAATATGCAAAGTAGTACAAGACAATGCTTTCTGTTACTTCCATTATGTGCCATCACCAGCCTTTTAATAGATAATTTAAACCATTTTCATTTGAGTGGTTTTTATTTGTGCCTCTTTTTTTGAGAATGTTTACTATATCTCCCTGGTGAGGTTAGGGAATTAGGGTTATTGCCTTTAACGTGTGTTTTAATTTTTGGCTTAAAGGAGAAGAGTTTTGTCCACGTTTTAATACAGATAAGCAAATTTTTGAAGCACAATAAACATTTGAACTGTGATCTAAAAAAAAAAAAAACACAACCAAAGTTTACAATTATAGGTACAAAATCGTTTACCATACATCTACCAAAGAGTAGCTCTGATGGAACCATGTAAATGTGTGTGTGTGTGTGCGTGCACGTGAAGAGAGAGAAATCCCTCTTATTTCATGTAATATAGCTAGAGTAAGCTATTTACAGGTATTTTATAAGAAATTATTGAATAAGTATAGAGGGTGTGCCCTTAGACATTTAATAAAACATTCTCTTTGAAGAACAAGAATCAAAGCAAATGGTTTGATGCATTGTAGTCCTTGTCCTCAGGGATACAAATGCTGACTTACACCTTGTTTAGATCAGGCTGCATGGCCTCCTACTACTCAGTCAGCATGGTGGGATGGAGGGTGTGCACTGGGACAGGGCAAAGTTCCATTTCCTTTTAAATTCCCCAAACCCAGATTTCTCTCTCAAATGGATATCTCCTTATTGTCAGTGCTCATGGCTCAGGATTTTTTTTTGTTTACATGGACAGGGTTCATTCCACTCACAGCTCTGAAGAAAATCTCTCTCACCCCTTAAAACAAGTGATGTTTCCAAAGAACTCCCTCTTCACGTGTATTTAAGAGGATGTAGCTTTGGCTTTGTGAAGAATGTTGGCAGCATGTGCTTTCCTGGATGAGAGTAGAGGTTACGGGGATGCCTTCTGTTTGGGCTCCTGCAAAGCTGCATGTTGAGCATGGAGGTTTGGTTGGGAGGAGGTGGGGGACTGGTGTGAAGCAGAAACCCTGCAGCACCTGCATGTGGTTATTGCTGTTCTGCTGCATCACGCCAGCTGTTGAGTGCCACACCACTCACTGATGTTGTCATAGTCTCTGATAACTCTCTGGAGACAGAAGCTTTCAAACCCCAGGAGACAAAGTACATCTCTAAGCTGGTGTTTTTTTTTTGTTTGTCTGGCTTTTTTCCTTGTGTTTTGTGGATTGTTTCGTGTGTTTTGTTTGGTTTGATTTGGTTATTTTTTTGTTCCCTTCCCCCATTAATTTTTTTTTTCCCCTGGAAGCTGAAAAGTGAGTGTGATGCACTCTCAATAAAATGCTGCTGTATGGGAACCCAAACACATCATAAGGGATAAGCTTTTGAAGATATGAGAGCTTTCCTAATGTGTTTGAGGGAGTGAGAGTTCCCTTTGATGTCCTGAGCTCCAAATATTTAAGGACAGTGTTGCAGGAAAGGAGTAGAAGGCTAGTAGTATACTACTTTGTTCTGAAATAGTGAACTGTGCAAAGGAAACTTTGAAACCCTAAGATTTAAGAAAGAGAAATGTTTGTGCCTAAGGAGAGAGATTATGAATCCTAAGAAACTGAAAATCAGAGAATTCTGTGGTTTAATGTTTTGGTCTGCATCTCATGTTATCTTTCATGCTCATTTACTAGAGCCCACATGTGGGTTTTGGATTGCTGGAGAGGTTTTAATTAGAAACATGCTGAACAGATTAAAAGTAGTTGGAAATACTTGAAAACTGGTTTTGGAGTAATTTCTAAAGAAAAAGAGATGCTTACAGTTCATCTCCATCTTCCTTTTACAACTGGTGTTTGAATGCTGAGAAATTAATGACTGATAGCATTTAAAATCTAGTTGTTTCCACTTAATCTCAATTTGTTGCAATACAAGAAAAGATGTAGTAGATAATTTCATAGTGGGTCAATTAGAAGGACCTATATTGAACACAGGTGGATGCAGCTCAGGTCTGAGTGTCCCAAACTGTGCTAGTGGGAAAGGGAAGGAATTCTGTGGTTCCTGCTTTGATACCAAAAACTGTAGCAGTTTTGAAAATAATTTCTGCAGTTTTTTATTAATTTCTTTTGTAATATTGTAGCTCAATAGTGTCACGTTAGCTGATCAGAGGAAGAACTCTAATTAAAGCAGTGCATGGTCTTTAAAGTAATTGGTATTTTATTCCTCTCATTTCTTTTAAAAACCCTCATTTTGTGCATGTTTTGAACATTAATACTTTTTTCACTTCAGGAAAAGTCATCTGCTAATATTTTTCCTGCTGCCTAGAAAGAGTGAGGAAGTGGCTTAAAATATTTCCAAAGAACCAGCAGATTTTCCAGACCACTGTCTGGCAGTGTAGATATAGACATAGGTATTAATGATGAAATGCTCTTTTGGACAGTGATAGCATAAGACATGCGAGGCACAGAAGTCCCATTAAACTATCAAAATGAATCTTACTAGGATTCCCGTACTGTTTGAGCTACCTTGATGGGAAAGAAAGATTTTCATCTTAGGTCACCCACCAGTAGCTCTGTCAAATACATGGTGCCAAGGTGAGCTAAGTGTTGAAGATAACCACCTCCATCTCTTTTCTGTTCAACAGTCTTATTTCTGTGGAGTCATGCTAGTGTAATTCTGGGGAAGTGAAGTGGAGAATCTGTCCCCAAGCGTATTTGGTTGTTTTAAGCATACAGGCAGTTCGCTGTGTTCTGTTTTATTGCAAGAAAAGGGTACCATAACATCTAGTTGGTGATGGTGCTAATCAGAGAGCTTACTGGCTCCCTTCAGGGACTTTGTGTAGTACACTGACTTTTTATGTGTCATGTGAAAGGCGAAATCTTTGGAAGTGCAGGCAAATGTACATGTATGTACATGTACATAGGAAATCCTATGTATGCATATGGCTGTGTGCATAGGATTTCTTCACAATCTGCCTCAGCATTTGCCACACATGATAGAATCACAGAAAGATTTGGGTCAGAAGGGACCTGTAAAGGTCATCTGGTCCAACCTGCCTGCTGTGAGCAGGAACATCTTTCACTATATCAGGTTGCTCTAAGCTCCCAACCTGATTTTGAACACTTCCAGTAATGTCTGATCCAAGGGGTTTGCAGGACAGCAGGAGGTGGAAGGACCCCCTCGCCTACTAGACATGCCCTTGGGGTGTGCAGAAAAAAGGAAGGTAAATATAAAAGGATGTAGTGAAATAAAACCACCTTTCTGTAGTATCAGTGTTAGCTGTGATCATCAGCCTACGGGTTATTGTGAGGTGCCTCCCTATTGTTTTGACTTGTAATTTGATTTGGGAGAGTGTCTGAGTAAGAACTCTGTACTTATCCAGCAGCCGTCTTCATTCATCATAATAGTACCCACGAGATGTAGCTGAGTCACCAAGCTGGGTTATTTTTTCTAGCATGCATCTGTGTTTTATTTGATTATAAAGTCCAGATCCTCCTGCTTTCTGTTACAGGCTTTTTATCTTACTCTGGTCCTGTCAAAATCAATTTGTAATTCTGTGGTGTACACATGAAATTAGTTTTAATTTGTTATGTGTTTCCAAGGGTGACTGACATTTAATATTTTGTTCTGAGGGTCTCATTAGTACTGTGTACCCATAATCTATTCTATGGGTGTAATGACAGAGGGTAAGTGAGCTATTGAACAGCATCCATCTGTCCACTTAGCGAATGGCCAGAGGGAAATACGGGGGAAAAATAGATGGATAATTGTCAGCATGTCTGTATTTTGTAGTACTCCACCTGGACTACTGTATTCAGCTCTGGGGACCACCAACATAAGGAAGATGTGGACCTGCTCAAGCAACCCTAAAGTAGGGCCACAAAAATCATCCGAGGGCTGGAACACCTCTCCTATGAAGACAGGCTGAGAGAGCTGGGCTTGTTCAGCCTGGAGAAGAGAAGGCTCCAGGGAGAAAAGCTCCAGGGAGACTTTATAGCAGACTTCCAGTACCTAAAGGGGGACTACAAGAAAACTGGAGGGGGACTTTTTACAAGGACTTGTAGTGATGGGACAAGGGAGAATGACTTTGAGCTGAAAGAGGTTAGATTTTAGATCAGATATCAGAAATTCTTCACTGTGAAGGTAGTGAGGCCCTGGCACAGGCAGGTTGCCCAGAGAAGCTGTGGTTGCCCAATCCCTGGAAGTGTTTAAGGCCAAGCTGGATGGGGCTTTGAGCACCCTGGTCTAGTAGAAGGTGGCCCTGCTCATGGCAGCGTGGTTGGAACTTGATGGTCTTTAAAGTCCCTCCCAACCTAAACCTTTCTATGATTCTGTGACCCATAACATGCTTCTTAGTAGTAATTCATACACACCAAGCAATGAGAAAATCATGGCAAAACCTGTAGAGGCAGAACTGGTTTTCATGCATGAGAGCAATTGCTTCACTGTGAAAGAAGTAGTGTCTTTTTTGTCCCTAATCTCAATATCGAGAGGCAAGAGGTAGCTGTGCTATAGTCAGTACATATGTGGGTGCATACCACTTATGCCTTTATTTTTGCTTTGCTATGAGTGTCTTGTCACACATGTTTTGAAGACCTGTATGGTTCTGTAAACCTGGTGTCAACTGAAGTTATAGAAGAAAGATTATTTAACCTGTAACTCAAGTAAGCAAACCCTTGATTAGCCAGTACAATCAATGCAAATGCCGCAGGATAAGAAGTGAAGAAAGAAAAATGCAGTGACATTATTCCAAGATAACACAAATCTCTGTTAAAGTAGGTGAAGAGAATGACAACTTACTATAAAGCAGAGTATTTCAAACTTCTTTTGTCCTGGAGAATTCTTGAGATTAATTATTTCAGTTTGCTCACTTTTATCACACTGTAGTGTAATTCATGTGGAATGTCTTCATGGACTTGTTTGTTTCTGTAGGAAAAAAAAAACAAAACAACAAAAACAAACAACAAAAAACAACCCACAAGGTGTTTGTTGTGTTTTTTTATTTCTCTGACCTTTCATTAGACTCCTTTCTAAAATCTGTTTTCATCTGGTTCTCCATCTCTTGTCTGATAAAATTCCCCTATGTCACTCGTTAGAGCTGAGGTGCTGATCGTGCTTATGCAAGAGCAGGACAAATGATAAGGGCAGAAGAAAGAGCAGATTGTGCTGTTAGATTGCACAGCTATTTATGCCAGGGCAAAGGACGTTCAGAAGATTGCTTTTCTTCCAACTGCTCCTACCTAGACTTTTTACCATGCTTTTGAAGTTGTCTGGTGCTCGTAGTGTCTGTTGTCACTGAGCCTTTGACTTCCAGCAGTAGCACATTTTCTCATATGGAGAAACAATATTCTGCGCTACAGAGGGATTACCTATGTAACAATTCTTGCTTTTGTCATGTGCATTTCCTTGGCTAGTTTATAGAAAACTTCTTAGATGATTTTTATTCTTTTATCGCACTGAATTAATGTAGAGCTTGTACTTAAAGAAATTGTAATATTATATTAGAATTTATATTTAGATATATCTATATATTTACATATTCTACAGAAAATAGATATGTAGTAAAGTATTAGTGATAGCTACATGGAATATTTACCCTCAATTTTTTTTACAGCATTATATTAATTAGCAGTTGTAAACCATTAATTGTTAACATTAACCTAATCTTAGAACAAACAATCCAAAACAAACAAAAAGCCCCTCTCTATGCTTTCATTTGACAAATTTTAGAAAGCAGAAGAATCTGCCATAAATACATTCATCTTGCTATTACCTTTTCCAATATGCTTTTAATTTCCACTCCGTTTGTATAGATGTTAGTTTTACTTTATATATAAAATAAAAATTTTAGATCTCTGTAGTATAGATACCTATTATGGCTTTAATATTTGTATTTTACATATAATTTACACAGTTATACGTATATTATTTATAATCTTTTAAGGATATAATATTACTTCATATTAGGAAGTGTCATTGTATTAGGAGATTATTACAAAGGGAGAGAAAGAACACTTAAAGGTATGTGTCCTGTGTATGAAAAAAGCCAGTTGTATTCCTTTTCATGTGCCTGCAAAAAAAGTAAGGACCTATTCCTTTTCTTATCTTAAAGAAGACCTATCTTGTTTTGACCTATCTCATTTGCTAGTCAGTCACACTCAGCTCCTCTCATGCACCATATAAGAAAGTTACATGGTGCTAGGAAGTACAGTATTGTATTAGAATCATTTTTCTATATGGAAAATCCAATCACTGTTTATTGTGAAGCTGGTTCAATTGCATATAGGAATTGCCCATCCTTGTAAGTAGGTAACCCCATTTATCTCAACGGTGTATGAAAATAGAAAACAACAAAAAAAATATTACTGACACTCAAAGTTATAATTTTCCTTTCCCTATTTGTGTGCAGTAGTTTTGTCAGGAAGTATTATCTTCTGAAGACAAGAAATGCCAAAATAAGTGTTGGCATTTTTTCCATATAGGTTTTCTTTATAGATTTTAGTGTCTCTAATGGCTGTTCAAAAGTATTCTCACAAAAGGCCTAACCATCTGGAAGAACATATGAAGGGTTGAGAGGATGAAGAGGAGCAATATGTCTCCAGTTTGCTTCTCATACAGAGGACTGAAATATGGTGGACAGATGAGTTACAAGAGTGTGCTTTAGCTTTTATGCTCCTGAGCCCCTCTCGCGCCTGAGCTGACTTTAATATAGTTTGGTCTCTTATCCCTAGACTTCCTGGCCTGAAGCAAGGCTTCTTGCTGCATTTTAGCCTATTGCAGCAATTATCTTACTTCAGAGTTCAGCTAAGCTTGTCAGGTTTGTCTGTCTAATTTAAGCAGAAGGCAAGAGAGAGGAGATTAAAATACAGGAATGATGATCAAGTGCTAAGTTGGAAAAAAAAAATAATTAAGACTGTTAAGTCTGTGTTAATATATTCGGCCTATTTGCTCATATTGAACATGTCTGGCATTGACAGCCTGTTAGGGTACCAGGCTGTTTTTACAGTTGCCTAAAACATTGGAGCAGGAAACAAACCAGACAGACTTAACATTTGATTACTCTGAATTCATATGATTCTTCAACAGAATAGGGTAGTGATGTTTAATTTTTTTCTTGAAGGTATCAAACCAGTAGCTCTACAATTTTGGAAGGGGCAAGATCCCTTGAATGTGCAACAGCAAGTACTTTGTTTCTGGAGTTGAAAAGAAAAGAAAGCAACAGAAAGAACTCACTCCAAACAAAAAAACCCAAACAACCAACAAGAAACCAAAACAAGCCCCCCAAAAGTGTTAGTGTTAATCTAGGCTTATTTACGTCTTTTTAATAATGCCCCAATATTTGTTTTATGCAAATGTAGAAGAAAGCAGAATTAGCTTTTCTTTGTCTCCAACCCTTCTATTCTTTGTTGAATGACTTTCAGAATTGATTTTGGTACAGAAAACAAAAGGGCTCTTATGTAATTTTTATTTTTGATTGATGAATTCATTTCACATTAGTATTGAGAATGTCCCATTATGAAGCCTTTCATTTTAGAAATATTCTGAAGCTAATTTTAAAAACCTGTATGATTCCCAGTTGTTATTTCTGGGACCTCAGAGCAGAGTCTGGAAACGAAGTTATATGACACTGAAATCTTTAATGTTATTTTATTCCCTTTATCCATTGGATTTGCTTTGAAATTTTTGGTTTATTCCATCCGAAAACCAATTATGGGAGCAATTATTTCAAGCCTTATAAGAGAAAAATTTTAATCAGTTTGAAGCATCTAGATCTATTTGGAGACAACAAAACCTGTTATCTAAATTTTGATATATGCAGGAGTAAAGACTAAAACCTTTTATGAAAATTTTGATATCATATACATAGGATTAGGAATATTTGTTGCCATGCTTTGTGGCACGTATCAGTGTTTGCTAAGGATGCTGGGATACAACTCCACACTCTGGGATTGTTTTCAGGCTGCGGATTTGAAGTGCAAAACAGTAAATCCTGCAGTGTTTAAATGTATTAAATGTAAGTAAGAGTAGACAAGGCAGATCAAATTCAGCAAATCACTTGCTTCTGTGATCTAAATTTTGCTTTATTTGGAAAAAATGCTGTGTATTTGGAAAAGAAAGAAGTCAAAGTATTTGAATGATCTATGTAGAAATTATGGCGACATTTGATTTTTCTAATTTCTAATAACGATAGCAAGTAAGTGAATAAGGAGTATGAACTCACTTGATGCTTTTTACTTTTCTAAGTTTTGGTTGGAATAATGTGTATCTTACCACTGAGGACTGCCTGGAACATATGTCTGGGTAAAATGCTGTCTCAGGGGCATCTTATATTAAAGGCCAAAAACAAAACTCTCTCTGGTATTTTTGCAGAATAACTGTAAACAGGGGCAGGCAGAGTATAAATGCTTCTGCTTATCAGTTCTGACCTTTCTAAAATTTTAAGGCTGCTGAAATTTCACAAAAAGTATTTATATGAACTAATTAGGTGACATTTATGTGAACTAAAGGTGACATTTAGATATCACACACTAAATGGTATTACCAAAACCCCCTTAACTTCTGTTGAAAACCTGTTAGTATTTTCATTTGTGTCTCTATAGGCAGTGAGGGAAGATCCTGAAGTAGGTTCCAGTCTGTTATGTTGATATATATGTGTGTATATATAGGCATATATATTTATTCAGTGGCCTTCCTCGGAATTTGCACTGGTCTGACATTAACCAGAGTGAACTTGAGTCTCAAGAAGATACCAGGCAGGACTCCAAATTCTTCCTTTTGAACTCTAAGATGATGTAAACTCAGTGACGTCCCTGAAGTTCATATGAATTTATATTCTGTCCTTTTGCCTTCTGAGTGAAGATATTTCGTTTTTTTGTTGTTTTTTTTTTTTTTTTTTTTTTTTATGTGTAAGAGCATTAACTTGTCATATCTAGCTGTTAGGTGTAAGTATACAATATGTACTGCAGAGCCTTTCATGTTAATTCATTGTAGTCAGCAGTGAGTATGACAGTGAGGTGATACTATTGTAAAGAGATTAAAAAGTAAACTGTACTGACTCACCACATGATTAATTTGCTCTCGTGTGGCAGAAGCAGGAGTGGGGACTGGTCTGGCATCTCAGGGCTCCTCGTCCATTGGTTCTTCCCCAGCAGCCTCTTTACCCTGCTGGCACATTGCAACAGCTCCTGCTGGCTCTGCTAAAATCTGGGCTGAACATGAAACACAGGTTAGCTGAGTTTTATTAGAGGGCACTTTCTGGCCAGTGGTAATAAAACTAAAGCAAGTGAAAATGAGAGAAAAGAGGAGGGGGCGAAGTACACTTAAGTCATACCATAAGGGAAGATTGCCTGTCAGTCTTGAGCAGATTATTCCGTTTCGGAAGAACAATGCAGATGGTAAAGATGACAGATGGTGGCATCCGATTTATACTTCAACTTTTAAGCTATCATTACGTCCTATGTGTATATATATCTGTGTGTTTATATATATATAAAAAAAGATATAAAATGCATGCATTCTCTGCTTTAGTCCATCTAAAGTTCAGGAAGGTAGAAGGACCTGTCATTTCAAAGAAATACTTCTTCAGACCAGAGGTGCGCTGAGAGCACAGTGTACATCCTGTAAAGGGGGTAGTCCCACAGATTTTCTTCTGTGTTTCTAAAGTATTTTCAAATGTATAATTGTCTTTTAAAGCTGTTCCCCAACTCACAGCTCTTATCTTGTCTGTTTTTCCTCTTGCACAACAAAAAAAGAGCAGGGGGGATGCAGGGGAACTAGTGAGAGCTCAGGGGTAATTGGTCAGGTGCCTCATTTAGGAGTTTGGGAAAGGTTATCAATGTCAAAAGAAGTCATATGAATTTATATTCTGTCTTTTTGCCTTCTGAGTGAAGATGATTTTTTTTTTTTACTATATATAAGTGTATTAACTTGTCATATCTAGCTGTTAAGTGTAAGTATACAATGATTATACAATGGGGAATGAAGCTTTGGAATCTTATTTGCTCTTACAGCTTCAGTTTTTTCCCAGCTGTAAGAAAATGGAGAACTGGTTCTAGGGAGCATTTTGGATGGCAGTGATTTTCGGCTCTCTTTGAGTTTTCTTTCTACAGAGATTACTGTTGGGAAATTCTTCATGTCTTGGAGTGTTCTCATCATTAATAGGAATTCGCACATTGTCAGAGATATGTAACCCTGCGGTACAATTACACGTGAAGAAATGTTAGAGCAGCATTAAGAGCTTGAAGCATGACAACCACTACATGGAAAGTCAGAGATAAATGTGAAGAATAGAGGTAGTAAATTCTTTATGCATATAGAAATGTCTAAATAATGAGGTGTTTTCAAACTAAGCCTTCTATTTCTATTAGATGTGAAAATTCCATTGTCTGTAGTTGTAAGGAGTTGTTCTCTGTCACCACTTGGTTAGGGCGCTTGGTAGCCACTCCTGCCTGCAAATAGGAACTGGAAACTATTCAGTATGGGTTTGGTTTTGTTTTTTTTTTTTCCTTATGGAGAATTGCTCTCCCATTATCCACACAGTTGGCGCAACCAGCATATAACAAATCAAGACTGAAAAAAGAAGAAAGGCTTAGCTAATTTCCAAATCCTTATCTAACTGAAATGATAGATGGCACAACTTAAATTTCGGTGGCATAGCTGTAGTCAGAGATTTTTCACTAAGCATGGCTGACACAAATATTTAATGGGCTAGATTATATTTTGTTAATTAGAAATGCATGCTTTGCTTTAACCAGGGCTCAGAGGATTTTGCCAGGATGTAGCGTGTGACTACATGTTCTCTACTTAATACCCAGGGTGTTCTCAGTGCCCCCTTTTTTTGTTTTGAATCTACATTTCAGTTTTGTAGTCTTGCCAAGGCAGAAGTTGCCACCAACTCAGAATGCCCAAATTTCAATTTAGTTGAAGTGCAAAGTAGCTGTTGTTGATGGCTTTTTGACTTTTGAATTTGAGGAATCTAGCAGCTTGTTTTCAATGATCCATGCTAATTTACTGAGTTGCAACTTAATATGTTTCATTTTGCAAAACCCAAAAGAAGTTAATTGGAACCTTGTTAGATTTTCATGTATACCTTTTTTTTTTTAAAATGCACTGGAAATGAGGATGAATAGTTTTGTCATTACAAAACCTTGCTGTAAGCTGACATGCTTCTTACCAACACATCATTATGAAGTATACACGTGTGTTATATCCAAATAGATATGTCACAGTTTTAGCAAAAAGGAGTTAAGCATTGGATGCAACAATAATAATTGAATTTTCATTAGGATTTTGTAAAATAAAGTTCAGCAGAACAAGAGGAACTTATTGAACTGCAGTTTTTCATACCTGTTATTAATAAGATGTATTTAGAATGCATTCTATTTCTTAGGTAATGTATGCTATTAAATATGCTATTCTGAAGGTAATCCTGTATGAGTAAATAGTTGTATCTAGTACAGTTTGATAGATGTGAATAACTTTAGCAGCTGTGCTGCTTGTGATAATATTGCACAAGCCATGTAACTGGTGTTTTTTAAAGCTTAATCCATTGGCATATATGAAATTCGTTGGAATGCTGAGGGGATATACATAAGTACTTTCCATTCATAGTTATGCTCAGAAGCAGCCAAGAACCGGTTCAGCTCTTATACCACGGCTGTGTCTTGCTCTGATTTATTCTGGCTGATGTAAAGTTATGGTAGTTTCAAGTCTAAAGAGTGAAAATATGAACTGGAAATTTCCCAACCAGCCATTAAGGCAAGTCTTGGGAGATTTCTTCTCATCAGGGAAAAAAGATGTAGTACAGTATTACTGCTATAGTAACTTTGTTACCTTTCATTCTTTGTAAAATGATGAAGCAGAGGCAAAGAAGATAGCCGTGGAATTTAAGGTGATGTAAACATTTCAATGTACTTTTTGATGTGATTCTCATAATTACTGCAATATTCTTCCACTTGCAAGTGATGCATGCGGTCCAATCTCATGGCAGTAAAGGCTTTTAACATAACAATCTGTCATAAGTCTTGGTGTGCATAACGTGCTGGATAATCCTGTTAGGTCAGTTTCAGAGTACATGAGGTTTTTGTCCCCTTTCAGCTATCGTGCTTACCTATCATTATGCGAATGAAACTCAAAGAAAAGCTTTTAAAATTCTTCTCAAATGGCTGTTTCTTTGTCCGTGTATGTGGCATTCAACTTTTGAATCAGCAGTTACAAGTCAACTGGAGAATGACTGGCATTTGGTGTCTACTGAAGGTGTTTCAAGTGTTCAACCAAATACAAGAAAAAACAAAATCACTAGTCATTTGAGAAATATTCTGGATAAATTTTTAGAATCAATGATCACGATAATCTTCAGATACTGTCTTTGTGAATTTCCAAATGGCGCTGTATCAAAAATAGTACTTCACGATTTAGCAGAAAAAATCTTTTTCCTTGTGGCAAAGGCATAAAGTTGTCCTTAAAAAAAAAGAGATGTGGCTTCTTTCTTGTTTTGAGAGGAAAAGTTGATTTACATTAGGTTCATTCAGAAATCATTGTGCACAAGTTATTTTCCCGGTTATAAAACTTATCCAACCATGCTTCTTATGAAAATTCTCCTGGTGAAGCCCATATAAGGTCAGGTGTTTAATAATGCCAGTGAAATATATCTACAGTTTATTAGCATAGAAATCTCTTCCAACTGATGTTACTTCTAACTTAGCTGGGGATTTAAGAGTTTTAATTGGACTCTCTTTTGTATTTAATCATGAACAATAATTAGGCAATTGCTAACTATTTCCTAGCCATTTCCATCTTCTGGATGAATGGTGGCTCATCATCGCTGATGGTTCTGCAGTGTCGGTATGAATTATTAACAGTAGTTAATAACTGTGCCAATACTAACATTGCTCCTACAGTAAACAAGGGATGGATCTTAAGAGGAAGCAGGTTCTGCATTGTTTCCTAATTGTGTGGTCTCAGCTTCTGCAGAGATAGATGGTGAACTTTAAGAACTCTGAATAATTCATTTGTCTCCAGTAAGATCATGCGAAGGCAAGGGTATGCTGCGGTCTTGGCATCACCAGCAACTTCAAAGCAGTATTAATCTTGGGTTTCACAATACGGATATCCAGCTATGCTGAAGTCTGGTATTTTCTGTCTGTCACACATTCCTGTGTTACCGCAAGACTGTTTGTACAGCTAGATGGTAAAACAGATTGGAAAACTGATTCTTTTCTTTTTTTTTTTTTTTCCCCCCTTGACAAAGGTAGAAAAATCAAGAATGGAGATTGCCAAAAGAATATCTAATGTTTTGTATCATAAGCAATCATTTAAATATTTCTGTATGCACTCAGATTGCTTACTGATTATATATCTCCATTTGACAAAAGCAAAATAAGTTACAAGATTTAAAGCATTGTTCTGAAGTATTTTGCAGTTGGGTCTAGAATAGAGTGTGTGACATTAAAAACTGATTAAAGGCTGTGAGTACATTTCTTCTGATACGAATATGTAACCTTCACATTGTGAATAATTCTGCTGCTACCATTTGATAGGAAAGCGCATACAGCAAAAAGTGGAAGCGAATGATACCCTTCAAAGCTTTGTAGTGGTCATAAAAATGTTAATACCTTAGGTATCAGCAATTATCACTTTCTTTCATAAAGAGAGAAAAAAGTGCATTATTAAATAGAGATGTTTCTAACTTCAGCACCTCAGGCTGTACTTTCATAGTCATTAAGAATTGATCTGTGCCTTACAGGATCACTCAGAAATGCAGGTATAATCTGCGCCAGGAAGAGGCAAAACTCTTTTGTTTCTATTCAAACTTATCAACCCATATGCTAGGGAGTTTCTACCACCTTTATCCTTCTACACATCACAGTACCTCAGAACAGTACAGCTGGCATGTAGGAGCAAAGAGAAACAGAAGTGAAAGCAGAAGGTTAAACATACCAGCCTAAGACAGTTCTAGTCCAGAAATTAGCATCTTATAATTTGTGGAGTTGTTTGCGTAGCAAAAGTCAACATCAGACACGGAGCTCTGAGAGAGCCAAGTTAGAGTACTGTGTGAAATGTTAAAGAGAAAAATAGTTAATGACTGTGCAATGCAGTAAAGCTTGGGTGCTCAGACAAGCTATGTCAGCGCCATGTATTTCTTAGGTTCATTTCAGTGCTTCGCTGTGTTGTAAGTGGCATTTGCCTGTTGATCCCACTTCAAAAAATAAATTACAGTCGTACTTTCTCCCTGCAAAGTTCGCTTGGTACTGTTCCTCTGTGAAAAACAGAGAGGCTGCTACTTGGAGAGCATGACTACGTTCTGGAGAACTGGAATAAGAGATCAAATGGTGCGCTCTGCCAGAATCTGTAAAGGAGCAGGCATTTCACCTTTACAAACTCTGTAAAGAGAGAATACGGTATTTTCCTAACTTGCTCCTTGACGTGCACAGTGCTGTGGAACAAAGAGATTTTAAGCCAGTCAGGCACAGGAGGAGTAGATCTTTTTTCTGCAATATTTGAAAAGGATTGAAAAGCTGATGGCAGGAATTAAAAATCAATCATTTTAATGAAAACCATCATAGTAGTAGTACCAGCTACTGTCAAATGGTCATTAACATCATACCACTTTTCAATAGAAATCAGTCATATCACTTGTATCTCCTGGTTAAAGATTTATTTTTTGCCTTTAATCTGCTTTAAATGAAAAAAAAAATACATAAATCAGTGACTGGTATAAGAAGTGGGTTGATTTGTGTCAAAATAAAATTCTGACATACGCTTACATGCTTGAAGCATCTTCATTTACATTTACTGTGAAATCCCAAAGTTTGAATGTTGATTTTTTTCTGGAACTAGCATTGGAGATAAATGTGAATGATAAGCTTCTTTTTTGCACAGGATTTGCCTTGCTCCTTACACTAGATATGACTGGGAAAAGTTTTGGGTTTTTTACAAGAGATTTAGTTGTATGTAATAGAAGAGAATGTGCAGAACTGATGGTGAGAGTACTGACACTGATCTAGTTCAGATGCCAAAAAGTCTTTGGAAGGAACAATGCCAGAAAATTTATTCTGCCTCTGTTGATGAGTTTTATTTCGCGGCCATTAAAACATGGAGTGTACTCTATTTAAGCTGCCTGAACTATTCAGAGCACCTAAGTCTTAAGTAAAATATGAAAAAAAAAATGCATGCAGGTAGTAGATTCTTCTTTAGGTGTTCTACGTGATAGTTACCAAAACCTGGTCATTTTTTTAACGGTGTGAAGCTTCTAGCTCTAATTTGCGTCTCTGTATGGCAGTAATGCTAAAATTGCACAAACAGTTGTATGTTTTTAATCTTAATCTGTTTACACTGAAAAATTATTTTCTTGTATTTTTGTTTGCCAGCAATGCTGCCACCCTAAAGGTTGGCAATAGCTAGAAAGAGTAGAGTAGGCGTAACATACTTTTCCAGTTTTGTGTGTTTTAGTTCCTTATCTTCCCTGTGGTCATTAGCACTTACTAAAGATGTTACCTTGCTGTCCAATTGTACCTTTAGCAGGCATGATCTTCAGAATGGCATGTAAGGTACTCTTGTCTATGTTTACTGTCTATTTAGAAGCAGATTCTTCCTCAATCCAAGTCAGGCTTCACAGTTTTCCTTTCACTGATGATTTTCTTTCTGTGAACTCCTTAAAGCATGTTAGCTTAAATTTACCAGAATTGCCTGACTCTAATCAGAATAATGAAGCAGGCCCCCAGAATCATGGAGCTGGCTTTGACAATAAGAGAAAAACAAAAGGATGTGATGTTGTCTTTTTATGTGTTGGATTGATGTTTGTCTGCAGCTATGGGGCTTAGATTTATTTTATTTTCGTGTTTGTGACTAAAAATGGAAATACTTACCCAAGGGCATAACTACATAAATCTGTGGTCTAAAACAGGAAATGTCAGAGGATTCTCAGAAAAGTTGTCAGCTAGGTGGTTGGCTTGTTCACAGCTTTCTTCTGGTTTCTGATTCCTCAGTAAAGGTTTCTTTTCAGACCAACTTGATTGATTTTTATGATTTCCTTTGGCAAGAAATCTCTTCAGGCATTTCAGTTACACGTAGTAGTTCTTTCTGATCCACTTCAGTGTTTTGCTTCTGCTGAAGAACCTTTTGTTGCCAAGATATACCAATTCCTAGATTTCTCTTTTTCTGTGAATGCATGAGAATTCCTGGAAAGTGAAAAATCTTGTCAAGATTTATCGTGTTATCACTTGAGGAAGCAGATATATTGCCTGTAACTAAGATTATATCCCCTTTATTATTAATTTTCCAAGCCAGACTGAAAAAAAAAAAAAAATCCCAGGAATTTTCTTCCCCTTCCCCTTCCCCTTCCCCTTCCCCTTCCCCTTCCCCTTCCCCTTCCCCTTCCCCTTCCCCTTCCCCTTCCCCTTCCCCTTCCCCTTCCCCTTCCCCTTCCCCTTCCCCTTCCCCTTCCCCTTCCCCTTCCCCTTCCTTCTTTCTTCCTTTTTTTTTTTTTTAATACGTGTATGAAGGCAAATGGTATATCTAGTTTTCTATTCAGGTGTTATATTATAAAATATTATTAATTTGTAAGTATCCCTGAATAAATTTCACAATTCTTGAATTTGCCTTTTTCTTTGCTATGCTTTTATCAACACTGATTGCGAGGGTTTTTCTTTACAGGCTTTCATGGTTGTAGTTCACACCTTACAATGTGCCCCATCACCAGGTTTGTCCCCTCCTTACCATACTTTTAAAGGACATATGCAAAGATAAGTAACTCCAACCTATAAACTGGAAAAGTGAATTATAGCAGAGGTAATGCATTTCCTTATCTCTTTCTCTGTGACACTGTCAGGGCATCTTTTTGAAATATGTCCAAATTTTAAGTGTCCTTTTTAGTCTGTACTTGAAGACAAATGAAGGCTCTGATCCATTCTTGCTCCCTTGGACAGGATGGTGGTGGGTCTCCATGTCCTGACTGAGTTGGAGGCCACGTCTTGTCCTTCTGAGGGCACCTGGCAGTAGAAGCTCTCTGGGGGTGAAAGCTCTATATTTATTTTCTCTCGTTTTGTGATTGCTGTTTGCAAACTGTCTCCAGTTCTTTTACGCTGTTTACTTGTCTCTGCTTCCACCTTTGCCTTCCTCCAAAATCCCCATGAAAAATGCCATTCAGAATACAAAAGTTTAGAAGCATAAATCAAGAAAAAAACTTCTAAAGTACTATGATGCTGATGCAGCAGTTCAGATACTTCTTTTGGCTGAAAAAAGATCAAGAGGAGATATGGCTCAAAGAAATGAGATCTAGTGGGAAGAAGGAGTAGGAACAAGGAACATCTTGGTAACAGGGAGAGACTGAAAGGAATGGTATGAAAATGAAAAGGAGATTTCAGAGGCTGAAGGATGCTAGAGGTGCCTACCAAAAAAAATGTTACAGCTCAAGAAAAAGTTAAAAGATTGAAAATGTGTTTATGGAAGTGGCAAGGAAAGTAAGGAAAAGAGGGAAAGAAGGATGAAAGAAAACACAGACTTCATTATTGCCTGTGTATTACTATATTATAAATTAGTTTATTTTTTGCAAATGTACCATGAAATCTGATATAGTGAGGTTCACACTGCTTGCTTTTTCTTTTTCTCTTTTTTTTTTTTTCCCCAAACTGTTGTTTGAATATTATATCCTACTTTATTTTTGGGAGGGAAAGGGGAGCATTGTTGCTAACTTGCCTTACTACAGTGGATAGTCAGCAACCAGGTTGGTCAGGGGTTTGGTGTGAGCATCCTTATGGGAGAGACCCACTTTATCAAACGCGATACAAATTGTAATCAGAGGGAAGACAAAGTAGAGAGAAAATGTTGGATCTGAAATCAAAACACATTTCTCAGCAAAGGCTCAGGTAGCTTGTAGTACTGCAAGCAAACACCTATGTAAGTGGGGTGGAGGGGGAGTATGTGAGGTGGGGGATGTGTTTGGTTTTTTACTGGGGTGGTGGTTCTCTTGAGAGTAAAAGACAGGTTTTGACATCAGCTACAATCTGTATAGAAGTCACCTGTGCTTTGTGTTGACTCTTGTACAAAAACTAGAGAGGTGTTTTTTCCTCCGGTGCATTTTATAATGTTCATTTTGTTTATACTGCTACTGTAGCACTTCAACCGCCTGTTTGGAAAACACTGTCCTTTATTTAATGTTATTTTATGTCATCCTATACTATTTCTTATCCCATTTCAGGGGAAAAGAAAAAAAAAAGGGGGCAGGGGGAGACCCAAAAAACAAATCCATAACAACAAAAAAACACACTCAAAATTCTATTAAAAAACACCCCTACAATCAAGTAAAGGGCTCTGCATTTAGGCTGCCATAACTCTTGAGCCTGGCTAGTAACTCCGTCCTTTCATGTCCTTTCATCTTACCTTGTAAGATCTGGAGCAAGATTTGATGAATGCACAGATAAATACATAGATGTAGTCTTTAAGCTGCCAGGGTTTATGATCATCCAAGGGATGCTGGGAGTGGGAAAGATTCCAAAGAAATTGATGTTCTTTATAGGAAAATACTTTGTAAACCATCCTGTATGCTACTTTTTTATTAGTTTAAGTATATAATAAGAAAACTTTTTCAGATCTGAAAATTTGATTGCTTTGAAGTCACAATTCAAAGGGAAATCTACCTGGTTGTTTTAGAGATGAGGAGTAAAATACTGATGGGAACGCTAGTTCAAGGAGAGTGCATGGGTTATGGACTGTCTCTGAGCTCCATGTATATCTCCTGAAACTTACAAGAAGACAAATTACCCAAGGAAAGTGTGCTCAGGACACCTTTTCTTCCTTTTTTTTTTTTTTTTTTTTTTTTTTTTTTTTTTTTTTTTCCAACTGCTGATCTCAGTTTCTCCATTCATCTCTACTAGCTTTTGAGGCAGTGACCTTCCTTTGGTCTGGATCTGCTAGAGCTAAATACCAGGCAGATGCCACGTAAGAGTAGCTAACCAGGGATGCTTTCCTGGATAGATAATGCACAATACTTAGCTTCTCTGTGATTACTGTCCCTCACTGCCTGTTCAGGGCAGTTACAGAGACAAGAAAAGCAGAACAGAGATTAGAGCTAGAATAGCATTAAGGTCCAGTTTTCCAGTTTGAGACTACAAAGCAGCCTCCTGTAGATCTTCAGGTTGGTTTAATTTGTCCAGGTTTGAAGCTCACCTGGCAAAAAATAGAAAATGCACCAATTTCCACACAGGGTAGACAATAATTTGCTCATTAGCCTGTGGGATATTTGGTTACTATGACCTTTCCTTTTCGTAGTAGATGTTCCTATCAAGAATATGAATGAATGAGATTCTTACAGTTAATGAATTTAAAGTAATTTTATTCAAACTGCATATTTTTAATCTATGAACTGTAGAATTCAGAAGCAGTTCCCTACAAATACGTACTTGTAGGAGGTTTCAGAGATCTTACAAAGTATATAAAAAAAGAAAGCTGAAGAGAGTATAGTTTAAGAACTGTTTTTTTAAATATATCTACACATTTGTAGGTATTATTTCTGATGGCTGAAAAAACCTGTCTTAAATTTTTACAATATGATGTTAATCTGCTTGTTTCACTGTTCATTTATTACCTGCTCTTAAAATCTTGTGAACACTTCAGGGGTGTATCCCCATGCACAAGTAAAAGAAAAAAATCCGTTCGATTTTGTAAAATAAAACACAACACTGTCAAATAACAAGAAAAATTAATTACTGCCATCACATTTACCATCTCAGCTGTTCATTATGTCACAGAATTTAGCTACATGTATCTTGCTGTAGTAACGAACAAGTGACATTTATGTTATTGCAGAAATATGTAACTAATTGGCAAGATAAAAAACATAAATAAACCTGTATTTTCCTTGCTAAAATATGTTTAGGTTTTGTTAGCCAACATGCTGTCCATCAGTAGTTACCTGTTAATGTTAATCTCTTACTTCAAACACTCTTGGAAATCATTTGATCAGGATACAGCTCTGCAGGGACTGTCAACTATTCTGTCACATTATATGGTTCTTCCATCTTTTTTCCTTCTTGGATGGCAATCACAGGATGCAAATGGCAAGTTCTTGCAAGGTATTTTCGAACATCTGGTTCTTGAGGGGCTCCTCAGGCAGCTGGGCTAGACATGCTGGAAGAACTTCTGAGCTATTCTCAGAATGAAGTGGCTTCCTGGCCTCTCAGATGCAGTGTGCTCTCCAAGCACCCTTTGATGTGAAGTGATCTGCATGTTATGTCTTGCCACAGAGTCCAAAAATGCAGATCATTACATAGCTTGAAACTGCAAGCATGCAGTGTAAATTGAATGTGGTGTATAATCTTAAGGCACGTGGGTAGTTGGGTAGTCTGTCGTGATGGCTGCCATGTTTCACATCAGTGTGTGAAAAGCTGAAGAACCTGAGTTATAGTGAATGATTTCACAAGTTTTTGGAGTAACAAGGCTCCAAGTAGAGGGAAAGGAAAAGAAAGCGTAGCTATTTTGATTTTAAATTGAAAATGAACATTTGCTTTATATGACGTTTGTCTGTATGTTAATTTTTCTCTTTTTGGTAGGTATTCTTATGCTGTAGTTCTGTATCACAAATAGATAACTAGGGGCTCTTTATAGCCTAGTTGGGCTTTCAGGCACCCTAAGAGGAGAAACAAGCACAACTGCATTTCTTTCATGTTATGGAGTTTCAACTTCAAGTAAATGTGATGCTTAATATTCAAGATTGCAAAATATCTACCAGCATAGTATGTTAACAGTGATAACAGGAATCCTAAAAATGGAGAGCATAACTTTCTGTCAGTTAAATTAAATTATTGTTATCTAACCACACAAGTGGACTTGACAGTTATTTGCAAAATACCTGCTTTCTGGTTTTTGTCATTGATTGTTGTCATAGATAATCAAGATTGTTGTCTGGATATCTATTTGCCAGGAAAAAAAAGAAAAACAAAAGATGAAGCTTGGGGAAGCTTAGGTACCAACTATTGTCAAAAATTTTGATATCCCCCACCACCACCACCTCCCCAGTGCAAGTTTTTTGCATGAATTGGTACTTGCTTATACCTAAACCTCTGAAAGCTCAAAAAATAATTTCAATTTGAATAAGCATATAAAGCTTGAATACTTTCAATACCTTCTTGGTCTCTATTTGAAGAAATAACCTGGGTCAAAAAGACTGCATCCAGCTGGATTCTGTGAGTTCATTTGGCAATAAAAAAGACCTTCAAGTAATCTTCAGAATGTCAGGATTAACAGTGCATTGGTGTAAGAATACCTTCTTGTAAAGAGAAACTTGTTTGTTTTTTTTTTGAGGCAAGTGAAAACAATGAAGTCGGTGAAGTTACAGTAATGCATTAGGAGGAGTTAGACCAGATTCTAATGGTCGTTTTTCCTTTCCTTGCAATAATGTTAATATTAGAACATATGTCAACCTGGGGTAGGATTTTGCTATTTGTGAATGTTTGAACAAGTAAAAGAGCTTTTATGTAATAGCAAATAAAGTTTTTAATTATTAAACTTTTTAAAGGTTTCAATTAGACTTTTCTCTGGACAGAGGGAAAAAACACTGCTTAAGATCAGTTAAGTTATTGTAATAGTGTAGACTTTAAATGTCTTTTGTTGTTATTATTTAATAGGCATCTGTGTTTTATTCTTGATGTTAAATATTTGCTAAAAGACTTTTGAATTTTTTTTATCTTTTAACTTAAATTCCTACAGTTACAGAATTCTCAAGTAGCTGATCTTATATTCCTGTGGCTGGAAAATGAAAGTTACTAGATACAATTAATCCGGACATAAGAAACTTCAGAGGCGCATGCTTTAAACAGGGGACATTTTACGCCTAATGCATATGTAACAGTGAGGCATCAGCACACTTTTCATAATTTTATTCTGCATTTTTAATTTACAGGATTATTAAAATGTTCCCAGTTATTTCTTTTATTTGTTGTTGGGCTGGGAAAGAACTATTCTTCTACTGTGAAACTATACAAATAGTGGGGCCTTGAAAAGTTCACTTGTTTGAAGTTACATGGTAGAGAAAAATGTTTTGTAGATGGAATTTATTTATCTGCTGCTAGGTAAGAAGGCTATCCTTGAAAACTACTATCTATTAAAGTATAACCACCCTGTTGTTTAAACTGACATTGAACTGTTAAATTACCTTCCCATAAGAAAACTGTACTACTCAAATGAACAGATGATATCTGAAGCAGTTTCATAAGTGCTTTGACAAGCTTTCTTCCCGAATAGGACTGATGCTGAGCAATTAGGAATGCTTGCTTCTCTTTTTATATTTATTTTTCTTACTTCATTGGCGATGACACTGAATTTCTTTCATTGCCTTAATGTAGAATGAGATTATGACCCAGTTCCTAGAAAAAAGCACATACAGATAGTTTCTTTTTTAAAGAGAATAATAACTAGGGATATGATAACCTTCAGATTTGAAGCAGCTAGTGTTCCTGTCATTAAGTAATATATTTACTTGGCTGACAGCACTATTTAAAAAAAAGAGCACGAAGAAGGTGTGAACAGGCCTTACTGCCTGTTGGTGCTGAGCTGTGCTGCACCAGGGTATGCAGAGGAGAGGAAGATGTTTGAGGGCTACTGAGACCCCTGCTCTGGTGGTGTGAGTGGTGCTGAATGGGTGGTATCATCGCTTTGTACTCTCAGACTAATGTCAATACAAGGACAGTCTCATGGATAAGGATGGTGAAGGAATGCATTATCTTTGGAACAAAGAAGGAATTTAGAGCAGATATGCAGAGTAGCTGCTTGCTCTCCACTCAGCTTCAGGGCTCAGTTCAACAACATTCTGTCCTTGGTAGACTTCATGGGAAAGCCAAAGTTTAGCTCTAAATAGTAAATCCAACCGATTTCTCCACTGACATATGTTTACAAAGGTTAGAGGTGTATTATAGAAAACCATAAAATGTTAACTGTGCCTGAATATGACGTCAAACTCATTTTCTCATTGTATGTTCTTAATGCTTAGATTTCTGTTCAGAAATGTTGTGAACTAAACAGTAGTGAAACAAATCAGGTAGAAATATGGGAATTACTGAGCAAGTTGTGTTGCTTTGGCAGTTCTCTTGAGTATTGTGCATTGGCATTTCATTGTACTAATGTGAGACTGATATCTGAGCTCAGCCCTTGGGGTTTTTAACTCTGGCTTCGACATTATTCGTCTCACTGTATTTAGAAGAATAGCTAAGCTTTCTGTTTCATTTTCTGTAATGTCAGCAAGATACATAATTTCAGTAATTTTATTGTTAGCTTGTAATAAATCAGGACCTTACTTGACTCATGAACATTATGAAGATGATCACAGAATTTCTGTCTGTAAAGTCTTTATTAAGTAATTTCAAATCTTATCCCAGTGAGATCCTTGGCTGAGCTGATTGTATGCTAATGTTGTGTTGCCTTCCAGAGGCAGCAACTGTAATAAGGCAATGTTGCTAAAGATCTTAATTGTCTCAATGCATCTTGGTGTGCTTTAATGCCTCTAAATTAATTATGCAATTTAATATTGTTATTAAGTCTTGAATTGCATTACTTCAGCAGAAATGTAAAGTTAATGTGACTGTGTGCCATAGGAATGGCAACACCTGTGTTTTTAAGGCTTTATTCCACAACATTGCAATTATTCAGTAAATGTCTAGTTCGGAAGGTTCACAAAACAATCTGCTCATATGCTTCTGGGGACCACTGATGACCTTGCATGTAACTTATGGCTTACAATAAAAGGTCAAAAGCCACGATTACAAGATGTCTCAGAGTATAAGAAATGAAGGGCATTGACAATAGCTTAAGTGCCTGTAGAAGCAGAAAATATGATAAATAAAATATATTTGTAGGGACTACACTATCACATATTCCAGGGAAAGTCAGTAATAAACAAAATCAAGACTAGCACTTCCTGCCAGTCTAACCTGGGGACTTTTTTTCTTACCTTCAGATTTGGTTATTGCCTTAAAGATGTGTGGTTGGTTGGTTAGTTAGTTTGGTTTTTAACAGAACCAAGATAGGTACATGAATATTTCGGTATTGCTGGCAGCACTAGGTCACATCACTTTGAGATTGGTCTGGTATAATTAACCTTTCCATGAAGAGGCAAATGGGCTTTCCCTATACTTTCTCCTCTGCCTGGATTAGGAGAGAAAGCAGGCATGAATCCTCTTCCCAGACTCCAAGGCATCTTATTTTTCTAAAATATTTAAAAATCTCAGTCACCTCCACTACTGTTATCTGTCAAAAAAATCCATCATTTTCTTTGCTTCCCAAAGCATCACTGCGAAACTGTGAAAACAGGAAAAATGGAATAACTGGGCTTTAGAGTACATCACTTCTATTTTGAATATGTAGAAACAATACTACCCCTCTGAGTTTAAATTGAAATAGAGAAGGAAAATTGTTTAGGCAAAAAAACCTGGTTATCCCAGCTAGGAAATGAGACTGGGTTTGCTATCAGTTCTCAAGGGAGATGTGTACTTTTACATTCTGTCTGGATGACAGCACTTCCATTACTGTAATGACCTGTAAAATCATGGAATAGCAAAGCAGCACTGCAAGCGCAGGAGTGATTATAGTGAATCAGCCAGAAGTGCCTGTTCTTATGATATTGCCTGTAGAAGTTAAAGCCTACATACAGTGCACAGTTTCTGGTCTGCACAGATTATCTGCCCTCTTAGGGCATCGTCCATTCTATTCCTTTCATAGATACATCTCACTTATGAGCTTAATCTCATTTATCACTAACTGAGTTTATATACCCTTGGAGTTATTTATAGTGTTCTCATATTAAATCAACTGAATGAATGTATATCAACAGCAAATATTGATAACTACTGCCCTCAGCAGTAATCATTTGCAAGCTTTTTCCAATACTCAGAATAAAATCAATCCTGTGCAAAGCTAAGCCTGTATTATCTGAGCAGAAGAGTGAAATGGTGATAGGGAAAGCCATTGACTTGTTTTCCCTGGGATGTCTGTCTAGTTTAAGATGACATAGGACACTTTGTAATTTTTGGAATCTGATTTGTTGATTAAATTGTGACTGTAATGACAGAATGTGGCTTGACACAAGGGTTTCTTTTCAGGGCTATGTTCCCACATGCCATTCCTTTTTTTGTTTTCCTTCCTTGTCACTTCTCTCCACCAGGCAAAAGCTGTTTAGCTTTTTAGTCTGTGTAAACGTTCAAACAAAATTCAAGATATTGGTAGGGAAAGAAATGGCTGAGCTGCTTTTTCAGGTACTGAAGTTCTGTATTCAATACAAAATTTATAACCGATCTTTAACTTCAGCTGCACAGAAAGAATCTACAGAAGTTAACAAATATTTCAGACATGAATGAAGGTGTGTTACAAGCAAGAAAGGCGTACTTATTTATGTTCCCCCACAGCGGGTCAGAAATATGTCCGTGTAGTGAGGACTTCTCATGGGTTTTGCTCCTCAGCTCTGATACCTATGTGGCTATTAACTATAACAAAGAAAAACACTGAGCAATAAGCTGCATTCTTAACAATGAGAAAGTTAAAAGTCAAAATCAGTGGCTTTTCCTATGCTGGTTTGTATTATAATGTATGTTGGTGTAGAGTGAATGGTACGTAACTATGTGTATTTGGTCCTAGGGCTTAAGTTACAGTTAGACTTTCGTATAAAAGAAGTGCAGATCTCCCTGTTATGCACCGAGACCTGAAATGGGCAACTTGTCCCTTTGAATGCTGAAATCGGAGAGCTATGGTTGCCAGACCATGCAGAACTGACTTTGCTGAATAACAGAAGCATCCTGATAAAGTCTGGGGTTCTGATCCATGCCAATTTGTTGGGCATTTCATACCACATGGGACTGGAGCCTATGGGAGATAGTTTTCAACCTAGTCCACTCAAAGAGCAACCACAAGGGGTACCACTCCATGGGTCAGAGGAGCTGAGCTGCTACTGAGTCACTTCCATGGTGGTACAGGGGGACAGGGACCGGGGATGTGGTCAGACCATGGCAGCTCTGTTCTCCTTGCGCTGCACCCTTCTCTCATCTGGGGCCTCATTGGCTTCTGTCCTTCAGGATGAACCTGCTGCAGCCTGGACTCTCCATGCGCTGTACATCTTTCAAGGGCATGTCCACTTTCTGTGGTGTGGACTGCCTGAAGCTCTTTGTTCTTTTCTAAATACGCTTTTCTGGAGGCACCCACCCATGTTTGCAGGGCTCAGCTGTGCCATGCAGTGTGGTTGTGGAGCTGGACGGAACAGGCTGGGCAGCCCCCACTGACACCCAAGCAGGGACTCCCAAAGAAGAGGTAATTCCAGGGCCTGTCAGCTGATTTTATTTCGTTGTTTAAAGTGACATTCGCACTGGTGGTTGTGTCAGTACCGCCATGTTTGCTGGTGTCCCTGGGACATGCAGGAGCAGCTCCCTCCGCTTCCCAGAGATGCCATTTGCACTGCTCTCTCCAGGTGCCTGGGAATAGCCCCCCAGCCACAGGAGACGGCAAGGATACTTCCATGGATGTTTTACAATCACTGGTTCCTTTCTGAGATGTAAGGTTTTAAAATTACTCTTTAAATGAAAATAGAAAGTTATTTTTTCAACTCCACAAATAGATGTAGTGAAAATTCTCGGATAAAGAGGTTCAACTCCAGTAGGTGTAATTAACAGCTGTTGTTGTATCTGCAGCTCTTGGTGTGGAAGGAGTTGAACATTCCGTATTTCATCACCTTTTTTCTTTGCCCAGAGACATAGTTTTATATGTTTGAATATAAATGCCGCATGGCAGCCACTGTCTGGCTTCATTTAGGGGGTTGTTTAAGGTTTGCATATGCATACTGTTAGCTTTCTTTTGGTGTAGAAGAATGGATTTTGGTAGGTGAGTGTGGGAGATTATTGCACCTGTTGCCAGCAGTTTGTTTCTTCTCCGTGCATATAAACATCTTCATTAATCCCATCATTTCTCATCAGAAGTTTCATTAAGACAATGTTGTGTACATCTGACAAAAAACAGTTTAGAAAGAAATTCATGATTGCTGAGATTTTCTTCTATTGCCTAGGAGGCACAGTTAAGAAAGACCATATTACGGGACATTTCCTACCTGTGTGCCCTAGTGAACATTTCCATTAACAGTTTTATCATCCCTTTTCAGGAAAGTCCATCTGCTTCCAACTGATAAAGCAACATATTACAGCTTGTTCAACTGCCTCATATGATAATTCAGAACCTTACTTAGGCTTCCCTACTCTCTCAGATTTGACACACCAGACACATACCTTGTGTACATAAGTCGCATCCAGCTATTTCCTGAAATATTGAAATTTCTAATGTTTCATGCGTAAGGAGGTCATGAATATTTTAAAACTTTTCAGTAACTGTTAACAGTGAAATAATAGTTTTAGATAAGGTTGCCTTCCAAGAGAAGGGGTATGTGTTGTTTCTTTTTTTCCCTGTGCGTATATGTACATATATATACTGGAGCCTAATCTCACTCTAAATGGCTGGATGTATCAGAATATTTATAGACTAAACAGTGCATGAAAGGGATTTGTAAAAAGTTACTACAACTATCGATTTATGACCATGACAAGTGAACACTCAGGATGGGATTCATCAAACTAGATTTAAAAATGCTGCATAATGGATGGGGGACATGAAATACTCCTAAGGCTTCATCTCATCCTAGAGCCAACAACTAAAATACAACAGGTCTGTTGAATGGCCCTTTGATATGGCAGCTTTTCCTTTTTTGACTGTGCAGTGTCTGTACAGCTTAGGAGCAAATGCCTGTAACTGTAAAGATACCTACAGTTTAATTGGACCACTGCTGAAATGATTAATGCTGTGATACCTGTATGCCAAATAGAGAGCTTTTTTTGTTTTCTTAAAAACAGAGTGCTAGAAGTTAGACATTAATCAACACCCGAAAGTCTCAAAATCTAAGATTCTAAAATGTTCTTAAATTTTAAAAAGCATTTGTATGTGTCAAATACATAGAAAATAAGTAATAAAGATCAATTAAACTGAAGTATTTTCTTAGTAGTTGTTTTTTCCTGATGCTTCTTTTTTCCTGCTTGTACTACTGATAATATTCACTGTATTGCACTTTCAAGATGCTTAGTACATAAACTGAACTAAGCTTAACACTTTTCTGCTGAGCAGATCTAACTGAATATTTCCAAAATAGCCACTCAACTTTGGCAATAAAATGCTGAAGTCAATATTCTAGAGTGAAACAAATGTGATTAAGTCTAGAATTAACATTTTTTGAGCTACAGGGCTGCCAAATTAAAATCATACCCGAAATATCTGGGTTTTGTTTTACCGTACTCCTCAGAACATCAAAACAAAATGAAGCCTTCTAGTTATTCAGCAGCTGGAACAGCTTTGACTGAGTCAGTACTATGAATTGATAGCTCTTCATTGAGAACACTGTCTAAATTGAGAATGCTAATAATTTTTTTTAGCTCAGTTACACTGGATGAAAGGGGCATAAAATTACAGTTTTCAGACGCCCTCAAAAAATGAAAGTCAGGCAGATTGAATGAACTGTTGTGTGACATTAAGTTTATCCTTTCATTTTGGTCTTACAGAATTTCTTCTGCAACCTCAGAAATGCAAAAGGTGATCCAGTTCAGTGGGGACTCAGTTAACTTTTGCGGAATATAGGCAGAATTTATCTATATAGCTCATATTTAGAACAGACACAGGATATCAGTTTATCTTTCATGGCCAAATTGATAGAATCAGCCTGTGCCTCCTTCTTCTGTCTAATTTATGGGATATTCAAGAACTGTTCTTCCTTCACATAGTCTTTTTGAAGCAGTTCCATGTGAAATACAATATTAACATGTTTATTGGGCTAGGGATAGAGAAGATGATCCTGTCATTTTGGATTTCATGTTAGGTAGCCACTGGGTGCAGTGAGATCTCTGAGCACAACAAGCAGCTAATAATTTTACAGCCTACTTCCATAACAAACGTGGAGCTAATATTAATATTGAGCTTTTTTTATAAACTTTTTATTAAAAAGCCCATTTTTAATAAAAAACCTTTTTATAAAACCAACAAACTCTAATAATGTGAAAATAAACAACAACAAAAAACTGTACCCAGCAAGAAATTCTGTTCTGAACTAGGTGTAGAATGTTTTCCTTTCAGTGGAAAGGTGTCTTTCAACTGTATAAAAATTGCAGCTGCAATCTCTTACCATCCAGCTTTGATTCTTTATTGGTCCAAAGTGATTCTAACCTCTTCTAATGAGATCCAGTGAAAGAAGTACAAAGCAGAAACAACTCTTTCAGTTGGCAGACTTTTTTATGCATGAAGCTCAAGAATCAAAAGATTTTTCTGCCCTTTAAAGTCCACTGGAAATATAGGCTGCAGGGCTGATACTGTGAGATGTCTTTTTTCTTATTTTATAAAGTCATCAGAATTATATCTATGAAACTATTAAAGTGCCTTCTACCTGTACAGGTACACCTATGGGTATTTTTGAGGATGATAAACATGGTGGATAGTGGTGCTGTTTTATTTTTAATAGCTTATTTAGGCAACGAAATACAAATATGTAATGAAATCTCTCCAGTTTTTGAGACCTTTTATTTCCTCATAGCAAGACAAAAATTGCCCAAAGTTCATTTATTAAAAAACAAACAAACAAACAAAAAAAAAGGATCCATGAGATCACTTTTAACCATTGATAAACACTCAGGTGAAATACCCACCTTGTTATGTATGAAGTTTTACCTGTGAAATTTATTTCCAGTAGTGAGAAACCTACTTCATGATACAACTCTGTATAAGCGTACAAGCTCAGGAACCCAGTTTCTCAGTGCAAAGTCAATGTGTGCAGATTCATCTTCTCAAATAGACAAAGCAAAAATTGCAGTATCCAGAGTTTTCTTTCCACAGAAGTAGTTCTGTTATTTAAAGGCTTTCCTGATGCTCTAATCTCAAGTGAGTTTTTATCAAAAATAAGTAAAAAGCTAGAGGTGGCACACAGGTACATTTCTTGTTTTAATAGGGATTTTCATTAATATTGGAAATGAATCATGCAAGTCATAAAATGTGATCTTCAGTTCAGTACCCAGAACACAGAGTAGCTGCCCATCCAGAAAGCAGCATCTTTTAAGGCATTATTATCATGGCTGTATTTCTGACACCACAAATCTCAGTCCTTTCCTTGCCTTAATGTTGGTCATGCTGCCTCCAAGTCATGCTCAAGCTAAAATCCTGCTACGACCAGTCTCACAGTTTAGTAGCACAGATCCAGTGCAATGCCTAGAAGCACCCTTCAAATTAAATTTTCTAGCACAAATGTAGCAGTCAGATGTAGCTGATGTTGGCTTAAGTAGGTCCAGAATTAATGCACGTCACCGGGTGGGGTTTTGGTGGTTGGTTGTTTTCTGAAGGTTTTTTTGGACAAGTCTCCCAGGAAGAATAAAGGGGAACTAATATGCTGCATCAGCACAGAATAATGGTTCAAACTATTGTTTCCAGGTGTAAAAGACAAGTCAGGCAAGTTTCACCTTTCCTGATTTTATCCTGGATATTTAAAGGTTAGCAACTCTGTTTTGTGATGGGTATTACAGGTCCATCCTCACATTAACTGTAGGCATCTACCTCCAAATGCTTTGTGTCAAGTAATGGTTTTTCTTCATTCCCTAAAAGAGTCAAATTGAACCAAGGTGGAAAGATGTGAGGAGATAAAACTTTGGCATGGACCTTTATGTTCTGCACAAGCCAAATCATCAGATGGTTTTGATCACTTTTCATAAAGAATAGAGTTTATTAGTTTTGTAGCTGAATATACAAACAGCTCAAGCTTATTTGAGGAGTCTTAGTTTATTGTAAATTAGGGCAATGAATTCCAAAGCTCTGAGTCACAACCTGCCTAGTTAGGGGAGTTAAACGGGATTCTTGACAGTAATGGCATAAAATTAAAATATAGTAGAAAATTACTGGGAAGAAATTTCTTCAGTGAGAATAGCTTGAAAAGGTAATTTAATAATGGCTTAGTTTATTGCTGACTAAAAACATAATAGCTTGATGAGACGGAAATTATTAAGCATTATTGGAATTCCAGTTTTAATTGTTGGAAACTATAATTCCTCAACTAAAAGAAGACTCAACTGACTAAAAAGATACTTTTCATCCTTGTACTTTCTCTATAAAAAAGTAATTGAATAAATTCTTTTTTAAGTGTTTTTTAGTGGTTTTAGGTGTAATCCTCACCTTTGTTTCATGGGTCATGGTATGTAAGAGTTCCACTTAAACTTCACTTAAGTAATAATTGGTACATTCAGTTTTAATACTGAGTGAATTACCAAAGTACAGATTCACTTCTGCATTGGCTGCACCGTTCAGATTCCACTCTGTCACGTTGCACTTCTTGATTAATGAGATTAATGGCGTATCAGAGCTGTGTTAGAAGTACTCTGTTGGTGTGCAGAAGTGTACATGGCTGGTAAATGTGTGTTTTCTTCCATTCTGAAAATGGACTGGCATGTAATTTCAGTCTTGATTGTTATTAATTTCAGCCTTGTTGGTGTTGGGTTTGGTTGGGGTTTTTGTTCCCTTTTTCATCCAGCGCTGCCAGCGTGTTCTCTCTCTGGTCTGCTGCCTCCTTTTATAGCACCTGGGAGTGATATCCCTTGGCATGCTGGTAAATCTGAGATACTGAGCAAACATGTTGAGCATAATAATGGCACATGGTTCCACTTGGTACTAATTATATATAATTAAATGGAACGTGGTAGTCAGTGGCTAATCCTTCTGTACTTCTGACTTCAGGAATTTGCAACTTTTGCAGAGCTGAGTTTATTGTTTAGGTTTCAACAATTGATATTTTTGCTTCATCTGCAGTTGTGTAAACTTTTAAAAGCAACAGTATATTAAATGCAGCTGCAAATATAATGTATGGAAAACATTAGGGGAGTTAGTTTTCTAGGTTTTTGCATTTTTTTAAATAAAAATATCCCCAACCAGCCTTCTAAATTGGGCAGCTTTAGAGACTGCATAATTGGGGGAGAAAAGAAGAGCCTAGTTCCTAGTTCTGTGCCTGTGTCGAGCTGCTCCTGGGGTCTGAGCGGGCTGAGCGCCTCCCCTCTCTCTGTGCTTGGAGGTGCCAATTTCCAGGCGTAGTCCAGCCATGCTTCTGTTCTGAGTGCAGACTTATTTGTGCTGTCTTGGAGAAACTGTTACCTTCACTCCAATTTGGTCTCTGGGTTTGAAAAATCACCTGGAAATACTGTGATCATACATAGCTCTTTGGGGGTAGCTATGAGCAGCCCACAGACTTGTCAGTGCTATCTTATTACCATTGCTCTGGATCTGTGTGATACATGCACGTGTGAGTTGTTCTATTTTCAGCTAGGACTCTAAGATTTAAATAAGAAAAAATTATTATTATTCAGCAATGAAAGTGTTAATAGATTTATGTCTTCTTTTGGTACCAAGAAGGACACCTGGCTTACATGTCTGTGCGCCCCCCATGTGTATGTAATCTCTTAATAATTTTTCTGTCTTCTGTTTTGTTCACAGCCTACATGCTGACACACTACCAGTTTTGTTTCCAAAAGAGGAGTTCACAGAACTGCACAGTGCCTGATCCAACTAGCTGCTTTGATGTTCCTCACTGGGCCATGTAGGTAAAATTCAAAGAAACATATATATTCACATTATATCTTTACAAGTGCTCAGTGTATCTGGAAAGAGCTGATTACTGCCAACAGTGCTCACTTTGTGAAGTCCGGTACTTTGAAATGTATGGACTACAAAATCATTTAAGGTCTTGCAACTTTGCAGTGTGTTTTGTCATCAACAGACACACAGTTGTAGACCGTCATATATCACAATGAGTCTGGTCTTCTTGCCACATCTGTTTTAAGTCGTTTTGGGTGCTGTGATGCCTATCATTGCTGCAGGCCTTAATATAGCTGCAATGGTGCAAATTTCAGTTTAGGCACAAAACCCAGAAGAGAAACTCGAGCAGTTGCAGATGGAAAACCTTGAGCTTCTTGTTATTAGAGCTGCATAGGTAGCAGAATAAGAGCAAGCGAGGGTAATACCTAGGCTGAACAGGTTTATGTGAGTGAACCTCTATGTTTGACTTAAGAAGAGTAGAGCAGTATCCTGGTATTGGTAATCAGGAGAAAGATTCCTTCAGGTTATTTCTGTTGATTGTCTTGGGCTTCTGCACAAACTTTTAAGTTTTCTGTGAGTTTCAGACAAAATTTAAAATGTACCTGATATTCCACCTCTAAGATTTCCCTGCAGAATAATTCAGTCTTCCTATAGTAGAGGAGGGAATCCAACAGTTTAAATTCAATACTCTGAGAAGTGTGTTTTCCATTCTGTTTTTTATATTCTAGTTGGGTTTAGTTTTAATGAGTCATTTCCCTCTGCAAGAGTAAACCTAGGCAAAGAACTAAATTGTTCTGATTAAATTGCCAGTATTCATTATCACTTGACTGCTTTCTCCCCTGTATGTTTTGCTGGTTTATGTCTCAGTTGCACTGGCATTTAAAATAATTTACATGGATTGGTAGGCTGCAGTGTTTATGCCTGCATTATAGTTGGTGTTTCTTTTATGTTCCTTACACATTTTGCCACCTTGGTTTGCATTTCTAATTTTGTGGAAATGAACTGTAAACATGGATATGTGGCAGTGGCTTAGATGGACTGTGTTTACACTTGCTGGCACACTCTCCTTACACAGACAACAGCTCTTTTCACATTTTGCTTTAAGGACTGTGGCACTGACAGTTCATGGTGATTTCCTAGAGTGCCTTGATAGTTCAGTTGCTTGGAACTGTCTGGAGAAAGCTTCTAACCAAGTCACCTCAGGAAAGCATTTTGATAGCATACTGGCTGAATCATAGAATACCACGGTGGAAGGGACCCCAAGGATCATCTGGTCCAACCTTAATTTTTATGTCTTCAATGCTAACAATAGGTATCTCACATGAATCCTGAAATGATGCTTACCCCTGCTTTCATCTCCTGAAATTAGGACATGGTATCTTGCACACTGTTGCACAGCTGGCCATATTCAGGTAGTTGTTTTTGCCTTTCATGTTATGTTGACGATATTCTAACTTTATCTAGACACTTTATTCAGGTTGTTTTGTGTGAAGTGAAAGGTTTATGTTGGCCTTTTATTTTTCTTTTTTTTGTGTTGGGGTTTTTCATTGTTGTTGGCTTTGATTTTTTTTTTTTTCTTTTTTTTTATTTCAGATGACAGATTTTCTATGAATAAACTCCTGAAAACACTTTATTGTTTTGTAGTTGAATAGTCACAATTCGTAAGTGGGTTGCTAGCTCTAGATTGGAGAGGACATTCATGTTCCCTGTTGTGAGTATCCAGAATCTTTCCCAGTTGTAACTGATGGCCAGGAAAACAATCTCAAAAGACATTTATTATGCTGGAGAGGATATAGAGTCTGAGGAGTCTTTTCTGTTGGTATTAATGACACAACTACTCCATGCAGGAAATTTTTCAGTCAGTGCCAAAATTCAGAGTACCCCAAAGGAACTGGAATTAAACTGTACTCAGTTTTAGTCCAAAGGGAAAGTAACAAAGAAAATACCTGAATTCATAGAATTAATTTCTGCAAATTTTGTTACAGTCCACAGCTCGCTCTGTCTATATAAACATGTTATTTATCACTTAGACTCTGATGTGACAGTGGAAAAACAGTGAACAAAAATAAAGGGTTAAAGCACCAAACCCTGTAATCTATTTTCAGAAAAGCCACAAATACTAAGTTTAAAACAACAAAGCAATTCATGCAAATAAATGTAATGTATTGCTTTAGATTTACAGTACTTGTCATGCCACCTCTTAAAGGATTATATGTACCAAAATAATAAAACAATGTGCTTTACTGCCCAGAAATGTAGAGCGCATTAAGCAGAATTTGTCAGTGCATCTTCATATGTTACATTACTCAAGAAGAGCAGCATCGTTTTGCATAGCAAAGGTACATTAACTAGGCTGTTTACGCTGTCAGAATCTTGAAGTCTTGCCTCAAATGCAAGGGTCACTATGATATGCATTTAACGCGAGTAATGCTTGTGCTTTAGTGACTTTTAGCAAAGTATAGATGTCTGTAAAGATTGTGGTGCAGGTCAGCTTTCTAAACTGCAAATTCTAACACAATTGGTGTCATTTTCAAGTGTGAACTAGATCAAGTCTGAACTAAGAAGAGCCAAAGGAAATGTCTATTCTTAGACAAACCTCAGAAGGTATTAATGTGTTAAAATTAGTTCGTATTTGTTTCATATAGTCATAAATGTGATTAAAAACACTTTTCTGCATTTAAATATCTACCTGAAACTGTGGTATTGATAAAACCTGGCAACTCAATCAGTTTAACTCCATTGATGTTTGTTTTACAGAGTAGTGACACAGAAATATTGTTCCTAAAGATTGAAAAATAATCCCAGCTCTTTATTTGATGCTAATGAGAACTTGTATTTTTATTTCCTTATAGATTTTAGTAATAGGTTATATACGTTAGTCAAGAGAAACAGCATCATTTTGCTTAGCAGCAAGAGTAGCAGAAGAGTAGCTTTGACAAAAAGAATAACTAATTCAAAGCGTATGTAATTTGTGACTAGGGCTGTCATGAGCTCATGCTCTAAGTAGTTGCACAATCAGCCAAAGCTTACAGTGCTTACTTGCCTAGTCCCTTTGAAGTAATTTGGCTTGACATTATTTCAGGAGAAGCATCACAGCTTAGACCATTGTTTATCTATGGCTGTCATGTTGAGTTAATGGCTCACCCATGAGGATAGGGTACTATTACGCTTTAAAAGGGGACTAATAGCCAAAATTGGTTTGCTAGAGACAATTTCCATTTTGGCTCTAGCTATTTAACTGAGTTTATGCAGTACCTATTGATTGTGAGAGGAGCACATAAACTGGGTTCAATTTATTCATTCATAGAATCATAGAATCATAGAATAGTAAGGGTTGGAAAGGACCTCAAGATCATAGAGTTCCAACCCCCCTGCCATGGGCAGGGACACCTCCCACTAAAACATGCCATCCAAGGCTAAGTCCAACCCCACCTTGAACGCCGCCAGGGATGAAGCATCCACAACTTCCCTGGGCAACCCATTCCAGGGCCCCACCACCCTCACAGTAAAGAATTTCTTCCTCAGATCCAATCTAAACCTCCCCTGTTTAAGTTTAAACCCATTACCCCTTTTCCTCTCATTACAGTCCCTAATGACGAGTCCCTCCCTATAGGCCCCCTTCAGGTATTGGAAGGCTGCTATGAGGTCTCCACGCAGCCTTCTCTTCTCCAGGCTGAACAGCCCCAATTTTCTCATCCTATCTTCATACGAGAGGTGCTCCAGTCCCCTGATCATCCTCGTGGCCCTCCTCTGCACTTGTTCTAACAGTTCCATGTCCTTTTTATGTTGAGAACACCAGAACTGCACACAATACTCCAAGTGAGGTCTCACGAGAGTAGAGTAAAGGGGCAGGAGCACCTCCCTCAACCTGCTGGTCACACTCCTTTTGATGCAGCCCAGGATACGGTTGGCCTTCTGGGCTGCAAGTGCACACTGCCGCCTCATGTTCATTTTTTCATCAACCCACACCCCCAAGTCCTTCTCCGCAGGGCTGCTCTGAATCTCCTCCCCGCCCAACCTGTAGCTGTGCCTGGCATTGCTCCGACCCAGGTGTAGGACCTTGCACTTGGCATGGTTAAACTTCATCAGGTTGGCATCAGCCCACCTCACAAGCATGTCAGGGTCCCTCTGGATGGCATTCCTTCCCTCCAACTTATCAACCGAACCACACAGCTTGGTGTCATTGGCAAACTTGCTGAGGGCGCACTCAATCCCACTGTCCATGTCACCCACAAAGATGTTGAACAAGACCGGTCCCAACACCGATCCCTGAGGGACACCACTCGTTACTGGTCTCCAGCTGGACACTGAGCCAGTGAGCACTACTCTTTGCGTGCGGCCATCCAGCCAGTATTTCAATTACTTGGAGGAAAAAAGGTGACACAAACTGGTCATTGATAATTTGCATCCTGAAAGTAAATGTACTTTTTATACTAGAATTAATTTTTTTAAGGATTTGTGATTCAAATGAAAGATGGAAATATTTACGTATTTAAATTTAAGTATGCAAAATATAATTGCTGTCAGCTGAAACTCCCTCTAGGGTATTTTGTAAACAATTCATTCATTGCATGAGTAAAAAACTCGAGTGGAGTGATTATGGCCGAGTTCCATTCCATCTGAAAAAGTATTAACAAAGATTTTTCAATACCTTTTTTTCAGAGGGAAGACTATTAGTTTTTCAAATTACAAATTTATGTTTCCTCTGGCATTTGAAAAAAAACCCTTGTGTTTTCTTGTCACGCCCTTCACCAGACTGATCATGTTTTAACTTGTGAGGACTGACTAGTTTGCAGCAGTTGGTGGTATATGAAATACTGACTTCAGGAAGAGCATGATTTTCATAACCCCTTCAAAGGAAATATATTATAAATAAAATACATTTCTCTGGGGGCTTACAAAACCATTCCGTTTGTAATTTAAATTACATTAAGCTAAATAAAACAGTACAGTAAAACCCTCAAGGGAAAAATACATCATTTAAGTGTGAACATTACATTACTTCCATTAATTGGAAGTATTTGACTCTCTAATAGCTTATTTTTCATTGACTATATATAATTAAAAATATTGTCATTATAACAGGAGTTATTCTTTCCCATTTAGTGTTCCACGCCCTTCTGTTCCATAGGTCACTATAGTTGTATTACCCCACCTTACTTCATTTCTCACTGTTTTATTCCTGGTGAATAACCCTCCGAGCATAAGTGTATGACAGAAGATTACCATCTCTGTGTCATGCATGTTCAACTTAATCAAACTTATACTGGAGCTGAGACTCTCAACCAGCCTGAAGTTTTGTATCAGAATCATTGAGGGTGAGGCTTTCTTCTGCTGGAATACTTTAGAATCTGCTCATCCAAATGATGTAGCTTGCTTTTTCCAGGGTGCTTGAATGGCAACTGTTGAATAGGGACTGCAACACGAGCAAGAGAATCTGTTAGTCTCCCTACTTTATAAATGTAACTTGCAGGAAGAGAGGAGGTGCTCCACATACATGTGTGTGTATTTTGTGTATCTACAGATTTAAGGTCATACATATTTGTGCATGTGTGTGTCTGCGATTTGCTGGTATTCATATAGTTTCCTTTCTTGCTGTAAATTTATGCCAATTCAGTTTCATATGTGAGCCTGATAGGATATTCTCCTTTAAGTCATGTGAAGATAATATGACTTCCAGGAGAGGGTGACTAAGAAAATATTGGAAAACCTCAGTGAACTATCTAATTGTAAAAGGGATTTATTCCACCCTCCTTTTTCACCCCATGGCAAGAGACCATACAGGCTGAACTAAATCAGGTTATCATGGAAGGCAGTAAATCTGTAGTGATGAGCTCCTCTAATATTGACAGCTTTGCAATATGGGTTCCTGTAGAAATTGTCTAAGCACGTATAAGCTTACACAAGCTGAAACAGGTTGTATAATAGAAGCAGGCCAGTCCCATATGCAGTATTTGTTCTCACTTTAGAGTCAGCTTTAAACCAGCCGCTGACTTCAGATTAATACCCATTTAAGGCCTAAAACAAGCTTTTGTGTTTTGTATAAATTAATTTCAAGTGATTGAAAAAATACTTTTATGTGGGAAAATAAATCTTCACAGCTAAATATTAACAGTCTTGAAATACAAAAAGAAAGGAGCTATGCAGAAATTTTCCCCTAATTTATAAAATGCCTGGTTTTTTAAAAAAAGCAATAGTACTTAAAACAAATTAACAATAGTAATTCAAGCAAAAGGCAATAGTAAATAAAACTAGTGCTGGATTGAATAAAAACTTTGTTGACCTGGGAGTTTCATGTTTGACTGAGTAAACCTCGAGGGGGAAAAGGTAGTCATGTTAAATGGTAGAAAAATGCCAAAGCTTAGATGCGTCAGTTGACTCAGAACCTAAAAGTTTTATGAAAAAAGTAAGAATTCTTAGTCACAAAAGTCTAAAGAAATTACTTCTTCATTATGTTTTCTAAGATTTTCAATAAGTTTACAGTTTCATTTTATATCCTTAGGAAACATTTTTCCTTTCTGCTTTATGAGATTCTTTTTTTTTTCCCCTGCACTATTACTTGTCTGTGTTTTAACAGACTTGTCTGGCTTTTGTTCCTACTATAAACAGTCACCATGTAGTTGAATAATAATGGTAATGAACTCTGTAATGAAAAAACAAATTTACTATTCTGTGGCAAGTAGGAATTGATCTGAGTTTTTCTGTTGTTTTAACTTCCTCCAAATTGGGAGTAGTGGTGGATGAAAAGCTGGACATGAGCCAGCAACATGTACTCTCAGCCCAGAGGGCCAATCATATCTTGGGCTGTATCTGAAGAAGCATGGCCAGCAGGTCAAGGGACGTGATTCCTCTTCCCTCTTCTGGTGAGATCCCAGCTGGAGTACAGCATCGAGCTCTGGAAGTCCTCAGTACTGGAAAGACATGGACCTATTTAAGCAGGTCCAGAGGAAGGACACAAAAATGACCAGAAGGATGAAGCAGCTGTCTTACGAGGAAAGACTAAGAGAGTTGGGCTTGTTCAGCCTGGAGAAGAGAAGCCTCCAGGGAGGCCTTATTGTGGATTTTTAGTACTCAAAGTGGCTTTAGAAGAAAGATGGGGAAAGACTTCTTAGTAGGGCTTGTAGCCATAGGACGAGGGGCAATGGTTTTAAACTAGAAGAGGGGAGATTCAGACTAGATTTAAAAATGCCTTTTTTTACAATGAAACTAGTGGTGAAACACTGGAACAGATTGCCCAGAGAGATGCTCCCTCCCTGGAAACATTCAGGGTCCCTGAGCAACTTAATCTAGTTGAAGATGTCCCTGTTGATTGCGGGGTGACTAGATAACCTGTAAAGGTTTCTTACAACCCTAACTATTCTACGACTCTATGAAATTTCTTAAAAAATAGTTTTCATTATGCAAGTAAGTTACACCATGATTCTTTTTTTTCCTATCTTGTTTCCTGTCTCTTTCCACCAACTTTAATAAAGAATAATTTTATTATTTTAATAAATGTGTATGTATCTATCACCACATATTTTATTTAGCTTTCTGGCTGAGATGGTTTGTGGTAGGGTGAATAAAAAGGCTGTTCCTCATTTAAAATCTGAAAGTGTTGCGCTTTGAAAGTCCATCTTGCTCTATAGGCAAAGGTATGCTTGTATCGCCAGCTAAAACTCAGCTAGCTATGGTATTTCAGGTCTTACTCTTCAGGGCTGACTGCTTGATCATAAGAAAGGAACAAGCACTTGGAGAAATTCAGGTTGGTAGCAAACATTGAGAGGTGAGATGGCAGGGCAGCAGTCCCCCCATCACCTTCCCCAGCTCTGGCTGCAGCTGTGTACCACTCGCCTTGCCAGCTCCTCTCCAGACTCACGGTGCCTGAGGTCATGTTCTCCTTGTAGTCCCTCACACACAAGGACTTCAGGAAAAACTTTTAGTCATTATCATGGTGATATAATCTTAGGATTTTGCTGAAATGTCTATATGTATTTGTCAGAGTTGCGTAGCTAAAGCTGTGAGGTAACTGGCGTTTCCTTTAACAAGGAACTGCAAGACTAAAAGGAGTGTTTGTTCTTGATTTGCGAATTGGAACGTTTGACTAGTTGAGCACTCTGTCATGCACTCTGTCTGCACTCTGTCTGCACTGTCTGCATACGCACACAGCTGCCCCCCAGCCACGCTCTGGATGATAGCAAGGCACTAGATTGATGTGTTTTATTCAGAATATGAATCATAGTAAACACAGTTGCAAATCCTATGAATCTGTTTATAACTAGCATCAGCTTTCAAATGGACAGTTAACGTGGAAAAGAAAATCTTTTCATTCCAAAATTTACAAAAGTTTGGTTACAAAATATTTTCAACCTTCTGTACGCATGATGACACCTTGCCTGGTCTGGTTTTCTGCTTATATCACTGTCAACATTCTCATCTCAAATGTGTGCCTTTCATGTTGTCTCTCATGATGCTATAGCACTGTCTTGAAGTAGCCCATCAAAATCATACTCTTTTTTTATTACTGTTTAGAACACTGTGGTGAGCAATTAAAAATGAAAGTTGCAGTACTAAAGTCAGGTATACTTCAGGATTTAATTTACTTGAGTAGATAGAAATGTGTTATGCTGCACACATATGTAGCATAAACCATTTATACAAATGTTACCCATCTCTTTCTTGTTTTCTTATTTAGCCTATGAGTTTTCTGAGGGATTGTGTCTGACATGTTGGTGGCAGCTGTCAAAATACAAATAATAAAAGATATCATAGTGGAGATATCAGTACAGCTGCAGTTAGTAATTAGTGTTGCTTTGAAGCAGGGAATGTAGGAGGAGAGAAAATGGTCCAAACAAAACAAAACCACATTTGTCCTTTTTCCCTGGGATTTTTCAACCTTTTCCTGTTTTAGGCATCACAAGAATAAGTGATTCTAAAATACTCAGTTCTCAGGCACAGTGTATCACTTGTGCGTGAAAGCAAGTGATTAACAGAAAAGAAGAAATTAATAGTGTGCCTCTGCTTTTTTTGTGGAAGATACTCCATCCCTTGTGTTATTTTTTATTAATGGGTTGATTATGTTGACGGACTGACACTAAGGAGTGGGGCTTATTAATGGCTGTATCTGAGGTATAAAATGAATGATCCACTATGATTCTTCAGTTTCAAACTTTTCTCAAAATTAATTAATTAAAGGATCCATTTAATTAAAAGAATCATTGTTGCTTTGATGCTTATCTTCAAATGAAATGAAAAGTGTTTTCAACAGTAGCACAAAAAATTTGCAGCATCACACTGTGGCCCAAGGGATGCCCAAGACAAGGTATTGCAGTAGTTGAGAAAGATGGGTAGGAATTTGTACAACCAAGAGCAGAGCTTTCTGTGGCATGGTAACAACAACTCAGACTTGGTCACCCAAAAGCCATCTACTTCTATTTATAAATGGCAGTCTGCCCAAACATTTTCAAGATTTGTTTCAGTTTGAGTTTGTGCTCACTTTTTAGCATTTTCCTTGTAGATTTTTAACACTGCTCTGTGAAGTCTGTGAGATCTGAGGATCAGGGTCTCAAAGTCTTGTGTGTAGTTGTTGACTATTTCCTATGTAACTGCTAGGTGACAGACCTGGAGGCAACACAGCTTGCAAGAGAGGATGTGGACTCAAGTTTCTTATCTTTTTTTTGCCTAAGCCAGTGCCTCTTTAATGAGCTGCATTTCTACCTTTTTCACACTGCATGCTGTCCTAGTGGTTCCCTTTCCTCTAAATAGCAGCCAGGGTTTACTAATTATTATTCATTATCTTTATGCATCTGTCTTTTTGGGACTATTTGGGTTATATGCCTAAAACACAGTCAGAATTAAGAAACATTTAGGTACTGACAAATCCATTTTCTTATTATACTCTTGTTTTTAATTTGGAAAAACTCTGAAACCTAAGGACTATCAATCCATACATCCCTTTTCCCTCTAGTCAACATACTTTACATTAACAGGGGTTCTGTTAGCAAGGTTTTGGTTATCTATAATTGCTGAAAAGGCCCTTTGGGACAAACTGTGTCAAGTAGCTACCAGAAATATATAGAGTTCTGTAATGCATTAGATGTCATTAAATGCTCAAATTAGATCCCTAGTGAGCACATGTCTAATCATTACTACTTGTAATATGTATCAACTGTTTTAGCTCTAAAAATGTAAGTTCTGTAGTAGCCACTGTCATTAATTTGCTTAGACCATTTCTCAGTACACATAGGAATTTGTTGGAGAGTCAATAATTAGTGGGATATTTTCTGAGTTTAATTCCTCTTTTTAAGGGTAGTTTTTAAGTTTTATGTCAGTGGTTTCAGTGAGTCTGATTAGCTTTTGGCAATTGAAAGAAATTTAAAGAGGAAATCTTGAGCAGGGAAGAAGAAATGCCTGTATTCTTCGGGGCCCTCATTTCTGCTGGAACAGTTCCACAGGCAGGTGTCTATCCCTTACACCAAAAGAGAGAATCAAAGAAATAAAAATTCAAAAACTTCAAGACGAGAATGTAGGGAGCTGCCTGGAAAACGGAAATATCTTTAGAAAAAAATAATTTCAAGTTGCCAAGACTTATTTCTAAAGAGTGGGAAAAAAGGAGAGAGAAAAAATGTTATATTTAACAACACTTAGAGGAGATAGGACTTCATCTTTCAGAACTCCTGCGGAGGACCCCTATATGCTAAGCTACACAGAATTTAATCTATATCTGAAAGATGAAAGGCTGAGGTGAGCCTGCCAGAATTAAACCTCTACTTCTGGGGAGTCTAGCTTTTTCGTGCCTTAGTGATTAGCTCTCAAAGCTACTTTCTCTGTCTATAGATCCCTCTAAATCATAGCTTTAAAGAATTGTATACAAACTGACTGAGCCTCTGTTATTTCAGTGCAAGGACCAAGAGGATTGTGAGTCAGATATTTGAGAAAAACACAGGCTCCTCTTGATTGGCTTCTTCTTGCTCAGTCCTTTTTCATTTAGGATGCTTGCAGCATGAATGAATAATACAGCTTTGATTTTACAGCTCAGTTTCTGGTGTAAATGTAGAGATATATATTTCTTACATACCACATTTGGAAAGTTGCCTGCAGACTAAGCCAAAGGGATTTCTTGCCTTATCTATGTATTTATTTCTGTATGTGTGCATTTCTGGGCTTTTATTTGTTACATTTGCTTTCATGACTACAAGTTTAAAACCAGCAGAATTCTGTTGTACCACTTTTGTGAGGCTTAAATAAGCATATAATGGAAATAGAGAAAAACAGGTGACTGCTTTTGGTCTCTTAGTAACTGAGTAGTTAAAAGAGTCTGGACTTTGTATTCAGAGTTTTATATATAAAAATAGTAGGGTGGTTTGTCTTATTTTTCAATACAATGGTATTGTATACCATTAATATGAATGGAAACTTTTTTTCTTGACATTTATGATGAAATGTAATAACGTGTTTTAATTTTAGTGATAGTCTGTGCATTCTGTCATCACAAACTGACTTTTTTAATTTAAACATATATCAGGTATATAAAATACTTTTGCATCCACTTTTAAAATGATATTTATTTTTTCACTGACTGAATTTTTCATATAGCATGATGTGAATAACCTAAATAGTGGCTTAGTGCATCTAGGAGTTAATTTCAACTATACATGCAGATTTTTACGTTTCTGCATTTCTGTGATTGTTGTCGTGGATGGAAAACGTATGGTAAATAATAGCCAGATGTTTACTTGCATGAATTAAATATAAACATATATATAAGAAAATAGCGGAAAGTAGAAGTTGATTGATATCATGTTTTTATAAGATATGTAATAGCACCATCTTTGTGAATGTTGTGCGAAGGAATAATCAGGTTGTAAGTTTTTGGAAGATTCTAACAATGGTTAAACTTTCAACAAGAACTTTTAGATTTTTTTTTTATACTAAAATAACCTGTTTCTGAAAGATGCCTGACCCAGAATACCCAACTTACTAGATGTTGGTAATGGCTGTGAACTCAGTTCTATTGAGTGAGTACTGGGTCAGAGAGGAGCAGCACATGATTTCTGAGCTTTGTGCTAGTGGGAGAGACATGAACCCAAGATTTTTCTGCCCTATTTACAGGGAGCTGAATAGCAGCAGCAAGAGTATTGCATGGGGAAAAGCTGTGCGTTACTTCATTTCTTACCTCTGTGCAGATGTATGAAAAGCAGGGTGGTCGGGATAGCCCACCTTATCTATTTTTCATCAGAAAATCCCAAACACAATCAGTCCTTTCATGTGTGCAAACATATCTCTTAGAAAAAACATGGGCGTCTGACTGGCAGTGACTGAATGGGCTTACACGAATGTTTCACAAATGTAACAGACCAAGGAAGCAGAACACTGATATGATGCTGTTAATCTCAGAATAGTACAGGTGGCTTTTATCTACAACTTCTGATAGTGACTGGATAGGAAGCATGGATAAATTGTGGAAGACTGCCTGCTCAGATCGAATCTCAGTAGGTAAGGACTTGAGAATGCAGCAAGCACAGCTCTCTTATCCGCTGGTGCAGATGCCTCTATCAAGGTTTCTGTGGCTATACTTAGTCGTGGGCAGGAGTAGATATGATCTAAGCTTCAGTATGATTTTAAAGGAGTTTGACTGTCAAGGAAGAAATTCTACAAAATCAACATGATGGACATACAATCTGTTCAAATCATGACTTCCTAGAATCACAGAATCATAGAATAGTTAGGGTTGTAAAGGACCTTAAGATCATCTAGTTCCGACCCCCCTGCCATGGGCAGGGACACCTCCCACTAAACCATGTCACCCAAGGCTATGGCCAACCCCGCCTTGAACACCGCCAGGGATGAAGCATTCACAACTTCCCTGGGCAACCCGTTCCAGTGCCTCACCACCCTCACAGGAAAGAATTTCTTCCTCATATCCAATCTAAACTTCCCCTGTTTAAGTTTGAACCCGTTACCCCTTGTCCTATCACTGCAGTCCCTAATGAAGAATCATGAAGAAGAGACTCTGTTAGAGCAAGCTGGCAGGTAATACAAGGGATAAAGATGCTCTAGCACAAAAATCACAAGACATGGAAGCACAGCTGTCTAATGCCAATATGCTTTCTTTATTCTGCTTTAACAATTGAAAAGTAAATTCTAGTGTAATATTCTTCGAAAGCTACTAGAAAAAAATCTTTGGTAACGATACTATGCTTAAGGTCCTTCTTGAACTCTATAGTCAGGATTGTTTGGAGGGGTTGTTTAGAGACTTCTAAATTTGGATCATAATGCACACTCTTACCTAGTAATCAACAGGATTTGCAAACACAAAGCACTTCTTGTTTTATAGCGGACATGCTGGTTGCTTGCTGGATGTTGTTCTCCATCACTCTTAGTGTTGTTCTTTCCTAGCAATATTGAAATATCTTTTGGGTATGAGTTAATCACTTATCACACATGCAAAGTATTGTAGGTGGTTCTTTGCATGTGTGATAAGTGATTAACTCATATACCCTTCTGGTTTTCTGAAGCATTCACACTGCTAAGGAAGGATTGAAAGTGTTGAGGCAAGGTTGTGGGTGTTCCTTGTTCCTGTTGGAATTAATTTCTCATGTTCTGCCTGATTTCTACGAGAACTTTCTCTACTTCCCATGTAATCAGTATCCCCATAGAAATTTCTGTTATGCCAAAGAAGTAAAGTCACATGTTTGTAAAAAGACCAAGTCCCTAGAGAACAATTTGAAATATTACTCCCAGATGGATCAGCCTGAACAATGCACTGCAAAAATGTAGTCGTGTCTGGGGACCTGCCCATTAAGCTATTACTGCCATTAGTATTTATGACATTTTTGTTGGGCAGCTGAAAATATCATGCAGTATTCTTTTCTATTGACTATTGCATGCCATTTAACAATTAAGTCCTCTTTTTTGTTCTGCGTTAAGTTTCCTCTGTAAATTACTTTCCTTCAAATAAAAATCTTCTACCATCCTCTCCGTCCCTTCCTAGTCAGTCTGAATGGGGACAACTTCAGACAGTTTGTCACAGTGGAAGCAGTGGAAGAACTTCAAGAAGCTGGTGAGCATATGTATTAACTCTCACTGAGCCCAGTTGCTGCTCATGAGCATGGAGGGGGGATATACTTTGAATGAAAGAGAAAATTGCTTGGTTTTCACACATTTGAGAGGCATCAGAAATTTTTATGCTACTCAAGATTTTTTATATGTCTACAAAAAATCTCTGATATCCTACAAATGCTGCTGCTGCTCACTCAGCCATTAAGTAGCCTTCTTCCACTAGGTTTCAACTTTTGATGAGGTGCAGAAGAAATATAATATTTGTAAAAACAAAGAATTAATCAAGGAATATTTTATATCAGTTCTATTTCTTGCTGTTAGTGCTGGAGCAAGGTTACTTTTAAATAAGCAAAATACTAACTCTGGCTTCCCATGCCTTGAAAATGAAACAATATCTAGAAAGTACCTTCATAAATATATCATCCACATGATATCATAGTTGCTGTGTCTTGTGAATCTGCACAACACAGTCTGCAGGTCACAAGACTGCTCCTTTTGGTCCAATAACTTTGAGAATTCAGGTATTAAAACTAAGCTCCTTCCATCTTCCATGCTTTCATCTTTTGTGCTTTATCACCTGTAGTTCAGGCTCTTCGAACTTACTGTCAATCCATTATTATTCACTGCCTACTTATGAGGTCTTCAGTTATACCTATGCTTTTCACAGGTGCTATGAAGAAATCTTAATGTGTTTCAGAGCTACCTTCTAATATTAGGAGCCTTTTATGAACCTTATTCAGCCTAAATATGTATACAGATTCATATTTTTTAAGTAAAGAAGGAAATAATTCTATGTAGACAGTGTAGGAAATAATAGAGCTAGCGAGTAGATGGAGCTAGTGTGGTCTGTAGAAAAAAAAATAGTAACAACCTGGTTTCAATGGAATTTTCTTGGTGGAAGTGGATGGAGGGAGAGAGAGAGAGAGCTCAGATTCAGAAAGCACCAACAGGAGTAAGAAATAGTCAACCCAACTCAGAAAAAAAACAGTAAAATTGCTTAAGGCACTCACACTGGGGTGGTACAGGCTGGAGAAGAGAAGGCTTCAGGGAGACCTTATGACCTTTCAGTACTTAAGGGGAGTTTATAGGAAAGATTGAGAGAAGACTTTTTACCAGGGCATATAGTGACAAGAGAAGGGGTGACAGTTTTAAATGAAAAGAGGTTAGGTTTAGGTTAGATATAGGGAAGAAAACGTGTAAGGGATGCTGAGATACTGGAACAGCATTCCCAGAGAAACTGTGGGTGCTTCTTCCCCGCCACATCCTTGGAAGTGTCCAAGATCAGTTTGGATGGGGCTCTGAGCAGCCCGATCTAGTGAAAGATGTCCCTGCTATGGCAGGGGTGTTGGACTATGTGACCTTTAAAAGTCACTTCAAACTCAAACTGTTCTGTGGTTCTGTGAGCCTATGATTCTATGTAAGAGACAGTCTTTCCTTTAAACCACTTGAGTGGAAGGTTTGAATTGATATCTGTGTTCTCATTTAGAAGCCACAGGCTTTATGTTAGTAGGTATTATGGTAAATATGAGTCTGTATATCCTGTTAATACTTTTAAAAAATTAAATTCCACTTCTAATGGAGAACAAAAAAATGCAACCATGATCATTTGAATGTGTTTGCATATTTTCCAGTAAGATCTACTTGAGTATGCATTTTTGTTTTCAGAGGTGGTCTCAGAAGAGGAAAGAATATTTACTTTCTTTTCCCAATTTTCTAATATAAAGAGTGGACACAATAATATCATTTTCTGAACTCTCAGAGGACTCCAGAGAACATTGAATCATATGCTACTACATTTGCTTGTATTACCCTAATTCTCATAAAGAAATATGTTCTTAGATCTGTGTAATGATTTCTTACCTGCATCCTATTTTATGTTTTCAGAGAATCACTGTAATCACCAGTCTGCTTTACTGCCAGTCTAAGGTAATTTTATGGAGCCTTTGTAAGGGCTTAATATGAAACTATACTTCCTGGTTGCTCCATTTCTGTGTGAGCTATTTTCAGGCTTTCCTCACATAATGCAGCAAACCCTCCTAATCTGCCAAGGTTTTAGGACCAAGCCCTTCAGTTTTTCCAGAAATTTTCAGAGATGAGCTCAAGATAAAGTTTTAAATATGTATTGTAATTTCATTTAAAACACAGCTCTTCCTGTTACACTTAGGAAAAACATGGCTGCATTTCAAAGTTGAAAGCATGTTAACACGTCTTAGCTTTTCTGTTCCTGTTCTTACTTAATGTATATATCCGAAATGGATTAACATGTGCTCACTACACACCAAAACTTTTGCAAAGGGGATGCTGTATCTGTGGACTTCTGTGAGGAGCATTGATGTCCTCCTGTGGCCTATGTTTTCAGCCTTATTTTCCATCTTTCCAATTCTGTCAGCCACAGAGATTGCTGGGAAATAAAATTAATACAGTCATTGCTATCTTATTCCCAAGTCACCACCCTGCTTTGTTTTTTTCAGTCTTACATACAATAGCCTATCCTAACTTGAATACTCTGTGTGAGCCAGGCACAAAAGGAAAAAAAAATAAATAAAAGCAGATGGGTTTTAAAGAAGAAAAGATGAACAAACGGAGGTTTTGCTTCACACACACACACACACACCCCTCCTTGGTAGGAATAGCTGCAGTTCTTTGAATATCAGTTTCTTAGTGTCCTAATCCCTGGGACAGTTTCTTCTATGAAGAAATTTGCCTCTGACTCTTTTTCTTCAAGCTTTTTTATTTAAATGTAAATAGAGCTATTTGAAAGGTGTTGTCAGATTCTGTCTATTCTTGCAGAGATATTCCAGGAACAAGAGAACAGTTCCCAAAAGAGCGTATCTCTATTGAACCAGAGTTAAGGCTAGTTACACCAATGATTAGATCAGCTTGTCACACATACTTTTCTTTCCAGATGAATTTCCTGTGTGATTTTCATCTGGTTGAGATAACCGTTAAATGATATTTTCGGACCTTCTCATCCATGACTAGCAATTTTTTCCTAAATAATATATTATGCCAGCATCTAATCAAAGTAACTGAGCCAAGAACTGATGCAGTGACAGACTGACTTTGGAGGAGTAGTGAAGAAAATGGAGAACTGTCTTTTATTTTCCCCCTGTTTATCATAAGCAGGTCCTGAAAGCATCAAAGATGTGACCTTTCAGAAGCAAAACCTCTTCCGGATTTTGCAGAAATTAAGAAAACTCATTCATACATTCTAGGCTTGGTACAGATTTTACCCCAGACCAACCCGGAACCCCCAGAGTTGGATTCCTTCTCATACCTGTTCCCGCTATACCTGCCCATCCATTTTTATCTCCCCTTAGCAACGTGCATTTCCATTTTTTCTTTGCCCACATGAATATGATTTGCTTGGATTCGCCTTGCTGTCGCCGTCTACTTCAGGAATTAACTGCTTTAATCTTTGAAGATCTGTACTGATATATGTGAAGTGAGGAAAGCTATAGTGGCAACTAGGTCTCCATGTGGTGGGACAACTGGGTCAGTTAGGATAAACATATGAGTCTAAGTCCATAATTTAAAATGGATGTTATCGAAAATGTCAGAAAATAAATCCCTTTCTCTTTCATATCATTCTGATACCTTGGATACATTCTTTGTTTTGCTGCCAATCACTGTTTAATGCTTTTTGCCTTGTGCCTGTATTTCACTGCTTTTGTTACAATTTACTAATAAATTGCATTTTCAAATTTGCAGTAATAGCCATTAGTGGGAAAGATTGGAAAGAAGTAGCTTAATATGAGACAGCATAGTCATCTGTAGGTAGCAGGAGTAGGTTTATTAAATATGTGAAATTCCAAGACAAAGCTCAGTTTCCAAGGCTTCTGGGTGGGATTTCAGATCAAAGCATGATTGCTTTGGTTATTTCCATTGTGAGATTTTTGGAGTAATGGTGTCTTAGATGTGAAACACAAGAGATGTCCTAAGACGTTCACTCTACAATACCATCAAGGAACCTAGATGAAACCTTGCTGCAAACTGTACTAGCTAGTTATCTATTATTATAGTATATGTTATTTTTCATCAAAGTAAAAATATCCAACTTGATGTCTAGCACTCTAATTCTGCACAGAATTTTGTGTTCCTGCCAAATAGCTCTGTTATGCAGGTGACTGTTCAGTTTCCTGCAGTAAAATTGTATTTGTAGCTTTGAATTATTATTAAATCTGTTGAATTATTATTAATTATTTGGGGAGGGGACTTATCAATTATGTGTGGATTTTTTTCTTAAAATCCCCAATAAACTAAGTCAAAAATTGGAATAATATATAAAATTTCATTAAACTAGGAATTTCTATCTGTAAAGAAATTGTTCAAAGTGGTAAAAGGCTACTGTTGCTATTTTATTGCAGTTGTGTCTCTGAATGATTTTTTGCCATATCTTTCATGAGTTCAATGGAAAAAGAGTAATTCTTCCACTCTTCCTCCTGCAAATGAATCTGAAGAGGGACATAAACTCCTGCAACATTTTAAGGTCTGGAAGTAGGACAGTAAGGGGCAGCATCTGCTGGTATGGCAGAGGACTGCAGAACTACCAAGTGCCTAAAGCCAGCTTGGGTTTCCAAGAGATTATTGGAATTTCTGGTACTTAGTCTTGTTTTCAGCCTTGTTTCCTACTAGAGTTCATTGAATCAGTAATTCCCTGCAGTGCTCTTTATGTGAAGCTCCTTGGAGGAATGAAAGCTACCCAAGAGAGAAATTGTGACAGCCTTGATCACATCACTGCAAGCAATAGTGGCTTCCACACAGGTGCTGTCCTTTCAGTAAGTCTTATCTTTTTATAATTACACTTGTGATTGTTCCTGCGTAGCTGAGGACGTCCTTAGATCTCATCTTTGTTTAGAGATTAATTGGTTCCATTTTGCCACGCTTCTTGATTGATACTATTGATATTTAAGGAAAGGCGTACTAGAGCATTTATAAAAAATTATACGTATAGTTCATCTCAAAGATCAATTTAAAATTTTTGAATAAGTAGTTTTTTCTTCTTCTTAGCTTTCTATTAGCAAGGAGGAAAGAACATGTCGGTATCATGAAAAGGCTGTAAAATGTATATTGGTCTGTTTTTAAAATAAGCTATGCAGTTTTTATCTACTAGGCTGTGATAAACTGATACTTATATCTACAGTGTAATCACTTGAGATAATGTGTCTCATATAAACATCTCACAGCTGTCTCAGAATTGCTGGACCTCAAATGATTAAAGAGTTCAGTTCAAGTTAGCAGCGTATGTATCTACTGAGCTGCTCATACAGCCTGTGTGGTCTGTGTGTTAACTGACCTTGGGCTTCTTATTGCTACAACTGTCATTAACCTTCAGTATCATCAAAGTCTCTTTGCCAATGTAACTATTAAAGCTTCTAGAGTTTTAGTTGAACAGGGAATGCAAAACTGAGAGTCAGCATATGTCTGCATTGATTTTGTGGGGCATGTGCACTCACTATTTCACCAATGGATTTTTGACCAAATGGAATCAGACAGCTATTGTTCCGCTTAGACATTAGAATTGAAAATTATAATAAAATACTTTTTCATATCTTAGTTAATCTCAAAGTTTATAGCTATGCTTGAAAGTAGCTGCCAAAAGAATAAACATCCTTAAAGAGTCTTTAGTGTGGTAATACGCTAGATTTCTTTTGATTCAAAGCAGCATGCTTAGCAAACCATACTGATGTTAACCATATTGGATTTTAAATTATGCTGATTACTCTGCAGTGCCTCAAACCATGCAAGTATTTGCAGGCTTCTCTTAGGCTTTCTGTGGCTCTGAAAAGCCAAGTCCAGGGAATATATAGCAAGGCCTGATGTTTCTCTTTTACATAATACGTGTACATTCTGAGCACAGCTAGAATACGTTTTTAATTAGGATCTGAAACTTCAAACTACAAAAGACAAACCACATTGTTATCTCTGTCCGCTGAGCACGTCTGAGTTGTTCCAGCAGGAAACCCGGGCTGAGTAGGGGATGGGTAGTAGAGTTTCGAGCTTGATTTTGTGAGCTAATCGACTAAGCAGCAGTGACAGAAATACTGTTCCTGCTAACACAGTTCAGAGTTGTGCTGCAGCAGGAAGTTGCTCTGTGATCTTACGCACCTCCACAGACATTTATTCTCCTGCATTTTGATCTGTGTGTGTATGCTGATTGCTTTTCTCGCTGGTAGATGAGGACTGCAGTTTGGTACATGGTTGGTGTGCAGAAGTTGCAGCCTTGCATCTTCACTACTACTTCAGAAGAGCCTGTCCCTTCATATCTGTAGTGCTTTACATATAGTCGAATGGGCAAATAAATTCTCTGAGTTCCCCTCATAATCCTGTGCCATGATATGGTTAAGCAGAACTTAATGATAAAATATGTGCTGAACTTGGCTTCAGCATGAGGGGGAATTCCTGCCTGGCCCTTTTCAAACTAGAAGAGCATCTATGTTTGATTTATTTGGCCTTTTGTGTTTATTTTTTGAGGTATTGGGGTATTTTTAAAGTATTCTCAAAGACATTTAACTCTTCTATATCCACATTTTGCATATATGTTATAAAGACAACCTATTTATCTTCTGCCTCTGTTGACAACAAATAACCTCTCACTTTACAAATTCAGTTTCTGAGGAACATTTTTACCCTTTTCACTCTGATTAAATGGGAATAAAACACTTGTATAATTCTCCCTGGGTGCAAATCAGGAAAAAATCTGGTCTTAAAACAAAGTTGATACCCACACCAGTCTTCTCTCTCCTGAACTTTCCTGCTCTTCCATTTCAATTTGCAAATTAAAAATTCAAAAACCTGGAGGTATATATATATATAAACATTACAATAGCTCTAAACTTAAGACAGCAAAACCCCAACCACTGTCTTGCTGGACTTTGATGAAAGATAAACTTGGCCTAAACATTGTCTTTTGGGGCAGGGTTTTTTTTGGTTGCCTGTCTGATTTTGTTTCTTAGGACTTCTTATGTGCTGGTATTATATAAGCACATCTTAATTTACTGCATTATTTTATTTGTAACTGGAGAGCAGCAGGAATCATGAGGCAGGAAACATCTCTGATGGGAAATGCTATTGGGAGGAGTTGCATGTCAGCGGAGGCATCAGGAGGGCACTGGGCATAAAGGGGCTGGGGCTGGTCTATCATGATGTTGCTGTATCCACACTGTAAAAGAATCTGTCACGTTTCAGTCTCCTAGATACCATTTGGAATAATGTGCTCTGGGTGTACAACATAGGCATGTAAATAAAAAGGAAAGTAGACTTTACAAAACACTGTGGTGTGCAGCAGAATTCACCATCAGAAAGTGTTTCAAGTTACAAAGTTTTATTTTCCCAGATTTTGGGTGTTACAGATAATGTGTTGAAACTGCTTTATAGGATGTTCTATGAGTCTTGTTTCTAATAATAATGACTTTTTTTTCTAAATCAATGCAGGGCTTATAATAGGTGTGACCTCTTAACCGCCAGTGCTTTTGTTTGTAGTCATTAATTTTGTATTATTATCACCCTTTTTTTCTTTTTTTCATAAGACAAAACACAAAGGGCAAGAAGGTATCATTGGAATCAGTCATCTTGCCTCGTATGGCAAATTCATTTCTCCTTCTGCCTATAAAATTCAGGACATGATTAAGTAAGCATATACAATAAAGATACTAATCTGTAGAAGATTTCTCAAGTAATGCTTATGGTTATAATGAAAGATTCTTTCACTGAAACTGAACAGATATTGCTTTCTATGGACAAAGAGAAAGCCAAAACTTAATTATAATGAAAGTATATGTTCTCTATAATAGAGAAGGCTTATAATTCCCTAATGTCAGGATTTATCAAGTTATATTTAATGTATTCCAGATGCTATGATTAATCTTAAAAAATATATATGGAAGAGGTCTGTCTTCCCCAAATCAACCTATGGGTGTCAGTTGAGTTACAGCTGAACTGCTTTGGGTCCATGTATGTATTTTCAGTTACATGTTTTTGAAGATAACTTATTTGTGGATTATTCATAGTTAATTCTATCTTTTGATCAGTCACTGGGAGGCAAACTGTGTAATTATCAGAACCAAATTATTGTCGGACTGTTTTATAATCACTAAATGGTTTTAAAGGCAGTAAGATAAAATAATATTGCATTTTTGCTATTGCACCAAATGCAATATGTCAAATACCTGTGTGTAAAATATTTCCCTCCTTAAAGTGATTAAAATTACATTAAATAGTTACTTTTGAGTCCTAATTCAGGCTCTATTTATACTCTTTTGGCAAGAATGTGAGCCTTAGACGTACCAAGTCTTCGCAAGCTTTTCACTGCAGAGCACTTGACCATCGCAAAACTGCATTTTTGGGTGCTATACTTTCTTATGAGAGCTTAAACTGTGAACCTAGTACCTTCTACAGTATATAGGAAGTCACATCTAAAAAGCCATCACACTGCATGGGGGAAGAGCCACCAAGAAATGCTGAGAAGGGAGATGGGGTTTGTGGCACACATTTCATGCAGAGTAAAGTGAAACATCATCTGGCACTTGTGAATTTCCTGCGGTAGTCAGTCAGCAGCCTTTGGCATGTACTGTGGTTGGAGGAAAATCTATCTTTTGCTTTTGGCTAAAGCATTCACCAAGGTTTGAGGAAAATCATTTCCTTGAAGGGAGCCCATGCTTCCTGCTCCCAGTGTCCCACCAGCAGGAGTGAAGCACTACAGTTGGAGCTCCCCCAGCCTTTCCCTAAAGCACAGAAGCTCAGCGGTGCCTGCAGAGCTTAGGGCGTTGTGTCCCTCAAAGAGCATTGCGCTCCCCTTCCCTCTGCAGAGCTGGAATATTTTCATGTAAATGTGAATATATGCAGTTTGTATCATCTCTGTTTTATTCTGCAACCAGTTTGGTGACTCCTCTGAAATCCTGACCCCAGGGCAAGGTGTCAGAGAAAGCCAAAGACAGGGCTGTGTGCTGCTCCCTCTCTGTACATGTTATTTGGGGGTTATATTTGTGGAGAGCAGTTTTGTGTGGTTTTTTGAGGGTGGTTATGGTTTTGTTTTTTCTTGTTGGGATTTTGTTTCCTTTTTTTTTCTTTTTTCCTCTTAGGGTATCATTTTGAACTAAGTAGCATATAATCAAAGTTATTGAATTTTTTGTAGTGTCTATTACTCGGTGTTATGACGGAAACCTTCAGTCAAGCGTGGTTTTAATAACTGCAAAGTGATGCCAAAATATTAATGACTTTAAAGGATTTCATCCTTTCAGGTCTTCAGGAGAGTAATTTAAAGTTTTTTCATTGGTAATTTTTTTTCTCTTTAAAAGCTTTTCATTTTCAAGTATCGGTGTGCTGCCCACTTCTGATACATTTGAAGGGGTTTTATGCTTGTGTCAGCTCTCAATGAAAATGAGGGTTTTTTCAAATGACCTGATTATCCCTATATCATAGGGGGAGGGAAGGGTATTGGGCAGGACGGCAGTGTAACAGCTGAGAGAAGAGAGAGACGGGGCTGAAAGGTGTAGACTAAAATCCTTACAATTGAGGCTCCAGGATATTTGAGGTTGAATTGTTTCAATAAGTATGTCTATACCCAACTTCAGGTCTCAGTAAATGGGATGGGAGTTTTGTTTAGAGAATGGCCAGTATTTTACTTACTTGAATTCCCACCAAGAAGTCTCTTGTTTCTGCAGAGTTTCAAGGTTGATGATACTTCTACATGTTAAATCCCCAGGGAGTGTTGCAGAAGTGAATGCTGTCTCTCTGCCACCCGCCTGTGGGCTCATGCCTGCAGGAGATTTCTTTGCATTCTGGCACTTGACATTGACTTGACACTCACAACTTGGTCAAAAATGTGACTTTTTTCTGAGTGGCCTGTGTTTGCTCCCAGATGCAAAGATTTTGTCAGCGCACTATTTATTGGTGTTACCTTCTTTTTGAGAAATAATGTGCATCCCATGTCTCAGGTTAGCTTGAGACCACTCTCTATGTGTTTCACCAAAAATTGTACTCTCTGTGGGAAGTCAGAGCCTCCTTTTTAATTCCCATAGGTAGCTTGTAAATGTGGTGAAGGTGTCCCCACCCCAGAGCTGCTCTGCCCCCACAGCTCTCCTAGGCAGAGCATTCTCAGGGGCTCACACCTCTGTCCCTGCCCCGGGGCCAGCCCTGTGCTATGATGCTACTCTTGCATTGGCCTTGCCATTTGTGAGACCTCAGGAGGCTGCAAGGGACTTACCAGGCTGAACACTGATCGCTCCAGGCCTGAGGTGCGCCAATTAAACTGCTCCACAATTTGAGCTACATCTGAAAGCACAGTCCACACGTTTATGGAAAGACCCTTCTTGTTCCTTTTGTGCAGGAGGAGTGAATTTAAATACATCTGTGCTTGTGGTATTTACTCTTACACCGTCTTGTGAACCCTAAATTGGGTTATAAAATCAGCAGATTCCCTTTTTCTTGGAGATTGTCTCTAGAGATACATTTTTACTATATTCTGAAGTAACTTTTAAAATTATTATTTAAGTGACTTCTGGTTGTTCACAGTGTTTTCATGTCTGATAGAGTACTTTATGAATCACAGGCCATAAAATGTGCATAATGTGCAAGGACTATTTAAGCTGCCCTAAAATGATGCATAAAATACTGATGGCTTAGGTATCAAGTTAGGAACTTGGGGTGTGTTTCCCATGGTAACTTTGTCCTACTGTTTTCAACCTTGTATAAGCATAGAAGATTATATTGTCAGAGACCCCATTTCAGCTTCATGCGGGCATTGCTTCTACAGTCCCTGTGCATTCAGCTCTTCTATGTGTGCCCATGGCCTTTTTTTCACTGAGTTACAACTGCATAATATAATCTTTAAGACTTAAATTAAATTTAATTCCATCCTCCAAAAGTAAGCTGGGAATTACATTCAAATAGAGATACCACTGTCCTAAAAAACCTTGATTAGTTTCCAGCTCACTCACAGGTTTCGGTATTGGTACAGTGATAGAGCAAGAATATGTTTCTATGACTTGAGGAAAACCAAGCCCATGGTTTCCTCGATTTGAATGAATTATAGCTGCTGTTCAGCCACTGTAGAAGTTTATGTTCTGGAATTACAGAAAGCTGACAAACCAAGTGATCTGCTGCTGAAGTCCCATTGCTTGTTCCCTATTTCCAAGGTTCAGAGCTATGTGACAGAATTTGCCTCCTGCCTTATTTCTAAAGGTAGAGGCAGATTTCCCTTGCACAGGACATACCACAGAGAAATGGTGTGCCACTATTTCTTTTTTATGCTTCAGAAAGCATATAGCATCCTTTGTTCCTGATAAATCCTGGGCACTGGGGTTGAATGAACAAATTAAGCTCTAGATTGAGCAAAAATATGTATTATCGCTCAGGTTCCAGAGGCAAACATTGGTTTATATGAAAATATAAAGTGATGGTATCTGCATTACATGTGACTGTGTCACTCAATTCAAAGTACTTATATATTTTGATGTGTCATTCTTCAGTGTCTGGGGTTTGATCTGGAGCCTGACTCGTAGGTGCAAAATCTGTGGGAAAATTTAAATTGTCTTAATTTTCTGTTCAAAAGAAGACTTAATGCCAAAACAAAATTTCATCATCATGTTTGTATTCGTTGAAAAGTATCTGCAGAACCACTTCATGTTATGATTGCTAATAGAAAATAGTAAAGATTCCACAGCAGAGACTGAATATTGGCCAGATTTCTCAGCAGAGACCATAGGAAGATATTCTTCATTTTGTCTCTCTGCCACAGAAGTGATGCAGGTCACCTTTTTACCACAGAGAACTTGTTGTATGCTGTTGTTTTGTTGTCTCAAGAAGTGTGTGTGTGCATTTAGGTAGGTATGATTCAGTAGTACCAGCCCTACAGTTTTGTCTCATTGGCTAGCAAAGTTTCCAGTGGTGAATATTTGTTTAGTCTTCAGCATATAGTAAAAGTAATATTACCCATGTTTGACACGTGACTGAGAATTGAGATAATTGCTTATGCTGGTTGGATTTCTAGTTATATTCAGGTTGACAGAAAAAAGTTCAATCTGTCATGACCTCCCAGTTGTTCCAAAAAGAGCCTACTTAATGAAACACTTTACCATATTATTTTGTGTGTTCTGATTTTTATTCCTTATATTTAGTAGTGAGATTACTTCTTAAATAAAGGTAAATGTATTTACGTATCCCTAGCTACTCATCTCAGCAGTGCTACAAGTGATAATAAAAAACAACTACAGAATCACTTGTGCCTCTACATCAATGCCAGGATAATCTTTATTTTAATGATATACCTTAGCACTTATCACAAACATTTAATTCCTTGTAATTTATGCAAACATAGCAGATGATTTAGCTGTATCAGGGTATGTTATTTAGCTGCTAAACTCTATTTCTCATGAGATAATGACAAAATGTTTATTTCTGTTCATGTTATATTTTCATAAGTGTTGGCACTCACATCCTGTGGTTGTATATCCAAAAGCTTTATTATAATTTTGTGAGATACTGGTCATCATAACTACTTTTTTAAAACTTTTTTTCTAAGGCCACCTTTTCCTGACTTAAAGGTAATTCAGTTAATATAATCTGAAAAATAACCATTGTCTCACTTGCTGCAGTAGGATATGAAAGCTGTCTTTTTTTTTTCTAGTTCAGTATTAATGGATCCTAAAATGCAAACCTTTTCCAAATGAAATAGCTGGTGCAAAATGCTGCAGTTTAAAAAGGGAAACTGTCCAAAAAGTTGAACCAGGTATAACTACATCCAGGAGCAGAAGCCTTATGGCTTTGCAGGAGGGCACAGAAGACAGACCTGGCTGCTTTGGTTGACTATATATATATATACTTATGGCAAAATAAAGGTTTTGCTGGATCTATATGCACTTGTTCCGGAGGTTTGCTAACTCTCCAGGAGGCAGAAGTGGGCACGGATGGAATTTCATGTGGGATGTCATTATTTCACCCCTCTGAGAAATCTCGATGCTTATTCATTAGAGATTGCCATGGTTTTCACTGATCCATAGGCTAAATGATTGGAGTGTTTCTTAGGGTCCTTTTTTTCATGGTTGTTTTCATTCTGTTGGTAAATTCAAGAGGCAGGGAAATGGCAAACAGAGTAAATAGATTTTTTTTTTACATTGAGAACTTAAAATCCATTTGGTATATTTCTTTCATGAGATGGAGTTTGGGAAGTCATGCCAATTCTTTCATAATAATTAGAATTTTATTTGCATAAATGTTATGCTGTCACAGAATTGTTCAAAGGAGAACTCTGGGTATTTTAAATTTCATAGTACTCATTTGTATGGCTCCTAAACAATAAAATTACATTTCCTGTACTAGTAAAGATAAAATGTATAGCACTCAGTTCCAAGCTTTTTCCTCATTTGTCCGTTTGGTCCTTTATTATTTGCCATTTCTGTATCACATAGCTATCTGTACTCAGTCTCTAGATTAGATCTGAAGTAAGCTGATTTTTATCAAGCCACTGGATGATTCTGACCACTTCATTTGACAATTTTAGTACTGTGCCATGTCAGCTGACCTATGTAACTCAGGGATTCCTCTATCACCACCATACCAACGAATGTCTTGGAGCATTATTTCAGCATGTGCCTGTTAAAGGTAAGAGAGGAAAACGTTTGCTTTCTGTGTATTAAAAATGTAATAACTGTTGTGTGGAATTAGGGGATAAACTCTGTTTTTATTCTGGGCTTGTCAAGGCTTCTAAGAAAGCAGTGTGTGGGCCAGTCATGGCATCACATTGGTTTTGTGTAGAAAATATGGTATTGTCATTCCACTGTTCTTCTTCAATCCAGAAGGTTTCTAACAGGTTCTTCCTGAAATCTATTACACTAGTGTGAATATAATATTTTTGCAGGGCAAAACTATGAATTCCAGGTATCAAGGGGTTTTTCTGTACAAAAATACTTAGCACCAGCAGTGCTCAGTATGTGCTTGGTGCTTTTATTTCAGCTCAAAAGACCAGCATTTTATCTTACTGTGAGTGCTAAACAAGGCAGTATGGGGTTTATCATATTCAGTGATGCATGAAGAGTAGATAATCCTCAGTTCAAGCTGATAAGCCTGAAAGGGATTTCAGCTGCTTGTCTTTAGCGAAAAATCTTTTCTCCACCTGTTTTCTCTTTGTTGTTGGTGGGGTTTTTTTTAATGGACAGTTTGTATTATCAGTATAACAGCAGGGTATTTTTTGTCTAGCATGGCAGACATTTTGGCTGGCTGACCCCATCAGTTTGGTATAAGATACGGCAAGAAAAATAATAAATTCTGATCAAGGCAACGATGTGATTATGAATCATACTCGTCCTGTGAAAAAATGTCTTCTGTAGAAAGCATTATTTCCTAAGCAGAAAACTGTTCCAGCACAAGCATATGCTCTCAGGTAGGCATTGCGTCATCCAGGAAACTCAACGCTGCAATCCTTTCCAATTAGAGACTAAGGTAGTCAGTTAATCAACTGGCTTTTGCGTTAGAGATTGTATGTCATGTGTCTTGCCAAGGATTTAAGTCAAGAATAGGTTTCAAAACTTAGCATACAGTTTACACGAATGATTGCTCTTCTTGTGGTGTTCTTCTCTCAGAAAAAAAGGCACTTGTTTCTACAACAAGACGAAGAACTCTTTGTTTTACAGATTTTGGGGGTTTTTATCAGTTTGATAGCCTAGGAAATGCAGATCATATTGTGAATACTTTGGAGTATTCACAGTGATCTTCAAATCTCATTCTAAGGTCGTTAGAGCCTTTAGCTCTTGGTCTTTTCTGAGTAGCCTTATGAAAGAATAAGATGTAGAATAAAATGTTTTCTTCTACCTGAGGGTTAGGTTATCTGCACGGTCCAGTAAGGAGAAGGTGTAAGTGGTACTGAAGTTGCCAGCTCACTTCCTCAGCCATATCAGTGATCTTCAGTGCCTAATGGTCTTCATAACAGTGGCTAATAAACTTTGTGTCCATTCTAAAACTTGTATTTTAGGCCAAGCATTCTTAGATACTCACTTTTTAAAAAATATATTTGCACTTTTCCCTGTTATGAAGCAGTGCCATATAAACCTCTCTTATAAAAATTTTCAAACATTCCAAATTCTCTTTTCATTTACCTTTTTAAAGCACAGGCAGAAGTCTCTGGTGAAAGCAGACTAAGACAGGCTTTTACATTAGGAGCATTATAAGGTACATTGCGTAATGCCATTTGTGCTGGTATGATTTTGTTAGATGAGAAAAATTGAGGAGAAAGCCAAATTCATTGTGAGTCAGAAACACTAATACTTAAGGAATTGTTCTATGCACTGCATATTAAAAGAATAAATGATTTTTCATATAAAAAGCACTGCACATTGTAATTTTTAGAACTCCCACTTACATAGGTAGTGCTTTTCCACTTGTTTTAAATAATGTTCCATAATTTTAAAATAGTGGCATTGGAGAGAAGATGAATAAACATCCTTCTGCAAGGTATTTCATTTGAGGGGGGCAAAAAAAAAAAAAAAAGGAAACCTATCTGGTCATTTGGATTGTTGTTGGGTTTTTTTCCTCCTTATTAGATGTTTGCAGATGAAATTGCAATACTGCATTAAATGATTTTAAAACCAAAACATAAATGCAATTCCTTTACTGCCCCATCCACCGAGGAAGTGATCTTCTGATTTTTTCCTTCCATAAACTGAGCAAAATACCTGCTGTGGGGACCTAATCACCTGAATGGTACATGAGTCCAATTACTCTGTTCCAAAACCAGTAGCCACCCTCCACCCTGGTAGCATATGATGCATATGCTCATGCAATAAGCTGCTCAGGAAATGCAAATTCTAATAGATTTTTTACTCCCTCACTGGAATGATATATGGCTTGCATTCACTAATATTAAAAACGTATGGTCAGAATGAAGCACAGCTCAGAGCCTCTTTATCATATTGCCAATGAATTATGATATTGCCAGCCAGAATTATGGCCCTACGAATTCTTGCAAGGATCCCACCCATCCATTTCAACAGGAGAGACTGCAGTTCCATCAACAGCCTGGCTGCCCTGCCCACCAAATCCTCTTGATATTTCTGTATCTGAGCAAAGATTTGGAAGGGAGATGAAACAGAAGGACCAGAGGGGCCAGGATGGCTAAATATATTTTTGTCTCTGTAGTCTGCTAGAATATGGCTAAAACAGTTTTCCTGATGACATACCGTTATTAAAATACATGCAACATAAAATTACCTAAAATCCTGAGCTTGTGTGCTGTGGAGGAGCACAGTGCGATAACACAGCATCTTGTTACTGCAGCTCCATTCATTTGTTCTTGTACTTGCAGTGAAGCCCTGGGGCCTGCAGTTTATAGAATTACTGAATATCCTCCTGACTTGAACTGGAAGACAAGTCAGAGCTTCCCAGACCCAGTCTCAATTTCTCTGAGTGGTGCTGAAGTGTATGCTTGCTTGTCACTGTTTGTTTTCTCATCCCTCTCTGAAGTTTCTCTCACTTGTTACTGCTCACAGCTTACTATTTCTGCTAATTAGGTGACAATTTAATCATTGATTTGTAGGTGTTTGCTAATTAAAATTAATCACGAATGCACACTTGTAATTTTATCTCATTTCAAAGGAGTGTGATCGCAGCAAATGAAAAGAGGGCAGGAGGGAACGATGCAATGTGTGTGCATAATCTTCTTGAAAACCATGTAAATGCTTTTCAGATTTTTAAAATGCTGTACATTCATCTAGCAGTTGAGCAGAAAATTCTGCCACTAACTGAACAGAGAACTGTTTACTTAATCTAAGGAAAATCCTATCTGAATGGCTAAAAGCTAAGGACTGGAAATTCTCACACAAATCTCCAGGAGTATCAGGCACCTGCAATGCAAGCTGTGGTGACATAAGTGAGAGCTGGGCTGTTCAAAATTTGTCAGCCTCAGCCTCAGTACTTACATTTGTCCCTGTATTCTTCATTCTCCCATCTACAGTTAAACCTGTAGGTGTAAAACGTTGGAAAGTTTTAATATAACATTAGTCTGTAAGTGTCTGCAGATGTCCTCTACCAAGTTGTTAGTTGGTGTATATTTCAAAGGTGATTTCTGAATGTCATTCACTGAGACAGCAGTGAATATAACCTCAGTGGAAGTTGACTTTATCCTTATGCCAGTGAATTTGAACTCCTTCTTTATGTGGGGTTCTAGACTTTCATGTTTGCATTTAAATCTTGCTGTGTGCAATTATAGGCAAACTTTGATCTACAAAATATTTGTCCATGCCTTTTAGTCTCCCCTGGACTTTCATAAAAATGGAACCCTCCTGCTGGCCTCTCAGAAATAGAAGGGATAAAGGATATACAAAGTATTTCCTTGTTTTCCCTGCATATCGGGAAGAGCTTGAGTTCAGTTGGTATCAGGGATTAAATTAGTTTGGAACTGGAAAAAAAAAAAGTCTTAGTGGAAAGAAACGTGGTCTTTGCAGTTCCACTGTGGACGTGGCCATGAAAAGCCATGCCAAAGCAGAGTGCTGCACTGAGGCCGCAAGTGTGAAAGGGGTGTGAGCTGGTCAAAGTGCAGAGCTTCAGTGAAGGAGACCACTCTATCTCAAGACCTGGGTAACAGGTCATAAGCTATTTCCCTGCTCTAAAGGAAATAAATGGGTAAGGATGTTGACTTTCACTTCCCACCTCTGAAATGGGCTGGCAGCCAGATACAGCTAGAATTGTAGCTCTGGAAGCCACTTGCATGCAACTGTGCCGTTAGTTTCTCACTTCAATAGGGCCTGAGGTGCATTTAGTACCTTTGCTATGCTTCTGCCGCCTTTGCTGTATGTCCTGCTTTTCCCGCCCCTGGGCGCATAATGCCAAAGTGGGTGCCCCTTTCTCACCACTCAGGAACTGTTAGGAAGTGTTTTTGAAAGTTGTTTAATTTGAACTGTGGCATGCTAAAGTGCTTCAGAAGAGCTCAAGTTCAGTGATAGCAGTGCTTTCTACTTTGCTGAGTAGTATCCTACAAATTGCAGGTATGCATCATATGCCCCTTTGTTTTCCAGAGGTTTTGTGGTTTGGAGTCGTGTCATCCCCTTTTCTTTTGTAGTAGCTCTTAGTAACATCTCATTGGATTTGGTCATCTGTTTGCACAGCTTGCATTCACTGATGCCAGTCCTTCCCTGGGTCTGTACTGGATTGCAGCCAGGCACTGTATAGGACAGGAGTCAGGGTTAGCAGTCATCTTTGATACACACCAGCTTTATGTGATAGAGCAGCTTCAGGAGTGAGTAAGAACATAAAGTAATTGTACATAGGCTTTAAATACAGGGTAGGTGAAAGGGACAGGGAGGGCAGCTAGTGAGCTTAATCATGTGAAATTCCCAAGGGAGGCAAGAGAGGACAGAAATGTGAAGAATAGGAAGAGGCTTTTCAAACTGTTTTCTGCTACATGTCTGTGATGAGTTGCTCTGTGTCACTTAGGTGATGCAGAAACAGCCATAAAGGTGGTTTAACAACATGTATTTTATAGATCTACTGCTTCACCAGAGCAGTATGAAACAACTGGAGTGTAATGATGAATCAGTCCTGTTTAATTTTGTTTTGCATACTTGAGCTTTACAACAACATTATTAATGGCTAAAAAGAAACATTCATCTTTGTTTATAAGCTGAAATAATTTGAGAAAAAGATGTTTTCTTCTGATCTTCAACTTTCTCAATTAAGCTGCATTTGAATCTTGAATCTCTTGAAACTCATTCCTCGTTATTTTTTCTCAGTCAGGGCTGTGTCTGTCATTTCCCCAGAGCTGAACTCCCTCTGGGAGTCACTTTACATATTCCTTAAATGCGAGGCAATAAAGAATGCATTAAACAAATAGAAAGAGAGAACATTGCAGTAAAAGTCAAGTCATCGTCATGTGTGATTACAATTATTGCATGTCATCTTCTTTTGTGTCTCTGCTTTACCTCGTATATTATATTTTTTTTGTGCACACATTGCACTTAACTGTAATTAACTACATATTGGACTGGTTTTCAGCAAATAGACTCTGATGATGACAGAAAAATTGGAGGTTAACAGTGGATGTGTTGTGAGTCCTGCCAAAGACTTTAGACTGTTTCCATTGAGGTTTCTTTAGCAATTTGAACTGTGGAAATGAAATTTTAAAGTGTGCTGAAAATTATCAACTGGATTCTTTAGTAGTTCCTTAGAATGTTTTAGTTCAGTGCTGATGTTCTCTTCAGCCAAATAGTTTGGCATTTTCCTTTGTATTACATTTATTGCTCCACTACTACTTAAAACAAGTGAAGCTAAATCTAGAGCATTTCTCTTCTTGATTGCATTTGATTAGTACTTTCAAAGGCAGTAGCTTAACAAGCCAGAAGTTGAAAGGTGGGTTTCACATATTCATGAAATGCAATGAAATGTAGTAAAATATAATTTCTCATAATACATCAAGTATTTTTCCCCTATAGGTGGTTTCACCATCCTGATGAAATTCAAATAAAGGTCTATATCTGTTATTTGTCTTACAACTTTCAGCCAGAGCCAGTCTCCCTTTATTGCAGAAGAAAGATCCATAGAACTTATCCTGCGGTGTTATGAACCATTCTTCCTTCCACCAGAGAACTTCACATACATGTGTCTCTCAAGGTCTATCTGCAAAAGAGCAGCTAGCTCAGGAGCTCTTGTATGGCAGATGCCTTACTCCGATGCACAGTGCTCCAGAATGCACAGAATGATGGGTACACACTGAAACAGAGTACAGGTAGCAGATAAAAAAAAATATATATTTTCTCTCAGAAATCAAATCACAATGTTGTTTTTTTCTCAAAACAGCTAAAGAAAGTTGTATTCTATTTATCTGTAGATTTTTCAAATGTGATTTGAAGAGAAATTCAACATATTCACATTGAAAATATAAGCTGAAATTTGGATTTCATGGCTTTTGGTGTCTGTGATTATTCACTCAGATATTAAGAGCAAATTCTAATGGGAAATAAAGCCGTTATTACATTCTGACACTGAAAACAGTATTTCTATTCCTTCATTAAGCAGGTACCAATATGTTCTATTTCCCATCTGGAATACTTTTTTAAGTCATACTATTGCCTCTATCTGAAATAAATCCACAGAGCAAATCTGATTTTTCTTAAAACTACCAGTGAATAAACACAGCTGGAGAGACATCCTACTATCACTCCTTTTTTTAGTGGGTTCTACTACTTAGGATGTCATAAAAGTTAGTTTTAAGAGTGCACCATTTTGACTCATTAGCGAAAAAGCACCCTTGACAACTTAAGTACAATAGCTGCCTTGCAATCTCATGTCATTTTCTGCAAAGTTTGTGAAAATCTTTTACATTAAAGTTTGTCAGAATGGACAAAAAAATGTTCCCTTTTTTATAGTACAAAAGTTTAGTTCAATATAACTTGCTTATAAGCAACAAGTTTCCTGTTTCCTAGAAGAAAATGAGGCTTTAGGGATATCTGGGATGGGTTTTGCCACTTATTTCTTTGAGGCCAGAACATTTGTATTTCTCTTCTCAGCTTCCCCCTCAGTGAACTTGCCCTGCCTCTGGGTTCTCGGCATCAACCTTTCTGACATTGTGCGTCCCCCGGAGTGGCTGCTTATGGGCTCACCTGCAGCAGTGCTTCCCACATCCCTGCTAGGTCTACCCCTGGGAGGCCTTGGAACCTGTGTTTCACTGGGTCTCACCAGCATGTTTTGGGGGATGCTATGAAGGCCAGGGGTTTGCACAGCTGCCAGTGAGCCTCCTGTGCTGCAGGGCTGCCTGGCTGGGAAGGAGCCTCCTTCGAGGCTGACTGTGTGCAACTGGGTTTTAAACAAGATCCTTTCACCCAGTGGATCACTGACACAAAACCTTCCAGGTTTGCTTTAGCGCCAGGTTTGAGTATGTGGATAGAATTTTTAAGCATATTTATTTGATAGACTGCAGTCTCCAGGTACAGAAGGCACCCATTCATTGATAGCTCCTGCTTTTCTTTGCACAGAAAGTGCTGTCCTGCTTGGGAGAATTGTGCTGGCAGGTGGTTGCAGAGGCACCAGACTGTGCCGGTGATTTCATCCAGGCTGTCAAGGCTGTCAAGGCACTTACAAATTGGGCGTTCCCTTAACACCTCCAGGATACGTGTGGAATTGGCATAAAGCTGCCCTGGTATTTCCTGCTCTGCATGAGATAAAGCACCCAGTGCTGCAAAGTGAAATCCAACCTCCTTGCTGGTGCAGGGAAGTGTCCTGATCTGCTGAGCCAATACAGAGCAACCTGATTTGCACAGAGCAGAGATATTAGGGCCACAGCAGAATGTTTATTATATGTATTTGCATTTTCTTTACAATTCTAGCTCTCCAGGGGCCTACTTTGAAGTCTGGTGAAGCCCCTCAGAGTTTCCATGGGTTTAGGCTAAAGTTAAATAAGCAGTATCTTGCTTTTCAGTTCCACAGGAGTGCATGCCAGAATACACCTTCTAAAATGATAACTTTTGAAGTTGAAAAGTTGCCTGCTTTCTCACGTGTCACCCTTTCCACTTGCTCTGATATTGTGAAGTATTTACATTTCCTCAGGTAAATCTGAAGAGATTTTGTTCTTTTCCTTGATGTTTATTGCAGGACTTATACTGTAAACAGTAAAGATACTTTGGTACTTAATTTAGTTTGTGTCTCTGCATTAACAGGATCAAAATGACTTTATTTCTTATTTGGAGTCAAAGTTGTCACAGGTGTTACCAGGCTTAAGGTCTCTAAAAGTGCAGAAGCAGTAATAAATTTGCTGTACAACTCCATGGATTTCATAAGTAGAGTTGAAAGAACCTGATAAAGGGAATATGTGCTGTTTTCTGTGAAAATGGTGCTTGCTTTTTTTTTTAATCCTTGATAATACTTTTATTCAGGAGCTTCAGTCCAAGAATATTCTTTGAACACAGATCTAATTGCTTAAGAATATTCCTAATTATGAAGAAGGCAGTATAAATCATCTTGTCTTCATAGAGGAAAAGAGAAAAAGGAGTGTCATGTGATGAAGACTGTGGGTAGGTTATCAGGACTGTAGAATTTGAAATACTCTTTTTCGCCATTGACTTTTTTTGACTTTCAGCAGTCCTTACTTTTCTTGCTTTGATTCTTCTAAATATGTCAGTAGTAGAAACAGTCAACTTAGAGGGATGCTTAATATTTGCAAAACGCTTTTCAGCTTTTAGCAGAAAAATGCAAAGATAAGACAAAATTAATTCATTAACTTGTTATTTTTTGTCATATTCTAAAATAAAAAGGAATTTATTTTTCAATGGTGTCTTGATGTAAAATTGCTAATAATAATGATATTTGAGCGGTCTATTGGTATGCAGACACTGACACACCAAAAAGTAATGCAGCTTTTTCTTTTTGTTTAGTAAGTTCTGAAATCGTCTTTCTATTGTAGCCCATTTTGGTCGCTATAGAAGTAAGAGTAAACTTAGTTCTGTTATCCATTCCCTTTAATAGAGATAATAAAAGTAATAATATCAAAATTAGAACAGGAGAAATTTTGGGGGCTTTTCAGTAGATTATTCAGAAATAATTGAATGATGAAAGGAGTTTTGAAAAAGATTTTCAGTTTTTGGCAGTTACCCGTTTCGTAGAATCATAGAATAGTTAGGGTTGGAAAGGACCTTAAGATCATCTAGTTCCAACCCCCTTGCCATGGGCAGGGACACCTCCCACTAAACCATGCCATCCAAGGCTATGTCCAACCCCACCTTGAACGCTGCCAGGGATGAAGCATTCACAACTTCCCTGGGCAACCCATTCCAGGGCCTCACCACCCTTACAGTAAAGAATTTCTTCCTCATATCCAATCTAAACTTCCCCTGTTTAAGTTTGAACCCGTTACCCCTTGTCCTCTCACTACAGTCCCTAATGAAGAGTCCCTCCCCAGCATCCCTATAGGCCCCCTTCAGGTATTGGAAGGCTGCTATGAGGTCTCCACGCAGCCTTCTCTTCTCCAGGCTGAGCAGCCCCAATTTTCTCATCCTATCTTCATACGGGAGATGCTCCAGTCCCCTGATCATCCTCGTGGCCCTCCTCTGCACTTGTTCTAACAGTTCCATGTCCTTTTTATGTTGAGGACACCAGAACTGCACACAATACTCCAAGTGAGGTCTCACGAGAGCAGAGTAAAGGGGCAGGAGCACCTCCCTCGACCTGCTGGTCACACTCCTTTTGATGCAGCACAGGGTACGGTTGGCCTTCTGGGCTGGAAGCGCACACTGCCAGCTCATGTTCATCTTCTCATCGACCAGCACCACCAAGTCCTTCTCCGCAGGGCTGCTCTGAATCTCTTCTCTTCCCAACCTGTAGCTGTGCCTGGGATTGCTCCAACCCAGGTGTAGGACCTTGCACTTGTCATGGTTAAACTGCATCAGGTTGGCATCAGCCCACCTCACAAGCGTATCAAGGTCCCTCTGAATGGCATTCCTTCTCTCCAATTTGTAATATAATTACAATTAAATACGATTGGATGCATTTTACATTTCAGTAGGTTTAGCTAGATTTTGTGCTTCTTTTAATTAAATGTAAATCTTAAAATTGTAAAGCTCAACGTCAGAGTCTAGGTACTGTTGGGAGGAAAGAAATGGCATAATATCAAAATTAAACATATTAGAACTGCACATAAGTCTAGTAGAGCTTGAAATACAGGTGAAAAATGCACCTTTTTTACTGTTTAGTTTCATTTTGTTGTTTTTTTTTTTTTTTTGGGTTTTTTTTTAATGTAAGCTGTATGACAGTAACCACTTCAGAGGAGGAATGACTTAACACCACTGATTGCTAGGTACTGCCACTCTTATTAGGGATATTCTGAGCTGTTACAGTGAGGAGATGGGGAAGAAATAAAACCCCATACAGCTCTCTCAACACTGTCAAAGTGACCTCTAGTGCAGTGCTTGAATTCCTCTCTCCAAGGAAGTAGAAGCTTTTGAAATTTGGGTTCTTCAGTTCTTTCCTTCCTTTTTAATCTCTTTATGATTGTTAGATTGATGCAATCGTATTTCTTCTATACATTTTCTAAGATAGAAATGTTTTAAATTAGTGCCACATTGATTAATTCAGGAACTTCCAGTCCCAAAACCATTATCTATTAAATTTGAGGTCCCTTTGATATTCAGAAGACTACAGGGTGGAATTTGTACTAGATACTTGCCTCTGGTACACGTAGCCAGTGAAGAGAATTGTCCGTATGTTTTGTTTTCTAATCACAGTATCCTTTGTGCTTAGTGTGTGGGTGTTTTGTGCAGGTTATCTGTTCAACTCTTACTGCCTGAAGTTCACTGTTGGTGTCGTAAGTGAATTTAGTGCCTTAAGTGAATTAAGTTTGTCCACTGTTGTGTGGCTTTATCTCTCGTTTTATCAAACACCCTGCAATATAATGATGAGGTAATTACAGTTGAAGCAGTGCAAACACCCTCCCAGGATACGGGCTGCATTATTAAAAGTAATACTTAAATGACAGTTTAGTCCTTCTTTAGAGTAATAAACACTTAGGAAAAGATCTGCAATATGCTTCTTACACTGAAGTAATTTTAAAACATCCTCCAAAATTTGTATGACATGTTTAGAAAGGAGTGTATCTTCCGTATCTTGAGGTCAAGTGTTATGGATAATATCAATTTTAGTAAGCCACTCAATATCATTTAGAGCTCCAGGAAGTAAAACCACCTTAATCCTGTAGCCTGAGAGAGGGAAAAAAAGAGAAAAAATATCATTAATTGTCTGGGAGCTTCCTTAACATACAGAAGCACACTACAAGACACTAAGAGAGTGAGAGAGATGTCAGCCGTTTTTACTGTGTTTTCATGGTGGATTGTTACTTACTAGATTGCACTGAAGCAGGAATAAAGCATGAAAATGGTGAGATCAATTCCAAAGCCCTTTATTGTGCATTTCCTTAGTTGTAGTCATGTCTTTCATCTGACATCCATTTGGTAAAATGAGCTGGCACTTCCTCTTGTACCCCAAGCTGCGAGCTCAGCACCACTTTGTGAGACAAATGTAAGTTTGCTATGTAAGAATTATTAATGTGCCTTTGAAAGTGGTGTTTATGTCTTTGGGCTCTGTCAGACAAGAGGAAGAGATGCATCCTCAACACTTTCTCCCAAAGACAGAAGGTGCTTGCAAGGGCAGCGGTTTCAGCTGGAGACAAGGAAAGAAAATTCCAAAGAACGTAGCCTGCAGTGATGGCATTTTAGCATTTAACATGCACATGGTGGCAAAAGAAATAAGTAAACGTGCAGTTTATGGCAGTCCCTGAGACGTCACAGCCATCATATCTAGCCATGCAGTGCTTCATCTGTGGTGGATGTGTGGCACCCCTCGCCCTCCCAGGCAACAGGGATGTTGGCACGAGGAAAGCATTAGTGCCTTCCTCTCAGCATGGAATGGTATACCAGACATGCATGTGGTAATCTTGGTGCAGAGAGGAGGTTATTTTGTGCTCATAGTCTCTAATAAAGGCAATTAATGTGAAAACTCTTTCTTCTGTGTGTATAGAAAAATAAAAGGATTACCTCTGAGTGTTAACTTTGTGTTAACCTGCACTGTGTGAAGGTACACTGCCAAAATATGTGGACTCAGAGACAAAAAGTACAAATACTATACCTAAGAATTTATTAATATATATATAAAACCACATTTTTGTCATACAGGAGACATAACTTCACAAAGGTTCATGTAATAAAGCTCTTCACACATTTCTTTGTTGTTCATTGTTAATTAATGAGATAATCAAGCTATTAATGCTGTTGTATTTCAGATTGCTGATTTGAGATGAACAACTTTGATGTAGCTTCCTATTTTCTTCCAAAGAGTTGAGAGTTGGTGTTACTTTTACAGGCAATAAAGGGTTAATATTTAGAACCTCTTTGATTATAGTTATCATAGTTAGACATTTTTAACATCAAATGGTTATAGGAGAGCCTCTTCCAACTCTTATTTCTGCTTCAGTTCCTTTTTCCTCCTGAGCCTGCGCAGTTTAGGTCTCAGGTAGACAGCCTTGTCCTTAGCAAGGCTGTGCTACTGGTAGATCTCTGTGCAATAGTTAAGTATAAACAGACTTATTAGTCAATTTCTGTGTAGCATATGCAAATACATATGTATGTATATATACACGTGTGCACTCCTAGTATTTTACTAAGATATAATGCTGTTTCTACTAAAGTTTTGCATCGGGAATTGATGATTATAGAAAAACTCACTTTTCATTTTGTTTCACTGGAGCACAGGTAGTGATGCTTCATTCTGCTGAAACTATTAAGGTACGATAAATTCACTGACAAAAAACAAAATTGGGAAAAATGTCTTCACATTAAATCTAGTTTAGCTTGAATTAGCTCCTTCAGGGCAATGCAAATGACTCTGGCTCTGTTTTTAAGAACAGTTCTTGGAAATAATTTCCGAAGTAACTGAGAGTGATCGAGTTAACAATGAAAACAAATTTGGACTTCAGCAGAAACATAGAAACTGTGCAAACAACAAACAGTAATGGCGCTGCCATCCTAATCACTGTGGACAGAAAAAAATGCTTTAAGGAAAACCTATTTCATGCTAACTTAATACATATTTAATTTCCCTCACCCGATGTGAAGAAAATGAGATAAATTGATGCAATCTGTAAGTCTAAAATTAAAACCACATGTGTAAAATTCAGACTATTTATCAGTTGGACTAAGTGTTTTCCTCTAAAAAGGAGATGAATAAACCCAGTGCATAACCTTTTTTATACATAGCAGATGTTATGTTGAAACTATTCCCCATGGAGTTTGTTTCACAGTTAAATACGTGACCTATTTGTCATTTCTCAAATGTCATGAGTCGTTTAGCTCTATCAAATATGAGATTATGGACTTTTCCTAGTTTTTCTAGAGTCTGGTGCAGGGGACTTGCTTGTCAGACTACCCAGTGGACACTGGTGATGTTCAGAACATATGGAAATGAGGGAAGGTGAAGTCAACAGCAGAGGAGTTTCAGGGGCAGCAAAATATCGTCAGTTTCTCTGAGAATCTGTTCAAGCAAACCTTCATAACCATACGTTTTCCTGATACGGGGCAAAACTGTTAGTGAAAGAGGTAAATATGCATAGAGTGTCCCTGTTTCTTCTGGGATAGAGTTAATTTTCTTCCTAGTAGCTGGTGCACTGCTGTGTTTTGGATTTAGTCTGACAATAACACTGATAACATATGGATGTTTTTAGTTGTCCCTGAGTAGTGCTTACCCAAAGTTAAGGACTTTTCAGTCTCTTGTGCTCTGCAGGTGAGGAGGTGCACAAGAAACCAGGAGGGAGCAGAGACAGGACACCTGACCCAAACTAGCCAAAGGTGTATTCCATACAAGAAAATGTTGTGCTCACTATATAAACTGGGGGGAGCTGACTGGGGATGAATATTAGTCACTCCTCAGGGATGGGCTGGACATCAGTCAGTGGCTGGTGAGCAATTTTATTGTGCATCACTTTTCTTTCTTGGGTTCTATTCTTCTCTCTCTCTTCCTTTTCATTACTATTATTATTATTGTTGTTATTACATTTTCCTTTATTTCAGTTATTAAACTGTTCATATTTTGACCCACAGGTTTTACCTTTTTCTGATTCTTCTCCCTATTCTATAGGGGAACAGTGGTAGGAAGTGACCAGGTGGGTATGTGATACTTAGTTGCTGGCTGGGGTTAAACCACAACATATAGTTACATCAATTTGCAGAAGTTCAGGACTCTTCTTAACTTGTCTGCATTCACACTTCAAAATCCTAACTCTTTCACACAATAGAACTAATAGAGGTAGGAAATTACACACATTTTAAGCACCTTTTGTTCTCTCTTGCATTTTATTTCATGTCTGTAACAGAAGTATAGACTGTTAATATTTTTTCTGTACATAAAGCCCATGCCAGTAACCCAGTTTTGCCCACCTGCAGTGAAGAGCAGAGTGCTGCCTGGCTCACTGACATCATGCAGATTTCATCAGTGAAGTAGCGAGAGGGTGTGTGCTGGGTCCCTACCAAAGCCTGGCCAGATGGGCACTCCTTCCAATAGGTGGAAGTGTCTTCTAGCCAGAAATAAATGCATGCTGCTCAGTCCATTAGAGGGGCAAATAGCATATCATTTCAATCAAATAAAAATTCAGGTGATTATTGTGGAGGAAGGGGAGTGAGTATTGTCAGAGCTGTGTAATATGGAGCAGAAGATAGAAGGTAGTGGTACAGGATAGCTTTTATGGTAGGAAAAATCAGTGAAAGCGAAAGGTAAGGAAAAAAAGTATCACTTTATGTTGGTAATGCCTCTCTCTATTACCTGACCTAGGAATGCTTGTCCTAGGTCCTTGATCCTGAAGAGGATATTTGTTTAGTGATAGTTCCTGTAGTCCCACATTATTGATATAATGGAGTCAAGCCTCTCTACTGTGTTCATTTTGAAGGTAAATATTACAGAAACACAATACCTGTAAGCATTGATGTTGAGTACCACTTATGTGTAGACAGACTTGGGTACTGCAGGCACACTGGGGCCTGATCTGTTCAGGACTCCCTGCATGTATTCTCTGCAAACTCCATTTTTGCAGGGTTTCCAAGAAAACAGAACGGTTTCTGTCTTTGTGCTTATGAACTTAGTTTTTAGTTTGGAGTTTGAGATTATACCTAATGCCTCATTCCCATAGAGATGCTTCTAGGACAGTCCTTAGAAATAAATCTGGCTTCCTCCACCTCTCTGAAAAGTTTTATGATAGAGCCTTTATCCACATGTTTTCTCCTCATGTTCTTTGAACAGAATGATCCTGTTTTCATTACAAGCTTTTTCCTTTTGAAATACTGTGATCAGCAAGACAATCCTAGTCTCTCTGAGAAGGGTCATTACTTATTCATAAATTATGAATTATTCATAATTCATTACTTATTACTTAACCTTCAGAAACAAGAAGAAGGTCACACGACAACAGGACTTTGCTCATGTGACTTATTTACAAAAGCTGGTAAGAAAAAATGAGAATGTAACTTCTCCCCAAGCTTGTGAGCTCCATATCTGACGAGGAGAAAAGACCATTCAAGCTTTCAGGATCCCTGTATTATCCCTGGTCAAGCTGAAAGCTTTTGCTGTCATTGTCCTGGAAGCCTTGAACTGTTCACTATGCTTCTGGTTCCACCAGTTTCCCAAAGCCCCAAAAGATTTAATATTCCCTCATCATTCCGTGCTCTGCCTTGGCAGTTATGTCATGTACTGAACGGGGCGAAGGAGCTGTTCCTGTGTGGCTGTTGGATTGGCATTTATTATTTGCTTGGGTGCTTCTGAGCAGCTTCATTGCTTTTCCTTCTCTGTCTGAAAACCTGTAATGTTTAATTCCGCAGCAATTTGCTTTGATTGCAAATGCGCAGAGGTTGCCACCAAATCCAGCAAATATGCAGTGTATTGTCAGAACTGTGCAGCGTTCCCTTGTTCAGCTTGGCATTGTGCTCTGCCTCAATATCAAAAGGCAAAATTGAAGATGGCCATAAATGTATTGTTTGTAAAGAATAAAGAAAGAGAGAGAGCGAATGAAAAAAACACTCAATGTCTAGGTAGGAGCAATGTCTTCTTTCAAAACAGTGAGGTGAATGTCAATGAGGGAAGACTCGGGCTATGGCTTACTGAGATTGTTAAACTGTATGACAGTTGCACTAGGAGAATTTCCTTTTAAAACACTAAAAGAAAAAAAATGTAAAGGATGAACTGAAAGGAAGGGTCAGTAAAAAGCTGGGAAGTCTCAGGGAGATTGCTGAAAGGAGCTGTGGTTCTCTTTATCACTCTCAGAAAGCCAAACTTTCCTCAGCTGCCAGAGGAGAAATTAGTCTTGTACATCTGTGTCCTTTTTGTTTCGTTGGTTTTGTATCTAGTCCAGATAGGTCCTCATTTAACATTCAGAAATCATTAGATTTCACCAAGTTATTCTGGTGTTGATCTTAAACACTTTAAAAGTGACTTTCTAAACAACGTATGAGACATGAAGTGATATTCTCTCAGTGATTTTCCCAGTAGATGACAATATTCTGTGTCAACGTGTGCATTTTGCTGTTTCCAAACATTAATTTCAGCTTCAGGCCACTAACTCCAGTGCTCTTCTTTGACAGAATGAAGATCCTTTTGGTATTTTCTCTTTATGGTAGCATATATAAGCTAAATAGATTATGGGTCAATTTTCTTTTGTGTAAGGTAGAGAAAATACAGTTTGGAAAAAAACCTGAAATGCTGTTCTGTGGGTACACCTAATTTTCTATTTGTTTTACATTTCCAGCAGAATTGCGTGTGTTCATTTATTGTAAGTTTTCCCAATTTTATCTGAAGAGATTAAATTACCTCCTTCCTGTATTATGTGTGTATTCATATCCCTTGTTCATACAACTTATTGGGTTTGTAACCCTTTTATGAAACCATTGCATCTCTCCATCTGCATGAAGCAATAGGTTTTCTTCATACTCCCTGCCTTCCAGGTTGGGTACATGCACAGTAGGTAAAGAACACCTTTAAAATAATTTGTCATGCAGATCCTGAAACCAGAACCTTCCAGACCAAACATAACCAGGTTTTTCACAGACTTCCGTGGGATTTTCTGGGGGTTCACAGATTTCCCTCTGTGCAGCAGATAACAGGAACATTGTTTGCTCTAGGAAATAGTATCCGTGTGTCCCTTACCATTAATTTGCATGCAGTCTTATGTATAATATACCCTTTTGCTTCTGTGCTATGAAACTCATCTGGTGACATCAAAAGGGAGAAAAAAACCAACCCCCACCAACACTTTTGTTAATTTTGCATTGTCTGTTGTCATTGCTGTTTGTTAAATGTGCAGCCTGATTTTTCCATTGCCTCCTCACTTTCTGCTTAGGGCAGAGAAAATAAGTCAGTAAATATTGAACAGCAAAGCTGTATTATGACTGACAGTTATCCTAATTCTTTGAGACACACTAGTATCAGTAAAATAATGTCTGTTCAAGAATGAAGTGCCTAATTTCACTTTGTTTTGATTGCAGAGCTGATTTAGTTCAATCAGAGAGTGATGGCCGGTGTAATTTTTAAGGCAGCTGTCTCATGTGCTTTATTTTTTTAGTTCCTTTGTCCAAAATTGCAAATAACTGATTTTCTGTGGCATGGTCTTCTTTAAATATAATGATGTAAGAGCACAAATACAGGAACAAATCAGTGGGTCATCTGTCTCAGATGTGTCCAGCAGAACCCGTTTCCAAATGCCTCTTTGCCTGCTGAGGAAGCTCCCAGCAACTCCAGAAAAACACTCTGGGCAAAGAGAGGGTCCAGAGAGCCCAGCCACCTATTACAGCAGGCTATCTCTGGTCTTCAGCTATCTGTCTCTGCGATTTTGGCAGGCTTGCCTCTTCTCCTGTGCTTGGTGGACAGCCACACTGAATTTCTGCCATCACCTGACATTTGTCCCAAGCGCCCTGGCCGTGCTCACCTACATTTCTTTGTCTTTTCAGCTTAAGCTATTGCTTTCTTAGTGCCCCCTTCTTCCCCATTGTCCCATCTCAGCCTCTTGTTCTCTCTTTCTCACTACCAGACTAATATTTGCCATGATTGCACTGCTCACACTACTAATTTTTTGTACCACTTTCCCCGCCAGTACCTGTGTCATTTATCTTGTCTAAATTCTTCAAATTAGCTATGGTCTTTCACAGGGTATCCCTGCATACTGCTAAATCCTATGAGGCTTGTCTTCTGCTTGGTTTTAGGCATTACTGCAGTAAACATGATTCATGATGCTAACACCTTCTGTAATGTAGTTGGTTTATAACTTTGCCATAAAGGAAAATTAATTCCTCACCCAGCTACTGATGGTACTTGGTATTTGTCTGCTGTTACTGTAGATACACACCTCCTTCTATAAAACTGTTTAATATCCTAAATTTTTCTGGGCTGAAGTTGTGACACGGATCTATTTCCCAGGTTTTTTAAGCCAAGGGAGTCCAGCTATTTTGTCCTCACTGATGTTCATCAGGTAGATGAACTCCTGAATGAAGCTTCTGAATCAGGTAGAATAGCTTGTCTAAACACAAGTATGTTGTTTAATTGTTAGTATTACTACAATGCCCAGGAGCTTTCTTGCGCAAAACACAGTAAAAATGCCAAAAAGAAAAAGAAAAGGAGATTAACTGTTCCACTGGCTTACAGTTGAATACAGGGAAAGAATAAAAAATTACTATGCCCACACCAGGTAAGCTATCTATATGCGTTGTCTGGTTTTCTTGAAAGTCATCATGGTGGAGGAAAGCGTTAGAGAGACATTTTGAGGAGCCTAAGCAGGGGTGGGTTTATGATTTATTTTATGCTTTCCCAAGTGATTGAGGACTTCATCTATGAGTGGCTCCAGAAATCTCTAAAAAATTATAATGGTAGCTAGAAAAAAATGGTTGTGTTCCTTTCCAAAGCACTTGAAGAGCTCTGGGCTTGTACAGACCCAGTGTAACGCAGAAGATCTTTGTGCTCTAAATTAGAGTGAAGTTGGGTCTGGCATAAACCTAACCCAAGACTAAGGGAACTAGCATAGCTCCCTTTGAAGATACCTCAGCAGCTGCATGTACCACTTGTTGAGAACAAAGAAACAACATCTATGCACTGATCTTGTTATTAGCTTTGTAAGCATATAATACACACCTGTGTACCTCTGCAAATGCTACAGAATGTGATGTGTCTTGGTAACATATCTTCTGTATGCCGTGTGAGCAATCCTAGTCATTACTGTTCCCCACATCAATACTCCTCTTGCAACATGGTAGTCTCACACATTCATTAGTTGCATTTTTGGCCTTTTGTTGTTAAAATAACATGGTTGTGGTTTTCTGCAGCAAACCATTATGGAAGTCATGTCTTATACTGTTGGTTTTTGGTTTTTTTTTTTTTTGAGAAGAAGAGGGAAATACTCGTTTCCTTTAAACTGAATTATGCTGAGATGTTGTACTAATGAAAATGCTGAAATTAATACTAAAATCCCATCTTTCTATAACTGTCTATGCTAACAAAGCAAATGATGTATGATATTTCACCGGGGTATTCTGGTATTAAAAAACATGAAAGCTTGAAAATAAAAAATTAAATTCTGTCCCAAATAGAAATCTGTATATGTTATATGTATTATATATACATGTCCACTCAGAATACGAGGACAAAGGATTGCTTATAGAGTTGGTTAGATCCAGTTGAAATCATGACTTCACTAGATCAAAAACTGATTCTAATCTTCATGCAGCGCTGGGTGTTAATGAAAGCATGTGCGGTAACTCTCCAGAGGAAGGTTTTGTTTGTAAGCCATTTCCTTCTGAGGCTGAAGGTCAGACATTAGCAGTCTCACTGGATTCCGATTAATGAAAGTTTATGTGTGTTCCAGTATCCCAGTCTGTTTGTACTTGCTTAAATACATTCTGTCCATAATTTCTGTTAGGAAAAACTTATCTTGGCACTCTGCAGCTACTGTGCTTATGTTGCTTTGTACAATTAAACTACCACAATATTATATAAACTCTTATGGTTTTAGCTGGTTTGCAGAGCTGAAGAAAGTCCCCGGCTCTAATTTCTGTGATAAGGCACCTGATGTAAGTGCTCCATCCCTGGCAGCGTTCAAGGCCAGGTTGGACAGAGCCTTGGGTGACATGGTCGAATGTGAGGTGTCCCTCCCTGTGGCAGGGGTGTTGGAACTAGATGATCTTAAGGTCCTTTCCAACCCTAACTATTCTATGATTCTATGATGTACAGATGTAAGGATTTTTCCCAAGTAATGCAGATGGTTATCAGCTTATGAAAGGCAGCCTATGTGTCTTCAGTCTTGGTCTATTGCTGTAATCATTAGGGAAAAAATATACTTTTATTTATAATGTTCAGTAGTCTAACCCCTCATCCTGTAAGTGTGTAAATACTTCCTGTGCTTAACTTTGGCACATACGAGTAATCACACCAATTTAAAGCTAATCAAATTTAGAGGTGTTTACAGGATCACAGCCTGTTATTGTATGTAGTTGTATTTAAATGTTGTAGATAATTCAGGCAAAATGTTTTGGTTTTGACAATGCTAATTACCATTATTAACTGCCAGAACACATTAAGGAAAAGATCAAATTGTAGTCTAACCTTTGAAATGTTAGTGTGAAACACCTTGAAAAGATACAAAACTGCTGCAGATTTCTTTGACAGCAGGGAAAAATGTCTGTATTGTCCTGAGAATAAATCCACTTGAAGAGCATTCTTCAGGTAGAAGAATGTGGGGGAAAAGACCAGAGAAGGAGATAGTTTTGTTGCATTTTTCAAACAAGGTGGCCAGGTATTTTCCATTGTAGTAATGCGAGAAAAATTAAATTGGTATCTTATAGAAATATTCTGAAATTAAAAATGGCATGAGCTGAAATGTAGAGGCCCACATCCACTCATTCTTGCCTTTGGATATCATTAAATCCTTGGAGAGTCTAACAGACTTGAAAACATATCATCAATCACACCAAATGACAGCTGTAGGAGAACAAGATTATGGAAAGTCACAGACACAGCTGCAGTGTTCAGGTACCTTAATTGGTCCCCCCATGACATATGCAGTTTTTTTGTAACATTTAATGGATTAAAATTGTATAGGCATCACTGAAACGTACTAATTATTATGTTGAAAGACATCTCTGATTATTCAGTAGTTTTGGGGTGACATTCAGTCTTAAGAGGATAAAATGAACATGAAATAGTTCAGAGGCATTTTACAGTTACTTAAGAAAACCAGAGTGGTCAAGATAGACATCCTTATCCTTATTTAAGAAAGCACTTTGACAAGTAAGATTTTATAATGAAGGGACTCTCATGTTCTTTTCCAATTGACATGCTTGATACTATATTTCACATGTTTTCTCCAAAGAGTAGAAGTACTTTTCTACCAGATGGTCCTTTTGGCTGGTCAGTTTTGAACTTAATATGCTTCCTTTAATGAATGTGTCATAGCTGTCTTGCTGCTTAGACCATGGATCCATTACTTGATATCATTTTCTGCAGAAACTGTTTTATACTCAGTGGGAAGACAACATTCTCTTGCCATCATAGTTGTGTATGGTATTGTGGGGTAATAGACATTTCCCTGCCTTCTAGCTGGTGAGAAAGAAATCTTGCCAGTGCAGCTTGAAAATATGTCTCTGCATATTGCTAGCTACCATCTGTCCACATATACTGATAGTCAGGGCTTCTAAAAAAGAATCTGCCTGTGGCACTTTTGAGAACCCCTGACTGGCTGTATGCAGAACAGCTTAAGGGGTCTCTTGCTTCTTGCAGCAGCAGTCTCATTGTTACAAGAAATGTTCTGAACTTCTGCAAGTGTTAGAATAAAGGCATTTCAGCAAAATGAAAACACATATTGTGTTCAAAGCCTTAACTTGGCTTCCCTTGTTTTGAAGGGTGAGTGATAATCCTTCATCTGTGGCAGAGGAATGCAAGATCACACTCCAACTGCAAAATATAAAGAAATATTGGTGTGCTAGAATAAATCACTTCCACCAATGCTTAAGAACCCTCACACTTTTAAGCTTGATTTAGACCTGGAAACTATTCTCCTTGGTAGACATTAGACAGTGCTTCAGTGTGCCATGCTATTTGAAATGACAGCTTAAATAGCAATTACTTTCTAATGTGTGTTTTCTGAAAGACCTTTAGGACCAAATTCTGTCCCACACAGTCTTTCTGATTCAAAATGTCATTAGAATCTACTTGAACACCACCTTCTGCTGTTATTCTCTCAGGCCTGGAAAAGGTTAAGAGGCATTTGTTGGCTCAATCAGGCAGTTGACTCATAACTTCTAGGTATAAGAGGGGGAAGTGGCTGCCTGCAAAGATAGAATCTTGGGTGTGGGCTCAGAAGTCCCAAAGCAGTCATCTTAGCAACAGACTCAATAAAATGAAACAGCATCAACAGAAGTTTTGAGCTCAAGTTTGTCGTACATTCTTTGTCAATAAAGGAAAAAATCCCTGAAAGGCACTGTAATAATATTTTGTGTAATATGTGGGCTCTATCAAGAACAGGTGACTAAGGTACCTATGCCAGGAGGGAGCAGCAAAGAATAATGCAAAAGGTTTATGCCAGATGAACAAAGCAAGCTCAGAATACCAAACAAAGTGATTACACCAGTAATTTTGCATAACCCATTTTATATCCTTCTCTTAAATTGTCATGGAGTTTCTTGCAATTATTTTGATGAAATCTGTTTTTTTTTCCTCTACATTGACTGATACCTGTGTTTTGCCTTGGCCTCTCTGAAACAGGTGCATAGCATAAAGCATGCCTAGAAACAGAAATATACCTTTTGTTTTGTTGGGTTTTTTTTCTGTGTGGGATACAAAAGAAATCCATTCAAAGTGAACATAGAGAAAAATAAGAGAAAAGTCAACTGAAATAATTTAGCTGTGTTTTCCCCTCTGACATCCTGATTTCCCACATGGAAAAACATTTTGGTGTGTATCATACAAAATAATCTCTTACATGATTATCTCCATGCCACAGCTAAATTCAATTTATCCTTCTTTAAAGCATCTAGCTGCTGAGCAGACTTTTGTTTGTTTCTCAGCTCAAATCATCTCTTCTGTCTGCAATCCACATCAGGTTGAATTTTTTTTCCATTCCATCATGACACTTTTGATGAGATTCTTATTCTCATTATCTTCAGAGGACCAAGCCTAACAGTGTGCCTCCTTTTATAAGGTTTGTATGTTCCTGCAATCTCATCTCCTCAAGAGACGCTGGTTTCTGTTATATTCAACTGATCATGCTTTCCTGACCACTGTTGAAATTCATGTCTGTGTTTAGTAACTGCTGTCTTTGCCATAGATGGATTTTTATTTTGTTAAAAAGTTGGAATGCAAGAGGAATTGCTTCTAATCCCTTGTATTTTTAGTTTATTGCTTCACATGCTTTGAAATTAAGACATATGTAAATCTTTCACATCAGTCATCCTCAGTAACAATTACCATTATGACCTAAGATTGAAAGAGTGTAAGAACATGCAAGGGGAGGACAAAGCTCTCCCTGAGCCTGTGTTGTAGAATTTGGGGAACAGAGCTCAGGGGACATTGTTTTGCAAGCTGTTCCACTTTGTAGCTGTTCAAAGCCAAAACAATATGGATACAGGCTCTCTGGACTTTTCATCCATTTAAAGCTTTGTTAGCAGATAACAGCAGTGGATATGTAGCCAGAGCTTATTATATTCCACTAATACCTATTTGCCATAATGTTTATGAGTCATTGGAATGGGAATATATTCTGTGGAACTAGGAATATATTCTTGCCTTGAATTCACCTGGGGTTTTCCAGGAAGCCTGTGGTACTTTGAGATGCAAATCAAGCTGCCATCATCCTAGTTGTCTTTCTTCTCTGTGCTTTTACAGCCCCCTGTAAACTATTTCTCTAGGCATTCTAGCCCATTTCCTTGTGTTAACATGTACAGTCAATATTCGTGTCTATGTGATTTTAGAAATTAAGTTTCTGCAACCTGTTTCTGCTTTTTAATTCAATTAGGATTTTATGTTTAATTTTGAATTTTATGTAGCTCCTGATGTCTTCAGAGTTTACATTCACAACTTCCATCTGCCAGGATAACCCAGGAGTGCCATTAGTTCAGTCTTTCTGTTTTGGGTTTTTTTTCTCCAAAATTGTTTTCTTTTTCTGCTTCAAGAAATAACTCAAATTATCCTCAGCTGAGTAGTTCTAATTAAGGAATATGAACTGCATGACATACAGCCAACTTTTTGCCAAAAGCGGGTAGAAATTTACACCTAAGCAGTCAGTTCATTGCATAATTTTTGTTTAATGTTCCCCTTCAAAGTGTCGTAAACAAGACAGTGGCAAACAGGTGCAGTTGCTAAGGGCAGTGGCTCATCCGAGTGATCTCTGTCAAGCACAGAATTCCTTTTCTAACATTTTCTGAGTGCTTCAGTCTTGAAGTCAGAAGGAGCTCAATGGTTATAGAAAGACTAAACTTGGAAAATAAAATGCCAGGGTCCTCCCTTAGGCCATTTTTCAATAATGTGATGTGATTAGCTTAACATAAGCCATCTTTGATTCACATTTGAGAATGGAATCTGTGAGGCAGTATTTTTTTAAGTAGAAAATTAAATAATATCTGAATGCTATTTTTGCTCTCATCACCAAATATTTCATGCTGTGGTATTTCCATAACATTCAGTGCCGCTCTGAAATATGTAGAGCTCAGACGTGTGTTTATTACATTTACCACCTTTTAGGGTAATTGACTAAAACACTCAGTGAAAAAAAAAAAAAAAAAGAAATCATCAGCACAAAATCTAGGGAGACCTACTAGAATATGCAGTCCATTATTTGCTGAGCCTCAGGTGTACCAGTTTTCACCTTATCTCTGTCCTCTTCTCTGTAATGTATTACAGTTAATACACTCTCACCCTCCCTTGGAACTGCACTGGACAGGAGCTTCTTCCCTGAAAACAGTTTATTCCATTAAAAAAATCACTATTTTCTGCTAAATTTTGTAGCCTCTCAATCTCTTCATGCAGTCCCTTTCCTCTTACATACATAATGCCATTCTACTTCTCTTATCCAAAGACTAAATACATCTCCTGTATATCTGCTAAGAAACCTCTTACTGAGCATCTTTGCCTTGCTGTCTGCAAAGCAGTACTGAAAAGGGACATTCAGCCCCATAAATCTTTTCTTTCACTACACTGAGGTCATCCCCAGACATCACTCGGGTTCATCCTCCCACAAAGTGTTATGTCTCCCTCTAATGACCAGCACAGCCTGCTCAGCAGCTCAGCCTTGCCTCTGCATCATTCATTACGGCCATACGATACAGCTCACATGGTGGCATTCCCACACATCACCTGTCTGCATCAGTCTGGCTGGTGCCCATTTGGGAAAGCTGGATGGTCTTGTGTTACTAAATTGTGAGTGCTAAAAGGTCAGTCAGCATTCATTGAAGATGCGTAACATGCTATGCCAATATTGCATTCTTGTATATCCTAAATAAAGATAATGCTTGTAAGAGTTAGTGTGCATTTAGATAGCTGTAATTGTCCTGCTGGTTGCATTTGAGACAGCAACAGTTAATGATATGACACACTCTGAAACTATAAACTTGCTTCTCAGCTCCCACAGTTAGTAATGGAATGAAAGTTTCACATCACTGGAATATTTTAAGTGTGAAGTTACAAACATAGCCAGGGAGAAATCGCAGATAAAATCTGTGTCCTACATTGTTGACTACCCATTTAGCAGTAGCACAGGAACTTCTAACATCTGAGAGAAGGAAAAATATATATGAATTCTCTCTTCTCTTATTTCACTATGTCTTTCAGGATTCCATGCTGCCCTCCACTAATCTACTAATTTTACTTCACTAGTGTGAACAAATTTGCTCTCTGTTGCCTATTGTCTTCTGCCTTACACCTGCTTTTATCAAAGGCACCTTTGACTGGAAGGACACATCTTTCCTTGATTACAGTACCTGACAGGCACTGACAGGTAGATAATGTTAATCCTCTTGGTCTCTCATATCCAGATGTTCAATCATTTTTAACAAGACACTTCCTCTGGCAAGTGCTCTCAGTTCAGGTAATTTTGAGGTGATCTGTAGAGACTTGCCAGGATCCTTTTAAAATTCATTTCATCTAGGTCCAGAAAGAATAATTCAGACTATAAGGAAGTCATGAGCCTTGTGCAGATTTGTGCACACTTCTGTAAGGAGGAGAAAATTGCCCTCAAGAGCACCACAGATTCTGGATCCTACAGGTATGTAGGCTTAGACACAGAGAGGCAGAGAAGCATTACCTCTGGAGCATTTATCTAGCCTGAATATGCTGGTCAGTATTGTACAAAGTGGGAGGAGGATGCTTTACATAAAATGGGTGAGTTTCCAGTTATTGACAATCCAAGATGGGAGTCATGATGTTATTTCCAGAGAGACTTTTGTTTGCACAGCCTAATTTAGCTTATTTGTTACAATGGCAATGAACACAATAAACCAGTTATTATATAAATGTTATAAATAACACTATTTACATAATAACCCATCAAGGAAGGAACCTTGCTGTCTAAAAGACTGTTGCTGAGTGACAATACAGTCAGCTTTTAATGAAGAAAAAACAACACTCTGAACTCACCATACCATCTTGGAAGATCTGAGCCTTGAAGTTACTTCTGAGAGTAATTCACTAAGTAGTGGAAAAGTCCATCATTTCTGTCATCCAGCCCACAAATAATCTTTTGAGTCTGTGTATACCACGTATATGAGCTAACCATTATCTTGGCTACCTGGCCATTGCTATCAAAGTGCTACTAGTGCTGAAAAAGAAGTTTAGAAATACACTGTAGAAATAACTCTTTTCCTGCCCTGGTGGTGTGCTTAAATAGGTCTTCCTAATCAATTGTCTTTATAATGTTTCCTCAGTCAATAGGAGCGGAACTCTTCTGAGAGCTCTAATGAGATTGGCTAAAGATGCAATGAAAATAACACCCTGAGGGATTGTGAGGGATAACCACTGCAGTTACACCAGTGTCTATTCCTCCTTTTAAGCCACACAGGGATCACTATTCTTTTCCCGTATCAATTCAGAACAGCATGGAAAAGTCCCCACAGGTTCAGACTAACATCTAGTGATTTTCCTTATTGGCATTGTGGAAAAGTGACATCTTAAGACACAGCTCTGCCCAGTTGTGTGCATGCCTGTGAACCCAGCAGCTTCGAAGAATGCCCAAATCCAGCATGCTGTTCTTTCACTGCCAGATGTGGCAGATTTACTGCTGCACAGCCTGTGGGCAGCTGGACCACAGTCAGTGCACAAGAAATGCCATCACTGTGGTTACTTTAGTGACACTTTTATCCATTTGGGGAGCACATCCATTTGTACCAGAGTAGACTGTGTGGTGCGTGCATGGGCAGAAGCAGTAGTTCTTCTTGTCCTGCCAGTAAGATGGCCTTCTTCTGCTTCATATATATATATGGAAATATATAGAGAGGGTTAAGGCTACAGGTAGTGAAATATCGATTCAAATGCTGCTTCATTCCTCTGCACTTAAATGAAGTCAAGGGCTATAATAATTGACCAGCGAAGTGTTCCAGGCAATCTTGGCAACAAAAGTATGAAATCAACAATGCCTCACTATTCCACATTCATGGTTGCTGCAGGTTCTCTTGCTTCATTGAAGTGGCTTGGAATACTCTGGATGTTTTATACCCCTTTTTCACATGAGTCAGGACATAGTGCCTCTTTTACAGTCATGGAAGGAATGTGCTCACGCTTGCAGTTATGATTGTACTGCAACTCTACATAGAACTGTTAAAGTCAAACTGTTCGTAATGGTTCATTTTGTACTTCTGTGATATCAGTAGTGTTGTCTCTGTGGGTGCCTCTTTTGGTAACCATCACAGTAATAGAGCGGAACTCCTTTAACAGTTTTACAGTTCAATTCCATATAGGATGCTATGCTGAAGGGCAAGCGGTATGTGAGTCATGCTGAGGAGAGCACATCTCATGACAGTGTGCTCATTTGTGTTCATGTTTATTCAGTATTTTGCTTTCAGTGACTTAAAAGGAACATAAAGTGTAAATCATAGTCTCCTCCCACTAAACCAGGCAGAAGGAGGCATTCAGAAGGAGGCTGAAAGCAATGGCAGTTAAATGGGAGGTACAGCGCTGCTGGTGTCTGCCACAGCTCACCTGAGGGGCTCTGCTGGAGTAGTGGGCATGGCCCCAATGCCTTTCTCCTGCTAGCTTGTACAATGCAAAAGCCAGGTAGAGCAGCAGTTTGGGGAAAATGCAGCCTAAGCATCACAGTTATTGCCATAGTCTTTATATTTCCTCCATCTCTTTTGATGAGGCTCATATTTTGTCCTAGTATTTTGTGCATTAGCAAGTAGCATTTTTTACCTCTCCTCTCCTCTGGAGTGCATTCCCAAGAGGATACTTATTTGATTTTTAAAAAATCTCTCTTTTGGAGCCATAGTGCAAATAATTTGAAAATTAATTACATTGATTTACATCTAAGAAAGGAAAATGAACATGGTGTTAAGGCTCCAGCAAGGTATAAGGATTGCCAGTGAAGTCTTACTTTAACTCTCAAAAAAACTAAATTCTCTATTCAGTAAATGTGATGAGAAATCTGCCCTAGAGGATCAAAATCAGTGTACGATTTCATAAAGATATTATGCCTGAAAAAATGCAGTTGTTAAGACCACACTTACGTGGTGTTAACCTCAGGATGGTTAATCTCCACTCACTGTGCTGCACATATAGACTCTGATCTGAGCCCTCTACAGTCCAGGCAAAGCCATCATTTCAAAGGATTTCAAATTGAAACTGTGAGTGGCTGAGGACTGGGACAGCCAACATATTACACTGTAGAGATGAGATGAAGATATTCTGGTCCGGAATCATTTTTTAATACATTAGGCTTACCACTTAAGCTCAGCTTGAAAAGGGTTTGTGAGTCTTATTAGTTGTTTTACACATCAGTTTTTCCATAAAAATGTTCCTTCCTCCTTTGCATTATGTGTTCAGTGAAGCAATCACTTCCGGCCCCAGATACTTGGGGAACTTCCTTGCATTACTTCACAAATTAAAATAATTTTATTTTTAACCAGTTTAATGCATTTTTCAGGTTAGAAAAACTCATGCGTGCAGCATATGAGAAAATAAAATGCTCATTCTAAGTTGAAAATATTTAAGCTAGGGTAGCTATTGTTTTATGGAAATCATAGAATCATAGAATCATAGAATAGTTAGGGTTGGAAAGGACCTCAGGATCATCGAGTTCCAGCCCCCCTGCTGTGGGCAGGGACACCTCCCACTAACCCATGTCACCCAAGGCTATGTCCAACCCAGCCTTGAACACCGCCAGCAATGGAGCATTCACAACTTCCCTGGGCAACCCATTCCAGTGCCTCACCACCCTCACAGTAAAGAATTTCTTCCTCAGATCCAATCTAAACTTCCCCTGTTTAAGTTTAAACCCGTTACCCCTTGTCCTCTCACTACAGTCCCTAATGAAGAGTCCCTCCCCAGCATCCCTATAGGCCCCCTTCAGATATTGGAAGGCTGCTATGAGGTCTCCGTGCAACCTTCTCTTCTCCAGGCTGAACAGCCCCAATTTTCTCATCCTATCTTCATACGGGAGGTGCTCCAGTCCCCTGATTGTCCTTGTGGCCCTCCTTTGGACTTGTTCCAACAGTTCCATGTCCTTTTTATGTTGAGGACACCAGAACTATTAAAGAGATTTCTGAAACATGAATTTTGCAAGTGATTATTTCCTATGTGTGTGTCACAACTGTTTTTCTGGGTTGAAGGGAACAATACCTTGACTCATTCTGATCAGATAAAGCAGTACACCCTGTCTCTGAATGGGTCTGCCCTGACATGGCAGTGGAGTGTATCCATCACTGCATGCTTCATACAATCTGGCTCAGTAAAGGCAGAAAAAAAAACATTAGAAATCATCAAGTGAGAACTACTGGCAATGTCAGCTGTAGCTATTCTGTTCATCTTCCTGTTAAGATAGATAGGCCTGTGCACTCTGGCAAGTTGGCAATTACATGGACTTCTCAAACAGAGGAACTCAAGCCAAGGTGGGGACAGCACTGCTTTTGCTTTTTGAATAGGTAAATGGAACATACTTTACATGGCAGTTGGATAAGTAAAAGTATACCGAGAGAAGATCACATGCTAAAAGCTTGATCATTTCAATAAATCATGAGCAGTGTCTTTCTCTGTCACCCTGTGAGCAGCCAAAGAGATCATGCTTGTGGGAGCCACAAGAGGTACCTGTGTACAGTCAGAAGGGGGATTGTTTTCCTGGCCCAAAATAGTTTTACATCTGTCCTGTATATCTCACATACCAGAGGCTAGAACCAGAGAAGCTAAACTGACCTTACCTTCCCCTGCTAGAGCTCCTTGTTGGTAAGCTCCTTCTGAAGTAAGCTTTGGGTAGCTCGGTAGGTTGTTGAGCGAACTGAATCTCTGCATGAAGCACTGTAAAAAATTAGCACTGTGAAATAAATGCGCACAAAGTAGACACAACCTTCTCATGGATGTTTCTCAACCTAAAGAGTATGCATTGAAAGTAGGTAATAGCAGGAGCAATATTGTGCACTGTGGTAGGCTTCTGAAACATAATATGCTAGAAATCTGCTAAGTATTTTTTTTGGGGAAAAAAGTTAGTACTGACAATAGAAAAGAAAACTTACTCAACCTTGATTCAGCAATTAATTACATACCTTGAAGTTTTGGTTCATGCCTACACATTCCCAGAGAAGACATTAAGTATCACTAGGAATACTTAAAATGGTCCAGTACATGTTCATTGCTTGGGTTAAGATGACAAAAATAGTAAGCCTAAGAATTTAGACAATGCTTCTCTCTTCTCTGGCCAAAGTAGTGTTCTGAACATATCACTAACTAATGTTTGTCTGTTTTAGGTTCTTAATTGTATTGTTTTGTTTTCCCATATAGCATTTCCATGCTCTACTTTCAAAATAGTTGTTAAAATTAAACATTTATATACAGTTTTATTTAGCTTGTTGATTTCAGTGTCACAAATGAATTCCTTTCCTTTGAACTCAGAATGAGTTTAATTTGTATTCTTTGCATGAGTATGTTGGCTTAGTGTGTAGTGAGGTAAAACAAGTAGGCTTAAAGCAAAGCTGTTTCTAAGAGAACCCTGGAGAGCTGATAATATTCTAGGAAAGAAGAAGAAAAGATTCATGAGAACACAAGTTTAAAGGACCAAGGCAGATTTAAAGAAAAGTTCCCCCAGTCAAAGGTCTGGTTAGTCTTCTGGTAAATGTGACTGAGGAAGTTACCGCTACATAAATGCATATTTATATATGTATTATATATAATGTTCACATCTGACTTTGGAAATTAAGATCCTCATGTTCTGACTAATCCTGACCAAGTGGAAGACAACTGATGGGGCAGCTTTGTGGTTCAGAACCTTGCCTGAAAGTAGGATACTGCAAAATTTCACCTTGCAGGAGACAGCATACAGATGTATTTGGCCATTTTGCAATTCTGAAGTACTCCGTAATGAAGGGCATGCTTATTTGTACTTGGGATGAATAAACATGTCAATTTTGTGACTATTTAATTTGATAAAAAGTATAATTGGTAATGGTAGTAATAGTGGAATGATGGTAATATTTTAGGAAACAGCAAAATTCACAGGTAGTAGGTCGTTCCCTGGATATTGTGAATGTTCAAGGGTAGAAAAAACCCATGTAATATAACAATAAATGTTATGTATCTTAGAGAAATGAAGGCTAATGAAATAACAGATTAGAAGAAAAATGCCTCAAACATACATCTTTAAAGAAAGTAAAACTAATAGGGATCAAACAATTTAAATTTTAGAGTGCTTTTGATACTTCACAGTAAAAAAAGTTATTATGCTCTCAGGAAGAGGAGGAAGTAGGATCAGCTCATTTAACCAGAAAGCTACATATATTTGACTGATCAGAAAAAGAAACCCTTACCCAGAACTTTAAAGAATATTCTATCTGGCCAGTTTTGCTTTACTTCATGTTATTTAGCAGTATGTTAATTTAAAAGAGGAAAAGAATTAATCACATAGAGAAGAATGGAAGTGATTCATTGCCCCAGAAAACATCTGCTGTAAACAATGGTAGGGGGGTTATTTTGTATTATTTCAAGAGCTTTGAAATGCATCACCTTATCAGGTTACTTAACGATTTGATTTCATCTCTGCCAGTACTAAGCTTTTAGTGTGCTCGACTTCATTAAAGCATCTTTTTATTGTTTTGTTGGGGAAAATAAAAGTGAGCTGCCTCAAGATGTCTAGAACATAGATGCACAATCCAACAAAACCAGCTTTTAAGAAAAGGAGAATTACGCGTTCAGTGAAATGCTTGGTTTGACTTCATGGAGGAAGCTATGAGGATGTGGAGTTTTTTGTATTGCCCAGGAGGTATTCTGAATGTGACAGTTGATTAATGAGCAGGAATTTCACAGGGGAACCGCTCCTGTTAAGTTCAAAAGGAGTTTACTTGACCTTAAGATTACTAAACCTGAACCTTGTTTTTATAACGTATTTACAAAGGAACTCTGCCTGCCTGTAGCACAGTGCTGTCCATGGTACATTAGTTTCACTTTTGTGTTGCTTGAACCATTTTAAAATGTTTTGCTGCCCGCTGTACCTTGGGAATGGAATGGGAAGCAGAGCCTCCTTCCTGTAGCACTGGCAGTTGTTTTCAGTTTTTAGTTAAAATTAATCATAGATTAAAAATGCAAATTTGTTTCTGTGGTTCCTCTGCGCTGAGGGCTGTTAGCTAGCCCATGGGTGATGTTGCAGCAGTCCTTCTGCAGAGGTGGCTAGTGCAGCAGGGACTGCTTCAGAAGGGGGCTGTGCATGTGAAGGATATCCAGGGCACTGGTACTGGAGTGGAAGACCATTCATAGCCAGCAAACATGAAGCGCTTTAGTGTAGCCTTCCTTTCGGAGGAGGAGGGGAGGGAGAGAATTAGATGGGGTTGGAGCTTGATATGTTTATAAATTACATCATTTGGTTTCTTAACATTGCCTTCATGATCCAGAAGATGTATTCTAGTTCTGTGTTCCTAACAAAGTTGCATTATGTCTAGAAATTAGAACAACGGAAAGGGGAAATCCTAACAAATAAATGCTGAAAATAGGAAGAGCAAGTGTACTTGAAAAGGCAAAAATTAGTCTCCACAAATACATTTATAACTCCCACACACATTTCGTTGTTCTGTCCTTTAAGAGAGGCCAATGAAATTTGAGAGTGGTTACATTCAAGAGCATTAGCAATACTTAATCTGTCTTCTATTTCACAAAAAATCCCAAATATCAAATCAAAAAGCTAATTAAAAACATGATTCCAATCACAATGAGGTTTTATACTGAAAGTGACTCAAAAATTGCATAATGGGCCCCCACTGTCTCTCAGTGATTTCAGAACAAAAGTACCTAGCCTATCAGAAAAAGATAAGCATCCTCCTGTGAAGTCTCACTCTGCAATGTAAGTCTGCAATTTAAAAATGAAGTTTTAAGGTTCATACCTACTTTGGTGTCTTGCTATCCTTCCCAGAATGGTGAAGTGGGTAGTTCTGTTCCCCAGGTTACAGCTGTGCATCATGTCAATTTGACAGGCATGTAAATAAGCAAGGTCTTTCCCACCAGTCCTGAAATGTTTTTACCCTGTGGACATGAGCAGAGCTGAATAGCTGAATCAGTAGCCTAAGGCCTCCCCACCACTACATGGTGCTCTAATAGTGGCTCAGACGTTCAGTGTCAGACCCAGTGAGCTCCGGTTGTGTGGTCCTTCTCTGACAGGCATGTCCTTCATGCTTTAAGATAGCAATGTTTAAAATTCTATGAAAAAGCTTGCGTAATATGCAGGTAATGAAGTATTTCTATATGATTCAGTCTGAGATTAAGACTACATAAATTCAGGTGCCTGCAGGTGGATGTCTTCATAGGAATGAAGCAGGTAATCTACTACAGCCAATAGTGATCTTGCCAGTAGTCGGGAAGTCTAAAGAAAGATATAGTTCAGCTGCTTTAATTATTTAGTGACTTAAACCACCAGAGCAATAACAGAAAATCTGTGAACATGTGCTTCCCACAAAAGCATGTTTAAAATCCATGGATCCTACAAATGCTCAGCACAAAGGGATTATACCATATCTAGCGTATTTGGTGCCTCTTGGAAATTTTAGAAAAACATCAACTATGACCACCTGTGGACTTGTACAGACAATTAACTTATATAGACAACTGACACAGAATAGAAATTTTGAACTAATTTTGGAGGCTAATTCCCCCCCACAAATAATCACCTTTTATTGAGATTAAACCCAACCATCATCACTATGAGATGAATATAAAAGGCATTTAGTAGAGAGTCTGGGAAGTGAAAAGTAGCACCTTACCCAATACCAATATGCATGTAAAAAGGTATTCAGAATTACTAGACATCTCTTGCAAACTTCAATTTCTCATCACAAATAAACTCACAGTAGGTTTCAGCTGTGATCCCATATTGTGAATATTTAACTTAGTAATGGGTACATCTAGTGCAGTTCACTTCATATTAGTATTGACTGAATTCTTAGCCTAAGGTTAGTAATATGAAATTAATTACTTTTCCTACCAGCAGTCACTAATCCAGTTCTGTTACTGATGCATGTTTTTGTGTCTGCTTAATGATTTCTTTGTTTCTTTTTTCCTGTTAGCAACAGAAACACAGCAAGCACAGCAGGGGAGAGTTTACTGGGTGGAAGGCAAAGGCTAAGTGGTGGCTGGGCAGTCCACAGCCCATCCAGGTGGTAAGAAGGAGAGAAGCTGAGGCTCCTGGCTGGGTGGCTCCTACATAAAGGCTGTTTCCCCTTTCCATCCTCAAGCTGTCCCTGTCTTGCAGATTATCTGGTATGTGGATATGCAGAAACTGAATCTGATTTCCAAGTGTGGCACCCTCAGTGGTCAGCCCTCTTTCATTAAAGACTATGCAAGGGTAAATTAAATTATTTTGCTACCAAAATGCTTAAAAAAATGATTAGTGAAAATTAAAATATGCTTATCTTAATTGCTTTTGTTAGTTACCAGATCATAGAATCATAGAATAGTTAGGGTTGGAAAGGACCTTAACATCAAGTTCCAACCCCCCTGCCATGGGCAGGGACACCTCACACTAAACCATGTAACCCAAGGCTCTGTCCAGCCTGTCCTTGAACACCACCAGGGATGGAGCATTCACAACTTCCATGGGCAGCCTATTCCAGTGCCTCACCCCCCTTACAGTAAAGAATTTCCTCCTTACGTCCAATCTAAGCTTCCCCTGTTTGAATTTTAACCTGTTACCCCTTGTCCTATCCCTGGACTTCTTTTATGCCAGTGTTGTACTTTGAACAATGAGCAATTTTGAAAATCCTACTTGAATTCCCTTTTTATTTTGGTGTTTTCTACTTTGTCCTTCATTTGTTTCACCTGATGTTCTTTCCTCATACTTCACATCATGCCCCATTTCTTTTCCTTTTTTTCATAATTCTTTTTTTTTGAATAGCCGTTTGAAAGCAATGATTGTCTGATAGGACAGTTCGCATTTAAATATACTAGAATACTTAAACTTTTGCTGTGATTGAACACCAGTCCAAAGGCAACTGCAGAGTTTAAATACTGCTATATGAAAGGCAGAAAAGCATGTTTCTGAAGAGTTCCGAGGGCTTCGAAATGTGGTTTCATTTTCTAGCAGAATTGAGCCTCTAAATTCTTCATACAACCCAGTAAAAATAAAATCTGCTTTGAAATGACTTAGCAAAATCATCTGAAATTTTGATGGACTCTCTCATGTTTATAATTTAGCATGTAATGAAAACGTCAAAACCAGATATAATGCCAAACTGAGGATTGCTCATTTTATTCAGGATATGTTACAACTGAGTATTTCAGTACTTCCAATGCATCTTTATATATACAGATATATATATATATAAAAAAACCCATTATTTAAAAATGTTTGTAACATTGGAATGGATTAAAAAAATATTCTTACAGTACACCTGGGTCGGAGCAATGCCAGGCACAGCTACAGGTTGGGAAGAGAAGAGATTCAGAGCAGCCCTGCGGAGAAGGACTTGGGGGTGTGGGTTGATGAGAAAATGAACATGAGCCGGCAGTGTGCGCTTGCAGCCCAGAAAGCCAACCGTATCCTGGGCTGCATCAAAAGGAGTGTGACCAGCAGGTCGAGGGAGGTGCTCCTGCCCCTCTACTCTGCTCTCGTGAGACCTCACTTGGAGTATTGTGTGCAGTTCTGGTGTCCTCAACATAAAAAGGGCATGGAACTGTTAGAACAAGTGCAGAGGAGGGCCATGAGGATGATCAGGGGACTGGAACACCTCCTGTATGAAGATAGGCTGAGAAAGTTGGGGCTGTTCAGCCTGGAGAAGAGAAGGCTGCGTGGAGACCTCATAGCAGCCTTCCAATACCTGAAGGGGGCCTATAGGGATGCTGGGGAGGGACTCTTTATTAGGGACTGTGGTGAGAGGACAAGGGGTAATGGGTTTAAACTAAAACAGGGGAAGTTTAGATTGGATATGAGGAAGAAATTCTTTACCGTAAGGGTGGTGAGGCCCTGGAATGGGTTGCCCAGGGAAGTTGTGAATGCTTCATCCCTGGCGGCGTTCAAGGTGGGGCTGGACATAGCCTTGGATGGCATGGTTTAGTGGGAGGTGTCCCTGCCCATGGCGGGGGGGTTGGAACTCGATGATCTTGAGGTCCTTTCCAACCCTAACTATTCTGTGATTCTATGATTTAGTAGACTTGCTAGATTTGTATTAAATATAATTTGATGAATCTTTCAGTTTACGAAAATGGTTTCTTTAGGATTTCTAACTGTTCTTTCTGCTTGAAACTTTGGGACTCCTCATGACTTTGTTTCCAGTGCCACATGGTCTTACTTGCTCTGTACACAATGTGTGTCTTATATATTACTCAGTTTGCATCTCGATTTCTTCTTACTTTGCATGACTGTATTTCAGTCCACATCTATCAGCTGCACAAAATTAGTGAGGTTTCCCTTTGCACAAGTGTAGGGAGTACCTCCACCATATACAGAGGTATTACAGAAAATCTGTAACTTCAGGAGGAACAATGAGGTTGAAAATTGTTTCATTTACTTACTGCAGTGTTGTTTCTGGGGACTCTTGTAGTTTTGTAAAGCATGAATTCATATGCTTATTTTAATATGGTGTCTTTCATGAGACCTGTACTCCAAAGTACTCACTGAATTGAATGACTGGAACAGGGATATATGAGTTTTGGGGCTTGCATATGGCAATATCAGTTTTATGCTTTACATACAAAAGAGTAAAGAGTGTGACTCTTTATTAAAAACAGTGTCTGAGTGTTATTGCCTGCTGGAGAAGTCCATGATAAGGAGAGGAGACAAGTCAGGAGGGGTTTTCACACGTGTAATGAGTGAGGTGCTTCATCCATGGAGTGACGAAAGGAGAAAGAGACGGGTTCCCAGCGCAGGGGTGGGATACAGGAGCTGTCCCTGGGGGTGGCTGCAGTGCAACTGCAGCCAGTGACCAAAGGACCTGATGAAAATGCTTCTACCCACTTCCCACAGCCTGCAAACTCAAAGGGAGGTCAGATGTTTGTCGCATGCCCTTTTTGCTTCACACCTGTGGGGAGCTCAGCGAAAGAGGTGGTGTATCAGCCCCTGACAGAAAAATGTATGCGAGCTGCATGTGAGGAACCAAAGGGGATGGATTTGATTCCAAACCAACTACAGCAAAATGTACTTTAATCTGTATGAGTCTTGTAACGCCGTTCTTTGATCTACAGTTAAAGGAGAATTGAGGTTCTGTTTTAACTTTAGCTCTCTCCAGCTTTCTTTTTGGCAGATTGCAGACACCAGCCAGAACCATAGAAGGCCTTAAAATTAAAAATAGGTTGTAAACGGTTTCATGTCAAAAGCCTTTATTAAAAAAGAAAAAAACAACCAGTAATCAGATCATCAAAATGTTCCCGTGACATATAACTAAGTATATGCATAAATGATCCTTTCCAACCCTAACTTTTCTATGATTCCATGAATATATATATGTGTATTCATACATTTTTAATCATTTTATTTCCTTCAGCAATAGTATATTCAGAGAGTGAATAGAACCTCTCTAATTTCTTTCTTATTTTCTGTGTTAGGATCCTTGCCAATGTGTGTATGTTTTACTGACCTTCTTTAATTGCCCTGGCATTTCCAGTACAGCATTTTAAAATTGCCATCAGTTTATTTTCTGAGTTGCCAATGCTTGTATTATGTTTGCCACCTACAGAGTACTGCAGTAATACTTGCTGATAATATCACACATTATTCTTGGCTGTACTTTGGTTGGTGAGGGGGGGTGTGGGGTGTGTCTTTTCCCTAGCTTCAGTGTTCTGTTTTTCAGTAGATAAAATCATTTCACTGAGATGCAGTGTCTCTTTCTACCCAGCAGGCCAGTTTAAAAGGCTCATCTCTGAACTCTAACATGCAGCACCGTGTTAACTGAACTCCTATCACACACAGTAGAGCAATGCACAGACATTAAGTAATTGGTCTGAAAGTCTGTCTGCTGACTTTATTTAGGAAAAATATATTTTGCAAAAAGACTGGTATTGTTAAAATGGAAATTTCTGTAACACTGAGAAGATGTAGAATGAAGAACATTATTTGCTATTTGCATTTTGGTTTGAATCATTATTTCAGCAGATGCTGGTTTGTTAAATCACATTTTACCACCATTCAGAGTGGATCTTTGCAAACTTTCTAGAAGAATTTAATAAACAAAATAACAGTTGTTCAGGGGAGTTACCATCCTGTGGTATTTAGCTCCAATGTAAATGTTTATTTAAGTAGAATCAGGGAAACAGTTTCTGCCGTGGAGCCACCCACAGTTGATAGGTTCCTATTTTCTGTCAATGTCCATCAGGCATGTACAGCAGGGGGAGAGTGCTGATCACCCTTGACTAAGGACTTTCCGACATTTATCGGGGTGTTTTAAAATCCCAGTTCCACCACTCTTTGTATAAACCTTAATTTTCTACCTCCTTTTTTTCCCCTTTTTTTTCTTCTTGGTGTTCCCCCAGTCAGGGAGAATCTTTCCTTTCATATGTAACCTCTTGTAAAATTGAAGATGTGAAACCTACTTATCATTTGAAATGTTGTTCATGGCATATATATTTAAGATCAAGAAAATTAATACATTATGCTTCTGTGGCAGCATGCACATCACCTGCTTCTTCAAAACACTGTTTCTGATGATGCTAGTTACATATTTCTTGCAAAAGCATACAAAAAGGTCACAATACCAAATTAAGGGCCTTAAACACAAAGATGGATTTACGCATTGAGAATGTATTTTATTGGGGAAAGCTGAAATATAGCATTTCACTACTGGCTATTAGAGGCAAATACAACTGAATGAAAAATGATCTTGAGCACAGGCTGGGTTTGTTCTATTTCTGTATCTTTTAGGATCCGTTGACACTTCAGCACCTGGACCAATTTGTTCCACCTTTTTCCTTTACAAAATACAGAAGAAAAGAATGGTGCCTGTACCAAATTTGGGAATTAACATTCAAATTAATAGAAAAAGCAATAATGATGCGAGTTTGCAAAGATGTGATATAACTTGCTTGTGTGCAAACATTTCACATAACATAATACTGGTGAATCTACACCTAAAACTTTAATCTGGACAGCTGGATATTCCAAGTGCTGACACCACTGGGAGCATCCAAATAAGGTATTCAGAAAGGGTAACAAAAGAATCAGTACAACTCAGACACCAAAAAACTGGTTTACAAAGTTTAAAATCACAGATGTACTTTCTAAGTATGATCTAAGATGAGATCTACAAGGATCTGAGGGATGTAAGAATGAAAAGAACTGATTAGAATACTCCAAATGGATGTAGCTAGATGTGATGGCATACATGAGAAGTATTTGAATTAGGGAAAGGAATTTTGTTAGCTATGAAATCTTTAAGCTGTGTAACAATCCACTTATACACATAACAGAAACTTTATCATGCGAGTTTTAAATCAAAGTAAAAAACGTGTTAGAGGATTAATTTTATATAGGCAGAGGAGGAATGAGATGATTTTTTGATAATATTAGCCCCCTGATTAAGTAACTCCTGAGTAATCAGAATATAATTTTCCTTATGAGACCTCATGACCTGCATCTGGACGTGCTGGAACAGCCCTGTGAGTCCTGAGGATTCAAAATAAAGGAGATTTAGGTCCAAATCATACAAGCATGAGAAAGATCCAGAGCCCATTTCTCCCTGTCCTTGAATCAGCACCAGGACACTGTGCAAAAGGAAGCTGCACAGCTCTTACACAGATTCACCTGATAAAGTCTAGGTCACCATTTTGTGATGAGAGACAAAGGCATTCATTTATCCATATAAACATATTGCTAGGTCTACATATAGAATCATAGAATCATAGAATAGTAAGGGTTGGAAAGGACCTCAAGATCATCGAGTTCCAACCCCCCTGCCATGGGCAGGGACACCTCCCACTAAACCATGCCATCCAAGGCTATGTCCAACCCCACCTTGAACGCCGCCAGGGATGAAGAATTCACAACTTCCCTGGGCAACCCATTCCAGGGCCCCACCACCCTCACAGTAAAGAATTTCTTCCTCATATCCAATCTAAACCTCCCCTGCTTAAGTTTAAACCCATTGCCCCTTGTCCTCTCACCACAGTCCCTAATGAAGAGTCCCTCCCCAGCATCCCTATAGGCCCCCTTCAGGTATTGGAAGGCTGCTATGAGGTCTCCACGCAGCCGTCTCTTCTTCAGGCTGAACAGCCCCAATTTTCTCAGCCTATCTTCATCTATCTGCAGTTAAAATTCAAGAGAACTGTCAGCTCGGAGAGGGCACTTGTAGGTGCTTTCAAGGTTGGACAAAAACTGAGGTTAAAAGAGCTGACTCACTGGTTAATAACCTCTTGTTCATTATCTAGACTTACAGCATTTTAATTTTCTTGAGATTGTTATATTCCATTCTCACTTATATAAGCTAATGGAGAGTCAGATAATTTTGTTTTTCTGAGAAAAATAGGAAAATAATAATTACAGGTGACATTGTTCTTAGAAGAAGCACTTAGTGCTAATATATTTAATATTGCACCTGAGGAAATGCTTTCATATTGATTCTCAGTACTTGTTCTTATTGCCAAAGCATTCCTTCCTGCATGCTATTAAGTTAGTGAGACAGCTTTTCCACTGTAGCAGATTTTTAATTTTTTTTCCCTTTTTTTTTTTTTTTTCCAAACCTTTGTATGAAAATTTATTCTGACAGCTCCATGTTTGGTCCATCACATGTGCTAACTGTTCCCAAGTTGCTAGGTAGGTATTTTCACTTCCTCCCCCTGATTTTAAAATTAAGACTTTTGATTCTTCAAAACTTCAGGTTTATTAAGGCTTTTTTTGATCACTTTCCACAATATCTCTGTACCACAGAATATTAAAAATAATAAAAAAGTTAAAGTTTTAGACTTGACTCTCTTCTTCTGTGAAGTTTTATCTGTACCTCAGTGTACTACTAAATAATACTGAACTAAAATGAGCCCTGCTGTTGTATGTGGGTCTGATTTTAAGTTTCTAGGGAATTGGGAACTGATACCACACGGTAAATATGTGCTTTATTTGTAGATACATGCTGTCCAAGTGAATAAAGAAAGCATATAGAATATAGTATTAGCCGGAAAAGAAAAAAAAATAAACGAGAAGTTAAATAAATGAAGCTTTTACCCTTTTAATCTGTGTTTTTGGATGAGACTCCCTGGCTTTTAATAAGACACAGGTTCTGGTGCTTTTTCCTGTAGTTGTGACATCTTTAACACCTCCTTGCTCTCAACGTTTAGGGTCATATTTCCCCAGAATGCCATGTAGACAGAGTCTCTCTTTTATCAAGACACTAGTTTTCATGAAACTTGTAAGCATTTCAGACTTCCGAGGTCTTTTCTTCCTTATGAAATGTAAAATAAATTGGAAGACAACTCAAAGTCTTTTAAGAGGAGAACACAAAAAGTGTATATGCATACACATAGATACAGTTTGATAGTTAAGCCACGTCTGTGTAAGATGCAAGGTTAGAAACTACATTAAAAAGCCTCCAAAGATTTCTTAAGTGCCTTTGGTCCTTGCAAATCCAGTTCTGCCCTTTCTGTATTCCTTTATCCTATGTGCTAAAGAAAAGCATTGAAGAAACATACAAAAAATGAGCAGAATAATTAATCATAAATGATTGTCCTATCTGTTCATTACCGAGGCCAGAGTATCTTAAGAAACTAGAGACAGCATCTAAATGATGCAGGCATTATTGTACCATCACTGCAGAGTTGCATGTATTATAATACTCAGCCCAGGCATGACTAGAAAACAAGTACAGAAAGCTTAATTTTTTATAAAATTATTTTCAATCCAACACTACTGGTTTTGCCTATTAAGTGTGAAATCCAGAAATTAGAAGAATTATTTTATGCTTCTGTTTTTCTAATCAATTGAAGCATTGTGTCATTCAGGCTTTGGTCTCAGATCTCCATTGTTACTCAGCGTCATACAGCTGCAGAACAGAGCGGTGATGCAATAAGACAACTTCCTTACCTCTCAAATGTAAGCATCCTTATGTCCACTGGATCTCTTTTATTAGTTCAGCTCCACTATATCAATTAACCCTTATTGTCACCATATTCCTTACGAGCCTGCCATTGACACATCTTTGCCACAGTGCAGAGGAGGGCTGGTAGTGAGGTCTTCCTTAAAGTCAAATCATCTACTGTCTCTCTCCAGTCACTGCTAAGACAAAAAGTAGGCTTAGGGAGCAGTCAAATGTTCATCTCAGTCTTAATCAAAATGTTGTTCTTCTTTTACACTTGCTTCCTTTATGTAGTGACAGCTCTTTCTCCTGCAAAAATTATGCAACAAAACATGAAATGCGTGTTTTGAAATTAAAATAGAATTGAAAGACAATCCTGATGCTTCATATGAAAGACTCAGCAGTCATACATAGAAGGGATATTGGTAGCTACCAACTTGAAGGCAAAAAGTACATTGTTCCAGTTACTGTGAAGTCCTGTTAGCTTAATGTATAATGCTATATCCCCCACAGACACAGATAGCAGTAATTATGAACATCTGGCTTCTTCCAAGAAAGAGTTCTCCTGAAAGGGTTTGTTTTGGATTAACTTCCCTGGGTTTGAGAACAGGGATCAAGTCAGTCCCACCTCAGAAACTATTTCTGATCCTTTTCTCAAAGGGCTTCAGGTTCTCAAGGTGCAGGGATGCAGGATGCACACTGGTCAAGGGCTACTGAGGAATGGTGGGGTGTGAGGTTCACCTATAAAGTTTCACAGACTTCAGATCTCAAACTAACAATGTGTCATGCCCACCTCATTTTCCTTTCCCTTTCTTCTCCTTTGGAATTTCAAACTCTCAGACAGATCAAAGGTCCGACCTGTCCAGTCTTGTGTTTTCAGAAGAAGTCTGGATTTGGAGAAGGCTGAGGTTCTTAAGGACTTCTTTGCCTCAGTCTTCACTGGCAAATGCTCTGACCACACCACCCAAGTCTTGGAAGGCAGATGCAGGGACTGTGAGAATGAAGATAGTAGGCCCACTGTAGGAGAGGATCTGGTTCGAGACCATCTTAAGAACCTGAATGTACAGAAGTCCATGGGACCTGATGAAATCCATCCACGGGTCCTGAAGGACCTGACGAATGAAGTTGCTAAGCCACTGTCCATCATATTTGAAAAATCGTGGCAGTCAGGTGAAGTTCCTGACGACTGGAAAAAGGGAAATATAACCCCCATTTTCAAGAAGGGGAAAATGGATGAGCCGGGGAATTACAGACCAGTCAGCCTCACCTCTGTGCCTGGCAAGATCTTGGAGCGGATTATCCTGGAAGGCATGCTAAAGCACATGAAAACCAACAAGGTGCTTGGTGACAGCCAGCATGGCTTCACTAAGGGGAAATCCTGCCTGACCAATTTGGTGGCCTTCTATGATGGGGATACAGAACTGATGGACAGGGATAGAGCAGTTGATGTTATCTACCTGGACTTGTGCAAAGCGTTTGACACTGACTCACATGACATCCTTGTCCCTAAATTGGAGACACATCAATTTGATGGCTGAACTACTCAGTGGATAAAGAACTGGCTGGATGGCCGCACGCAAAGAGTAGTGCTCAATGGCTCAGTGTCCAGCTGGAGACCAGTAACGAGTGGTGTCCCTCAGGGATCGGTGTTGGGACCGGTCTGTTCAACATCTTTGTGGGTGACATGGACAGTGGGATTGAGTGCACCCTTAGCAAGTTTGCCGATGACACCAAGCTGTGTGGTTCGGTTGATACATTGGAGGGAAGGAATGCCATCCAGAGGGACCTTGACACGCTTGTGAGGTGGGCTGATGCCAACCTGATGAAGTTCAACCATGCTAAATGCAAAGTCCTCCACCTGGGTGGGAGCAATGCCAGGCACAGCTACAGGTTGGGCGGGGAGGAGATTGAGAGCAGCCCTGCAGAGAAGGACTTGGGGGTGTGGGTTGATGAAAAAATGAACATGAGCCGGCAGTGTGCGCTTGCAGCCCAGAAGGCCAACCGTATCCTGGGCTGCATCAAAAGGAGTGTGACCATCAGGTCGAGGGAGGTGCTCCTGCCCCTCTACTCTGCTCTCATGAGACCTCACTCGGAGTATTGTGTGCAGTTCTGGTGTCCTCAACATAAAAAGGACATGGAACTGTTGGAACAAGTGCAGAAGAGGGCCACGAGGATGATCAGGTGATTGGAGCACCTCCCGTATGAAGATAGGCTGAGAAAATTGGGGCTGTTCAGCCTGGAGAAGAGAAGGCTGCGTGGAGACCTCATAGCAGCCTTCCAATACCTGAAGGGGGCCTATAGGGATGCTGGGGAGGGACTCTTCATTAGGGACTGTGGTGAGAAGACAAGGGTTAATGAAACTTAAACAGGGGAGGTTTAGATTGGATCTGAGGAAGAAATTCTTTACTGAAAGGGTGGTGAGGCCCTGGAATGGGTTGCCCAGGGAAGTTGTGAATGCTTCATCTCTGGCGACGTTGAAGGTGGGGTTGGACATAGCCTTGGATGGCATGGTTTAGTGGGAGGTGTCCCTGCCCATGGCAGGGGGTTGGAACTAGATAATCTTCAGGTCCTTTCCCACCCTATTCTATGATTCTATGATTCTATATATATATATATGCACTTCCTGGCATATATTACTACAGGTGAATGCAAGTTTGATCAAAATTAAATACTGTATGTTAGAACGAACTTATTTTGAAACATTTCCAATGATGTAATCAAAGAGTTATGTTGGAACAAAACATTTCAAGTCTGACATAATATTTTTTAATGAAAGTCTTCCATCAACAATTTTTTCTCTAACCAGCTCCAGCTATTAGGAATTATTTCTTGTAGGGAGAACATGGCATTTGTTTCACATAATTCATATGGATTTCCAGGAGATACAATACTCAGAGACAGCTTCAATTAATGTGTGACACCTCCACTACAATCTGGATACTGTAATGTTTGCCTCTGTCACTGTGATGCCTTGCAGTAATTGTACCTGCAGAAAAATGGCAAAGTAGGAGCTCTTTAGCTAATGCAGAAGTAACATGGTGGTCGAAAGTTCTCTGAAAAGGAGTGCCCATTTTTATCTTCTTAACCAAGCTCAAGCTTCAGGCATCAACCACATTTCTCATCTGGGGCTTTTTCTCATCGTAAGGATTCAATGAAGTGATGTGATAAAGTTGTGTCTGTGATAAAATTTCAACTTTACATATAAATTTTCCTTATGCATGTTATTTTGTATACAAGCCAAGAATCTTTATTGGCAGCATTTTTAACATTTTTTTATTGGCTCTGTTTTAAATAGGCATTAGGTGATGTGTTGAATGAGCAGGGGAAGGGGGGAGGGGAGGGTTACCCAACAGATTTGTAGCCGTTTACCTTGCCAATTTCTAGGAAAGCCTAGTGGGCTTTTTTGCCAAAAGCTGTTCTGCATGAAGCAGAGTACTGGCCCTGACTCTGTGTAGCAAACCAGGCACAGCAAACCACTTTCATAGCTGGGAAGTGTGATGGCAAGCCATAGCTGCTCTTAGGCTGGGGAAATGGAAAATCTCCCACATAAACACAGGAGCCATCACGTACATTCTACAATCTGGACAAGGCCAGATCATAGAATCATAGAATGGTTTCGGTTGGAAGGGGCCTTAAAGCCCATCTAGTTCTAACACCCCTGCCACAGGCAGGGACAGCTTCCATTAGACCAGGTTGCTGAAAGCTCTGTCCAGCCTGGCCTTGAACACTGGCAAGGGCAGAGCATTCACAACTTCCCTGGGCAACCTGTCCCAGCGCCTCACCACTCTCATGAAAACAAAGTTTACTTGTGTTCTAGATCCAAATCAGAGTCCTCCATCCGAGTAATTCTGGGTAAAGACAGGAGTCAGGGCTTCTTTCTTCCGTTTGTAGTTTTGATACCAACCTACCAGAGTGGGAAAATAATTTGCAGCTCTGATTTTCATAAAGACACTCTTTAAATAAGCCTCAACATTTATTAAAAGGCAGACCCAGGGGCTATTGATTGGTCACCTACAAGATTCCTTTTTCTCAATTGGTTCTCTTCACTACATTATAATATAGTGTCAGTATTTGCAACATTTTTCGCAGTTCAACAGTCACAGTCATCAAAAGATCCTGAAAAGCATCCCAGTTCATCAGTTGCATTTTACCCCTTTTTCTGTGAATTTTTTTATGCATAAACACACGCACACAAAATTGCTGTGTGACTCGTGTCCTGCGCTAATGTTGTGTGCTCAATGCTGTCGAAGGCATCTTTCATCTTTTTGGTATTTCTGCAACTTTAGTTTTGAGTTTTGTTTACTGTCCTTGTCAGTCCTGAGTGGAAATTGGCAATATCTCCAATGGTTAAATACCATTAAAAGGATTTACAGCTATAAACGAAGCGTGACCTCTATCCTTGTGGCTGTGAATTAATTCAGTTCCAAGCTACTGAGGTTTCAAAACATTTTAAAGTATGTGATGATAAGACTTCAAACATCGTAATGCCTTTCTCATTTCCCTAGATGTTCACATTTTACAGACTTTCGTATTCATCTTGGTTTACTAGCAGAGGATGAAGTCCTACCTGCTTTATTTTAATTCTGCAGTTTTATAGCCCTTTTGTATGGCTGAATTTCTGGAGATTAAGAGCCTGAGAAAGGAAAGATTCAGAACATAATTTTCAACAATTACTTAATTGGTGGTCTCCCAGGGAAAATAGTCAACTAGTCAAATGACATAAGTAGAAGAAATTTTCAGGTATCTTTGTGCTATTATCCAACCCCTGTATCTTTCCATATTAATTCAAATATGTTTAGCCATGTTTTGTTTTACAAGCTGCAGTATTGTACATGCAAAACAGGATGAAATTTTACATCCTCCTCTTACGGTCCTCCTCTTACTTACCAAGCAAGACAGCTACAGGGAAGCCCCTGTTAGGAAATGTTAAATACAGTATCATATTTCTTTCTTCATTTTATCCTAAGTCATTGCAGAGCACCATTGTGCGGCATTAAACAGTTGCTGTGTTCCACCCCGGAAACACACTTCATTTCATTGAATGACAATTCGAGATAAGTAGAGGCTATGTCAGGCTAGGAACGCATGGCTGACCAACATCTGCGCTGCGCACAGAGAATGTCCATCCATATGCTCACATGCTGTGGACATGACTACATGTACACGCATTGAGAGGCAAAAACTTGACTGAATATCAACTCTTCTGCCCATTGCAGTTGCAGGACTTTCTGGGAACTAAAATCCAATTTATATTCTCCTACATTGTTATATCATTTGTAAGCAGGATAGTAATTTTAATGCATAGCCTAGCTGATTTTTTGCTTTCAACTCCAGGGCATTTCATGCATTTTTAAATCTTTAAAGAGCACATTATTTCACAGATTCATGGTAGGCAGTTGATGCTTCTTCACTCTGAAGACGTTGCAACTCTTTTAACTAAGAATATAAATCTAGTGCAATGCATATTGAGAGACTCGAGTGAAATGTACTGTGCAAAAAGGGTAGCAATGTATTAAATCAAGCCCCATTTTCCATCTCTCTTGGCCTTGTATAATGGAGAGCAGGTTTAAACTATGTTTTGACCTTTTTACAGTTATATTCAAATACTACTGTACCTCCCTTTACATTCATTTTTATACCATTGTACTGTGCATTTGCTTTTGTTCATAGCTACCCTCTATTTTGAAGGAGGGGGAACAAGTTGTCTGTTACTGTGTTTATGAGCAGAAGTCATGCTCCTCAGCCTCCAGCATAAGTCCCTCTTGTTCTCCTCGTAGGTTGTCTGTGTTCCTTTTGTGGTCTGTGGTTCCGCCTCCTTAAACATGGGAAGCCAGAAATGCACAAGGTATTCCAGACCATCTCTGCTAGAATCATAGAATCATACAAATATTTATGTTGGAAAAGACCTTTAAGATCATTGGGTCCAACTATAGACACAGCACTGCCAAGCCCGCCACTAAAATGTGTCCTGGAGCACCACATCTACATGTCTTTTAAATACCTCCAGGGATGGTGACTCAACCACTTCCCAGGGCTGCTTGTTCCAATGCTTGACAACACTTTCAGTGAAGAAATTTTTCCTAATAGCCAACTTGAGGCCATTACCTCTTGTCCTATCTCTTGTTACTTGGGAAAAGAGACCAACACCCTCCTCACTACAACCTCCTTTTAGGTAGTTGTAGATATCTGTAAGGTCCCCTCAGCCTCATTTCCTCCAGACTAAACAACCCAAGTTCCCTCCGCCATTCCTCATGAGACTTATTCTCTAGACCTTCACAAGCTTTGTTGACCTTCTTTGGAGACACTCCAGCACCTCAATATTTGTCTTGTAGTGGGGGGCCTGAAACTGAACACAGGATTTGAAGTGTGGCCTCACCAGAGGTGTTTTGCTCATCAGAAAAAAAATAAAGCTACTTCTTCTGTGGTATATACATATAACCCTGCTTCAGTTTTGACCATATTTGCTATCTTTAATATCATGTCTTTTCTCAGCCATCCCCTGGATTTCTTTTGCGCTTTATTTCTACTTCAGATACTACATTTTGCTGTTTGACTTTTTATCCCAGCCTCTGGTAAGCAGTGTGCTGCTGTCAGCTTCCATGCATCAGCTGCAGCATGCTTTCGTTTCCCCTTCTGTCCAACCGCACCACACATCTGCAACTGCACCAATAGTCATGTCTTTGGGAAAAACACCACCCTGTATAACATCAAACTGCAACTACTCTGTCTAGTCTTTCCTGAAGGGAAAGTTTTACAGCTGTAAAATCCTGGTATGCATGGCATCTTACAGAATCAAGTGAGTAGACAACATTTAGTGTAGACTATGTAATATCTATGTTCTTTGTAAACTGAGAAACTTAACATCTATTGTATCAAAAGGAGAGTGAATAATAATCCCTTTATAGTCAACTGCTCATACCCCATCAGCAGGGAAAGGACAGCCAAAATCTCAGGAAAATAGGAATGTGCAGATAGGAGTTTTGGGAAGGGAGGGAGGAGTTCTATTCAGTTTGCCTCCGTTGCAGCTTCTTGGGCTCTCTTCCTGCAGCAAAATTTCAGTGAGTGGTGAACAATGCTGACAATACTTTTTTTCAACAGTTACAATGAGTTCCTCCATCCCATTTAGTAGGGAAATAACTTGTTGTTTTACAGTAATCAAAATGTTTATTATTTATGCCTCTGCTCAGTGTCACACATCAATGTTTCCTAATAGGCACACAAATAAATGGCAATGTTTTATTAATTTTACAACATAAAGTCTAACATATTACCTACATAAATAAGGGCTTTTCAAGACATTACTTATTTCCTTAGCTTTTGTGTGTGTGCATGTGTGTGTATCTTTTTCTTTCTGGTAGTATTGCTTTAGTGGTAGCATCTCCAGTTACGCCATGAAGGGATTTTTGATTTTTTTGTTTTTCTCCTTCAAAAAATAAGGTGTATTACGATGTATTCTTCTTCTATTTGGGCACCATTGGATCAGAAGAATTTTTTTTTTCCTAAATTAAGCAAGTGATGTTTCTATTTTATTCTCTGTTCTACACAGCTTTTCTAAGTATTATCCATGAAAGAGGTCATTGGCCACATTCTTTGAGTTTGTTGAAGAAAAAATAGTATGTATGGGTAGAACAATTAATAAGTTTGCAACTTAAACTCTGTCATACATTTATAAAGAAGCTGTGCAAAAACAATTACAGAAAACTCTTAGGCTCCAAGCTTACAGCATGGTTTTTCCAGTTGGGGCCAAGTTTCTTCAGGAGGTGACTGAGCACTGGTAGTGTCGTGGTTTAAGCCCAGCTGGCAGCCCAGAATCATGCAGCCGCTTGCTCACTCCCCATCCTTCCTCCTCCCACTCCTGAAAGGAGTAACTAAGGTATAACACAAACCACTACTGCTAACACCAATAATAATAATGATAAGGGAAATAACAAGGGAAGATAATACAACCGCTCACTACCTGCCGACCAATACCCAGCCCGACTCATGCAGTGATCTAGCCTTTCTGGGTAACTGCCCCCAGTTTATATACTGGGCATGATGTGCTGTGGTATGGAATACTCCTTTGGCTAGTTTAGGTCAGGTGTCCTGTCTCTGCTTGCTGCTGGCTTCCCCTCCTCCCTGGCACAGCATGAGACTCAGAAAGTCTTTGGTCGGAGTAAACATTACTGAGCAACAACTGAAAACATTGGTGTTATCAGTGCTGTTCCCAGGCTGAAAGTCAAAAACACAGCACTGCGCCAGCTACTAAGAAGAAGAATGACTGCTACTGCTGAACCCAGGACAGGTAGCTAAACCCCAGGGATATATCTGTTCTGTAAATCTGACAGAGGGGTAGATCTGTGCTCTGTTCATGATCTAAACATGACCTGTTGTAAACATGGCTTTAAAGCCATCAGCAAACAGTTTAGTTTACCCCACTTTGCTAACTGGGAGCATTAGCATTTCTCCATCTCACAAGGCATGTCTAGAAGAAGTTCAGAGGCTATGGTCATAGTCTCTATATAATCACATAAGAAAGAGAGATTGCTATCTGAATATATTTTTAATAAAAATGCTACAGAAATACGTTGGTTATGTGCCCTGCTGAGTGAAATAAAGGTGCATAAATTCACCAGACTTCCTAATTCTATTATTCTAATAGTAAACTCCTTTAGAAAGGGATTTCTATGAATTCATCTGGATGGTGGTATAATGCCTTTGAGACCTAGCATCTCATTCTTTGATTTTCTGTAGGGTCTTTTAAAGTGATGAAAGGTTCTCTCTATATAAGAATATTTACTCTTACTGTTCCAGAATTATTAGGATGGTTGCATATTAGTCCCCTAGATCCCTGTCATGTTTCCTAATTTACTTCCTAATTGGCTTAAATTCTAAAAATTGTGGCTGTCTAGATGTCTTGGTTGTCTAGATAGGGTGAGGGAACCTGTTAGCAAAAGTCCATAGCTCCTATATAAGCCAGCTGTGTTTAAAGATTTTTTTAAAAATAGACCATGCGTTTAGGCAACTGATGTATATTGTTGCTCAATTTTGTCCAGCTGAGCTGCTATTAAAGCTAAATAGAAGACGTGATTCTTTTTATTAGGAAACTGGCCTGTGAGTCAGCAAGCAGAGGAGTAAGGGTACATCATTTACATTTATTGTCTGTATTGCATACTGCAGGACAAGAAGACCAACCTCCTTAGTCAAAAAACAGAACGAACAGAGAGCACCTGTCCCAGGCCTGCCTGGGGCCCTTGATTTGCTTCCACTGCAGGGGATATAGTTTGTGCTGGGTATGAAGATAGGATGAGAAAGTTGGGGCTGTTCAGCCTGGAGAAGAGAAGGCTGCGTGGAGACCTCATAGCAGCCTTCCAATACCTGAAGGGGGCCTGTAGGGATGCTGGGGAGGGACTCTTCTTTAGGAACTGTAGTAAGAGGACAAGGGGTAATGGGTTCAAACTTTAACAGGGGAGGTTTAGATTGGATATGAGGAAGAAATTCTTTACTGTAAGGGTGGTCAGGCCCTGGAATGGGTTGCCCAGGGAAGTTGTGAATGCTTCATCCCTGGCGGCGTTCAAGGTGGGGCTGGACATAGCCTTGGATGGCATGGTTTAGTGGGAGGTGTCCCTGCCCATGGCAGGGGGTTGGAACTAGATGACCTTAAGGTCCTTTCCAACCCTTACTATTCTATGATTCTATGATTCTGTTTGCTGCCCTGTATTGCCTCTTGTCCCTGTCATAGGGAAGCCAAAGATGATACTGTAACTATGTGACATTGCTCAGTCTGTTCAAGGGACAGCTCCTCTTTGAGCTGTGCCTTTCAGGAAGTCAAAAAGCTGAGATTCAACCCCGGATTGTATAATTGGTTAATAAATAAGAACATGAAAAAGAAACGAGCCATGAGAAACACATACAGGGCTTTGTTTCAGAGTCTGTATTTCTTGTTTCTATTGCTAGGATCAATGTATCTGAAGGAAATTCACATTTGTTTTCTCTGTGCATGAGTGGTTCTGACACTTCGTGTTGCAAATTTGCATATAACAACGCCTTTATTTAGTGTTAGTGTCAACACACACAGCCTCGCAGCATCTGTGGATGCCCCCAGAGTGCTTAGAAATAAGGCTTAAGGGAAAAATCATTCAAACTTCTGTTTCCTTCAAGTGAAGCAGGGAGCAATGAGACTTGTGTGAATCAGATTTATATAGTCCAAGGCAGAAGGTATATCCTGCTTTCAACAAATACTCCACTTATATGATGAGAACATATAAGAAACAACATTACATTTATCAAACCTGAGTTGAGACTTTACTTTTAAAAAGAGCACTGGGACATCCTGTTCATATGTTTTAAGAAATGGTGGTAGTATTGTCAGCCACTATAGAGTTCATTTACAACATCTACCAAAATGAGAAGAGGAATTTTTCAGTGCATTCTGCTTTTTGAACAGGTACAGAACACAGTCAGCCTTCTGCTCATGGATAAAAGAGGCTGAGGAGCTTCTTGCAAAAATAAAGTTTTTTGCTAAACTAAACCTTTAATAGGGAATTTCATTCTCTTCTGTTAACTTTTCAATGTAAAATAAAAATAGGGAAATTTTCATTTATAAATTAATTTTTTTACAGTTCAGTGATGTTTTCCAAATGTTTTGAACAATTTAGAACAATCCATCTTAAATGTTTTCTGTCTGGCACATTTTTTTTTTAACCTTAGTTCTGAAAACATTGCTTTCAGCATTAACTGCTTTTTTAACTAGCAGATGCTGGACAGCAGTCAGAAACTGTGGGAAATCGGGTTTCTGAATGCCTTCCAACTTTTGCCAGCTAGAAATACAGCATAAAAAGAACAAGAAGCATAGAATCATAGAATAATAGAAAATATTTTATTCATACAAAAAAAACCCTGAACTAGAATCATAGCAAGAAGAATCTATTAAGTTCAGGTCTTGAGAAAATTCATGCTGACTTCTGTGGACTCAAATTCCCACAGTTTCTTTTAAACGATCCTATTTCTAGACTTTTCACCAATTTTCCTTAGACATTTGGCCAAACTGCAGTTAGGATTTGATAATCACTTAATGCAACATTCTTTATGTGAGGGATTGCAATTACTGCAGGGAAGTCCATGGCCGAAGTTCTGGCTGAATTCCCTTTGAGGGTCTGGAGTGAGTGCGCAAAGGAGAGGCAGCTGTACTGTCCTTTGGAAATGATCCTTTCTTCTCCATCTGTTCTACTCCCAGCCAACTCCACTTGGCCAGGTCCCTATCCTCACTGGGAAGGGAGCACAGATGGCAACCTGTGGATTTTCTCCAAATTAGCTGGAACTAGGTTGCCCAGACTTCCTGGGACAGGACATATTTTCCCACATGTTTTTGAGTCTTTCTTATTTTTTTTTCCCTAGCTTTTCTTTTAAATAAGAATTGTGGGAGCCTCAACCTGAAGCTGTGAATATTTCAGCGGACTCAGAATTTTATTCTCCCCCTTTTTTGCTAAGTATTCTTCCCTCACTTAAATATTAGAAATGTTCTTGTACAAGAGATACCAAAGAGAGACGTTGATAAGTGCCCGCTGTGAATGGTGTCAGGTGACACCCCAAAAAATCCATGAACTCTGTACAGTCCTCTCCTTACAGGTCATAACACTTTATTTATTAGTAGAAATCTCCCTAGGTGAAGTGCAGCCTCAGCAATAACCAGTCAGTGCTCATATTCATGCATACCAGAGGGCCACATTGTGGCAGTTCTGAGAGCTGGTGCAGAAGGAGCTTCAGGGCTGCGTAGAGTAAAAGAATCCATGTGCCTTCAGGGAAATTTCCTGGGGCATGTAAAGGGGAACGGAGGAAGGAGAAACAAGACCAATATGTAAAGCACCATTAAGAATTTAATCATATGGACAATGACAGTTTTATAGCCTGTTGGAACACCAGAAAATGGATTTCTCGCAAAACCAATAATCCTCCTAGAAGATGGTTCCAAGAGGATAGAAGAGCACATATCAAAGTAATCAAAAAGCTGAAATAGAGGACTATTTAAGTTCTTGGATACAAGGGAACAAGCTGTTTAAAATCAAATGGTCTCAGTTGAGTTTTCTATATTACTTTATTTTATGAATCTGTTCTATTTAATTTTCATCAGATGAAAGGCTGACCATTTTTGAAAAGGAAATGTGAGTCTAAAATAAAGTTTTCTGTAATGCTTGCGCATCGCTATTTCAGGAAAGTGTTTTAATTAGGTAAGTGAATAGGCAATTAATAAAGTCCTGAGTAACCTGAGTACTAGTCAAGGTGGTTTCTTGGAGGATTTCCTTAACTTGTCCTGTTGTTCATTTGCCACATTCTTCTTGTATTATGAGATTTGAAATTCAGTTCCTTAATAAGGAAGACTTGAAAATATATTTGGTTGCAGAATGGTGTTTTTCAACCAGTAAGCTGTAACCCTTCCTGAGAATCACAAAAGCTTTGAGATTGAAAAGCTTTAGAAAAAACTTAAGAAATACTTTCTTGTAAGACAGCTCAAGCCTTCTACAGGAGCAACCAAAAAAGAGGAGTCAGGTTTTCAAAAAGTTAAAGAAACACTTCTATAGTTACACCAAATTTTAAAAGTAAAGCCTGAGAATTCTTTAAAAACAAAATCTCACCAAAACAGAAAAAAAAATACATAAGCAAACGGATTGTGATGCTATGTGCTCAAAACGGAATAAGCTGTGAGGGGAAATACATCACAGTACCTTCTGATCCAGAAATCTACAGCCTCTGGTGGCCAAGGGCTGCACACGCTGGTCCAGCAGCCCCTGCTTCTGCCTGCTGTGGGGCGGGCTGACTGAGGGTGAGGTCAGCTAAGTATTTATTCTGATATGCAACTACTTTTTAAAGGCTAATGGTTACTTCAGGAGTGAACCGTTTGCTCAATGTCATTGACATAAGGAAAAAAAAAGCAAAGCAAAGCATGTTTAGATGGAAATGCCCGTAGGAAAACATAGAGTAAATCCATTCAGAGTAAGGAGGGAGGAGCACTCCAAAGAGCCAGATAAAGCCCTTAAAGCAACTGACAAGGATATTGGCGGGGGGGGGGGGGGGGGACGGGACAACGGAGGGACGGACAGGACGACCCAAACTCATAAAGTTTAAGGTGTCTTTTTCCATGCCTAGAGTTCTTGCTGTATTTGCAGAGTTGGAGAAAAGTAATCCAAAGCAGATCAAAAACACAGTCATTGATTTTGTGCAGTGTGGAAAGTCTACTTAAGGGGAAGAAGGGCATGTCCTAAACTTGCAAACCAGCTGGAAAAAAGAGGTAAGTTTCCAGTTTCCATTGTCCTGTAATGGCCTGCAGTCATGGACACTGTGGTTTATCACACTTCAAGTCTTCCTACAAAAAGAATTGAAAAGCTTTTATGTTTGCATTAATGTAGGATGAAAGCAAATATAAAAAAAAACCTGACAATTTTTCAGGGAACAGTTATTGTCTTGTCAGCACTGTTAGAAAATGCTGTACCATTGTGCCACTGTCTTGATACTTTATCTTACATTAGAACTTTTTCTCTTGCTTTTGTCACTGATGTTAATTAAGAATCTTCTTATCCTTACCCTGGACATCCGTCACTGGGTTCCCACTGTGATTGTATTCAGGGTAATAGGATAGGGAGCAGTGACACCCCAGGGGAGAGGCTGCCACCATCCCTATCACCTTTGAGGTTGCATCCAGCCCTTACTTATCTGTTGCAAGATAAACATATAGCTGGAGCCAAAGTTAATATAATTTCTAACTTCACTGCTTGATGGCTTAGCTGTAAGTGTGCTATTTTTCTCTTGCAGTACTTTTGAATTGTGTTACCATCTTAGCTGACGCTGGGAATTTGTAAGCATTTCTTTTTAGGCTGGGGACTGATGGTCTCAGCACCTAATCTTTAAAATTCTCTCTGAACTCCTGAAGGACTCCCACAGAAGATAGTATTACAGTAGCATGCACCTCTTCTAGCTGTTTGTCACTGGAATTTCAGGTGCTGCCTCATTTACATATGTGACTGTCATATGCTAGTTCTCGTTAGGAGCCTGGGAGTCTGCTAATACAGCTGAATTTTGAAGAGCTGCTCTACCGTATCTAACACCTCTACCCTTTGGGCAGAAATATTCATCACTGTTGTTTTGTAAGTGCATTTAGTTTTACTATTCAACTTGAAACAAGATAGATGATTTCAGGTTGCTTACCATGACTTCAGGTTGCTTACCTGATCTGTATATTTCTTGAGGGCGTTTTGTTTTAAAGCAAATGCCATGCACATAAGGCTTTAGGTAGATCACATTAATGATTGATCCACTGAAAGCCTTAAACTGTCGCTATGGCAGATGCATTATTCCCTGTTATGCTCTACATCTTTCTGTCAAGCCTGTTACTAGCCCCTGATGGTGAGTAGCACTCCTACCTGCTCCAGGATGCTGTTTGCTATGATGAGCCCAGGGACAGAGAAGCCCGTGCAGCAGTGCGGAGCAGCCTACACATCTCCGCTGTGTTTGAGCATTGACACATTCAGTGCTCAAAGTGTCAAGTGAAGCTGCAAGAGGCAATACTGCCCTGCTAGCCCTGGCCGTCCCTTCTCCCTCCTGTGCAAGACTTCTCCCCAGACACCAGTGGCTCAGCACCCCCATCCAACTGAATATTTACCTGGCAGACAGATAATATGGAGTTCTTCTACAGTAGCTCAAATCCTAATGATTGACAGGAGGCAGAGGCTGAAAGGCATAGCTGGGAGTGAAGAAGGCTGTCAGTAGCTAGTGCTTAGACTGACTAAAGCAAGCAAGATGTCTCAGACGCAGACTGAGGTGGACACAGGCAAGCAGCTTGAGGAGCTTGTTCTGGAGCTGCACAACTGAGGGCTGGCTGGCTGTGACCAGCTGTCTGACAGCCAGCTTTCACACCTCTGTTGAACGTTCTCATACACGGACAAGTTCACAAGCCTCAGCAAACAAGGTAGAGTCACATGTCAGGCCCTGGTATATATAGTGTATACCCACTGCAACAGCAGCCTACCTTGGTTTTCGAGACCTACCCCAGTACATCTGGAATGAATGGATGAGTTTGTCAAAGTCCCGTAGAAATTCTGGAATGTTGGGGGGAGTGGGGTAGGACACCAATAATTTTCCCGTAATTCTGATATCGAACTGAAGGAAAAAAGAACTTATTTCTCTTCCAGCTCTGGGAGTTAACCTTGAGACTGAGTGTTTTTTTAAAGCACCACACAATGCCAGTCAGCATTTGACAGGTTCTCAGAATCACTCCTGTGCTGCTCTGCTGTGGCTTTGTTTTAGCTCTGACCGTGAAGGCTTGTTCTTTCAAGTACCCTGTGTCCCACACACCCTCTTTAGGGTTCAGAAAATGAGCGCTATGCAGCCATTTCTGAAGGCTGCCACATCAGGGCATGGCGTGATTATGAATGAGGCTGTAATTTTTGCCTTGGTGGGTTGAAGTTTGACTCAGTGTTGTTTACGTAGGCTGCAGTATTCTAATTCAAGAGAGAGGTTATTAAGTTTTGAGTATGCCATTGAAGCTTGAAAGCACTAACTCTCCAGGCACACACTCACACATAATTGAGGTGAGGTTGCAACTGAGAATGTAAAACAGGAATGTTGTAATTAACTTAAAACTCAGGATAATAAATGAAAAACTGATGCCAACCCCAGGATAAATGTAAAAAGCCAAGTATGTTAAGATACAGGTAATAATAGTTAAATCTTCCGGGGACTTTTCTTGTGCTAATAAGTGACAAAGTACCAGAAGAAATAAAAAGGAAAATGGTAATGGACTTCAACAAACAATTTGCTGACTATACAAATACTGCAGTAGTTTAATCATTAATAGTATGCTTTGGTATGACCTCAGGCAAAATTTATATTTGATATTTTCACAGTTTTTTGGTTTGTTTTGTTTTTTATTCTGCTGTTCGTAATTGAACCTCGATAAAGGCACTTTGTGGTAGAATGCAAGAGGATAAGACTGGCAGTACCTTCTGGGTAGCATTTGGCAAAACTGTTTTTACTTTTTGAATGAGCTTTTTTATACGATTTCAGTACCTTAGAATACAAAATGACAAAACATGCACAACAGAGACTGAAATGAGGACTGCTGAATAAGGAGAGCCCCTTGCTTTTCCAATGTTATATCTTAGGGCATCCATCCTTAAGAAAGGCTAACTCTAATCATCTACTCTTATATTTTGGGGTGATTATATGAGAGAGATCAGTGTGCTAAAGATGAGTGTGTTAGTGAGGTTCAGAGGGTAAATCCCAAGGTCATCACTCTGGAGCCACTAGACAGTCCCAAGACTAGCTTAATAATGAAGATAGAGACTGAAAGAGGCTGCCACAGGGACAAGTGTTGTTGAGGAGCACAGCTACACTGTGAGATTAAATATGTTACGGGACATTGTCTGAAGTTTGATGTCAAATGGAGTTGGATGTGGCATAAAGTAAGCAGATTTCATTAAAAAATCAAGAAGTGATAAAGGAATATACAAGAATGTCCAAAACTAAAGTATATCAGCTTGACATGGACAGTGGGATTGAGTGCGCCCTCAGCAAGTTTGCCGATGACACCAAGCTGTGTGGTTCGGTTGATACATTGGAGGGAAGGAATGCCATCCAGAGGGACCTTGACACGCTTGTGAGGTGGGCTGATGCCAACCTGATGAAGTTTAACCATGCTAAATGCAAAGTCCTCCACCTGGGTCGGAGCAATGCCAGGCACAGCTACAGATTGGGCAGGGAGGAGATTCAGAGCAGCCCTGCGGAGAAGGACTTGGGGGTGTGGGTTGATGAAAAAATGAACATGAGCTGGCTTCAGTGTGCGCTTGCAGCCCAGAAGGCCAACCGTATCCTGGGCTGCATCAAAAGGAGTGTGACCATCAGGTCGAGGGAGGTGCTCCTGCCCCTTTACTCTGCTCTCGTGAGACCTCACTTGGAGTATTGCGTGCAGTTCTGGTGTCCTCAACATAAAAAGGACATGGAAGTGTTAGAACAAGTGCAGAGGAGGGCCACGAAGATGATCAGGGGACTGGAGCACCTCTCGTATGAAGACAGGCTGAGAAAATTGGGGCTGTTCAGCCTGGAGAAGAGAAGGCTGCGTGGAGACCTCATAGCAGCCTTCCAATACCTGAAGGGGGCCTATAGGGATGCTGGGGAGGGACTCTTCATTAGGGACTGTGGTGAGAGGACAAGGGTTAATGAAACTTAAACAGGGGAGGTTTAGATTGGATCTGAGGAAGAAATTCTTTACTGTAAGGGTGGTGAGGCCCTGGAATGGGTTGCCCAGGGAAGTTGTGAATGCTTCATCTCTGGCGGCGTTCAAGGTGGGGTTGGACATAGCCTTGGATGGCATGGTTTAGTGTGCGGTGTCCCTGCCCATGGCAGGGGGGGTTGGAACTCGATGATCTTGAGGTCCTTTCCAACCCTTACTATTCTATGATTCTATGATTCTATGACTGTCTTCTCTTGTCCTTGAATGACCCTGCTGTTTCTATGTGAACAGCTTTTAAATGCACATCATTCTGGACTCTTTTCCTGCCTCCAGTCTTTCAGTTCTCATTTTCTGTAGGACAGCTAAGACATATCCTTCCAGATAACTTCTTGTCATGTTATTGTACTGACATTTGTCCTTCTTTTCTGTTTGTTCAATCCCCTTTCTACTGTTTGAGTTTGCTTCTAATGTCACACTAAATCATGGCCATCCACCCTTCTGGGCAGCAGTTGAGTCTTTATTTGTCAGTGAGTGGCCACTTGTTGAGGCTTAACTGATACAAAACTCCCACTAAAGGCAGAATGGGTGACCTGAATGAATGTGTAAAATCAGAAAACCATAGAATTGGTGAAGACTAAAAGGAAAGATTCAAATATAAACCAATTTGCTGGGGTTTTGTCTCCCTTTTTAACTAGCTTGCAATACAAATTACAGTAAGTATCATGTTCTGCGATATCCATTTACTTATTTCTAAGCAAATACATTCTGAGAGGCAGTCCTGCAGATGGATGTGCTCACTTTGCCATTTCCTGTTTATTTTCCCACATTTCATTTCCATGTAAATCTGAAGCTTACAGTTTGCACTACGAGATGAGAACTGATTATAATACTTAACATAGTGAGAGTAGCTGAAAGCCAAAATGCACTAACAGTAGATCCCTGTAGCAAATCATTGATGCATTATGAAATCCCATTTCAAAGCAGTTCTCTTTATAGAAAAAATTATTTACTTTTTTTTTTTTCTTCATTTTTCTGGTTTATTTACTAAGTTAGCTTCTGAGAAGACAATAATGATAACATGGGTGGTGCAATATGTTACATTAATATTATCTTAACATATAAGTCTTTTATTAAGTTAATCTGTTTATTGTTGTGAAGTACTTTAGGTGAGCTCAGGTGTGTGCCTTTTCAATAAAAAGTCAGAGGCTCCTCAGAGCTTTTCTGGGGTGGTGGCAGAATTTAATCAGGTATCGATGTTGTGAGCAAGTCAACATTATTCTTCTGACTGTTATTGGAAAACACGTGAGTAGGGTCTTATTAGTCTGAAGATAGGAGAGTTGGTGAATCCGAATAGTTTCTTGGGCCAAAAAATATTGCCAGAAAGTGAAATTTTGGAAATTTTATTGAAATGTTCAGCCAAAATTCATCTAATATTTGTATTTATAATTTATTTGAATTGACAATCAGAAAAAATGGCAGGAGTGAAATATGGCAGTATGTTTTGTAGTGTAAGGAAAAAAAAAAACATAATTTCACAGCAAAATAAGCAAAGCAGATTCTAATAAGCAAACTAAATTATCAAAATCGCTTGTCATGGGCAGTTTATACATCTAAAAATCACATCAAATTAATTTATGCACAACTTTTTCATAGATTTTTAAGGGAGGGGCTGAACTCTTTCGGTCTATTTGGAAAATACTTTAGAACTTTTTTATCATTTCCAGGTCGTTGTATGACATTCTAAATTATAACCCCTTATGTCATTAGCTATGTGGTGGTTTCAGTGACAAAAGTATAGCAGTTGGTGCAACTTATGCTATGGTGTGCCCTGACTACATGTGTTTATTGAGGTATTGCAATGAACAGCCATAGCACGAGACCACTGCACAACACAGCACATACTGGTTTTATAGTTTATGAATCCATGTGGGTGTAATGGCAAGAACAAGTGTCTTCTGCACTACAGCATTCTTAATGAAGTGTCTTAACTTGCTATACCATTATTTTTCTTTAATAAAGATGGTTTTCAAGCAGTAATTCATATAACAAGTTCTTAACTGACAGGGTCCCTGAGCCTTGGGAGTTCTGATGGGAAAGCCAGCAACACAACGTATGGTGACAAACAATCCAGATCATACCCAAGATGATGTATAAGAAGAATACTGAGACAGTTCTTGGAAACCTGCTTCTGTTTTCTCCTCCCTTTGTCTTTCGCTGCTGTCAGGCTTTCTGACACTTAATGTATTGATTGACGGAACTAACTTGTCTGTTCCAAACTAGACCATTTAATTATTTTGCTTTATGAAGTTCCCAGCTTAGAATAAATACAGACTAGGGAAGAAAGTTTAACCAATAGTTGGTGAATTCGAAAAAGGCAGCATTCGAATGGAAAGGGAATTAATGATAAATCTAGACAACTGGTATGGAGATTGTCTTTGAGATAATTCTACCCTTGAGCTTAACAAATTTCAGTATTCACTTATACCAAGTTTATGACATCTTCCAAGCTGTGGAGTTCTGCCACAACTTCTCTTTTTGTTTTGCACAAAACTCTAGGCAAGCAGGAGGACATAAGTTGTTCAGCACACAGTATTGCTGACTAATGACTCCATTTCTAAAAGTCACCTTTTATTTGAAGTAGATAGAAACAAAGCCCGCTGCAAAGCAACTATAACCTGAGAGGAAGTCATTGCTGGATCCTATGGTCTTAAATGTCTGTCACGAGACTGGAGTAGTTGTATTGGAGCTGCGTGGCAGAAATACTGCAGAAGGAGCTACAGGTGTTCCTATGAGGTTTCCTAAGAGTTTATGGAGAGGTACATACCAGAGTGACGTATGCTGCTGCTATATGAAATACCAGCTCCATCAGCCTTGTTTCCCTGGAGGCAGATGGTGAATCCAGAGTTGGCAGAGGGGGCAGCAGTATCTCTCTTGGTTGGGCTGGATGAAGAATCGGGTCCCTGTGCTTTCTGTGTGCCCTGGGAGTTCCAGCAGTTATGGAGTGACTCAGTGTCTGAATTGGCAGCTCAGGTTTATGCTCATGCATCGAGGTGCATAGGTTTAAGTATCCAGTTTTGGAAATGTTGGCACAGAGCTTTACTTCGTCAGCAAACAGGAGCTCAGCAGCAGGTCTGCTGGTTTGCATACGATATTTGCATAAGCGGAGGTTGACATTTCTGTTTTTCTGAAATGACTGGCATGAATTTTTTGGACTGGCTTAGATTAAACAGTAGGTAATGATCAAGGGGGAAAAAGAGTAAACCTGAGTAAACAGGAATGAGGTAAATGAGTTAAATTGGAAAAGCAGCAAGAATTGATGTGCCTTGGGAAAACAACGGAAATGAGCTATGGAGAGTGACATTGTTGAAGAGCTGTTGTAATTATGTAAAGTAGTCAGCAAATCCAGAAAGCTGTCACATTTTTCATCAAACTGGTTAATATGCTCTGTCATTTTTAACGACATGTTCTTCATCTTACATGGTCACTACAGGCTTGCAATAATGCACATTTCCTTCATTTGGCAAAGATGTTTTCCTTTGCATTTAGAGCAATCATTATAATTCACCTCCTTCATTGTCAAAAGACTCCTGATAATTTAGAAATAATTAAAAGCTTGTACAAGAAACATTCATCCTACTATTCATTTTCTGAAAAGACAAAATTCCTGTTGAAGATTTTCATTCCCTTTTTGATTAGCACCGCGTCTTGCAGTAAGGTTTTGTGGAATCACTTCAGTACAATGTGCAACTTTCAGTCAAATGTCAGAGTGATAGATATTTTAACACTATTGCTGTTTATCATTAATCAGTATTCTAAGCACTGGCTTCTCACAGACTTTTTGATCCCTGGAGTTCTTTGTTTCCACTATTTATTTTTTTAGTTTGCTGTGAATTAAATTTTGTTATTACGTTTACAGTAAATTAAAATCACAATATGACTCTCAAGTCTAGCAAAAATGGAAAACGGGTCAATATATGCAGACTAGCCGCATGTAGAAAATACAGCATATAAATGCAAATACATTTTTGTATGAACAAATCAATAAAGAATCCTTAATGAAAGGATTCCTCAAACCATCTCAGACTTCAGATCTTTGAAGAGCTAGAAATCAGAATTATATGCTGAACTTCATGTTGAAAGGTCTATTATTAGTGTTCCAATATCAAAAGCTCTGCAAAAATAGGAAATGTCAATATTGAGGTGACTTGCACATGTTGATATATCGCCTTGATCCTTGACAATCTCACTGCAAAGAGCACCCAGAAGAAAGGTGACAAGAATATTTCCCTTGAAATGTTAAAGCCTTTCTCACCTCTTCCGCTTTCATTTTCTTTCTCCCCTAGCCTTGTCATCCACTATGCCTTCTCCAATTGCTTCTTGTTCTGCTTTAATTTTTCAGTTTGTTTTGAAAGAACCCAAAAATTTCCTGTCAAGGTAATGTTTTGAGAGACGGAGGAGCAGAGCAGTCAACTCAGGCTGGCAGTGCTCCTGCACCCTGCAATGCAGTCTGCCAGGGTCATGCTGTGATACGCTCACTTCCAAATTTCAGAACCATTTTTTCCTACGTAGTGCTCCAGCTAAGCAGAGAGCAAAACTCTCTTCTTTCATATTCTCCTCCTCCTTCATCCTGTTGGATGGACAATGCAGAAAAAAATCAGGAATTTTTACAGGGTTTTTGCAACATTTGCGTGTGAACCACACCATCCAAGCATTGCAGCAACACTTGTACTGCATGAATTTCAGTTTTTTCAAAACCAGAATCTGGCTCCTATTTAGGTATTTCAAAGCAGCTGAACTCTTTCTAAATTTAGTATTTATTCTGAGTGTGGCAACTGTAAATACCTGGCAACATATTTAAAACTGAGGTCAGTGCAGCAGAAACAGTAGGTAATAATTATAGCTTATAGAGGCACCAGACATGTCCTGCAATATCATAGATTCGGCTTTCTCTGCTGCCATGCATATTTGGAAGTGCAGTGCTGCAATGGTGCTCATAAACTTCCCAGCCCTTCACCAGGAGGCTCTGGGGAAGAGGAGGGCAGAGAAGAGAAGGAAGACAGCATCAGGGGAGGGGCAGTATCTACTGACCTTTCAGCTGATCTCCTCCTGCGACATTCCAAAATATTCACGTATCTGTTGGTGACAAACTAACCTACAAGTGTGGATTATTAGACATTATATGAGGACCTTATAAATAAGTGTCAGGAAGCAGGAATCTCTGCAGCACAGTTAAATACTTCAAAGTCATCCATAGAGTCATTTTGGATGTATTTTTTTGAAGCACAAAGCCCATATTTGCTCTAGAAATTCAAAGTCTCTGTTTCCAGAAGCAGTATTTGTACTGAATACTTCAATGCCTTTGCCAGAAGAGACAAAAGTTGCATGTGTCATGCCAGGAAACATTTTTGGTAATTGAACAGTCATTAATATATAACAGTACAACTTTTAAATATGTTGTGATGTCTCTTTTTGTGACCAGAAGCACTACTGCCTACGGTATGAATAATGAGATTAGTATTCTCTGTGTGGCACGCTCTTTGTGCATGGCTTTTGCATTTAATAAAAGGCAATTACAGAGACGTCTGGGCTGTCATTCTTAATTTTATACATGATCCTTATGGAAAAAAGAAGAAAAAAAAAAAAAACAAACCAGCCAAATTTTCTATTGTGTTCCCAAGGAGAATTCATAACTAAAGGTGAAAAAATAATTCTTCTTTGAATAAGCCAGTGCAAATAACCATAGGACCTTTCTCTATTTGAACAACACTCCACCAAGTTTCTTTACAAACTACAATTGCATTTGCTATATTCTATTTTGTTTGCTTTGCCAACCTGTAGAAATAGCTGTCACAGTTTATGAATGCTATGCTACAATAGGAGGTCTGCACATCCATAAAAACATCCAGCATATGCTGCCTTGTTCTTTTGCAGACAGAAAATGAAAATGTTCATACCAGTCAGTCCTTCTTTATCACCAGAGCTGGGAGTGGATAGTTTTAGAAATAAAAGGTAATTTGACAATCCAAACTCTATATTCCCTGTTATCCATCGTCAAAAGAGTAGTCAAAAGCTTTCATGGGGGCCTATAGGGATGCTGGGGAGGGACTCTTCATCAGGGACTGTCGTGGTAGGACAAGGGGTAACGGGTTAAAACTTAAACAGGGGAAGTTTAGATTGGCTATAACGAAGAAGTTCTTTACTGTAAGGGTGGTGAGGCACTGGAATGGGTTGCCCAGGGAAGTTGTGAATGCTCCATCCGTGGTGGTGTTCAAGGCCAGATTGGACAAGAGCCTTAGGTGACATGGTTTAGTGGGAGGTGTCCCTGCCCATGGCAGGGGGATTGGAACTTGATGATCTTAAGGTCCTTTCCAGCCCTAACTATTCTATGATTCTATATTACTGTCTTATGTTACTCGATAGGATGACCCATTAAAATTAGAAAAGAAATGCTTTATTATTTCAAATATATGTTTCAGAAACTATTTACATAAGTATATGATAAAAAAATTCACCTCCATATTGTAGTTTTAAAATTTTATCTTCCCAGGACATTTGGTATGAACAGTGTGTAAGAGAAGGGGAAAGGAAGAAAAGATTGTATTCAGAAGGTGGTAGGGTTTGTCTGGGTGTCCTTCCTTGCAGTAATGAAAGCTTCGAAATGAAAACTGTACAATTAAAAAAACAGGAGTTAAGAGTATGACTCTGAGTCTGAAAAGCAAATTTTAACATAATGTCAGGCAGGAGACTGTTTACGATGTGGTTAGAGGGGAGGAGCTGCAGGCAGCAGTTGTACCTTAATAAATTGCTGATGAATAATTCTGATAATGCAACAACACTAATTCTAATTACTTGTTTGTCTCAACAACTCTAAAATGTATTACTTGATGATGTAGACAAGGCTTGACATTGATGAAAATTAATTTTGACTGGAGGGAGAAATATTTTGAACTATTTGAAATAAATCAGAGCTGGTGCAAGTTTCAGTATTCATAAGGAAGATACAAGCAGGCATTTTATCACCCAACGTGAGCATGAAACCAGGCCAGGCTAAGCAGTATTACAGTCTCTTAGCTTCATCTTCCAAATTCACATCTATGTGGATATATCCACAGCTATATATGTATACTTGTATGTCCTTAGTTGTGTTTATTTAGTCTCGTCTTGAGTGTTCAAGGGCTGGTCATCTTAGAAGAATGATTACTCTTCAGCTCCTAGTACTCATCTTCTGAATGGACTCTAGGCAGAGCAGGGAATTAATGGTAGCTCCTATTCTTTTGAAAATTGCATATTTGCAGAGTCTTATGGAAATATAATCCACTGGATAATTGATTTAATTTCCTCCAGTCTTTGCTGTTCTTTAAGGGACAACTTAAGGAAAGGAAATGTTAATGGGTCTATATTTTACCATAGTTCATGTCAGCATAAGCTGCTCTGAGTTTACACTGATATAAATGAGAAAATAAATTGATCCTCAGAATTTGCAGTCCCTATTTTTTTTTTCAGTATTCCAAAGCTTTTTTTCTCCACAATACCCTGAAATTTAAAATGCAATTCAAAGGAATTAATGTGCGTGTTACAGCAGCTGCTTCTAGGCTTTCCTTGAAGGTGATTTAATTTCAGTTTAGAAATTTATTTTTTCTTTTTGATCAAAATTTCAACCCATGTTGTTTCAATTTCAGTGTTCAGAAATACTGGCTGTCAGATGGCAGTGACCACTTTGCAGCAAACTAACCCAAGGTTCTGCAAGTACGATTCCAAAATTTCTCTGAAAGCATTCAGTCAGTCCAACTGATAGTAGTAAAGAAAACTATTATTATAAACATTTTGGTGGGGTTTGACCCACCAAATTGGATTGCTGATTGATATATGCCATTTATAATGGAAGCACTGTGTTCATTGCATATTTACTGGAGGTTATATAGAAGACTTTTTTTCATGTAAAACCAACTTGCTGCTTTCTTTTAATGAAAACCATCTTTTTGTCATCGGTAAGACAGAGCTGGTTATTTTGATCATGGCAGTTAAAGTTAAGTGGTGTATTAGAGGATTTAATGTATTATAGGATCTGTTTGTGTTTGCAAAGTAAGACTGGACATTTAATGATAATAAAGGAACTTCTGGATTATTTAGCACTTCTTGTGAAAGAACAGCTCTTACAGTAAAGTTTGGGCTTCCTACTTCTGGTTTGGAACAGGACCTAAATGTAGTGCTAGTTAATAATTACAGTCAGTGGGAAATGAACTTAGTTAGAAAATTGGTTGCTTTTTTTTCAATGGTCTGTTGCTTCTGTCAACATGACAGGCACTTGAATCTGCTAGGGAAAGGGAGGAGGGAGGGAGGATGTTGGTGGCAAGAGGTGAAACATGAGTTTCTCAGGAGGTTAAACCGATTAATCAGTTTTAGTCACAGCTCAAGAGACTTGTCTTTCCACATCTGAAACCCGAACTCGGAAATGTGTGACTATGCCTTCTCTGCACTTCAGACACAAGCAGAGATGACATGTTCAACCACCTTCTGTCTTGGAGAAGCATCAGCAGGATTCAGGAAGCTTGCTTTCTTTGACTAAAATATTAGGTCAGGTGTACACTCAAGGCAGAACTGTGCATGGAGTTATTGAAGACACCAGTCATAGGGTGACCCATCAGTGTAGGGAGCTACTGCAGGAACACAGAAGGAAGGGGTGGCCTCTCACTACAATCTAGTTTACAGCCAGAATATCTAACATAACAGCACTATCAATCACAACTGCTCCTTCTTTTTTTATTTACTGTACAACAATTTATCTGTGTGATCCAGTGTTTCTAAGATATTCATTGCAAAATTTTTGCCCCAGTTTGATGTAAACAAAGAAAATCCTATGGAAAACTCAGACCAGTCAAATGCAAGGAGGCTGTGAGTTTCCAAGCAAGCAAGCAAGCCTGCCTAGATATGAAACAAAACAGTCTTTTCAGCCAAGAGGAGACCATAACTACACTTTCATGAAACAAAATTCAGCACTTGGGGACACAGTTCCACAGTAATTTAAATGAACTAAAATTAAAATTAATTTTAATTATTACAGAAAAACTTAAAGATCATAGTTCTGAAGTTTTTTGTTTTTTGTTTTTGTTTTTTTAATTTGTAATCACTCTTCCTTACTGTAAGATAACCCTGCTGAACAGGGTTTAGTGGTGTGTTTTGTTTTTTTTTTTGTTGGGTTGCTTGGTTTTATGTTATCTTTTGTAGGATTATAATTATAGATAGTTTGAATATCTTTGGAAAACACAATAAAAAAGAAAATGCAATTATATCGCCTCATGTATGTAACATCCTTAATACAGATACTGTGCTTTTATCTGGGAACTTTTATCTTAGAAACTTGATATGCTTTGCAGACATACATAAGCTGCTTAAATACTGTCTAAGGTGGAGGTGCTTTATCAAAGTAAAATGTATTCTTGTAAGAGTCGATATAATTTTGGTACTTTTTTGGTACTTTTATAATAACTGCATTTTCATTAACATATTAGGTAATGACTTAACAAAAGTATTCATTTAGGATGAAATAAAGTTCTGTTGAGAAGACTAATAGAGCTTTAGAAAGAAATTTAAGTCAAAGTTTGCTGACCTTATTGGGACCTAACTTCTGCATGAACTTTGTGCTACCTTTCTCCATATGCACATTTTCCAACTTGAAAACACAAAGAGCTTGAGTTTTGAAATTTAGTTTGAGATTGAAGAGAGTTTAAAATTGAAATTATATATATCTTTTCTTCTGGTTTTCTTTTGTGTTTTAAATTCAAGAAGTGGAGAAGTCCCTGAAGTGTGGAAAATCACTGTTTATACAGGATTTCTCTAATGCTTTTTTTGCAAGGGCAATCTTAGGTGTACCACGTGCAGCCTTTTTAATACACTAACTATTGCTGAAGTATCATTATATAGTTATTATTTTGAAATTAGCTTTACTATGTTAGGACTGCATTAAGGCTTAGGGAATAGCATTTGGCTGCTGTCAGATTCCACTTTTCCCTAAAATGTTCCATGTCTGCTGGAGCTCTGTTGCTCCTTATTGCTTTAGGTTTTACAGCCTCTTAAAACCTGTGGTCAGAAGCACTGTGCTGAAATGCCACCACAGGCATTAGGCTTTCCAAAACTGAGACACTTCCCAAACTCTGCTCTCCACAGGTCATGAATTAATCTCTTACTTGCTGCCTGGGATATTTTAGATGTATCTATAAGTCTCCTTGGGCATGCTTTTCTCCCTGACCTCTCTCCAGTATACAGATCTAGGTTTAAAGGTTGATGGATGCAGAGGTGTCCTTCCTCCTTATCTTCTCAAATGCACTCTACTTCATTATACACCTTCTGGGCTGGTGAAATGGCAACTTTCATGCTGTCTGTGGGACCAATCCCTAGTAAATCCCCAGTATGGTGCTCCAGAGTTACCTCGCCTATTTGCAAAGTAGGGGAAAACTTAGGCCAGCCCATACCTTGATAGAGTCTCAGCCACGCTGTCCCATCCCTTTAAGGCTAAAGGCCGCAGGAAAAATCCCTGGGTCCCCACTGAGATCAAATTAACTTGAAGGGAAAAAAGTAGAGAACTCTGCCCTTGAAATTTTGCACAATACATCAAAATTTAACTGTTTCTGGTCCTCATCCGCAGCAGCTTTCTCCTCATAACTTTTTTGCTTACACTAATGAAAAGCCTTTAGTCCAGTTCTGAGTACAGCCCTCAATCAGAAAATCTAGCAAGCCACGCTAAATAATATGTGCAACTATCAGCTATACACTAAAATAGCCAGAAAACAGATTTTATGTTTCAATTCAAGTCCCTTTCAGGAAAGCATACAACAGAACTTCATACCAAGCCAAATCCATCTGGATCTCAATCTACATAATGAACAATTGCTGGTTTTATGTATTATAGAGAATGTGGTTTATGGTGCCGCATACAGAGGCCCTATGCAAATTCAGTAGTAAGGCTGAGGATTGTGTCCATTATGAGTGTTTACTGAATAGTAACCACGCAAATCCTATTTCATTAGGACTAGAAAATACATTTCACTTGGTTTGCTTTCACTCACAAACCTCTCTTTTTAAGTTTCTCATATTTCTTCTCCTCCTTCTGAAAAACATGTCGAAGACTGATAATGTGCCTATTGATATTTTAGATTTTTCATTTAATTCTGTCATGGAATCACATAATTCCTCTTCTGTTGCATTTGCCAACTTTTATAGATAAGATGCCAGTGACGCCCAAAAATGTCACCTCTGTTATTCTGTCTGTGTTTTGACACTGGAGATGTGTATATACACATATGTATGCCCTGAGCCAATATGAATCAGTGTAGATCGTGCATGTCTGACACTGGCTGGGGGCTCTGGAAATGGCTGGAAGTTCTGCAGCGCTGTTAATTAAAGCAGCATCTCTCTAATTTTTGTTGGTTTATGTAGGCATGATGTAGAGCTGGGCCTGGGTACAAGGCTGATTGCTGCTATATCAACACTGTTCACAGGTGAAAAATTACCATGTGCTCTGTGCAGTGTGGTGAAATCTCTGCAGATGCCACATCCACTTGAAAGGTAATTGAGTGTCTGTTGGATATAGATTTATGTTATTCTGAGGCATTGTGGACTTGTAAAACACAGTATCCAGCCTTGATTCACAATAAGAGACTATGAGCAGGGAGGGCATTTAGACCTGAGGAAAAAACAGACAGCTTTTTTCAGATGCTTTTAGCTGATGTTCATGCATGGCTTTCCTACACAATATATAGTGGAGAGGACTGCAACAGAAAGCATGGGAAACACTTATTAGTGAATGTTCAAAGCTACAAAAATTGTGAGGTATGTTCATGTGAGATGGTAAGATGTTGTGAAGTAGACCCTCCAGCTTATGTTGTAAGTTGTTTCCTAATACGTTCCACATCCTGAAGGCCGCTTCTTGCTTTTCTAATACCTTGCTGAGACAAGTCGCCCATGTAAAATCTTCTAAGACCTGTTTCAGCAGTGACTAGCATTATACAATATGTATTTTACCCTTTATTTTTAATGAAACCGGTTGTAATTTGCAGAGGAGTCACAGGGAAGAGACTCGCTCCTGATGTGAGGCATCGAGCTTTTCTTTCTGAAACTCCAGCGAAGTGGTTGACTGTATTTGGGAAAATGTTGCAGGTCCAAATAATACACATTGCGTTTGAATTCACAAGTAATCAGCAGGTGCCCTTTTAGATACAGCCTAATAAATGTTCTCATCGAGTTCACATCCCATTTCACCTGCTGGTAAATCTCTGGAAATAAATGTCATTTAGTCAGTCTACTCATCATGATTTTTTCCATTACAGGTTAGGCTACCATGTGGCAATGCCAGTTGATGTCTTTAAAGTAATTCACTGCCGATTTTTTTCACTCTTGCTGCCTTTGACAAAAATGAACATAAGCCTGAGAGTAACCTACGTACAGTTTAACACCTTCCACAGTTGATAGTGAGAAAAATACATTCCTCTCTCTTTGTTTCACAAATAAATTTCAAAATAAAGTATTTTTAAAATAGTCTGCTTTGACAGAGAGGATTAAAAATAATTGAAAATAATTAAAAGCATTAAAAGTGTTTTTGTAACTATTATCCCCAAAAAAATTTTACTGTTCTACAGCCATCACTACGCAGCCGGGTCATTCAGTTGTAGCACTATTGGTTGCAGTGATGTGTGTTTTGTTTGCCATTACCCAGAAGTTGTTATTTTTCTTCTGTTTGTGAATAGCTTGCTCTTGTAATTGATTCCTGCAGGGATTTTGTATCTTAGGCTTTCTTTTTAAAGGATATTTCCAATTAGACTGGCAGTTTGTTTATATGCTAGAATAAAAGAAGCACGTCATTTTCAGTAGAATAAATCCATTTTTACTTTGTGAAGAAAATGTGTCAAGGGTGTCTAAAATCAAACTTTGTAATTGAATTGACAACAAAGATTGTCACAAGTGAAAAAATTGTCCTTCTGCAGAGAACAAAATCTTTGTAAGGATTTGGTCATAAATATAAAGCCCTCAGTACGCAGCCTCCAAAGTAAAAATTGGATTTATAGGCATGTTTTTGATTATTGTTTTGTATATACTGATAAGAAATGCAGTGTGAAAACTAGGAATAAATGTTTTTGTTAATGATATCCATTATTTTACTGTGAAGAACCACAGTCAAAGATACAATTATACACTGTAACATCACACTTCTAATACTGGTGGGAAAGGCAAGTAGGAGTGAAGAGGTTATAAAAGTTACCAGATGCTGAGAATTTTGTCTATGGTATGCTACTACAGGAAATCTCTTGTTCATAACAGTTTTTTAAGGAAGAAAATATTTTGCTTAAAATGAGTCATTACTGCAATTGTCTATTTCCAGCATGTATATCTTTTCACACAGAAAACACAATAGAGGTTTTACCTTGACACCAAAAACCTTTCCTTCTCTGTTTCCAAATTTAGCTCTGTGGTGTTTAGAAACAAGTGTACTATGGGCAATTAGAGGTAATCCCTGTAAGCAGGCTGTTCTCTTTGTTGAAATTGTTATTACATTTATTGATTATTCTGTACTTGACAGGAGCATTTCTTTCTTCATTGAATTTGCAAAGGTCATTTAAATAAGCATTCTCCAAAAGAAAACTCAAGAACTAGTAATTAAAATTAGTCTGGGGTCTAAATCTTTGTCTTGACAGACTAATTGAAGTATAACTTTGTAAGAACACAGAACAGTTAGTTGGTCTTTCTGAATTGTTCCATTAGTTCATTTCCAGGCATGGAATTTCATCTCTGATGTGAGTCCTTTCTATGTAATCTGTATTTCCCAAATTCACAGATGACAGGATTACTGCTTTTATGTGTGTGTTCCACTGTGCATGAGGGCTGCCATTTGGCTGAACTGATGCAAAAGCAGAGCTTTCATAGTCTCCTGCTGACCAGCCAGCCAGTGTGTAGTCTAACAGCCGGATCATGATGAGCCACGACCCACAGTGATATGTCTCCTTCAGTCATGCCCTTTCACCTCACCTAAGCAAGACGAAGAGTATATCTGTCTTACTGAGCTAACATCTTCACCGCTCACTCTCTCCTGGTTATCAAGCTGTGGCAGGGACAGGTTTTCAATAACTTCCCACTTCCATCAGTCACATAAAGTTATATATATTTTCTCATTAGTTTCCTAAGATTTGTACAGCAATTTTATTGTTCAGCCCCAGTTGAGAAAAAAGGACAGAGAATAAGAAAATGGAGGGACCATGGGATTAAGCTATCATTGAGCACATATCTTCATCAGTAGACACAGTCTAAAATAATAGCACTTAAGTGTCCCTAATTCTGGTACAGAAGAGCTTTAGCTCTCGTTATCATAATTGTTGAGCTCTTATTTCAGTAGAGCTGCGTGTTTCAGCCTGGTCATGCGGTGTCACAGGCTGCATCTGCAGCTTTTGAAGGAACAGGGATTTTTATGCTGGATGGAGTCCATGAGCAGTAAGTCATCATTGGTGGGAACAAGTACTCAAATTACTGTTATTAGTACTTTTTGCATGAATGCAAGCAAACCATAATTGACTCCAAAAAAATAAATAAAGTATTTTTCATGGGAACTGAAAACTGGCAAGATCCTACAAGCACAAAAGGGCACAAAAATGTGATTCACATGTCAAAAGATGCTGTAAACCTTTTTTATGGTAGATAAGAGACCTCTAGAAGATGACAACTGTAAAACCTCTAATAACATTTTTATGGAGCTTCAGCTGTGAATGTTTTGAAGTGAACTTTTTGCATCACGTTTGTTGCAGATGCACATAACGTTTGATCTGGAGAGGTAAATATGTTCCCAGAGTCTGTAACAGCAGAGAACAAAGGTCTTTCATACTGGATTCTTCCATAGCAAAACATTTAGGTGTCAAATACACTATTCTCTCAGAGTAAAATAAAAACTATACATTTTCATAGACTTGTAAGTGCTATGGACAGCTAAAATTTGTTGGACCCTCTAGCCCATCTCCTTGCTAATATGAATTTCTTACTTACAGTACTTTTCTTGTCACTGTGCCAGCTTAGTTTGTTTGCCGGTTTTGCATTTGAAGAACTTCCTTCAGAGCTTCAGATGTATCATGAAGGCTGATAGTTCATAGTGCCAGGAAATATTCCCTCCTGCTCATGTAAAATTGTGTACCCTTCTTACAACTCTTTATATAAAATCTTCCCTTTCTTGGAGCTACACTGTGGTTTGTTTTTTTTTGCCCTTGCTGTCAGCCTGTGCATTATTTCTGAGACACTTCTGCTTCATTGCTGGGAATAATTGCACTGAAGACACAACCTGTGAGAATAATAATGTCTCACTGATTCTGATATTATTTCCAAAATTACTTGGTGCCCTTCAACATTTTAGGTGTTTCTCCTGTACTTGTCATTTTGTTTAAACAATGTGTTTCCTCACTCTCTTCCCATAACTCAAGGACTCCTATTCCTCAAACTTTTCTATTTTTCTTCTTTAATCTTTAGTTAGTTTGTAAGTGTCTTGTAAAGATCAAGTTGGCTGGAAAAGAACTCTCATTAAACTGTGGTATGACTGACGTATCTTTTCAAGCCTTCACTCTTGTCCATATGAAGTATCACAGAAAAGCACATAAGGCTGTGGGTCACAAAGATGTCTAAGGTAAACTGAAATTCATTCATTTATAACCAAAGGGTAACAGCATACTAGTATGAAAAGAGAAAATCTTTAAATCATGTCATTTCATTCGTTTGTTCAGATGGCTAAACTTCAGAACCTTGAAAGAGCTTTTCTCCCTTTGCTGCAACGTATAATATTATTACTGGTGAAGTATATAGCTCCCAAATAGGCTTAAAGTGTTAAGGATATCAACTGCTGTAGAATCAATTCTGAACTTTTAAGCCCTAAATCTGTTCCTCCGTGTAAAGTTTTCAGTTCACCTCTTAACCAACTTCTAAAATAAGATTAATTAAAATTGAAGACATCAAAATATGAAGATGTCTCTTCAAAGCAATTTATTTTTGTAACTTGTCCAAAATTCAGGGTTAATATTAGGAACTACCAATTTCATTTGGATAATTAATATTTCAAATTAATATGACTGTGAAGTATAGTGATATCATAAAAATAACTTTCTCAGAAGGATACTTTATTCCACTAATTTTCTTTTTCTATATGCTCAGATTCTGTAGTCTCAGGTTTGCAAGTGATATTCCATTAGGGAAGTCAAAAGCGGCTGCACAGACAATTTTTTCACATAGGCAATTGCACGGGTACTTGCCTAGTAAATTTTTCTGATCAGCACCAGTGGGTTTTCCAAAAAAGATGCTACTGGGAAGCTGTTTGGTAGTGCACAGGGGCAATCTATTGTTCCTGCACAAATATGGTAAAGGAGGGCATCCAGTGCAGTGTCTGGTTGGCAATAATTTAGTATCCATTTCCCTTCCATTATTTTAGCTCTTACCCACAGTTTACTTGCTGTCTGGCCTTGAGGATTCCGATTCCTTAACAAATGAGATAAAAGAAACTTAATATTTCTAGTGAACCATGTTTTGCTATGGAATTCAGTTCCTAGTATATCTCAAAACTAGATTTGATACATGTATTATAAGTATGTGTGTGGTTTATATATAAAATATGAAAAAGTGCCTGTTTGGATTCAAGAGCTTTCTAATTCTAATAATATCTGAGGTTATGTTCTGACTGACTGGGAACTTAGATGCAGATAATTATTATCTTTTCTCTGAAAACCTACAATTTCCATGAAGTAGACATTTTTGCATTAAAACTTTCTGTAGGAGAGCTCTCTTGGCAAAAATCAATATAATTTTTTCTGGTAAATTTTACTTTATAGGCAATGAGTTAGTTTCATTTGCACCTGGACTTAGGATATCCTGTAATTTTCTTGCTTGTGAATATTCAGACAGCTGTACCTAGCTAGACCTTAAAAACGGAACTTGCAGAGGCAGTGCATGGTTTCATACTTTCTTGCATAGATGCAGAGTGCCATAACTCATTGCAGTCCTCTTCTAAAGGAATTAAATACCAGAATGTCAGAAGTTCCTGCAGGAAGGGAGAGTTCACATTTCCCTTACCTCCAGTTTCTGATGATTAATCGACATTGTTACAAGTAGAATTTGCAGACAAAGTTAACTCATATATGCTGCTGTGATAGAAATATAAAGTGTATGCTGATTGATTTTTTTTTCCTAGAATTCTGTAAAATATCAGTAATTTTTTTACTCCCAAACTACCATTGCACTTACCTGAACGTCATAGCTTGACAGTTGTGTGTATAAAAGAACAGTTAGCAGGGAAATAAACAGCCAAGCTTGTCACATATGGCAGGTTCCTTTTTTGCGCCAGGGCATCCTGCGTGGAAGCCCACATGATTGGAAAAGATCTGAGAAGCTTCAGGGATTCTGCTGAAGAACCTTTGGAATGTTAGATGGAGGCATAGAGGCAAAGGGAAAACCAAGGGAGAAACTGGCAGCAAACCAATAGGAGTGTTCAAATGAAGGGGTCAGGCCACCCTCAGCCCTTGGATGTTGCTTGGTTTATGTGTTTGTTTCTAGCAGACTTTGGCACTCTGTAAAAGGAAAGGAAAGCTTCTAGCCTTTGTATGCGGGATCTCCACTACCACCTAGAAAATCCTTAACAGCTAAATTAATATCCATGACAGAAGATAGTGTGAAATCTACCTCAGCCTAACTCCTAAATTTATCCAAAGTAGTAGGTATTTGGGAATTGCAAGTTCTGTTTAGTGTAGCACAGCTGGTGTGATAAAATTAGGCAACTCAGGCAACTGCAAGCATACGTATGAAGGAGGAATTTGGGGGTCTAAATTGCTTCCTTAGACAGTTGCTGGAGTCTTTCTCAAAGTTACACGATTAGTGATCTTGCATAGGTCCTCAAGGCAGAAAGGACAGGAACTGCAAAAAAGCTGCTGTCTTCCTGTTTGTGCAGAAAGATGCATTTCCACCTGCTGTTCTCTCTGAGTCAGGTTTGTGTGATGCCTGTGCTGAAAGAGGTACCAGTTACTTGAAAATTAACAAGCTGAGCAAGATCAGTTATTTCTCAATAGCCAGTGCACCTCCTGTGCCTGGGTGGAGTATAGTCTGGAATTATTTTTCAGGGAGTAAGAAATCTCTGTGCAACCTGCCTCCTCAGGAGAGGAAACAGCTAACTGTGCTACAGGAAAGCGCTTACATTACAAAGAATTTATTCTTCTCATTTAAAGACACAGGAAACTAATAAATGCTGTAGTAGAAACTCACTGATGCATGTATTGTATTGCTCACTGAATAGTTGTAGTTGGGTGACTACATGTAGTTGATCTTTGGAGTCCTTGATTTCTCTTCCTAGTTATTTCCCATTTCAGTTAGGTTTTATAAAAAAACAGCTGTGAGAAAACAAAATCTGGTGTGTATAAATAGCACAAACAAATTATGACAGCCATTAAAAAAAGAAATAAAAGATAACCAATCTGTTCTAGTTTCACGAATATTCCATAAGCACTAAGAAGACATTCTAGAAGAGTTGTATATGTATGTGTGCATATGAATACACATACGGTCACATGCATGTCTTCACTTCTAACTAATATGACTAGCCTTGATTAACCTGTCCCTGATAATGAACTGCTGTTAGCAGGAGCTAAAGATGCAGTCTGAGAGAAGAGGCAATCTTGCCAGCATTCTCTGTAAATGCACATATACTTTGCTGTGACATCAGTAGTAATAACTCCCCTAATCAATATATAAAACTGTCCTCTCTTAGTTTCTATTACAGTATACTTTTAACTTTCCCAAGACCACTTGTTTAAGTTGGAGTGTGTGTATGTGTTTGTATAAATGCATAAATGCACAGTATATTGATCCTTGGCAAGGGTCAAACTAGTGATATGTTTTGTACGTATCTACTGCCAAATTGGAAAAGTGAAAGATAAAAGTTTGGCAGAGGAATAGGTTTTACTGAGGAATGATGTCTTTTTTCATTGCTTAGGAACAAGCTGGTCTACACTTAACCCATTTTTTAAAACCCATTTGAACTGATAATGTACCAAAGCTTGTTTCACAAAGTCCATGAGTTTAGGAGGTGCAGCGAGGGGCTTTGATACTAAATCTGCAGTTCCGGAGATGGTCTGGCAGTTTGTAAAACTTTAATGTGTAAGATCAGGCTTCAGATTGCAAGGTGAGAAATACATGTTCTAATTTTCAAACATGCTGAGTACACTTACTCCTGTTAATGTAGACTTAGAAGCTAAAGTAAAGAATTAATGGGGGGAAAAGAGGGTATCTGGGTAAATAACCAACCACAGTCAGCTGTAACTTACTCTGCTCTGACAAACTTCCACTGCCATTTGAACTGAATGCAAATCCTACCCAAGTATAAACCAGCCCAAATCTGATGCTTTCTCATCAAATTTGTCTGGGTGATGGAAGACAGCCTGGTCACTGCTGGCATGAGTGTGACTGTGGTTGTCATCCTGATGCCCCTTCCTGCCTGTGAAAAGACTCATGTTGCTTTGGCACTGTCATCTGCAGAGCCATGCTTAGTTCCCGAACATGGTGGAGTTCATCTTTTAAGTAAAGACACGCTTGTTTCACTTCAATTTCTGCAGTTCAGCAGCCGCAATGGAACAGCCTTGGGCTGTCTACCGCTAAGGAGGCCAGACACCAGCACCACGGTTGCCTTGCAGTAGTGGGCTAACAGAAATGTGGCAGTCTGAGGAGAAGGTTTCCTCCTAGGTACAAAGCAGAGCCCCAACACCATGAGCTATCAAGCTGGAAAGGTTGCCAAGTGTGGGTGAGCAGAGAATTCAGTGACCTGGGTAGTTGCTTACTTTAAAAGGTTAGATATGCAACACCTTGCTTTGTTGCAAAAGGTGATCCATGACTTCTATGATGGTGCTTGTTACAACTCTGCTGGATTCTGTAGCAAGGTTTTCAATCCTATAGCATTATTTTTATGTTTGTTTGGAAACATAAAAACATATGTTTGCTTGGAAAGAGTACTTTGCAGTGTTTAGAGAGATTAAAAAATGAAAGACAAATTAGTAATTATTTGAAGTTTAGGATAGACCAGTGTAATCTAGGGGAACGGATGATATTCCTTGATAGGTTTTGCTGAACTGGCACCAGTCATAGGTATCATTGCAACTAGACTGCATAGTTTGTTGCCACATAAGTGTAAAACATTTTTCCCCCAGGTATAACATATGCAGGGCACTGTACAGTACTGGTCAGTACTGCAGTAGCGTTTGATGGTAAAATGTCTGATGCTTGATACAGGGCCTTTTAAAAAAGAGACTCAGAAAAACTGTGAACATTTCTAATGACACTGCGTTTGCACATCAGCAGAGTAACAGATAGTTTCACATCTGTAAGCCTTAGAGATAGACCTGGCCATATAGTTTCAGATACAGTAATTTCCACTGCTAAAGCGTTTTTCAAGAAATGGAAGACTTGCTCTGAAATATAGCAATTCTACTGAAATTTTAGATGTGAAAGGGTCTAAATATATAATGCAGAGTACTAATTAATTTACTACTGATATTTTTTAAATTTAAATATTTAAAACACTTTATAACATTATCAAAGTAAAATATTTTGACAGTGAAATAATGTTTCTACACAGTCGAAATGAAAACCTGCTTGGGTTCCAAATTAAAAAAAAAATAAATCTGAATTTGAACTATAGGCTTCTCTTTCCAGCCCAAGAAAGTAAGTTCCTCTGGAAAAAAAAAGGTGTTTTTTTTTTCACATGGCCAATTTTACCAATCATCTGTCCTGAGCTGCTCCAACCATTCTACCAAATGAGTCTTCTTCAAAGATTTCTCTGCTCAAAGTTGGGTTTCTATACCGTTTTTACACTGATAAGTCTCATGAAGAATACTGGGAAAAAATTTTGCAAGTGGAAAGTTGTTTATCAAACTGCAGTTTTAGAAGTCCAGATGCATTTTACCCTCCCTTTGCCTGAAGACAGTCATTAATTATGGCCTCAGGGATACCTGGAACCAAATCTATTTTCACTGAGCTAAGAAAATTACAACTGTCTTTAGATGTAGCTGGTCTTATTTTCTGTAGTTCAGACAGCACTATTTTGAAGCTCTGCCATCAATCACAAAATTTTATGTAAATCAGATTGTAGATGCAGAAAAGCTGCAGTAGAAATAGAAGGCCAACCGTATTCTGGGCTGCATCAAAAGGAGTGTGATCAGCAGGTCGAAGGAGGTGATCCTGCCCCTCTACTCTGCTCTCGTGAGACCTCACTTGGAGTATTGCGTGCAGTTCTGGTGTCCTCAACATAAAAAGGACATGGAAGTGTTAGAACAAGTGCAGAGGAGGGCCACAAAAATGATCAGGGGACTGGAGCACCTCTCGTATGAAGATAGGCTGAGAAAATTGGGGCTGTTCAGCCTGGAGAAGAGAAGGCTGCGTGGAGACCTCATAGCAGCCTTCCAATACCTGAAGGGGGCCTATAGGGATGCTGGGGAGGGACTCTTCATTAGGGACTGTGGTGAGAGGACAAGGGGTAATGGGTTTAAACTTAAACAGGGGAGGTTTAGATTGGATCTGAGGAAGAAATTCTTTACTGTGAGGGTGGTGGGGCCCTGGAATGGGTTGCCCAGGGAGGTTGTGAATGCTTCATCCCTGGCGGCGTTCAAGGTGCGGTTGGACATAGCCTTGGATGGCATGGTTTAGTGGGAGGTGTCCCTGCCCATGGCGGGGGGGTTGGAACTCGATGATCTTGAGGTCCTTTCCAGCCCTTACTATTCTGTGATTCTGTGAAATAGGTAATAATGAAAGTCAGAGAGAAAACATTTTCCATGCTGAGGTCTGGAAGCAGATGTGCGACCAATGCTTTTCAGATAAGCTAGTGAAATTATGAGGGACAGGTTTTTTGTGGTATCTGAGAAAGCAATCATTGACTTGGTATGACATGTTGAATTCTCCGTTCAGTATATCTTGTCATCCTGCAACCATGCAATGGCTCAGGAGATTAAAGGTCCTCCACCAGGATTCAGGCATTGGTTGTGTATGAAGCAGCTGTATTTGGTTCAGGAGATTCCCTTCCATTGCTGTTTTGAACAAACTGACATCATATAGTCAGAAAAGGATGTGGCGCAGATAAAAGGCCCCTTAGCATGTACGTGTTGTTTGGCCATTCACAGAGGCCAGTGTTGAAAGGGCAAAGTGATCCACACACCATATTTGTTGTCAGGCCTATGAAATGGTCACAGTTTGGTCCTCCACAGAAAGAAGTAGCTTTTTCAATTATTTTTTCAACAGTTATCTTTTTCTCTAGTATTTGTTTCCAGTCCTTAATAAAATACAGGAGAGGTTAAGATTAGGATCAGTTGTGCCACAGGATGGGGAAATAGGTTATGAATGATGGGTGTTACTATTTCACTGAGATTTTTTAACTTTCAGGTGTATGAGGGAGAATGTTTTTGTAGTTAGAGAAAAAGTCCAAATATTAGTAGATACTGAAACAATGAATATGTTACACCCTGTTGTTGGGAGCTTTATATAATAAATTTCCAATATTTTATAAAGCACAATGTTTTTAAACACACTCTAATGGATGTCAACAGTAAAACTGTTACCAGCAGGATTTATTTTCTTGGAATCTTAAAAGCACCTGTGTAAAAACATGTCAATCAAATTAACTTTAGTTTTAAAATTATAGAATCATAGAATGGTTTGGGTTGGAAAAGACCCTAAGATCATCTAGTTCCAACCCCCCTGCCGTGGGGCAGGGACACCTCACATTAGACCAGGTTGCCCAAGGCTCTGTCCAACCTGGTCTTGAACACTGCCAGGGATGAAGCATTTCCCACTTTTTTGAACAACCTATTCCAGTGCCTCGTCGCCCTCATAGTAAAGAATTTCATTGTTATATCTAACCTGAACTTGCCCTATGTGAGTTTAAACCCATTACCCCTTGTCCTATAGCTACAGTTGCATACTGTTCAGGTTGCTTTATTTTTCAGGCTTATCAGTCATGAGTCTGAATGCAGGAACTACAGGAAACATACTCTCCACAATCATAATATATTGAGGCACATTAAATCTGTAGCAGATTTAACAGGATTTAAGAACATGAGTACTTTAATGTTTTTCTGAATGAAGACCATGTTTTAGGTAGGTTCACAAGTATGAGGGTCACATCACATGGGTCACACCACACTCCTGTTTCCATCAGAGAATTCTCTTTGTAAACATAGTGTTCTCCCCTTAAATTTTCATAGGTTTTATGGTTTTGTCACCACAGCTCTGATTTGGACAGTGATTTGATTTTGTTTGGTTTGCTTTGATGTCATCTGGTTTGATCTTGAGTGAAACCTGATTCTTGGCAACCTACAACAATATATAATATTGTTTGATAATTTGGATAAAATTCAGCAGATCAGTTGTCAGTAATAATTTTCTAAAACTGTTACTAAAGGAAGATGTATAAAAATTTTGGAACAGGCCTATTAAACATGACTGCAGATATAAAAATATGTGGGAATCCTGCATGTAGTCAAAAACATGCGGGAAACAACTGTTGAGCAGTACACCAGTATTTATTTTTTAGCAACATTTAGAGCAGCAGGTCTGGGCAAGAAACCAAAGTCAACCTCTGCTTTGTTTTTATACATATATATGTATATACATATATGTATATACATATACATATACACACATATATATACATTGTATATACATATATATATGTATATACACACATATATTTATGTATGGTGTAGCTGTCTAACAGAACTCCATGCAAACTTCTCCTTACAAATGATTTATACATTCTGTAAAAAGTAATAATGAAATTATAAGTTTGACAGACTCAGCAAGATCCTGCTGACCCACAGAGGTTATATGAATGGCAGTGAGGATACAGCTACCTCAGCCCACAGGCTAGCGCAGAGGGTATGTCGTGCTTTAAGCCTCTCAGCCACGCAGTTTTGCTCACTCACTCACTTCCCCCTCTTTCTTCCCTCTGGAGGGATGAGAAGGAGAATCAAAAGAATGCAACTCCCACAGGTTGAGATAAGAACAGTTTAGTAACTAAGGTATAACACAAAACCACTACTGCTACCACTAATAATAATAATGACAAGGCAAATACGAGGAAAGAATACAACAGCTCACCACCAATCCCAACCCGACCAAGCAGTGCATCCCCCACCGTGCACCCCCCCACCGTGCACCCCCACCACCCTTCTGGGTCTCTGCTCTCCGTTTCTACATCCTGGACATGACGTGCTGTGGTATGGAATAACCTCTTTGGTTAGTCTGGGTCAGGTGTCCTGTCTCTCCTTCCTCCCGGCTTCCCCTCCTCCCTGGCAGAGCATGAGACTCAGCAAGTCCTTGGTCAGACCAAAACATCACCAAGCAGTAACTGAAAACACTGGTGTTATCAGAACTGTTCCCAGGCCGAAAATCAAAAACACAGTGCTGCACCACCTACCAAGAAGGAGAAAAATGACTGCTACTGCTGAACCCAGGACAGGGTATTTGTAGGGTTGAGCTTCAGAGCACGGAGGAGTTAAACGTTTCCTGGTTGTCCAGCTGGTTTCCTGCACTCAGGCTGTCATCTACACATAGTTCAAGATTAAAGCATCTGCATTTGTCCAGTGGTAAATTGCAACATGGCTGGTTGTCCTCTTCATTCTCCAATTGCCAAAAAATAAAGCTGGTGGGTATATGCTACCCATTCTTTTAAGGAAAAAATAAAAAAATGAAATTTGTTAGGTATATCACACATTCACTCAGCTCTTGGCTTACACAAAAGGTCAACTATCACCCAAGCATATAGAAAATAACAAGCTCGCAGATCCTTATTTTCCTGCTGGGTATTTCAAATGTGGAAAATACAGCAAACAATTTTGGTATATTATATGTTTTAGGCAGTTTTGATGCAGTTTATTAATGAGTTTTTCAGGATTCATTCTGTAAGCTACAGTTCTAAACTTGTAGGGATACAAACACTTCTATATAGGAAAGCATATTTGGAAATTATTGTTTCCTGTTGAGTGCTTTTTGAATGAAAACATAAATGCTGTCCTTCATTTACTGTGAGCCAGATTTAATTATCATTTAAAAAAGAAAAATTGAAAAATAATCCTTTTTTGCTACTTTACACTTTATGAACTTATTTTCATCCATGAGTTGTTAGAATAAATCACAAATAAGAATAGTAGGGTTTTATTGCTGTTTTGCATGGATGTAAATGATCTGAAAGAAAAATGAGAGGTAAATACAAATTTGCAGAAAAGTCATACTAAAACAGATATAAGGAACCTGCAAATGTTGTGTATATTTAGAAGAGACCAGCTGAAGATCTTATGGCAAAAAGAAGAAAATTGTTAAAAAGAAAACAGGATTGTTTGTTATTTAAAAGGCTAAATCCAAATCTGTGAAGAGCATGACAGTGCTTAGCAGCCTGGAAGTGAAGAACTCCATTTGACTAGTAGAAGCCTAGTGAGAACAGAAGAGTCAGTCCAAGAAGCCTCTCAACACATGGGACTGTCTGCACCTGGAGCCAGTGGGAGTCTCCCATGCAGCACCCTTTATCAGCAGACATATAGACAGAGATCTTGCAAACTCCCATAACTTGAGCTGATAAGTACCAATGTATTAATCCAGTTGATGGCAACATTTCACAGCTGAATGATCTGAATTTCTCCACTAAGTTTACTGGTACTATTCATGTCCATGCTACTGAGCATGAGCAAAGGGAGAACTGGGGTCCTGTTGAGTGGCTGTCCTAATCAGGTGAAATACCGTCGCTTGAGAGCTGCGAAAGTAGCTACTCTGCTTGGATTTCGTAAATCATATGAGCTGTGAAAGTATCACTATTCCACTTGGATTTCTCAAATCAAATTTCATCTAGACATGCAAACTAGGTTTGATATTTACCTGTCTTTAAGGAAAAGGTCAAATTAAATAGCTATTAGCTACTTCCTGTTAGCTTTAAGGAGTTTTTTTTCCAAAGGCATGAATATATCTTCACAGAGTTATTCAGCTGGGACTTGGACGACATGGTAGATGGATTTTATAACCATTTGTAAAAATGAGGGATTAAAGTGACTTGCAGAATGACATGCCAGTGACTCCTGTGAGGAACACAGCCCACTGTAGCCTATTGACTGCTCTAAAAATGCGGCATTGAATCTGTATGTGTGTGTGTCTGAAGTATAGACAGGCGAAGGAGTTTGAATGGGTCTTTTTATTGGAAAGTGTTGACTTATGAACTGGTTTTTACAAGTCCAAGGGAACCAAAATGGTTGGTTGAGTTATCTGAAAATTCCTTTACAGTTTAGAAGAAAATAGGTAACTTCCCAATTCCTAAAGAAAGAACCTGGTTACTGTCCACTTCTAATAAGCACCTACTAGACAATTAAGTCTAATCTCAATTTGCTTTTCACATCTATCATTTAAAGTTAAGTGGTCAGTGAAAATTACTTAATAGGAAAATCTGCCTTGAAGAAACCTAATGAAGAAATTATTTTTGTAGCTTCCCTAGGTTTACAATAAGACATTCCTATTTAATATTGTTGTAGATTTTTTTTTTAAAAACAGCTATGGGAAATGATCAAGTACTTGATGCAGCCAGGAAAATGAATAATACATAGGAAAGGGAAAGGGTAGTAAAGGGAAATGCTCATAGATTCATACTCCAGTTAGTAATAAAATGAGGCATCCCAGAATCCTGCCCTCTGTGCATGTGCAGTCATCCCATAATGTGTTGTGTTAGCAGTGCAAATTTTCTCTTCACCTGTGTCTTTAGATTGTGGCCGCCACTCCCTGTGTCTGTCTAGAGCAAGGCACTTTAAGTGCAGTCAGCTGAGATTTGTTTACTCAGATTCATGGCTTCCAAGTTTGATGTCCTGTTCTGGTTGGCTTGATTTCTGCCCAGAAGTTTCAAAGCATAAGTAAAAAAAACCTAGCAAATACCACTGACAGCCTCAAGTGAATTCTGACCTGCTGTAATTTTGATGGCTGTTACTGGGAAGTCTGTGGTATTTGCTGCACAGCACCCAGACCCAGCACCTGGATAAACTGCGGCCAACTGAAAACACAGTGAAGTTAACACTTGGGAACTTGGAGTTCAGATGGCACAGCTGAGATCCTGCTGCACTGACATCTCGTACTTGGGGGGGGTGGGCGAGAGGGGTGTTTGGCACATGCAGGGGGTAGAATCGCAGCCTTTCATCTCCTTGGGGTAACAAGGGCCCACAAACATGTTACTAGCTATAGAGATTTTGTGCACTGTATAAGACACAAAATGTCTGAATCTCTGGCCCTAAGGACCCTAGAACACACAACCCACATTCCCTGAAACTTCCTTGTATTATGCCTGGAACTTTAAATGCCTTCCCTCTTCTGATACCAGTGCCTCTTTTTCTTCCTTCCTACATTAGGGGTTACATGTGCCCCCATTTCCAGCTGGCCGCCTCTTTGCCCATGCCAGAAAACCTGTATGTGTGTTTGTGTCTTCCGTTTGTCTTCCTCTAATGACCAGTTTTTGCAATCTTAAGTAATACTAAGGCTTGGTGTAATCTTTTTCTTTTTTCTTTTTTTAATAACATTACAAATTGAGAGGGATAAGGAGCTTTGCAAATGTGCTAAATTACTCAAATGGGGGAAAAAAAAGGAAGTTGAAATTGCAAACAAATTGTGTTGAAATAAACTCAGTGTGAAATCTTGCAGCACTGGAATTGCGCACAATATTTCCAATTACATCAGCATTTATTATTTCCCAACTCTCACATTTTTGCTAGTAGAACACAGATTCTTATTTCTACTTCCTCTTTTTTTATAAAAGGAGAAAGGATATTGATGAGTAGACAGGCTCGAGTGAAACTTTGATTTATCTAGGTCCTATAATTATTTGTAATAGCAAAAAGCTGTACAGTTTATTATGCCTTCTTAAATAAGATCATGGGAGTGAAACAATAGAAACTTTTATTTCTGCGACACTTTGTGTATCAGAAATTGTTTCCTCTGGTGCACTTATGAATTTGAAGCAGGAGGACGGGAGGAGAAGGAGGGTGCCCTTGTCTGACACAATTTACCTCAACCTTGGCAGGACGTCACTTCATCCTGGGAGTAAATGAGCGATAGAGGAAGATGAAAGGGCAAAAGTGTGCAAGTGCCATCAAAACCCTCATTTTTGAGTTTTAATATGCTGCAGCTGCAGACATGTAATGTTTCTCTTGCCGTTGAAAGCACAGCCAGCATGGGAATATTGACAGGTTTACATGAATCCTAAAGAGTCACAGCTTATTTGTATTCACTAATAAACCGGAGCTTAGAGAATACTAACTGTATAGATACATTTTCAGCTGGAAACACCATGAAACAGCAATAGAGATTAACAAGAGGGATTGATAGGGAAACAGACACTTGGAAAAGTGAGCTCAGATCAAAACAGACTACAGTGAGATTTGAGCACGATTCTCCATTTCAAAAGCTATGGTAAATATTAATACATAACAGAGTGACTGTGATTTAGAACTGTCCCTCATGGATACATTTTACCTCTTGAAAGTATGACCAGTTCTCTGGCAACATTTAATATCTTTAAGTGTCAATAATCATGTTAGTATTACTTCCTAAAAGATCTTGGAATTCCTATATTCCTATATGAATTCATAATTTATCACTAACTTCAGTAGAAATGCAGATAATCTGAATGTATGAAATTGGGCCACATTTGCTGATTAAGGATAGGATTTTTAAAAAAGCTAGAGCCACTGGATGTTAAATGCCTATTCAAGGTCAGTGGGTACTTTTCAGTGATGGAGAAGTACCCTGATGCTTTAATTAAGCATTAGTTAGAAAATGTATTTTCGGCACACAGTATTGAGAATGGCAGGGAAATCCAGCACCATTTTGATAATAACTTTACAGTGCAGAAAAAAAATCAAGAAAATCCTGCTGTGTGCTATATTGATGACAGAGCAGTTCAACTAAATCATTCATATTCAGTGATGTAGACACAAAGTAAATAATAAAAACACCTTCAGATTCTGTTATAGCTGGGCTGATGCACCATAGGTTTTAACCCTGGTGGTGTTTCCAACCTGATATGATAGAGGTTGTCAGTACTGGAGGTACCCATACATGTGAAACTGGTTCTGACCTAATGTAGACCAGATGGACCTTTAAAACATAAATAAATTAATAAATAATGCATATTTTAATGATGCTAGGTAATGTGCACAATTGTTTTAAAACAATTGTGTTTGGGGACCAGAGCAGTGTTGTTTCTTATCTCTCTGCTCAGAATTGCTAGCGTTGGTTTCATGAAAAATTCCAGTTTTATGTCTTCCTAAAACATGATTTTTTCTGTGCAGTCCTGAGGAGCAGAGTTCATCTGGTGTAAGCATTTGGTCTCTGGGAGGAGCCAGCAGCCATTGATTATGGATTCACCTAGGTGCAGGAAAGGGATACCAAGCTGCCTCCTCTTTGAAAACCCCTTAAGCACTGCTTTCAGCTGAGGCACCACCACACCACCGCACCATGTCGTTGTTTGGCCCATCTCTTCAGACTATGTTACAGTGGCATGAGTCCTTCATTCCTGTACTAAGCTATAGTTCAATTTACTGTTACAAATTCAAATTAGTCTTCTTGTGCTATAAGGGAAAACAATGTGTCCTCCTAATATGAGTGAACCTGTCCTAATATGTCTCCTTTGAAAGCTTATACTATTATAACAATTTGGCCAGAGTTAAATGTGCAATATAACCAATATTGAAGAGAAGGGAAACCTTTAGGGCAAAGACAGGGTGGACACCCACTTTATACTGTTGTGGTTTTTTGGTGGAGCTTGAGCATCTTCTATTTCCTCAAAAGTTCCTTTAACATTTTTAAAAGGAATATCAGGATCTTGGACCAACCCCAAAAATGCTAAAACCTGCTTCCTTCCTAGGAGACTAAGGAAACCTGTTGTTTTACGTGACCGCTGATGTGATATTTCTCATCTCTCACCATCTGTAGAGTCATGAGCTATTCATGTCATAGAAGTTTTTTTGTTAAGCAGTATTGAGTTTTGCTGCACTACTGAGGGAAGCAAAGCAGGGAACAGTGATTCTATTTTGTTTGCTTGTATGTCTAAGAACAATACATTGAAGTGAGCAGAACTGAGGCTGCAGGATCCTTGTAGCTACAAACATAACAAAAAAATCCCACTTTTCTAGAAACACTGTGCATAAATGCAGCAGCTTAGGCAAATTCCTACGCTGTTCAGTCTTGCTTGCATATTGCTGGCAATAATCATACAGTGCAAGGGTTTGACCTGCTGAAGACCAAGGTTTTTCAAATGTTAACATAATATTCACGTGTTCGCTTTCATAATAACATGGTTATATGCCTTGTACATCACTTCTGGACTGACCCATGAAAATTATTAGTTATCACTGAAATATGAATGTCACTTAAATAAAGAAGCCAGCCAGGCTGTGGACTCCAGTCTCTTCTATTTCTGCACAGAACCACTTGAGGATCCAGCTCTAGTTTCCTTCCATGTGCCCCCACCCCTTCCTTGTACATCATGTTCATACAGATAAATCTATTTCCATTGTGCCCGTGGGTTTATTCAGATTCCATACCCTCAGTGACTGCTGCCTCCCAAGTAGCAAGGAGCCGCTGGGGCTCCCAGCGCAGCTGGCACCAAACTCGCTGTTAGCTGCCTGCTGGTATCGCCACGGGGATCAGTATCAGATGGGCCACAGCTTATCTGTGCCTTTCTTTTGCTTCAGCAATTCACTGATGTGAGGATAGGCCTGGGAACAAGTTGTTTTTCTTTTCTCAACTGTCATTTTTAGTGTCTTGCTGCTTTACTGAGATTGAGTTTTCCCCACCTCCTTTCTCTCATAAAACGGTACTAAATCAGAGAGGTCCTGTGCAATGACTATTTCAGGAGCAAGCGTGGTGAATTTGCTCAGACACTTGCTCTGCAGCAGCTGGAGTGCCAGGAAGAAGGACTTGACTCAGAAGCTCACATGCTTATCTGCCATTACCTGGCCTCAGCTCACTGTGCTGAATCACTGGCTCCTCCATAACACCTCATCTCTTTGGAAACATGATTCTCCTTTTAGCTCTGTTCTTCATGCTACTTTACTGAACATCTGTGATCAGATTTCAGCCTCAGCTGAAATGGTGTAAATCTGGAGTACCTGCGTGAGGGATTTTTTTTTTTGTTTATGCATGTATTTAACACAAGGTGTGGGTTTCCTGGCAGTCCGGGAGGCAGTGCAGCTTTGTCCTTCACTAAAGTCATCACTGGTGCTTTTGGTGTCACACATATGAGAAATAAGACATTGATTTGTTTATAAAATATACCAGAACAATTCAGTACACTTGTCTTTGCTCTGTAAAATTCTTAGTAACAGATATTATTAATAGAATACTTGTCCTTCTTTCCTACTGTTTGAATTGGTGTTTCTGCTGTGACAAACAAAAATCCAGATTCTTTAGGATGGAGGCATTTTTTTTCCAGCAGGTCTCAAGCAATTATTTTTCTTGTTTTATTTTTAATAATTCCTCACTGAACATGCTAGTTTTCTGAAGCCCCTGCTGTTCTTCACATCTTGACTCCATTATACCTGGACTCCTAGCTATAACTGTGGTTGTAATGGCCTCACTTTCTCGCAGTGTAAGCCATGAGGGCTACCATAAGGAAGAGAGAGGACTGATGACAAAGAATTGCTGCTCCAACTAATTGAAATTTCTTTTTATTTAAAGTGATTTTGTTGCTACTTTCAGGTACAAGAATCCTTGTCCCAAAAGGAATAATTGTCCACATGCCCTCCACACTTTCCATTATGACTTCAGGTTCCCATAAGGAGTTATCAGATTGCATCTTACTAATCTTTTTACCATGCTCTACCTATTCAGTTGTTTTACCTTCTGTCATTCCTTCCTCAGTATTTTATAATCCATGTTCCTTTTATCTTTATCCAGATTGTTGTTGTTTGTACAGTGATATTTCAGGCAGGGTCTAGGAGCTTTTAACATGAACATTCACAAGCATATAGCATATATGCTGATTGTTTGCTTTTTCCTTGGTACCACAGCTGTGGGTCCACCTCTTCCCCTCCAAAGAACATCCCTGGCCCACAGGACAGGTGTTCTAGAAGCACACAGTGACACTACAAGTTTCTCTCTGAGCACAGGGAACCAGCTCACAAGTCCTACAAACTGGGAATACTGAATTTCAAACATCTCCAGGAGCTGTTACTCAGGTCATGCAGGTGAACAAGAGGCAGAGCCTTCACTGGCCCTTCTACAGTAAACTTTTCATCCTGCAAGAAATGGTAGGGTAGGGTACCAAGTGCAGCAGCTGAGGTTTGCGTTTGTCCTTTGCTCTGATGTCCGCCAGCAGCAATCCAAAAACCATTTACTTCATCTGGAGTCTGTCCACAGGTTGCTGCAGATACTTACCTATTAAGACTTCTCAGTCCTAGGAGCTTTTACCTACATATATCACTATAGGACTGCCAAGAAAGGTTAAAAAAATACAACGGAATACCCTCCTGAATAGCAACCAAATAGGGAATTCTTTTCTGATCCTAAACAATAATTGGTCAGATAGACCCACAGCAGTCTGGTAGTACAGCTCACTGGCAAGCCAAAGCGTGAAAGTGGGGCAGCTGGAAAATAAAGGCAGATGAATGGAAGGAAATACTATTTAATGAAGCATTAATATTTCTTTTTGGGGGCAGTGGGACTCAGTGAACCCACATGTAGCATGCTTCCCTATTCTTGGTTCAAGCATTAACATTCCTCTGACCTTTCAGGGCATGAGATATTTTTTCTAGGTGCAGATTCTCTTCTAGCTTTCTATTTACTTTTTGGAAGCAGCATATGCTACTTGCCATTTCAGCAACCCTATCAAAGACAGAGAAATATTTTCCCTCTAATTTAGCTAGGACTCCTGATTTTAAGTCTTCTGTTGATTATCCTAGATTGTAATGGGTTTGCAAAATGCAGGTTTTATAGGCTTGAAAGAGCAAATGCAAACAATCATGAGTCCACTTTACCTTCTTATTTTAGAAACAAAATCCTGTTACTTAGATAGCAACCTTTACAGCTGTTGTAATTATATCTCCCTATCTTTCTATTTACCATGTCAGAATGCATGAATCCTCGAGAAGCAGCAACAAAGAGGGAGTGCAGAGTAGCATGACTGTGTAAGCTAGGCAGTAGAAAACCCTTAGCATAGTAGATGAATACATAGTTGCTGAATTTTAAAGTGGTCCTTTTTTTTTTTGTTTATGGAATGATTTTAACGTTTTAGAAGCATGCAGACAAAAACCTCCAAAGATACAGTTCAAGGTCATTCATTTTGCAAAACTGTATATACAAAAGTTGAGGAATGCCTGTGAATTACTAAATTCAGCTTCACAGTATCCTCTCAAGGTAAGGTGATACTATTTTAAAGATCTGCATAGGTCACTCTTCCTGTAGTGTGTGGAAAGTCTATGACAGAATTAGGAATATACTTGAGTTCAACACTTACCCAACTGTGAGCCCTTCATTTTTCCTCTTCAGCCTCATGCCTCCTTTACTACATACCTTCATTCTGCACACCAAATAAAATCACTGCTTTGTGAATGTGTATTCTATAAGACTGTAATTCAAAAACTTCAGACTCTTGGGATATATTTCAAGTAGGCAGAAAAAGCAAATATTCAGCAAACAAATACATAGCAATCTAGTGAGATACCTGTAGGAAGAGGACCCTGTCATGAGGGTTACCAACAGGCGTTTATATAGAATAGCTCAAAATAAATTCTTCATTGGCATCTCCTTCCCCTCTGTCAGAGCTCTTTTCATTGGGTAGGTCTCTCTTTATCTTGCTTCGTAACTCAGGAAAGTGAACAACAAAAAGAAATCCTACCAACCCTGCAAACAAACCCTAAAAAATACTATAACATGGGAGAATGATTTAATTACTTGGCTGTATTTGAGTAAAAAACGATTGCTTGCATGCATTAAAATCCACAGTGCCTGCTACTGTGGATTTTCCAGACACTTTACAATTCCTGGCAACATGAAGTGCAGGGGATCAGAGTTTAGAATGGGCCATTTTGATTAAGTTACAGAATTCCACCAGGACTTTCAGATGTATCTGTTCTGGGAAAAAAAAGCGAGGCTACTGCACAAACCAGTCTTCAGGAACTTGGCCACTAATTTGATTCAGACCAGTGTATGGATGACATGCATTTCTTTTAGCTGCTGTTGCTATCAAGGAATAGACATAATTTGGTTAGTTATAATTTCCATGTATAAGACACAGGCTTTATGAGGCTAGTTAAGATTTTGTTGCAGTCCCGACTTCTGCTTCTGAATACCTGTTGTGCCACCTAGTGGGTATTAAAATGCACTTGTCACCGAATGGAAAGACTGATTTAAAATATACTGATGAAAAATGGAACAAATATTTATACAAATATTTCCAGCATAATGTTGAAACAAAGCATTTTCCCTTTTTGTCTGATTGTTTACCAAGGTGTTCTATTACATCAAAAATACTCCCTTTCAACTATATCGCAGCAGTTTGCTTACAACTGCATTAAAGAAATATAATTTATTGAAAGGATACACGCAGAGCTCTCCACCTCCCTGGTGGAGATGAATTAGTAGCACATTTCATGTGCCTGTATGCTCCTATCAGATTGTCAGCATGAAGGGATATCCACAAATCTCAAAGGTTAGGAATTTCCATTTTGTAATACAATTAAATAAAAAAATATACTGAAAATGGTTTTTTCTGACCAACTGTGCCAATTTTCATTTGGATTCGAACTAATAGGCTTTAAAACATTGTTACAAATGCATTATTTAAAGCATTATTTAGAAAAAATAATAAGCAGTGTGATTGAACACAAAACATTCTGACATAAATTTTCTCTCATAAAATTTCCTTTTCCATATAAATACTTCAGTATTCAAATATCCATATAGATTTCATTAGCTAATAACTATTTCTTAGCATTTTTTTTCCTCTCTCACTGAAACCTCTTAACAAGATTTTTTATTTCATTTCTGCTTTTCAAGTAAACCATCTGTCCAGTGTGGGAGTGTTGGGTTTGCTGCAGTAGATAGTAATAATATTTCAATCACCAAAGCCAATTACAATAAATTTCCCTTAATAGGGTGTTTCCTAACATTGTTCCAGTCACTTTATTGCGTCTTATGTAAAATTGCCAAACTATCCATCTTCAACAAAAGCTATAGTAAGTGGTCTGCATTTTTGGCACCTGCGTGCAATGCCATAGTTACAGTAGAAAATGCAGTGATCAGCAGTAGTACAATTTAGAACCTTTTAGGATTCTCTCAGATTCAAGAGGACTTTAAACACTTGCTATTTAGCACAGTTAAATGATGTATGTTAGAGATCTTTCATGGCAGGACCTGACACCAGGTGAACATGACAGCTGCGCAGGAGGCTTTGGTAGCTCTTAGCCAGACCTTGATGTAAGGAGAAATACGTTTTAGTATTTTCTCTAAGTAAATAACAAAGAGCTCATCTGCTTTCATCAGCATTTGTCAAAAAAATGTGAAATTCAGCTTGAAGCTGACAGAAAATGAAATTACTTTCCAAAGGAGAAAAAAAAAAAAGGGCAGAAAATCAAAACTTTGGTTTGAGGTTTATTTATGGTTTATTTGGGATTTTTTGTTTTGGGGTTTTTGTTGGGACTTATTTGGTTTGGTTTTTTTTTTTGGCTTTTTTTTGGAGGGGGTTGGTGTGTTTTGGGTTTTTTTTGTTCGGTTTGGTTTTGTTTTTTTTTTTTTGTGTTTTTTTTTTTGTTGGATTTTTGGTTTGCCTTTTTGTTTGTTAGTTTGTTAGTTTGTTTTGGGGTGGTTTTTTTTTTTTTTTAGTTTGGGCTGCTTATTTTCCCTGAATGGAAAGGACTTCCAGGAAAAAACTATTTTGAATTTCCTGGTTTCGAGGCTTGATGGCATCTCGTCATTTCATTTTCTTCTTGCAGACAAATGAAATTGAGAGGAGTGTGTCAGGTGTCAGGTGAGCTTTCAGTAAAGCTCAGTATCCAGGCTTTCTGTCTTCTTTGATACTTGAAAAATGTCTGTAGTGTTTCCTAGTTTTCCCTGGTGGTATATTGTGTCAGGGAGCAAACGGTAAAAGGAAAAATGTATTTATTTTTAGAGCATAAACTATTGTTTACTTTGTTTTAATGCATTTTCATAAAAGACAGTAAGGAGGTCTGCAAATGGTGGCTGTTGTTCCCTTCAAAGGTTCTTGAAGGCTAATATTCATATTAAATATGGATTTTAAAGGCATGCAAGGATTACTAAAAGTAGGACTAGATTACAAATACGGTAAAATTTACTTATTTATCTAGCAGTGATAATGACCTCTTAATTTGCTCAAACAATTTTATTTTTTTTAGAGAAGGATCCATTTCAGTAAAAGAGGAGAAACTAACCTAGAAGGCTTGATTTATTTTCTGTTTTTCCATGTCTATTGAAGGTATTCTAGCATTTATCAACATCTTGGAGGACAATATAATTAAGTGTAAGAATTCCCATTACTGTATTTCACATGATCAATATTTTAATATAATCTTCAAATACTTCATTTGGAGGATTTCATCTGTGGCATTTGTGCCATGTGAAATTTTAGACCATGACTTTGATTCAGTATCATAATAAATAGCAAAGTATTAAATACTACTATGTAAAAAAGTGTATATGTAAAAATATCTATATAAAAAAAATATTGAAATGAAGTCTCTAAGATGGATAGCTTTTTGATCAAAGGAAAAAATATGCACCCCTCATGCATAAATAAGATAATAAATGGCTGATATTCTTCTGTCATCTCAATCTAATATCATGTTTAAATTCAACACAGTAACCCAGCCTTCAGCCAAACCTTCCTGTCCCTAGATACCTGCCAAGTCATTGTTCAAAGTGAATAAAACTCTCCACATTTGTTTGTAATTCTGACTACATTTCTGACAGCATGTCTGTTTCCTCCAATATCAATTAGACTGATGGGATGTAATTCTTATAAAGCTCTCTGAAAGAGAAACTACCCAGAATTTAAATAATTTCCTCTCTTTGTAATGCACCGTGCCGATTTAACTGTTTGAGCTAATAGTCAGTATTTGTTGTAATCTGAATTAAGCAAGACCTGATTTGCTCTGGTTTTCAAGCATTTGAAAATTGTTGACAAGTCCAAGCTCAGATTTTTGAAGGTTTCACTTTGTTCTGTATGAATTGTTCAGACAATAACCACTAAGTGCACATGCCCAAGAAAGAAAAGTACCATTCCTTCAGCAAGTCTGCTGCTGCTACAGATGATAAAGCTTCACTGCCCTTAGGCAATATTACAACTGAGCTGGGTAGCTCATTTCTGAAGCATCTCCCTATAATCATTTTAGAAGATTTCAAGATAGGATTATTTTGAAACTAGAAGTCGTAGAGTGAATAAGTATTGGGTCACTGAAGCTAAAGAATAAGTAAATAATAAATAGCATGGAAATACTTATTCAGTAAATGTGGTTATCTGTTAAAATCAGTGTCCTTTTAACTATGCAGACTGAAATTTGTGTTTGTTTTCCATGGCATATTTGGAAAAATTATGCAAGAGAATTATACAGTCCTTATAACAAATTCAGTCTTAAATGGAAGTCTTAAGTGCAAGCGATCAGAAATACAGATCTGGGTTTTTGCACAGGTGCAACATGTTTGAGATTTTTTCTTTTCTGGTCCCAGTGGTAACACAGTATTTACTTTTATAGCTGTGTAAATAAGTAGATGATTCCACTGAAATCACTGGCCATTAAAACACATTAGTAGGCAAAGTTACATTTCCATCATAACATAAAAACTCTCAGTGGAGGGTTCATGCTACATAAAGTGAAGTTTTTGGAAGAGCAAACATTGTAAAAGCAAACGCAGTACAAGCGGTCAAGGCCTGCAGTGGATGCTGCAGGTACAGCTAGGCGGTATGAGCGTAAGCCTCTGAGTACAAGTGAAGGCAATGTTAGATGTTTGGCAAAAGCTAATTGGAAAATTAAGGCATAAAAGAGGCTCTTCCAAGATTTAGATAATAAATTTCAGTTTCAGGTGCTCCCAGCGTGGCATCCTTACCCATCCCGGCAGGATCACTTGAGCTAGCATCCCCCTGTCTTCCCTTGCTTGCAGGGCAGCCAGGGAGACAGATCAGGTATCTTGATGCTGTGCATTAGGCTTTCTAAATGCTCTCCAAAGTAATGAAAACAATACACAGGATTAAAGAAACTAATTCCTAGTTTGCTCATGCTAGTCCTCACACACTAACAGCAGCAGCACAGTTAACAAATAATAAGCAAATCTAACTCCTTAATCACAAAAGCAATTTTAAAGCACTGTCATTAAATATAGTTAATTTTAGCAAGCATAAGCAAAACATCTTCATGCATGGAAAACGGAAGTGCTTGGATTGAAGTGTTAGTGGGATGTTAAACTGAGCTTTATCTATATCAAGTTGATAGCTAATTAGTGAAAGATAGCCTTTCCTTTTAACAAAATTTGGAATAATGTGACAAAAGCATTTGTGTATCTGCAGATATATGTGTGTGTATACATATATGCATATATACATATGCCTTCATCTGCAGCAATATATATGCATACTTTTGTCACATTATATGTGCCGTATTTGTATGTATATATTCTTATGTGTGTATGTACATATATATGAAAGTACAAGAGTATATCAGTTACTTGTTTGTATCTACAGTCAACAGTGGCCAGGGCATTTCATAATGTTACAATTTCTATGGCTCTGTATTCTCATTCTGCAAAGATGCCAAACTATATTGAGCATAATATCTTTAATCATCAGTATAGGTAAGGCATGAAAAATCTGAGGTCCTGTTCACTGATAATTACACTCTTTCTGCTATCACATACACATTGATTAGGAATCCTGTATCATGCTACACTAGCTGCAAGTGATGTGAGCTGCTATACAAGAAGTGTAAAACCATGAATGCTAGTGTGAATACTTACATTCTTTTTTCCAAGACAAGTTTTTAAAATACTTCAGGAAAACTTTAAAATTCATATGTATTTTTATTTTACCAAATATGAGGTTTGGAACAAACGTTATGTGCTCGTTTAGAACACAGCATTAAGCATTCTGAAGGCTTGGTTTCTTTACATTAGAAAACAGTTTTATAATTCACTGCATGGAGTTCTCTGCTGTTTAGGCTAATGTGTATAGAGAAGCAATGCAGGGGAAAGTGGAAAATAAGGTAAGCGATTTTCTTGTCTGTGCAATCAAATGAGATGTGAAATCCTTCAATCGTAAAGGCTTGCTGGTTATGTGCTCACATATAGTCAAGCCCAGAGACTGTCATCTGACTTCTCAGAAAATGCATCTTGGGATCCTTTAAGGACAGCAAGAAAATAGACTTCTCTGCAAAAAATGAGTTTGTGTGTTTGTGCATAGGAAGGTTTAAGGAGAAGTAAAAATTTAGTAAACTGAAATATGAAGTGTTCACAAAACTACTGAAATATGAAATCAGCAGAGAGAAATTAAATGGGGTGGAAATGTGTGACAGAACTGTCTAGTCTATTTTGCTTTCTATTTACAGCAATGTGCAACGAATTAGACTATTCCAAACATCCAGGATTTTAAATCTGTGTTATACACAGTTATTGAAGTTAGTCACCATTTCTGTAGCTCCTTTCTCCATCCTCCAGTGGGGCTTAGTGGGATATTTAGTATCTCCGTCCCTCCACTGGGGCAGGGAGCAGAGGTACCATGGGAAGGATGTATGTGAAAGTTTGTACAACCACTGTCTGTACTGGGCCTTCCCTTTTCCTGCATAATGCTGGGAAGTGTACATTGCCTCTGGTGTTCTCTGGCCTGTACCTTTTGTAAGCTCTTATTAAGCAGAAACAAGAGCAACAACAAAAAACCCCAAAACAAAAAAAACACAGTGAATAACGTAGCAGTAATTTTAGGTAAGTAATCATATATTCTTGGGCTAAAAAAAAGTTTCCTTTGTTACTCACTGGCTTGAAATTGTACTGTAGTGTATGATACCAACAATTTGTAAACTCTTACCCTGGTATACAAACCTATAATCACGTCACGGTTTAGTTTGTGTGCCTCACTCATGCTGTGCTCACTCTTTGTTTTAACAAAATATTTGTGGCTGCTTTCCTGCTTGGTGGCACATCATTCTGTCTCTGAGCTTGGCTTGCCAGGCAGGCACTGGCCAGCTGCCCTGTGGATCACACGGTTGTTTTGTTGAACCCAGGCAACTCTCTTTCCTGTAGCACTTCTTAGCGAGAAGGCAGAAAATGCATGGCAGTTTTGAAAAATGTTGGATAATTTACCTTGCTTTGGTTTCCTGAAGGGAAGAAAATCCAGTTGCGCTGATCTGGTATGTTATGATACACTGGAGGGAAGGGATGCCATCCAGAGGGACCTTGACACGCTTGTGAGGTGGGCTGATGCCAACCTGATGAAGTTTAACCATGACAAGTGCAGGGTCCTACACCTAGGTCGGAGCAATCCCAGGCACAGCTACAGGCTGGGCAGAGAAGAGATTCAGAGCAGCCCTGCAGAGAAGGACGTGGGGGTGGTCAATGAGAAACTGAACATGAGCTGGCAGTGTGCGCTTGCAGCCCAGAAAGGCAACAAGTGTGACCAGCAGGTCGAGGGAGGTGCTCCTGCCCCTCTACTCTGCTCTCGTGAGACCTCACTTGGAGTATTGTGTGCAGTTCTGGTGTCCTCAACATAAAAAGGACATGGAACTGTTAGAACAAGTGCAGAGGAGGGCCACGAGGATGATCAGGGGACTGGAGCACCTCTCGTATGAAGACAGGCTGAGGAAGTTGGGTCTGTTCAGCCTGGAGAAGAGAAGGCTGCGTGGAGACCTCATAGCAGCCTTCCAGTATCTGAAGGGGTGCTATAGGGGTGCTGGGGAGGGACTCTTCATTAGGGACTGTAGTGAGAGGACAAGGGGTAATGGGTTCAAACTTAAACAGGGGAAGTTTAGATTGAATATAAGGAAGAAATTCTTTACTGTGAGGGTGGTGAGGCCCTGGAATGGGTTGCCCAGGGAAGTTGTGAATGCTCCATCCGTGACGGTGTTCAAGGCCAGGTTGGACAGATCCTTGGGTGACATGGTTTAGTGGGAGGTGTCCCTGCCCATGGCAGGGGGGTTGGAACTAGATGATCTTGAGGTCCTTTCCAACCCTAACTATTCTATGATTCTATGATAGTGGTGGTGTGACAGGTTTTTTTCTGTGCAGATGAACATATGGGTAATACATTTTTTATTGAATTACACGGTGCAATTACAGAAGCTTGTAGGAGAGCCAGAATAACAAAAGGTCATCCTGCTAGCATGTCCATTTTATCAAATAGTCCAGTCAGTGTGAGTTTAGGGGTCCCTTTAATGCCTGAGGAGTTTTAAAAGCTGAGTTCCAGCTTGCAGTATTGCAGTGCACAGGAGGTAGCTCTCAATTTCTCCTCTTCCTCAGTTACTGGACTGGTAAGGTCTGTGCAGGTTTTCATTGAAGCAGTAGCTTGGAGGAGTTACTTTGAAGTCCAGGGATGGTGGAACTGAAAGGTTTGGTTCCAGCACATGGTCAGCATCTGAAAGACTGCAGCTGAAGTAGCTTTCCCAGGCTTCCTCATAATGAGTCTTTTGAAGTATGGCATTTCTGAAGGGATTTATTGGTTAATTTACATTGAAACTTCTTTTCAAAGTCTACAATTAAACAGAATTCACAATCATTTTACAGACCTAGCAATAGAGCAGCATTTACACATTAATTTTCCAAGATTAGTTGTATCTTGTAAGTGGCAGTTGTTTTGAAACTCCAAGGCTAACATATAGGTTGTTCTATGGTTGTGTTCTGCAACAAAAATGGGAAGTACTCCCAAAATGTCAACGATTTTTATTTCCTAGTAATAGTGTTATTTCTACCATCACTTCTAAATTATATTGGGGTTTATTCCATGCCCTGTCCTGAAAGTTTTGTTTCCTTTGTCAGTATCTTCTGCCTGGTCCTTTCTTGTGTATTATAAGTAAACAGCTTGGTTTTTTAATGAAAAAGCAGCACAATGATGTCATTACCATATAAATTTACCTGTCAGACTTCTCAATCAATACTTAACTATGTTGGCTGTTACCTTGTCAAGGTTTCACAAGAGCATGTCTGTGGAGGGGAGGCTTTCTGGCTTTCATCCTCTGCTCTCTGTCTTTAACATCAGGGATGGAAAGTCTGCACCCTATTATAATAATCATTTCTGGCATATATTTAGCAAATATCATTATTTCAAATCTCTCATACTATTCTGGTTTTGACCTCACCCCATCTGACAGCTCTGGAAAAGATGCCTGCTTTCTAAGTAAAACATTGCAAGAAGCATGGTTTCTAGCAATCATATTTGAGTTAAAGATCTTTCCCTCACTGTGAGTGACCACACTGGCCCATGAACACCTCTTAAGAACTTCATCAGCACTTGCGTAAGTGGTTACTCACAGCTGAACTTTGTTTCACCCATGCATTGGAAAGGGCAAGCCAAACTTGAATGCTGCTTTACTGTCTTTGCCAAAGGAGAATGTTCTTGTACCTTGAATTTTCATGGGCCTTCATTTTTAACTTTTGAATATGTGGCATCTCCAATTTTATAGACATATAAATGAATGTTGTCTTTGTGAGGTGAGGGAATGAGCTGGTATGAGTGTGCCTGAGGATGTGTGAATGAAAAACAGGTGAGAGAGCTTCCAATCCAGACCTCTGCTTGCCTTTTTGCAAATTACTTTCTGCAGACTTTCATTTAATTATGCAGGATAAGTCTGGCTCACACACTGCAGATTTAACTTCTTCGGCTTCTTTCAAGCAATATGGCAGGGATCTGTGAGGACATGTTGCTGTACTGTATGCTTGGTGGCCTGAAGTACACCAGCTCCATAGTCAGAAGTATTTTACTTTGAGGAAGAAAAAAAGAAATTTTTTTGTTCCACAGCTTCTCTAATAGATGGCAAGGACATGGTGAAATTGTGTCAGAAAAGTTCATTTAGATTTTCTTAGAAAAGGAGCAATTAAAATGAAAAAAAAAAAAAAAAAAATTTTAGAGCAGCAGCTTGATAAACTTTCAGAATGTCTTTTTGACTCAAATTTCATTCTAAATTGCACATTTCTTTCACATTGGTTGATGAGAAGCTCAGCATGACCCCAGCAGATCTCCAGGGAGACCTTACATCATCCTTCCAATACCTAAAGGGGCCTGCAAAAAATCCAGAGAGGGACTTTTCACAAGGGCATGGAGTGACAGGACAAGGGGGAATGGTTTTAACCTGAAAGAGGGGAGATTTAGACATTAGGAAGAAATTCTTTATTGTGAGCGTAGTGAGACACTGCCACAGGCTGCCCAGAGAAGCTGTGACTGCCCCATCCCTGGCAGTCTTCGAGGCCAGGTTAGATGGAGCTCTGAGCAACCTGGTCTAGTGGAAGGTGTCCTTGCCCGTGGCAGGGGGTTGGGACTAGATGGTCTTTAAGGTCCCTTCCAACCCAAACCATTCTATGATTCTATGATATGAACCTTGCAAAGAAATGAAAACTTGGAATGACAATGTTTAGTTTCAGCCTACTTTGATTTTAAGAAAATCAGTTATCCATAAAAGTCTTACCATTGTCTTTTTCCAAAATTTTTTGAGTTGCTCCAAATTTTCAATCTTTTAATGAGGAACAGAGTTAAATTTAACTGTGTGATTTCCCACAATGTATTTATTGTTGTTATTGTCATGTTGTTATTATTTTTGCATCCTGTGATTTAACAAATTAAAAGTGGATTGAATTAGATTAAAATAAGGCAGCATCATTGTAACCTTGTCTTCCTGTTAATAAAGGGAAAAATTAATATCTCATTTATGCGAGATACCAAAATATGGGGGGCTTGTGTTAGTTATTGTGCATGAGCTAAGGGAATGCATTGTTGGTCTGTATATTGCATGTCAAAGAAACGGCACCATTTAAGATCATGTTGTGCTTTACAGCTTGCTAGCAAAACCAACTACAGATCAAGGGAATACTGAATTTAGAAATTAATTAAAGAATCAAAACCTCCTGTTTTGGGTAAATATTTTGTGTAACACCAGTGCATTGTGGTGCTCATTATTACCTCATACCATGACATATTGACTCTGGAAGGACTCATATTTGGAAAACAAACATTTCTCTTTGACAGCATATTTTGTTCAATAGTTACGGTTGGTGATTGATTTTTTCATCAGAATTCTTATTTCTTGATGCTATAATTGATTTATTGCAATGAATCTAGTCAGCTGACCACAAAGCTAATGAAATAAGGGAAATGCAAATTCCTATTCTGAACATGTCTTAATTTTAATAATACTTGGGGGAAAAGATTATGAAGCTTAATTATGAATCCCTTTCATGTTTTTTCCTCTTTTCCTAGTGTGTATAATGATTGCTTTGACATACATCTGCCAAATATTTTTTTCTGACTCTAGAGACCATATTTTCAAAGGAAATTTTAGCATGTGTTGCCCCAAAGACATTTTGATGTCACTAGATGTACAAAATCCTTAGTCCAAGTATAAAAATGTGCATGAGAAATGAATATTGGCATGTGTCAAAAGTACTAATGAGAACTTTTAGTACCTTTATCAGGTAGATGGAAATTAAAAGATCTCTGCAGCCTCACAGGTTAGAGTAGCTTGACACGGTGAAACAACGCTGGCTTGTATCTTTAAAGAAAGACAGAACAATATTTTTGGTTGTCATTAGCAGCAGGTGGAGGCAGCAGAGGCTGGGGCAGTGTTTTGCTAGTGCCAGGATAGCACTGGGGACCAGCACTGATTCAAACCTGGGGGGATATGTGGCTGCATATATCTGGCATTTAGTTTGTAAAGGCTCCAGAATAGTAAGCTGTTGAGATGTAGAGTTCAGGGAAGATCTGTCAGGGAGTGTTTTAATTAATAGTTAGAGTTAGGGAGCATGTTAATACTACCGTGGGTTCATATTCTCCTAGGATTTTGGTTCTTCTGTGATTGAATGTTTTTAAGGAAATTTTATGTGATTACTACAAAGGGCTCACATAAACCACAGCTGTAAATGTATACATCAGACTTGGAATGTGTCACGAGTAGCCTGGCTTTTAAAGACATCTTTCAAAGTGATAAAGGTACTTTATGCATGAGTGTAAGGATGGTTATCTATTTACTTTCTTCACCTGTTCACTTGATTTTTGTTTGTTTTTTTCCCTGCTGCAGACTATGCCAGAGAGCCACAATGATCATGCAAAGTAACAGTTCAGCTTTGCCCCTGTTTTCAAATGTAAGCTCCTTCTGGAAGAGAGATTCATACGGACCAGGACTTCTTGATGAAGCAGCATCACTCATTGGCAGCTATGAATTCCCTCAGACCACAGAGAGTTTTCCCCTCTCCACTGTGGAATCAGCAAACGTGTCTCAAAATGCCACAAGCAAAGACCCTCTGGGTGGACACGCAGTCTGGCAAGTAGTTTTGATTGCTTTCCTCACTGGGATCCTTGCACTGGTGACCATCATAGGAAACATCCTAGTGATTGTTGCATTTAAAGTTAACAAACAACTGAAAACAGTAAACAACTACTTCTTATTGAGCCTTGCCTGTGCAGATCTGATCATCGGTGTTATTTCCATGAACCTTTACACCACATACATCATCATGGACCACTGGGCTTTGGGAAACTTGGCCTGTGATCTTTGGCTCTCTATTGACTATGTTGCCAGTAATGCCTCTGTCATGAATCTCCTTGTCATAAGTTTTGACAGGTATTTTTCCATCACTAGGCCACTTACATACAGAGCCAAACGAACAACCAAAAGGGCTGGGGTAATGATTGGTTTAGCATGGGTTGTCTCTTTTGTTCTTTGGGCCCCTGCCATCTTGTTCTGGCAGTATTTTGTTGGGAAGAGGACTGTGCCTCCTAATGAATGTTTCATCCAGTTTCTAAGTGAACCTGTCATCACTTTTGGCACTGCCATAGCTGCCTTTTACTTGCCAGTCACCATTATGAGTATTTTATATTGGAGGATCTACAAGGAGACCGAGAAACGCACCAAAGAGTTAGCAGGGCTACAGGCTTCAGGCAGTGAAGCGGAGGCAGTGCGCTTTGTACACCAGACAGGCAGCTCCCGCAGCTGCAGCAGCTATGAGCTGCAACGACAGAGCATGAAACGCTCCACCCGAAGGAAATACGGACGCTGCCACTTCTGGCTCACAATGAAAAGCTGGGAACCCAACACAGACCAGGGGGATCAAGAGCACAGCAGCAGTGACAGCTGGAACAACAATGATGCTGCTGGTTCCCTTGAAAATTCAGCCTCCTCTGACGAAGACGACATCGCTGCAGAGACCAGAGCCATCTATTCAATCGTGCTGAAGCTTCCTGGTCACAGCGCCATCCTCAATTCTACAAAACTCCCCTCCTCGGAAGATTTGCATGAGTCAGGGGATGAACTGCAGAAATCTGACACCGAATTGAAGGAAAAGAAACCTAAAAAATTGCACCCTCCCAGAAGTGTTGAGGATGGTGGGAATTTCCAGAAGAGCTTTTCTAAGCTTCCAATTCAGCCAGGGTCAGTGGAGACAACCACAGCTTCTGATGGCGTCTCATCAGTGACCAAGACAGCTGCAGCCCTCCCCTTGTCCTTCAAGGAAGCAACCCTGGCAAAAAAGTTTGCCTTGAAGACCAGAAGTCAGATCACAAAGCGAAAACGAATGTCACTTATCAAAGAAAAAAAAGCGGCACAAACACTTAGTGCCATTTTGTTTGCCTTCATCATTACCTGGACCCCGTATAACATCATGGTTCTGGTGAATACATTTTGCAGCTGTATCCCCAAAACTTTCTGGAACCTGGGGTACTGGCTTTGCTACATCAATAGTACAGTGAACCCCATGTGCTATGCACTGTGTAACAAAACATTCAGAAACACTTTCAAGATGCTACTGCTGTGCCAGTGTGACAAACGGAAACGACGCAAGCAGCAGTATCAGCAGAGGCAGTCTGTCATTTTTCATAAGCGAATCCCCAGGGAGGCTTCATAGAATAGTATTTTTTAAGCAATTGAAAAAAATAATGAAGTGGGAATGGGATGGAATGGGACGGGACAGGATGGGATAGGATGGGACAGGATGGCATGGGACAGAATGGAATGGGATGGGATAAAAAGGGAAGGGATGGGATGGACTAAGATGAGTTGGGGTGGGAGGGTGGTTCCAGGGTGCTTATTTAAACGTTTAAGCATCAAGATGTGAAAGCAGCTGCCAGGCTTACGTATCCTTTTAATAAATCCAGTTTAATATAAAAATCAAGTATGCATTGAGCAAAAACTAACAAACTTCAACGTTTTTCCTAAGGAATGAAAGACTTAAAGTTTTCCTACAAATTTGCAAGAAGCTGTATAACAATTATAAACCCATTACTGATCTGCCCAGCTTTTGATTATAGTCAACTCTGGGATCTCAGGTAAGCACATCTAGCTAGCCCAACTCTTCTGTTTCCAAGGAATCCAACAACTTGCAATTCAAGTCACATACAGATGTAGCAAGCTAGCGAAACGGGATTATGAAATTATTTGAGACACTGTACAGGTTGCAAAGTTGCTTCTTGTTGTCCAGGTAGAGCTTCCTGTCTACTTCTCTTCTGGTGTATTGTTAATTGTACCCCTGATTCCTGATTGCCGAGTATCTATGTGTGCAGCTTATGTTATATATATGTGTATGAGTGTGTTTGTATGTATAGCATACATTCACACCTCTAAATACACACATACCAGGAAAGAGGTAATCTATTGGTTTAGGTTTTACAGGGTCCCGCATCACAGTTACATGTGAGTGCAATAAAAAAAACAAACAAGACCCCCAGAAAGTCATATTATAAATATGTATATCACTTGCCACCTGAAATTCAAATTTATCTTTGAGACCAAAACATGATGTCCACATTTCAAATGGAGAGGACAGAACCCTGTGAACCTAATGGTCTACAGAGTTTCATAATGGGGCACATGCCCAGTAAAACCTTAATCTCGAGCCCAGTATTATCTCTCCCCGAAGTGATCACACCTCATTAAAAGATACAAAGGTGAAAGGAGTTGAAGGCTACATTCAGGACAGAATGTGAAGTTATCTTTGCAGGGTGTGGGATGGTGGGAGCCCACATCTGGGTTGCACAGTGCTAGTATCAGAGGGACTCGCTCAGGGACCAGACAGGTGCAGCCAGTAGCAGGAGCCCTGTTTTCTGGTTGGGCGGCTTTGCTGCTGTCAGAGCGTGCATGGATGCTGCAACACTTTATCCTGACTTGCACCATGTGGATGCACCACCTTTCTCAGAGCCATCTGAGATCCAGTGCCCAGTACCTGTATGGCTTCCAGTGAAAGTTCAGGTTGTAATTTTCTATCTGAAGTTGGTGGAGCCCCCCAGCTCTCACTGTCTGCCCAGGTGATCTTCAGATGCAGATCTGTGTGAAAGAAATGCTTTATTTTTGCACATGAAGGATGCTCACTGAAAAGTTTTTTTTTTCCAGAACCTGTTTTAAAAATCATCAGAAGTACGCCTAAGTCCATTTAATGCTAGGTTATTTGGTGTTGTGAAAAACATGATATTGCCAATTTGTAACCTGGCAATTTTTGATACAGAAAATTTTACAAGGGCTTTAATATTTATAGCTTTGACATGACCAGTACTTCCTGGTATTTGTGATGTGGTCTGCACCAAATATGATTTATAAAAGTCAGAGATCCCCCGGGGAAAGGATTGTACGTTAAACTATTGTTCTAAATTTGATTTAGTTACATGTTGAAAGATAATTTTGTATTCTCCTTTGGATTGACCAAAACTTTTTTTATTGCTCAGACTCTTATTTTGCTGAAAATAAAACAAAGCAAATACCTTCCTTTACAAAGGGGCATCAGTGTTGTGAACACAGAGCTGATGTTAAAGCTGCTTTTGTATTCAGTGTGAGATGGTGTTTACAGATGAATTTGACAACAGTGGAAATATATTAAATGGTGTCTGTGTATCTGAACTATTTAATTTTGTGTTATGTTCATATGAAGAAATATTTATACATACTTCACCAAATGTTTTATTTAATGTTGATAAATATTGCTCTTCAGTCTTCAGCTGTAGTGTCCTTTAAAGTGATTCATTAAGGTCTGCTTGAGAAATGAATAGAGTGTACCTATCTTTGTTGTCACTAAAAAATACTCTTGACATGCAAATCTTTCTTTTATATGAGTTGTTTAAAATGTTTACCTAAAGGTTATCTTGTAAATGATATTGCAAGTCTACTGCAAGTACAAGTTTAGTATAAAACACACAAAAAAGTTAAAGCTTCATCTATAAGTCACAAGTGCGTTTTGAGCTAAAAATACCCAGAAATGGTTTACCACTTTGGTAGCCACATACAACCAAAGTCTTACAAGGCACCCATGTTGCAAAGACAATTAATGACCTTTACTTGTAGAAAGAATCATATATTTGAGATATATTCATCACTCAAGTTGACCTACCTAATGTTTTGACATTTAAATGTATATTTATATCTATATATATTGCCATATTATTATGTTCTGATATCTAGAGTAGTGCTGTGCCCCTAATACACAAAATGTGAGAGCATGTAAGGAAGCCAGAGTTCATCAGGGGGTTTTATGGTATATTGGTATTGCTTTTACAATGGGAAACTAGTATTTTTAATGAAGTTAAGCTTCCTTGGAAGCAGCTGTCACCAGTGTTTACATAATAGGAAGAATTAAACCCTTGGATTGTTTTAACAGAGAAATAAACAACCTGTCTTTTGATGTGTGAACAGGCTTTAAAATGTTATTGGAACTAGGTGATCTTAAGGTCCTTCCCAACCCTAACTATTCTATGATTCTATGATTCTATGATCTTAAAATGTGTATGTATACACATATTGTAGCTTAGGTCAATTTAGTTATTATTTTTTCATGGAATTTGCGTTATAAAATATTAAGAATTTGGCTGTGTTACCAATGCAGTGGGGATCAAACTAATCTGTATTTTATGTTTATGTGTTTGTTTAAACCCATGAACACACAAAAATTTTAGCGATATGCACAAGTGGATATATTATTTAGGAACACAGGCACACATGATAGGTGGTGGAAGAAGAGCAAGGTGAGACCAAGAAGTACAATCTGACACAGCACTACTTTTAATTACAAGTGATGTAATATTTCATCTGCTTCGAGGAGAACTAAGTCAGAAACATGATAGAAAGCATCATTGCATCATTCTGGGGGCAGATGAACAGCTCAGTCCACTTAACACTCCCTACATGGTGACCTGGCTTTTAAGAGACCAGGTACCGTCTCCATTGATTGTAATGATACAAGATTAGACTCCATGTGAAGAGGATCAGAAAAACCGAAGTGGTGGCCAGACAGGACCCGTTGAGTTGTTGTAGGATAGACCCCAATCACTGTCAGCCTCTGAACAGCTCTTAGACAACAAAATACATTATAATATGTGCTTGGCTTTCTCAGTATAAAATTGTTACACTAGCTTATAACTTGTGTATCAGTATATGCTGTGAGAAATGTCTGATCCAAAGACCCAGGGACAGGTGTCATGGTGCATGAAGCACTTTGTCCTATCCCAGCATAACACACTTCCTACAAATGTAAACTGCAGATCAGTGTGTTCTAAAGCTACACAAATATGGGAAAGGCCTGAGCAGTTCCCAGGATCTGAGTCTGTAGATGTATAGTGTAGATCTATAGATCCTAAACAATAAATGACCTAAAGGAATCTGGCAGTTTTGTTAAGATACCCAGACAGATGTTCTGAGGCAGTTGGTGACCTTTCTCAATCATATACAACTTCATTTATGTTGTTGTCTTGTTCATAATATTTCCTTACTTCTGCAAGAATATTCTAAAAAGTCTTGGCTCATTATCAACCTTGTGTATACGAGAACTGAATACTTCTTGTATATACAAGAGTAAGAAGTCCCAAAGTACACTCAGTTTGCCTCTACAGAATGCAAACAACAAGGCAAAAGGAAATTATTATTTTTTATTTTCCTGATCAGCAGCATCAGTAATTTTGACTGTATGGTTATCATCATGCTACCATATACACGGTAAGGGTAGTCATAGAGTATCATGCTAAACTATTTATAAACTGCATTTCACTTGCCCCCTTGGCCATCTGACTATTTATGCATCCCTATTCAAATTTATGTTTGAGATTTCAAACCCTCATTCTCCTCCAAATGGCTCCCAGATACTTTTCATAAAAGTTGTTTTACAAGCTTGTCTTGGTATCAGGCTTTTTCTTTCCTTTCAGGATACTCCTGTGCAAAGTCAGTATGCTCTTAGACTGTCAGAAGGTACACTGCTAGCTGCAGCAGTTCTACTGTTGAAGTCTGAGACTTTCTTTTCTAAAGATGTGTAAGATTGACAAAAAAGAACTGGAGTGGGTTTCACATATTCCAGGTCCTTACTGGCAGAAATGGTCTGTACCACAAGTTGTCTGTTCACTAGGCCTGACCTTCTCTGGGGCTTCTGTGGATGACCTGACCCTCAGGATATTCTGGCAAGCCTCTACTAGTTTGAAGTTCAACAAGTTCATGAATCAATACACACTTTAATGCATTTGAAAATTTCTGAAAACATACATATTTATCGTGGTACCTGAATATTCTTTGACCCATGTAAATGTATTGTCCCTTCTCACAACATGCTTCCAGCTTCTTTTATTTTTCTATTTTATATATTCTTTTCATCTTTTATGCATTTCCCCAAGCAAATAACACTGCACTCGCTTCTGGAAGTAGGTCAGAAGGATATATATTTGCAGATTGCTTCTTGTTAACCCAAAGGAATGTCTCTTGGAGCTGACGTGTTCATAATGATGGCTGCCTTTTTTCTGTTTCCTGACCTGGACTCCCATGATACCCAAGCATTTCTATTTGGAAGCCTAGCTAAAGCATGTGTCACATTCAGATTTTCATACAACTAAAAACCTTATATAATTAGGATTTCCTTCCTTGGGCATATATCATTGGCAGGTTCTGCACTTTTCTACTTCTGCTTTTAGGAGATGCCAGACAGATATTGGGGAAAATACCAATTGGTAATTTCTGATACTTGGGCATTTTCATACTTCAGTTTTTAAAGTAAGGAGACGGGGTAGCTAATCCAGTCATGCTATTTACTGGAAACAAGTTAAGTATGAATAGGTGTGTTTGGAACTGTACATTATGTTCATTCCATTTCATACACTGTGGCTCCACAGTTGTCTGGGATTGACCATCACAGTATTTGAGGTTACTGACAGGCATTCACAGTCTTAACTGGCAAACTCATTAGCTGTGCCATAGCGGCATTCGGGACTTTTCAATGTGGGTGCTTTTCACCACCCACATTGTACATTCAAAATATAACATAGATTGTTATTTTTTATTTTCCCCCAAGAAAGATTGCTGTAGTTATTTCCTGATACCTTCCTCGATGTGCTTGAGGATATTTCTGCGTAATTTTAAATACTAAAGTGGCTTGGAGGAGTTTCAGTTAGCCTGGACAGAGGTTGTTTAATGGAAGGAGTACAAGTGACACAGGAAAACATTAAGTGCTACTTACTTCATGGCTTATTCCAATGTGTGTCATGTAGTATGCATATTATACCTATACATCTCTATGCACTCTGTATATCTGAGAAGGGTAACATGTATGACATAGTATTGTGCATGTACATATAATACAGGGATGCATACATGTATGGAGTTATCTATACAGCTGTATATAAAGGCTCCTGCTGAAATTATCAGCCATGGTAGACATTGCCTTTGATGTCTAATCAGTTGTAACTGACAACAGAACTCTATTTAAGTCTGCTCAGCTTAGCTGCACGAAAACTCTCCACATCTTTCCTCAGTGCATGTTTTTCCACTTGCATTGTCTTTATTTCCAGATCTGGTGTTTTCAGTTCATTGTACTGGCTCTTCACCCAGAATTTAGAAATGCATGAACAGATTTCACTTATTGAGCTATTGTGTCAATACTGCGCTAGGTTTAACTCCATTAGCTTGACCAAAATCCTCCCATTCGAAAAGAAAGGAATAAATTATCATCCTCTCTCACCCCATCCTATTGGTCTGCCCTTCCTGTTGCATGGAATGATTGATACTTTTCATGTGCCAGTCCCACAGGTGGAATTGTGCAAGCTTAAACACCTTGTTTGCCCAGTAGTACTGAGAAATGCATAACATATCCGGATCATTCACCCTTTACTGGTTTTGTATAAACAGTAAAAACCTCACTGAGTTTAACTGCAATATATGATGCTGGCCTCAGGGAAGGTCTTCCGAAAATGGTGATAAAACCTTTCAGCTCAGTGGTGGTGAGGAGAGCTAGCTTTTTTCCAAGCTCTTGAAGCTATACAATTTATTTAACTTGGCAGAAAGTGTGGAAAATACCCAAGACATTTAAAGTTTTATAGATATGAACATCCGCCTTGCATAAGGGTGAATACACACATGTAAACAATGCCCAAAAAAGTTCAGCGTACGAATGGGTCTGTAAGCCAGAAGCATGCATCACCATCACTACTCTGTTGGCAAAGGAGCCTGATACCCCACTCAGGCCTCTATGAAGAGATCCTTCCTACAGCAGTCTAGGACTACATAACTAGGCATTAATAAGAAAGCAGGATTAGTTTGTCCATGCTCATATGCATTTTCCAGGAATTTGATGGGAAATTCTTACTCTTCTCAGGACAAAGGTTACTTAATGCAATATCTGGAATGAACGAGTGCTTGCAATGATCTGGTAACCATTACTCAACCATGGCTAATGGAAAAGCACAAGAACTTGTTATACAGAGAGAACTTAAATTTATTTTTCAAATCATTCATAAAGGCATAAGTTAATTTACTTAAAATATTCATAAGATCTGAAAGCTTTAACACTATCCTGGAAATAAAGTTTCTGGACAAGAATCTGATTCCTTGTGTGGCTTTGAAATATCCAGTCCTCTTGAGACTATGTTTTTTTCTGTGTTGAAATCTTGGGGTAATAAAGCAACTGTAGTCACTCAAATGCTACCTAGTCTAGAGATGTCAGAGGGATGAAGAAATGGCCTTCATTAATTTGTGCTTAATGAATCCACTTTAAGAATTATTATCATTGTGGCACAGACCACTTAACACTATGAGGGTAAAAGATGTAACCTTATTTACTTTACGCCCTGCCCTGAACTCTGAGTTTTGCAGATACATCACTTGTAGAAGCAGACTTGTGCTGTATTTCCTGATGCTCAGTACTTTTCTCCACTCATTACTTTAATTTTTCATGTGTTCAGTCTCCTCCTACTGAGTATACATATTCAGTTCACTGCATACACATATTCAATGTTCTACCCAATCAACACCCTCTACCATCAGTATTGAAGTATGTCATTTTTAGCACCTGCAAACTTACACAAAATTACACAAAAAAAAACTCCAGATGCAGCTGGAGTTAAGGAGCTTTTTTCCTCCACTGGTATGAATTTTTCTGATTCACAAATACATCCTATTTACTCACCTCATATCTTCATTTACAATGTTTCTTTTACAAGTAAAAGTAGGACAAAACCGTTCTACTGTTCAGGCTGTAGAAGTATCTCTGACTAAATATTTGGTTCCTTTACTCAAATCAAGTGTGGTTTATTGACCATAGGCTAATCTGAACAAAAGCTTCTGTGTTTAAGGACAGAACAGGCTCTGTTTCCTTCTGCTCTGCCCATACACTTCACTGCATATGATGGAGGTTTTTTTCACGCTTCTTTTCAAAGTAGTATGGCTACATTACGTAGAGCACAGTTATTGGTACTGCGGAGTCTTAAGCTCATGTGTTTTGCCTCCTGCTGTGAAACAGGAATTGCCAGTATGAAGAACTAGCACGCCAATGAACGCAAGAGAAACTTCAACTGGTAGGCACTTGTGCCTTTTTTGTACTGTGTGCAGTGCAGATTGACAGACATCATTGGAAGTGAAGTATCAAGTAAGACTAGAGATTCACAGCTGCGCTCTGAAGCAAGCTGCATAGGCAAGGATCCTTGAAATCCATATTCTCAGTGCGCAGAAGTGTGTTTTCAAACGTAGTTCAAAAAGAGGCATGATTTACCATACATTGTTTTCTGAAAGAACTAAAACCATGCTAAATATAATGTGAATTTTGATGGCTGTAAGCTGTAGGCATTGAGTGAAGGAGACCTAATTGCTTTGACACGCGTTATCCCTGGGTTTCTGGAGGTGTTCCCTCACCCAGTTGCCTTTCACCCCAGTTCTCCCTGACCGGCAGTCACGGGACACTGCCTGGCATGAAGCTGGAAGTGAGCTTCCGCCCCTTCCACCCGTTGGGGAAGGGTGTGGACCGTACCAGGCCAGGCAAGCTGTTACAAGAAAGAGTCATAAGCTTCCTGCTTCTGTTTGGAGATAGCGGGTATTTTTGTGATAGAGCTAGAGATAACATTACAGGAATCTGATGAACATACTTTATGTGTTTCCTGATACGTTTTTATGTTCCTATTACTTGAAAGCTTTCTGTTCTTCTGATTATGGAGCAAAATAAGTTCCGGAGACAGTATCTGAATATATGCTTTTAAGGCTTGAATATATTAAATAAATTGACATTTTCCTTCTTCATTTTGATTTTGAAGCATATGGAGAAATTACATGTAGTAATTAAGCAGCTCAGCAATCTCTTTCATAAAAAGGAATTTGTAATTTTACTCCTTATCACTTTCTTCAGACAAAACCATTGGAGTTGAACTTACTGTAAACTGATGAAGTAATTAAGAAGCATCAGAAGGGAGACCCTCACCTTCTGCTACATGAAAAGGCAGTGTCTGAGCATTCACCCAAAGTCTGGAATATATTGATCTAGACATAGCCATTCGCTCAGATCCTGTACCGAGTATTAGCATTCTTTAAATTATTAGACAAGTTGCTCATTTTTTGCTAACAGCTGCCTTGCTGCATAGCAGTCCTTCTGCTGACTAAATTCTATGTCTCAGTCAGTTCTTAGAAAGAATAATGGCTCCTAGCTCATATTGACACCTGTTTGCAAAACACTTGCATGTTAATTGGAAGAGTAGAGGTCTATAATGACGGACTGCGATTGTTTTCCGCAGTAGCAATGTCATAGAGGAACCTTCCCTTTTGAAGCGAACGAAAACAAGAGTAAGAGAAGATGCACTGAGGCAGACTCAAATGCTTTTTGTAGTCATCCCCCACTCAGCCATGACCCAGCACTGCAGTCCTGGGTGCAGAAGGTGAATGGCTATGTGTTGGTAGAAAAATGAATGCACTGGCCCGGGTCAGGTGTCCTACGAGTGCTCACATTTCTCCTTGCATGGGTATCAGCCCAAAAGGCACTGTCAAAACTTGGCTCCCACTGAACTATCACGGTGGAACATTGTGCTCTTAAGAGATTTCTCCTGCCAAGATGCTTTAACATCTTTTCTTTTATGTAACCCTCCACATAAACCTAATCAGGTGGCACCTTCCCATGTGGAACTTTCCTTGCAGATACATTATTGTAATCTCCAAATGACTTTTACCCTGTGTGCCCCTGATAACAATTGCATTAATATAAGCTGATAAACTCATTTCTTTAGTTGCTGCTCTTAGAGTGGCGTGCTAGTTGAGATAAAAAGTAAATTATGTGATATACAAGTCATATCTGATTTTACAATAATACACTGTGTGCCAAGCAGTTGGTGAGGTAAGGTTTACATAACCACTAGATGCTGCTTGAACTTTTGAGATATATTTCCATGTTTTTTTTTCCTCTCTGAACCCAGTGCAGGGGCAGAACACAGAGCAAGCAATTAAGAAAAAATGTAATTGTTTTGATTAAAGTAATTTGCAGTTGGAAGCTGCAAGAGGGATAAGCAATCTAGAGAGAGCTTCATCAGGCAGATCCTTTCCTTTGGGGAAACTGTCATTCCCCTCAGTCTGGGAGGACTCTCTTTAGATGCAGATCTGTAGGAGGAAATTTTGACTCCATTCATATGCTCCATTATTCTTTGGCTGCTCTTAATTCACCTAATGACACAGTCAGTTGCTCAGTGAAGTTGCTCTGCACTCTCTTAGCAGCGGCGAGTGCCAGCCTTTTCTGGGGACCAATCCAGGCCCAGCTCCTGCTGATGGGAAGGCTCCCCACGTGCTTCTGAAACACAAGTTTTGCCCCAGGCCAGCAGGAGGTGGCTGGGACTCTGCTCCACAGCACAAGGCTTCACTATGTGGCCTCCCATCTGTATCCCAGACCTCCCCCCAGATGACCCACACCCTTCTCTCTCCAGGGTACCAGCCTGCAAAGAATTCCTGTGGAAGAACATAGATGGAGCACAGTGGCCACACACAGAATCATAGCACCAGAGAACGGTTTGGGTTGGAAAGGACCTTAAGATCATCCAGTTCCAAACCCCCTGCCATGGGCAAGGATACCTCCCAGCAGACCAGGTTGCTCAAGGCCCACACTTTCTTCCCATTCCCTTCCTCCTTCTTGCTGCCAAGTGACAGCATAGTCACACAACAAAGGCAGCTTCTAAAATCCTTCCCAGATTCATTGTGAACTGCATTGGATTTTATTCTGAATAGCAGCAGAGAAAAATGGAAATGAGGAATTGCTTATCTCTGGCCTGTTTATGAACTCTTTCTTTCTTATTTTAATGATGTTCATATAAAATTCACTTTTTTGGAGGGAAGATTGTAGATTACTGATGTAGAATTCTGGTAGCTATTTTATCATATTCAGAAAAGGGAAAATTCAGTCACACAAATGAACATGACGGATTTAATTTTCCTTTCTTACCAAATTCGTCACAGTTTAAGACTCACCTCTGGCTGCACAGCGTCTTCCTGCATTTTTAACAAGTGAGCAATTTTCTTACATGTGCCAGTTTGTTCATTTCTTGTTTTCTCACTAATGGTTTCTGAATTATCAAGCCTTTGCCATTTTGGTGGTGCAGAAAGGTTGTTTAGCACCAGCTTCAAATTAACTACCCAGTCAATGGTATGTGGAGCCGTCCAGCTGCAGTATGACTCTCCTTTACATTACTTTGGTTTACAGCTTGAATTAGACCCTCTGCATTTTCAATTATCACACACTTAGATGAGTTTTTTTCCAATGCTTTTAATATTCATAAAATTTAATAAAATGATCAAGTGCATATAATCAAGGTGTTAGAAATACCAATCCATAATCCATCCTATTACTTTAAAGTACCTTATCAAATACATTTTCCCATTAGTTGTGGAAGCAAATATCTCAGTGCCTAGCCATGGCTAGCTACATAGCCTATAATGAGATCTAATACAAAACAGATACTCTTCAAATATTTCATTAAATAATATGACCTAATTCATCCTGGCTGAGCAGACTTGGTTTAGCTCAATCTTGCTGTTAAGCCTTCTTCAAAATTCTCATTAGCATCAATGGAAATTCTTGCAAGAGCAGGTAAATCAGTCTCTCTTTATAGGACAGATAAATAATGCTTCGGTTTGTATTTCTAGTTAATAGATGCAATCAAATTGCTTAAAAAATGAACACTCAAACCTGTTCTGTGCCCTCAGGGAACCCCTTTCACTACCCCAGTGCAGTAAAGCTGCATATAGCAGGATGTATTCCACTAATACAAGTCAAAAATATATGGGTGTGTAAGACCAAACAGCTTAAAGAAAAATCATACTGTAAATGATGTGATTGAGTGAAATTGTATGTATATTTTTCAATTCTTCGGAATAGTTGAAGTTTTAACTTATTTCAAATTTTTAAGTTGAAATCTATTCATATTTGGAAATTTTGTACAACCTTGTAAAGTTAAATACTATGTCACTGTAATTTATTTTTGTTGTCATATATTGACACATGCTCATTTATATATGAAGTGTACTGTTTATCAATTGCTTCTAAGGCAGCAATAAAAACATGAAAGTTGTTCTCATTTCCTTGTCAAAGCTGTCATTTATATCCCATATCTATTTCTTTACTTTATTTGAATACTTTTTATTCAAATAAAAACTTTTTAATACTTTTTTTTCCTTACTGGAACAGCCTGCTGTGTCTTTAACTATATGTCTTCCAGTGCTCAGTCAGTACATGGGCTATTTTTGCCTGTGCAGCTACAAGAATTCAAGGATATATTGTGCAGAAGCCCTAAGAAGAGATTACCACTTCAGTGCATCACCTCAAGAGGACTTTAGAAATGGAACAAAAGGGAACAAGAAGTCAGAACTCCATGTAAAGTGAGGGGCACTCAGACTGCTTAGAGAGTGACTAGAAATTACAGCGTACCCTAGACAATCAGTCCCAGTGTTGAGATTTGATTCAGTAAAGTAGCTGCTCTCCAATTTCCCTTCATCTGGAAGGAAACCTTTCAAACATTCCTCCACATGCACAAAATGGGGGCATACAGGGGCTGAAGTACTTTTCCATTCCTTGTGCACAACAGGATGTACCTGCAAATTCCTGGCCGTATGGAGTGATTGTGCATGTCCAGCTTTTCCTGCAGCTCTAATAGGGCAAATGTGTTTTCTGTATGACAAGGAGCGCTTGCTGCTATGAAATGCAATCATCTCTGGACTTCAGAGTGTCATATCTACAGGCACTGTAAAACAAGCAATGGGTGTAACTGGAGGGGTTTCCTCCAGTGATTCAATTTCTTTTCCTCCTTGCTGATCTGGGGAACAAAAATGTAAAGTTACCATTGATAGCAAACGGAGCTAGAAACCATAAATTTTGCTTTATACAATGATCTCTGCAGTAAAGCATTAGAGGAAATACACAAAATACTAAAAAACAACAGGAAGACCACGGGCACTGACCACACACAGTATAAAAGGGAAATGAATGTATATTGTGAAGTGGGTTTGTTTGCTTTGTATAGTTTCTACAAAGGTGGACAATTTTATTTCTGGATGTCCTTTGATACCTGCCTGTGTCATGAGACTTCCTTTTTGAACGCTATCAGATTTCACCCATTCATCCTCCTTTCTTTCATTCCAGGATGAAATAGGTTTATTGTCACCCTTTCAGGAGTGAATGCGAACAGTGGATCACAGAATAGCTCAAGCAGATGGAGCACAGCCGGATGCAGCAAGCAAGCGGCTGGAGGTGCCGCTTCTCCAGGCCCAGCTGGATGAGCTACACTGAGCTGCTTGTGCAAGGCTTGGGAGAGAGATGAGCAGAAACACGCACTAGCAATTACTGCTGATAACCTGGAAGCCGTAGCTCTCCACCCCTATTAGTAATACCTTCTCAGCTGATATAAACTAACCAATTAACACAGTAAGTGACAAAAGGAAGGAAGGGAGGTAGGTAGAGGATGTGGATGGAGCTAGCACGAACATGGGCTAGGTGGTGGGGCTTCTGCTGGTCTTGGTTTCTGGTGAGTCTGGGTCTCACAGTAGCTTGTGAAAATGAAATGTGCTGGGAGGTTTGCTTGGTCCAAATGTGCAGAGTAGTCTTACCCAAGGCCTGGTTATTGGGATGCCAGCAGTGAAAGCCCTAGGTCTTGAGAATCATTGGTGCTGCATTTAAGCATTGGTTGCTTCTCAAGTAAGGCTTAGACAGTGATGACTTCAGATTAAAATTTTAAAGATACTTTTAGGCAATTTTAATGTAACCCTGGATTAGGACTAAAGTAAACTTGTGATGCAGCTACCTTGAAACAGTATGGTCTGGCTCCAGTTTGGAAGCTCTAGCACAAAGTTATAAAAATGATTCATTCTTAATTCTCTGCACACCCCTAACCTTAATGCAAAGGACTTTTTCTGCACTGACTATAAATACAATGTGGGTTTCTCTATCAAATAAAATAATAAACTATCCCCGTGACTTGTCATCAGAATAACGCCTGCTACTTTGGCAGCTAAATGCATCTGTCTGATGCAAGAAGAAGATGTAAAAGCACAAATTTTTTTCTCCAGCCAGCAAGCTGTTTCCTGAGAGGCTTTCAAAATGCAAATTTATTTCTGCTTCAATGTACAAATATCCATATGCTGTGACTGTCAGCATTTCTTTTAACTAGCTGGTAGACCCTTCAGAGGTTTTTGGCTGTGCTACTTAGTGCAACTAGATGTGGATTTCAGCGAGTTGTCTGTGTCTCCTCTTTAAGTTATTTATTCTGCTATGAAGTAGTGAGTCATTGCAGAAACATAGGAAGCTGTTGGCTTATTTAAAGTATTTCCCAGCAGTTTTTGTGTTTCTCCCATTTGGTTGGGGTCAAAGAAAAAGCAATGCAGCTCCTAATGCTGCTCAAACAAAATGTGAGGTTATATTACTCAGTTTGCTCCTCAAAGCTTCCACCCACTTTCTTGCTGTTGCTTCAGCAGGGATTTGTATATTTCTGACCACCTAGACCTGTGGCTCTGAAATGTGGCAGGGAAGTATTTTACTGTGACTACAAAGTCTGGCTATTTGGCAGACCTTCATGTGGCTTTAATTAAAACATGCTTATCTCAGAGGGAAAAATAAGATGGGATTTTTTTCTCCCAAATGTCCATTAAGGATATGGAGTAAGAGCAGCGTCAAAGTTTCCAATTAATACAAAGCAATAAAACCCCCAATATTAGGCTTGTAGCTGGTTGTAGCCAGCCTGAAAGACAATTACCTTAAAGCTGATAATTCTACACAAAACAAACCAGGAGGGATCTTGCACAGAATGAATGTGCCTTGCTATTGAATTATTTTAACAGAATAAGAGAGTTGCAAGAGTCCTTTGGATTTATTATGTTATCACCAGATTTTAGGAATGAGGAAATATTTGTCTCTCGCCTCTTCTATAACAGCAAGAGACATCGTGGAAGCAATACTTGTTTTTCCACTGTATGAGCCAGGCTGTGAAGCTTGTGAAGTTCTTTGATAAATACCTTTTCCTCCTGACATACGTGAGGACTGAGGGCAGGATAGGAGCCCCTGGGTGCAAATCTGACCTATGCAGTCAAAAAACGGCACACTGACCAGAGCATTGTTCCCTGTAGAAGCTTAGCGGTGGGAAGACAAGCCAAAATGAGAAGTGAACGTAACTGTTAACAAGAAAGATCTGCTGAGAGTAGAGAAGGCAGAGAAAGATGATGTGGAGCAGCTATAGGTTTATGCGTAGTTATGATTTTATTATGGTTATTCATAGTTATTGGGGATATATAAAATATAAATGTGGCTGAGCATGCAGCCTGGTTTTTGAAACTGTGCATTTCTTGACAATGTCTTCCCCTCTGAAATTAAACATCAGTATTTTGTTGCAATTGAGGGCAGAGAGAAAAGAAGAAAGGACTGTATGTGGAAGAAAATAATCAGGGATTGTCACATATTTCATTTTAAAAATTAGCATCAGATTCAGCAGCTGTTCTTTGACTTGATATGTAATGGAACTAAGTTGTCCTAATTCTCAAGTGTCTGATGTCTCAGTCTCCTGAATAGGGATATAGTTTGCTTGAGTGATTTCCAACAGTAATAGCCCATGTAGAATATCTAGCCCTTCCCAATATGTTGTTTGTAGGAAAACAAGGAGGATGACTAGACGATAGATGGTTAGGTCATATGAAATTTCTCCAAGAGTGAGAAATATTACATTGTAATAAAAACAAACTGCAAAGATGGTTGCAAAACTATGTGAAGCATACACAGAGATTGGCCTAGCACTGTTGCAGAAAGCAAAAGAGAATAATGTCTTGCCATCAGTTTTGTGAACTTTCATATTTTCTATTTGAGCGATATGATTCCTCTGTCAACACAGGGCACCGTTACCCTTGTTGTGAATGCTTTTTTCAGAGCAAACCAAAAAAGAAAGAAACTTCAAACCCCATCAGACAGCTACCCCTTCCCCTCTTGCACAGAGCAGGTCTTCATTCAGAGGCCAGCTGCTGCTGAATAGTGCCTAGAAAACCACCCAGAAAGAATGACCAGGGCTAACAACAGTTAACTACCAGTTAACTGTTAACAGTTGCTGGTAGTTAAGATCAGAGGACTTTGAGTTACTGCCAGATCATCTAATCTGCATGTGATCAATTTCTTCAAGAATTCCTTCATATTGCAGTTGTTCACTATTTTAACAACACAATTAAAAAATAATCAAAAAAAAAAAAAAGGCTTCCAGCTATTGTAGCTATTACACAACAGGCCTATAATGGCTGTAGAATGGAGAAAACAATGCATTAGACAAATCATGGTCAAGTTACATTTGCTATTCATCTACTAGTTTTGTGAAGTGGCAGAAACAGGACAGAAGTCTCAAACTTGGGATGTTATGAGTGTACTTGCTGGTGGTTTAACTTCTGGGGGATCTGTAATACCAGAGCCAAGTATTATCCAACAGAGGAGGTAAGTAATCAATTGTTCAAGACAATCTTTAGAATTGCAGCAAGGGTTTTGGAGTTCTGGCTCATACTGAAGAGAGCATCAGTACCAATGAGTGTTAGTAGCATTGATTTCCTTTGTTACTAATGAGTCAAGCTTTAAGATCACTGAATCAAACAGCTTATCTGGTAGTACAGACGGTGCTGTGTGGGATCACTATGTAGTCTTTGATTCCACTGAATGCGCATCAGTTAATTCCAACTAAAATCTTCTAGGATTTTCAAAGCACTGAGGATGTGATGTTCAGTAATGCCTCATGTATTTACTGATAAAAGTAGAAGACATTTTACACTTGAGAGGAATTGAGGTGATTGTTGCAGGATGACTCATCTAAGGTGGACATCTAATAGAGGCCCTCATGAAAGAAGCTGTCTAACTCAATTGGCTGAAAGAGTCATCTCAACAGCTAGCTCCGAATAATATCCTCTGCAGACATTTCAAGTTAAAAGTCAGATTCATCCTGTTGTCTACTGCAGAGGGGAAAAAAAATCACAGCATACACAAACCAGGAGCATTTTGCTGTCAGTGTGTATGTTCTTAGACTGCAGCTGTTGATACTCCATAGACACAAAGAAGCCTGGCACTGTATAGTAGGCAGGTCAGTGGCTGCTTGATGGCTTCATTAAGATATTGGCATGCTCAAGCAAATCCATGAGCCTTGCTGATGGCATATGGGCTTTCAAATGGGCCCTTGCTCACATCTAGCCAGCTCGATTAGATAAAGTGAAGGTAGGTCATTCAGCAGTGATGCACCCTGCACACATTTACCCAGCAGTGGATGGGGAAGAAAGGGGGGGGTGAACATTTTCTGTATAAGGGAAGGAATCAAGGGCAGTTGTGGGACATGAGGATTCGCAGTTCAAATGCACGAGTGAAGGAGGGTTAATGTTTATTAATGCTGGGTCCATTCTCTACTACACCAACAGTGCTTAAATGCCCACTGTCATTTTCAGAAATATACTGGACCACTTTTCCAGAGAGGAGCAGATGCATCCCATCTGGGCTATGATCTCACAGGATCCTCCAAATTGTTGGTGTTAGAATTCTGTTTAATCTTGTAGAGGGCTGTGTTTATACCACTGAGAATAATATAAGAGATTCTGATTAAAATGTTTAGCAATTTCATTTAACATATAATCTAGACCTGTTTTTTTCCTCACAGTGCCTAGAAACTCAGAGCACTGCTTCTGAAGTAAAACCACATGAAACTTGCTAATTTATCTGCACAACATAAAAAAGAAATAACTAAATATCTGTTTCCATTTAATTTCTATATTCATCTACTAGTAGGGACTGTCATAATCTATAAATTCAAAGGTACATAGAGATCTTATGGGGGAAAAATAAATGCTTGAACTATTCAACTTAAAACTGTTAGAAGTAGTTGCTTGAGTTCTAACATTTTAATAAAGAGATTGGTTCTTTAAAATATTTACTTTTGGCTTTCTTTTAAGAAACTGCTGATGGAAGTCATTAAAAGCACCAACGTGTTTCTTAAGCAAAGATATTTTTTACTATTATTAATGTATTCTCAACAGTAATTTTACTGATGGATTAAATGGTAACACCAGTAATTGCTGTATAAGGGTGTTTCCTCTTTAGAACACTGGTAAATAGCTCCAGTTTAAAATCATCCACTGTGCCAAGTGTTCCCTGGCAGGAACACTTTGAAGGGTACACACACCTTGCACTTGCTAGGCCTGTGCTGTGTGCTCCCCTGTTGTGTTGCCTACATGGACCTGTTGGAGCGAGTCCAGGGGAGACCACAAAGATACTCTGAGGGCTGGAGCACTTCTTCTATGGAGACAGCCTGAAACAGTTGGGGTTATTCAGCCTGGAGAAGAGAAGACTCCAAGGAAACCTTAAAGCAGCTTCCAGTCCCTAAAGGAGCTGACAAGAAATCTGGAGAGAGACTTTGGGCAAGGGCATGCGGGGATCGAACAAGGGGAAATAGAGTTCAACTGAGAGAAGGGAAATTTGGGTTGGATATTAGGGAAGAAATTCTTCCTTGTGAGGGTGGTGAGGCCCTGGCACAGGTTGCCCAGAGAAGCTGTGGCTGCGCCATCCCTGACAGTGTTCAAGGCCGGGTTGGAAGGTGTTTTGAGCAACCTGGTCTAGTGGAAGGTGTCCCTGGAAATGGCGGGGGGTTGGAACTGGATGAGCTTTAAGGTCCCTTCCAACCCAAACCAGCCCATGATTCTATGATTTATATGCATTTTACTAGAAACTCCCCTGCCACATTCAGTATCCTCGAGTTAGGAGAAACTCTTACGTTCAAGCTTAAGTTACCATTTTAATCATTTTTTGTACATGAAAGCTGAGCATAGAATTGTACAAGTTTACAAACTTCATTTTTAATTACATCAGTAGGATACAAATCTGATCATATCCAAAGTTAGGGCCATGCTAAGGTCTGGGGCTTTGGTGTGAGATTAATTGTAAGATGATAAGGCTAATTACAACAGAGTAAACTGACCTAGTAAGAGAAACTGGATCCTTTAATCCTGTAAATGTACAGATCAGGTAATTGCTGACACAGTAGCTCTTGTGTGTGGCAGTGGGCTATGTAGACTCAAAGACTGTTCCAGTTTAATGAATGCCATCTTGCAGAAGTGCAGCAGCTTGTCCAGAGTCCTAAACCAAGGAGGTGCTGTAGCCCTGCATGCCAGGTCAGTGGGAAATTAATGAGGCACGCATTGTGGTTCTCCGGGTGTTGCACCACAGGCCTTTTGTGAAGGAAGAAATGAGAGTGCCTGGCCCTGGCTGGGAACAAATGTGAAGGGATGAGGATGTTTTTCCGACAAGATATATACCTAGCAGGAACTCTGAGATAGTTTTGCTATTAAAATCACTGAGCAGGGGTGTAGCTTTTTGTACCAAGCAGTCTGTAGTGAATAGCTATAGGGAAACCCCTGAAAAAAATAGGAAATCAAAGGACATAGATCTGGAGAAATACAGATCTGGGTATCTGTGCAACTGGAGAAAGCAGTGCCCAGTATTCTGGGCTTTGTTCTTGGAGGACAGTGTGGTCCCAGCAGTTTTGAGCTTATAAGAAAGAGGATGGCAAGGGTAAACATATATTGATTATGACAGGGAAGGTGAAAGACTGCCTTAAAAAGATCTAGGTCTTAGTCTGTTGCTTATACCACAAAGCAAGAGTTTGTAGTTTGCCAAGGACATCAAAAATCACAAATTGGTTGGAATTAGTCTGTAGAATAGATCTCAGAAACACTGTTATCAGATCAGCACAGTCTTCACCCCAAACTTGCACATCACTTTTAGCAATTCCATCCTTTCCTTAAATACTATTTTCAGCTTTGTAATGTTTAGTTATAATGCATTCTTTGGGCTTAGGTATTGTGGACTTCTCAGTGCTAGTATTACTACAACAGTGACACACGGTGCATTTTTCTGTTTTGGTTTTCCTCTGACTGACAGAGCTGCAAAGTAAAAACTGAAAGAAAAATATTGTATTCCATTTTTAATCATATTTGGAAAATTATTTTTATGCAAGTATGTATATGTATTTTTTGTGCAGGATGACTCAAAGCCAATGGTGTTATTTAGTGCATATCTGCGTCTATTAAGGGTAGGTGCTCCAACATAGAGCATTAGCCATCTCATTACACACACAGTAAATGAACAGGTTTTGGTAACAGGCAACATCACACACCCTCCCTGATAAATGGCATGTGTCTTGGGAAAAGTCCTGTCAAACGTGGGAAATGCATGGCAGATGTCTGTGAGCTGCTCTGTGAGCAGCCTGGTGGCACTGATTAAAACTCTGACAAATTGTATTAGCAAGTGGGTTTGCTATTGCCAGAAAGAAATGAAATCTTTCAGATTCAGACACCTATGACAATATCCAGAGCAACAGTGTTTATATGTGCTCAGGCAGTGGAGCTATTGTATTTCCAAAAGGAAGAAATCTGCGCAAGCCTCATGGAAGTCACGGTTTGACCTTGCAGAAGCACTCTGCTGTGCAGTAATGTAAGCAGGCTGTCTGCAAATGTTTCGGGAGAAGAATGGTAGCAAGCGAAAGCAAGCTGTGTAATTTGCACATCCTACTTGTAGTTATGCCTATGCACCACAGTGAAGGTATTTGTTTATTGACAATTGAACCGAGATGAGAATTCGGCTGTGGGAATTGAGTGGAGATCCTTGTAAGCAGCCACAGGGGAAGGATGATGCGACAAGGACAATATGCTGAGTTTTGTAAACTCAGAGCGGCCATGCATGAGGCGATGGGGACTGTCTGCCCTGTAGGATAAGGCACAATGCCTTATGTAAACTTAAATAAAAATAATATTCTTGTCAATCTATAGCTGTATTAGCTTTATAGAACTGAATAGTGAGGGAATTAAATCTGTGGTATTTCTTTTCAGGCCCTGAGGCTAGAAGAGTTGACTCAAAACAGAGGCATGTACTGGTTTACTGGTTAGCACGATTATTCCCAGGTTACGTTTAGAAACATGTCATTTCAATTGTATTCTTGAAGCTGAATCTTTCCACATACAATGGAGTTACAGCACAGACTGTCCCCACTACCTAGACTTCTTGCATGAAAGAAATCTGTTGCTACCTGCATCTTGAAATATTTGATCTTTGTGGATTAAGGAATTTCAGCCCTTCTGCATAAAAGAAGTACCAAATTTCTAGGGGAGATTTTCCTTCACAGGGCAGTGAGGAGAGATGCTAATTCATTATATATTTCAAGGTGTCAGTGCTGCTTATTATGCCAGCAGTGTCCAGCTGTGAGCTCAGTTGTTGATTGGACAGATTCAGTATATTCCAGCTTCAAATCTGTGGGACTAAAACTGGGCAGTTAAACACAATTCTGGTAATTTGAAAGTGTTTGTAATATTAAAATGTATGGTGCAGAAAAGTACTTCTTGCATGCACAGAACAAACATGATTTTCCTTTACTCTGAAAGAAGGGGTTTTATTTATTTATTTACTATTTTTTCAGCATATGGATACTGTAGCCATGACAACAGTGGGTGCCCAGGAGAAAAATGTGGAGATGCAACAGACATGCCAGAAATACATTATCTGTCAGGATAAAGGATAGCTTCAAGACCTTTGAGGCACAAAGCCAAAGTCCCTTAGAGGGTACTTTAGCTCATGTTATTTTTAATTCAAGAGAGGCAGAATGATCTCCTCAGCAAGGCAGGTGAATGAAAAACATAAAAGCAAACAAAAAAGGCCACCTTTACTCAATCTTTATCTGCATTCCACTTTCTAGGACCTTGACTAGTATGTTAGAGTTGCAGCATAACTCTAACATAAAGTTACAATTCTGTTTTTTAAACCAAACAGATGTGGTTTGAGGTTTTTTTTTTTATTTTATCTTAAAACAGCAAATATTTTTAAAATTTTAATAAAATGTAGCAACATGAATGTCTTTCTTTGAAGAAATCTTAATATAAAGGAAGAAAGGAAGGAAGGTGTCTTCCCTCTGTCCCTACCTGGGTATTCACAGGCTTGGCTCTGGTTCTGTCCAAGCTGGAATTTAGGACTGAGGATAAAGGCACCCCACCAAATTCAGTGGGAATCTTTCTCTTGTATTCAGCACGTGCTGTTTCAGGCCCTCAAGCTTTATTTCTCTTATGCCTAGAATCATCATGCAGGCGAAGAATAAAAGTCTTCCAGGCTCCTGGGAGCCTTAGCAGGATTTTTGACTTATATCCACATAGCCTCACATGTAATTTTGGGGTAAGATGCCTGCAGGTAAGTGCCCTGCTGTCAGAACAATGAGGTAAGTTCTGGTTTACTTGCAAACTTTTGATGTCACTGCCACATTATGTGGGGTCTCACTCAGGAGAGGATCCCTTAGCTGACTTGGTTGCAGATTATGCTGTAAAGGCCATGGTATGGGCACAGCATACCTCAGTATACTGTGTCTGGTCCATCTACCACACAGATATAAAAGTCTTCATCTTTCCTCTTTGTGCAAGCTTATAAACAGAGCCTACAAGACTGTATTCACAATGTAGGTTCAAATTAAGTTTGACATTGAGACTGGGTTTTGATTTGTGTTCAAAACATATGTCTGACCTTGAAGTGTACTTATTTTTATATAGAATTAGCCCCATTGTGAAGGATGCAAGCCTCAGCCTGTACACATATAGCAAATGTGCCTGGAAAGTATGAGATCTGTGCAAGAAAGAATTGCTGGATACCCCCCTTCCTAGTGCATGCAGCACTTGAGCTGCAGCACAGAATAAATGCTGCCAAGCATTAAAGTAGCTCCTTGTGCTGTGCTCCAGTGAAGACATTGCCTTGTCATTGGGTTGGTGTTCTCTGCATACCCTACCACATTATGCTTTTCCGGTGACATTGTTTTCTCTGTCATATCTTGCTTCAAAGACACAGAGTATTAAAGGGCTCTTAGGGAACTTGTGATCAGCTGAGACAAAGTCATAAAAGCCTGAGTGAGAGAGCAAGTTCCTAAAATACCCTATAGATTGGAAAATGTCATTTGCACAAGATTTCTGTAAACAGTCTTCATGTTATGTACTTAAGGACTGAAGAGGTGAAATCAGACATTTGTCAGTGTTTCAAGATCGAGTATATTCCTTGTGGTGATTATAGGGATTGTATTTTTCAGTCTAATATGTGTCCAAACACTTTCTATTGCAAGTAGAATATGGGCCACAAAATGTCAGAATTAAATAACCATCAGTTTTGATGGTTCCAGCATGAAAATAGATTTTTCTTAAGAAAGATAAATTTGCTTAAGTATAATAAATTCTACCAAGTGCTAGTCAAACATAAATCCATATAAAGCTAATCCTAAAATCTGTATATATAATTTAGGAGAGAATTTTCTGCCTGCAAGCCAACAGTGCCATCCGCTGATTTTAGTAGGTTTTCACACAGGTAAGAATATCAAGATGCTCTAAACCAAGAGGTGACCTTAAAAGCATTTTTTAAGGATGCCTGTATGTTGCTTCAGAGAATAGAATCATTTTGAACACACCAACAAATAATAAAGACAAAAGTCTATTTCATAGATGGTGGAGTTTTTAATGGATTTGATCTTCACAACTACAGAGGGCTGCTTTTTTGTGAAAGGTGGCCTATATTAGTTAGGCACCTTCTCATCCTCACCTTCCAAAAATTCCTCTGTCAAACAGAAATCTAAAGATCTTACAGAAGCGAAGATTCTGGTTGTAAATCATTACCAAATTACCTGAATTTGTGATGATATCATATGTCACTCTTTCAACTTGTTACATGCTATCAAGGGCACACAGAGACCTCTACAAATCATTGTTCTGCCAAAGGCTGTGAGTACATTCCCTTTCTCTCTGAAGGTGAAGTATTTTCATCTAGGATATTGTCATGGGTTCAGCAGCAGCAGTCATTTTTCCCCTTCTTGGTAGCTGGTGCAGTGCTGTGGTTTTGACTTTTGGCCTGGGAACAGTGCTGATAACACCAGTGTTTTCAGTTACTGCTTGGTAATGTTTTGGTCTGACAAAGGACTTGCTGAGCCTCATGCTCTGCCAGGGAGGAGGGGAAGCCGGGAAGAAGCAGAGACAGGACACCTGACCAAAACTAGCCAAAGAGGTATTCCATACCACAGCATGTCATGCCCAGGATGTAAAAACAGAGGGCAGACACCCAGAAGGATGGGGGTGCACGGTTTGGGTATACATGGTGAGCGATTGTATTCTTTTCCCTTGTATTTCTCTTGTCATTATTATTACTGGTGGTAGCAGTAGTGATTTGTGTTATACCTTAGTTACTAAACTGTTCTCATCTCAACTGTGGGAGTTGCATTCTTTTGATTCTCCTTCCCACCCCTCCGGGAGCTGGGGGAAAAAAGAGGGGGGAGTGAGTGAGTGAGAAAACTGCGTGGCTGAGAGGCTTAAACCACGACAGATATAAAATCAGTTTCCACACTACAAAGGGAAAGGTCATGCATTAGTAGTCCCAGAATTAGGGCTGTTTGTTTATTAAAATCATGTTCATTTCTGTTTGGTTTGATTACATGAAAGCACAGATAATTGCATAAGTACCCAATCTATGGAAAGACAGAAAGCTTTTCATACAACTGTGAGAAGCCACACCAGAACTTTAAAATTTAAAAAGCGACCACTCTAGCTACTTCTATGGTTATCCTATACCTGCATAGTTATATTAAGGCTGACTGTACTGCTACCGTTGTTCAGTAATCCAATTGGGAACAAGAACGGGGCCTTTCTATTAACTGGGAGCAACCCCCAAAATAATGGTGTGTTACTGCCACAGGCTGTCATGTGCATGCTTACACTGTATTTATCTTGGGCTGTGATGTAAGCTATTTCTTGCTATTATTTCCATAAGATCTTGTCGTGTGTAGAGGGAGATTATTCTTCTCTAGTTAATTACATTTGTAGTAACTGCTTTACTCATGCGTCACTTCTTAATTGCCTGTTAGAAGTTTGGTAACTTTGTATGTGTTCAGATAAATGCATTTTGTGAGCCATAGTAATAAATGTGACCTCCTAAATTTGAAATAAAATAGTCAAATTTTGAAATATTCTATTAAAAATGACGTTGGAAGAACATATTGCTGGGAAGGGTGCAACAAAATGACCACTCTTTCTCCCAGCAAACCAAGAGAAGAATCACTAATAACCTGCTAGAGAAGTAGTCGGTTTCAGCGGTAACTATTTTTCTGCAAATCTCAGCAGCAACAAGTAGGTGGCACTGCAAGATCATTTGAGAGGCTGCAGCGTGACACGCAGAGCTGTGCTAGCTCCCCAGGACATCCTCACAAATTCGCGAGGGTCAAGGGCTGTCCAGTCCTCGGGCTGATGGTGGGAATAGTCTAATTACAAAAAAATGTGGTAAGAAAGTATGAGAATATATCAAGATAGTTGATACGCCGTTTGTTTTTTTGTTTTGTTTTAGATTTGTAAAAATAGTTTAAATATGTTCTGTTACATTTACTTCTACACTTTCACATTAAATATATAGCTTTACAGCATCTGCAGCTATAGATCGATGTATACCTACACCATGCACACTGTTCAAACAGAAGTGCACGTGATTTTAAATGGTATTGATTCCTAAATTCTACTTTCTGGACAAATAAAACCCAAGAAGGTATCTCTTCAATAAAACAGTTCTTCATCTTTTTTTGATATGTTACTGAACATTACATGTAACAAGGAAAAAGAAAACCTCTAACACAACTACTTAGATTGTTCTTCTGGTGTTTTCTTCAAAGACAGGGCACCTAGGAACTACTCAGGGGGCTCACTATCATGTCAGGGTTTTTCACTCAAAGCAAATATTATGTCCTCCTTGTTGGAGTTGGCAATATGTCTCTCTTCCAAAAGTCATGTAACCTAATGCACATACAGACTGCTGGAAGCAGGGGCTGGAAAGTGAGGTTCACCTTCAAAGCCATGCCACTGAGCAAGTTGGAGTTCCCTGTGCTGGCTTTCCTTCCCACCCCATGAACCTCCCAGTGCTGAGTGGCCGTGCCCCAGGCTCAGCAAACAGGCAGCAGCTGCTTCCTAGCTTCCCTGGTTCATGCACTTCTCTAGCTGAGGGCCAGAGAAACTTTGTGGCCCTGGTGCCTGGGAATTGGACCCTCACCAGGTTTCATATAACTTCAAAGAATTCTTGCTCTGCAGAAGCACTGTACCACTACTAACTCCTGCATTTACACGAGGGCATGCTCTCCTAGGTTAGAAAGCTGCTCTCCAGGTGGAGGACATGATACTATAAGTCCCAAGTACATGGATACACCTATCTCAGAAACAGGAAACTGTTGAGATACTATCTCAAGCTTTGGGGTTTTTGCTTGTTGGATGTAGGCAGGTTCTATTTAACATTAAAGGATAATGAGTTACCATTTACAGGAGTCTTCACCTCACCCCAGGTTCCATGTGTAACTAATCTGGGTTCCCTGAAACACACTACTGGGCTTGGGTCTCTAAGACTTTGCATCATTTATATGGGCCACTGACATCAAGAAAGATCCCCCCCCCCCCCCCCCCCCAGCACAAATGATTTAATTTCAAAAATATTTATCTTAGTACTTTGCTGTCCTTCAGATTCCACTCTTCCAAAAATTAACAGACTACAGCCTGTGTTGTCTGCTGTTTTCTGCCCTGGCCGTAAAGATCATCATTTTTTCACAGTCTTCTTCCCATTAAACACAAATTACATTAAAATGCTATAACTTTTCAACAGCCCCACCATCATATCCTGTTTTGGTTTTTGTTTGTGGGTTTTTTTTTTTCACATTCATTTCCAGGTAGGAATAGTTTTATATCATTTTAACAGGAAAAAGACAACTCTTAAAATAAAAGCAGGAGCCAAGAAACAGAAGAACAAATAACTGGGACTTGGGGAAAGAGAAGAGTTTTAGTGTATACAAAAAGATGTATCAAAAGGGAGCCTAGGAAGGGAAAATTTGGAACAGGAAGAAAAATATGGTGATTTTTAAAAGCTACAGCAGTGACAGTTTCTGTGGGTTTGGTGTTATACTGTGGTGTTTAATACTCCACTTTCTGGAGTTGGATGGTTATAAGAAATTTCATATTTGCTTGGTTTAGGGGAGAAAAACTTGATTCCATACCTGTAAGGTATATTTGAATAATAGTAATTATTGAAAAGAAATTGTTAGCTTAGCCATAATTGTATGTTTATATGCAGAAAAAAGTAAAGCAGGCCCTTTCGTAAGTGCCATCCTGCTGACATCACCGGCAGTAATCACAAGGGCATTGATTCCCAATTTCAGCATTAGATTTTTAATTTGGTATCTCAGCCTAGCTCCAGTTAATTAGTTTGCTCCATCAATAAATGTGAATGAAAACCCATGCCCGTGGACTGTTTATTTTCCCAAGATCCCATTTTGCTAAGCAAACTACGCAGGAAAGCCTAACAAATACGTGAAAACAAAACAAGAGGCACACATTTTACTATCAGAAATTTTAAATCATCACTGCAGAATATATCTTTGGCTGATCTGGCTCCAGTGGGCTAATAAAAGTTTGTCTTATGCACAGTAGCATCTGGTTGTGTGCTCTGCAGTGACTATTTAAAAGGCACTGTATGCGTGGGGAAAACTGGTGTGGCTTATCAGTGTTCATGCCAAAAGACTGGAGATCAGTTATCTTCCTAGTTGGTTTGCCAGCCTGCAGTGTACAGTTTGGGACTATGAAGCCACGTTACATCTGCTCTGCCTGAAACAGGTCCAGGAGAATTTAGCACCTGTCCTCGCAGTTTTGTATGTCGGTATGCAGGCAGAGCAGAGAGGATCTGCTACCAGTGAGGAGGCAAAATTTTCTTCTGCCTGCTAGCAGGATTGCTAACCTCATGGGAAGGCATTCAACAGCTCACTCCTGCTTTAAAGAGTGTGGCAATTCCCCAGAGCTCCTGGTTTCAGCAGTGTGCTGAGGAGTCTCCTGCTGCAAGAGCCCCATTAGCCAAGCTAAGCCTTGATCCCACCACCAGCCATGACAGACGCATGTCTGGGGAGAAGCTCCTGCTGCCACTGCCTAAAGCAGCCCGCTGGGACCTTCCTCACAAGGGAGCCAGGTTGATTATCGTGCTCCTCGAGAATGGTCGCCACTCTGGGCCTTTCCTGCTATGTGAAAGAAGTAACGGGAGGAAAAAAAAAATAGTTTGTGCCATATTCTTTCTACCTGATCTGGTTTTGGCTCGTATTCCAGCTCCTCTCCTGCCTGCTTATCTTCATTTTCACCTCATTTTCGTTCCGCTATTTTCTCTTTTGTTCCTTTTTATTCTCTGCCACAATAGTCGTCTTCCTTCAAATGTAAGAAGTATGTGTGCTTGGTTTTGTCTGCTCACTTAAGGGTGTAAACAGAGATTACCCTGATGTCTGTGCACCAAGTTGTTATGCTAATAGCCTTTAGCAGAACAAAGACTTTCAGCTTACACTCTTCAGGGAGCTTTTCTCTTTTCCCCCTTTCCCCATATTTTTAAGTCTTTGACTGTTTCCTGTTTCTTCCCTGCAGAGTCTTAACACAGCCAACAGAGAAGGACACGCGTAAATCCTTTGCTAACAGCATTACTGCAGCCCCGGCTGGGGCACCAGTGACAGAGCAAGGAGGGATGGTAGAGTCAGAGGTGTGGCTCCACGGCCCTGCCGAGATGTTAATTTCTATTGATGAGCTGTAAAAAGAGGAAAAAGTAGGTGTGACTTTCCATGCTCGGACAGGGTACCTAGGCAAAGCACCTTAAGGCTGAAACTTTCTTTATCAGCTGGGTTCCCTACCCTGAAATCCACAGGAAAAAGTAATTTGGTCTGCATGTGGAATTACTTTTTTTTTTTTTTAAGGAAACCCTGTTTTGCATAAGGTTGCTTTTGGTTGGGTTTGGTTTTTGTTTTGTGATAGTCACCAGTCAGTTCTTAATTGTTATCTGCTTGACAGTATTGTCTGGTACCTGCATTTCTCTGCATTTCCTTTTTCCTCTTGTCAAGAAGTATTATCTAAATGCTTCTTGGCAGCCGATGATAAGAACACAGCCTGTAATACATTTCTTCAATTAATTTCAGGCAAAAAGCCAGATGTTACTGCTGTTCAGTTTGCCAAGCCTATAGGAGTGCTTAGATTTTGGCCATCTTTTTTTGACCACTAAAGAGGTGGAGGGAGTCAGCATTCGGCTTCTGATCAAGTTCAAGGTAAAAACCAAGACCCTCCATTCTTCTAAATGTAAGTCTTCTGCCATTTCAGTGAATTTCTGTCTTCTACTGGGTCTTAAGACATTGTCTTAAGAAATTAATTTTTATTCTTTTAAATTAGAATGTTTTAAAAAATTTATTTCTTATAATTTTTTAGCCAGGATGATCTCTGTTATAGGTTATAGTTGTATTTGCACTATAAAGATGTCTTGCAAGAAGCCTTCTGCAGGTGGACATAATTGTGTGAGTTTGCATTAACCATGTTGTTTATACAGCTAATATTTTACATCTTAAGGGTAGGAACCTTTTAACTGGAAGAAAAATGCAACTTGCTTTATTTCAAACTAAACCACAGAAAATACACTAAGTTTGAGACTGTGAATATAATCGAAAAATTTCTTTCATGCATATACCTTAAAATAGGTTGCTGTGGAGTAAATAAAATGTTCGTAAGAAACTTTGAGGGTTTTAATAAGAAACTAAGTACTGAATGAAGAAAAAGAACTGAATACTCAGGGAGTTCCATATAAAGCATACAAACTGTATGTCAAAACAATATGGGTTTTTCAGTAGCAAACTTCAGGTTGGTGGGTTGTTTTGAAAGGTTATGTGAGGAAATCTGTCACAGAACTCATAGAATCATAGAATAGTTAGGGTTGGAAAGGACCTTAAGATCATCTAGTTAGCTTCAACTTTAAGTAGGATATGTTTTTGTAACGAATGTTAGAGAATATAGCTTTATGTGGCCACCATCACACAGAGCTTCCTTTCCATCTGTGGCCTGAGGAGCGGTTAAAAGGAGATAGATAGTTACATCTACAGTTAAATTTTCCTCTCTTTGCCCTTAAACAGTGTATGTCTCATTCAGTGCAACTTGCATTACCATGCAGGCACAGCTTTAGACTTTCCTGAGAAGTGGAATTTGAGGACCAGCTGGGGACCTCAAAACAGGGACTCAGCTTTAGTAAAAGTGGTGGTTTCTGTTAAGGATTGTAGTCTTCAGTGACTTGGGCACAGGCTTTGGGCTTGAGGCAGTTCTGTCACCCTTTGGCAAGATATATTGTCTATCCATGCTTGTAAAGGGACGCAACAACACTGAGACATCGGGTACAGTTGCTGGACCCCTCCCTATTTCATGTGTTTGCTGAGCGTGCTAGAATTAAGTTCAGCTACAAGAATTACCCAGGATCTGCTCAGAAAATTAAAACAGATGCTAGAATTAATTTTCAATTTGAACTGAGATGCTTTCCCAACCCTTTCAATTGTTAGAAAAAAACTCTACAGTTGTCTATAACTGAAGTCAACAACTTTATCTTCTCAATGATAGTCTGGCTCATATCTTCTATTTATCTTCTCACTGTCTCTCATCACACAGATTCATCTCTTTTAGAGGCTGCATGATAGGCTCAGTAGGTAGAATCTTAAAACTGGGACTATATTGACTGACATGCACCTAATTTCTTTAGTAATATAGTCTATCCCACATACTAGTATTATGATTCTCCTCAGGCCCACATACATGGAAAAGCTATAGAAAATCCTGCCTGGTACTTTTTCCTGCAGCCAACAGCAGCTAGCAGAGCAATGAAGTTGCTGTTTTGGGCTGACAGCAAGAATTGCATGTTTCCCAGTAGCATAGTTGTTGTAGATATATTCTATACTATTTCTGGCCATTTCTGCTGTCTGATGGGATTTTTTTGGCTTTTTAAAGGTATTAACATACCCTTACAACAGTAGTTCTGTCTGTCCCAAAAATGTAAGACTTTTCTGGGAATCCTGCCTCAGCCTCTGAAATGCAGAATATGATGTAAAGGCCAAGTAGATACTCTAATTGCTTTATGACTCTCTCTGTCTCCATAAAATGAATGCTATCTCTGTACAAGATGCCATAAAACTTAATAATATCTATCTGGTGTTCTAAGGATGCTTTATATCATATGAAAAACTCTACTTCTACAAAATAGCTACCTTAACTTACACAGCATTCTGCAGGTGCTCCGAGAAGGAGCATGTTCAGCAGTATTTTAGTAAGTGGGTTTGAAGTAATGACCAGAAAGTAAAATGCAGGCTAAAAAATAAAGACAAATTTATAGAGATTTATTACCTTATTTCCTTTGGGTTTCTGCGTTAGAAAGATGATACACCTGACAAAATTCCCACAAAAAAAAAAAAAAAAAATAGATATTGGGACATTTTCTCTCCCTGTATGTGTAAATTAAGATGCACTTCTGAGCAGTAATAATGGAAGTGCAGACCTTCATGTTGCTCTATAATTTGTCTCTTTCTGTTCTATGTCCTTTGAGTGCCTCCACTGAGGTGTGATCCTCTTTTGTCTTGATCAGCAACTCAGTTTCAAATGCTTTATTTTTCTCTATGAAAGAATTTTAGTGCCTGGATCATCACATGTACTGGCACATCACACATCTAGCAGAACATGGAGAAACACATCTGAGAAATCAGATCGAATATTATAGCACAGAAAGTGAAAACAGTGAAAGAGCTTGCTCTGTGCTAAGCTTTCAAGCAAAGGAAAGCTAACTGCTGAGCATGTTTCCTTATATTAAAACTATTCTGTTTGCTGATTTGCATTTCTGAAATAGTCACATCCCCTGAGTTACATTTCTTAAGTTTTATTTTATGTGGCTTTGTGGCTTTCAGTCCTAGAGACCCATTTTTGTAATGGGAGTAGGATTAGACCTTGGTGGGCACTTGATAGTTCCTTCAGAATCTAATGTAACTTTTCATTTCCAGCATATGGAAGGCCAACAAGAAGATTATTACAGGGCACTTAGCTGTAACAATCACCTCCTCTGAGGAGGCTGTTACAGAAAGGAATCGGAGTTCTGACTTCTTAACTTTGAGAAAGTCTGCAATATTCTTCTTCACAGAAAGCTTTTGTACCTGGTGACTTAGTTTCCAAGAAATAACATTTCTAGCTTGCCTTCAAAAGATTGGGGGTGGGAGAAGCAGGTGGAGAAGGCAACTACTGTCATCTCATTCTAGGTACTACTTTGAAGAGTGGAAGAAGCATGTTTGTATTTCTACCCTAGGCGTAACTTTTGGCCAGGCAATGATTTTAACACATACTATCTTCCACTTACATTTCACCAAAGCTAGATTTGTATTTGTGCCCTGCATCAAAATAAAACAAACAAACCCACCCAAAAAACAAACCAACAGACATCAAAAAACAAGCAGTCAAAAATCAACCAAAAGACTAAATAAAACTCATGTCCTCTGGCTGTTCTATCCTTGCAATTTCCTAGACACCGCTACTAAATACAGCGACTTCACGATATGTTTTTTTCCTGACAGGTAGAAAAAAAAACAAATTAAAATCCCCATTCCCCTCTTGACTGGCTAGCACCTCGGGAGAAGTGTTGCAACAAAAAACCTCCATACAGGTTATTTCATTGCAGGGCATCAGATTGGATCGACCTTGTCTTAGCATTAAGATAGCATTAAGACAGAATAACTTGATAATTGGAGGAAAACAGATTCAGGAGTAATTTCTCTGACTTGTACCTGCAGTTAAATTAGCTTATGTACTGCTAAAGATACAAATTCCACCCATATGTGTGACTCAGTAAATGATAAGTGAATATTCCTCCCTAAAGGATAGAAACCTGGATCATAAATACGGGGGATTCCACACATAGTCTTGATAACTGAAGTGAAGGGAGCTCTGTAGGCTAGTGAGCTGGAGAATATTCAGTCTCTGTTTAAGATACTGCTGTGACTGTTCTACAGTATGAATTTCAAGGAAGCTTTCCCATTTAATTTTCTTATTATTTTTATTTTTTCTTTTTTGGTTTGTGTTTTTTTGTTTTGTTTGGGTTTTTTTGTTTGTTTGTTTTTTTAAACAAAATATATTTTCTGACCCTCCCATGGCTTCCTACCTTGCTTGTGCTGTCTTCCTTCCTCCAGATGTCTTCACATCATTTATTACTTCATGATCTGACTTCATGAAATGATCCCAAATTATATCTTCATGATAATCTTGCTAACCCATTCAGGCAGGATAAATCGTCCTTTTTTAAACCATGGAGTTCTTGGATCATTATGATGTCTTTATTCTGTCTAATTTGGTGTCTTAATAATGATGATGCAGTCAATCTGGGAGAAGAGAAAATAGTGAGATGCCTAACCTCCTCTAAGTCCATTTCTTGAAATCTTGGGTTGGGGAAGAAATCTTACAAAGCAGGAATACTGCAAATTCCTATGGCTGCTTTTGAAAGTTGCTGGAATTTTTCTTTCTTGAGTATCAAAATTTTACCTTGTTTTGGCTAAAGATAGGGTTTTTTTTGGGGGGGGGGGGTGGTCTTTTTTTGTTTTTCTTTTTTTAGAGGAATACATAGTTCTTTCGCTGTAATGTAGGCTGAATATGACAATGAAACTGTAACATCTCATGCTTCCAAACTACATGAAACAACTTTTCTACTCACTGTATCATTATATCTAACTTTTGGGATGTATATACAGGATTATGATGGATATAGTTTTTTCCAATAATTAAATATCTTTCAGGAGAATTTTCAAAGCAAATTACAAGATGTCATCTATTTTCAGTTATCTGCATGTATCAGACAAATCTGCCATGGTGGATGCTATACCACATGGATAGTAGCTCTCTTACTGAAACACTGCCTATTACATATCCCAGACATTTATGTGGAGTATGAGAATGCTCATGCAGTCTAATATGGTTATTGTATCCCAAATGCATATGAAGGGGGAGTTTCCTGACATTAATCTTTGAGGGACATGAAAATTAGATCACTAAATTAGATTGTTATTACCTTCTAAACAAAAAAATCCAACTACGAGTGTCCTTTAGCAAATGGTTTTGTTCCTTTCAATTGCCTATGCCAGACGGAAAATCAGCCTCTTTCTGACAACTATTGAATGGACTTAATGTACAAGTATGATACAGGTGATCTGTGCATAGTTAGGAAGTCTGACATACACCAAAATCCAGACTATATGTCAGACAATGTGTATAGGCTTTTCCTGCAAAGCATGCAGTAGACAACAGATATTTACTAGCTATTTTTAGAACTGCTCTGCACCACTGCACACCTACCAATTTCTTTTCCCTCCTGTACATAGCACAGGAGCCCGGTTTGTCAGTCATTTCATCACCTCTTTGGTTGGAGGTGCAAGCGCTGTGGGAACCTTTCTAATGGGGAAAGAACTGTATGACTTCCTTTCTTCTCTGTTTTCCCTCAGAAAAATACCAATGCTCCGAGAAGTGTGTGAAGATTATAAAAGGACAGTGTGTGTGTATTGCTTTAATCTGTCTATGTTTAGCTGGGTTTGAGGTGGTTTGGGGTTTTTTCCCCTCTCTCACTGCTCTCAAGAAGGAAAAGATTTTGATGCTTCAGGACACTCCTTGTAGGCTTCATGAGGTCTTCAATTTTTTTTATTTTTTTTTTTTAAATTCACTTTAAAGGACCAAAGAGTGCATAAAAGCAGCATCTCAGGTGAGTGGAAGGCTTAAAACAATTCATGCAATTTGTATTTTCACAGAGAACAGTAAGTCTGTCAGATGTCTGGACACAGCTACCTCTCATTCTGTAACACATTGGCTTAGCTGTGCCCCTTGAGGTCACCTTCTGAACATGAGACTTCCTCAGAGACTGCAATGAATTGTAACAAACAAGAGCTAAACTCCAAATGTCTCCATTACTGCAGTTCTGTGAAATGTAAACCGCGAATCTTGCCTTCCCCTCCTTCCCATCCCCCCAAGCAATGTTGCAAACCTCATGGAGAGCTCTTTCAAATCTAAGACCAAAACAGTAAATCCCTTTACCAAATTGAAAAATGTGTTTAAAATAAATGGAAAAACAGAAGAGTTTGCTGGAAGCCTAGGTGCCGATCACAGCTTTATTCTCATTCATCACTTTTCTCATCCAGATGTGGAATTCATCGCTCTTAATTTCCCAGACTCTGGCATCCATTTAAAATCAATGTCAGATTCTTCCGTAATTTGCACAAAATTCCTACTTCAGTGAACTTGCAAAAGCGTGAAAATCAGGACAAAACTTTATTCAATATTGTTTGCTCCTTAACATACTTTATAGGTATGTGTCATGCCACCATGAACACTTACATTATGCTACTTTTCCTCACAAATAACCTGCATACCATATTTTCAGTAACTTTTGTGATAACTCTTTTAAGCTGTAAAATTTCTCAGGGTATTTTTTTATTTTTTTTTAAACAACATTCCTGCAAGTGTCAGTGGCTGTTAACATCTGAAGCAAGCTGTTCCCAGTTCATGTGACTGGAAATGGTGCCCAGAGCAAAAAAGCCAGACACTCTGACTCTCGTATAAGTGTAGTCTGAGTGGAAATGTTACTACTGCACTCATGTAGAAGTTGCTGAAACCACATCAGAATACATTTTGGCAGGAAATAAGGTAAGTTTGCATTATGATCATTTTATTATTACTTTTACTAAACATATGTATTGGAAAGGTCTAAGATCTGAGGGAAAACACGATGAGCTGCTAGATAAGGATCCTGAATGGACACGAGGCTAACTGGCTTTCACACTGCTGGCAGTATCCATAGCTCTCCTGGGATTATATTGGAATTATCTCACAGGAAAGAAGGCTGAATTTGGGGTTTTAGCTTATAGTCACCCCAGGGAGCAGTCTTGAACAGTCTTATGATCTTAAGAGGTTTTACACCTTCTAAGTAGAAGGAATGCCATGCAGTGACCAGCTGTGCATAAGGGTAAAGGGTATTCATAGCAATGAAGAAAAGAGATGAATCGAACTCTATGCATATGTGAATGAGTCTCATCTGGAATGTCGCACAGGTGGCGTCAAAGACAGAAAAGTGTGCCAGTCAGAAATGGCTGGACTAGGAGCAGCTGCAGACATACACTGGCATTTGCCTCTAAAGGTGTTAGTTTAACTAAATATATTTCAGACATAACACATTGACATATGCACACAGTTTCAGGAAAACTGGAAGGTCTAAAAGCGTAGAAAAAATGTGTAACTGAATCCCTAACTGCCTATGAAGCTCCCAATCCAGAAGAGAAAAGATTTTTTTATAATCTTTTGTTTAAGAAATTATCATACTTACAGGCTCAGATATGTACTCAAAGCTTCACCTGTCATTTAGGAATAAGTTTCTCTTAGGATCAAGCACTGCATGGCTTATGGTGCATACAGTGTCAAAATAGTACTTTACTGAAAGAACAAGGAACAGTAATTAACTCCTTCTCCCCAACCTCCAGCTACCTTCACTTATTGTTACGCAATGCTGTTTGTGTGCTCCTGGTTATGTAGAAGAAACGCCTCTGCTTAATGGTGGCTTTGAGCCCTAATGCTTTGGGGAAATCTCTCAAAGCAAGCAGTTGCTACAGAATATGACAGCTGTAGCCCATTGTACTTTTGTTTCCCTTCTCTTTCTTCTATAGCCTGCTTACAGCATGTGCTTATGTACCGGAGAGGAACAGGACAAAGGAGTAGCCACCGTAGTCACTGGAGGCTTGCTGCCTTGGCAACACAACACTCACATTCCTAGGTAACTACAGGGCAGGGTCATCAGGCTGTCCATGTAACACTTGACTAACTTATATTCATGGGACCCAGGCTACCTGCTTGAATGGATGAATTGTGTTTTTCCTTTTCTTTCATCAAAAAAGTTCATTTCTTTCCCACATGACCTCAAGAGGGGACACGATAGGGGTAAATTAAGAAAAATAGGTGCTTGGTTAATTTGACAGAGGCTTATATGATGTTTCCAAAATTGCCTTGTTGTAGTGTCAAACAATTTGTACTCACCCTGTCAGCGTTAGATGTGGGGTTTGATTGAAACACAAACCCTCCAAGAAAAACACAAGTGCATTAAATAAATAAATAACAGATAATGAGGTGTTACAGCAGCTCATGTTCAATCTTCCAAGATCTGCAAGTGATCTCCCTAAGCTGGATCCTTATCATTTCTAACTGATACAAAGTTATGGGTTGTCTAGAGATATCAGGGAGGGCGTTGTAGTCTTATGAAAGGCAAGAAGCTATATGCTTAATATTTAAAAATAGCAAACCAAGTAGGTGGCTTAGTAAATCAGACACATTTTATCTGGTTTGAGATGATAAATGAGGTAACAACATAAACCCAGTTTCTCTGGATATTTCTTCTAGCAGCAGAAACAGTCTGAACATGTGCAGAAGCCACAAACTGTTTAGATAACTAATACCGCATAGTCCAGTTATATCTGTGTACCTGTAGAAACCAGTTGTGCTCAAGAGTGCTGAAGAATTCAGAAGCATCTTGTTTGAGATTTTACTACGAAATTGTGTTAACAGAAGTGAGATTGAATGCACTTTCGTGTAGTCATTAGACAAATGGTTCTGTAAAACAAAACACAAGAACTTTGTTCCATCTGAAGTCAATAAATATCCAGATGTTCAAAATTTTAATCCTTAGTGATGTTAAATTCCCTGTGATGATGTCTTCACATCATCAGAAAACTCAGTTTCATTGTGTTGAATGAATTTCTCTTCAATGCTTCAGTCACTGCATTCTGATCTGGAAGTTTCTCTGCTTCACGCAACAGCCTGGGCCTTTACTATCTTTTCCATTGTAACGTCATGATTTTCTTCAGCGTTCTACTCTGCAGCATGGCAGTTTACAGTTTACATACTTTTAAATGTAGAGTTTAAACCTATGTATATTCTCTAAAGCTGCCTTTACATATACTTCTTATAAATATTTCAGGGCTCTCTTATCTGCACTTATTTTCATAATTGAACCAGAAGAGAATGTGCAATGAAACATAATCAGCAAAGAATAGAAACGCTTACAGTGGATATTATAATTAAAAGAATTTTTAAGTAACTTGACATTCTAGTTCTTTGAAACATAAGCTATACCACATGTTAATATTTGTGTAAGGAATAGTTTTCTAGGCCATGAACAAGGTATTTCTGTCTCTTCACTGTGTGCCTTCCTTGAAAATCAGTGGGCAGGATCTATTCATTTCAGGCTACCCCAGCAGGAGTATCAAGGGTTCTAGGACATGGCTGGAGCAGACTAATTGAGGGAACAAGGCAGCTGTGTCAAGATATGTGTCTATTTATAAATAAAGATGACTTTTGTGTGGGTTTTGCCTTAACGTCTTTCTGAAGTCTTCCATGCAGTTAGGGCTCTAATCAGCAACACAAGCGGCCTTATTAATAAATTATTTGGGCTGGTGCCAGTTTAAGGAACTGTAACACTGCTGAGGACTCTATGAGTTGAATTAAAAATATAACTTTAAAAAATTTATATGTATGGAAATTGCTTGACTTCTATTTTCAGAAAAATCTTAGATCCTGCATACTACTAAACAGATGTTACTGAGGAGTTATTTCCAGTTGACTTATTCCTGCCTGTATGGACAACCTTGAGAACTGTGGTTTAGTGCAAAGCCATCTGACTTCCACTCTGGTACACAGCTGGACTTTCACGTCAGAGGGAAAAACGTCAGGCTGCCAGTAATGCAAAATTTCACACAGAAGCACTGGACTGCTTAGAACCCTGTTATGGCTCTTAAGATATTTTAGGTTAGTATTAAGAGTTGGAGGGGACAGAAGAAGCTTATTCGTGTCTAATCAGATATTGACATGATGCTAGAAGAAAAACAATAGTATCCTGAATAGTCCATAATGGGAGTGAATAACAGTAAATTCAGTGGACTGGAACTGGAAAAAAAGCAGCGTGAAATGTCTGCATATATTCTATCAAGCTTGCTCTCTCCTTTTTTTAGACTGATGCAAGATACTTATCTGACAAGATAAAAATAAGTGTGTTTTTTGATATTATTCATTGCTGCTTCATCTGTAATCTTCCTATGCCCCAGATAAAAACCAAAGCAAAACAACAAACAAAAGCAATGAAAACCTGAGGCCACATGTAGGCCCACATCTGAGCCACCGAGGAAATCAGAGAGTTCAAGGCAGTGTTCCCTAATGATGTACAGAAAAGATGGATCATAGAATCATAGAATCATAGAATAGTAAGGGTTGGAAAGGACCTCAAGATCCTCTAACTGTCTTCAAATTTTCCTTCTCCAATTCTTCATTTACTTTCTTTCACTTCCTTATAATACTACATTGTGCTTGATCTTTTCATGCCATAGTCATTCCATGTCAATGACACGTATACTCTGTACTGTCCTGAGCCTCTCTAGCTTATTGCCCTTTGCTTATTGAAACTGCTGACAGATTTAGTACTCTTTCCTTTCCCACTTTTACATGTACTTATATAGTGCTGAACACATAAAATAACCACTGAATTTTACTAACCCAAGATGTCTGTCTTTTCCACATCAAGAATCTTTCTCACATTCATGATTTCTGGAAGGCTGCTGCTACTTGTCCATCAAATACCTCTTCATTGTGCTGTGGTGCAAAACTAAAGGCAGTGAAAGGCAGGGGGAAGTGAAAAAATGTAATTGAGTTAATGAGGTTACCCACGTGAGTCTACTTAGACTGTAAGCTTTCTGGGACAGGAACAGTACGCCTGTAGTGTTTTGCTTAGTGTTTGGTACAACTGGTCCTAGATTTGACTGACACTTCTGTGAGTGCAAAATGCAGTGCACTCATGATAGTGAGAACACCATGAGTTGCAACACAAGATTGTTTGGAGTTAACCCCCTTGTCTAAAGAAATACATTAGCCTGGGTGACAGACTCAGTGAATAAAATTTCCCATTGCTTATGTCTAAGGTGTTTTCCGCAACCTTGTCTGTACTGACCACTCCTAGAGCATGATATTGAACCAGATGTACCATCAGTTCAAATCCCAATTTTTAAATTTTTTCAGATGATGCATCCTGAAATATTTTAGTATCTGTGGTTATTGGGAAGATTCCTGGCACAGAAACAAAGAAAGTGCCAGATGACAATGTGAATACCCTATTTAAAAGTCACGAGTATTCTCATGACTTTTTTTTTCCCATCTTTAGGCTATGCTAAGGTAGCTTAACGCTGCTTTAACAGAGCAAACACCTCCTCTAATAATGCCCCAGGTAAGACTAAGCTGGCTCAGAAAAGACTATCAGAATTTTGCTAATTGAACATTTAATCTTTTTCCCTGAGGTGGTGTTTTTTTCCTCTGTGATGAGTACATTTTGTAAAAAGCAGAAAGACAAACCCTCTTAGGGCATAATTCATCCTTGTTATTGTACACATACAAAAAGATGAGCTGCTATACTGACAATTCACACAAAGACTCAAGTTAAATTTAGGACTGTTGCTGAACATTTCTATCTTGTTTACTTGAACGACTTCCCTGAACATAAGTGAAAGAGGAACAATATGTGTCATATCATTTGATAAGTGATGCTGACCATCTTGGATGTTGGGAAGAACTCTATTTTCTAAATAATTTTATGTAAGCTTTTAATGTGATGACATTGGCAAGGTTAGAGTCAGAGCATAATAAAATTTTAGCTTGAAAGTTTTCTTGCCAACTCTTGCAAATAAATCAATGCTTTAGTATTACTTCAGCTTCCATAACTGATATCCTAAATCACTGTAGGCTGTGACACTTTAAACTAAAATGTTTCAGGAGAAATTAAAACTTTGAGACATGATGCAAGCATTGTCTGAATTATAACTCTCCACAGTTTACCATTAGAACTGAAGCTTGCAGTAGTAGTTATATGTAATTGTTCTTTAATGTCTTTTCTACATGTTTTCTCAGTGGAAACTCTCTACAAAAAGATAGGCCTCAATATTTCTTTCTTTCTTGTCTGGTTCTGACCAGCTCTGGATTGTGACACAAAAGAAAACTAGAACCCAACTCAGGGTTTCCTAGAATCACAGAATCATAGAATAGTTAGGGTTGGAAAGGACCTCAAGATCATCTAGTTCCAAAACCCCTGCCATGGGCAGGGAAACCTCACACTAAACCATGTCACCCAAGGCTCTGTCCAACCTGGCCTTGAACACCGCCAGTGATGGAGCATTCACAGCCTCCCTGGGCAACCCATTCCAGTGCCTCACCACCCTTACAGTAAAGAATTTCTTCCTCATACCCAGTCTAAACTTCCCCTGTTTAAGTTTGAACCCATTACCCCTTGTCCTATCACTACAGTCCCTAATGAATACTCCATCCCCAACATCCCCATAGGCTCCCTTCAGATACTGGAAGGCTGCTGTAAGGTCTCCATGCAGGTCTCGTGGCCCTCCTCTGCACTTGCTCCAACAGTTCCATGTCCTTTTGATGTTGAGGACACCAGAACTGCACACAATACTCCAAGTGAGGTCTCACAAGAGCAGGATAGAGGAGCAGGATCACCTCCCTCAACCTGCTGGTCACGCTCCTTTTGATGCAGCCCAGGATATGGTTGGCTTTCTGGGCTGCGAGCACACACTGCCGGCTCATGTTCATTTTCTCATCGACCAACACCCCCAAGTCCTTCTCCGCAGGGCTGCTTTGAATCTCTTCTCTGCCCAACCTGTAGCTGTGCCTGGGATTGCTCCGACCCAGGTGGAGGACCTTGTACTTGGCATGGTTAAACTTCATCAGGTTGGCGTCAGCCCACCTCACAAGCGTGTCTAGGTCCCTCTGGATGGCATTCTTTCCCTCCAACTTATCAACCGAACCACACAGCTTGGTGTCATCGGCAAACTTGCTGAGGGCGCACTCAATCCCACTGTCCATGTCACCCACAAAGATGTTGAACAAGACTGGTCCCAACACCGATCCCTGGGGTACACCACTCGTTACTGGTCTCCAGCTGGACATTGAGCCATTGAGCACAACTCTTTGCGTGTGGCCACCCAGACAGTTCTTCATCCACCAAGTGCTCCACCTATCAAATTGATGTCTCTCCAACTTAGAGACAAGGATGCCATGTGGGACAAAGGTGAAATTAATCTGCTGCATAAACTTAAAGGAAATTGTACAGAAAAAGAATGTATTATGAATAGAGAATGTCCTTTATATGGTCTGACCTGTAAACCTGTGATACAATTTCATTGTACTTCTTACTCACAGTGGTGGGTGAAAAAAGGTGATGTTTAGTCCCACTTGCTTTCATTCATTACTGGCTTTTATTTATCAAGAGATGAAAGTAACTCCTTCCATCATAGCCACCAATGTGAATCTAGGTACAGTGAAGAAGATTTTGGATTAAAAGCTAAAAGGAGAGTGATGTAATGATACACCATTTAAGGACAGAACAGTTAGCACATAGGGGATAATGGGAATGGTTAGCAGAAGAAAGAAATGGCAAGGGAAGGTACAAGGGAAGGCAAAGAAATTAAATTATGAAGATAAGTGCAGGAGAAGACATGCCATTTTGTAGCTAGAAGCAGGTCATCCACCATATTGACAACATTCTTTCTTTGTCTGTGAATGCCCTTGGAGAAATCAAGAAACAAAATGAGACATCACACAAGAAGTTCTTGGATTCAGCGGTGAAAACAAAGTCAAAGGGGACTTGCTTAGGATGAGAAGTTCAGTAGGACAGTTGGTACTAGATACTTAGTCAGATGAAGATGCTGAAGTTGAGGAAGAAAGGCATAAGAATATGAGAGATCGTGAATGGGCACAGTGAGCAGAAACAGGGATCTGGTGAAATTGTAACTTGTTGCTCAGGAGAGGGACTTTTCATTCCCTAAGTGGATCACAGTAGTTGCCCTACGTAGTTAGCCTTACAGAGCTGTAGTTCAGTGGTGGCCTCTATGCACGGCATAATCCTATAATGCAAACCCATTATAATAATAATTGAGTTTCCTGACCTTTATCTGGGCATCTGGGTTATTCAGCTGCACTTTTTTATTTTTTCTTTTTCATTCTTTTTTGTTATTCACTCTTGTAAGATAGATTTCCAGCTGTTCATCTGTAGTGTATTTGCTTTTTATTATAAAGACAATCAGCACCAGAACTCAGCTTATTATGATAACTATTCAGCTGACAAAAGGAAAGCCATTATAACTACAAAACCAGTAGGAATTCACTGTGCTAATTAGGCTTTAGATCCCTCATGCTAAGGCCTAGCCCACAACATAAAACATAAGTTATGGATCGAACCCACTTTATATAGACGGGCTTGTCTTAGTGTAGATAAGTCCTATCTGATCTAATTCAGCCTAGTCAAGCAGCCAGGACTGCCTGGACATTAACAAGTACTTTATATAGGTGGATTTGCAGCCCAGCCAACGTGCTGTGATACTGTGTCTGATCAACTGCTGCTGTCCCCCAAGCCAGCTGCTTTAATACACTGCAGAGATACCAGAGCAGACAAATGACAAAATACTTGAATGCAGATCAGTTTAATTACACCAATACACTATAAAATTCTGGGGTACTTTGAAAAGTATTCATAAAACTGCTCTGCTCATGTTGTTTATTTGGGAACTTAGTGGAAAGAACTAGTATCATGTAGAAATTCAGTCCAGGGAATTAAACTTCAGTGTGCTGAAGAGTTCTACAGCTAGTTTTATATGTATATATAAATAGGAAGCCCAGAAAGAATAGATCTCCAGGCCTTGAATCAGTTTTCATAAATTCCTCTCACTTTCCTGGTCTCTCTTTCCTCTCCTATGAAAATACATAAAGCCTTAAAACGAAACTATTGGGCTAGCTAAGGCTGCACAGGTGTAGACAAGCAAGGATTTTACTGAAGAGGAGTCAAAACTCACCAATGACTCCTTAAAGTGGAGAATACTATTCCCTGTACATCAGCAGCTCTTAGCAGTATATATGCTAGAGGATGTATCTATCCCCATTATTTGCTGCACTAGCTTTCCCCCAGTATCCACTTGAGGCATGAACTTAAATTGTTGTAATTGCTACAGAAATTTCAGTTTGAGCTGTACTATGTACTACTAAATAAAGGCAGAAAGCTGAAGACAGACGTCATGAACCCCCATACAGATGACTTGCTGATCATCATGTGATAACAACAAAGGATCACAGTAAGTGGAAGAAAAACCACGAGACACTAATGTAAGTGATACATATTATCTCAGCTTTCCTTTGGTTTCCTCAGAGCTCCTTTCCTTTCTGGCTTCTCAGTATTCATCTTTCTTAAGGAGCTGCTGAGCAAAATTCGAAGGAAAAAAGAGGCTTATAAAAGATGGAAGCAAGGTCAGGCAGCCTGGGGAGAATACAGGGATGTTGTCCGGGAAGCTAGGGACCAGGTTAGGAAAGCTAAGGCCCACTTAGAATTCAACTTGGCTAGGGATGTTAAGGATAACAGGAAGGGATTTTATAGGTACATTGCCAATAAGAGACAGGTTAGGGACACCGTGGGCCCTCTCCAGAAGCTATCGGGAGAACTGGCTACCCTGGATTTGGAGAAGGCTGAGGTTCTTAATGACTTCTTTGCCTCAGTCTTTACCGGCAAATGCTCTGACCACACCACCCAAGTCTTGGAAGGCAGACGCGGGGACGGTGAGGGTGGGGACCCTGGGCCCACTGTGGGGGAGGATCTTGTTCGGGACCACCTTAGGAACCTGAATGTATACAAGTCCATGGGACCGGATGAAATCCATCCACGGGTCCTGAAGGAGCTGGCAAATGAAGTTGCTAAGCCATCACATTTGAAAAATCATGGCAGTCAGGTGAAGTTCCCGATGACTGGAAAAAGGGAAATATAACCCCCATTTTTAAGAAGGGAAAAATGGATGAGCCAGGGAATTACAGACCAGTCAGTCTCACCTCTGTGCCTGGCAAAATCTTGGAGTGGATTCTCCTGGAAGGCATGCTAAGGCACATGAAAACCAACAAGGTGCTTGGTGACAGCCAGCATGGCTTCACTAAGGGGAAATCCTGCCTGACCAATCTGATGACCTTCTATGAAGGAGCTACGGAACTGATGGACAGGGGCAGAGCGGTTGATGTCATCTACCTGGACTTGTGTAAAGTCTTTGACACTGTCTCCCATGACATCCTTCTCGCTAAGTTGGAGAGACATCAATTTGATAGGTGGACCACTCGGTGGATAAAGAACTGGCTGGATGGCCGCACACAAAGAGTAGTGCTCAGTGACTCAGTGTCCAGCTGGAGACCAGTAACGAGTGGTGTCCCCCAGGGATCGGTGTTGGGACCGGTCTTCTTCAACATCTTTGTGGGTGACATGGACAGTGGGATTGAGTGCGCCCTCAGCAAGTTTGCCGATGACACCAAGCTGTGTGGTTCGGTTGATAAGTTGGAGGGAAGGAATGCCATCCAGAGGGACCCTGACATGCTTGTGAGGTGGGCTGATGCCAACCTGATGAAGTTTAACCATGCTAAATGCAAAGTCCTCCACCTGGGTGGGAGCAATGCCAGGCACAGCTACAGGTTGGGCAGGGAGGAGATTCAGAGCAGCCCTGCGGAGAAGGACCTGGGGGTGTGGGTTGATGAAAAAATGAACATGAGCCGGCAGTGTGCGCTTGCAGCCCAGAAGGCCAACCGTATTCTGGGCTGCATCAAAAGGAGTGTGACCAGCAGGTCGAGGGAGGTGCTCCTGCCCCTTTACTCTGCTCTCGTGAGACCTCACTTGGAGTATTGTGTGCAGTTCTGGTGTCCTCAACATCAAAAGGGCATGGAACTGTTAGAACAAGTCTAGAGGAGGGCCACGAGGATGATCAGGGGACTGGAGCACCTCTCGTATGAAGATAAGCTGAGAAAATTGGGGCTGTTCAGCCTGGAGAAGAGAAGGCTGCGTGGAGACCTCATAGCAGCCTTCCAATACCTGAAGGGAGCCTATAGGGATGCTGGGGAGGGACTCTTCATTAGGGACTGTGGTGAGAGGACAAGGGGTAATGGGTTTAAACTTAAACAGGGGAGGTTTAGATTGGATCTGAGGAAGAAATTCTTTACTGTGAGGGTGGTGGGGCCCTGGAATGGGTTGCCCAGGGAAGTTGTGAATGCTTCATCCCTGGCGGTGTTCAAGGTGGGGTTGGACATAGCCTTGGATGGCATGGTTTAGTGGGAGGTGTCCCTGCCCATGGCGGGGGGGTTGGAACTCGATGATCTTGAGGTCCTTTCCAACCCTTACTATTCTATGATTCTATGATTCTATGATTCTTTGCATTGGATGCTGGTTTATAATTTTAGTTTACGTACACTTTATGCACTCTAGTTGCAAAGGCTTTCTAGCCCATGGCCAGGCAGCTGGAACTAGAGGATCTTAAGGTCCTTTCCAACTCTAACCATACTATGATTCTATGCTTTATCCTATGAAATTGTAAACAGGCAGGAGCATTTGTATTTGTTCATTAGTACAAGTAGTGCTCACCTTGATGATGGTCTATACTCAAGTAAACCAAAGGCTAGGAAAGAGATTTCTTCTCCATCTTGCCAGATTGGATTTGATTAATCCTAAATCTGATTATGAAAATACTATAAAATATGCATTCTAATTACTAAATGTATTTGAAACGATGCAACAAATTTGTACAAAAATGCTGCTTTATCTGCAAAACCATCCCGTTTTACAAATCTTTTGCACCTTCCCCAGATGGTTTACAAAATGAGCCTGCCCCAGGGTTGTTCTCTCTAGGGGAAACATATTTATGTCACTAGATAGGAGGATGCTTGCTGTTTTAAAAAGAACTGAAAGCTGATCAATAAATTTCTTTTTTATTCCACCCAAACTCTGCTCATCCGCATGTTTGTGTGTTTTTGTGTCTGAGTGTCTGCAACAGAATGGAAACTGATGCCTAATAGAAGAGGGTAAAAAATTATGATTTTTTTTTTCTTTTCTCTCCACATACACTTAAAACCAGTTACTGGTTCAGATCTTTGAAAAAAGAGAGAATCATCTCAGGAAAAGCTTCATCTTTTGCAACTTTTCCTTCAGACTAGTAGATACAAGTTGCAGTAGAAATTATAAAATTATAGCCCTAAGTACTTAAGTTAATCTTCTGTCTCCTACAGAAAATGACTAAGCTCAAAAATCTGCCATTGTTGCATGGAATTTTAGGCTCTCTGCAGGGAAAAAGGTCCACCGATATGATCAAAGTTCACATTTTTCAACCCTGTCAGTAAGTTCTCTGTCCAAGAAAACCAAAAAGACAATATGTAATTTTCCGCTTGATTTAACAGAATATGTCCTTCTCTAAGGAATGAAAACAAGGAGGCCTAGTTTCCTGCAGATTTGTATTCTTTGCTCCTTTCTCTGTTCACTAATACAATAAATCTCTTCTTGTCTGGTCTCATTTTTCCCTATGAAATTCTTGCTTGTGATGGGTAGTCCTAAACTCTGTGAATCTTGTTTATGAACTGACACAGTCAGTTCTGCATATCTTTCCCCACCTTTACAGAAATACTGATTCTGCATGTGTGTGAATTTTGTAGGGATTTAATGATCTTCATCTTAAAAGTTTGGTGTATGTTTCCTGCTGTGTTCAAAAGCTATTATGAGCTCTGGAGAAACATCCTTATTGCATAAATTTTACTCCCTTAGAAAATAAAATTTATAATTTAGACTCCTATTCTGATTTTTTGACTGTACTTTAATTTAAATGGTTTAAATGGTAGAAACGGTCTTACCTGTGCTTCTTTGATAGCTTGGTCAGCAGATACTTTACTATTTTTTTCATGATGCAGCCTCTGCTGTGTTGCACTGAATTTGCTTAGCATATATTAGCATACAACTGATGGTTATCTCCATTTGATATAAAATTTGTCTGAAATGAACTTCGTGCAAGAAAAAGTGGGAGCTGTGCCACAAAATACCTCACTTGTCAGCCTGGGATTGGGAATAAGACAGACCTTTATACTTCCCCACTGCTCAGGTTTAGTTAAAATACCAGTATAACATTTTGTGCTCCAAATACAGGAGTCTCTGGCTGTAGTATTTGCAGAGGCCTGGATTTTCAAAGACTCTTTCTGTGACCTGACACTGACCTGCAATACATACATCTCTGGAATGCTGGCAGGGTTTTGTGTGCAGCTGTTCAGCCAAACCCTCTATATAAGTAGCTATGAAAGATTCTGCATAGCTTTTATGCTGAAAAGTGTATTTCACAATAAAGCAGCAGTAAGACTATGGAAATGTTAGGAGAAAAGCATAAAATGGCTTTTTGAAATGTGTATGTTTTTCACTATGTCAAGCCGATCATATTTTTAAACAAAAAGCTCTGTTTCCTATTGCATAAATGTATTATCGCATTCAGGTGAGAAATCCAGGAGGTTAAATGTTTCACAAACATTTTGGATCCTAACCAGTGAGTATTCAGCAACATACTGGTTGGCAAACACTGCATTCCTGGAGACCCTGCTTCTTCGGAGATGCTAATTTGAAATGTTAGTTTTCACTAGATAGAAATTACACAGGAGAAGGTTTGGCAATATGTGCCAGGCATTTGAAAATTCTAGTCGTTACTTTCTCATGTGCGTAATAAAAGCTCCTAGGTATGCCTAACACTTGCCTAGGATCATTGCTTGCTAGGTTCAAGCTCCTTATAAAATAAACCTCTCAAAAGATAAAACAAGTTTCTCATCAGCTGGACCACCTTGACTTCTTATAAATGCAATACATGAGGCATGATTTCATGCTGCTCAAACAAGTAGTGAAAGAAAAATCAAAATCTCATGTCCACTAGAAACTAAGGCAGGACCAACTTCATCCCTAGCCACTATGGTCTCTTAATTCACCTTGTATTTTCTGACCTGATTTGGCCCTTGCCAGTCAGAGGGGGAACAAGAGTCTGTTAGAGCTTGTCAGGTCACAAAGCCCAATTCTCCCTATTCTATAGCTAAAAGATGTGGGGTGTGGGCACAAGAAATGATTTTCAACTTCTCAGAGCACAGTTTTTGGCACTATAAGGGTGTATTTAATGGTAGTTGATTCCTTCTGAGGAAGTAACTTTTCCAGCATGCTCAGAATGGCAGCTGGGGGAAGCTAGAACATGGACCTGGCTCCAGCACCAGACTAAATGAGAATGAGCCCTTTACTTGCCAATGAAAATTTAAACATTGGTAACATATAGATGGCTGGGACTATCCTTGTCCTCTTAAACAAATCTTTCTTCATACTTACAAATCTTACTTCGTATTACTATATTCCAATCAGTAATGTACCACCAAAATACTTTTAAACAACCCTGTTAATCTATGCCTTTATCTCCAGCTCAGACCTAGGCACACTGAGCCACTAATGAAGAAATAAATATCTTCAGGGTGTGTATGGCAGAGGTGAGGATCCCCTGGGCCATTCTTACTCTCCCTCTCCAAGCAGTAGTTCTGGTCCCTCAGGGACTGGGGTGAAAGGAGGCCAGAGGAGCCTCAGTGCTGGCAGGTAGCAAACCTCCTCCCCCTAGTACCTGTCCCCTGCAGCACAGTGCTGTTGCTCACACTGCTGCCATTGTACCCTCAGCTCTCCTCTGCAAGGAGGTGAGGCATTATTGTCTTCACTCTATATGGACTTGCTCAATGACTGCTATTGAGAGCAGGAAGAGATTATCACAATAACAGTGAAAACTTGTCCACCTCAAAAAAGCAGGGTCTCCTCAGAGCAGGCTCCCCTAGGCTGCCATCTTTTCCCCCAGGCAGCCTGTGTTTGCAATGGGCTCAAAACACAAGGATGTTGGACAGAGTCTTTGGCTGCATGGTCTAGTATGAGGTGTCCCTGCCCATGGCAGGGGTTGGAATTAGATGATAGAATCATAGAATAGTTAGGGTTGGAAAGGACCTTGACATCATCTAGTTCCAACCCCCCTAACATGGGCTGGGACACCTCACACTAAACCATGTCACCCAAGGATTTGTCCAACCTGGCCTTGAACACTGCCAGGGATGAAGCATTCACAACTTCCCTGGGCAACCCATTCCAGTGCCTCACCACCCTTACAGTAAAGAATTTCTTCCTCATATCCAATCTAAACTTCCCCTGTTTAAGTTTAAACCCATTACCCCTTGTCCTCTCACTACAGTCCCTAATGAAGAGTCCCTCCCCAGCATCCTTATAAGCCTCCTTCAGATACTGCAAGGCTGCTATGCCTTCTGTTCTCCAGGCTGAACAGACCCAACTTTCTCAGCCTGTCTTCATACGGGAGGTGCTCCAGGCCCCAGAACAACCTCATGGACTCCTCCAGACCTATTCCAACAGCTCCATGTCCTTTTTATGTCGAGGACACCAGAACTGTACGCAATACTCTAACTGAGGTCTCATGAGAACAGAGTAGAGGTCCTTTCCAACCTTACTATTCTATGATTCTGTGTCAACTGGTCACCCAGCCTTTCTGGGGGGAATTTGAGGGCAATGCTCCCCTCACTGTCTGAGCCTCACCTGAGGCAGTACTCTGCCTTGGCTGTGCTCCAGGAGGCCAAGGCCTGCACCCAGGTGTGGGTAATCAGTGCTGCTGGCAGCCATTCCCCACCCAGCAGAGCAGGTGGGTGGGCAGGCAAGTAGGCAGGCAGTGAGTGCTGGGGGTATCAGGCCAGCTTTCTAGACTGGCTGCAGTAAATGGCAATTGCCTTCTTGAAAATGATTATAATCTCATAATAGGGGCTTACTTTTCTAACAGGAATGTCTTAACGTGGAAATCTCTCGGAGTGCAAGTTCAGTACATCTTGAGCTGTAAGTTTTGAGTTTTCTGTTTGTTGCCATTTGTGTCTCCTGAGTGTTTGAGAGTGAGAAGTGAGGGGTATCTCAAGACTATGCCTGCAATCCCACCCCTTGGTAATTTTAATCTACCACTGGCAAATATTAAATGAACTAGGCAGGCAAGCCCAGTTATTTGTTAACAACTCACAGCAAGCTGAGTTACAGTTAAAAATAAAATATCCTTCTTGAGCATCTAAACCCCTCTCCTTTCTTCATTTAATTTCTGTTAAAAATCTCTCTCTTTTTTTTTTTTTTTTTTTGGTATAGAATAATGAATGTATTCTTAGGTTTTAAGTGTAGCTTATACTGATGACAAAATGTTCTGGTTTTTTGATGACTTTTAAGAACATGTTCTTCTTCAGAAGCTAACAGGCTTCTGAGAATAAACAACCCCTGAAGTATTAACAGTTGTTTTTATGTTTGGCTAATATTAACCTTTTGTATTTCACCAGAAATGCTGATTGAGAGTTGCATCTTTCACTGTCACTTTGGGGTAATTTGTGTTCTGCCCCCATGCTCCCTTTTTTATTTTTATTTTACTTTTTTCAATGTATTTTCCATGCCTTATGTGGTGGAATAACCAGAGCAAATTCTTTGATGTTCATATGCATACCTCTACTCACATAAGTATGCCCATTTTAGCGATGTTCTTTCCACAAATGGAGCAGAAATCGTGGTCAGAATCCATGATGGTTAGAATACCACATTCAGAGAGACTATCTAGAAAATGGTTTGACCTTTTTCTTATAGTTCTTTTAGAGTTACAGCCTCAGGTTGAAAAAAACTGAATATTTTTTAGTGTAATATATTTAAACTCGGGTCATATATATGTGTCTATATAATTATGCGTTTTTTTGAAGTGTTTACTAATCAGGATGTGCTGTATAAATACTTCAATAAAATAGTGCAGATACATTATTTAAACCATTATAAGTTCCTAGGTTGTAATTAAAAAATGAAGATTATTCTTTAATTTGACTGTCTCATAACTCCAGCTTTGTCAATGGCTGGAGTTAAATTGGCCGTAATTGGATTGTGTTGAGTTTGTAATGCAAGTTTACAGAGAAGAAAGGAAAAGGAATGTTTCAGACCATCACACTAATTCTACATTACCCTTATTCAGTCCACAGTACCTTTATATTGCTTCTGCATTATGTTAATTTCTGTCAGATTTTAGTGCAAGAGCTTTTAAATGGTATTGGAAGCTATAAGTACTCCAGGTGCAGTCAAAGGTTAGGTCCTTGCCAGTTTAGTCAGTGAAAATACCCATCAAGGTACTACTCTACTACTATGGTTTTCTCAAACTGTGCTTTAAGTAATTCTTACCATGTATCTTCAGGATTGAAATTACCTGAGCTTTCAAAAGCTTTTTGCAAGTATGTAATAATGCTGTAAAAGCTAAAGTACTGCAACAAGTTAGAAGCTAAGTAGGATAACAGAAAGCAAAAGCAGGAATGGGGTAAAAAAGCAAAATTACTTCACATGTTCTTGCAGGCTTTGCTAGCTCTTTCTTAGCTAGTATATATATGAATGCTGAATGCTAAAAATGAAAAAAAGACAAAACAACGCAAACAAACCAACCAAAAAAAAAAAAAACCAACAAAAAAACAAACAAACAAACAAAACCCCAAAAAACACTGAGTGTATGAAGTCATCTCAAGCACTTAAAACAGTTGAGTTCTTCCAGCCAGAAGGCTTTTGGTGCCTTAGCCCCTCTGGACAGGGCTTGCATCAGAACAGTATGCTACCAAGAAGCACAAATGAAAATGGTGATAGTTGAAAATAATCTGTTTGAATGTATTATTGACAGTGCTATTCTATCCAGACTGAATTAACAGCAATTTTTTAACAATGACCACAGCCCAGATTCATAAAGGTATGAAGAACATGATACCAAAATTAAGAGTTAGGTAAACCAATAGGATGTATTTCCCTAGAATACTGTATTGTTTTATGCAATCTCTGACGAAAAGGAAATTCCTAGTAAAGAAGCTCAGAGGAGGGAGGAATGTGTCTTTCACAGAAACGTAACCTCATAGACTAGGGATTTTAGAGATGATAAATCATAAGCAGAAATATACTGAATTACTTCTTGGCTGGTATTGAGCCAAGATATTGAACTGCTGATCTGATCCAACTTGGCAATTTGGCATTCTTATGCCCTTTTGTTTCTACTTCAATTATTTTAAATCTAAATTATAAAGTGGAAGGGTTTACCTGTCTGGAAGTTCAGGAAATATATTTATGAAGTATTGATGCTTATACAAATAAAGAAAAAACAGAGGAGAAAGAGTAACTGATTAAACTGTTGCACAAGATTCCAAAATAGTTTGCAAGTGATAGTGTCTTAATCAATTATTAATTATATAAGATGAAATAGGAATGCTTTACTGTATCATTTTCCTTAGTAGCATTTAAATATTGCTACTTTTCTTGTTTGTTTTATCTTGTTTCATGCCAGATGTTCTTATTGGGGAAAACAATGGTGGTGTGTTTTAATACTGATGAGTTGATTCTCCTGGGAATAACGGTTTATCTACCTTCTCGGAATACAAACTGTAGGGGCTTTTTTGTAGTGTAATTACCATAATGCATTGCATTTTAAATGCAACTCTTTTGAAACCTGTGGAAAGAACTTCTTGTTTATTATCTTTCTTTCTTCCATCTACTTTCAGAGTGACTCTCCTTTTAAAATTATGTGCTGTATTTTGGTGGCCTTTAAAAAGTAAGCATGTAAATCACCAGAGGTACTGTGTAATCTGTCAAAGTAGCATATGCTCAAGCACCTTATAAACGAGTAAATAATCATAATATTTCTCTTTCCAAGGTTATTAGTGTATTAATTTAAACAATTGCAGAACAACTGAGGAGTAATTAAAGTACCTTGACTTTTTCTTTTTTGCAGGCACTGGAACATTTAAGTCCTGAAATTATAAATGATTTGATGACTAGCTGAGTTTGCAATGCAGGCAATAAAAACTGTGGAACAAGAAGTGATTTTTATAAAGGAAACACTTTTCACAGAATCCTTCCTTAAGAAACAAGAGTGCCGCACAAACCCGGAGAGCAGGCAGCTCTGCGAACAGCAGCCATTGGAAGGAGCTGTCTGCAGCTCTCAGTGCTGTACTGAGCATGTCCCAGCGGAGCCCAGCGCTAGCAGCACATTATGCAAAAAGGCAGCTCTAGCAGATGGGAGAGAGCCACAGCAAGCGTTTGCTTCACTTGCATCATCACCGCTTGAAAACAAACCTGGATCGCTAGAGGGGATCTCGCAGGGAGGCCAATGGAATGAAATCCGAGAGCATGGCTTGATTGCTGAAGGTGTTGCACTGCGAAAAATCATGGGGAATCAAGATGGGAAGCTAAAGAAAAACACAGGTGATGTGCATGAAGGAGGAGAGGATGCCTCTGGGCCCAAGGATACGGATGGCACAAAGAAGGTATCGGGAAGCAGAAGGGGACTGGGGAAGCATGCAAAAGGAAGTGAATCCGGTAAGAAGAAGGGTAAATCGGACTCGAGGGCTTCAGTGTTTTCAAATCTGAGGATCAGAAAAAATCTGTCCAAGGCTAAAGATGGGAATAGTAGTTCACGGGAGGATGTTTTGGAAAGCCAGGCCTTGCAGGCTGGAGAGCTGGACAGTACTCATTCAATTGTTACCAAAACTCCAGATATAAGCATCTCTGCAGATGAAGGGGGTCTCTCAGACACAGATGTTGAACATTTTGAAATCAGAAATGAAACTATTCCAGCTGCTGCAGAGACACAGGATGGACAAAGGACCAGCTCTGGCTCTGATACGGATATATACAGTTTCCATTCAGCCACAGAACAAGAGGATTTGCTTTCTGATATCCAGCAAGCTATTAGACTGCAGCAGCAGCAGCAGGGGGCAATTAACATTGGAACTGAGGATCTTGTCACCAAAACAATGGGCCGACACATGGCTAATTCACAAGCAGCCCCCTTAGATTTTGAACGATTTCTTTCAGTAACTACCACCGACAAAGAGAGGGGCCCAGACACTGAGGGTGCTTTTCCAGCAGTATCTGGAATTGTGGAAAACGTTCCTGTCTCCTGTGCAACTGAACATGAACTGAAAGAAGCAGTAAATGGCACAGGCTCTCCTGGTAACCGCTTATTTGAAACACAAGAACGTAAGCTATTGATTGAGAAACAGGAACAGCTTATTGCTGGAGTGGATGCTGTAGCTAATGAATTAGAAGATGATTTAAATAGAACTGTAGTAGAAAACAGGTCTCAGACACACAGCTCCACACAACGTTTTCCAACCTCTGTAGCAGACTCTGAGACTAAAATTGCTGAAGTGCAGGCTGTTGATTTGCAGGGCTCAGTAACAGAGGATGGTATTTCAGATGCAGGCCCTGATCCTGCTGCTGAGACTCAGGAAGGGAAACACACTCTGTCAGCCAGTCAAGAGGACCTGCATAATGGTTTATCCACAGAAATAAAAGATGGCATTTTGTCCTCCGAGGGGACAGCAGACAGTCCAATGCTTGGTTCCCGATGCTTTAAACCCTATCTTATTAATCCTTGTTACATCAAAACCACAACTAGACAACTGAGTTCTCCCAACCATTCACCTTCTCCCTCCCCATCTCAGAGCCCACTCTCTACAAGGAGGCAGGAGTCCTTCCAGAAGGCAGAGAAAGTCTCGATCAAGAAGCAGAGGTCTGCGAGTTTGGCAGGTTTATTTAGTCGTTCTGCAGACTGGACAGAAGAGGTATCTAATCACAAATGTGAGATAAGACAGAAGGTGGAGTCTGCAGGCTACTTGGAGCACAAGGGGTTTAGAGAGAAGTTTCAAACGGAAAGAGTGCCTTTGACTCATTCAAGAAAGTCCTCAGGGGTGCAGGCTTCTACAGAGACATTTCCCAATGTCTTTTCAGGTGAGTGACATGTATTAAGTTGGTGTGAGCTATTTGTTTCCCAGAGTGTCCTTGAAAATATATTTAAAATACTTGAATTCACTCCTTTGCGTATAAAATTGTCTTTACTTGTGCTGACACTTTTAAAATTGAAGGCCTGATCTTACAAACAGTCACATTTCTTTAATGAGCATAACCTCTCCATTCAGCGTCAGCCTGGCAGTACTGCCAGTAAAGGAAGTGTATAACTCTTTTGAAGTTTTTCTTTCTGCTTTTCTCCTTTGTCTAAATCCTGTAGGAAAAGGCTGGATGCCTTAAATTATTCTTATTCAAAAAATGCTAAGAGCTGCGCTGTTGTAGGCAGACCAGCTCTCTGAATAAAGAGATCTTTCATATGTGAAGCTTTCCGTAACTGTGGTAATGTTTGGGGTTTTCTTGTGCTAGGCACTGTTCTGGTGTACTGTAAATATTTGAGAGCTGCACCTGGTGTTAGACTGAGGCAGTAATGAGGATTTGCTTAGTACAAAAAGGAAAAAGCCATGCAAGCACAGATGGACAGCACTATAGAGAGGAACTAATTTCCCCTTCAGAAGGAGGAAAAAGGAGAAGAAAAAAATGTTAATGACTTGAAAGACAGCATAAAATGGAGAAGGAAAACTGGGGGTAATACAATTTGGTAGCTGTGACAGGCTGCTGCTCAGGCTACATAGGGTGACTCATTCAGGAAGGCATTCTTTCACCTTGCCTGTTAGGCAGCTTACATCCTCTTATAAAGGCATAAGAATATAGAGTTTACGAATGAGATAATGTGAATATCTATTCACACTGTATGGCTATATTTTCCTGCATTTTGAGTTTTTATTTTTTTTTTCTTTCTCTTCCCCATCTGAAGTTTCTATATAAAGCTAATGTATTCACAAATAGAGAAGGCCTCTGTCACTTAGGAGGTATGTATACAGAGGAAACTAAGCAACCTATTCCATTTATTTTTCACTTAAGAAATCTGTAGAACTAAGAGAATATGGAAAACGTGCCCTACGAGCATCTGTTACAAGATTAAAGCAGCTGAATCTATGATCAGGTTTGTTTTGAATGTAAGTCTGTTCTAGATTCATGAGCATGGTAACCACATATGTATCTGAGCTATTTGCAAAAAAATAGAATTAGAATATTTGTGCTTTTATGAAAACTAAACAAAATAGTATGGTTTATGAAAGGAACAATGATGTGATTTAGTAACCACACGTAAGAAAAAAGTTGAGCAATCAACTGTTTTGCATAAGACTATCTTGTTTTATCTTATAGATATTAAATATATATAACTTGTAATCATTTGCATTCATAGTTGCTTTCTTTGTGCCCATTCTACTCTGCTTGACATCACAGTAATATTGGTGAATTAAACTGTCAGGAAACAAAATAATATTAGTGGCTTTTTTGCACAGCAGCCAAGTCCAGGAGCTTGGAATACTCAGGTAAAGAATTAACATTATTTTCCAGATTCAGATCACATGAATACTTTAATTCTTCAGTAGCCTTGAAAAGGAATCCGCAATTTCAGCCTTGCAATTTAAAATTTAAATTTTTAACACAAAATATACCAGCCCCCTCTGAAGGAGGCCAGCCCCTGTGAAGTGAGCTGAATCTTTTTTTGTGACTGCTTTAAATCCCTTCCACCTGTTTTCTAAGATTTCATTTCAGACATCCCTACCTAAAGCTTTACAATTTGAGGTGATCACTACTTTCAGATTTACAGCATATAAAAAGCAGGTTTTTTTTTCTTTAGACATTTGACAGCTTATAAACAACTCAGGGAGCAAAGCTTTAAATTGCAGCATCAGTAATTAGATTTTCTTTATGATGGTGCTGTGATGGAAATAAATTTTATGTGGCAAACTTCAAGAACATGGAGTTACATTTTAGAGACCTATTTCCCAGGAAACAGACTTGTTCATATTTCCTGTCAAGATTTTGATTTACTTATAATAAGTTTTGGTTTATCGTGTTTTCCCACCACCACTTTAGACTTATTGTGAAGGAACCAACGTCCAATGCAACAATGTTCTGTCTCTTATGGAAATGATGGTGACCCTCATTTGCATGTACATACTAGCTGTCCTCATAGGCAGAGGACAATTATACCTTTCAGTTCATGCAGAAAAACTTGAAATGAGGCAACTGGAAGTGGCATGATAACACTTCATCTCTCTTTGATCATTATTCTTCTTTTTAAGAATACACTTGCAAGCTGTAAATTATCAAGAATATAAAAATAACTAGTGTACATTAAAAAGGGAAATTAAACTTAACATTAATATTCCCACAGACTGGCTGTCATTGCTGCAAGAGCAGAAAAGCCGCTTTATTTAAATCAGTCTGCACAGCAACAATTACAGAAATAATTTCCTTGTAATTTGAATTTTGCTTTTGACAAATGTTGTATTTTAATTGCATGCATGAGATGCATCAATTCGGGGATTTGCCATTAGGCTTTTAGAGATAAAATCCTTCATTGTGGTTCATTCCTATCTTTAAAAAAAAAAAAAAAACTTCATGCCTGCAGCATTAAATCCCATCTTGCTGTGCAGTGACTGCTGTGTTGTTCTGCATTTCTAACTAGAATCAAGTAAAATATTCCACAACAATTTAGTCATCAATTTTAATGACAGGTTCTATGCAGATGACTGGCCTACTTTTGCACTCTATTGTGGTCTGGCTGTGTTCCATTTGGTTTTCACAATGATCCATATGAACTTTTCTAAGTCTGCTCTAATGTTAAAACGTAGATGGAAGCCAACAGCTTGAATGGTAGAGACTTTGCATATTTAAATTTTGCTTTATATTAAAAATAAGCATGGTATTTCAAATTTGATACATTGGCTAAGAGTATAGCATGAACAAATTTGTGGGCATTTTGTAATCCAGGCATCGGATCTATTTCTTTAATGATGAGGACAGCTGTATCTGAAATTGCAGTGACAGTAATTACAAGTTCTAGATTACCTGATGCACAGTGGAGCCATGGCTTTTATGTTGTAGTCCCAGGAGGACAAGAACTGAACCTGTATGAATAGGGTTGTCTCTCTAGCTTTGGTATGTGGCAATGAATGATTTACACTAACATTAAGGGAGTATCTTGGTGAGGAAATTAAATTGATGTTTCCAAATATTAACTTAACTGCAATATAAGAGATAATAGAGCAAATTAATAAAAAGGAGTTTATCCTCGCATTAATTTGAAGTGCAGGGATTGCAGAGGAGCTAGTAAGGGTGTCTGTTACATAAACTGAATGTAAGAGTCTCATCAGCTGCCCCAGATGGTAATTAAACTCTTCCAGACAAACCCAGGCACTTTCTAATCTCTGTTGGCTAGCTGTAACACACTTGCTGCATGTATCTTTTTCAAACAGATCATTTATCTTTTCATTTATCTTCAGAGATTTATATTTGTCCTGCTGTAGCTGTAAACAGGAGACAAACAGAAAGTCCTGGTTACCATAAAACAAGACCTGTTAGACCTGTGCTTGTGTGCTCACAGCTGCTTTTTGATATCCAGAGTGCCAGCCTATTTCTTACAAAGGCCACTTTATCTCACCTCTGCACTGTATGAATGTCATCTGCACTCACAGTTCAAGTACAGTGTGCAGGCATAAACATGTCTCAGTATAGATGAGTATGTAAAAATTTGGAAAAAAAAAAAAAGATGAAAATGTGCTTATAAACAAATTAGATATTTTTAAAGGGTTTTTGGGGGAGTTGTTTGTTTTTTTGTTTGGTTGGTTGGGTTTTTTTTTCCCAATGTGATTCACGTGATAATGCCACAATATGAATTTGTATCTATTGGCTTCTATAATATAGGAGACTGTTTATCACACAACTGTTATTTAAGACTACTTATGCTTTATTGTTTCACTGATGATGTTTGTTATCAGTAGTTGTAGAATCATAGAATGGTTTGGGTTGGAAGGGACCTTAAAAATCATCTAGTCCCAACCCCCCTGCCATAGGCAGGGACACCTTCCGCCAGGCCAGGCTGCTCAAAGCTTCCTCCAACCTGGCCTTGAACACTTCCAGGGATGGGGCAGCCATAGCTTCTTTGGGCAACTTGTTCCAGTGTCTTACCACCCTCACAGTAAAGAATTTCTTCCTAATGTCTAATTTAGATCTCCCCTCTTTCAGTTTAAAGCCATTCCCTTTTGACCTATCGCTCCATGCCCTTGTAAAAAGTCTTTCCGGCTTTCCTGTAGGCTCCCTTTAGGTGCTGGAATGCTGCTGTAAGGTCTCCCTGAATACAGTTTTTTTTATCAGATGGCAGTAGAGACTGTTCTAATGGAGCTGCCCAACAGCAGCTCTTCATGTTATAGCGAGTCACACATTATATTAAGTGTTGCTAGTAAGCATCTGAAGGGAAAGATCCTCCTCTTTTTGCCTTGTAAACTTAAATGGGGGAGAGGAGAGAGAGTAAGGCTGCAATATTGCACTCCAACTACAGTAAAATGTGTTTGTAAATGGGCTGCAATATGTTCTTGAAAGGCTGCTGAATGCTGGTAAGTTACTTTAAAGTACTGCAATATGGGAATCAGAGCAATATGAGTAATGTCATTGGAATGCAGTGCTGCCACAGGCTTGTTTTGATGGGGTCTCATGATTAATGCTTTGATCTTTATCTAGAACTTCACTGAGAGTAGCAGGTTTTGGTCATGGGTTTGAGTGGTTTCATCTCTCAAATGCTCTCTGAGCAGCAGCCCCATTCTGAGGTCTGACTGGCAGTCTGACTCATGTCTGGTTGTCTGCTAGACTCTTTTGGGATGGAAAAGGGGCAGCTTATAGCTGGAGGTCCATGCATCTCTGCTAGGATCTGAGACATAGTCAGAGTATAATATCCACACATGGGACCTGGGTAGAACTGGTTATTAAAGGACATTTTGTGTTTCAGCAATTTCATTTCTCTGAAAGAGCAGTGGATTATTCCAGAGGGAATGGTTATGAGAAGCTGAAGTTTGAAAATATTTCTTGGATCTAATTGTGCTTTATTATTTTTAAAAATGTTTATAAATTGCTTAGTGGTTTGGGGGCTGTTTTGTCCAGTGGTTTGTTTTTTTCTTTTGTTTTGTTTATTTCTAAACTGGGTAGACTACTTTGCAGAAAAGAAAACTTATTTCTTGAAGCAGGCCTCGTTTTTTCTTCATGCAATGGTGTCAAAATTGGGATAAATTTGAAATTGGAAAACTTCTCTAGGAATATTTTGTTCTGCCTGTATATGAGGGATCAAGTTCTAATGTGAATCATCCTGACAGAAAATGCAAAAATACTAATTGCCCAAGATGTTTTGTTTGTGCTGTAGTTTAACCAAGCTCAGTCAGAATATGGCCAAGTGTATTCCTTGTAAACTGTTCCTGACAAAATTTGGACTTGCTTAAGGAACAGTGGTGATGAAGCATATACGTGTAGGTGTTTCTGTGACTGGCTTTATTTATTTTTAGGTACATTTCAAAGCAGCATTCTGTAGCAGTTAGGTGGAATACAACAATTTCTGGAAACTTAGAGGCATATGTTTTATCTTTTGGGGAGATGAGATGTGTGATATAAGAGTAACAGGGCAGATGCACTGAGAAGCAGTGAAAGGAAGGTGGTGGTAAGATGTTAGTACTTTACATTGCGTCACCTCGTTCTTGCCTCTTCATGTGACAATACATGGCTAGTTGCATTTCATTAAGTGCTTTGGAAGAGACATCAAAGTGGGTTCAGGAGCTGTGTCACACTGTTATTTCCTCTAAGCAGCAGCAACTTTCTGCATTGCTACATTGCAGTTCATGCAAAGGAACTTGGGGACTTTGAGATGATCTGTGTTACATTGAGTACCAAATGACTATTTCTCCTTTTATTTCTGTATTTTTGCTGTCCAGAATAAGTTTCTTTCATGTTGATGGAAATAGTTAGGCTTTCTGCCCATGAAAAGGAAGTAGGTTATGTTTTCTGATGCAAAATCGTGCTGTATTCTCAGATAAATACAGAATATGACTTCTTTCATCGGCAGATTCGTAGATGACAGAGCCATTGTCAGCTGTTTTGCAAAAGTAAGAAGCGGTGGTTATGAGATAGTGTATTTGTGTAAACAGCATCACAGTTGTAGAAGTAATTCCTTACATACATAAAATTAAACATCTGCTAACATCCATGGAAGAAAAGGTGGTTTTCATTAAGAAAAGGGTGTATGTGTGTGGGAACAACAAAAAAAAACAACTAGAGCAAAACATTGCCTTCATAATAGAGGGCGTGTATCTAAACACTCTTGTCATGCGAAGAGACAACACAATACAGTATGCTGAGAAATAGAGGGAAATATTTTATTAAATCAATGAAAGAACATGAAGGTCAAGCTACAGCAAGCAAGATGTGCTTAGGTTTTATTCAGATGAAGTCTAGAAGAACATATCTCCACAAATATTTTGGTATGCATGTATTTTATTTTTTTTTTTCTTTTTCATGAAATGCAGTTCTAATTTTCTGCTTTTCCCCTTTATCTTACTGGGGTTTGTTTATGGATACGAAGATGAAAAGCTTTTGTACATTATGATAAAGATTAAAAAATCAACAGTTATTAGAGTTGGAGGAGTTTCAGACTTTGGGTGCGCAGGTCCTGGAGAGGAAGGAAATCTAAGGCATGCTGCTGCTCTAATGAATAAGTTGAAAGAAATTTGTTACTTGTCTCCCGCTTTAGAGGCTTCCTAGTTCAATTCAGTTTTGGTTTGTGACCTGTGGCTGCTTGAGCAAATACTTGGATTTGCTTCTAAAGTAGAGGTGGGCCAGACTGCATTAAGTGCCAAGTGAAATGTAGAACTATTGGATATAAAGAAGTTTTACAAAATTGAGTTATAAAGAAGTGTGTACCAGCTTCGACTGACAGAAGATGCTGTTAGTAATAGTTGCCCAAAAAGACATCAGAGGAGCTTATTACTTTAAAGAGCTAAACAGAAAGAATTGTGGCTTTCCAGCAGTCTGTGAGAACTTGGCACAAAATACTGCTTTCACATTGCAAATCACCACAGAAATTAAAAGGGTAAAGATGGAGAGAATTTAATACTTGCTGAGAGGAACCTAAGTACCTGGAAAACACAATATGGAAGTTGCCAAAGACTCATATGGTGCCTAAAAGATTCAGTAGACAGACACATATAGATTCTCTTTTATCATAAACCACTATAATTGGAAAAGTTTTAGGAATACGCCTCTATAATCTACTGTAATACTGTGCTAGAACCTGAAGAGCATGCTAGAAAAGTTATCTCCTCGGAAAGCATCAACTACAATTAAATACTCTCTTTCTCTTCCTGAAGAGAAATCAATGTGAAAGGAGACATGCCATATAGTGTTGTGGGAGGGTACATTGTATTTATATTTTTAGAAAGATATTTTGTATCATGTACCACTTCTGTATCATATTTAGCAAATTGTTTGGTATATTTAGTGACATATGCGACATATAGTGAAGTGTAAGAATATATCATATATAGTCACATACATACTGAAAGGTAGGGGTAAAAGCATAGTTTAATACTATGTGTCAGCTTATCCTGTTATACATATGTCCTATATCAGAAAATTCAGTGTGGGGGAAAGGTGTAAAATCTTAGTTACTGTGAAAGCGAAATTTCAAGGAGCTTAATGTGCGAGTTAGGAAGACAGAGTGTGTCACAGACTTGTTAATCTGCAAGAATTCTAGAACTGTCGCAGGCCATCACAAATATTTTAATATATTCTAAAGCTCTGATGATAGCAAAGTTATAATATCTGCATTACAGAAAAAGTATTGTTGTTATTGCAAATGACTGAGGCAATTATCATCTTGATTTTGACAGCAGCAACAAGCAAGGCTTTGGAATAAATCCTAAAGGAGGAAATTCTAAGATATAATTACCTATTGGGTATATGATAAATGGATGAAGTAAAATAGAACGAAACGCAGCATGGTTTTAGCAAAGATCAATAAAACTACATTGATAACTTTTTATGTACAACTGCCTTCTAGGCAATGCAAGAATGGTAGGAAGGAATTCATCTGGGTTTCTATACAAAATGGAAATGTTGCAAATCACCCAAATTAAAAAATACTGGTGGTTTTGATATGTGACTCTGTCATGTTACTTCACTGACACCAGGGATGAGCAGCTTCATTTTAGCCTACTTCTACTCTACCTGTTGTGATACATAGGCTTGTTCAAGCTGTGGAAATGCATTCCATAATTATTGCAAGAGTAGAGTTGAGCCTTAACCTTTGTCCTGACCATAGTGTTTGCAGAACAACATTTTCATTACCAAGTAAAATTTCTGGTGAACTTTCATCTATCTGTATTTTAACACAAATGTCAAAATTAGGAACTGGGCTGGCATTGGGAGGTCTGCGCTGAATTTCAGCTTGACGGTTTCATCTCTTTCCAGCATGATTTGTGCAAATAAGGCATATGGTTAAGTAATCTTTTGGCACACCGTTGGATATACGCTGCAATTGGTGATGCTGCCACATCCCATAGCTAGCACAAGTGGAGCAAGCTGTTTTAAAATACAGCCACTTCTTTTGATCAAGGGATACTATGGTCAAAGAGTGAGATGAGGTTTTTTGAAAACTGTTTGAAACATCCTTTTTGGAATGGCTTTTTATTTCATGAAATCTGAGATCTTTTCTTGTCATTTATTTTTGGAGAACCCCATTTTCAGATTTTGCCAGACCCTCACTTTTTCCATCAGGGCATTCCTGGAAGAATTTCCGGAGTGTTTGTATGAAGTGCTACTTTTGCCCGGTGTACATTGTGGTGGCCCTGGCAGAAAATCAGCAGGATTCTCTTGCCAGGGGCAGCTTGTACCCTTGCTTCCAAAAGGGAGCATATAAATGTGTGTTCCCTGGCTTTTCTGTGCTACTTAGAGTTGTTAGCATTATACGATTCTCTGTCTGTAACTGCGTAATGGGTTGCTTATTTAGCTGATTGAGTCGAAATCTCAATGATACAGTTATTCAAGCTGTCTTTCACAATCAAGATTCTGTTGAAATGATTAGTGGTTATTGTGAGGCTAAAATGGGTGGGGAGGGGGAGGGAAATAGTTGAGTTACACAGCATTTGATATATTGTGGTTCTAACTTAGAGCTGGTCAAGAGATTTTGTGTAAATTTTTTAACAATCAAGAGGGGTGCTAAGAGATGGGACGGCATAAAATTGAAGATTGAGATGCCAAGAGATCCAGACAGCTTGGCAAAAGTAACATGATGTTTTCTGTGATAATCAGGTACAGAACTGATAGATGTGAAATTGATAATTGATATTTTATTCTATTTGTTTGAAGAGTTTGTGAATGTAAGAAATCAATCAATACGTTATCTTCTGGAATTTGGTAAATACATATTTCTGACTTTGAAATTACAAGCATTACAAAAATTAACTGTGTGTAGGCAGGCATAGAGAACTGGGGGACAGAGGGAGATAGTGTTGATAAGTGTCTTTTTCTTAATTCTCTTGTTTAAACAGGCTCTCTGCTTTTGACTGAGATGGTACATGGCTTCTGTTCCTACCATTCATGTGAACAGAGCCAGGAAACATGAAGACGGAAAATCAGAGGACAATCCTCTCAGACCCTTGCACACATCCCTAACTTCAGTAATGTTCTAAATACTCAAAAGATATAAATATATATGAAGAATAAGCTGATATATATATATGCAGTACAAATATGTAAATAAATCAATATATAATCTCTTGGGTTTTTGTGCACAGGTGGTGAATGCAGATATTAGTTATTATGCTGATAATAAGAACAAAAAGAAGTATCTTTATGCCAGAATTATAGTAATTTGTACCATAACCCTAGACCTTGTCTAGTTTTATTATTTTTAAGGTTTATGTTGCCTGGAAATTAGACTCACAAAAAATAATTTGTGTTTATAGTAGAAGGATTAGGTTATTTTCTTTTAGTTATGCAACCACATTGTGCGCGCAGGCACGTTGCGTGGTCGGTTTTCCATGTTTTATGTAACCAGGCTGTGAGAAAGCTGTCAGGTGATTTCATGAAAGTATCTGTCAATGAAAATTCAATCCCTTTAAAAAACCCACAAAATAAAAACAAAAGAGCCAACACAACCTCACAGTATGAGAGATCTGGAAGAGTTTCCCAGTCTAAATCAGAAGAGTAGAAACTCTGCAGCAAAAAAAAAAACAATAAATGAATTCTCTAATCCTGGAATATTGGTCATAATCTCCCAGGTTATTCTTCAGGCAAGCAAGAGGCAAACTTAATTTGTTACTTTTTTGGTGCAAATTTATATTTAATTTATCCAGGAATTGGGCTTGTCATTTGAAGAAATGACTAGAATGCTGATTTCCAGTTCTATTTCATCCCGAAGTTCCATGCGCACCTTTAAAAACCACGTCTTTCTCAGCAGTCACGTGTTTCACTTTATATCTAGGATGACTGGTGTAGGTTAGCTGAAAAACTTGTGGTTTGAAAAGTTTATGAAATTAAAGTAAAAATATTAAATATTAAATACTTTTAATCCTTGAAATGTTAGTTTTATATGTGAAGTATTAGCCACTGAGTGCTTTGTATATTTGAGAACTAGGAAAGCATGTTAAACTGTCGGAAGGTGAAAATTAAGTGTGATTGACTTGCCCCTAGGAAATGATTCAGCACGCTTTTGCTGTGTAATTAGGGGAGATATGATGAAAGACTAAAACTTGTACTGCAAAGTATGTAAGAAATTACATGTAATTCCAATTACTAGCTCATCTGTAAATATGGAAATCTTTGCAGTGTTTCTGTGTCTCAGACGTGTTTGTCCTCTTCTGGTATTTTGGGAAATGTTTGGTGCTGTGCAATTCAGGTGTTTTGCCAGTTTATTTAGGTTCACTTAGCTGTGACCTTGATGGTGGTATATGTAGGAAAAAGAACAGGGGAAAAAATGGAAAGAAGGAATGATGTAGACGTATATGGGGCAGCAAATATCTAAAGTACTGTGTTTCTTAACTTTTGAAAGCTGTAGAAATCAGATTTTGTTTTTTTCCTACATACTATTCCTTCTTTTTTTTTTTTTATTTGTAGAATAACGTTAACAATTGTAATCCTTGCTAAATGAAAAAAAAAAAAAGACTATCATTGCCTTTTTGTATTTTGTAAGACAAATAGAAAACATTTTCTAAACAGAAATTCACCATTTTGTCCATGTCTTCTTCCTTTTCCTTTTTTTCCTGCACTATCTCCCAAAAATAAAGCAAGGCCAATGGTACTTATGGCTTCAAAGCTTAGAAAATCTCTTTGCTGTGTGAGCATTTCTGATCTCACTAAAGTGGAAAAAAGTAAGAGTAAAGTGGGGGAAAAAAAGGCAAGTCAATTTGAGCTTTTGAAGATGTAAGCAGTACGTGCATGAACCAAGTTAACCCTTGATGTGACTCTGAATATGGTGTTCAGAATCAGTGTTATACTGAAGCCGTTCACTCTGTATCAGGAAAAACTAAAATGGAAAGTCTGTCTCCAGTCTGTAGAGGTTAAGATGTGCTGATACAGCTGCTGTGCTAATGAAAGTGCGGCATAGTGCTCTGGTTGTTAGAGGAGAGAATTTCAGGAGAGGGGCAGAAGGGAGAGCTTTCAGAGTATAACTCATTTTTATCATTAGTCTCAACTTGTGCTCACTGACAGCTGTGCTCCAGGCTTTGCAAATACAGTGTAAGGAGGATAGCAGACAGATTTTTTTTTAAAGACAAATGTGAGGTTATAACACCACGATCCTTAGGGAAACATTATTACAAGCTCTGCTGTAGTGCGGTGCCTCAGTGTGTGAGTTTGTTGTTTTGTTTTTGTTTTTTTTTTTGTGTGTGTGACTGACTACTGTAGTTTTCTTCTGTTTCTTCTTTCTGTTTGTACCTCTCTTTTCAACAATTAAGTAAATCCAAAGCCAGAAACAACGTGCTCATGATATTGCTGGTTCTTAAGGATTTTATTGCTTGCCTCATAGCTTTTTGAAAGGTTGGTCTTCTAAGCAGATTGGACAGGAAAAGAGCTATAATGTGAATTTATTGAGCTGGGATTTGGCTGTATTTCTCTGTGAAAAGTAGTGTACATGCTTTCAACATTCAGTAATTCCGTAGACAATCCAGTGTAAGGCAGACCTGCATTTTGGAACAGTGTAGGTACTTATTTTTAGTGTCTGCTTGAGGAGAAAAAAGGTTGCCCTGGAATATGAGGTAATTGTAATAGACCAAATGTGCTTCCTTCTAAAATAGGCAACCTCTTCATCCAAAGTGACTCATGGTGCAGCTCATGACAGGCACGTTGGTTCTCATTATCAGTACTGATAGCCAAGGTCTGTAGCAGTTGTTGCTGTATAGAAGAAGATGCAATACATACACACAAACACCTCTCCAGTCCAAGGGAGAGCCTGTGGCTGTGTCAGGATGGTACAAAGTGGGGTTATTGTATGAAATATGCATTTTTAAATAACAGTTGAGATTTTACATTTCATTATTTATTATATGATATAATGTTTGTAGAATGTCTTTTGGTAGGTTCCTTTTCTCTCCACCTTGCATTTGACTAAATGCAGTTGCAGTAAATCTGAAGTTGAAAATGTTCATTTAAGAATACAATTACATGTGATGGTGGTTTTTTTTTTTTTTTTTTTTTCCCAGAAAGTATGAATAGAAAGCATACTGGAACTTGTGAATTTTCATTCTGCGGTGAATGGTTTACATGTTCTGCAGAGGTGGTTTGCATGAACAGTGTTACTTATAGGGATAGTATGACGACCTGTAATGTCGTGCAGGAGACAAGAAGCTCAAAGTGCTTCATCTTCGTGGGAGTGGGAGGAAGCGACATGGAAGTGGAGAATATGGAATTTGGATGGTGAGCCAGAAGGCGCAGGCTGAGCCATGGCAGCAGAAGTGTCACAGAATATCCACAGAAGGCCCGAGTACCCAAAATTTCCAAACTTATTTCATGTTTACATTCTTTTAGTTAATTAATTGTATAATTCTTTGTAAGAAAAGAAAAAAGGAAAAAAATCTTTTTATCCCTCTCTGGGATTTAAGAAGTCATTCTAAGCTCCTAAAAATAACTTATGAGTTTATAGTCATAACTTGTCAAGGGTTTTGGCAAGATCTTCAGAATACTGATTTCATCTAAGGCTGAAATTTAGCTGCAGATCTTCTCTAATTCAGAACTTAGTATGCCTCCTATCTTAAACCAAACTAATACTTAGGGGGAAGGCAAGAATAGGGTTCAAGAGTTTTATGATTCTGGATTTCTAGGAAGGAGGGTTGTTTAAAATATAAAAAATGGAAACTTACTCTGTTAGGGCAACAAAAATTGATCTGGGAGATCTTTGTTCTTTACTATTTTTCATAGCATGTAAAGGAAACCGAGAGAAATTGTTTTACCATTGCATTTAACCTGCAACAGAAATAAGCTTATTATTTGCTAATTATGAAAACATTAATCATATAATTATCCCAGGTTATTTGCAATCATCTTCCTATTGAAGGTGTTACCTCATGTAAGCTACTAATATGAGGTAATTAATGGTGTCTGAGGAAAAAAGCTGTTGTTGCTGCATTTTATTTATAAACCAAAGATGAAAAGGTCTAGCTCAAAATATTGTGGTTGGCACTACATAGAGCTATGGTTTTGGTTTTCTGTTTAACGAATAGATGCAGGGATTGACATTGTGCTGTCAATATGCAATGCAGAATCATTTTAATTTGAATTAGTTTCAAGCATGTGTAGTGCAGATAGACAGGGTGCTGGCAAACTATTTCTGCTTCCAGACAGAGGTAGTTAAAAGGCTATGGAGTCCAGTGTTACAGAGGTATTTCATTATACCAAAACAAAAATTTAACATCTGTCTTGCCCTATATCAAAACCATGATTTCTGCTACTTCATGAAGATCACTTTGACATCAAGTGTAGGCACAGGTAGGGCCAGAAAGCAATGAGACAGGGTCTGATTCAGCTGCAGAGGACTTTTGATCTGGAATGCTTCCAGTGTAATGACAACTGGCTTTTAGCTAAAAGTAGGTGAGGAAAAAAACATCAGATGCCCTTAACATGGGTGGAACTACTTCTTGGTAAGTGATGGCTTTCAGATGTTGCCTTCTCATGTAAAAAAGCTTCAGCCCTGTCTAGAACTACAGTGCCATAATATTGGAAGGTTCATCATGGCTGGGTGTTGTCTCAAGGAAATGAGAAAGTACTGACACACTTACTTTTGGTAGGGTTTACCTCCTTACCTCCCTTTAAACGAAGTATGCATTGTACTTTTCATAACTTTGATGGGAGATGGGTGGTTCTGACACTTGTAATGAGCATTCAATTTTATGATAAGCCCTAGCTGATAGGTACAAATCTTCAGTGGCTTAACAGTCTGTTCTTAATATATTGTCCAGAAAGTGCTTTAAATATATAACCCATTTACTATTGATACAGAGATTATTTTTCACAGCTGTTTTCAGGGAAGCTCTTTCTGGATGCATTGAAAATTGAACTTTTTTCCAGCTTGCATTTGGTTAAATATGTTAACTGAACAGGAAGAATGTATTTCTGTAATTCAGATTTCTGTGTCTGTCCTCATATCTCCATAGCAATTGAAAGGAACACACAAGCAGCTTTAGAGCACAGCTTTATCCTAACATTATTACCTTTGTGTGGAGAATCTTTATTGCTTTGACTCAACCTATATTTGATGCAAGGGACAGCTTACTGGTACTAAAGTTAGTTTGAATTTCATTGTTGATTCTTTCAGGTTAAAAGTACTAGCTAATATCATTAAATAATTTTTACTACCCTATTTATTATGACACTACAAGTACACTGAGGAGAACAATTCAGGTTTAGATGGATAAAATGAAGTAAGTAATACATGGCACAGTAAGAGAAATTAAGTTAATTTTTTTTTTATACATATAAACTTACATTATTTGAATGCTAAAGTGTGTTTAGACAATACCTAATAATTGCTAAGCAATGGTAGTTAATAACTGCTATACAAGTTAAACTGCAACTGAATAGCAAGTAAGATTCTAATTGCATGTTGACCAAGACTGTTAAGAAGGCCTACGAAAATTAGCAAAAGAGTGGGTGGATTAAGGGGGGGGGGTATTTCCTGTTTTGTCATTTATGGGTATTATTCCTGTTAATTAGGTTAAAGCAAAAGGGGGTGGGAGGAAGAGAGGGGGCTATTTTGCTTCTGTATGTTCAGAAGACTCTTTAAACATGACAGGATTATTTAAATGTGGAAACATGCAGACAAAAAAAAAAAAGATATTTCAAGTCTGACATTCAGAATTCATGGATAACATTTGAATTTTTAATGTAGCATGAAGAAATGTGCAGTCCTGATTTTGGTTTGTGTGTGAAGTGCTATTTCTTTTGTGTATTTTTTCATTATTTTTTTCTTCTGTGCACTTCAGATGAACGTAAAGCATTGACTTCCCCACTCATCCTCATTACTTGCAGTCTCTCATTTAACTAGACAAGTTTCCATGCTGTTGAACTTTACTTAGTGAAATAAGGTGATATTAAGGTAATATGGTGTGCTTTGCCCCAGAAGAACTAGTGGAAATGCCATCTATTGGTGCTCTAGTGTCAGTGTGATGCCAGTCTTATGCTCTTCTTTTTCTCTAAAATTTGCTTACCTAGTTTAACCTCAATATTTATAGCTAGGAGTATCCATTAATTTCATTAAGAGGGCAGTAGCTAGAGGTTTTTTAGTGATCTTTTGCAGCACTACTAAGCATTGGCAACTACAACTCCAAAGAAACATTACTGAAATCACGAAAATATCTGTTGGCAGATAGCTCCGTATTTGTGCTTCTCTTCCATGGGTTTGCAGTTGCTTTTCTTCATGTAGGGAATTGCTGTACATTGCTGTAACTGTGGGATAGAGGGGTATCTTGAATAAGTAGGTTTTATTACGTCAACTTATATGTGGTGAAACCAAGGAACAGAGGAAAACTAATCAGCAAATGTAACAAAACTTGTTTTTCTTACAAGTTTATTCCCTAGCTTATCCTCTTGAATGTACTGTATTGTGTCTAATAAAAAGCTAGGAAACTTGGACTAATAATTCAGAATTAGCAGATCTTTAGATGTGGAGAGGAAAATCTTAGAAATAACTTCTAACACTTTATAATGCATTGTTTATTTTAGGCTGTGTTGCCCCAGGAAGTTAAAATAATACAGAAACTTTGAGCTAATGTCACAAGATCCTTTTTAAATTGCATCCAGATGTTTGAAAGAAAAATCCTTTTATGTTCAGAAGGCCTGGGAAGTTTTAGATTTTTAATAAAATCAACATTCAAACAGAAATCTCACATTTTTATGTAAAACCCAGTAGTATTATCGTTGCTGTTGTTGTTATTACTACTTTAAATGACACTAAAATCCTTTTTAGTGTAGTACATTTTTTTGGAAAATACCTTTGGCTTCCACTGAGTGGGTGGAAAAAACAGACTATAGAAACTGATCTAGGTGAAAATTGTATTCACAGCTAGCCCACACTAAAATATGAAATTAACTTCATTACTCCATCTGCCTTTTCTCCTCCAGTAGATCTATTTCATCTTTTTATCTATATCCTGTAAATCTGAACTTTGACATCTTTTGATATTTTAGAGCTTAATGAAACAATTTAAAACTCTTACAATGTAGATTTTACTGCTGTTTGTGTGTGTAACTAATTTTTGTAGTTTCTTTCTGGCTAACCGCACACATCATAGGGGTCTTTCAAACCTCTGTCATTGTCTCCTGTAATATATTTTATAGCATACATCCTTCTTTCATGCTGAAGTGAGATAACAAAGAAAACATTTTGATCATGAAATCTAGCCCTATAATAGGAATAAATCTCTTCTCACTCTTTAAAGGTTTTGCTTCTCTGAATTGCTGCTTGTGGCACTGCATTTTAGTTTCTGTCACTCTGGTCCCCTGAAACTGTATTACATACAGCTAATGCAGAGTAGTTATCAGTGGCTTTTTGCTATTATTCTTTTATTGAGGGTTTCCCCAAAGAAATTATTTCATATTTTTACTTCTAATAATTTAAACATTTCATACACATTTGTAATGCCTAGATCTTTGTGTCCTGTAGATAGCTACAAATTCTTATTGATCTGTGTCATCACCTTGGCAGGACGAACTCTGCTGGAAAAGCTCTTCAGCCAGCAGGAAAATGCACCACAAGAAGAAGCAGAAAAATTATGTTCTCGCATTATTGCAATGGGTCTTCTGCTTCCATTCACTGACTGCTTCAGAGAGCCATGTAATCAGAGTGCCCAGCAAAGCACACCCACTTTTGACGTAAGTACTGAAAAAGTTATCTTTTGTCTCTTTTGCCAAGCAGGACATGATTTATCAATGGCTCATCATTCCTGAGGGAATTCTGTTAGTCCTTTTAATGAAAATTACACTTGTGAGAGTAGCCAACTATTTTTCTGAGCTCAGGCATGTACACTTTAATATCCTGGTAAGCATAAATTTCAAGTTTCTTCCACAACCTGACTTCTTAACTTTTGAAGTCGTATCTTAGTCTGTTATACTATTCTTTATCTGTTGTTTTCATTGTGTTTTTTTCTTTGAATCAAAGTACTCTATTTCAGTCCAACAGCTGCTTCACCAAAGCATGAAACTGCATGTCACAAAACTTCACAGAACTTAAAAGGGATGTCTACGATAGGTAATTTTTCTCCCGTGAAAAGATTTTTTGAAAAAACGTACAAGTATTAGCTAATCTACTTAATACCTTGCTCATATAGTTAAGATCATCCTTAGTCTATGCATTAAGCTGAAGCTTGGTTAGTAATACTCAAAAAATGATTGGCATAGATATGAGAGAACATGAGTCTTTTAACTCTGTAAATCTTCCTCGTCTTTCCTGAAGAATAACGCAACTGGGGAAGGGAAAATGAGTAGAATAAATTTATCCAATGAATTCTTTAAATAAACAACTTGCCTAGGTAACTTAGCTTAGCTACAGAATGACTCCTTAGTCCTCCTAAAAGCGTTCAACCTTTATGTTGTATTTTTTGGGTGGGTTTTTTTTTTTTCATTTTGGTTTTGTTTGTTTTTCAAGAAACAAATGTTTAAAACATTTTCAGACTGTTTTTTGAAATTAATTGAAAAAATGGAGTGTGACTATAAAACTGAGGTTATTCAGGCAACCTAAATTCATGCACTATCTGAAAGTTTTTATGGTTAAATCTACTCAAAGCCACTGGAAAATACATGTTTCTTGTTTTTCTGGTTGTTTAAAACAGTCTGTTAATGTTTTAAGTTCTCCTGGCTTTACCACGTACTCAGCTAATCTCTTCTTTAGAGTATTGAACACAATATTCTTTTTACAAAAGTTGGTTCTCACTTATAAATAGATTTTATCAAAGTAACAGTTTGGAAAGAAGCAGAAGAGGCTCTCTTCCTAACTGGTATACCATGCTTTGAGTAAGAGAATTATTCTAGTTGTCTTTCACTGATTATCTGACAGGATGGACTTTCTGAAAAGGAGCAGTAGCCTTGACTAGTGTCATGTGAACAGTGTGTTAAAGAGAGCAACATAAGATATTGCTGGTTTAGGAACAGTCTTATTTTGAATTGGACTATCAGTAAGAAACAAATGCTCTGTTACTCTTTTTATGTGTAAGTCCCCTAAATAGGTTATGCTCTGTAAAACAGTATCAGAAGTGGCGTAAAGCCCTGTGCGTGCAACTAGTAGCACATCTGCTTCAAAGGAGCATCTATTGGTTTTAAACACTAAGATCTCAACAGCTGGATTTTACATGTCATAAAGGTGAGAGCTGCTGCTGTTGAGGTTGGGAATATGTTTCTGCTTCAGCCTTGGTGACCACAGTATGGGAATACCTACCTGTTTATTCATTACATGCCTTACAAGGGTGAAAATGTTTAGAACTTGCAATATAAACTCTAGTGGCTGAGAATTTCAAACTGGACTTCACCTAGCTGATTTTGCTTCTTAGAGTGAGTAAATAAAACATCTTGCAGAAGATAAATGCTAATGGTTATGTAAGGAAATTAAACAATTAACAATTATCATGGAAAAAACTTACGGTAATACTGTATACTACTTAAAACAGTACATTTAAGGTCTGTGACTTGTCTCCCCTCTTGTCTCTCTCTTTGTGCTTTGCTTTGTTTCTTTAGTTTTCTTTTTCTTTTTTTTTACTTCATTTGAATAGAATTTTAATGTTGATCTAACCATTTGTTTCAAAGACAGAGGAATCAGACTAGCCCTAAGTAATACTTAGGTTTCACCCATTTAGAATTAGGAGATTCATCATGATTGACCTTACTTCAAAATTGGGAGCACAGCCAGTCCCATATTCTTCCTTCATCTCTGAGTTCATAAAATGTGCCTCTAGTTCATCCTGGATTGCTTCCAGTCTGGCTGCAGTCCTTTTTACTCAGCTGAAACTGTGATCAGCAAAGCTTCTGTAACCCCGTCCTGGTCCCAGGTTTGTCTGACACCTTGCTGTCTGTTCTTTCTCCTACATCTTGTTCTGGTGCTTGCTTGTTCGTTATTGTTAGTCATTTGGCTGTTTTGATTTTTGTCTTAGTCTGGTTCTGATAAAGTCTCTTAGGTCACTCCTTTAGTATGCTTTTTTGCAGAATTGCCAACATTTTTTCCTCTGAAATCCTTCCTTGAATCCCTCCTTTTCCCTTTTGTAACTGATCCCACGTATTTCTGAGCTTTAACTTTTTTTTTTATGTTGGATAAAATCCACAATTCCCCTTTTCCTTAACTATGGTCCCACAGACTTTGGTTTTTTGAAGATGTTAGGTTACAGTTTATGAAAATAATTCAGTAAGCTTTGTTCACTCTATGATCTGTTGCTCATGGTTTAAGATGAATATAAACAGATTATTTAAATGTCCTATTTCCTCACTCTGATCTCCTTTTCTGGATGTCCTCCAGTGAATTTAATTTAACATGGCTAATGCTGAACTCTGCTGTCTTGAAATGTTTGCAATTGCACACTGCTTATATTCTTGTCATCTTTGTTACTCATCCTGGTGGTAAACTTTAGTTCTCCCTGTCTTACAATTGTGTACCCACGTCTTTTGTCTGTTTTCTCAGTACCACAAGGGAGATCTGTTGTTTTTATATGTGTCCTGAGATATTCCAGGATTCAGTGTGGGCCTCCACATCATGCCATTAAATAACTGCGTACAACCTCACTTTCTTTTCTCATTGGATCCTGTTTCTTTCTCTTCTACACTTTCTGACTGCTATTAGGCAATGCATTAAGAGTGAAGACAATTTTCAGAGCGCTTAGCTTCTTGGGCTAGTATTATAGTGGCTCTTGGAAGACAGTTTAAATTAAAATCTTAGACTTTTATTTCTGGTATAAGTTACACTTTGTGGATTGTGATGCTTACTTCTTTGTCAGTATATGATAAACATGAAGAACCAACAAATACCCAATGAAAGCATAAATTTTCAGAGGACTAGCAGCTGTCATCACTTTTATGCTGAGGGTGGCGTCTGGTTTTCAGAGGCCTATAACTTGGGTAGTTTTTTGATACATTTGATGATGATTGGAAACGGCATGTTCCTGAAGTATATCAGACCTTTTTGTCAAATTTCAAGTTGTAGCCCAAAGAATAGAAATTTTAAAGCTGTATTAAAAACTCACAAGAAAGCTTTTATCTTCTCTCTTGTCCTGTTTTATCAATTACTTCTTTCCAAACAGATTGTGGCAGATGACCAGAATAAAAGATTAGTCTGAAAAATAAAGTTTAACAAAGGTTTAGGAATAACAGAAGTAGATAGGGTTGTGATTTTTAACGTGTTTACTGTTAACAAGCAGTGGAAGCTTTCATCATAGTTCCTCCTACCTATTCTTCTTATAATGTAAAGAGTATCTTAAAGAGTAAGTGAATGTAAATGGCAGATGCATTGTTTGGAAATATAATGCCCTTTTTGCTAGTTTCTCATCTCCTGGAGAGGCTGCTAGTTATTGCCTTGTGTATGTCTTGAGTTCTTACTTGTCAGGCTATCTTTACAGCATTTCATTCTTCAGCTAGCATTTTATAAAAGGAAAAAAAGTTCTTAAAAATGAAATAATAATAATAATAATAAAGATGGCCAGGCAAGAAAATGGGCAATTTATTGAAAGATAGATTAGCAAAGGCCAGTTTTGAAAATGTTCTCTGAAAAATTACTTGCCTTTTGAATAAATATTGCCTGCTTGCCGTTTAAATGCTTCTGGTTTTAATGGTTGTACATGCACAAGAGAGTTTCCAAAGTTTCAAGTTAAAATAAAATACCGTCTGACTTACTGATGTTTAAGAATTAATGCTTTATAAAAAATTCTGTCTGTCCCAAATGACTGTGTTGTGTTATTAAATAATTGTAATTCTGTAGCACAGGAGTAGTCCTAAGCTTTTTAACATGTTAACTCATTATGTTATCCTATTATAGTAAAATAAACAAAAGGCTGAGCTAGCTAAACAGTGCAGCTTTGCCAAGAATATAACCACAGGCAAGTTTTACAGCCACCTGTTGGAGGATTACTATTTTCAACAAGTAGAGATCTCATCTCCTGCTTAGCTCTTCTGTTAATGATGTGTCACAGAAACTAGAAGATGGCTATCTTTGGAGTGCCACCAGTGACATGTATAAATTATACACTTTTGCATTAGAGTTTAAACTGTTTATACACCAATAAAAGAAGCTGGCAGTTTCCTATCAGTGCAAGGTAACTTAATTTAGTTATGTTTAGAAATGTAGACTGTACTTGGTGTTTGCATTTTATCCAGTAGTTTCACTTCCCACACACTGTGGATGGCTGGTCCCTAATTATGACTCCTTATTCCAGATTTTCCAGTTTACACTGTGCAGTCTTGAGCTATGGACATTTTTTCTCGTTTTCATAAGAGATTTCTGCTTTTTTTCTGACAAGCTTTCCAAGTAGTTTTGTGTGGTGTTTCTGAATATTAGGTTTAAAACACTTAAATACTCTGTGAAAACTGTAATGATTTTGTGATAGAGTCTTTCTGTCATGGTTTTTTAAGTCCTTTTGAGAGGACCACGAAAATGATCAGGGGACTGGAGCACCTCTCGTATGAAGATAGGCTGAGAAAGTTGGGGCTGTTCAGCCTGGAGAAGAGAAGGCTGCGTGGAGACCTCATAGCAGCCTTCCAATGCCTGAAGGGGGCCTATAGGGATGCTGGGGAGGGACTCTTCATTAGGGACTGTGGTGAGAGGACAAGGGGTAATGGGTTTAAACTTAAACAGGGGAAGTTTAGATTGGATCTGAGGAAGAAATTCTTTACTGTGAGGGTGGTGGGGCCCTGGAATGGGTTGCCCAGGGAAGTTGTGAATGCTTCATCCTTGGCGGCGTTCAGGGTGGGGTTGGACATAGCCTTGGATGGCATGGTTTAGTGGGAGGTGTCCCTGCCCATGGCGGGGGGGTTGGAACTCGATGATCTTGAGGTCCTTTCCAGCCCTTACTATTCTGTGATTCTGTGATTCTGTGAAAACTGAGCATACCTTTCTATCCAAATCATACTGTTTGTTTGGGGAACTTAATCTCTAATGTCCACTGACAGGTCCAACAACTATTTTTTTTTCATCTGGTACTAGCCAGCAATACCTTCTTCCATGTGTCTGAAATGCATACTGAGCTTTCATCTTTCTTTACTTGTGGTGTCATTTGATTGGGCTAGCTCTCTTGGGATATTTTTCAGTGCTTTTATTGAATGATATTACTGTGTTAACTTAATGTTTTCTTGATTTATAAATTATTTCAGCACATTCTATAATGTAAGAGCTGAACGGACATCTTCTGCAGGGTGTCTATTTTTACTATGTTATGATGTGATTTTATACATAGGCATATTTGACAGTTTGTGATATGGACTGTCCCTTGTGCAATTTGTAGCTATGATGATTGACTAGGTTATCATCAGTTTCTGAAATAAAGCTTCCTCAAGAAAGCAGAGAGACAGACAGCAAAAATGGGAAATGCTATAAGAATGTTTGTTTTCCTAATATCTCCTGGCCACCTGTGGTGATACAAATGCTTTTTGTAAAAATTAAGATGCTCCTTCCTTTCTGCTGAGTGTTAGCAGATGGTGGGACTTTGCAGGTCAGATAGAAGATGAGTTAGTAACATGAAGGCTTTTCTTAAAGTTGCCTTATTTGCACCATTTACACCAGTCTGAAAATTAGTAGTTAAACAGATTGCAGACTGACTCCTTTTTCAAAAGTCAGAGAGCCAGAATACCAGTGATCAGATTCTAAAGAGCAACTTTCCCAAGATTTGACTTCAGCTAGGAGAACTTCTCTTCCAAACTGCAGCACAAACCTGGCAACAGTACAGCACTTTTTCAGGCATTCTTGCAATGCTTGTGAGTGAAATGTGGAAGACTGAATGTAGTCCATCTTACGAAATTTGTGAGGGCAATATATTGGGGGTCAGTAGCTAGTAAGACTTTAAAAGTTAACAAGTGAAAATTGTGGAATACAGCAGAGAAAAGATTGTTAGTCAGCTGTCTTAATCTTTGTTTGTCATGTAGGTTGCCATGGCAGTTGAGCTTGGCTCAAAACCCCATGTCTCCTCTTCCTTTTCCATTGCCCAATCACACTTTGTAACACTTTGCCTTTTGTGGTGAGCAACTCTGGATATTCCTGAGAGTAGTAAAATGGAAACAGTGGGATTATCACTAAGCTGAAGGATTCCTGTTACAGTATTTCCCTGCTTCCTTTTTTAAAAATTTAATGGCATATTCTTCATAGTTATTACATCTGGTCCTGTGGCTCTCTAGCCATGTGTTTTTTCTCTTTTCTTGTTTCTGCTTACTTGCGGTAATGCTACCGTATACACTTTCAACTGAGGCATTTATATGCAGGATGTTGCTAAGTTTTTATGCTTCTTATTGCAAAGAACATTGCTTACCTGCTTGTTATTCCAAAGAACTGCTTCAAGAGGCACAGACTGATTAAGCTTACACCACCTGTTTGAAATGTTCGCAATCGTTGTACCTAAGGTGAGGGTGGTGGTCACCCTGCCACCTCAAGAGATCTTTATTTTATGGCTTTCTGTACGTTAGTTTATATATGAATGACAGGCATATCACAATGCCTTTCTTTCTACCTAGTAATTGAAAATACAGTGGCAGTTGAATTTGTGTATATTGCATGTCTCTTCAAGTGGAAGTTTTGACAGCAGTAATAATTACCTTTTCAAGTGGAATAGAGGTGAAAGGAATTTTCTAATGAAACAGATTTCTTCAGAAAATTCAAATCTATCAGAATCCAAACTCATTGCAGAACTGTGTCAGTGTACATAAAAACAACTCCTGCTGGAGAAGCTTCTTGCCTCAGCTTAAAATTTATGGAAAGAGTGATGCTAAAGGACGTACCATCAGGTGGTCTAAGTAGAAGCTGATAGAGGTCTTGGGATGTGGTCTTCCTTGAGGGAGTTCCAGTTGGATGTGTAAAGAGGCTAGATCTAGAGGTGCTTGTGTTTCATAGAAGGCTAGCCATCATTCCCTCTTCTGAGGAAAGTTTGTTGTAAGCTCACCAGTTCAGCCTATTCAGCTATATTAAACGTAGAAGCTCTCAGAGAATAGAAAGACACAGAAAATAACTCTGGAACAGAATGAGAATAGATGTGGAAATCTGAAATGTATTTTCCTGATTTCCTTTCCCCATGAGGGACCTAATTACAGAGCTATTGGCCTCTCATATCCCCAGGATATGATGTTGAATCCTGAGCAAAGTTTGATGGGATTAAGCAAAAGTGTTCTCTTTTGTTAAGAAGGTTTAAGTCATTTAATGGGAAAGAGAAGTTTCATGGCTTTTTGACACTTGAATTATTTTTAAATTAATGTTGAGACACATCAGTATTCTTAAAAGAAAAAAAAAATCAAGTAAAATGCTGATGCATCAAATTTAGTTAATGAGGGTGAAGTGCTGCTTCAGCCATATATTACAATATTATGACATGCTAGTTGTGAGCACAGATGCCTTCCAAGGCTGAAGAAAAGCAAAAGGTAGTGGAAGCTGAGAGCCATGCTCTCTCAGTGGTCTGTTACTGAACCTCTGTTCAAAAAGTAAATCACTTTCCCTGCTCTTGATAGTATTGATTTCTTTATTTTAAAAGCTGCTTAAAATAAAGCAAGCTCCTGCTGATATGAGCATTTTGAGGTAGTCTGCCTCTAATTTCTCGAACTAAAACCTTGCTTGTCCAATTAACTATTTATATACATTGAGAAAATGAAACTGCTGTCCTCAACATAAAAAGGACATGGAACTGTTAGAACAAGTCCAGAGGAGGGCTGTGAAGATGATCAGGGGACTGGAGCACCTCCCATATGAAGATAGGCTGAGAAAGCTGGGGCTGTTCAGCCTGGAGTAGGCTGCATGGAGACCTCATAGCAGCCTTCCAGTGTCTGAAGGGGGGGGCTATAGGGATGCCCATATGGGGAGGAACTCTTCATTAGGGGCTGTAGTGATAGGACAAGGGGTAATGGGTTCAAACTTAAACAGGGGAAATTTAGATTGGATATAAGGAAGAAATTCTTTACTGTGAGGGTGGTGAGGCACTGGAATGGGTTGCTCAGGGAAATTGTGAATGCTCCATCTGTGGTGGTATTCAAGGCCGGGTTGGACAGATCCTTGGTTGACATGGTTTAGTGGGAGGTGTCCCTGCCCATTGCAGGAGGGCTGGAACTAGATGATCTGAAGGTCCTTTCCAACCCTAACTATTCTACAATTCTTTCATTTTAGAGCTTGTATGCTGAGTATATTAGAATGATTAAACTTCCTGAATGAAAAAAAAAATAAATTATTTGATCCTCTGTGAGTTTACCTAGTTCCATCTTAAATGCAGTTGTACTTTTTGCTCTCCCCTCTCCTCCAGTTCTTCCCTTTAGAAGCCTGTTCACATCCAGACTGATTTAATGAGTAGGCCCAGTTATACCTGTCTGTGGAATGCCAATCCTTCTGTTCTCCCCTCCTCTTGATACCTTTATATGTTTGGGATTCTAGTGAAAAATTCTCTGAGTTTACTATTTGAAAATAAATGCTCTGCACGAGAGGGAAGTTAAGACCACTTTAGTGTAAGGAAGTTTAAAGATACTGCTGATGTGCTTCCCCCATCTACTGCTGTGCTGAGCTGAAGAGGTTAATTCTGATAGCAGCATGCTTCTGTACTGCTCCACTTTTCCCATCTCACCACATGATCTGACTTTTTATTTTTTTTTTCTTCTTAAGAATTATTGACTTCTGGTCAGATTTTTATTTTCACCTTGCTAATTCATGCTTTTGCAATTGGTTTGGGCGTATGTGTACATATTTATTGCTGTTTTAATTCTGTCTCTCTTGTAACTCTTTAAAGCATTTCTCACAATGGCTATCTTTGAACTGCAAGCAGGTAAACAGTTGATTAAAAACTGAAGTGGTGTTTAACTGAAGGTCATATTACCTGCATGTCTCCAGGAGCAATACAGCTGCCAAAGCATAGGTTTAAGGTTGCACATTATATTCCTGCAGTGGAATATACTAATCTCCAATTTAGTCTGTGGCCCAGGGAACAAACCTGGTCTCTGTGTGAAAAATGTGTGACCTGTTTTCTGAAAGCTCGAGGTCCACCAGTATGCCTTCTAATGATTGCTGCAGGTCTACCTCATGTCCCTAGTTGTGAGTCCACCAGTCTCTTTTCCCGTGTCATTTGCTGTAGGCCCTTTGAGTATCTTACAGTATTGCCTTCCATCTTAGAGATTAGCAAGCATATCATTAGCCCAAGCAGAGAAGGAATGTAATTAATATTTAATCTATTATGTACCTGAATTGTAACACTGTGGTACCCAAGAATGAAAATTTGTTACAAAAAGCCATTCTTTGTGCCTACTGAGAGCTGGCTGAGAAGAGAGTGAGTTAAAATACAGACCTGACTGTGACTCTATTCTACATGCTAGCATCTTTAAGTGGTAAAATGTCTATTGATTAGGTACCATCAGATCCTGCAGGCACTTTGCCTCGCCCATGTTCAAATGCTCTGCAGTTTTAAGAACCAGTGGAAAGTGCTGTGTAAGGATGTGTGGAAACAAGAATTCTTCTTGACATCATATTTAGTGCACTGGACTCAGATAGCTTTAAGCTTTCAATGTCTACCCAGAAATGAGTCCAAATACATAAAGACTGGGATCATTCATTGCAGGAAGATTATATATATACTTTTTTTTTTTTTTTTTTTTTTCCCCCCTGAAAAGAAGTGCTTAGTGGAGTCTAAGCAAGATGAAGTGGAAATTACAGATGTATTCAAAGCTTGATTACGGTAAGAGAATTAACTGGCTGTGCTTGAAACTATATCTAGTAAAAATTTCCTCTGGAAAGAGTAAAAGAGAAAAAGTTAGATGTGGAAATCCAGATTTGTGGATGCCTGTATTGTAATTATTAATAATAAAATAAAATCTAGATTTTATTTGGATTATTCTGTTTCTTTTCTTGAATTCATAAAATTGGCTGCATATATTTTATTTTTTTTTTCAAAATGTTCTAATAACCATGCACACTTATGACATTATCAGATTTGGAAAAGGAGAAGTGAGATGGGTTAGTATGTTAACTAACAAAGAGCTAACGACAAAGGTAAAGAGGATTAGATTTTGGACAGTAGCTTGAGTGAGTAAGAATTAGGACGTTCAAATGATTACTCTCTTTGAAAGAGCACGAAAGTGGAGACAGGGTTAATCTTTTCCCATTTCAAATGTAGTTTCTGGACAATCAACTTGATGTCCAGACCTTCAGACTACCTTTTTGTCATGTTGTTTTTTCATATTTTAAATTATGTTTATAAATTTGCATGTAATATAAATGTAACTGTTTTTAAATATCTTGTTTATGCATTGAATTAATTTTGGTTGTAGTGCAAGTCCCTTGCAAGTTTAGGTTTCCTCTGTAAATATCTATTACATTATCCTTCTTCATGTTGGATAGTGAATGAAAAAAATTCCGAAACTAAAAGACCACACAAACAAAAAACGACTGTCTTTATACACACAAACAGAGCTCCCGTGTTGGGTTAGGAGTCAGTTATGAAGTTGTGAGATGGCTTAATATGTAAGTGTTCATAGTTTATATGCTGTAAATGCTATCTGCAGGAACATAGGTACTTCATATTTTATTATCTTCATAATGCATCCCACATGGATAATAATTCTGAGGCATACATCCTAGTTCATGTAGGTTAATCATACTTCAAAAATTTGTTATTAAATGATTGCACTATCTTTCAAGAACTGGCATGGGGAAATACTGCATCCAGGAATAGTTTAACTGTTTGTCTTCCTCATTCATGCTATGTCAATATCATCTACGGTCTGTTGTTTTCTGGTGTATTGCCGTATAACCCCTACATGTAATCTCAGCTAACCCTCTGTAGGGCTTCTCTTTTCTGTTTTCCCTGAAATGTGTAAGTTAGTAGACTGTGCAAAAAAAGTTGTTCTGGGTTTCCCTTGATGGCTTTTTCGAAACTTCATTTTCTCCGTGTTTTTGTGATTTGGATGGTGCAGAAACAAGGCTAACAACAAAATCCATCACTTTTTCTTTACAGTATGCGCAGGTATGACTCTTCCTTTTACTCCCACAGTACTGGAAATTCGACAGAAACAAGAAACAAAAATATCCTCTAAAACACTGGAGTTAGACAAAGGGAAAGTACTAAGTAACTGAAAAAACTGCATTAATCAAACCTGTTTGCATATTCAAATGCAGTAGCATATTAATGGGAAAAGGATAGGCTTTTCAAGAAACACAGAGTTCCAGGCTATATAAAGGACATGATGTGATTTTTGTATTAAGCTTTTTATCCATTTATTTTTATCTTTATTTAAGGTCTGTGTATATGGTTGGGTTTTTGCCATGTTTTTTCATGCTAGAAAGATCTAATGAGTTTCCTTTGACACTGACTGGTTGAGGCTTCCTCTGTAAACCAAAGCTTTTTGCATTATAACTAGCATTTGTCTATTCTTAGCACACTGCTCTCAACAGAGTATTATCATTCTTATCACAATTTATTTTTAGGCAAGTAAAACCTTAGTCACATAGAGTAGCGATTACCCCCCAAAGGTGTTAAATTATCATGTTCTTTCCCTTGAATGTCTCTTCAATGCTTATTATCTTTGTAAGAAGATACTACTGAATGATAATACTGTATTTTCATCCCACGACTTGATTTTCTTTTTTTCCCAGTTCTGTACTATAGTACTTGCACTACAGAATTTGCATATTTCCAGATTGCTTACTGGGCAGAGCGGTTGATGTCATCTACCTGGACTTGTGTAAAGCCTTTGACACTGTCTCCCATGACATCCTTCTCTCTAAGTTGGAGAGACATCAATTTGATAGGTGGACCACTTGGTGGATAAAGAACTGGCTGGATGGCCGCACGCAAAGAATAGTGCTCAGTGGCTCAGTGTCCAGCTGGAGACCAGTAACGAGTGGTGTCCCCCAGGGATCGGTGTTGGGACCGGTCTTGTTCAGCATCTCTGTGGGTGACATGGACAGTGGGATTGAGTGTGCCCTCAGCAAGTTTGCCGATGACACCAAGCTGTGTGGTTCTGTTGATACGTTAGAAGGAAGGAATGCCATCCAGAGGGACCTTGACACGCTTGTGAGGTGGGCTGATGCCAACCTGATGAAGTTCAACCATGCTAAATGCAAAGTCCTCCACCTGGGTGGGAGCAATGCCAGGCACAGCTACAGGTTGGGCAGGGAGGAGATTGAGAGCAGCCCTGCGGAGAAGGACTTGGGGGTGTGGGTTGATGAAAAAATGAACATGAGGCAGCAGTGTGCGCTTGCAGCCCAGAAGGCCAACCGTATCCTGGGCTGCATCAAAAGGAGTGTGACCAGCAGGTCGAGGGAGGTGCTCCTGCCCCTTTACTCTGCTCTCGTGAGACCTCACTTGGAGTATTGTGTGCAGTTCTGGTGTCCTCAACATAAAAAGGACATGGAACTGTTAGAACAAGTCCAGAGGAGGGCCACGAGGATGATCAGGGGACTGGAGCACCTCTCGTATGAAGATAGGCTGAGAAAATTGGGGCTGTTCAGCATGGAGAAGAGAAGGCTGCGTGGAGACCTCATAGCAGCCTTCCAATGCCTGAAGGGGGCCTATAGGGATGCTGGGGAGGGACTCTTCATTAGGGACTGTGGTGAGAGGACAAGGGGTAATGGGTTTAAACTTAAACAGGGGAGGTTTAGATTGGATGTGAGGAAGAAATTCTTTACTGTGAGGGTGGTGGGGCCCTGGAATGGGTTGCCCAGGGAAGTTGTGAATGCTTCATCCCTGGCGGCGTTCAAGGTGGGGTTGGACATAGCCTTGGATGGCATGGTTTAGTGGGAGGTGTCCCTGCCCATGGCGGGGGGGTTGGAACTCGATGATCTTGAGGTCCTTTCCAACCCTTACTATTCTATGATTCTATGATTCTATGATTACTCACTAGATTACTCATGCAGCTGCTGCGATTGATCTCTCTAGAGTTTGCAGTATTATAAACATATAATCACTAGGTGTGCATGTCAATGCATACTAGGAGTCACAAGAATAACTACTTGAATTATGGTCCATTTCTGTTGCCTTACAGCATAAGTTTGCCTTTTCATCAGACAATCTGTCTGTCTCCTACTTTCAATAAGTGAATCAAACTTGAAGCTCTTGAGTAATGAGTGTATAATCTAATTTACCCCAAAGGGTTTAGAATAGTTTTATCTGTTGGGCTGGTTTGTTGCGTGCTGGTTTTTTTAATTTGTTTTGTTTTATTTTTAATTTTATTCTAAAAGCAAACTCATCTTTTTAGTTACCTTTCTATGAATATGGAAACATTAATCACAAAAACAGGGTGGGGTTGGCAAAAAAGAAATCTCAGTTTAATTTATGCTGAAATAATTCTGTTTCTTTACTTTGCTTGTGCATTCAGTGTAAAAAGATTGCACAGTGTGTGGACCAAAATATTTCTCTCTAACCTATAAGCTAGCTATATGTAATGAAGTATAGTCATAGAATCAACTAGGTTGGAAAAGACCTTTAAGATCATTAAGTCCGAACTGTTATTTCTCTAAAGAAAAAAGCAAAGAGTTCCTTATGGTCAAAAATGTTCTGAACTGTATTCTGGCATCTCATTGTTCTGTAGATAACTAAAAGATTAGATTTTCTGTTGTTAATAGAGATAATTCCAGACTGAAACATTAAAGTTTTTTAATATACATATATGTTAAGTCTTTATCAGGTGATGAAGATCATAAAGAGGAGTGTGCTTTGATATATATATAGTGGATATTGAGCTATTTGTGTTGGAAATAGAAAGTTTGATATTTTGGCTTGTCTTTCTGTATGAACTCAACTTTTTGGTTGTTTGTTATTTTTCTTTCCTTTTTTTTTTTTTTTGCCCTTTTTTTTTTTTTTTTTTTTTTTTTTAAATAACCACAGCAAGACCAGCTTTATACTTGGGCTGCAGTTAGCCAACCCACACATTCATCAGATTACATTGAAGGAAGCTTTCCAAGGAGAATTCCACCTGTGTGGCCCCCACCCAAACCTCCAGATGAAGAACAAAGAATCAGTATTACGGAAGAAGGTATAGTTCTTGGACACGGACAAGATATATATGTACAGCATGGGGGGAGCTGCTGTCTTTTAGAATCCAAGATATAAGCTTAATATTTTAACTTCTAGCAAATACCTGATTTTGAAGATGTTGGATTAGCATCAGAAATAATGTTAGTAAGCATGAATCTAATAGAAAATATTCAGCAAAAATGGATGCTTTTCCTTAACAACCGAGATGCGCACCTGCGTCTGCTGACTAGTGGATTTTACCAGGTGTTGTGACCTTTGCTCTTTTCCAGTTTACATTCCTTCAGATCCATGAAATATGAGTACTTTTCTCTTCTTAAAAATATGGAAAACTTCAGAAGGCCACTGGTGGTATGCTGAAAGTTATTAGAGTGGTGTAAGGTATTCCTTTGTGGATTCAGCAGTCCCCTGCTGACAGAGAGGTAGGAAAAGTATCTGAAAAAAAAAAAAAAAAATTGAGGTCTTTTTTACAAAGTCAGTTTATCTTAAAATTTGTGAGGTTACTCTGCCGGCTGAATTTCAGAAATCTTCTGCATATGTATAAAAATACTGTATAAGCTGAGAATTAAAACAAAACAAAACCAACCAACCAGAAAACCCTCTTGCTGACAAAGAAATTTAGAAGAGAATTTTCAACCTGTTTTCTGTTAGGAGTGTTGATGGGTAAATACCGTAGGTTCTTGGAGGCTTAGCTTTCCTTTAGTTAGTATTCATTGGCTCTCAACACTTTTAGTCTGTATTCATTCCCATGATCTTCATGAAGAGCCGCAGGGTATTCTCAGATTTTCCATTTCCTTCCGCTCCTTTTTTTCATTGCTCAGATTTGAAAAATAGAGTCATAATTTCAGCAGATCTCTTTGTATTGCTTGTAGGCTTTGGGTGGAGTTAAATTCAGATTTACTTCTCTTTGGGACTTTTCTACCACTTCCTCTGAAACACAAGCAAAGTATTCCTTGGATGGACACCATTTATCATGGCAACACTTCACTTTTACTGGTGTTATTTATTCCAGTGTTCACAAGCAAAATAGGTGATGCCAGCAAAAATGCAGTAGTGCTATATTATTCTGTTTCTGCTGTGGCTTTTACCAAAGCAGTTCTATTAGAGGTCAAAAAAACATTTCTGCATCAACCTCATTGATTCAATTCAGAGTGTGGGAATGTGCAGTCCTGGATTGTTGGGCTTGTCTGGTTTTTGGCTAATGATCTATTATTTTATGCTATATTCAGCTATTAAAGGGCTGTCATACAGTAGTGCCATTCATTGCCATGTATTCTTAGAGGGCAGGTTGTGTTTCTCAACTTAGAGACATGGGTAATGGATGTGTAATCAGAGTATTTATGAACATATTCTGCACGGGAAAAACAAAGGGTGAATATTTTATTATTTCACTTGAAGGCTTAGCCCAGCAAAGGCTTGTGTAAGTTAGCAAGAGTTTTGTTGCTCTAAAATGTAAAAGAGCATTGATTACATAAAACAATTTGAAATGTAAAGATTCGTATTGTTTTAACTAATTTGAAGAGTATTTCTACCAAAAGTATAATACTAAAAATTTAATACTGTATTTATTTTACACATGATGTGTTTCTATCATGTGGTGTTCTATTTAGTATTATTCCTACATGGATGTAATGTGTACAGTACCTGTCTGTTCCGTATGTCAGCCACTGACTGGCCTCACAAAACATGCAAAAATACTAAGAAAATAGAATTAGAAGTAAAATGGAAAGTTACGTATTGTGATTATTTGTAAATGGCACATAAATAGTTCCAAAAATCTATCTACTTGAGGTGCTGACACTTAGAAATAGTATTGAAATTTTGGTTTTTGCTGTGAATTTGTAGCGCAGGGCATGGAGGGATAAGGAAAATTATATCTGTTCTGAATGAAATTCCAGTAGATAAATAATTTAACTTTTTTTTTTTCTGGGGTTGTTTGCATGCTTGCCATGTGGAAGAATCTGGAGGTGAGTTTCATGTGAAGCCTGAAGGATAAACATTTTCCCCAAGATTTTTAACTGAATTATTTTATGTATATGCATGTTTGAAAAGTGGAGGTATCAAGTATATTTAAAGACTTTAAATTACTCTGTGTAGAATAACTCTATTTCTCATTATATATAATTATTGTTTTATGGATTAAACAGATACTATATAAACATTAGGGACAACAGTTTGTAAACAAAAGCATCCATTTTAGACAAAATATTGATCTGGAAAGGAATGTAGTGGGATTTCTTCAGAGCAAGAGTATTCGTTTTCCTTACACACATTCTTAGCATGAGGACAACACTGGGCCTTTAAGTTTTAAGTAAGGCAAAAGGAAATTCTGCATGGTCTTAGGTAATTGTTCTTAAATTAGCAAAGTAGTCAATAGTCTATTTAATATAGTATTTATTAAAAAGTTTTGCCGTGTGCTCTGTATCATGTGGAGCATTGTTGGATGTGAGGAAAGGGCTGTTTAGAGTGGTCAGGGGGTTTTGTGGAGTTTTGTTTTGGTTGTTTTTTTGTGGGGTTGGTTTTAGGTTTTTTTTTTGTTGTTGTTGTTATGTTTTGGTTTTTAGTTGTTTGTTTTTTTGTTTTTTTTTTTTTTTTTTAGGTTGGCCATTTATTGGGAAACTGAAGCTTGGAAATACCTAATAAGAATTTGGTTTAAAGTCAGTAGATGTTTATGCCAAAACCACTTTTCAGTTCTGGATTTGGAAAACTTTTTGAACAAAATCAGTCAATATCACCAGAAATATCAATGCAAATGCCACCAATTTTCCATTTGAATACCAAAATCTGTTTCTGTTGCTTTTTGCAGTATTTAACTTTGCCGTGCCCACACTCCAGCACATTGCCTGATTCTAAGCACAAGAGGGTATTTGAAATTCAGTTGTTTTATTGTTCTGCTGATGGCATTTTTCCACTTACCATCTAGGAAAAGACAACTTGCAGGCACTAGAGCCCAGTCATCCTGTCTCCTATGTGACTGTCCTAACTGCCTGGGCAGAGACTCAAAGATTTTACAGCTTCTCCTGCAAAATTAAACAGTTCTAACACACTAAATCTGTGTGGGTTTCCACCCTGAAATCTAAGTTCCATCTCTTTAACAAACTGGGTTTGTCCAGACATTTATTTCCTTTTATGAAAAATGAAGAAAATAAAATATTTGCTTTGGGTTAAAGAGAAGGTTTCATTCATCATATTCATTGTGTAGCACTTTTTCCTGTCCCTTAACTCCTTTTACACTTTTGTGTGTGTGGTTTGGTTTATTTTTTTGGTGGTTGTTTGTTTTTTGTGTTTGGATTTTTTTGTTTGTTTGTTTTGTTGGTGTTTGTTTGTTGTTTAGTTAAGAAAGATAAAACCCTGTTAGTTTCCTGCAACTAGATTGTATTTGGTGAATTTTAGCAAACTAACCTTTGTCTGCTCATATCATCCTGAACTCAGCTTATATTTAGAAAACTTTTTAGAACAAAACCTCTCTGAGGTCAAAATAAGCTAGACAATTCTATCAAATTGTTAAATATTGACAAATATATAGGAACAATCTGTGCCTATTTTTCAAAGAGCTTTTGAGTAAGAATGGCAGTTTGCTCCAATTTGCATAATAAGAAACATTACTTTCTAAGTGGTGTGTGTACATGTCTTGTCTAGCAGTAGAACATTAGCAAAGAATAAAACCTGGGTAAGTATCAGATTCACCTTGAAATGTCTCTCAACCATGCTGAAATTTAAAGTCATGTACATGGGCCCTGGAGTGATCACCAATGCCCAGATACTAATGAAGTTTTTCTAGCTTTGCAGATCAATTGAGGTAGGGTTAGCCAACAGTGTTCTCTTCCAGATAATTTGCAAAAACAGTATCTCACACCTGCTTAGTTTAAAAATATCAGTACTTTTCCCTTCCTTTAGAAGAGACATTAATAGCTTTTACCAGAGATTCATCATTCACTGTTTCTGTGGGGCTTTTTTGATTGCAATGAGGAGTGAGTGTTGAATTCATTAGTAGTATCATGAATTTTCTTCAGTAAATGGGCTTATCTGAAAGTCAGCCACAAAGCATGATTTAACCACACTAAAAACTTGTCAAAGTGAGAGACAATGAGTTATTTCCTGTTATTGACAGCCTATTCTCACCCACCTTTGACTGGGCAAAATTCTGTCAGATGAGACTTGAAATGCTGTTTTAATAAATAAGTAAAAAAGTTTGAAGACTGTTGATTTGCAAAGGGTAGCCTTGCAGCATAACTGCCACTGGCAATGAAACTTCCTCCTTGTATGTCTCACTTCCCTACATCTGGGATTGTCAGAAAGCTGTGAGGAGGCCAAATGTCTAGGATTTCTGAATCCAGAGGTTTTGGACCACAGCAGTTTCACTGTTCCTGCAAAAGGTCAACAGATTTGCCTGCTGTGTAGTGGTGCCCTTGAAAGATATAAGAAGGATGCAAGATGCAAGTATGTTCTGGGCAGGTATAAAAAAAATCTTTCTGTTCTTGTCCTGTGCAAAAAAGTTAGGTTATGACCAGTTAAAGTGGCATCATTAGCAGTAGCTACTAAGCCGATTAGAGATCCTTGCACTGTGTAGCTGCTGGCATGGCACTCTTTTCTCTCTCTCATTTTCCCATCACTCCACCATCCCTCTCACCCCGTGCCACCCCTGGTTATCTCCTATCAGGCAAGGAAACTGAGGCATAGAGATGTTCTTTAAGGTCAGAAAAGAAATCTGTTGAAAGGTCAGAACAGAAACCAGAGCTTTTAATTCAAGCTTTGTGCTTTAACTACAAGACGCTTTCTCATAAATACATGAAAAATAAATCTTTGTTATTCTCTGCAATGGCTTAACAAAAGATTTTGAGGGTCCTGAACGTGTATTGGGTTGCTACCTGCTTGTGCATTTCCAGCATAACCAAACCAGCAGCCAACCAAAATACAGCACTGTAGAAGCAATACAGGAATGTACAGTACATGTCTCTCACTGAAATAAATATTAGCACAATCAAGGTTCTGGTGTAATTTCGTTTGTGCTTGGGTTTGGTTTAAATTTAAATGTTTTTATGAAAACAAAGATCTCAAAGCCTAGTGTTTGTAGAATAATTGTTATCCAGGGTTTAAAATAAGATAGGGAATCTAGTTATGGGGTAGAGGAGATTTCTTATGTTTAGATGCTCATTTTCCAGGTAAAATGTGCAGATAAAAGCTCTTAGACCCACTGCCATTATACTTTTTTCATTGTCACAGCTGAAGATTTATAGTTCTATTTAAAACCATTATTCTAGGACAAATAATTTTGTTTTTTCATTTAAAGATAGTTATTAAGTCAAAGAATGGAAGGAGACTCATCAGTTATTCCAAAGTAAAAAATAATGGAAGAAGATACAACTAGACTGAAGTGCTGCTGTTTCATTTTCCCATGTAAATAAGTAATGTGTTCAAAATTCCAAAAGTCACATTAATGCTGGTACTTTGCCCATAAGAGAGGGTGTAGAATTTAGTACAAAGGTGAAGAATTAGTTTTGTATCCTCAGTTTGAATGTTCCTAGTTCTGGGAAGCATTGACTTAGACAATAAGTGCATTGTCCTAAACTATTAGCCCTTTGTAAGGCTGGGAGGTTGTAGACAGCAAATAATCAAGCTAGGATGAAATTGAAATTTCTCAAAAACTATTTGCAAGAGCAAGGCCTGTTGTGTTCAAGTATGCTTTTTAAAATATGAGTCTAGGTCTGTATCACTATCTGCCTCATTATGGACATTTCAAATTTTGATGGCAGGGCAGAGGAGGGCCATTGGAAGATATGAAAAAGGCAATTCTGCTTGTGAATTCTTTTGGTCTTTTGTGAACAGACACAATCCACAGACCTTAAGGACAGAAATACTTCTTAATGAGATTGGATGGGAAGAACAATCATGAGAACTTTCCCCTGACCTTCTGTGAAATGTGCATGATAGAGGCATAAATAACTATTTTTCTTTGAATCAGAAATTTTGACAATTAAAATGGACTTCTTTCAAATTTAAGATGATAACATTTAATGTTGAGCCATAATATATACATTGTAAATTGATATCAGATATGACGTTATGCATATGACCTGTTGGGTTAATTTTAGATCTGTAATTTGGAGTTGGGCAATTAATGCTATTTTTTAACTCTACACATTTTTCATGAAATTCTTAATGTGTATTTCAAAAGATGAATAATTTATATAGATATATAAAACTTTTAAAATCTATATCTTCTTTTCAAATTCAGAATTGAAATCTGCTGGCCTAGAAACTGAGAAACAATGCGCAGATGGTGTTCAGCTGGTACAGGTAAGGTTCTAACAGAAGTGTTTTATTAATCAGTTTGTAAAAAAAACAGAAAAGCAGTACTTCAGATATTTTTGCAATTATCTTGTGTACTGAATGTTCTAAGTACAAATATTCTGAAGTGTGGGTTTGATTCTAAATTTTTATTTTGGAATGCTTATATGCTCCATAGTGTATCTAGGTACAGAGATTCAAGGTTCTTGCTGCCTAAGGTGATTCTTATCAGATGTTATTTCTCACTCAGAAGTAAGTTAACACTTGGTTCTGGAAGTCTGACAGCGTTACTAAGGAATGGTTATAGAAGACCTGGTTATATCAACTGATCTTCAAACGTTCATGTGGAATAATAGTTACAGAATTTTTTTTCCTCTTTCTACACTGAAGCTTATAGCAGTGGTAGCAAGAGAACAGATTTGCAGTGCTTGACTTCAAAAGGTGATAATGTGTACCAGGACAGTGGAGGCCTAGTCTGGGTTGGATTTGTTCAACATAAACACAGCCCTTTTTTCACCATTTGTGTTATATTCCTCATTAAATGTGGTGTAGTTTGATGGGGTTGGGGAACTTCACATTATGTTTCCTCAAAAGACTAGCTTGTTTTCTATGGAAGCTCTCCAATCACAGGTAGCAAATTTATCTTGCTAATGAGAAAGACTGTTCAATTTCTCTGGAAGTCATGAAGAGGAAGGCAAAGTCCTGGTTTCCTTAAATCTTGGTTTGGAGCAAAGAATGGCCCAAAGCTCTTCATATTCATTTATTTATTTATTGTTTTTTAATTATCTTTTTTTTTTCTTTATTCTTCTTGGTGCAGTTTGGGTTTTGTGCCTTTGCTTTTTTTTCTTTTTTTTTTTTTAATAAGTGGATGGTTCAAGCGTAACTGCATTGAGCAGCATTTCTGAAATTGGTCAGTGATTTGCTTTTAAGGGAAAAAATGAGGAATGCCTGGTGAAATGCATGCTTCTGATCTTTAGGCTCACAAATTTAATCCAGGTTCAATCAAGTATTTCATAAAGAAGAGTGGGGAGAATATGTTTGTTAGCTTTATGGCTCTTGTCTTGCCAAACAACCTTAAAGGAGTTCTTGTCATGTACCTGAACTCTTTTACCACCATAATTAAGAACACCCGTAAACTAGATGCCATTAGTTAAAATATAACAGAATTATTCTACATTGCAATATCTGAGGTTTAAAGTTAAATATATTTGTGTCATGCTGTTTCTATATTTCAGTTACCCGGTTTCAGTACCAATGCTTTTTAGTATTTCTTGTAATAATGAACTTTCTCCTGTACTTCCAGAAAGGTATTGCATATAAGGACTTTATTTATTCTGTCTCTAGGATTTTATTTCATTGCAAGAAACAATCTATATAAAAGATTTTTTTTTTTTTTTACTTAGAAATATAATTAATGGAAAAAGTTTCATGAATACTTAGGTACTTTACCAGAGGAAAACCTGATTCTTTTGCTATGAGAATGAAGTTTAACCAGCAGCACTAGTGCACTCTTTGGTAGCATGAACAAATTTTTACTCCAGGTTGTGTTTTTTTTGTTATTTTTGAAATTAGCCTATTATGTTGTCCAATTACTGAATTACATTTGATACTGTTGTTGTTCACCATTCCTCTTGCTCGGTGTTGATCTCTTATCACAGTAGTATGAACTTCTTCCACTCTATACTGTTATTCATCAGTGAAAAACAGAACTATTTTGAGTGCATGATGACCTCACTTGCAGAAAATAATCTCAAATTTTTGCTATGTCATCATCATTCTGGTTTATTTTGAAAGTCAGAGTGGAAGTTACTTAATTTAAGGAACTGTATGTGGATAAATATTTTCATGTATTCAAATTATTTCTGTATAATTGAAAATGAATACATGAAAACTAGGCTTTGTTTAATAGGGGGACATCACAGAACCAAAAACCTGAGGTTGTTTGGAAGTCACTTATATTCTTTGTTTTCTTGAAATTTCTTCCTTTTTTTCTTTCTTCTCTTTTTTTTTTTTTTTTTATATTTAATAGTTTGTGAAAAGTGTCTATTCTGAGTATCACACAGATTTAAAAAGAAAACCCTTATTACATTTATTTAAAGGTCAGTATCCGGATGTAATGAATTCTTCATGCCATTGACTAAGTCTGGTCTCTAATTCTGTTTCAGGAGATGAAGTTTTGCCAGACTGCTCCTATTTCTAGCAATTTGGTTATGAGATAGTTTACACTGACTATTTAACGTATATTTACTGCGGAAAAGCTTGCCATCAAAAAATACTTATGCCTGTATCATTTCCAGGTCTGATGTTCACTTTGGTTTGGTTTAGCCCATTTAAACCAACAAATAAACCCTCAACAAAAGTTATATTGTTTCATTGAATGCCATGTACTTCAACTGGTAGTAACAGCCAGACCAAATTTTGGCACTTCTCAGGCAATGAAGACTTGATTTCTACTGCATGATCTATTGGTGCACTTTCGAACAATTTCATAGGGAAATGATGTTACCCTTTAAAAACCTTAAATTACAGGACAAGTTTTGCCATGTTGAATATACTTCTCATTTTGAAAACATTGTAAATCTGAATCTTGGAATGTCTCCGAAGTATTCTCAGCTACCACATTTTGCTGGTAATCCCTCAGCCTTTCAGATATTGGAAATGTTCTGATTTTGACTCTTAGCAATACAAGAAAAAAGGTGGCAAAATCCTTTAAGATAAACACATAATGAGTCTATTTATAAAAAACAAAACATTGGTGAGATTGGGATTTACTTTTCATTATAAAATATCATAGCTAGACTTTATATAGGAAACAGACACACTGCTCAAAACTCTTCAATGAAATTTCAGAAACATGGTTCTTTACGGGTGAATGTAAGAGAAGGAAGGTGAATGTAAGAGAAGGAAGGTAAATGTAAGATTTTTCTGAAATGTGAAATAATTAGACTACACATGCAAAAAGAATAATATAAAGAAGGAGATTTTTAAAACCCATTTTATTTTTGTATTACATGGCTTTCATCAAGGTAAGATAAACTCTAGATGAGACTGATTAACATTTGTGTTCAACTGAAGTTGGTGGAAAATAGGGAGCTCTTCCTTTATGCACTCCCAAGCTATTCTGTGGCTGTGGCTCTTTTTACACTGCTTCTTTCTGTGTGTTCTTCCTTGAGATACCCATTTAGAAGGAGCTAGTGATTCTGGGAACCTGGATCACTCCTCTTCCATCCCTTCATTACTTGTGTTACCTTCTGTAAGGGGGAAGAGAAGACTTGGAGAGGCAGTGAACAGTTCTAAAATAATTGTTTTCCTACAAAACTATATTCAGTTACCTCACTGAGGAAAGAAAGGAGCATAAAAAAACAAACTTTTTTTGGAAGTTTTCTAAATGAATCAAATGATAGTGAGGTCTGTACTTACTGCTTTTTTCAAAGTAAATACTATAGCAAACTGATGATCTCTGTCTGACAAATGGAACCGGATACATTGTTTTAAGGAGTATCAATGTAAACTTCCTGCAACATCATGCCAGCATACCCCGGTCTCAGAAAACACAAAGCTAAAAACCTGAGAAATATAAATCTGTTTTGTCCTTATATTGCAAAAAATAAAGCCAGCCTTGCAATTTGTGATGTGCAGGAGATCATGTTCTAATTGTACGTCTAATGTGAGATATTAAAATTGAGTTATCTGAAAGTGGGCGAATGTCAGAAGGTAAATGTAGGTATAGTGTTTTCTTGTTAGCCTTGAGAATAAATTATACTTTATTAAAAATTAACAGAAAGGAAACAGAGTTTGTGTGGAACAAGAGATGATCGAAACCTGGCAGAGTGCTATACTGCTGGGGTCATACGAACTGCTGAAGTGCAGACTACACGAGAAATAAAGGGGAGTCTAACTTTTGTCACACTTCACTCCAGGCTATGATAACTTCAAATCAAGTATGCTCATTTTTTTATGTTCATATTCATGAAATATAGTTTTTACACAGAAGTTTCCAACTTTATTGATAGAAATATTTGATTCTTAATATTAAAACTTTTCAACTTAAACATAATGTAATTTTTAGGGTTTTTTTTGGGGGGGTTGTTTTTAGAAAGCCTAATAAGCATTAATAGATTTTTTTTTTTTTTTTTATGTTCTACAACTGTAGCAGGTGAATTAATTGAACTTTTTACAATATGAAGTGAGGTTCTCCTAGCTGAGATCTCAACATAATTTGAACAGAGATTGTTCTAGTCTGTTCTTCTTCCTGTATGACTAGTAATGGAACTTTGTTATTAAAACTCTGTCTTATGAGAATTCTGGGATTCTTAGGCCTTGAAGGAAGGATAAGAATGCAAGTAGAAATACTGGAAGTCAGGGGAGAATTATTTAATTAGAGTCTGAGAAATACCATAGAGAAGTCGGCCTACTCAGCCACTAGATGGCAGTTAAGTATTTTTGAATGGGCTGTGTAAGGCACTTGCAAACCCTTACGGCGGGGGAGGAAGAGGGGGTGTGATCCTGCAAATACCCTACAGTGAGAATATGAATTAATTCATTTTTTTTTAATAAGTCAAGAAGTGGTGTCCTTCTGGTAGTTAATAAAAGTGTGCACACTTACTGTGTTTAATCTGACCAAGGATAGTAATTGGAGCATCTCTCAGAGATAGTAAAATGTAAATCAATGATAACGAAAAAAACTTGAAACATTAGATGTTAGATAGTTCTGTTCTGTCACTGCTTTTTGGTTTCATTTTTTTGGTTTGTTTTTTGTAAACAGTGAAAGGAACACATTTGATTTAATCTGTAAATGGCTGTAAAACTTATAAATGGCTGTAGTGATAATTTTAAAGTTTTACTGCTGAATTACTATCATTTAAATAGAGGTTGATTTTTTTGTTGGATACAAAATTGATTTCTTCAACCATAAGCCTGAATCTTTTCCATTTAGCTCTGATGAGAGATTAATAAAAGAAAGAAAAAAAGAGGGGGACAAAACTGCATCAGACATAATTTTGATTGATTAATTGACGTGGAGTATGAATCATAGGCTCCATATTTAAATAAAAATCAAAAAAGGAGTATAGCATGTCAAGCTGTGTGGTAGAAAAATAAAAGCAGTTAATTTTCAGAACAAATGTTAGCATTTTGTATTATATTCAGACTTCACAATACTTGGATTGACTTCCGTTATTTTGCTTGAAGGCAGTATTTGCTTCTTTAAAAGGAACAATATGTTGGTATAATTTTCTTTGGAGTGACAATAGCACATTCTTGCACTCTTCCTCCTGGCCATTGTGAGACTAAAATTTATTTTGTTCTGATCTGTGTTCTTGATGATAATGTCAAGATGAAGTTTAATTTACATGCTCATTTCAATTTGAAAGGCTCTTTATTGTGTTCTTCCACTTTGATATGTGGCATGATACCACAATCACAGCTCTGGAATAACATAAAAATCATAGCATAATTTAGGGCTGAATAGACATCAGGAGGTCATGTTGTCCCATCCCTTCTGTACCAGAACCGTTCTCCAAGCAAGACTAGCTCGGATGTTTGGTTTGTTTTCTCAGGACTTTCCTCATCTCTGAGGATGGGTATGTGGTAATGCTAATACTAATTTTTGCTTTGCCCCGTTAGTGGTAAAATGATAAGTCTTGCTATGTTTCTGATGTTTTGATAACAGCTTAGAGAGATAAAAACGCATGCTCTGAAGCACATATATTTCCCATGAATTACCTCTAAGTCAAACACTGTGTGTTTTCAAGCATTGGTTAAAATTCTCAAGAGTCTGCAGGTTGGGTTCAAGTGATTTACCTAGTTTCACTACTTCTATATCACTAAATTTTATGAGAATATGGCAGAACATAATAAAATTTTCACATCTTGCAATTATAATGGACATTCTGCATTTTTACATTTTAAAAATGCTTTAAACTTGGACAAAACCAGACAGACTTTTTTGTCATTTTAGGTACAAGTAGCACCAACCTCCAGGTTCAGGCAATAATAATTCTGTTATGTCTGAACAGTGTGTTTGCAAATTCTATGCAATGGAAGCTAACTTAGGATTTACAGACTTCCCTTTTTTCTTTCTTTGATGGGAAAGCAAGGAGAAATGAGAGTAAAACCGAGGAATTTATTTATTTTAACCCAAATTACATTCTGGTGGTACTTAAGGTCTTGGCTGTACTGTGAGAGACTTTCTCCTTTTTTCTCAGAAGATGAATTATTGTATAGGATAGGTCTTGGCTAGGAAGAATTGCTTCTTTTCTGTCTGTGTGTGTGTGATTCTGAGCATTAGTATGTTTCTTGTCTTGCCTTTTACAGCAAGCTTCTTGTAAAATCCTAGTAGAGCACTGTCATTTCTCTGAGGGAGCAGTGAATAGAAATGCAAAATAGGCATACATTTATTGAAAATACAGTTCTAAATTGTTTTCCATTTTCTCCTCTGACTCCTCATTCTTTTTACTTGTGAAAATAGGTAAATTGAGATGGTGTTTATTCCACCTACGCGTTCCTGGTCAGAGAAAAATTTATAACAGATCTACATTTATTAATTGTTAAAACACAGTTGATTTTCTTAAATTCTCCTTCTAAAATTGGCATTGTATTTCAGATGAAAATCTATAACTTCCTCTTCTTCCAGAATGTGGTTTAAATTGAAAGTTTGATTATTTGTGTATGTAATTCCTCTCACCTCTTAGAGAGAAGTGAAAATGAAGGGGTTTTATGTTCTCAGTGGTACCATACTATTTTTGGATTACATGAAGTATTTTAGGTACTAAAGTATTTACCTACCTTCCAAACTTTTTAGAAGAACTCCATAGAAATTGAATTGAACAGATGAAGAAATTAGGTTAAATACAAGAGAACAGCATGAAAAAGTGTGCATATAAGTTTGTGTGCATGTGTGTGCATATATATATATATATATATATACAAACATACACATATAGATGCATATTCCATAAATGTCCTTCAAATAATATCTGGTCACTGAAATAAAATCTCTTCTTGTGGCATTCCTAGCAGAACAAACTAATCTCAATTGTCAAGTTGGGTTAGCCACTTCGAGAGACCTCATCCAGTCAAAATTGAGCCAAGTTGTAAAGATTAAATTATTTTATTTCTCTTGGCATTGAAGATCAGGTGCTACCTTACAGTGGTGTAGATTTTGAGAGTTTCTATGGAACCCTGTGTGTAGAAGAGATATAAGAAATGTTTTTCTCAGTAAAAAATGAATATTTCTTTGACTTAGGAATATGAAGAATTATTTTAAAAGAAAATCCACACAAATCTGAATAAACTAAAATAAAGAAAAAAACAACCATAAGTATAGAATCTTAGAATCATAGAATAGTTAGGGTTGGAAAGGACCTTGACATCATCTAGTTCCAACCCCCCTGACACAAACATAGACACCTCCCACTAAATCATGTCACCCAAGGCTCTGTCCAACCACACCTTGAACACTGCCAGGGATGGAGCATTCACAACTTCCTGGGCAACCCATTCCAGTGCCTCACCACCCTTACAGTAAAGAACTTCTTCCTTATATCCAATCTAAACTTCCCCTGTTAAAGTTTTAATCCATTACCCCTTGTCCTCTCACTACAGTCCCTAATGAAGAGTCCCTCCCCAGCATCCTTATAGGCCCCCTTCAGATACTGGAAGGCGGATGTGAGGTCTTCACACAGCCTTCTCTTCTCCAGGCTGAACAACCCCAACTTTCTCAGCCTGTCTTCATACGGAGGCTGCTCCAGTCCCCTGATCATCCTCATGGCCCTCCTCAGGACTTATTCCAGCAGTTCCACTGGCATACCTCAGTGAGAACTTAAAAGTAAACCTGAGAAGAATTTTTATTCTTTGGATACAAAACAGTCTAGGTGGTTTAACTTCTACTTACAATCAGATCAAAAGGCTGTTTTTATTACACTGTCCATTTTGCCTCGGTATAAGTAAAACCAATAAAACCATTTATTTTCTGTATTTTTAAGTACATATTTTTCTTCTTATTTGTTCCTTAGAGAATAAGCACAAAACTGCTGACAAAAATTAGCTTTCATATTCCTGAATATTTAATTACTTTGTTTTCAATATTGAACTTCTCCTGAAGAGACTAATGATTTCTTTCTAATGTCCATGATACCAAAAAGTTTTACTTAACCTTTGAAAACATGAAGCTCATCTTTGATGATTTGATTGCGATTGATTTTATTCGATGTTCTCTCATGCCAAATGGTACAATTTTGCTTCTAATATAGCCTCACACCTTCAAAGAATTCGAGAATCTGACTGACCTCCAGCCCTTTGCTTTCAGCGTGTTCATGGATATATTTGTGAAGTCTCTGATTCCATTTCTCTAAACTTTTTCTGTTGTGAGTAGTAGGCTCATATTTCAGGGCAGTGAAGACTATTCATCCCTTTCCACAGAGATTTATTCTTACTGCGGATATTTTTTGCTGCTTATTCCCTGCTGGAAGCCTGAAATAAAAACAACATGGGAACCTCCCATTTTGTGGTCTGGCTGAACTCCTGGATAAAAAGGGCAAGTACTGTGTAGAAACATCATACTCTGGACAATTGCTTATCAGGATGTGTCAAAGTTCACCTGGAAACTCATTAGCTTTTTTTGTTCTCCAGTACTGAAGATCAAAAGCGTGACACATCCTTCAAATTTAGATTATTAATGTTGACATTTTGGGTAGTAGAATCCTTACTATTATTTGTAGCATAAAAATTAGTATAGTTTCTATATAAAAGAACATGGAAATAATAACAGAATGAGACAGTTTATGTGAGACTAATTCCCAGGATGCTGGTGAATCTCAAGTTGAATCAAAAATCAAGAAAAAGCCTTGTATGAAAAACTTCAGCATCTTTCTCTCCAGTATGCAAACGTAGTGATGCTCAGGATATTCCAGATTTTATTTTGTGTTTTAACAGAATGAGAATGATGGTTGCCTTGGCCTGGATACACAGGAAAACTAACCAAACCATTTAGGCTCATAGTTAAAGTATTTTAGAACAAATGCAGATGATACAAAAAAGAAGATGATTCATCACTTCATAGTCATCTCGGTAATCAGTCTAACACTGAGCAGAAAATAAATCCAGAACAGTTTTATCCCAATATAAGGAAATCTGTGGCTCTTAAGGTACCTGTTGCCCTTTGGTTTGCTGGTGTAGGTGGCTAGGTTTTATTATCTCTTCATCTGCTGAAAGACCTCAGTGCAGCTAATTCTACTCCAGCAGCATTTGCAATCCACAGCAGAACACCTAAAAAGACTTCAAAAATAGGAAAGAAAAGGTTATATTAAATAAAGGTCAACCTCTTTCTTTTTTCTTTCTATGTCCATTCTCATTTACTTACTTGTTTTGCACTGTGAATGATAGAACAGTTAAACCACCTTCTGGGCTAAATGAAGTTCTGTGATGGGGTAAGCCTTTTTTGGAGTCTTCATTGTTTAATGCTGTACTGCTTCATGCTTCTCTAATAAGGTTATTTCTTTTATGCTAGGTGAGAAATCTTCAAAACTTCTGGGGGGGGCTGTTGGTTCTTTTTTGTTGATTGTATTTATTTTTTAAATAAAGCAGGTCTAAAATTTTCTGGCTGAAAAATGCTACTTGTGCAAGCTAAAAGTAATATTATGTAAGACAACATGTAATTATGCTTGACTGCTGTGTAGTTTCTAGGGTGGTCAGTGGTTCTGTGAGAGTTTATTCTATCTTGTCTTGTTTGCAGTCTATGAAAATTCTTCTGTGCTACTATTGTAGCACAACTTGGGGATAACCTAAGGTTATGTTTCAGCTCAGTTAAGAGTCTTGCGTCTCAGAGAGAAAACTTTCAATCTCTGATGTATCTCAGGTTGGTTTTTCATTTTTATTTTTTACTAAAATGGGAACTGTAAAGACCTGAGATATTATCCTATGAAATGCTCTTAACTCAGAGTAAAGTATTCAAAGTGTTCAGGAGCAGAAGTTTCAAGAAACCCAATCTGCTTTCTTCTGAATTCCGGTTTTACAAGCTGGCATTTGTAATGTGTGCAGATTTCTTCAAAGATCCATGCTCCCTGCTTATCCTATGTTTGTTTATTTGAACTATCTAGATTGCAGTGATTATTGATTTCTGCAATTAGTGGGGCTTTTTCGGTTTTATTTTGTTTGTTTTGTCAGCTATGATAGGTTATGACAAAACCTCTTGGTGATTAGACTTGTCCTAGGTCTTCAGCTTAGGAAGAGCTATATAGTCCCAATGCCAGCACAGTGCAGGCTGGTGTAATCCATCTGTTGTAGTATGTCACTTAGTGAGAGATTAGCTTGCATCCACCAAAATTAAGTTGATCACTTCAGGCAGAGCAGTGTACTACGCTTTTTCTATTTCAGGGCTTGTTTGTTTAGTATTATCCTGGGGAGCTTTGCATCGTGTTTCCTTGCAATTGTAAGAAGAAACATGGACTGCTGCGAGAACCTATATCCTTTGTCCCCATACATGCACCTGCAGTATAATAAAAGCTTCGATATCTTAGTTTGAGGAAGAAACCAGTATCCAATGCTAGTTCTACTTCTCAAGCAGTTCTTCCTGGTACTACTGGCAAGCTTTGTCAGTTTTTGACTTGGCTTCTGCTGCTGTAAAACAAAAGTGCTGCAATAGTCTTTGAGGATTAAGTGAAATGTGAGAATTAATTAGATGGATGCTGTTTTGTTTGAATGCAAACCAAGTGTCCATTGCTACTTTTGAGAATTGATATAGCACTAAAAATACCTACTAAAAAGTTGTCTCTCCTGTTTTTAAGTCTGTTAAATGAGACAGCTTTAGAGAGAGAAACCTGAATAGAGATCACATTTCTCTGACTGAATTAAATTCTTACTGTGGTTCTGTTTTGTGCCATTCAATGAGCGTGCGCTTTGAAAGTGTTTCACTTTGAGTAGAAGAGAGGCATTTATTAACAGAACAGTTGGAAAGACCATCCTTTCAAGTAACTGGACTCTGCTAGTACCACCAGGTGTTGACTTAGGAGACCTGAGGGGTCTTATTTTGTCATCTTAATCCTGTTTAAGTGTATGCTTCTGTTCTCTGTGCGTGCTTGCAGTCAGGTAGTAGCATAGACTCTGATTCATGACTGCTGATGTGGACACACTAAAAGGTTGAGTTGTAGTTTGTTTGTTTTTTTTTTTTTTTTTTTTTTTTTTTTTTTAATTAAAAAAAATAAAAAACAAACCCAAGAAGTATAATCCTATCATCTAAATACAAATCCCATCCAGAGAGGAAACTTCATGACACTGACAACTTGCTGAAAACGATCAAAATGCTGATGCAACTTTATGGCATGTAATAATACAAAGCATGAATTTCTAAAACTACATTGTAATATGTCTTTATTTTTCAGGCGTTCCAAAATTACCAGTAAGAGCTGTCATTCTGTTTGTTTTCAGAAAAGACATGTTATAGCTGTTCGTAACAGCGAATGCAAATTGAGATGGATACACATAAATCTATAATATAGACACATATATGTGTATGTATATACATACAGACTAGGGATAACTTTCACAGATGTGGGGGGTTTTTTTACATGAAAGTTTTCTTATAGAAGGGTCTGTAGGTTTCAGGCACTCATCTGAGAAACTAGGATGTCAGACTTGGTAGAGAAGGTAGAGGTAGTCTGAGTTTTTACATGTCTGAGGATTCTGGGCATGTTCTATCTATACAGATAAGCTTTACGCTGGACATCTGATGTGTTCATGTGGAAAGTATGACAAGATTGGAATGAATAGGATATAGCTTACAGGCTTTTGGTACGTGTGCAAATCCAAGTGTACAACCTTTACCCAGCAAAGCAAGTGTTCTCAGATCAATTGGGTACTGTACACATACAAGCCTGTCAGTGCAACACAGGCCAGTAGTCCCAGATTGAGCATCCAACTCACTGCACATAGAACATGTAAAACCTGTTTGAGAAATACTGTGCACTATTCTATAGCCACACACATCTGGAAATTTTTATTTTTTTTTCCTACTCACATCTTTCACACTCAAGTCATCTGGATAAAGCAAGGCTTAAGCTTCCACCTTTCTTTCTTTCTTTACAGAAAGAAGACTGTTCCACAGTACCTGGGTCCTGGGTAAGAACTCTAGGCAAGACAGAGTTCCCTCATATCTCTTTTAAACCCTGTAGGTTTCTGCTGTGGAATTGTCCTCTGGATTAAAAATGAACCTTATTTTCATCATGTTAACTTTTTTTTTTAATCTGAGTCTTCTGGTTCTTATCAACAGCTTTTGACCGTCTTTTACATGTATGAAAAATTGTCTTCCCCTGCTTATTCTTCTAAGAAAACTGTCTAATTTTCATTTTGGATGGAACTTACATATTTTAGATTTACTTCCTTGTTGAGGAGAGTGGCAATGTGCTGTGTCTTATGTTTGTTTGATACAGCCCTTTCTGATCTAGAGGAAGACTTTAAATTTCTTGATAGGGTAAAGGCAGAATTCTAATTAAACTAGTCTGAGGGCATCCTAGAAGTCAGAATAAAAAAGTATCTAAAATAATTACTGAAGCACAGAAGTACAGAGGGGCTTTGGCTTGGTTTTGGTTTATTTTTTAAATTAATTTTATGCATGTCATTTTGTCTGGATAAATATCCCTGCATTCACAGCAAGTCTTACTTGTTCTTAATATGCTGTTCCTGTAAAAACCTGGATATACTTGTAATATATATATATATATATACAGGTAACAATAGCAAGTCATCAGGTTGTTTGAAAGCCATGATTCAAGGAGAGCAGAAAAAATGTTTCTTAGAGCATGAGGTAAAAAGTCTTTTTTAATTAAATCAAGTCATCTTTTTTCCTTGTCTGAAGTGTTTAATTATCTTACTTGATCACCCATTCTTCTAAACTTTAAAAAATACAACTTCTTTTGAAAGAATTTTTTGAACAGTGAAATGTTTCATCATTAAAACAAATCTCTTCAGTACCATTCAATATTGTGTCCAATCCTGTTGGATTCAGTTTGTTTGTGGCAGGAATTAATTTTTCCATTCAGATGCAACTGGTAACCTGTATCTGTCATAAAACCCTTGGCAGAGTGTTCTTACAGTGTAAAATGTGAGCTTAGGAAAGTTACAGTCTGGAGAAACTGGATTTGTTCTTAAATAACTGAAGACTGGTGTGTGACCTTAATAACCCTCTGAACACATGTCCTTTGATAATGTTGCCTTTTGAAAAACTGATAGGACTTATTGTATTTGCAGGTGGCTGGTAAGGGTATAAGAGCAGATGAAACAGGGATAATGGACAATAGAATATGCTTTCTTCTTTATAATTAAGTTCTTCAACAAAACTGCTGCTGCTAGAAAGTATTGAGGTATTAAAGGAAAATGAGTGGACTGAAGCACCATGAGTAGCCTATAAAGCATACATCTTTTTCAGCTGTTTTTCTTCATTATAACGCTGTTTGTTAAAATATATCTGCTGTGTTCATTCCTTCACTGTTCCTTGAAAAACATTTTTTCTTCAAAGTTTGGTAGGGAGACCTAGTTGTATTCCATAACTTTTGGTTCAAAGTGCTGTTCCAGAACGTTCAAGCAATTTAAGGGTTTGTAAGTTTTTATGAAGGTGAGAAAGCTAACAATATTTGGTTTAAATGTAGTAGCTGCTAGTTTACTTCTGGGATTGCTTTAGGACAGCTGGGAAACTCTAAGATAAATACAAAATTGAAATTTTATGTTTGAAAACCAATTCTATGCAGAAACAATTTTTGAAGTGTTAGTGAACATATATTTCATTAGTAGTCCCCAGCTGGAAGTTACAACTTCATTTTCCAGAAGGAAAAATGTCTTTTAAATGTTTCATGTGTCAAAGGATGAGATGAAAAACATCATCTTCCAGAAACAAATCAAGGCAATTAGTATGTCAGGTATTGTATGTTTATTCGTAGGCTTCTTTACAAGACCTGTAAAATCTGAATATTTGAAAGATTTCCAATGAAGTAAGCCTACAGTCTTACCCATGAAGCTTGTGAATTTATGAATGGGAACAAAAAGGCACTAAATTGTTTTGCTGTAACTTGAGAAACAAACTGCAAGACAAAATTGACCTAAACTCTTGAAGTGCTGACCAATATTTCAAATTTAAAGAAAGGAAGGGGAAAAAAAGTACTAGAAAGTAAATGCATGCAGCTAGAAAATAATTTCTTTATTACAAGATTTTTGTATTACAGAAACACATCTGATCTTATCTCCTGTTCTCATGGACTAGGTTGGGTTTTTTTGGTATCTTTTGATAAAAGTACAAAGCCATTAAATTTAGTATAGTTTGTAACTGATATTTCTTTAAAAAACCTGGAAATTAGTGTACCGTTTAAGCTTAATGACTCCTCTTCTCAATCTACAACAGGCAGGATCAGATGCTTCAGAGAAAGATATAAAAATGTGGAGACTGTCAAATATGGAATAACCATTCCAGACAGGAAGCTCTTCTAACATTACTCACAGTCTGTCACCTGGCAAAGGAGTTTCAAATCTTGGGTGGGAGAAAAGTTCTCCCTCAATTTTGTCTTGCTTTTCCTTTTCAAGTGTGCTGGCTGGTGAAAAGCATTGCTTTGTTCTGAGATTCTGTTTTTTTGAGAAGTGGACATTTGTTACGTTCTGCATTCCTAATCTGAATGGTATCCTTAAGGTGTATATTGAAACCCATCAGTAAGTAGTAGTTGAGTCTCTTAATGCACAGTGCATCCTTTTGAAGAAACACTTGACATATTTTCAGTTAAGAGAATTAAAGCAGTGCCCTTCCCTCCGCCATGTCTACATATCCATATGTACAGAAACACTTGCAATATTTGTGCTCAGTGGTTGGTTGGTTTTCTTGGCCAGAGTATGTGGGGGAGGTGTTGCTGCTGATTTTTTGTTTTGTCTAATATAATTACAGTCTAAATCATGCTCATAGTGACTAAGGTAGCTCTATATTGAAGCTCATAATTTTTCTAAGCTATCTTCTTCCTCTGTAGGATGTAGCTAGCCAAAATGATACCTCTGTCTTGTCATAACTGGGTTATTTCTGAACCTCTGGAATACCAATATTCTTGATCTAAATTTAAAATTTTTATATAGTGATGAATGTTACCTGGTTTATGCTTATAATTTATTTTCTTTCAAAGGATGATTTTGACGTGAAATCTGAGGAGCGTGCCAGTGTTATCCAGCAACTTGAGCAAACTATTGAGGATCTGAGGACCAAAATTGCAGAACTAGAGAAACAGTTCCCTGCTGCAGAGGTACAGACTGCTGGGAGGGAGCATGAAAAGGAGCACACACATACAGACTGCAGGGAACTCAGCAGTGTGACTCTTCAAACAAATGAAGAGGAGGTCTTACCCAGGACTGTGTCACAAGCAAGATCTGTACAGACATCACCAACGGAGGGTTATTTAACACACACAATGCCTTCAGCCAATGCACTGCCACAGCCACCTCCACCACCACACTTAGAAGGGGGCAAAAGTGAAGGGCCAACTCAGAAACTGACAGCCCTAGAACTACAGCCCACATTTTGTTCTGAAATCTCCTTAATTCTGTCACCGAAGCTAATCTCAGTGCCACTGGATGCAAGCCAAACAGTACAGAGTATGCCACAGTCACCTCTTCCAGGACCCAAAGTTAATTTGTCCCTTGCATTTAAAGGAGGGACTGAAATGCCAGCTTCCTATCAGCCTCTAAGTACTGTAGACATGACTTGTAGTGAACATCCTCCTTCTTTACCCCTTGAGCCCACATGTAGCATTCCTCCATCACTGCCAGCACCTGAACCAGCTGTAACCCTGTCTGGAGCACATGGCCCTTCCCTTGCCACTTCCATGTCCATGGCAGGAGTACCACCCCCACCACCCCTGCCCAGCTCAGGACTCCTTTCTGCTGTCTCAGCAGTGCCACACCTGGACCACTCTCTGCCAGGCATGATGACGCCACCACCCCCGCCTCCTCCTCCACCACCTTTGCCAAGCGGGGAGATACTGATGCTGCCTCCAGCCCCTCCTCTCCCATGTGCTGGAGTCCCACCACCACCACCTCCACCACCACCTTTGCCCAGTGTCTCACCCCCTCTTCCTGGTTGGGGCATCCCACCTCCCCCTCCACCACCACCACCTCCAACTGGGGCTGGTGTTCCTCCACCACCTCCTCCTCTGCCTGGCCTGGGAATGACATCCCCACCCGCAGCACCACCTCTGCCTGGAGTAGGACTGCCACCACCTCCCCCACCTCTGCCTGGAGGGGGCATCCCAGCCCCTCCTCCTCCACCATCTCTGCCTGGTGCAGGTGTCCCTCCTCCACCACCTCTGCCTGGTGCTGGTGTCCCTCCTCCACCTCCTCCGCCACCTCTGCCTGGTGCTGGTGTCCCTCCTCCACCTCCTCCACCACCTCTGCCTGGTGCTGGTGTCCCTCCTCCACCTCCTCTGCCACCTCTGCCTGGTGCTGGTGTCCCTCCTCCACCTCCTCCGCCACCTCTGCCTGGTGCTGGTGTCCCTCCTCCACCACCTCTGCCTGGTGCTGGTGTCCCTCCTCCACCACCTCTGCCTGGTGCTGGTGTCCCTCCTCCACCTCCTCCACCACCTCTGCCTGGTGCTGGTGTCCCTCCTCCACCACCTCTGCCTGGTGCAGGTGTCCCTCCTCCACCACCTTTGTCTGGTGCTGGTGTCCCTCCCCCACCCCCTCCTTTGCCTGGGTTGGGGATGCCACCACCACCTTTACCTGGAGGAGCACCACCCCTTGCAGCACCAGCCCAGGGCAGCACCTACCCAGCAGTCCCACAAGGCTGTGGGTTTCTTCCTCCTCTATTACCATCTGGTTTATTTGCAATGGGGATGAATCAGGAGAAAGGGAGCAGGAAACATGTGATAGAGCCTTCTCGGCCAATGAAGCCTCTTTATTGGACAAGAATTCAGCTACACAGTAAAAGGTAAGTCACAGAGTTGTGTAGGATGTGATGTTTTTAATTTATGGCTGTCCTGGTAATGTTGTATGTTACAAGCAGGTCTTTATTTCTTGCTAGGCAGGTCTTTAAGAGAACCTCAGTGCAAATAGGATTTTATCTGTAGTTGGATAAGTAAGTGGGATACCCATTTTCTTTACAATTCTGAGTAATATTATCTTCACATGAAAGCTCTTTGAGGGTAGTGTTCTCAGATGTCCTTTGGGGTTACACACCCATGCATTGATCAGAGACCCAGGGGTGAATGTGTACCATTAAACATTCCATGAGATGTTTTTTAAAAATGTCGTATTTGTATTTCCCCTCAAATTTCAAGATACTGTTGATCTCTCTGGAGCAGCTTGCAAGTTTTGTAGCCTCTTCCCTCTGGATGAATGTATGCTGAATGCAGTTTTCCTCCTCTTTCCTTTCTCAAGTGACCTAGAAATATTTTTTTTTCCCCTTCATCTTGTACACTCAACAGACAGCTTCAAATGGCAATTTATTTGCATGGCAGCATAAAGCTATTCTGATAACTCTTACTTTGATATACTTGATTTTGGTTGTTGATGCTTTTTGCTTGTAAAACATCATTCTTGATCATGAAAAAAAAAGTTTCTTAATCTTTTCTTTATGTCACTGAGTACTGATTGTAAAACCATTCTGCTGTTCTCTAATGTTGAATTTCTCTTCAAGTTCTTGCACTGTCGCACAGGTGGCCTGCAGATATCTGTCTTCTTCTATTTCTTTGTGTACATGTCTATGTTTCATAGCATATATACAGCCTATTTATATGCCTATGTGTGTAAAGTAGGTGAATATAAATGACCCTGACCGTTGTCATGTGTGAATAAAGCAGCAACGAAAGAAGTATGGGGGAGAATCAACAATATATCTTCTTAAAATGCTGCTAGTAGAAGTTAGGCAACAACTTTTAAATTGCTGCTATTTTATTTTTCTTCATTCCTCCATTTATGACCTTATTTAGTTTGACATTGCCCTACATAGGTCTTTTGCTTAACTTTAGAGATTCTAGTGCTTCACTTGTGTGGGAAAAAATTGAAGAACCTTCCATAGATTATCATGAGTTTGAAGAACTGTTTTCTAAAACAGCTGTTAAAGAGAGGAAGAAGCCCATTTCAGACACCATTACAAAAACGAAGACTAAACAAGTGAGTATTCATTTTATTTCAGATCTTTTCTAGGCTGGTTCTTACATAAGGACAGATTTTTGCATGCAGCTGAGATGAATTTTGCTTGATGTGAAATTCCAAACATATATATATACACGCTACGTAGAAATATAAGGAGAGAATGTAGGGTGGGTTTCAAAGCTACATGTGTTAAAGACTGAAGTTTTTCTTATGAATTACTTTTAAGTATATATTTTCTTAAGAAAATCTTTGCTATATCCACTTTAAAATTAATAAAAATAAAACTAAAATAGGTGCATGTGACACTTTGAAATTGACTGTGCATGTGTGATGGGTAGGATGTAAATTATTCTGATTAATTTATAGAGTGGCATATGAATTACCATGACTTCCAAGAAAAGAATATATGCTTAAGAGTCTAAGTCCTAATGTTATATCAGTTGTGACAGTTCTAAGTTTATATTGTGTTTATATGCGTATATATATATAGTGAATATGAAGTTTATGCATACAATAAATTACAAGCACATTTTGGAAAATGCAACATTAATCAAACTGCTTTTTCATGAAATTGAGTGGTGTACAATAAAATAAAAATGGGAAGCATATTTGAAATGTAGAAGTCTAAACCCTGGGGTAAGAGAATTGAACCTGAATGTTTACATGACTAGAGAGCTGTAATGTTCTTTGTCTGTATGAAAATTGAACTGTGGTGTTGTGATAAGTAATTTGCAATTAAACTTTCAGGCTATAGGGGAAAATGTTCTTATGTAGAATCCCAAACAGCAGTTAAAGTTACTGTTTCATCTCATCTTCACATCCCTGTACTTAGCTCAAGGATAGGCTCTTCTTTGCATCATCTTTTTTAACATTCAGGTTAATGCTATACAAGGGGTTTTTTTCTGGATTGGATATACAGTGGGATTCTTCAAGCCTCCACACAGTAGATGTTATGTTTTAATATGACCTCTCCATCAAGTAGTTCTGGAGATCTTGCTCCGGCAGTCACAATTTGATCAGTAATATAAACATGCTGGTGCTCTCTATTGTGCTGGCTATGTGTTGCATGCAACAGAACTGGTAGTAAAGTTAGGATAATTATCCTAAGGTGTTGGATAAAACCTTTATTGGGCTGAATGGGAAGGACAGTGCAGCTGCTTGTGTGGCTGTTCATCACATACATGTGTGCTCTGCTAGGCTGTACTTACTGGGATAGGAGAAAAGATAACAGTGCTGCTCCTACCTTGCTGTCCCGTAATAAATCTCCAACGTGCAAGACCTTTGCTCTTCTAGGAAAAGCCCCTTTTGGTGGCTAGTCTTAACTAAATAAGTGTGATAGTTCTTTAAGCAAAAAAAGGAGTTCAAAGGTATAGCTGATGCTTTGCCTATGAACGGTTGATCCCCTCGCATTTCATGAGGTTTGATGATGCAAGTTTCTAAACAGAGTAGAAATGACAGCTGTTTAATTTTGTAACATAAACAGTGGTTAAAGACAGGCAGTCATTATGAATAAACATTAGATGTGGATTTTAATACTAAGAGTATTTATTTTTCTTGCAGTGCCAAAAATTTAGATACATTGTCAATAAATTAATAAAATGTAGATGAAACTAAATGAAAATGATTGATTGTTTTTAACTTATTTGAAAAGAACAAGTCATTTATGATAGAAATTTACACACAGAAGTTTAAGGCAATTTAAGTAGGTGCTATCATCTAGAACAAACATTCCTTTGGGCTGCCTAAATTGACAGAAGAGAATCCCCTGTGTATTTCCCTCCCTCTGATCAAAGGAATGCACTGCTCTCCAAAAGAGAAATTGCCTAATGGATAAGTCTGATTTGTTGAACTGTAGTATCTGGGGAGAAAAGATCAACAAAACAGGTAATTGCCAACTTTCATTAGAACCGCAATTAGATGTATCACATATTGCAGATGTAAAAGTTAAATGTTCATGTGTGCAAATCTAGTTTGGGCTTTTCATGGTACTGACATGAGACAAGTGAAGTAGAACAGCTTCACAAATATATTCTGTGTATGCTCTCTCAGCAGTTTGGAATGCAGGCTTTCATTTTTTAAATTCTCCTCATTTATACCGCAGTAAACACTTGGATAATAAAGTCCATCCATGTTTAGCAGAACAGTTACTTGTGGAAAACATGGCTGTAATTCCACAAGTATGTTTTTATAGAAAGCACCAAGTGCTGTTTAAGTGGTTACTGAATTACATGGCTTCCTTGATAGTAACGGGTGTTGTAAAGGTCTTACAAATGGTGTTTTTGTAGTGATTTTTACAGGGATTTCTTATGCAAAGCAGATGTGTTCTGTCACCTGTTGAGCTAAGGAAGAACATTGTACAGAACAGAACAAGGACCTGCAAAGCTCACTCTGCTGCTTTCCAGAAATGCTTTAGTCTGGCAATTGGATTTCCTCCTTGCATTGATGTGCGGGTGTTCTGAGTGGATGTATTGTTTTGATGGATTGATGTAAAATACTAGCTGCACTGGAAATAGTAGTCAGGAAAAAATGCTCAGATAACTTTCAAATGCATAAAATATTTAGTACCCTACATAAACATCTGATTTTAATAACACAGTGTTTTTATTGTAAGCTAAAATAAAAATGTATTTACAGAGGAGGCCATATGGTGGGGAGGGAAATTCTAGCTAATCTGAAGAAAGATTTGATAGTTTGGGGATGTTTTAGTGGGTGAAAGATGAATTATTTTAAAGTACAGTGCTGTTCTGCACACAGCTATTTGTGCTATATGCCACAGAACATATGCATGTGTTTGCTGGTGTATGTATATATATAGATATACATGATGTAATTCCTTCTAAATGATGACCCCTTTTTAAGTGGTAAAGTTATCTAGATTATTTTGCGTTGGTTGGAGGGTAGGGGGTGTTGAGTTAACAATTGAGTTAATTTCACCCTACCCAAGTATTGGTTCAAATTCTTTTTGCCTTTGCATGATCATCTGCAATTAACTTAATTAAGCCATCGAGAAGGAGAAAAATGACTGCTACTGCTGAACCCAGGACAACAATATAAATGAGTAATGTTTTTTTAAAAAAAAAATCAATATTGCATCTAGCACTGAATGAAGGCCATATTAAAATCCGTCTCAGAACTTTAAAGAAAGAGAAAAAATTATGTGTTAATATCTGTTTGTGAATGCAGCTGATTTTATTCTTACACTTATTGGTGCTACAGCAAAAGCTGTGACTTATTTTGCTCTGTTAATACGTATATGTCAAATTCTCAGCTGCTCTAAATGTGTGCAGGCTCAGTCAATGTGCATGCCTACTAAATCTTCAAAGAAAATCCTTTATGGGCTATATTATAGGTGGGGCTGCCATTGCTACCTATTAAAGTGGTCTGGCTTTCATTATAACTAGCTGTTGTTATAACTTTGCCAAAATATAGGCTGCAAGTATTGTTGTGTCCATTTTCCTCCCTCCCCTCCCCCCAACATTGGGTGTCTCCTTCATTTTGCCAATGTTAATAAAGAAAACAAAGTCTGGTTTTGCTCATGTCCTTGTAGTTTCATAGATTTTAATTATGGAATTCTTTTTTCAGACATATCCCTTGTTGGTTGCATAAAGGGTTTCTTAAATTTTGCCACTCTACAGGCTATATCTCAGTTCCTGTTGCTCAGGAGAGACTTCAGGTATAATTTATAGAATCATAGAATAGTTAGGGTTGGAAAGGACCTTGAGTTCATCTAGGTCCAACCCCCCTGCCATGCTCAGGGACACCACACACTAAATTCTAATTCTGAAGATTTTTTTCCTAGCCTTGTACTAGCAGGGTGGAAGACAGGGCCAAGGGGAGAGAGGCAATGGAAGATCAAGGTGAGTAACTGGGGAGGGAGTAAAGAACTGAAGAGATGTGACAGGTGGAAATACATAGCAAAATAGGTCTGATTTTGTGTCACCTCTTATTCTGTCTAAACAAATTTTTGTCAGGAACTTGTGATCCTGTGGTATTCTTCACCTGGATGTTCCTTTCAACAAATAGTGGATCTCATGAAACCTATAGAGCTTGACCCAAGTAAAGGGTGAAAGCTCGCTTTTGGAGTGTCTTGTTCAGCCATGCCATGTAGTTTTGGTTATATGGCTGGATAGTATTTTTCTTAGGACCCTTTCTTAGCTAGCATGGAGTGTGTGAAATGAGCATAGTTAATAATGTTTATTTAGAAAATTAAACTGTTACCTGAGTAAAAAATACTTTGATCAGTTGCATCACTTAAAAGCTATAATTTCTGAAGCAGGAAGAAAAAGGCTGCTCTTATGATTAAGGCCACTTACTCAAGAATGACAGTAAATGCAATATTAAAAATGTTACATAGCAAATATTGGCCAGTGTGTCCTGAATGAGTTCAGTAGAAAGATGGTACATAGTCAGAAAATATTTATATCATTGTCAGTGTAATAAGTATACAGAAAGGGCTGAGCTGACTTTATTCACATAGATTTTTTTCCTAACTATTGAGCAGTCATCTTAGAAGCCACACTGATAATCTTCCAACTGTATTTTTGAAAAATAATATACATGAAGCTACAGTGAACTTTTCAAGAGTAGACCATGTGTTTATAATCTATCATGTAAATGAAATAATAACATTAAAGGTATTCTCATATGGAAAGTCCACTATTAATCTATCGACATTAAGATTTTATCTCCCTTTTCCACCCCAGAAAATAAATAATAGGTTACTTAAGTTTCATTTCATTTCAAAAGCCTTAGATGCAAACAAGATGTATCAGTAAAACTTTTTAGTTAATGATTTCAGCATTTTGAATTTTTAAGTTGAACATAAAGGAGATATGGTAATAGAATATCCCTAGAAATAAAATGCCACAGAAGTATAAATTGGTAAATAAGGTAAAAGCCATATTGAGTAAGCAGATAAAAGCTTATTCATGTTTATTTGAATGAACAAGGAATGACATTATTCTGAAAATGGGGTTTATTCCCTCTGTGAACAGTGGAGACACTGTCTTAAGGAGCTTTCTCTACCCACATTTGTTGATCTATTACCTGTGTCAGTGGCACAGCTGGTTGCTGTGATTTTATGTACTGTACAGTGACACAGTTAGGATTCTGCTGCCCCCGTTCCCTTTGGGATTTTAGAGGACTTATGCATTTCTTTTATTTACACAAGCAAATTGTTAATAATGTCATGAAGCTATTTATGAAATTAAAATAATATCTAACTTATTTGACTTGCAAGAATAATTTTTCTTATGAGCTGCTGTGTGAATGTGATCTCTGGTTTTTACCTTTCATTTTCTTCTTTATATAGCCTGTTGCATGTTTTGTTATTGTATCTACAAAGTTCTCTTTGTTGCAAGCACAGTTTTACCTGACTGCATATATACATATATATATCTCAAATATCTCTACCTAAGTTTCCCATGTTGATATCCTCTACTAATCACATGCATTTCTTATTCTTGTTTCCTTCCTGCTTTCTTTTCTTCCGTTCATGTATTTGCAAGTTTAAAAAAAAACACAAGCTTGGCGCCCTACAATCTTGCAAACTCATTTTGTGACCTAAGAGCTCTGTGCATTCCCCTATTTTGTTCATGTATCCTCATTAGCACAGAAAGGTGCTGCTGATGTAATAGCCTGTTTTAGATGCTGCATCTGCTGCTTAAGGATTCTGTATGGGCAAGAGAGGTTATATTTGTTTCCTAACCAGAGGAGCCATGTGGAGCATCTGACAATGGCCTTATTGTTTCTCTGTTCTCACAAAGACCTCTGGAGGGGAAGGTCCTACTGAAAGTTTGTTCAATTGAATTGAAAAATAGTCTTTGGAGGTGGACTGCGTTTGTTCTGTGAGGCACTGATACAGGCTGCCTAGAGAAGTTGTGGCTGCCCCACCCCTGGCAATGTTCAAGGCCATGCTGGATGGGGCTTAGAGCAACCTGGTCTAGCGAAAGGTGTCCCTGCCTGTGGCACGGGGGTCGAAACTACATGATCTTTAAGGTCCCTTCCAACCCTAACTATTCTATGACTCTCTGGTATCTAAAAAGCAGAACCCGGACCTTAAATCCCAGCAGAAAGATAGCTGCCACTCGGCCGTGTGCAATTCCTTCTGTACTTGACACCACCAAATAGAGGTGTCTTAGTTACAGCTGTCTTTCCAGGGAGATTTGCAAGCTTGCATTTCCAGTAGGTCTTGCATATATTTTCTTCTCCATCTCTCCGTGGTGCTTCTGACACTCTCAGTGCAACAGCTCATAGCAATGGATATTGTAACACTGGATGACATCAAGGGAAGAAGAAAGGAAAAAATATGGAGATAGCAACACATATTTCTTCTCCCATCTCTCTGTCCACGTTGATTTTGCTAAGGAGGCAAGAATCATAGAATCAGCTAGGTTTGAAAAGACTTTTAAGATCAAGTACAACCATCTCCAGGAGTGCCAAGACCACAACTATACCATATTACTGAGGGCCTCCCCTGCGTGGGTTTTGAACACTTCCAGGGATGGTGCTTCCACCACTTTCCTGGGAAGCCTGTTCCAGTACCCAATTACCCTCTCTGTGAATAATTTTTTCGTAATATCCAACCTAAACCTCCCCGGCACAGCTTGAGGCCATTACTACAGGAGGTTTAAAATCTGATCAGGAAAACTCAGTGCTTTCAGAATTAGATGTGCATATGGATTGAATTTGTTTCACCTAGAAATTAGGGTTTAGTACAGTGGTCATGTTGATTTAGTAAAAAATCACTGTCTGACTTACGTGTGAACACATTTGTATTACTATCAGATCCTGAATTACAAGTTAAATTGGCTTTTACTGTCAGCATGAAAATCAAGGTTTTGAGATGAAGTCATTTCTTTATTTGTGGAAAAGTATTGATTTTGCAGATTTTTCCTTATGGCTGTATTTTGTTATGTAGTACTGACTTCAGTACAAATGGCAAAACCAAAAAAAGTTCTTATATTCATTTGGAGTAGGTACTACTCCAATACAAAGCAATGTCATACTTTTGACTCTAACCATATGTTCCCCTTTAAAAATAGGAACAGTGAAGCTTTTACAGCATGGGGGTTTTATTGTTGATATCTCCTACTAGATATCATAGTGGGTTTGCACCTTTGAGATTTTTTTGGGGTTGTTCTGTTTTATTTCTTTACCGTTTCATACCCTCCCTATTTTTTCCATGTCTGTCTCCCTGATTTCATGTGCTAACTTTGTATAAATAACTACAACTCTTAATTTCAAATGTATCTGGGCATGAAATGCATTTTGCAGCAGTTTGCAAAAAAATATGTCTTATTGCATGCCTGATTTGAATCCACAGCGGCAAAACTGCTCATAGCAGTTGGGTTTATCACCTGTGAAAACCACCTGCTGAGTGCATTGCAATCTGTGCGTGAAGACTCTGGCTTTTATACAGAGTTTCTAAGGAAATTTTAGTTTCTGGGTTTTCCTTTTCTAAGAGTTGTATAGAAACTGAACTTTAAGTACCCTGGTCCTTTAGCTGATGAAAGATGGAGTAACCATAATTGTAGTACATAACAATGAGCTAAATTCTCCAAGAGGAGCTTTAGGTATGGAAAAATAAAGTCCTTGTGACCTATTTTTAAACTGAAGAATTTAAATTTCGGTTTTCATCTCCATCCCCTACTCCAGTTCTGAAAGTTAGAATGTTGTTATTTTTTATTAAGAGACCTTTTACCGTTGTTTGGCCTCCTCTTGAAGAACACAATGCTTATTTAACTTAGTACTGTATATCTGAATGTAAGAAATCGAAGAATTTTTTAATGTAATGTCATAAGTGAAGAATATTAACTGGGGTAGCAATCTCTTAGTTGATTAGCTCTATAGTTATAGTTCTACAGTATTCATTTCAAACACTACAGTTTCAGTGATAAAATAGCATAAAAGGACATGAACCGTTTATCATCTGTACCATTAAAAGCTTTATTTATAAAAGCACAGTAGAGTAGTTGATAATATGAATGAAAAGTAAATATTATGTTTAATATTTACACTCAAGCATAAAGTCACAGCATCCACAAACTGGCAGATGTGGCAGCTTGACTGCGTTAATTTGTGTAACATGTCAACAGCTTGCATCTGGAAGCATATGACAAAGAATTTTGAAACTGTGGATATATCCATACAGATTATGAGAATCTTCAGTGGGGAAAGTAACCAGTTACTTTGCAGAACAGGTTCTAGCTTTGATTAGGGTAGAAGAGAGGAGGTGCTCAAAATTATGCTCTGTGATTGTTGTTCTGTGGTGAAAGTTGAGTTCAGTTAAATCATAATGTTCTTTCAACACAAATATGCTGTTTGACAGTCAGGACTGGGTGTTGGTTGTGGGGGCTTGGTTTTCCTTTTCTAAGTATTAAGTAGAAGTGTTTGATCTTCTGTTGTACCGAAATGACCTCACTACTTGAAGCAGTCTCTGTTTCAACTCCCACAATTGCCATTATGAGCCAGAAGTTATTTTTGGGTTTACCTTTAACCAGCTCCCCCCTCAGTTAGTTAATGCAAAATTCGATGCATTAACTAAATATTATTCTGAGGAAAGGGAATCTTCATATTTTGGCTTCGGGGTTCTAATCAAACATGTGTTTTGCATTACCTTTCACTAAATACCTCTTTGACTGTTTTTGCTTGTGTTAAAAAATCAGGAACAAATTTAGCATGTAGTTTGTTTACTGCTTAACAATGAGGGCCACTAAACAATTAGAAAGTTTGTCCTAGACTTCAGGCTGCAGATAATATCTCTAGCTTCCTTTTGATTTATTTTTTTTTAATTCGTTTAAAGCAGAATTCCAGAACCCAAACTAAAAAAGAGCTGTCTATTGTGTCTGGGGCTTTAGATCTTGTAGAGGTTGAGTTTATCAAACTTTTGTTGTTCGGCTTTTAAATGGCGTCACTCGTCTGTAGCCTGTAGGCCCAGACTGCTCAGCTGATTTACTGTTTTATTTTGAAATGTGGGAATTGCGTTAGGCATTTATGTTAATAATCATATTTTCGGAATTAGGATTGTATTGTTACAGCCATTCTACTGGAAGAAACTATAGAGTTCACACAGTTAACTGAAATGGGAATGAAATGTATAATAGAGATTAGTATAAAACTTGACATAAAACCTAGATTTAAGTAAAGCGAGACAAAATTGGTAGCTGCTACATAAAAACAGTCCGTTGCTGTTCTACACCCATTCAGCTGACAGCCATGTTCTTCCATGCACTTTTGATGGTGTGGTTTGAAATTTTAACAGCAAAGAGATACTGTTTTTCACGGGGCAGTGCATTTTTGTGTGTTTTTTTGTTTGTTGGTTTGGTTTGTTTTTTTGTTTGTTTGTTTTTCCCCCTCCCCTCTGATCGCTGGCAAAATGTGTCCATTAGTAAATGATAATTCTCCTGTCCATCAACTCAGTTTCAGAAAAAGCAGCTTCTTTTTCTTGCTAACTTTTAGGCCACATTCCTTTTAGAGCACAGGACAGGGATTTATTAGGCCACTAATTCTGGTTTATAGATTATAAACCTGATCTTGATAGCTCTCTGGACTTTATTGCTGATGGGCAGTAGAAATAACAATTTCACAATTTGAGGAGAATATGGAAGTATATGCGTGCTGACACAATTGGAAATAGGGAGAGTACCTAAAACAGACTCCAGCTCATTCTTGCTCTTTAGGCTCCTAAGAGGGAACAGTTTAGTTCTTTTGGAAAGGTTAAGTTGTGGACCCTTCTTTCTTCCTAGGTACATTCATATCTGAATGCAGTTGTAACACTGTTTTGGGGAAGACCACTTAACAAAGCCACATTATTCTCTGTTTTCTTCTTTTGTTATGGCCAGTATAGTAGCCTACATCAGTTCCACTTCTTCGTATTTACAGAGTAATGAGTGACAAGAAATATGGGAGCTTACTCCGGATGAGCTCTTGCTGCTTTGTGCAACTATTGTTTTTTTCTTGTAGGACTTTTGAATGGGTTTTTTTTGGGTTTTTTTTGGCCAACATTGGGGTATATAGTTTTCTTGTTCAAAAAAAAAAAAGGCCACAAAGGACTCCCTCTATATGTTGATGACAGCAGCAAGCTTAAGTTTTTCTGTTATTGTGAAATGTTTCAGACTTGAACAAAAGCAATCATGGTTGGGACTGGAATCGACAATTTCACCAGAGTTTTCCATACTGAGTTCAGTCTTGTCAGTGTTGAAGCAAACAGCTTTAAGGAGAAGTTTTTGAACTTCTGAAGAGTTTTTTTTTGAAGAGTTTACATTCTTTTTTAAATTTTCTACCCACTTTTTTTTTTTAAGAAACTTTTGTCATAGAATGCAAGATATTTGTTTCATAGTTACTAGAAATGTACATTGCAACTTAATTGTTAGAAAGACCTGATCCATGTGTTGCTACCCAAGATCTATCTTATAAACCCTTTGTAGCTGCAAAGAAGTAAATAGAAAATAGCTTCTTCTTACAGCACGAAAATCTACCTCAGGTTTATATCAGTTCCAGGCTTAAATGAACTTAATGTTCTATTTAAAAAACATTGAGAGTTATGATAGCCTTTTAGAAAGATAGTGTGGGATATCCTAATTATATTTTCTGAATTAGGTTAGTTTTTCCATTGAATTCAGAAAATATGACTGTCAATGGCTATTTCAGTCTATTTGACTTCAATTTGAAATTCTTCATAATGTATTACATGGATTAGACAATTGCATGGGGTTTTTTGGCTAATTTTTGGCAGATAATATCAATGGCTGTGCCCTGAATGTAGGTCTTTAACTTGTGAACAATAGTTATAACATATTTGGTTTCTAATGTTAAAATTTTCAATTCATGAACAGAATGCTGTGTTTTCATTTTGCTGTAACTAGTTAGGCATCTACGAGGAAAGAAGGATGAAATACTTTCATAATTAATGGTTATAAACGTTTAGTGGGGGGAGAAGATTATCAATAAACCAGTTGACCAGCCAACCGCACTCCCAGTGGCGGGGTTCTGTGTCAGACTTTCACTATTTCTCTTCAGCTATTGCTCAAACTTCAATGTATCAAACCTGTGTCCAAAAACTGAAGTGAATCAAAGTTGGCCCCAGGGCAAATATGTTGTGGGTGCTTTTTACATTTGATTTTTTTTTTGTTTGTTTGTTTGTTTTTGTTTTTGTTTTTTAAGATGTGACTTGTATTGTGATATCCTTTACTCTGGCTAAATTGATTCTGCTTTTTCTAGTCTCATTTCTGCTAATTAATTTCTAAATCATTTTGCCAGGGGGGCTATGGATGATGCTGCACATTGGTGCTAAGATATGACCTGTGTAACTTCCTAACTCCAATATGTAAAGAACTTGAACTTAGTTCTAATTACATGCATTTTCTTCTTTCCTCTAAACAACCCACAGAGGTTTGCTTCAGTGTGTATTGTACAATGTAAAATTCAGCAACCTGAGTAGATTAAATATTAACTTCTTCCATCTACATAATTGTTGTTGCCCTGCATTGAAAAGTACTGCATGTAGAATCACATTTTGCAGATAAGCGTCTTTGCCTAGCATTACTTGCTTCTCATACCAAAGACATAAAATTTACAACAAGTTGAATTCAAACAGAGCCTTGTGGAAGACAGTCTGAACTACTTGTTAGCCATTTCAGTGGCTAATTTTACCCCCCTACAGCAAGATGTTTTCATGGCTTGATTTTTATTTTTCTGTTTATTTTAAAAGCAAAAAAGCTTTGAGACCTTTTATATTCCTTTAAAAATGATCAAAGAACACCCCAATATGTACGTGGTTATTTTGCTTTTTAAATAAAATTAATCTTGGAGCCTACTACGTCAAACATTCAAATAAAATACAAATTCTCACAGTTTTAGCTTACATTGAGATGGAAATAATTGTGTGGTTTTGGAAACCAAAGCAATTCCAAGATAGACACAGTTGGAATTTTTTTATATGACAGCCTGTTTCATACACTTAGTAACATCAGTGTGAAGTTGAAACTGTGCATCCTAATGAAGGAGGAAGTCTACAAGAACTTTTACAATGACACTTTTTAGGATTAAGATTCAACCAGGTGACATAGTTACACTTGCAGTGAATTTATGCAGCAGAAGCACGCTTAAAAAATAATAAAATTACTAATTTTTAGATGTGTATATAAACTACAAGATGCTATTTCTTGAATTTGTCATTAGTAATGTGAAATATCTTCTGCTTTTTCCTGAAGATTAATACTAATAGTTGGGTTTCTTTTGGCAGGTTGTCAAGTTGTTAAGTAACAAAAGATCTCAAGCTGTTGGGATATTAATGTCTAGCCTTCATTTAGACATGAGGGACATTCAGCATGGTAAGTCAAATAAGTATTGTTGATTCTAGCTCAGATCACAACATTAATAATCTGGAAATCCTAGTTATTTCTATCTTCTGATATGTAAAATTAATAACACAGTTCTTTTACACTCATATTTTTCTGAAAATAGCTTGTTATAGCAACTTTTTCCCCATTCTAGTAACATATCTGCCTTGTACTGTATAGAAAATAAAACTATTTGCAGAATTGCCTTTTATAGTTTTCAACATCAGTTGCCTAGGTGATATGAATTATAGGCACTTTGATTGTGGTGTTTCTGAGGAAGTGTGATACATTGTTTATTTTAATTCAGATAGCCTCAGAAAATATCCAGAAAAAATAATTATAACATTTAATTGATTTGTTACATAAAATAGCTCATACATTTGGGTTAGCACAAACTGTGCACTTCTTTCATCATGAACAGTAACTTTTATAAAGGCAGATTTTTGGGGGGAGTGTAATTCTTTTCACATTTATGCTCAGAGACAGTAGTGCAAAAAGGTGAAAAGTGGAATTGCATTTATATTCAGAGCATCCTTTATGTTTCCCAAAGGCTTTGGATAGATTTGAAGCAGATTGAATTATCCTGTGAAGTGCCAGCCTATCTATTAAATAAATGTGGTTTCAAGTATAACACAGACTTCATAAATCACATAAACATCTTGTGAACTTTCTAGGTTACATATTTACAGCCATGCATTCAGTTTACTGTGATTTGCTTATTTTGTGAAATTATTCATAAATAGAACAAATTTCAGAGCACTCTGTCAACTAGTGAGTGACTCTTAATTGCAGTTTTAAGTTTTTATTAAACTGTTTTGATGGTTACTAGACTTCCTCAAGCTGGAGCACTGGAGATGGTAGTCATAGAGCAAGGCGCCAGTACTGGCGCCAAGAAGTACTTGGTATTTCCAAAGCTGGCAGATGTAGTTCAGTTAAGTCATAGAGCAAAATCTGAAAACAATGATATGGTCCTTTCCTTCAGTCAAATATTCAGCTTGGTTTCAGTTAATAATGAGAACCTTATGAACAAAGGAGTCCGCCTAACATCTGTGTCTGTGGTAAAGCCAACACAAGTTCATTGAAAATTTGCTTGCTTAACATGCAACACTAACAATAACATGGCATGAATGTCAGTAGTTGAAGGGGTCAAACAATATTATGCTTAACCTTTATCCTATTGCATTATTAAGCACACATGATCATCTAAAAGCTGTGTGCAGATTTTGTATATTCCTCTTTCAATAGCTGTTTTCTAAAACCAAAAGTCTTTGCAAAGGAGAATTTAGTACTGCTCTTATTACCTTGCTGTGCAGAAGTGATTGCACAAACATGAGAGAGCTATTGTGTGATGGGGGAATTTGTGGAAATGGCTGGAAGATCCTGGTGTAAAAAAATGTTTTGTGTTTTTTCGGGGTTTTTTTGTTTTTTTTTTTTTTTTTTTTTTGTTTTTGTTTTTTTAAGAACATAAAATAGGCACAGAGGAAAAATAGAGAGGAACAGAAAAGAAATTTGCATTGTGGGGGAAGGAAAAGAAAAGGTGTCTCCAAGGAGTATTTCTGGCATCAGTAATTGCGTGGAAAATTCTCTGATCTAACTGTAGAGACTGTGGAGAAAAGATGAAACTACAAGCCCAAGTATTTAGCTTCACCTTTATGTATGCACTGTGTTTGCTTCCCTGTAGAAAGAAAGGGCTTTACATATTTCTGAGTTTTATAGCTAACTTATCTGCTGCAATTTGAACATACTGATAAGATGCTATGAAAATTTAAATAATGTGAAAGAGTGCCTGCATTAGCAAAGTAAGCAGTTGATATATTTGCATACTTATACATTAAGATTTAAGACTTATAAGAGTAACTACAGAAAAAGTCACCAATGTTGTTTGTTATCTGGCCCAGGGCTTTAGTGGTGGTCTTAAGTTTTTACCATGTTTAAAGTACAGTGGTATGTACATTTACCTGTATCTCATTCAGTACAACACAAGGAATGCTTCTTCATAAATTCAAAAGACAGCTTTTTTGCCCCCCCCCCCGACAATCTGTGGTACTCAGCAACTTTATAGGCTTTCTTGTAAATATTCCCTATATTGTATATAAAGCATATCAGTGGGATGCAGTGTTCATGCAATTGCATGCCTGTTGATGCATGCAGAATAATTGTAATTATTTTTTTTTCTTATGTCTTTTTTTTGTATTGGCCATAGCAAAGCACCCAGAAAGAGAGAAACTTTCAATGCAGTGTGGTGTTTGGTTAATTTATTGGCTTACATGCTCTTGTGTTTTGTTTTTCTAATGGTTCAGACAAATTTCAAAGTGCTACAGGCACAGAAGGGAAAACAATTGTGCTGGGTATTAATTCACCTAATGAATTTAGGATTTCAAGTTTTAATTCCTGTTGTGTTTAACTAAGAGCTTAAAATAACTTGAAACCTGGACAAATGTATTTAATGTCTTGTAACTTTCTTTTTCTTTTTTTTTTTTTTTGGGGGGGGGGGGGAGTGGGAGGGAGGATGAAGGAAGGGGGAGGCTTGTTTGGGTTTTTTGTGGGGTACATTTTTGTTTCCTTTTTAAGCTGTAAACCAGTGGTGAAAGACTGTCTGCAAGAAGCAATCCTTGATGAAAGTTTGGTTTGGAAACTTGAAAATTTGAGTAATTAATGGTATTTTTTTTAACTAATCTTGAACACTTGGCTACTTTTTCATGCATATGTGATCATATGGCATTTAATGGGAGATCTCAGAATATTATAATAAATGCTAAATAGCCTTCTTTGATCGATTCTTTTTTTTTTTTTTTTTTTTTTTTTTTTCTTGTTAAGTGTGTTTGTAGAATTGCATTTGTCTGCTCCCAACTTTGAAATAGATTTAGTAAGACAAACTCCCAAACCCTGGCTGCTTTTAAAATATTTTTACAGCGTGGAAGGAGTAGTTGCAATAATCAGAGCACATGTGTACTGTACTCTAGTATGTCTTTCTAGTAGTGCTTTAAAGTAGGGTAGGTTAATTTTTGCTGTTGTTATGTTTGAGTGTTTTTAGTAGATTCTAACTGCTAACAGAACTCCCAGCTATTTTACGCAGTTTAGAATAGAACTGTAAGGAATGTTGATCTCTTTAGTCTCAGTGCAATTTCTCTACATTATTAGTACAAAAAATGAGTTCTTTTCTCATGGCTTCTCTGGTTTCACACAAGATTTTACTGATGCCTATTTTTTTACCATCATCTATCAGCTACGCAAAGCACTTTATCCAGGCATTTAGCTTGCTTTTTCATTTTTGCTATACCACAAATATCCTTTATCCAGTATAATGTTTCCACTGGAAATATAGCTGTATTTGGCTGCATGATAGAGCCGAAGCTGTAGAAATGCCTAACAAGCACTTCTTACGTATTTTTTCTTTATAGCTCAGATTTTCTTCCTAAAGACAAGACTTTAGCTTTAACATTAGACTTTGGGTTTTTTTTCCTTAACGTTTCAGAGACGCAATGTGTGCTTAAAATAGAGATCCACCAAGATTCCAGTTAACTGCATACAGTAATCTATGCTGAACACCCTACACATTAATATATAATTGCATGTTAAGCCTGTGTGTGTGTTTAGGGACCATGTCTATTAAATAAGTTATCTCTCTTTAATGAAGTTGCCTGTCAGCACATGAAATGTAACAACTGTTTGAAATTGTAACTGTTGCAGAGAACATGGTTGTCAGGGCCTTCCCTAATCCCCTTGCTTATAAAGATACAGTATCCTTTTCTGTGTTTAGGCTTTTATGGCTGTTGACGAGTGCAGCAAGAATAGCAAAAAATTCTTGTGTTTAAAATGAGAAGGAAAAAATTGAACTGAAGATGTCATCTAGAAGAAAAGCAAATTTTGTATTTCATGCAGATAAATATTACGTTTAATACAAAGTCAGATGTATTTCTAGTATTTATTTCCAAAATTGAAATGAATATTTTGTTGTTGTGTTTTTTTTTTGTTTTTTTTTTTGTTTTGTTTTGTTTTGTTTTTTCACCAAAATCGTCTTAGTTTGAGTGTGCCTTGTGAATGTTGAAAGTAGAAGTCTGGCAAAAACAGTATATGCAATTCTCTGTCTTTTGAAGTTGACTAATCTTTTCCAATTCAGTAACTTCTCTTAATGTGGCTTATCATTTCAGGCACTATGTTACCCCTAGTGTGGCTGCACTACTCTGAATATATTTCTGTGAGGTTTTGTATACCCCTTGTGATTGCCCTGGCTCTGTCAGAAGTAGCTGGGAGATTTCTGCCTCAGAATTTCGGGCCACCTTTCTCATATCACTTTACACCACTGCCCTCCACCCCACACCCCCCTCCCTGGGATGACACTGGTAATCTACAAACAAGATCAGGGCTGTTTTTATTACAGCTCTCAATTTGTTGTTGGTCAGTAATATTGGGAAAGGAGAATGTAGAAAAGAATGTAATAAGAAAAATAGCTACGGAAAGGGCAGGCAAATTTAACTGACAGCTGGTAAAGCCCAACCTTTTAATCTGGATTTGAGATTATTTTACTGAAAGTTGTATTTGCAGCAGAGTTTGCTCTGCTAACAGAAGCATAACTTCGAACAACAGACACATCACTGCCCTGAATTCAAGACAGATGTGCAGGAAGTGAATGCACTCTAAATGTTAGTGGGCAAAATAAATGTTTATTCTTTAATATTTGGCTATTGGTGGCAAAGGAACATGAGAAAATCTTTGGTTTCTTACTTGACTGCGCATGCTGACACATAGAAATGATGAGCTAGAGAAACTCTCAAAGGTTTAACTGAATTATTTCACTGGAGCATAAAATTTCTCTTACACTGCATTATTTAAATGTTCTGTACAGGAATTCTTGACGCATTAAAGTATCACGTAGCCTTAGTGCTTATAGGTCCAAGAGATGCTCTAAATAGAAAGCAATCAGGAAAGAATGACTCAACATCTGGAAAATAAGACTCGTGATTAGTTTATGTTGTGGGAGGTCCAGAGGTGATCTGAGCATTATTTATCCTAATAACAATATATGTGTATAAGCGTAATTGTTTGAAACGTACAATACTGAAATATTTGTCAAGAAAGGGTATTTTCCCAAAAGGCATTTTACTCTTTAAACAAGTTATGAGGACAAATCAATACATGATATATTCGAGTTCTTTGGACATTTTTACACTGGAAGGTAAGCCAGCTCCCCAAAATTGTTATTTCTGTTTGCTTTGAATGCGCAAAGATACAGAACAGTTTTTCTGTCAGGTAGCAAGCCTTTATTTCTTTGTTAAAGGCATGATCCGTAAAGAGACTGTAGCCAGTGCAGGTTAATTACAAAGTTTGAAACTTTTGCTGTTAGTTCTGGCTTATTAATTGAGAACTGAAATTTTTATAACTTTTTCATTTTCCTATGATCAAATATTGTGCATTCTGACACCTAAAAATTTAAAAGAGTATCACTTACTCTTGCCCTCTTATAGCATTTCCAAATGTGTTTAGATTCTTCTGAAACACCACCAAGGAAGGATTACTTTGTTCAGCATTTTTCTGTCCTGTGAACTACCACTTCCTCAAAACTTCACACCATAATCCTCAGTCTTATTCCTTTATTTCTTCTTAGCTTTATGCTACCATATTCATTACATTATGCCTGCTGTTAGATTTCCAGCTCACATGGTTTATTTTTTTTATAATTATTTCACAAGCTCCTATTGTGAAATTATTGGTAAGGAAAACAATGGAATACAGAAAATGGCTTTTATAAAAGACAGACTAGAGTTAAATTAGAGTGCAACACATATGTCTTGCTGCGAATGTTTCTGTTGCTTTGATGCTGTTATTATGCCTACAGTATTCTGCACTGAGCAGCCCAAAGCAAAACTGAAGCCCTCATCCGGCCAGATGAGGAGCCCTCACTCCTGCCAGAGACAGCTAGTGAGGAAGGATGTTGAAGGTTTTTGGAGAGAGCTGGGGTTTCTAATGGATGTGGCATAAACCCCAAAGCTGTGGATAAAGGCCCTAAAAGCCAGTCTGGAATATTGAGAGCATGCCTTTAGTCCTCCTTCTAACCTCTGGGGTTTTCTGAAGCTCAGTTCAGTGACCAGAGGCCAATCAAGCAATAGCAGCAGTTGTTAACAGAAAAAATACAACCTTGGTTATCATTTTCTTTAACTATACGTGCAACCCATCAAGATAGTGAGGGACAGCAACATATCTTCCAGAAAGGATCTGGATGCTTTATGTGATACATGCTTTTAGAATTTAGAATTAAAAATAAATTTATCGAATTGAAACAATTTTCTGTAATGTAAAATACATTTTAAACTTTTTTTTTTTAATGCGGAAAATCAAATTGAGGAATGTGGGGTTTTTGTGGTTTGTTTTTTGTTTTTGTTTTTCACAATATTTGAATCAACAGAGACTAATTACTGCCACATTGGATAGCTTAGATAATTAAAGATTTTTCTTCTTAAGAACATATGAATGTAATTTAATTGAGAAGTTTGCAAGAAACTAATGCATTGTTTGTAGTTTCAGTTGAAACAGTATGTTGTTTTTTGGGTTTTTTTTTTATTTGTTTGGGTTGTTTTGTTTTTCTTGGAACATTCACTTCAAAAGGTTGAGAGAGAAGTTTCAGGAAAGCTCCATTCTCCCAGAAGGAAAAAAAAAAACAGTACTGTTATTTCTCACTTGTGTACGGCATAGTCACTCCTAAGAGGGATGATCAAAACATCCTAAGTATAAAAGCAAAAAAATAGATACCATTAGCAGTAGTACCATGCAAAAACTGGGGGGAGGAAGGAAGAGGGGAAAAGAGCACTTGGTTGCCTTTCCATTGCAGAAATATTTTCCAGTGGTCATAGTTTTATACATTGCCGAACTACAAAGAGATTTTAGCATATGAAAATGAAGAAAAGCTTGTTAGTTGACTAAGACCTAATAATGCAGTCACACATTTTTTCATTAAGTTAAAAGGTTTAGAAGAAAAGGATATTTGCCTTAACAATCTGTGATTTTTTCATATTTATTTGAATATATTTTATGACAAAAAAATTAACACCACTTACATGTCTATAGCTCTTAAAATCTAAGTACAAGGTAGTTAAAATGATGATTTAGTACAAACTTGCACAGTATATTCCTTTTTTCTCTCTTTTTTTTTTTTCCTTTCACATTCAGCATATCTATTTTTACTGAGTTTTTCTTATAATCCCTCTTTTAAGGGAGCAGTTAAAATTACATGCTGTATTTGATCAAATGGAGGTCTATCTAGCTTACTATCCAATCTCCTGTGTGGAACCAGAAGAAAAAGAAAACATAATAATAATAATAAAAAGAGCTGCACTGACTTGATCATTGTATAGCTTTTATAGATTTCTATTTCATCTTTTTGCAGTAGTCATCTTTCTCCAAATTGAAAAGTTTGTTTGGAACGACTTTCATGCAAGTCTGTTCTTTTTTTTGTTTTGTTTTGTTTTGTTTTTTTCCTTGTTGCCACCTACGATCCATAGTTAGTTCTCTTTCTTCTCTTTGCAAATGAGGTGACTAGCCTTGTACGGTGTTTTCAAGATTTATGTGCACCATGTGCGTGTGCCATGGTATTGCATCATCATCTATTTTAGGCTCAATTTTTTTCTGTATTGTTACTACCATTCTGTTTGGCTTTAACTGTTGCTAATTATTGAGCTTATGTTTTCACAGAACTATGAAAAAAATCTGAGCGTCTGTTTTGTAGCAGTAGTTGCTAATTTTGTATCCATCAGAGTGTTCTTTACAGTTTGATTACTTTGCCCCCCCCCCCCCCCCCCATCTACTTTGCATGTATTGAAACTGAATATCTGAGAGAGCCTTTCAGATGTGTTTGTGGTCAGCTTGGAGGAGGCTAGCTTTTATTATCTGTCGACATTGCCACCTCATGTTCTTTAAACAGCATAGGAACCTGCAAACATCCTAGTAAGGCTCCACTGCTACAGCTCTGTACTTTGAAAACTAATCATTCGTTTTTGTAATTAATATCGTGGGGGTTTTTTTTGGTTTTGTGGTTTTGGTTTTTTTTTTTTTTTTTTGGGGGGGGGGTTTTGTTGTTGTTGTTGTTTTTGGGGGGTTTTTTTGAGTAGTTTTTTTCACTCAGAGTAGACCTTTCATCTTATCCTGTGACAGCATGATTTTCTTCTGAAACCTTAGGTAAGGATTGTGAGTAGTCTTTTGCAAATCCAGTATCACTCTGATCACTCTTACCTGTGCCTTTGTTGTCTCCATTAAAGCAGTAGTATTTGATTTTTTGATCATGAGTGTCTACTATAAAATGACATGGTACACTGCTTTCTGATTACATTAGTTTATCTGTATGTACTTTAAAAAAGCTGTTCTTCCATACAAAACATAGATGCTTTCCAGGCACAGAGGTCAGTCAGACTGGTTTGTAGGTTCCAGCCTCATCTCGGGAGTCCTCTTGCAATTTGCATTCACATGATCTGAAACTTGTTCAGTTTGAGACAGTGCCCAAACTTTTATTGCTTGAGAGGTATAGAACTTGTCTGAGAACCTCTTTGACCTTTTCTGTGGTTGTGAATCCTAACACAAATACTTTAACCTTTTCTGATTCTCTTTCTTTTATGCTTGTTTTACAGTCAGATTATCTGCAAGCCCAACTGTTTCCTGTCAGGGTTCATGCATCTGATGAGTTCAAAAGCAGTTTTTTTACTGGCTTTATGCATTTGGCAAATTGGGTTTAGACCTTTTGGTGGTTCTCCAGTTTACATTGAACTTAATGAGACTTTGCTTTTCTATTTTCTTTGGCTGCTTAGCACTTTTTGAAGAGCATTCTTCATTTACAGATGTCCCCCGTGCTCTCATGTTTGATCATATATGTGATTTTTGAGGAGTAGAAATACAGGGGAAGTGAAAAGACTAGAGGGAAAAAGGTGCTTTGAATTTTTCAGTTGACAATTTCTTATTTTTCCTCTGAACCCGTAATGTAGTGTTTGTAAGCTGCTTTCTGACCTCTAAGCTTTTTTACCCATTTAACTGGCTTCTCATTTGAAATCCTTCTTGTAAAGTGTAATTTTATGATGTTACTTTTAAAAATCTTTCCCCTGTACTATAGTCATTTTATTTAAGACTCTTACGGTGTCTCCAGCTGTTTTGTACATTATTCAGAAGTAAAGCAACTGTTGCTTCTCCTCTTTTGCTATTTCTTCCCAGTTGCTTTGAGAAATAATTACAATACCCTGAAATTTAGATTCTGCATGATGTCTCAAAAATACAGAATCATAGAATCATACTTACCAGATTAAACCTTTTGCCGTTATGTTTCCTATGTTGTATATTATTTTACAGCTTTTACCATTTACACATCATCTTTTAACATGTTTGTTGAGTGATCTGTTCTAGGCTACTAACTGTTGTGTTTCTATTCAGGAATGAACTTCCCCTGTAATGAATATGGTAGATTTGTGTAGTTGATTGCTCTATCTTAACAGACTCGTGCTTCCCTTGGTATTCATTGCCACTCTTCTGCAGTAACTAATCATGGCACCATACACAACCTTATATTATTAGTGTCACACTGATTATCTTCCTTCTGTTATGTTTAGAACAGCTATTTAATCTATCAGTAAATATAAATTTGCCCATTGCCAGTGTTAGATGCCTGAAAAATATATAGGATTACATCATACACACAGTATGCACTTCGTGTGTTGAGCTCTGCTTATCAGTGTCATTTTTCTGACTCATCTCTCTTGGTTTATGCCCGGACTTCTTCCTCTCCGCCACACCGCTTCCCTCTCCAGCTCGGCCAGGTGAGGGGCCGCACCGCCCCTGCCACCCTTCTCTGCCGCAGCTCGGCCTTGCTTGTTGTCCCGCGCTGTCGGGCGCACTGCGCAGCCGGCCACTCTGCCGACCCCGGCTCCCCGCTTCCAGCAGCAGGTGGCAACAGAGGCCCATTCTGCTGCCGCCGGCGGGCAGCTCCGCGGCCCCCTGCCGGGGGACGCCGGCCCGGCTTTATGAGCTACCTAGGCTTATCCTGCCTTTAACCGTTCTTTCTCTAGTTTTGTCGTGATCCCTATGCAAAGAAAGGTCAAGGTTATTTCTGTTGTTCTGCTGTTCCACAGGAGACCTCCCCAAGCAATATGTGCTAGACTCTGCTTCAGTATAATGTGTTTTCTGGTTTTAGTGAAGCTGCAATTGCTTTAGCTACCTGGACACAAAACAGAGCTCAAAGGTATTGAACTGAAGCAGTAGAGTGCCTCTTGTTCTCAGTAGACTGAATCCAGTCATGATGCTGAAATAAGTAATTATTACATCAGTAATTCCAAATAATAGTTGTTTTTTTCTTCTTTCTTTTTTTTTTTTTTTTTCCTTAGAATGTATGTATTCTGGTTTTTCCATGTATCCAGGCATTTCGTTTTGTTGCAATCCCAGCCCTTATTTCCTTCAGTTATTAATACCAGCTTTTGAGAAACACTTTGGAGCATGAAAAGAGATGAAACTTAAACCATAAACATGCATTCTTCTGCCCTCAGTTATCACTGTACTGTGATTTGAATTAGTAAAGCTGTGTCATCTGTCATCTACCTAGCCAAAAATCTTGCATTGTTTTCATAATCCCACCACACTTAGAACATGGACTAAATATCACAAGATCATTACATCATTTTCTTAGCATCTGTAGCTCTTTAATACTGTAACTTCAGAATATTTGATGAAAGGCTTAATGTGCGTTAGTATGATACAATCCCTAGTGCTTATCCAGACATCAGACTGGGCAGACATATAGAATGCCAGGCTACATCCAGTCTGTTCCCTGCTGTGCCAAATATAAAATTGAATTTTGATTGGGAGAATAAGTTGAGAGTATGTGAGAGTATGTGTAATTCAGTGAGATACAACCATCTGATAGAGGAAAATGGACATTTGATTTTGAAAGGAAACTTCTCAAATGTTTTTTATCTGTAATTCTTGAGCAAGAAAACTTGCATTTTGACTTGTGACTGCAACAGTTGACTGTACTGCAGTTACAGATAAATGGCAACTTGCTTTGCCTGGTTTCTGAATCCCCCAAGTTTCCATGTAGTATTTCCTAACTAGATATAGCACTGTGGGTACTGATGATATCATACGCAACTCACTAGCTTGAACCATTAAGCAGGGAAAGCTTGTTTCTGAATGACCCCAAGTATCTTCATGGGTAAAATAACTTGCAGTACTTTCTGTTGTAAATCATCAAAAAGTAGCAACATTCTGTGTAGTCTATGTAAAATTATATTTGGCTTGTGGAGGTTAGAGAAGACTAGTAGAGAACTTTGGAGGGACTTCACAAAAGGCAAACACACAGCTCAACTCTAGATTTTAAAAAGAGCATTCTAAGCACTTCATCTGGCTGCTAGGCAAGTCAGTAATATTGCCTGCTAATTTCTGCCTCAAGCTATTAGTCTGTATAAATATGAACATTTTAGCAGTATAAATTATCCTAAGTTCCAGCTGAAATTCTGACCCTTCAACCTTTGCTTTCTTTGAAGTCACGGATAGTTTTGCTATGGACTTTGGTGAGTCTAGGATTTCATACTAATACTTTAAGTGAAGGAGAAGTCAATGTATCCCATGAAACATTGCTCAAAAGATTAATATCCCTCCTTTTAATACTTAAAGTGTTCTTTCCTTAGTGAATTTGTCAGGTTAATTTACAGACATCCTTCATTCTTTCCTGCTTTTGGCCTGTGAAATTATGGAGCCATCTATTTTTGGCTATCTTCTCATGCAGGTATGTGTAAGAACTGTAGTCAGGTTGCTTCTTAACTTTCTTCTTTATGAGCTAAATAGATCAAGCAATTCCACAGAAAGACAATTCTTGAGGTTATTGAGGCTATTCCCTTTGTTGGTGTTCTTTGATGTTCCATCAGCTTTAGCTCTAGTCCAAAGACTGTTTTGACTCCTAGTCACTCCTTGAGAGACAAGGAGTCTTACATTAGTTATTGATCATAATTACTAAGAGTGTAATCAAGACAGTTCTTGGAGTTTGAGTCTGCTCAGAAAAGACCAGCTTTCTCATTAGTATTGCCACTGAGGATTAATAACTATTTTTAGTATCTTTCTTTTCTGTGTTGGTAAAGATGTATTTAGTTGCAGTAAATTGAGAGCAGATTTCTATGGAAGCTGAAGATGCCCTTCTTTCTAGTGATGTTTCATGAGCCATTCAATTTTCAGATCTATGAGTTGTGCACTTGTTAACTCCTTCACTCAAGACTAGATTACTTAAGTAATTTAAGTATTTTAAATTGCCAACTCAAATGCACCTGGAGCTCCATTAACTGCATACTAGCTGTGGGTAAATTGAGAGCACAAAAGCACAGCTCTTAAGTTAGCTGCTTAATGTAGAGAATATTTTATTTTTTTTTTTTAAAGTTACATTTGGTATCTACCCTGCTAACTTCATCAAACAAATATGCAGAGTGCTATCTAACTGTATAAATCAGATATATCCTTCCTTGCCATTATTATGATGGATTAATTATGTCCAATTCATCTCAAACAAATATAATAGTGAAAAATTAGAGAGGTTCAGTAGTGGAGTAAAAGAATGATTGAAAAGTGGAATGCGCATGAGGGACATGGAAAGACTGGGGACTGTTCAGAGTTGCACAGGGTCATAGAGTAAGACAAATAGTTCAGAGATGCTATACAAAAAAGTTAGCATCCTCCTAGTGAGTATGATGCTAGAATAACCAATAAATTATTCTTCCAATAGTTGCAGTAATGTTAATCTCCATTTATTCTTGAGTTTGCACTACTTTGAACCTATGTTTCATCTTTGCCAGTTAAATACTAGATGATTCTAAATAAATCTCTTGGTCCTTGGCATTTTGTTTATCTTTTGGTATCATTTAGAATGAGTTCCGTAAAGCATGAAGTAAAAACTTTTCTTTTTTGCTTGTGGGCTGGGCTCATTAGAGTTAACCATAGCTTTGTTACTTTGAGCCTCTCTAATGAAAATAGCTAATGTGGAATTAAACAAAAAACCAGGAAATTTGAATTCTGAAAAAATCCACACGTAATTTGTATTCCAAACAAGTCTTGCTATCTTCTTCAAGCAGTGCTCAGTAAGAGATACGGCCTTGTTCTGCAAAGTTTGACTTGCATGCATCCTTTGACTGTCACAGGTACACCGTCATCGTACCATCACTGGTACCACAGTTAACATGTGGAAATCTCTAAACCTAATGTCATTGAAACAGAGATTGAGAAGCATTAGAGCCTATGTGGATCTAAAAGAAAAGTCAAAGACTAATGTGCAGGAAACCCAAATTTTATTTCACTTGACTCATGAATACAAAGCTATAAATTATATGTCTGCAGACAGATCAATACACAGTGTCAGGTCCACTGCTTAATGTGCCTTGCAGCTGATGTATTTGTCTAGCTTGTTTTTATAACATGCACTGTAAATACACACTGTCTTGTAAACATCCATAAATATTTTCCTCAGGTATCCAGTACTAGTAGTCTCCCCACCAAAAGTGATATAGTTGATAGGTTTGACAAGTTTTGTTTTGAAATCTCTAAATGGAATGCCTGTGTCATGTTATACTACCTAACCAGTGAAAAAACTCAGTATAAGCTGATACTGAAGTAAAAGCCGATAGCATTGTTTTTTATAGCAGTAATTTTATTTTCTGTAACAGAATTTTTTACATGCAAAATATATCCTCATGCCAATGATTGATTTTATACTAAATTATTGTTCTTGAAACACTTTTAAAAATACATTTAAGGGACAGGAAGTTTATCTAGAGAACAACCCCCTACTATAATCTTAGAGTACTTTTTTTAAAAAAACTTCTTTAAATGTGTTGTGTCATTTGCATTTGTGTACTATGCTAAGCTTTAAGTAGCATTTTGGGAGTTATCATGGTAATCCTTTCCAGTTTGTTGAAAATCTTGAATCCTGCCAGTCAATCTTACAATCCAAGTTCACTCCTCAAAGACTCTGGCAGGCTCATTGAGATTGTTTGCTCCCCTGTGCATTATAGTTTAAAATAAGCTTAATCTGGTAAAATGCCAGCCTTTTCTCTACCTTGGTATATTCCACACCCATGGTTTTTTCACCTGCCAAATTCAAACAAATCTTATCTAAACAATTAAGATAAGCACTGAAGTACTCTCTACAGTCAAATCAGCAAACCTCTCAAAACCAGAACTGAAATACAATCTCTGTAAATTAAACAGTCTACAATGGCAATCATGTTTGTATTTAAACATTTTATTCTGAAAGGATTACAGCATCAGTCTCCATTTTTTTTCCAGCCTAGACAAGAAGGCGACATAGTGAGTCAAACAAAATATATTTGTTCTTTAAGAACTAAACTTCCATGCTTTTTATAAACAAACTGTATAGGTGTATGGAGTTAGACTTCACATAATCAGTAACTGCTGTCCTTAACATAGGAGTCAACTGTTTGAAATGTATGTAATGTAACTGTTTATATTAACTATGTACAGCTATATATAGAATCTAGTTATATATTTTGTCGTGTGTATATATATTTATATGTACATAAAAAAGCTCTGTCGATACAATTTTGTTGCTGTAGTGTAGGGATACAACATTAAGGAGTAGGAATGTTAAGGAGAAATGTCTAAAAAACTGAATTGTGTTGATAAGAGAAGACTCAGTACAAAAAGTGATACTAAATAGTCTTTCTTTTCAATGAAGTCTTCTGTTATTTCAAATTTTGCAAATGCATCTTCTTGCCTTATTGCTTCCCAGAAATGTAAGTGCATGTTCTTGAAGGTATTTAAAAATTTCAAGTCCTTTAAAAACAATCTGAAGCAGCAGCTAAACTTAACCCATGGCTTCTGCTTGGAAATTTTGTATACTGTTCTGGTTTCTTACATAAGCTTTAGATCAAGTTGAATTACTGCCCCATTAAAACTGTATGCATGCAGTTCTAATTGCAGTGTCTTGTGTCTGATTCATGCTGTATGTACTTATGTTGAAGATCCAATCTCCATTGTGCTTTGTGTAATGAAAGTTTTCGTCCTGAGAAGGCTAGAGTATTTGCTAATAGATAAACATATCACAACGGTATGGAGGGCAAGCAGGTAGGTAATAATACAAAATTTTTTTAATTTATGTTAACTCTCTCTAGTTCAGCCATCCCCCTACCTACACATTATCAGCAGAGCTTTTTTAATACAAGTTGTGCAAGACCTTTTTTAAAAATCTGGTATTTCACTTTCTGAGAATCTATAAAAATTCTGTAGTCACTATCATTGTGTGTTTTGCTGCAGCTCCCACTAGCACAGAAAAAAACACTGGTTTTTCCATATTTATGTAGACAGAGCATTTATTTTGGAGGCCCATTTGGAGTTTAACTTTCTGCATTAGGGGATTCGCATTTCTGTTTTTTGAGATAAAGAATAATCCCAAGAGAATAGCAGTAGTTGTCAAGTTGTTGGAAGTATCACAGACAAAAACGTGACCTTGTGTTGTAGGCCTGTGTTAGATGAATGATGCCAATAAACTTACATGGGGAAGAGAAAAAGAGAAAGGATAGCAATTTTCGAAGTTGTGGGTTTACAATGTGTCAGGGGTTCAGCAGTAGCAGTCATTTTTCTCCTTCTTAGTACCTGGTGCAGTGCTGTGGTTTTGACTTTCAGCCTGGGAACAGCGCTGATAACACCAATGTTTCGGTTACTGCTTAGTAATGTTTTCATCTGACCAAGGACTTTCTGAGTCTCATGCTCTGCCAGGGAGGAGGGGAAGCAGGGAGGAAGCAGAGACAGGACACCTGACTCAAACTGACCAAAGAGGTATTCCATACCACAGCACGTCATGGCCAGGATGTAAAAAATTAAGGGCAGTTACCCAGAAAGGTTGGGGGTTCGCTGCTGGGTCGGGCTTGGTATCGGGTGGTGAGCGATTGTATTCTCTCTCCTTGTTATTTCCCTTATCATTATTATTATTGGTGGTAGCAGCAGTGGTTTATGTTATACCTTAGTTACCAAACTGTTCTTATCTCAGCCTGTGTGAGTTGCATTCTTTCGATTCTCCTCCCCATCCCCCGGGGACTGGGGGAAGAAAAAGGGGGGAGTGAGTGAGCGAACTGCATTAGGGGCTTAAACTGTGACACTATGTAAACAAAAAAAAAGACTACAAACTTTGTGTCTTAATTGATTTTTTTTTAAATGTAAATAGTAAGTTTGATTTAAATCTGGGTTTACTTTGCAAGTAGCTTGATATTGTATCATACCATAGTTGTTATAGCAGGAAAGGAAGCCAGTTAACTTTGATCTTCTTCTAAGGCTCTCTTGGTTCTTTTTTTGCTGAGAACATTGAGGCAGATATTGTTTCTTCTACTTCCGAATTGGGCAATTCAGCTGTCAGTCATTCCAAGGAATCCCATGAAATAGTCTACTTTGAGACTTTCTTTTTTTTCTGGTTTGTTAGTATTTACATGTGTGGTGTTCTTGCATTTTCTTCCAAAGACATCTCTCAGTGAAGACTTTCATTCTGTACTCAGCAAACAAACAAACTTATTTGTTCTTTTTTTCTAATTTGTTGTAAGAACCATTTCATAAGTCTATCAGGATATATATTGAGTTGTTTTCCTTGCATCAGAATTTTCCACTGTAAGGTTTACCAGTATGGTAGTTTCCCCATGATGTTGGATTTTGACTATTTGAAGTTTCCTACCTGTATGTTGTCCTTGGACCAGGTGTGTGTGTGTGTTTTTTGTTTGTTTGTTTTTTAATTAACTCAGAAATAATCATTCCCGGAAGATCATACAGTGCGACACATTTGACCTATTCACGTAGTCCTGTGTGCTTTTTTCTTCCAAATATACTTTTATATATATGAAAGTGAATGTCTCATCAAATTTTCCAGTACAATTACTTGAAAAAGTTTTAGAAGGTTGAATGACTTTTAATGCTACCATTCTTCCTCAAAATCACATAGTAATTTTGGGACTTTATTTATGCTTATGGTTTCTATATAATATAGATGCAGTTTCATGCGATCATTCAGTGAAGAAGAATCAGTCTGCTTGTGTAATTTGCTGAAGTGACTGTCTATTGCTCTGATAGAGCAGACGTGAAGTTTTGCAAAGACTTGTAGCTCCTCTGGAGAAAATGTAAGTGTGAAAGGGAAGAAGGAAAGATGTTCAGGAGGAAAAAAATAGTGGCCTCTTGGAATGATGCTGCTTGTTTTTTGGAGAGTCTTGGAGAAGTCATTTGTGGTGGAAATCAGCATGAAGAACTTGAGCGGGCGGTTTGCTTGTTGGTCTCCCTGAAACATGGATCTGAATATAGCAGGATTGGTTCAGAATTCCTTTTGCAAATTAAAGGTGGTTTTGCTTCAGCTACTGCTTCTTTTGTGAGGAGGTAAACTGTAATTAGTTACTAATTAAGTAGGATTTGAAAGTTGTTCAGTCATTTTCTGGGAGACAGCAGTGCTCCTAGGAGGTCTTGGAAGAGGACACTCACTTTTAGGTGGAGTCTGGAGACAGAAAAGCTTAGGAAATGTACTTGGAAAGGCCAGAGAAATGTAGTGTGATTTGAAGCCTGCCCGGAGAAAAGGGAAGACATAAACCCAAGATTTGGACTGAAAACCAGTCTTCTGAAAGTCACCCCCATAAGTAAGGTTGTTCTAATGGGAGTTTTATGACATAAAAGTTTAATCCAAAGGATGAAGTTGATAATTCCTTTTTTTTCCCCTGAAACTCTACTCAGTGTGAAATTCTGAATTTTGGCCACATCATTTTAAAAGGAAATTCCAGAGGTTTGGACTTGCAAATGGAATAGAACTTCTAAGTACTAATGATTTATGTAAGTGGTACTATTAGATTCATAGCCTCAGGCAAGTGTAGGTTGGCTGTGTCTATATTGCCTATTTTGTTCTGTTGGTAGCTGGTAGTTCACAATGCAGACAGATGAATAATCTACTGTAATGATCTGTCATGCAATTAAGAAAATTATAGCTACTTCCACTTATAGGCTTTCTGAGAATACTCTGCATCCTCCAACTCTCTGCTGGTGCTTTCTCATGCCTTTTTTCTTCAGGATTATATTCTCAGGCAAAAACTTTGATCTCATTGGCGGCCTGGTTACATACTGTGTTCTTCTGAAGACATGTGGGTGATGATTATTCATTGTGTTGTGTTTATTTTTTTGTGGTGTTTGTTGTTTGCTTTTTTTTTCGAGTCTGTGTTCTATACTGGCTTCTATGTATGTGGGAGAAGGTCTGATTGTTCTCAGAGTTCAAGTATGCCTCTGAAAATAGTTGTGTGCTTTATGCTAATCCCACTTTTTTTAGCAGCAATATTCTGCTCCTGTCAGGTGAAGTATCTTCTCAGGTGCCTAGCCAGCCTTGCAAATGACTTAGTATTATTAAGAATAATAAGTCTTTGTCCCACTGCATATATTTTATCATCCTTCCTGTTTGAAAATAATACCTAAGTTGGCTTTGTCATTGTGTGTCTGTGTAATTTAGTTTTTGATTCAATTTATGTTGTAGAAACAAGGATGGAATGGAAACTCTTCCACTCTGCTGAATCTTCTATATTCTGCAGTAGCATAAGAAAGATATCATTTCTGTCCCAAACATGTCAGTTTAAATTTCCATGTAGATTGTGATAAAACCAGTGAAAGTATTAAGAATGTTTAAGACCAGCAAGAGATTCTTGAACCTTTATTTTAGGTAGAAATCTTTTTAAATCCTTTCTACTCCTCTACCTTTTAAATTATTAAGAAATCATTTGTGATTGCTCTTCAACCCCTCTTCTTACTGGGTGGATTTTTTTGTAATCATCTGTTGACTGATGCTTGATTTAAAAACCAAACAAGTCATTGTTTTGTAGTTCCTTTTATTTTTACCTGTGCCTACTTGTATATCTGGACACACTTGGTTCAAATTTTATTTTATCATATCTATATGTTTGTATTCATGTACAATTATATACATGTACATCAAATAATTTTATAGTATAAGGGCTTGAGATGGGGCTGGCTTGCTGGTTTTATTGGCAGTAGTGGCAATAGGAATGCAAGAAAGTAGAACTATGAAATCTTGAAGGTAAGAGCTAAATGCCTGAGACTGATGTGATTAAACGAAGTTGTTTCTTTCAGATATTCTTCATTGTTTTCTTATGAATGCATCAGGAAGGCTGGGTGATGGGCTGTCTGTTAAAAGATTGTTTCATAGTAGTCAAGACCAGGAAACTGCAATATCAACTTTGAAACAAGAAAATTGTTTTCTAAAATAGTGACGTGAGCAAAAATATCCAGTGACTGCAAGACTGTCATAAACTCTTCTCCGAAACTTTGCATCAAAGTGTACTGGAATGATAGCATAGCTCAAAATATTTTCATATGAGGAAATTAATGTTCATCTATATTTTTTATTGTTATTTTGCCACCACATATGGAATCCTTTGGTTAGTTGTGTAGTCATGCTGATTGTAGGGGGTGGCCATGTTTAGCTATTGAGTTTGGCTACATAAAGAAACATCATTGTTTTTATCAGTTGAAATTGTCTAGATAATTGAATTAGATGTGGAACAGACATGATTTATTTTGCGAGCTATCATGTTCTGCATGACAGTGCTGCAATACCGAGGAATAGAAGCTCATCTCCTGACTCCCCAGAGTGGGGCGAACAAACCTACAGTGAACATTGAAAAATCCTAATGGGATGCTAGAGTGCTATTTATGAACATATACATCTTTAGATGAAGTATGTAGAAATATATTTTTCTTTGGAGGCAGGGATGTGAAAGATATATACTAGAATTTAATTTCTCCAACTCCTTGTCTCAGAGTGATTTGTTTTAAGCAGCTCCCTGAAGTATGTACACTCTTCTGCATACCTGTTTTGTTGAAAGTACACAGACCTGGCACCATTGTGTTTGCCAGGCATTCTCTTATCTCCTGCAAGCATTCAAACAAAAGTGTTCTATTGCTCCTCGAGTAATCCATGTGTGATATTAACATTGAGCAAAAGTTAGAGCAGGAGCTTATGTCATATTTCTTAATTCAGGGTTAGACAGTCTCTGGAAGGAAGTGGAACAGGGAGAAGAGCCTCTGGAAGGAGGGTGGAGCAGGGAGAAGACAGCCACAATTCAAAATAAATAGTTGAAGGGTTGTGTGTTTATATATGAAATCATTTCATAAGAATGCTGAAATACAAACTCACATCCACAATATATCCTGGTTTTTATAAAGCTGTTTGTACACGGGCTTTGATGTACATGTTTTTGTAAAGTAGGGCTCTCAAACCAATCTAGACCCAGTTTCTATTTGCATGTGAATTTTAGTTTACAGTTCTACAAGGCAAATTTGGCATGTTTTTAAGCATGCAGATAGTCCTACTGAGCAACAAGGATTGTTAAATACAACATATACTGCAGTACCTCGTTGAGAGGGCATCTTTAAGCCTCTGATGCAGTAATTATTATGCTCGGGGTGGGGGGGCATGATAATTTTAAAATATATCAAATAAGTAGTATCAGGTTTTTGCATATGCCTCTTCCCAGAAAAAACAAAACAAAAACCATGTTGCTTCCTGAACTGTTACATTGCCATTATCTTTCAGATTCTCTTGTCTTCTGGTGAGGAAAAAATCTTAAAAAAAAAAAAAAAAAAAAAAAAAAAAAAAAAAAAAAAAGTTATTGTCTAAATATTGATATTATTTCTGAGCATTGAAGAAGTCCCTAATTAATTTTGTTTTAGTCAGTCCTAAAACTTAGAGTTGTGCCATGCTTAGAGATACAGTCCAGCCTGCTGAATTTAATCAAGATGGACACTACTGTCATGGTAATTTTGTTATATTGTAACTAAAACTATGTCTCAGGCCTGGAAAGTGGAAACATGATGAATCCCCAGCTCAGACTGGTATTTTTAATTGCTTTGGAACAATCTGAAGCACATGAGCTTGAATTCTATTGTCTGTAGTATAGATATATACAAAGAATTTGTATATAGAACATAGGTCCCAATGCAACATTCTAAATTTCTTGCAGAGTTTAAAACCTGAATGAGGTAATCTGGATTTATCTGTTTTTTAAATGAATGATCAGTATGCTTGTAAAAACTATGTAAGAGGAAGACTGAAAAGTACTATTTGAAAAAGAATTATTTTTTTTTTTATTATTAGCTGAGAATAATTCTTCTCTAGGTTCAAGAAACATTTCCTATGTTCTATGAAATCTTCCTAATACGTCAGAAGTCAGGATTGTTGTGTTCCTAAAAGTGTGTATCTCTTGAATTTTGTGTTTCTTTTTTTTTTTTTTTTTTTTTTTTTTGGTGGTTTGTTTTTGTCCAGGTTAGGTAGATGGAAATCGCTCTGTCTGTGCTGTTGAACTGATTTTTTGATGCTGGAAAAATACTGTATGTGTGTGGTGCCAGAATTGGTTGGGAACAGGAAAGGCATATTTTGTATCTGTACTAAACATGTCGGCTTAGTGCATAGAAGACTTGACCCTTGTCAGGTGTTTTGAAGTTAACTGGCTGACTTATGGATTAATCAGTTTAAGACTGAAGCCAACAGTGACAGGAATGAGCTTTGTTGTGTGAATGTGTGTGTGGGGGGGCTGTGGTGCAGATTTACAAATTTTTATAATGCTTTCAGTTGGACCATGAAAGTCTGATGTAAAGCTTATCTCTGATCTCTGGCTATGGCCATGCTCGTGGGATCATGTTTGTGTGTTTGGGGGGAGGGAGATGAATTCTTTAACGCTTGACACCTGGCTCTACCAGGTTTCTAGCCCATAGTCTTAGGAATGGCACTATTCAAGGCATAATAAAGTTAAAACCCTTAAGCTGTATGACCAGTAGGTCATAAAAACTGTTGCTGGGTATTGTGCTCAGACTTTCTTTTACAGCTGGATTATCATCCTGACAACTAATTCTGTTTTCTTTTGTCTTCTTTATAGCTGTTGTGAACTTGGACAACTCTGTGGTTGACCTAGAGACCCTCCAAGCCCTGTATGAGAATGTGAGTACTCAGAGGAAGTCCGTATAATTTGGAATACTGTAAGGCCATGTGAAGGTATTTTTGGTTTGCATCAGTAATTCTCAGCAAGCTTTTAAAACGTGTCTATTTTGAAGTGACTTTATTTTCCCCAAAACACTGAAAGCATTCAAGTTGTATTAATTGTTCATTGTGTGTTTCATATAAGTAACACAATCAACTTCTAAATGACTAAACAGAAATTGGTTTTGCTCCTTTTTTTTATTCTTCTTTGGTGGGTGGTCTTTGGTCAATAAGTATCAGACCTTGCACTTTGGCTTCACTTTGTAATTTCACTAACATACAATGCTGTTCAATACAAAAAATTGTTTTAATGAGAGCAATCGTGCCATTTGTGGAACTGTAGCTTTTTTTTTTTTTATTTTATTTTTGTTTCAAGGATTTCTCCAAAATAATTTCAACTCTTTGAAAGGAGAAGGATTGCTTAAGTTAATGAAATGAAAAGCAGTACAACGTGGCATAGGCTTCATAAATTCCTGGTACTAATCATTAGGGAGTGTTTGACCACTAGGTATGCAAAATCAGGGATTCAGAATATACTCAGGCATGTTGTAAAACTTTACAATGCCAGTCATGCAAAACTCAAAAAAGTGGATCTCAGAAGCACATTTCTGCCTTCAGCTGCAGCCAGCAAGCATTATTCCCTTTTCCGAGCGCATTATCTGTATACGTGGAGTTCTGACTAGGCCAATCTGGAAAGAGCAAAGAGACCTTCTATTTACCCTTCAAAGAACCTGAAAATATGAAATGTCAGTCTGTGAGCCACAGAATGGCATTGAAGGCCAATGTATGCTATTGTGCTGGATTTTTTATTTCCTTCATGTTATAGTTTTGATATTATGTTAATTACTTCAATATTTTTCAGATTTGGGGGTTTAGAATCTAGGGTTTTTTCTGGCCTACATAGGAATGTTTTGTTGATTTACAAAATTTGTCATAAATAATCCACTTTGGGACCTGAAAAGAGAGATAGTATGCTCTAGTCCACTTTATAGAAAAAACAAAAACCTAAACAAAATGAAAAACAAAACTCTAACAAGAACTAAGAAGCGCTTCAGATCTTATTTCATCCCTGAAGAATTAACTTTCTCAAAACTGCTCGGAAAATAATGGTCAAATGGGAAACCTGTTCTAACTACCCCAAAATTTTTATGTTTCAAGCACTTCTCATCCTTAAGCCACTGCATTTCTGCTTTGGCCTGTGTTATTTTTATTTTACATTATCTTTAATCTTCTCCCTTACATCTATGTCCCAGTCCATACATTCTTTAGAATGTAAAAAATTTAACTAAGTTTACATATTACATATGCGTGATTGTGAGAGATTGTGTTGTGGGAAGTACAGAATAAATATTGCCCTCATGATCAGTTTTTGCCTGCTTCCTTCTTTTTTATTGGATAAGCCATCCTATGTGGCCTAATAGGATAATTTTCAAATGCTTTTTAAAAGTCATCTCTCATATACTTCAGAGTTCCAGTATAATGGGATACCTGCAGATTTGCAGTTTGCTGAAATAACTAAATGCCATTGTCTTCCTTTCGTCATTACCTTCACCAATTACCAAAGATGTCTGGGAAATATTATCCTGATTGAGGAAAATGTTATATGCTAATCTCCGTCAAGACTCAAAATAATTGAATGACTGTAATATACTTCTTTGCTTTGAATAGAAGGCAGATCAGACCAACTTTCTAACTATATTTGCTTGGGTATAAGACAGAAGAAAACCAAACAAACACAACCAAAAACCGAAGAAAGAACCAAAAAAAAACCACACCCAGTTTATTTTGGGAGAGCTTCACAAGGGGACCTGAATTTTAATTCTGGATTCTCTGTTTGACAAAGCTGTGTCTTGAAAGAAGCATTCTTTAAAATTTCATTTTATTTTCTGTTTTTACTACCAGTGTTTGATCAAAACACATCAGACTTTGCATTTGCTTTCCTTAGTAGTTTCACTAATTGTAACAATGTTCAATTAAAAAAAAAAGTAAGCAATGTGTGGGTACCAGAAAGGCTAACATCTTTGACCCCTTCCTTATTTCTCAGCCTCATCCTGTAGTGTAAGTGGGGGAAAACTTTGCCTCATTTGGCTACTTTGTAGCTGTTAACTTAAATTTTTGTTTTTTGGATTGGGATTTTTTGTCTGCATATTTAAATATTGCTGTACTATTTGTCAGTCTTTATATTTGATCTCTACAGAACATATGGGAGCATTTGTTTTACAGTCTTCCTTCAGAATGTAATAATTTTTTCTGATTGCATATGTCTGGCATGATGCTTTTCCTTCTTAAATGTAAATGAAATTTGGGCAGTCTCCAAACCTAAACACACCCTAATTTCAAAAGCCACATTCCTGAGGGCTCAGTTCCTGTTTACTGAGGAATTAAAGTCTTGTTAAGCCACAAAGTTACTGTACACATCTTAGTGACTTTTTATAAATGAAAGAACCCACACCCCACCAAAGACCCAAGCCCTCAACAATTTATTTAATAGTATTAAGTGGTATTGCATCAAATGAGAAGGGCTTTGTTACTACAGCACTTTATAGTACAGTCACATAATTCTTACACATGGTTGTATAGTATGCTTTATAAAAAGTTAAGTATGTGTTTCTAATCAGCTATGTATTAAGATCTAGACAGTTTTAATAGGAGAATCTTAATAAATAAGACTACATGTGAAGCAGTTAATTTAATATGCTTTTACAATTTCCCTAATGGCAATGCTTTCAAGTGGCAGCTAAAAGTAGAGAGAAAAGGCAGATAAAATTCAGCAGTTGTCAATTTGCTGTATGTGGTTAGGCCATATTGGTTGTGATGAGAAACGTACTTATTTGCAAATAAGTGAATGTTTGTTTTGAAAACAGGCGTCCTCTTAGCAGCCGAGGTTGTAGCTGAAGTATCACTGGTTGAAATAAGATAAGCCTACTTCTGCTTATCTTCACTGTATTACGAAGACATAAGTGTACAAATAATTGATTAAAATTTTTATCAAACGATTATCTTTGATCTACGGATTTACCCTATTCAGATCTCTTTACATTACGAAATGCAATGTGTATACTTTCTTAATTCGATTCCTTGTAAATTGTCTACCCTGTATCTGTCTTTAAAATGCTTTCAAAAATCTCTTAAGTGCCATTTGCAAGAACGAAAACCACCTAGAAATCTGAAGCCCATGCTTCTGCTCTGTCACTGAGATTCAAACCTTCTTCTCAATTATTTCTTGTGATTTTTTTTTAATGGCAATTACAATGCAATGTCTTACTGCTTTTATGCAAAGACTGTAGATTGTACCTGACTTCAGATGCATGACCAAGCTTCAAAGCAATATGATGGTTAATAACCTCTTTATCTCTGTTATATCTTAGTTTCAGTTACTTTTGACAATATTCTTCAGACAATTCACTTGATGCTTTTGAAATACATAAGATTAAGTTTGAAAATCAAATTGACTATAAAAAAAAAATCCACCCCAAGATTAAAAAAACCTGTGCACATTTAAACTGGTCCAAATCAGAGCTAAGGTTCTGTTGCCAGGAAAATCAAAATTAACCAGGAAATGTAAGATTTGCGTTTAAAAAATGGCCCTTGTGAACTTTGGTTAATATAAAATTCTAGCACGTTATACTATTTTGTTCCATTTACAATGTTACATAGTAGCTAAAATTCAAGGAAATAAGTAGCAGTGACATCCAAAAAGGTGCTGATGTAATCAGATTAATGACTTAGAAGTATCTGTTGAACATGTCTCTTGACACAAATGTGGATAGTTATATAAAATATTTTTTTAACTATCTACCTGCAAATTAAGAATTATATAAACATTAATTGTAAAGCTAACTGGTGAAAATTCTGAGAAATAATCTTTAGTAATACCTGTGCAGAAGGCATGTCAGTCTTGTTGCTTTGTGTTGCAATTTAATATAGACATAAATCAGAATTCTGGATACCTGAGCCAAAATTAGTGATTTGAAACTCTGGTTTCATTCTGAACTTGCACCATACACTTGGACATCTTGATTTTGTGAAGAGTGTAAAACATACCTCTTGAGTTTTACTCAGCCTACTAATGGGTAGATCACGCTTGGTCCCTGCGTCTTTGCCTGTTGTTATTTCTTTGCATACACAATCTGAGAATAATGGCTTAAATAAGGAATAGTGAGTCTGCCTAACCTTTGCCCTTGGGATTTGGTGGAGAAACATCAACAGGTTGAACATGCATTTATATAATTGCTGTGATAAGTGCTCTAATATTTCACCATATGTAGAAAGCCAGAAGAGAGAGTACTGTCACTATTTATCCTAAAGAATTTGCAAATAACCATTTAGCTTTATGCTCCTTGCGAAAATAATTTCTCTTCTAACTATTACATGAAAATTTCGGGTGATTTCATTTCTGTTTAATAGAAGAGAACATACTTTACAGATTGGCCAGGAAAAATAAAATGTAATTTTAAAACTGTTGGTACAAGAACTTGTTTACTTTTTAAAAAATAAATTATTTGCCATTTACAAGAGTAAATTGAATAAATGAGAACTTTCCGCCCTTAGTTGGATTTTTCCTAGTCCTCACCCTGTGTCCAGATGAGTCTGGAAAAATAAAAACTGATACAATTTTCTGATCTTAGTATCTTGAAAATTTTATTCTCACGATAGAATTATACAAGAAAAATGTACTACTGTAATTATATTAGTATGTCCTATGCCTGCCTTGAGAGAACCTTTATGTAGAAGGTAGCTTTGAAGGATGAATCTCCAAGTTTCTTTTCTCACGCTAAAGCGATACTGGGGTAGGGAATTCAGGAAGCTAGGTGTTACGGATGGGTCAGTACCAGTATACTAAAATAAAAAACTAGTTTGTGTCAACTTAGCCCTTGTTAACTGAGAAAGACATGTATGTATACACAAATAGATCAAGTTAGCATTAAGCAAGTCAAGGGAAGTGATTGTTCTCCTCCTCTCAGCACTGGTGAGACCACATCTAGGGTGCCATGTCCAGTTCTGGCCTCCCCAGCGCAAGAGACATGGACTTATTGAAGTGGGTCTAGCATGGAGCAACCTGCTCTAGCTGCCTCTGCTTGTGTCAGGGGTTTTGACTAGACCATCTCCAGAGGTTCCTTCAAACCTCAATTGTTCTATTCATCTGTGAATTGTGGAATACCACTAATAGAATTTCATACTGTCAAAACCAAAGTTTACTTCTGGGAGAAAAAAAGAAGTTGTTTGTGAAATTTCCTATTAATAGATAAGATCAGACTACTTTAGAGAACATGACCCTTGAAGAATATCCTCAGAAATGCTGGCTAAATATTAGAATGTGTACTATTCAAGACAGATGTTCTTGCAGTCATTTCCAGAGTTTTCGAAGTAATCAAAGAACTCTGAAGTGCTTTTGCTCTGAGTTGCTCTTTAATCTCTTCATATTTCTGTTTCATGTCAGTATTTTCTCCCTTTTGACATGGAAAGATGATCAACAACTTCAGAAGGATTGTCCAAACCTGACTTTCTGCTTTCAGTTGCTGCTGGAGCTGTGACAGTATGATTTGAGCTACTTCCGTACCTCTTCTGCTAATCATGCAAAATCATGCTAGAAAGAATGCAGATGCAGTCTATCTTTTGCTTTGCCGTTATTTAAGTAGTTAAAATGTAATTTAACTAGTATAATTTAATGTTGTTTTCGAGTTCTGTAATGGAGTAAATTGAAAAAAATGTGTGTGATGTTTTATTAAAGGAATGAAGGTAGATATATTTAATTCCTTTTTCACTTTTGCACAGATTCATGTTTTGAATCTATTTTGAAAACCACTATGGATGTCAAAAGAAGGGTCAGAAGTAGAAATTTCCATTCCACTTTTATTCCTTCCCATGCCATTCTGTTTTCCAATACTGCAGTTGGAAAAAATAATTTCACTGTAGCATGGAGCACAGAAAGAAGTGAGGCTCTCTTTCTTTTGATTGGAATACCGAAGAAAAGACCGCACAATGTGCCACAGGGTTCTCCAAGAAACTGGGCACTTTACATGTAATTGTTTTGGCTTATTAAGATAAAAATGAAAATCACTCTATGCCGAATTAAGTATGCAGTACTTCTTGTGTATTATGGCATGCATGACTGTTCTATTATAAATCAACTTTGTTGTTGTTGTTCTGTAGCATTTTCCAAATACCAAATAAAATTTAAATTGCATACCTGTTTTTATTTAGTTTAAAAAAATATATCACTTCAATATATATTTAAATATCAGATTGCATTCGAATATAACCCAACAGATTTGGAAAGAGAAATAAAACTCAGGAAGAGAGTTCGTCGATCCAAAGACTTTATAAATAGCCAAAGCAATGGGATTGGGAATGAAGATTGTTGTCTCAGTGTATGGTTGAATGAATAAATCTTTTGCAGATTACTAGTAGTCAATAATATTATTTGGAAGATGTTCTGTTTTCCATCAGATGTATTTATACATAAAATCACTCTGCGGACTAAGTTGTTTTACCATAAGCAGATGCTAAAGTAAAAGAAAAATCTATGAGCATGATTTGTTCTAAGGTCATTTTATATGTTTTTTGACTAAGTTTTTAATTAATGCTTTTGAATTACTTTGTTTCCTTTATTCCAGAGAGCACAATCAGACGAATTAGAAAAAATAGAAAAGCATAGCAAGGCATCCAAGGAAAAAGAAAACGCCAAATCTTTGGATAAGCCAGAACAGTAAGAACATACTTATGAAAAGATTTTCACTCACTTCAGAAAACTTTCCCTCCTATAGTAAACTACCTAGAGGTGTTATAAAAGAAAAATAAAACCAAACCTGTACCTACTATCAGTGACTCACACAATTTTCTTGAATCACCCCTACAGATTCCTCTATGAACTCTCACTAATTCCCAACTTTTCTGAACGTGTGTTTTGCATCCTGTTCCAATCAACATTTTCAGAAAGCATTTGTTCAATCCGTCGCAAACTTGAACTGTTACAGAAACTGTGCGAGGTAGGTTGTGCTCTGTGAAAAGCGAGAGATAAATTTCTGATATTTAATCTTGTTCAGTTGTACTCATATATCAAAAGTTTTTGTTTTATTTACTCTAAGAACTCATTAAATCTGAAGGATAGCAGAATTGAATGTTTTATGATTGTACTTCAACATCAAAGCGAATTTTAAGATTAGCTCTTGATGCTGAACTGTATCATGGTTTTGCCATCAATATATATTTATATCAATATAAAGCAAAATCTGCCCTTTTTGTAGTCACCATTTCACTCCTTTCCAGATGAATATAAGCTTAGTCCACCTCGTATATCCTCAGATTTTGGAAGTGTGCAACTTGATAATATGTCTGATATCTGAAATCAGTTAGAGATAGCAATGTTCTGTCTGGCTAGATTTCTGGAATTTTGTGGTCCTATGTAAAACAAATACAATGCTTTAAAATACAAGCTTCATCAGTGTTTTAATAACAGAATATTATTTGAAATATTTAATTGCTTTACTATTTAATAGATGTTTATTTTTTTTTTGTTTGATAGATTAAGTGTTTTAATTGTTCCATGTGGGGTTTTTTTATTAACTTCTTGCAAAATTCTCTCATAAATGAAATACAGCATTCATGGTATCAGCATCAGTTAAGGAATTACTATTTTGTTTTTTGCAAAAGATCATCAGTGAAAATGTATAGATTCCTTATTATTTTTAATAAGTATCCATTATGGAGAAAACATTATCCATTTGCAACAAATTACATATTTTTATTGATATTTGTATAATTATATTTTAATATATATTCTACTTCTACATGTTGCAGAAGGTTAATTCCCTTTATTTGAGCCTTTATATAGGAATTATTTCTAAACACAGTGTCAGTAATACTGTTAACTGTAAATATTATTAGAGTTTGAACAAAAACCTGTTTCTCTATCTGTTTTGTAGACATTGAAAAATGGGTCAGGAGTTATGCAGGTCCTTGGTTTGGTTCTTGCCTTTGGAAATTACATGAATGGTGGAAACAGGACGCGAGGACAGGCTGATGGGTTTGGACTAGATATCCTGCCAAAATTGAAAGATGTCAAGAGCAGTGTAAGTTGATTCTAGACTTGCTATAGGCCCAAGAATGTTAAATTCTCAGAAAATTACTTTGTCTCCACGTCTGAGTAGATGGTGTGAAGTTTAGGAAGGCATGTCAGTGAGAACCTTTTTGTTATTATACTTATCTGATCATACTTCTAAAGTTGGGTATATTTCTGTAGAAATATTAAAATTCTATAGAAAAAAAATATGTTAAATCATGTTTTCATTCCTAATCTAATATGTATTTAACTTTTGATATTCTGCATATTTCTAACTTTTCCTGTATTCAGAAACAATGTTATTATCTTTACCCTTAAAATGTTTATTACGTACGTGAAAAGAGTTGTAAAAGAAAAGCTGACTGTGATTGGATGGTGATTCAAACTGTTGGGGGTTGGGAGGGAGGGAAGTCACTCCTAAAAATTATTGAGTAGGCATCCTTAACATTTGGGATAATTCAAAGTTCATCCTTTGTATACATCATGATTACAGAAACTGCTTTTCACATTAGACCACAGAACCACCTGGGTAAAGGGTAATCACAGCAAGTACATGTTGATTTAAGATTTGTCTGGTACAGTCATCTAAGTGAAGGATAATGATAATTAGTTCTGTTCCTTGCTCAGTGCTAAACTGGAGCTTGTGTGTTACCAGCACTTTTTTGGTTTGGACTATTCAGGTTGGAGTTCTATTCAAATATCTGTTTTTATTTACAAGAAAACAGTAAACTTTAAGCCTCTATGGGTATGATGAAGGGCTCATCTCAATGTGGACAGTGTTAGCAGAAAAATGTAGGGGCCAATTTAAAGTCTCAAGAATTGCTGCTATAACCTCTCTAAGTGAGTCATTGTCAAGGTCTGCTATTCTAAAAGTGGCAGAAAAGGTTTGTCTCTCTGCTTGATCACTCACTAAATAAACATGCTTTAGTGCTGGACTAGGTAATGTAAGTGAACTTTTTTATCCTGAGTTTAGACTAATTCAGCCATTTGCCTTTAAAGGGTTGGAGGAAGTTAATTCCAGCCTTCTGGTTTTTTTTGGAAAGCCAAGGAAGTTCTGAGGTGAATGAAGCCTTAGCATGATGTGTTTAGAGGAGCTTATTTTAGCTGAACCTTTTGGTTGACTCTAGATATATCACCAGTTTTGGAACTCTGCTCAGTAGAACATTTAGATACGCTAGAATGGTTTGGTGACTTGGGACTTTAGTATGTAATTTGCTGGAAACATTTTGACCTTATTATTAACCTTGCAATTGCAAGGTACACCATCATTTATTTGCTACTGATCAGCCAGGGGAGTCCTTACAAAACAGTTGTTTGAAATTATTTGAAATGTAATTCCTTCAAAAATCCTCTTTAAATTGAAGATTTTCTGCCGAAATTTCATTACAGAGATTACATAGGGGTAACATGAGGAAGTTCCCCTGAAGACTTCCAAAATTACCCAAATTTCACTTAGATTACATTTTTAATTTAACTTTGCTCTGGTTATAGTTATAGATTAATAAAAAGATCTGAGTATTGCTAAAGAAATTGCATACACCAACTCAGAAACAATTTCTCTTTTCCTTCTTGGGAAATTTCATAACGTATGGGTTCATTTTAAAATCAGATAAATTTCAAAAATAAGGATTGACTTACAGGAGTCTTGTAACATATCTTTCTAATGTCTTTAATGATTAAATTATATTTCAGAGTTTGGAGGTTTTTTGTTTGATTTTTTTTTTTTTTTTTTTTTTGTGAAGGCATCAAATCAGCAAAGTATTTTTCTGTACTTGACATTAAACATTTCACCTACTTGAATGATCATTTCTGAATTTGGTTTGTTTTTTCTTTTTTTTTTTTTTTTTTTCAGTGAGTTTCAGTAACAGCAAACTTTATTCTCTCCTATACAGGACAACAGCAGAAGTCTTCTATCTTACATTGTGTCATACTATTTACGTAATTTTGATCAGGTGAGTGGGAATTATAGAATCATAGAATCATAGAATAGTTAGGGTTGGAAAGGACCTTAAGATCATCTAGTTCCAACTCACCTCCCATGGGCGGGGACATGTCCCACTAAACCATGCCATCCAAGGCTCTGTCCAACCCCGCCTTGAATGCTCCCAGGGATGAAGCATTCACAACTTCCCTGGGCAACCCATTCCAGGGCCTCACCACCCTTACAGTAGAGAATTTCTTCCTCATATCCAATCTAAACTTCCCCTGTTTAAGTTTGAACCCGTTACCCCTTGTCCTCTCACTACAGTCCCTAATGAAGAGTCCCTCCCCAGCATCCCTATAGGCCCCCTTCAGGTATTGGAAGGCTGCTATGAGGTCTCCACGCAGCCTTCTCTTCTACAGGCTGAACAGCCCCAATTTTCTCAGCCTATCTTCATACGGGAGCTGCTCCAGTCCCCTGGTCGTCTTTGTGGCCCTCCTCTGCGCTTGTTTCAACAGTTCAATGTCCTTTTTATGTTGAGGACACCAGAACTGCACACAATACTCCAAGTGAGGTCTCACGAGAGCAGAGTAGAGGGGCAGGATCACCTCCCTCGACCTGCTGGTCACAGTCCTTTTGATGCAGCCCAGGATACGGTTGGCTTTCTGGGCTGCAGGCACACACTGCCGCCTCATTTTCATTTTCTCATCAACCAACAGCCCCAAGTCCTTCTCCACAGGGCTGCTCTGAATCTCTTCCCTGCCCAACCTGTAGCTGTGCCTGGGATTGCTCCGACCCAGGTGGAGGACCTTGCACTTGGCATAGTTAAACTTCATTAGGTTGGCATCAGCCCACCTCACAAGCGTGTCAAGGTCGCTGTGGACAGCATTCTTTCCCTCCAATGTATCAACCGAACCACACAGCTTGGTGTCATTGGCAAACTTGCTGAGGACGCACTGAATCCCACTGTCCATGTCACCCACAAAGATGTTGAACAAGACCGGTCCCAACACCGATCCCTGAGGGACACCACTCGTCACTGGTCTCCAGCTGGACTTTGAGCCATTGAGCACAACTCTTTGCGTGCGGCCATCCGACCAGTTCTTTATCCACCACATGGTCCACCTATTAAATTGATGTCTCTCCAACTTAGAGAGAAGGATGTCATGTGAGACAGTGTCAAAAGCTTTACACAAGTCCAGGTAGATGACATCAACTGCTCTACTCCTGTCCATCAGTTCCGTTTCCACATCATAGAAGGCCACCAGATTGGTCAGGCAGGATTTCCCCTTAGTGAAGCCATGCTGGCTGTCCCCAACCACCTTGTTGTTTTTCATGTGCCTCAGCATGCTTTCCAGGAGAATCCGCTCCAAGATTTTGCCAGGCACAGAGGTGAGACTGACTGGTCTGTAATTCCCTGGCTCATCCATTTTTCCCTTCTTAAAAATGGGGGTTATATTTCCCTTTTTCCAGTCGTCGGGAACTTCACCTGACTGCCATGAGTTTTCAAATATGATGGGCAGTGGCTTAGCAACTTCATTTGAGTTCATTCTTTTTCTGGCTTAGATGACAAAATGTGAAAAAACACTGTTATTGTTTTCACTTCTATATTTTAGAATAGAAAAAATAATGAACACTGTGACTGTTGTTGTTTTTTTTTTTTTGTTTTTTTTTTTTTTTTTTTTTCTTTCCCTTTTTTGTTAGGATGCTGGAAAAGAACAGTGCATTTTTCCTCTTCCAGACCCACAAGATCTCTTCCAGGCTTCACAAATGAAGTTCGATGACTTTCAAAAAGATCTCCGCAAAATGAAGAAAGATTTGAAAGGTACTGAAGCTAGATTAAGTACTAAACATATGTTAACAACATATCCCTGCTCTTATTGTTTGTGTGATTTTAAGAAACTGGATGACAGTGTAAAAATAGTTGTATATGTTTGAGATCTCAATTACTATTTTATTTCTTTAATTTTTTTTTACATGACCATTTAAACAATAATTCATAATTTTCTGTAGATAATCTGGAAGAGGTTATTAAAATAAGCATCATCAAACCAGTTAGGTTAAAGATTTTGTTTCAAAAACAAAAGAAAGAAAATTTTAAACAGAATTAAACAGTCTTTCAATAATAAATTATTATAGATAATTATATTATTGTCACCTATAAATTAAAGTGCTAGGTGATGTCCATGACAAAAATGTCCATATTCAGGTCCAAATATCATTTAGCAGATAATATATATGACATGTTGTTCAAGACAGTTGAAATAACCTTTGTTAAAAAGTAATATGCAAAGAAAATATTTTTTCTCCTGCTTGTGGAATTATTTTTTTAGATGAACTCAGCAAGCTTAAAATAAGGTGTATTTGCTAAACTTCACTATAGAACATGTATCACGTAATACATTTCTTCTTAACACTGGGAACGAAGCATTGAGTTTAAGTTAAGCTGGAGTAGTTTGTGCAAATGATAGCTAATATCATGATCTTTACTATTTTTGCTAAAAGTCCCTGCTAGACTGGCCAGTTATGTAACATTATGATAAATCTTGGAGAGAAGGATTCAAACCAAATAATGAAAATGTCTTTATATTTCTGTTGCATAGCTGATTTTGAATGCCATGTTTCTAGAAACCAAGGAATGGTTTGGTAAAACATTAGTCCCTGAACAGCTAGAACACACGTTTCTCTCTTAAAACAAAAACATAACATAGCTACCTAATGTTCCTTCTTGCCTTTATCAAGCTTTCTGTTTGGATGTTTTAAGTAGTACCTCCAGAAGGTTAAAATAAATTTTAAAAGTTGTATCAAGGTCATTTTTGTGATACTAAGGAGTGAACTGCAGCACCACTCGTTTGCTGCCCCAAAAAATCTATGAGGCAAAAATCCTGAAATTCAGGTATGAAAACTTGTTTCAATACTTGCATCTTTCAGATAATCTGAGGGCTGATGTCCAAGCTTGCACATAGAGAAGATGGTTAGGTGTGATTTGTTTTCAGGAACTTGTTTGTTAACATCCATGGGCGCACAGATGTTATTCTTCACAAGTTCACCAAAAATGTTTTTACATTGATGAAGGGTTAAGTATTTTTAGATCAAGGTTGAAATTTTTTGCACAGACATAAATCTTTTATGGAATAAATCCACACTGTGCAGTGATCAAAGCAGGGGTTCTGTAAAAATTGAAATTACACGCTTTGCTCTGCCATCAGGCTGCAGTTGAATTCTTTCTGTGCCAATCCAGCCTTTAGGCTGGAGTCTCTGTTGTCAGTCTGTTCTGTAGTTAATGAAACTGAAGAATAACTGCAAACACCATCATTCTTTTCCTGTTCCCTTTGTTACAAGATTTTGGGGAACAGTATCAGCTCCCTTCTGCATCCTCTTCTGGATATGAAGTGACAATTTCAGTTCTAGTCTGTAATCTTATTCCTGAATTCTTATCATCCCTGAGTGATGCGAAAATGCTTTGTGTTGATTCTCTTTTCCAAAGGAAAGTGTCACCATAAACTAAAAATATTATGTGTTAAAAAATGTTATGACTGCAAGAGCATTCACTAAAAATTCTGGGTACTCCAGTAAGTTAATTGTTGCAATGCTTTCAGTGAAATAGAATAGCCAAGTTTCATGACAGTCTTTCTTAAACAGGGTAAAAGTTTTAGCTGAATGAATAAATGACTTTAAAGTGGGTTTCCTCTGCATTTAGTTTAAGTACACTACCAGATTTGCTAATGAGCATCTGGAACCTTATGAGTTACTAGAGTTAGCAAGTGCCTCATTTAATGGCTGAGAAGCTGTAAAATGCAGAGCAAATTCTAACAAAATCCTGAATATGATGCTCTCCTTTTGAAGTCAGTGAGACTAAATGAGTATTGAGTATTCCTGGGAAATACTGACTGTAAAGCTATAGAAATAGCTGCCTATATATGCATTTCAGTTTTATACTGAGGTGCAGACTGTAACCTTGGACTTATCAGCATTTAGAAGATTTCATGAGAGGATTTTATCATTGGGGGGGTGTGGGTGTGTTTGCTTTGTTCTTTATCACGGAAAAACTGAAAATTGTACATAACATTGATGCAGGCAATACCGCTAGTATAAGGCTATTCTGTCCATGTTGGTTTCAAATAACCTACAAAACATGTACAGTGAGATCATGCTCAGTACAATGGGGGAAGGGGTATTGGTTCACCCAGGAACAAAAGCTTCTGAATATGTTTTATTTCTGTCTTAAAAAACTTTCCATGATCATTATTCAAAGGTAAACTTCTTCCTAGAAGAATTTTTATGGAAAATTATGGAAAAAAAGCATTGAGAAAGATTGTTATTATAAAAAAAAAAACAACCAAACACCAAGTTTTGCAACCATAACAATAGCAGTTCATTCCAGTAATGCTGTATTTTTCCATCTAAATATGTCAGTACTACATACAGAGACATGTAGATATAAATAATGTTTATGGTTCTGTAAAATAATTCTGTTGTCATGCTCTTTCACAGTTCTGAGTTTGGGCTTATGTTTGTATTAAAGGAGTTGTTAAGCTGATTGCTTTTTTTAAAAAAAAGCACTCCTGATGATCAAATTTCTGTGCTTTTTTTGCCTTTTGACTCAGGGCTCTTGTCTGTTTGTTATGAACTGTATTCCTTGCAGTTTGTACATGTTAGAAAACAAAATCTCTTCTAAGATTTCAGTTTGAAAGTGTAAGTCCAAAAGACTTTCAGAAAGTGTGCTTTGTGCCTGTTCCAAGATTAGTAAGACAGAAATTATCAATTTATTTTTTTTTAATTAAAGAAAGAAAAAGCATCCCTATTATTATAGTGGAAGCTACCGCTAGCTGTACAATATTGAACTTACAAATTGTTCAGTTTTGGTGTTGTTTTTTTTTCTAATAATATAGACCCCTTGGATAAAGTCTATACACTAAATTTACCCCTCTACGCTCTCACAAGATAGAAGACCAAAGAACAGGTAGATCCTTTTACTAACAAACCAAGTGAGTTTGGCTCCATCTGTTGCTTCCAGATTTCACAGCTCTCCAGGATTCTCACTTTAGCCTTTTTGACTTCAGTGACATCTATTTTGTTAAGCAACTTGATCTGCTTTTGATCTCTCCTGGCTGTCAGCAGCGTTCCTTGATGCAGTCATGCCAAGCAATGAGTTCTGTTCCTATGTCATTCCACAGAAGAAACTTTAGCACTTGCCACATGACTTAAATCAACTCGCCATGTAAAGAAAACTGGGCATCCAGGGTCAGAAGAGCAGTGTGTGACTCTCGCTGATTAGGACTTGTGTTGTGTATCTATTATTATCAGTGTATTTTTCTAGAGACTTCAGAATGCTAAAGGTGGGGCAGCAAGATGTGGAAAACATATATTAAATCAAGTTTTAATGCTCTCTGCTCTGACACTCTCTGGAGGTACAACTGTGGTTTAGGAAAATATTGGATTTGTGGCCCATGTAGTTCTTCAAGACGTGTTTAGTTTAGGGAAGAACTAGGACACTAAAATGGCAGTGAGAGTTACAGAATTTATGAAGCACTATGGCAAGTTCAAACTGTTTAGAAGCTGTTCTCTGGCTACACATTAACATTTTAGCTTTACAATAGCAAGTTTATTCTTGAAAATCAAAAACTAATGCATCATTTGTCATAAATGGCAAAACTTTCAGTGAAGCTAAAGAGGAAATTAAAAACAATGTCAGGCAGAAAATAAATCCAACTAGTAGAATGTTGAAGAGATGAATACCATATAATACAGACTGTTATAAAATGAAGTTGAAATCAGCACTTGTTTGTATGTTATAATGTTGTCATAGTTGATATCTTTGAAAACTAATTATGAGTGACAGTTATGATAATTAAATATTATTTTTGTAGTGATGCTTTCTTTTCCTGCTATGAGTGTTTGCAACTAATTGAAAAGCCTCATTCAATAAGAAACTAGGTTGTGTGGCCCAGCACATCTCTCTGATTTGAAATAAATGTGACTCATAATGTTTATAAAGTGTTAAGCATTTGCAGAACACTTTGTATTTTAAAAGGTATGTTCCCAGAAAAGTCCCACAGTAATTTGGAAAAATACACATTTCCTCTTTTTCTGTGCTTCTTAGAGTCACCTAAAATTATCCAGTCAGCTTAGATCTGCTAGTTGTAGACCTGATATGTGCTCTCTGGTTTAACACCTGCTGTGTAAATCAGAGCATTAGGAGAACCATCTTGTGCAATAGAAAAACTCTTTAAAGTTGCATTTGAGGCTGTGTCAATGTGTGACTGAGATGGGATAGTAGTAGGCATGCTATGCTTTGACCCCCTTACCATTTTTTTTCTCATACAGTATAACTATTTAGCTTTTGACAAATCTTGCCTCTTGCCTTGGTAACTATTGTCCCTAACACAGAGAAAGAGAGCCTAACCCTAAAAGTGCAGTTGGTGTGTAGTTTGAGATGGTATTTTCCTCTTTATGGCAAACTCTGAGGTGCATGGACTACTTAGCAAAACAAGGCTGTAGCCACTGTTAATTCTTTCATTGGTAATATTAGTGTTTGCAGGCTAAAACCAAAATGCACAATTCTATTTGCACATCATTCCCTCTCTCACACGCATACATCCGTATATAGTTTTATATTCACAGGACTCTTTGTTTCCATCACAGTTCTGATGGTGGAGCTAAGACTTTACCAACATTTCTGTGCCACTTCTTGATCGGGAACATGAGGGGTATTAATTTAAACTTCAGTTAACAAAGCTAAGCAGCCTAAGACATTTAGGGTCTCACTATAGATGACAGAAAAGGAAGGGACTACTCTCCTAAAATTGTTCTCTCTTAAAATTGAGTGCTAAGGAAAGGTCTTGAGTTTAGTCTGGTGATCTATCTTTTAAATACCTAAAGTTTGATGAAAGTGAGTCCATTCTAAGAGGTTTCCCAAAAAACTAATATTTTTTTTATTGTGTTTCTATGTTGGTACTCCAAGTTGTTTCAAGAGAAAAAGGCAGGGAGCTGCAGGGGAGAGACTGAGACAGAGGAAGAAATATATTTTTGGAGAGTTTGAATTCATTACCTCATCAAAAACTTTCTGGTTTAAGATACTTTGAAATGTCTGTGTTCATTGTTCTCTGTTAATAGCTTTTATACAAATGGGAGTGAAAGGTTTTCATAATTAAGAAATAGATATTTTATTTTTCTTATATGATCCAGAGATCCATATTTTGATGAAGATACGCCTGAAGTCTTTCATGATAAAATGTCCAATCTCTCAAGGTGTAATTATTAACAAAACAGTATGGAAACATTGGTGGGTTTGGTCAATCCTACAGTTATCTGTACAGTCTGTCATTACAGAAACAGCTATTGTTTTAACTAATTCTTTACTTTTGCCTATTCATTAACAGCTGTGCATCCACAAATTCCAGTTGTTTGTTCAGCTCTCACTGAAAGGGTTAATTGCTGCAGCATGAGGACTCTTAAACCTAAACCAGATGTAAACTAAAGACAGGCTTTCAGTCAATCTGTGAGTCATATTTTATTGTCCTTAAAACTCCAAACAAGGAGCTGTCAATGTAAGCCCTTGAAGACTCAGCAGTCCTTAGTGTAAGTCTTTACAATTCCAAAGAAAAAATAAATAAAGGAAAATTAAGAGCTCTTTCTGTACTTGTGGCCAAGTTCATCAGAGCTTGTCTTTTGATGAGGCCGGTATTGTTTCCTTTAGGTAAAGTCTAAGCTTTCTTTTAAAGTCACAGTTTGAAGTTGTAAGGAATCCAGAAAGCATTGAGGAAGTTGTGAAAACAGTGGTTATGCTGCTATATGATTTAGATGATCTTAAGGTCCTTTCCAACCCTAACTATTCTATGATTTTATGTACTTTTCAGAAAAGTAGGACGCAAGCACATCTTCTGTAGGAATCTGAATGCTCAGAACCTCTAAAATTCAGGACATAATTTTAAATCTTCCTTAAAGATTTAAAAATAAATGGTCTATCAAATCTTAGTGCAGTTTGTGCTCTCAAGTACCTTAAGCAGTCTTGAAAATCCACATAAATTCAGCAGGACTTCTACAGATAAGTATGTGGTTTCAGAAGTGACAAATTAAAACAGCCTAATGGTCCTCTTAATTACTCACACAAGATATTAGCCAGTGTTTCGGTGGGTTGGTTTGTTTGGGTTTTTTTGCTTGTTGTTTTTGGTTTTATGTTTGAAGGGTGCTGAAAGAAAAATCATGCTGCCCATTATTATCCTGACCAAAGACAATACAGTAAGCCTGGGAAGCAGCTGATCATCTGCTCACACATTTTGTTCAGAGACATATTGTGGGCTCAGAAGAGATATGCGCTCCCAAGAGCTAGAATTTAGTATCCAACAGAACTAGATGGAAAACGTGCAGTAAAGAGATATTCTGAATCTTGAAAACATTCTTTTTTCTCTTTTTCAAAAAAGAAAAGCAACTATTTCTGATGAGACAGTGCATTTTGGATCACTTATCAGAATTGCTTACTTGAAGTGTTAATACAATACACATAACATTTTATGACATTTCGTTTTCTGTATGGATGTCTCTTAATCAGCTGTTGTGAAATCTAAATGAAGGCTGATGTGAAACCTTTTACAGTTTTAATATACTGACCTAAAGTTAAAAAAAAAAAAAAAAAAAAAGGGTATGAAAACTAGCACAGTAGCTTGGAAAATGGCAATTAATTGCATTTTAATATAAAAATAGAGAATACGATTCTTGAGATATTGGATATGGCTGGAATGATTTATTTATTTATTTATTTTTAAATCTCTAAATTGGTTTTGAACACACATTTTCGCATCAAATTCCAAATCAAGAGTCTTTGGGAGATATGGGCAGAAAGATACCACTTTGAATTGCCCAAAATTTAGAAGGTACTCCCACAATAATCCATTGCTTCTCTGGAAAATCATATACAGTCGTCTTCAGCATATATTAGAGAGAAGATTAAATTAGATGGCCTGTTGGTCTTCTCCATTATTGAGATATTGTTTATATGTTAAAATTGATTTAGACAGTCGGAGAAGGGGTGTATCTGCACACTCCAACTTCTGCTTAGGATATGAGATCTTATAAAGTTAGAAGATCAGTGCGTGAAGACTGGGTATTCAGGACTATGGGGGAACTGAAACCTTCACCTTGCTGCAAGTTTTTCTCTTTCATTATTCCTGTTCAGGCAATTCCATGTTGAAATAAGTTTCTACCTAGTGCTTGGCTTTTGTGGCTGCCTGCATAACTCATTTTTGGTGCCTTGAATACCTTTCAGTTCTTTCGTTATAACAAAACTTTAAATCTGCTTAAATTAAACTAAACTTAGGAATACAATAGATTTGTCAAAGTTTTTCAGTTGCGTGCACATCCCCCAAGATGAGAGAATAACTGAACCCGTAAGAATAGGGATAACAGAGCAAATTTTAAGTCTGTTATCGAAAAAGATACAAGCTTTTGTTTCAGACAAAACTTTTACAAACTCATCACAGCCAACCCTTTGCCAACCTATTCCTTTGATATCTGGGATATTTAGTTGGGCTGTTTCATGGAGAGAAATTTGTTTGAAAAATGAAGCTGAGAAAAAAATCAAATACAGAAGACTTAGTATTGTCACGTAGCTGGGTTTTGGGGCCTGGGGTTTTGGTTTGTTGTTTTGTTTTTGTTTTTTTTTTGCTGGTTTTGGGGTTTGTTTCTGTTTGGTTTTGGTTGGCTTTTTTTGGGGTAGGTTTGTTTTGTTTGATTTGGGGGTTGGTTTTTTTTTGGTTTGAGTTTGGGTTTGGTTTTTTGTTTTGTTTCTGTGTTGTTTTTTTTTTTTGTTGTTTTTTTTGTTTTGTTTTTGTTTGTTTGTTTTTAATTTTTCACCTCCACTTTGCTTTGAAGTTATTAAATACTCTTCTGTCACAAGCGTTAAATCTCATGCAAATAGTGGGGTTTTCTACTCTACTGACGAATTAAAGAACATGAGAAATGGGTGCCATATTCAACAGGTTTCTGCAAGGAGACCACAATTCCAGATTTAGTGCTCTGGAGAGCTGTGAAACTTAGGAAGAGTTTACAGGCCTGTAATTCTCTAATGAAGAAAGCATCTGATGAACTGGTTTGTTTTAAGCATCATAGCACTGATACTCATATGATCATAATGGCAGAATTTGTCCTGTTTTTAACGGTTGGATGCTACATATGATGCCCTACTTTCTGTAAAGCAGGAGAAAAGGATTTTTCCCTGTATTTTCTTTTGTTTTTTAAATTACTTAGACAGCATTTGCAATTCCGGAAGAGAGTAAAAAGTGGACCTGAACTGTTGTTGTTCTGACCATCACTTATTTTAGTCTTTTAACGGGAGGAGGGAAGGAACAAACAAAAAAAAAACCCAGTCTGCAAAAAACCAGAAAAAGAAAAATTTCATTAACTGCACTTCTGCTTCCCCACCTCACAAACAAATCAGGGAAGAATTTCCAGTATCTGAATGGCTAAAGAACAGACATTTCTTTCTGACAATATTACGTTTCTCTTTTCCTTAGCAAGTTGAATATAAAGCATAGTGTATCCCTGCATTTCCTTATAGATTTTGAAAAGGGACTGCTTCAGGCTATTGGCATGGGTGTAGGCTAAGATTTTTGGTGGGAATATATCTTCATAAGATCTATACATATCTCAAATCAGCTGGGAGATCAGGAGTTCATTGCGAGCTGCAGACATAAATTCAAGAGAGTATGATGTACTGCTGTGAAGAATAATCCATATTCTGGAGAAAGGTATGGAATTTCAGTGATATGAAGTGTTATTGTAGGTTCTGCCTCTTATTTCTCAATAAGAGAAAAGAATAATAGGAATTCTATCACACACTCTAAGAAAAACTCATGGTCATTTGAATCCCCTCCCTTATTTCAGATATGTCGATGAACATTTGCTTAAAAATTACAAGCTTGTCCATGTGACTATATTTGTGGTGTTTCTTTTAGTTTATTGTTAATTTCTTCTTTTTTTCTTTTTTTTTTTTTTTAATATTGCTTCAGAAACAGGGTCACCTGTTGGTTAAAATGCACCCATGCTATTTTTTTCTTCTAAAAATCTTCTGTTATTCATTTTTATTTTGCTCTAAGCTTAAAAAAAAATAATAAAAGGAAATTTAAACGATTACTGTCATCCTGGCTTTAGTGCCCTTGTGTGGCATTGCCAATTATTTGAGACAGTTTGCTTTTCAGTAGATATGCATTTTTAAAATTGTTACCTCTAATTGTCTTTAATATATTCACAACCATGACGAAAATTATTAATCAATCTCTATGATATTTAAGGCTGCATTCTTCAAAGATTTGCCCCGGGTATAGCAGACCAGACAAATAGTAGATTAAAAGTGAATCAATTCATATAGCTAACAGAAAGCAATGATGTGACTACCATAATATACTTTCAGTTTCTTGTTACTGTAGCTTGAATGACTAGGTACAGACTTGTAGTGGGTTGGCAGACCAGCATTTGCCAAAATTAATGAACCTGTGGATCTTTGTCTTTAACTATGTCGTCCTTAATTGCTGTACCATGCCCTTTTGGACATGTTATTAGTTTCTTGTTGTAAACTAGAGACAGATTATAAATTTGTTCTTGATGAAGAACAAGGTGGCACTGATTTAAAGTATTACAGAACCACCTTTTTAGAGGAGGTAATGGTGGTACATGAAAGGCTAATATCTGTTATTTCCAGTCTTCGAAAGCAGACTATATTTCTCATCTGTAGATATTTTAATTGATGCAGTTCAATTCATAATTTATATTTAAAGGAGATAATTATGATAGTACATTTTACTGTTTAAAAATCTTTTTTTTTTTTAATGCCTAACTAGTAACCTGTATTTAAAGACATAATAATAATCCTATTTTTTCTGAAAGAAACTCTGAAGAGTAAACAAGGAAAATTTGGATTTTTTTTCTGGTGTGTGCACTTTTAGTGGAAATTGTGAGGCAGAATCAAGCAGGATTCATTTCCATGGAATGGTGGGAAGTTACCACAGCCTAGAAAGTTTTCCTCTAAAGCAGAAACAAGAACCTAACATTCTCCTAAAGTAGTAGCATCAAGTCTGTTTTTTGCCCCAAACTAAATTAGCTTGGATAGTTGTGGAAGCACAGTGGTACTACCTCACCAATGAATAATCTCTGCCAGGGCTGCTTCTGGTTCCAGCTTCTCTCTCCTGATCTCTGGTGCAATAATAACAAAGCTGTCCTCCAAGATCTCTCACTGAGTTCAAACCATGATAATTGTATTCTTATAAGCTTTCACTTTAATAATTTTGTGGTTTTTACTTTTGAGCAATGCAAGGACCTTTACTACATCTGCAGTTTTATCAGGTGTCATGCCCTCATCTGACCTTATTCACTAAATTAAGTTCCTTCCTACTATTTGGTGCATGTTTTGCATCTGAACTTTTTGGGTTTATTCAGTTACCGTTACTTGGGGCTAGGTATATCAACACAGCCTGGGATCTGAATTTATTATTTAGTTCCTGTACATTTCAGGTCCTTAAATTTGTCTTTCTCCTTCAACACAATTGAATACTTTTTTTCATTTTTGTTACTACTAATCTAAACACTGGCCATAAGTTATCTGTGTATTTTGGTCAAAAATATTTGACTGGGAATGTAACTATTCCTGAACATATTATCGTAGTGTTTGTACTTGAAGTAGTACATTTAAGGCAGATATTCCAACAGTTTCACTGGCTATGGATTAAGTTCTATCTTTTATTTGAGTATGCAGATCTATACTGTGATGTGTCATCCTAAACTAATCTATTACTTCAATTTCAGTATGTGAGACAGAAGCAGCAAAAGTTTATCAGCTATCACTAGAAGAGCACCTCCAGCCTTTCAAAGACAGCATGGAACAATTCATTAGTCAAGGTAAATAATGAAACGTCACTTAACCTTTTCATGACATTTCAAAGGAAAGTTATGGGAACAATGTTTATACATTGTGGGAAAGGGACTGTTTATTTTGGCATCATGGAAAGATGTGGATTAGTTTAATCAGATGCCACACGGTTCTAAAAGATTTGCAGAATGATTCTGTTGTAGTGTAGGTGAGTCACTTTGTTTTGCATGACAGCAAAGACAAATGCTATTGGCTTGAGTGCATGATCTTCTGATAAGTTCAGCATTCCATTAGAAAACAATTTTACAACCTTTGTTCCTTGAAAAATTATTGAAGCTGCATCTGTTTCATTAATTTCTTTCCAAAGAGATGTTTCTTTTTTATATGCCAAAAACGTGGAGTAAGCATAGCAGAAGTAGTTAAAGGTTTTCCAGATATAAGGCCAATCCATATGAAATACTTGGATGCGATTAGCGGAAAACACTGCAAGAGAAAATAGATTAGAAATACCCATGGTGAACTAACATCCTGAGTGCTAGAAGGAAAACACTTTAAAAATGAGATTATGCTTTTAGTGCTTTAATAGACCCTTCTTGTGCAAGACTATAGGCGGTACGGATAACTTTAATTTTTGACTAGTGAAATATCAGAGAATCTCCTGCAATGCTACTCCGAAGGAGTATATGTTGCATTTATCACTTTTTAATACAAGTCAGAATCCAGTGCACCAGGGTGACAATGGCTTCATGTGTATACCAATGTAATTTTAATTTTCTTGACCACTTTGATGCTCCTTCTGCTTTGATATTGCATTTTATAATACAACACACCTGTTGTCTCCTGAAGAGGTAAGTTACGTGAAAAATTAATATCTAGTGCTGATTTAATGGAGCTGTTTGTTAGCCTAGAGCTGTGATAATAAGCTATCAAGTACAGAAATCATTATTAACTGAATGTACATTAAGTTTGAGAGGCCAGTCAGATATGCATTAATCTCTTCTTGGTTAGAATACCCATGACCGTCTATCCAAATATTCTAGGAATTGAAACGCATATGTTCCAGTATATACCGATCCATGCTACAGAACTCTCAATTACAATGAATAAATTGAGCAAACCAACCATTTTGAACTATCAAATATGAATTGATGTTTTCTAAGACAAATGTCTATTAACCAAACCTGGTAAATTGGTTGTTGTCACCAACAGTAGTGGGTATGATTATGATTATGTACTTGACATATAAATGTTACAGTAGTGGCATGATTAAACATGTAACAAGTGTTTTGAGTTGGGTTTATATTATTATTTATATAGAGAGACAGGAGGCAATCACAAATTACAAATCAGAAGTCACTAGGTATACTGAAAATCGTGGTATATGCTTGCATATTAACCTTAATAACAGCAGGAAATTACTGAGGATTATATTTTATCAGGCTTCATCTGCTAAATGTCTTTCATTTCTTTTAGAAAACATACTTTTAGGAGTATCTGAATCTATACTTTCGATTGCTTCCTGATTCTGACTATAACTTCCAAAGTATAATTATATGTAAACTATAGAGTAATCTGTTCTGTTTTTCGAGGATATGGGATTTCCTTTCTTGATTATGTGCCTGTATTTTAGGAAAAGTGAGAAAGAAGAGGGAAAAGAAATGCATCTCAGCTATTAAGAACTTTATTGTGTTCCCTTTTTAAGTGGACATTGTCAGGGAGTTGACAAAAGGAGAAACCCACAATGTCATGAAAAATATCACTGTTGCATTTTATTGAAAATAATTGGAAATGTGTATTGTGAGCACAGTGGACTGTGACTGAACAATTTCTACATTTATTTAAAACTGTAAGGCCCATTTTGCTGAATTCTTTCCCAGTGTAAGAAAGGCAAAGGTTAACATATAGGAGAAAAGAATCCCTGGTTAAGTTCCAAAAATAAAGTAATTTTAAATACCTTTCATTATGAAATCCTTTGTTTTTACTTCATGGGATTGAATTCAGACTTGAAAGAGGCCATGTTTAAAGCAGGATTTCTCTTTCCTGTTCAGTGTTTGACAGGCTTTTGATCTAGATATTTTTTCTAAGGGCTTTTGTTGTTTATGTAGACATAATCGATGAGTGTTTTCAGCTAGACTGCACACATGATCATTTAGAAAAACAGAAGGACAATTCTTGGCACCTTTTGGAGATTTGTGTTTATACAACATATGCTCTGAGCAAAGAAAAATCAAGCTTTAAGTTTTTATCTTTTCAGGTTCCATTTTCTCTAGTCAGAAAGTTTTAACTTATAATTCAAATGGAAAGCATTTTTCATAGGGTTGAATAATTTGGCATGTTTATACAATGCCTTTTCAGAGTAGATAACTTGTGCCCATAAAGGGACACTGAAGTTAAAAGTAGCTAGTTATTTACAGCATATTCACTTCTATTTGTTGCTAGCAGCTAAAATGGAAAATAGTTTTCCCATAGGCAAGAAAACTTGGGCATCAAATTAAATATCCTTGGCAAGGGGTGAGAAAAGCAGTGCTTTATAAGAATAGTTACTGTCTGGCACAGTTATATAACCTTGAATTAAATTACTGTAACTAGTCTAGTTGTTTGTTATTATTGATGCATAAATAAAACCCCTTTTTTGACATTAACACTTTTAGTAGATTCATCAGAGTCAGAAAAAAGCTTCTATATTGCTAGCTTGTAAGGAGTATTTCATTTGAGCGACAAAGAAGGGGAAGAGGCAGGAATTTGTTCAGCTGTAATGTTTTAGATGAAAATGCTAGAGATATATATGACTGAGGCTCTTTACCATTTGCCTTGCCAGCCTAGCCAGTAGGTGGAATAATTAGCATATTCATTAAAATATGCATATTAGTGGAAGAATGCCAGTCTTTTTTCTGATGGACTTCAGGGTCATTATTAAAATGATCATTCAACTTGACTCAAACTACCTACGCTAGCTTAGTAGGTATTTGCAAGCATGCTTGATCATACGCATTTGATTTCTGAGGGTTTGTTAGCCTCAGAACCTCCAACACAATTTCTTTTCACCATGTTTTCCATTCTCTTTTTGGGTCCATATGCTGCAGATCATCAGTCACAAAGTAGATAATGTGGTTCTTTCATTTTCACAAATACTTTTTTTTTTTTCCCAAATTCCCCATAGCCACAGATCTTTTTTTAAAAAAAGAGCTACTTAAAAAAAAAAGATTAGAGAAAAAATTTCATAATATGCAAGGCTTTAAAAATTATATGATTTTGTTTATTGCATATTTCCAACCATTTATTTAAGGGTTTCCAAAATTTGAGTGATATAAAATAAAAGCATGAAACTTGAACAGTAGTCCTTTTCTGAAGAAAGGTTATTCAGACTGAACTCTAGGAATTTAAAAAGTACTGTTTGTATCTCCACAATATAAGCTGTCTATTCCCTGAAGTTTCCTGTTCCTTGAGTTATTCCCTGAAAGTTGTCACAATTTGAATAATATAAATTGTGAAGAAATGCACTATTCGGGAGCCTTCTCTACATTGTTCCATATGTGGTTGTGGGTAGATAGAGACACAAAGACATCAGAGATCACATGCACCAGTTTAGAAAGCTTCAGAAATAGTTTCTTTTCCTGGGGGAAATGTCTGACACATGGGATGGTGGGGAAATACTGAGGGCGCTAATCATCATGCATTTTGTAGAGGAATTTCATTAGCAGTTAGTAATCCTCTAACCTTGTCCCCATTTGATAGGATAGCCAGCTCATGTTGAAAGAATTGTGTGTGCATAAACCTCAAATGAGTTTCAGTCCCTTGGTCTTAACTGTAGTTAACTCTTCAGTGAAAAGCAGTCTTTGGGTGTTTGCTGTTGGGACTCCAGTCAGGTTGTGCAGTCTTGTCATCCTGATAAGGCAGGAAACTTACGATAGGAGGCAGTAACCATCACTCCCTCAGAAAAGTAAATCTGGTTTGGGAACTAGGAAGAGGCAATATATTGGAATCATAGCTTTTCCACTGAGATTCTATAAATTGTGCAAATGTCACTGACTTCAAATCTAAGGAAGTGATTTGATATCATATTCAGAAGCCAAACCAGCATCATTGGTTTTAGACTTTAGAAACAGCTTTATGGTGTAGGAAATTTAAGCACTAGAATGCATTGTCTGTAGAAGTAAAAACATAATTTTGTGATGTTTAGCTAGTTCATTTAAAAACATTGAGAATAATGCCAGTATGATATAAGTCTGGGGGTACAAGGCAACCATACAACCTTTGGTTCCTTCTAGTCTTATTTTACAAAATTCTGCAGTTCTGCTCTTGTTAGTGAACGCCAGTCCCAGGTTTCATTCTCCTGGACCCAAAAATACAGACCCAGATTCTCTTGATCTTGCAGAATAAAGACGCTAGAATTGTACTTTTGGGTGAACTGTGTGGAACCATCTCCTCCCTTGCCAGGAGGAGCATTCAGGAATCCAGTTTCCAAACTGTTAGTAAATGAATGTGTAAATCACAAAGGGTGTTGTGTTTATCGTTGTAGCTGCAACCAGAAAGTTGGCTGTGACTTTTTCTTTTAGGTCAAGCAGCAAAAGACTGTACATTGTCAAATGATGGATTGTGAATAAGCCTAAAGTATCAGACTGAATCTTGGATGGCTGGGCTCAGTTCCTGGCTCCAGAAATACTGTAGATGATTGTGAAATGAATGCTGCTAGGGTAATCTTAATTTTGGCTTTTTCTAATGCAGAATGATTGATTTTACAGATTCCATTTTCTTTAAATGTTGTTTTTATAATGTGATTAATATAACGGAAAGCATAGCGCCACTTCATATTTTTTCTAAAAATAATTTGAGGAAAATATGACTAAAACACCATTAGGAATATATATATATGAATAAATGTTTTTTTGATTTTCTTTTAAAAAATAAACAGAACATTAAGGGGTTGGTTGTTGGTAAACTTACGTGGAGACACTTATTCTAAATATTATTATTATAATAAGAAAAATATTCTCATTACTAAGATTTTTTAATTTATCTGTCTTTCATTTTATAAAAAAATGTTGGAGAGCTATAAAAGGTGAGCAACATAAAGTCACTAGAACAAAAGATGCTGGAATTCCCACTTAAACAATTCCATGATTGTTTACATTTTTATGTTAGCATTCTTTTTGCTGGATTATTGAAAGACATTTTGAAACTTGTTGAGTGCTGAAAGTATTTTTTTAATCTTACAGTGATATCTTAATGCTAATAAATAGTTTAATGTCAGTATTGTATAAACTTGTCCCTACCTCAGATGTCAGCACCTCCACCAGTGTGCATTATTACATAAAAATCCTAATTCAGATTGTGTTGCATTTGTAGCACTAAACAGGCTTCACTGAATTAGCCTCACTTCACTTCGAAGTCCATGAAAGGCCAAACCTTTCGACTGGGGCTGGCAGCTTCTTATGCCTTTGGCACAGGACCTCATTTAATAATTTTTGCAGGCATTAATACAATGATTGCAGACCACACAGGAGTGATAGAGTAAAAAAAGTATTTCAGCATCACTTGAGGACTGATCAGTGCATGAGTGTCACAATAGCATTGATACAAGTCATCCACCTTAAAATATTGCGAATAAATGCATGTGAGTCATCCACAAGTTTTCTGGGCAACCTGCTCCAGTGCCTCACCACTCTCATAGTAACAAATTTCTTTCTAATATCTAATCTAAATCTCCCCTCTTTCAGTTTCAGGCCATTACCCCTTGTCTTATCCCTGTGTGCCCTTGTAAAAAGTCTTTTTCCAGCTTTCTTGTAGGCCCCCTTTAAGTGCTGAAAGGCTGCTCTAAGGTCCCCCTGAAGCCTTCTCTTCTCCAGGCTGAGCAATCCTAGCTCTCTCAGCCTGTCTTCACAGGAGAGGTGCTCGAGCCCTTGCATTATCTTCATGGCAGTCATATGGATTTGCTGAAATAGGTCCACCTCCCTCTTGTGCTGGGAGCCCCAGAACTGGATGCAGTATTCCAGGTGTGGTCTCATGAGAGTTGAGTAGAGGGGGAAAATCACTTCCTTTGACTGCTGGTCACACTCCTTTTGATGAAGCCCAGGAGACAGCTGGCCTTGTGAGCTGCGAGTGCAAAGTGACAGGTCATCTTGAGCTTCTTATCAACCAACACCCCCCTGCCAAGTTCTTCTCCTCAGGGCTGCTCCTCAGTCTGTTCTCTGCCCAGCCTGTATTTGTGCTGGAGATTACCTGATCCAGGTGTAGGACTTTGTACTTGGCCTTGTTGAGCTTCATGAGGTTGGCATTGGCCCATCTCTCAAGCCTGTCCAGGTCCCTCTGACTGGTATCCCTTCCCTCCAGCATGTAGACTGCACCACACAGCTTGGTGGTATCAGCAAACTTGCTGAATGTGCTCTCAATCCTACTGTCCATGTCACCAACCAAGATGTTAAATTGCACTGGTCCCGATACTGGCTCCTGAGGAACACCACCAAGCGCTGATCTCCACTTGGACATGGAGCTGTTGATCACAAATCTCTGACAATGACCATCTAGCCAATTCCTTATTCACTGAGTGGTCCATCCATCAAATCCGTGCCTCTCTAATTTAGAGACACTTCATCCATCAATTCCCTGAAGACTTGCAGGTGCATCTCATCAGATCACATGGATTTCTGCACCTTCAGCTTCCTTGGTCTCAAACCTGATTTTCTCCTACCGTGGGTGGTTCTTCATTCTCAGTCCCTGCCTTTGCCTTCTGTGACTTGGTCAGTGTGGCTGGAGCACTTCCTAGTGAAGACTGAGGCAAAAACATCTTATCTTCTTACCAGACTACTGCCTAAGATGAATTAAAAAACAGCAAACGCTGGAGAGAGTTCACATCTTGAAGCACAACGCACATGAGAAGTAGATAGGACTTGCCCTGAGATCTTTTTGTTGTTATTAATTAATGCAGTTATTAATTTGAAGTCAGTCTCCTTTTACAAAGTGTATTGTTAATTTTTTCTTTTTTTTTTTAACTTTCAACAAAGATCAGAGTATTCACTGAGAGTTTAAGCTGTGGTTCCATAGATTCTGGTCATAATCTATAGAAATAGCATATAATTTCAATTGTTCCTGTTGTGTGAGTGTAAAGTCATTGTGAAAGTGCAATTGGTTGGAATCAGTACAAATTCTTATGTGCTTAACTTACCATAGGTGTTGAAAAAAAATGGAATAACATAATTAGGAAAATGTCCAGCATGTTAGATGCTCTGTCCACAGTTATCTTCAATAGACTGAAGCCAGAATGAAGTATTTAAATTGTTCTTTTTCTTGTATGTATGAAAATCTTAGAAAATAAGGGAGAGCGAGTGGGTATTCTTCATGCTCACAGCCTTCTATGTCTTTGTCATAGGAAATACAGAAGGATATAAGACCCTTGTTAGGATTCCCCAAAGAAATCCTGCTTTGTTCTCTTGCAAAGCTTTCTTAGCATGAAAGTACCTGATAATAAACCATGCGAATTTACTTGGACCTTTGTTCTAAGTGTTTGCAAGTGTAAATAAAAGTTCTTAAAACTATAGCAACATAGCTCTAATGACTCATTGAAAAGGCACTGTATCTGTCAAAAAAACCCCTAACTTCAAACCAAAACAAAAAAAAGCCAACTGGCTCCACTTGAAAGATATTGGAAAGCACATTCATAGCTAATTATAAACAAATACTAGTTAACACTTTAAATTAAGAAAGAAAATAGCTTGAAGATTCAGGACATGGACAAGCAGATGAAAGGATTCTTGTTGCCTTCCATCTGAGATTACTCAGATGTATTACTGTATTCAATTACCTGAGAAGATGTGATATTCCCTTAAGAGAGATCAGGAGATCAGAAGAAGGCAGTTTCGTGCATCTTCTTACTCATAGCCCTTTGAAACTAGTTCAGCAGAAATAGTTTAACTTGCAACAGGGTTTGAGGCCAGATGTGACTACAGACAGTAATCTCTGGGTCAGGATCATACCACAAACTAACAGCAAAACTTTCTGGTAGAACAAAACCTCTGAGAGTGCATTTGAATTCTGCTTGAGTAGATCTGCGAGGTCTACTTGGAATGATTTCTGAATTGGAGCAGAAGGACCAACTTGTTTTGCGACTACTTTCACAAAGTACATTTGCACGTGAAGTTTACTCATCATTCTTACTAAGTTGTTCACTTTGAGTCTTTTTTTTTTTTGAGGTGGTTCATCCAGTATCTTCATGACCTTAGGCACCTCATGTCCCTCAGATCTTTGTGGATCTGGGTCAGCAATGACAAACAACCAACCAAATGCTCCATACACTTTTAAAGAAAGTCTATCCTTCAAAATTTTTTTTTGAGTTTTTGTTGTGAGTTTGTTTTTTGTTTTTTGGTTTTTTTTTTTTTTTTTTGAGTTTTTTGGCTCTGACAGAGATGATATTGGGCATATTTTCAAAGTCTCAGCTACCGTTCACTTGCACCACTGTGAAAAAAAAATGTCCTCTTTAGAGATCCTGATATGTCTGTAGCAAGGAACAATTCATAAAAGCCTTAGAAATAGTTTCAGTTGCAGAAAAGTGAATTATACTGTTCTGCTAAAGGCCATTATTTTCTAGAATGCATGTGTATACTTAATCAATTTTGTGAGATGCTTCCGATTTTCATAAATGCATAGGTCACTTTAGTATGGCAGTTCATATGCATGCCTTTGCGGAAGTTTATAAGTAATCTTTGCAGGACTCTAATCTGAAAGACTTGGAAGAGCAAACTCATGGAACAATGGCATGCATCATTCTGGAATGTGGGTTTATGCTGATAATGACAGAGCATTTGTGAATTAAGGCAATGATACTTTGTGAGGCATTGTTGGGAAGCTCATTTTGAATTGCATGAAATTTATGCAAACGCAAAAAGTAGTAAAAGAAATTAGAACATCTGATGTAAATGTTGAAGAAACACATATAACCTCTAGTAAAAGGAGTTGATTGAAGAGTCTTGTACAGACAGTACAGTCCTCATGCTTGGTAAGGCATGACGGAGGGAGGAAGAAACGTACTTGAATTTTGACCAAATATATAAAGCATTCAGGAAGTATAGACTTTGCTCCAAACAAAGACCATCTTTAAAAAATCTGAATGTATCTTAACGGAAAAAGCAGGAAAACAGTGAAATGTCATCCAATTTGTTACATGTTGTGAAGAGTAGATAAGGCAGCTTTTCTCCATGCGAGGTCACTTTCGCATAAAATATTTTGTTTTTTTGTTTGTTTGGTTTGTTTGTTTGTTTTTGATAGAGCAGTGTTTTTCAATATGGCCTGAGGTTGTTTTTCAACCATATGGTTTAAGTAGATTTTGCAAATACATATGACTTCAGGATTATGAAAGCTGCATATAAAGCCCTACAATATATTGAGTGTATGCAGGCAGAGATATAAACCTAAGTTTTACCTCTGCTTACTGATGCAATACATGAACTATAAGGGCTAGTATTACTGGGTATGATAGCTGAAAATAATCTGTCAGAAAAGTCTGCAGTCACTGCTATGATCAGTTGTCAGACTCGGAATATATATGAAAGTAGATATGGCTACTGGGTGACTACAAGAAATTTTTTGATGTTTTTCAAAGAAAATCAATAAGGCATTCTGAAGTAATCTTGCTTATTGAGGATAGAGAGAAGTTTTAGTGGCTTAATGCAGTGCTCAGATGTGCTCAGCTGCTGTCCTATCCCTGGAAATGTCCAGTTTTCCTGTATCAGCAATTGCCATGGTAGGATTGCTGTGGTGTGGTTAGGGTTTTTCTCCTTTTTACTTCACCTGTTGAAGGAGTTCTTTTTTGTAAAAGGAGATGAATTTTTCTTCCAACCCTGTTCTCCCAAGGTGGATACCTTGCAGCTGCTATTTAGCGCTCAATTGATATAGGCTGCCAAGAAAGAAAAATGCCAAATCGGTGCCCTTCAGGTACTCTCTTTACAGTTATGATGAACTGTTTTGGAGGAAGAAGTGGCAGTAAAGATGTGTTATATTGAATTAAATGATAAAGTCTAATTCACTCTGGGACACTTCAACTAAATCTCCCATAAGTCTGTTTTTTGGGGTTTTGTTTGTTTGTTTGTTTGTTTTTTTCCTCTCCTCTATTCCAGCAGAAAAGATGGGTTGAAAACAGTTTGTCAATAGGGTGATTAAGAGCCAAATACCAGTAACCACTAATATCAAGTGATCCTACTGCTGGTCAGTTCCAGAAGTTATAGGAATCTCCAGCTGCTTCAACATTTGATACTTATTCCATTGTAACCAGGTGATAGCAGAAATTTCATGGTTTTGATAACAGGAAGCTTTCTTCCCTTGGTGGATAAATCTCAATGCGTGTCTTTGACAAGCCATTGTCTACAGCTTTCAGATGTTTGCTGTGTGCTGCAGTTATCTGAATATTTTCTTTGAAGAGGGACAGATCCCTGTGTGTACACACCATGTTTTCTTTCATTGGTGCCACCTGTCATCTTGTGAAAGCAGAATAGTTTTCATACTGCTCTTTGACTTTTTATATCTAGAAAAATGAGACAGCAAATAAATTGCAAATCAGATTTATACTTGAATAATATCTTTCTGATAACATGCAAAAGATTTAGAAGTGTCATCACATATTTGGAACAGACTACAAGAGAATTCTCTTCTAGGGAAAATTCTTTCCTTGCAAGACTGTTTAATGCCAATAATAATGCAGATGAAATCTCTTTCTGTGGGTTATAGTAGCTGCCTTATGCATATGTGCTTCTTACTTTTTAAGAAAATGCTATTACATGCACCTGCATTATTCAGGGATTCTCAAGATTCATTTCATTGTACAACACCCATGATCTATGAAATGATTAAAAGTACAAATACCTGAAGTTTTGGTATGTTGTTTTTTCTTTTGGAGAGGGTGTGGTTTTGCTGGTTTTGTTTTGTTTTGTTTTGTGTTCCTCTTTGGACCATGGTAAGTTTCCTTTTAATTGAAAGAAAACTTACGCTCTTTCAGAAGTAAATTGTGGAATATTTACTCCTTGTTGGTAGGTAAGTGTTTGTAAGCATGTGCAGAACAGTTGAATAAAGAATTTAAAAAACCAAAACAAAACCAGAAAACTAGACAGCTCAGGTGGTGTTATATCCCATCAATTCTGGAAATTACAAAAAGAATAACATGCTACGAATGTAATGTAGGTACTAAAAGACTGTCCTAGGCTGGAACATGCTAGCCTCTGTTTCCCAGCATTGCTTAACTGCGAGGGGTCCAAATTGCATGTTTCAATAGCAGAATTGTTTATTTTAAAAGTTGTATCCAGAGACACTTAGTGAAAGTGTTAATGCAGAATTAGATATTGGATCTCCCTTCTTCCAGCGAACTTGCATGCAGTTTCTTCTCTCTTACACCATATGGATTTATAAGTCGTACCTTGACTTCAGAATTGAGGTATGAAGAGAAAAAAAATAAATTAATGGGATTCTGTCAAAGCTGCCAGGTTTCACCTGGTTTCATATCCAAAGTAAGGCAGGTCTTTCAAAGAAAAACTCTAAGTCAGCCGAGATTCACTCAACACTGGGCCCAAGTTCACTCAAAGGGGTTGTGAGCCTTCACAAACCTTTTGAAGAATCTGGGCTGAGTTTCAAGTCAGTATTGAAACCTGTAATCAGGCAGGCTTCACGTGCTCTTGAACTTCCCTGAGAACATTTACGCAGCTCTCCCTTAAGCTTTCTGTGGTTTGCTAGAATTTTTTCACTTTCAGCAAAACAGTGATGGAGCCTGAGTCTTCATGTTGTGGCTAGTAAATACAATATTTGCTGCTGTAAACATTCAGGCGCTGCTCACCCTACTCAGCAGACTACAATACTATTAATAAAGAGAATTTGCAGCATCAGGCGCAGCTCTGATCCTTGTTCTTATTGAGGAAAGAATATGGAAACTCCATTTAGTGTATCTTTGCTACAGATTTTTAGTTTCTATTTTAGTGTTAGCATATGTTTTTAAAGTGCTGTTTGTTGAAACATTGTAACAGAAAATAGTGGTTATTTTTGATCCCTGGTAAATCTACTGTTTTCCTCATTTTTGCCAAATGTAAAATCAGGATTTCCTTTTTCACAGGTTGTGTGTCTAAAACGTGGAAAAATAATTTTAAATAATTATTGTTGTAGAACTATGTACGGAAAGTGAAATGAAAAATAGCCTTAAGGTTTTTTTTTTTGTTTTTCGATTTCAATATGAATTCTGTACCATTGACACTTGATTCCAGAACTGTTCAGAATCTCTTCACGTCCCAAAACCCACTGATTTTTGAAAGTCCTAGAACTCTCCTAGCAAATTAACAGGCCAGTAGTCCAGCAGAATGAAAAGAACGGACAAGTTCCAAGCTAAAAAGCTTTTGGATGAAGTATACAAATTTTAAGTGGGATTTAAGTTGTGCTACCTGAATGACTATATAAGTATAAATCTCACCTAAGTACACATGCACAGAGCAGTTTGTACTATTTCTTTGCACACTGGTGATGCCTAAGTTAATATGCGTGTTCTTATAGACTTTGTTCATCAGAATACCCACCTAAGTTAAGTAAAATAGGTACAAAATAAAATATGAGAGAACACATGTTAAATAGATCATTTTTTCACCAATGTGTGTCAATGGCAGTTTTGTATTTCGATCACCAAATGTTAATTTCCTTTATATAAAAGCAGCCATGTTTTTGGCATGGGCTCACTATAGCTCTAAGGCTTCACAAACTGATGTGTGTGTAGGGAGACGGTGAATGCAGGGAGGGGAAAGAGAGCTTTATTTGTAACCATCAAACAACTTTCAGAAAAGCTGAATCCTTCCTGCTCTTCACTCAGCTTTTCTTGGTGGACCAGTTCCTATATTTGTTAAGTTTTCACAATCATTTTTTAAGATCTGTTTTAAATCACTTTCATGACTTGGTTGTTGTTTATATTACTGTGAAATCTTTTTTAGTTTTCAAAACTTGTTTAGATCTTGTTGTTGTTGTTTTTTTGTTTGGGTTTTTCTTTGCTTTTTGTCTTTTTTTTTAATGGGGATATGCTATAAAAATTCATGTAGTTTTGTTTGTGTGTGGTTTGTTGGTGTTGGTAGTGGGTTTATTTTCTTTCAGAACTGATGTACATGGGTATATCCACATGTGTTTTCTGCACACTTTTTACATGACGTTTTTAGAAGTAACATTACCTTGAAACAATATTATCTTTCACTTTGTAGGTAATTCTTTGATTGTATTTTTACAGCTAAAACAGACCAAGAAAATGAAGAAAAGTCACTGACAGAAGCACATAAAAGGTAAGAAAGAACAATATAGTAAAACCTTTCTTTGAAAAAGATGTTTTGGTAGATGTTGCTGTATTGGCAGCCATCATTACAGTATTTTTGAATAGTGAAAGAAATTCACTCAAAAATCCAAGTGATTATTTATTTATTTGACAATTTGAATATGATAATTAGGAAAAAAGAAATTGAAGGAATATAGGCATGCAGCCTACCTTTAGAGAAATATTGCACATGACTTCCGTCTTTTGGAAAATGCATGTGCCTTGCATAAAAACAAATTCAGAATATACTATTTGGAAGGAGAGAAAGCTGTTCACACTACAGCAGAATCATGATAATTTGAGACACACATAGCATTTACTATACAACTATTATTCATTAGGTGCCGCTTTCTGTACTTAGAAAATGTCTGCTTTGAAATAATCTGTTTTTTAGTATACTAAAGTTTTGTGTAATTTAATGTGACTTCCTTTGTAGAATTGCTATTAGATCTTCAAGTATTTTATTTTGTGGCATTAAATTTCATTACAGACGTGTGCAGTTGAGAGAGTTTTCAAAATTGGGAACTTCACTGCATTCCACAACTTGTGGTTTCTTCTGATTTTTGCAGTGTTCTCCAGAAACAGTGTTTAAATGGGACAGATTTTTATCTGTCCTAGCAAAAGATCAAAATATGACACACACCAATTTTAGTCCAGATTTAGTGAAACTGACAGTCTGCATTTGTTTTTCTTTCACTAAAAATAACATCCTCTTTTTCTACTAGCTACAACTGTCACTGAATATATGCTAATGAATATAATCTTTATATATTCCCACGGCTGAGAAGTCCCTCAATAGGATTCTTGCAAAATATGCCGCTATATAAGGTTCCAGTTTCTACTATGGTTCATTAGCCATGCTTTGGCCCTGATGCTCAAATTTGCTACCTGCTGTAATGCCACAGTGCAGTCGATGTCTTCCATGGTATAGAACAATATTTTGTCTGTATTCCCCTGGTCCATGTACTAAAGATAGTGCCTGAAAGGAAGCCAAGAGGAGGGTGGATGTTCCTATGTCACAAGAACCTCCCATCTTACTTGTAAAGAAATGTTTAGGTCCTTGTGTGGTATATCGATGATGCAGGGTCATGATGGAGAAATTGGAACAAAGGGAGTATTGCTTTGGCTTAGTGTCATACCTCTTGCTCAAATATATGAAAGGCATTCCTGACATTTCTTAGGTTTCTTTAACTGTGGAGTTACATAAGTCTTATCCTTAAAAATCTGTTTCACAATAAAACTTTGAGAGAAGAAACTGCTGTTAGAAGAGATTTTTGTGATCTCTGACTGCTCTTTTAAGGAAGCTGTTTTGCCTGTGGAAAATGGATTAGCTTACATGTCCAAAACTGTCTGATAACTAAGGACAATGGGAATCTGCAGATTATTTAGAAATCTTGTGACTTGTCACTGACTTCTGGTGTCTAATTCACTCTCCATTCTTATTTTTTAACCCAACTGCACTGGAGCCATCAAATCAAAAACTTCCTCTTGGTATATCTAGCATCTACAATATGTGTCTACATATGTGGAAGAAAGCAAACTGCTCCCTGGATTCTCATTCAGCTTGGTCTGCTGCTTCTGACTTGTCCTAATTCTTTCTTTTCCCCCTATTCTGAGCAGAGCAGCTCCTTTGCCGTAGTAGTTTGTCAAAGAAAATTCAGTCTTGTTGTTCCTCCTTGCTATGAATATCTAGCAAGGGTAACATCCCATGCAAAACCTTTTATGGAACACATGAGGAATTATGCTAGGACAATATTAGTGCAAAGTTCTGTTTTACTATTATGTAGGCTACATAGCTCTTTTTTTCCTTCCACCTTTCCACTGAAATTCTCGATCAGATTAATGGTGTTACAGTATTGAAAACAGCTTCATAGTATAGTTTTGGTATGTATATTTATTTGACTAAGATCTTTAATTGGGCTTAGAAATAAAATGCTTGGAATCTTATTTGGCAGGGGGTGGGTGAGAAAGCTGATGAGAGCTTAAAAACCTAAATAAAAGATTAGTTACATTTGGTTAATCATAGGTAGAACTGCAATGCATAGGATGACTAGACAAGCAAGTATTGCAAGGAAAAGCGATGGGTTAGATGAAGCAAAATTAATGTGATTAATGTGCTTGGATTTTTCTTTTTGAAGCGGATAACTTCAACCTGTGTGTAAGTTCAGGTCTACCTCATGATAGTATTACTTTGGCTTTCAGGAAAAACTATCTTTCCCTCTCCCCCCCCATCCCCCCCTCCCCAAAATTTTAAAGCTGATATCTCTATAAAAATACAAAAGTCTAAAAGGAAAGCTCTTGCAGCAGTAACAACAAAAACATTTCTAAAATGAATAATGATTTGGAGAAAATGCAGCAATGTGTATTTTAGAAAAGTTCAATTGTGCAATAGAGGAGCTGAAATGGAAAGTTAATCTTCCACACAAAATAAAGACAAAGAAAATGGAATGTCTGCTTCAGGGACTCCATACAGTGTATAGCTGTTCATTTGTCACAAATGAGAAAATGTTTAATCGGTTTTGAAATGATGTATTCTCTCTTTATTTATCGTGTTTAGTGACTTTAAGAGTGTCAGTATGTAAAGTGTTTATCCAAGGAATGGATTTCTGGCACATGGATAAAATGAAAAGTGAAATGTTTAGCTCGCAATAAGCATATGTTCCAAGATCTCTCTGAGTAAGTATCCTGAGATGAGAAGAAAGCACACAGGTCTGTTTATCTAGCTTACACAGGCAGACAAGGAAGGCTCCAGACTGGTATTAACACTGAAGTGACATGGAATGTCTTCACCAAACCCCAAACAATTACATCATTGCCTTAACAATATTGATAAAGTGTAACAAAAAAGAACCTGGCACTTTCCAATTAGATCCTCATTGTTAAATACTTGAGAAACTGTGAAATACTTGACAAGTGAAAGTAAAAAACACAGGTGTAGGGGGAGCGGAAAGAAAAAAATGGGAGAGGAAAAAAAAGAACAGGAGAGGGAGAGGAATGAAAAAAATGGGAGAGGAAAGAAAAAAACAGGAAAAGAAGAGGAGGAGGGAAAGAGATACTTCTATACTTCTGTATTTTAAGAATCCATAGTTTGGCGGCTGCTTGCCTTTTTTTTTTTATTATTTTTATTTTTATTTTTTAGTTTTAGATTGTGTCTTCTGTCCCAAGATGCATAGCTGGATGATTAATTCACACAGTGGTATACAACATCTAAACAAATTTATAATTAAAATTTAGCATCTTTGAAAATTTAGAGATACAGCGCACCTTCTACCAAGCAAACAAATACATTCTCTGTTTTCTGATTTTCATTTACTTAGCTTTAAGTATCTCTAATCTTTCAAGATGTGATTTTCTTTCAGCAGGGAGAAAAAAATTATGAGCACTGTTGTTTCCAGTTATGCTTAACAGAATTTTAGAGTGAGATAGTTTGATCACAGTATCCACAGCAAACAGAAACCAGGAGTGCATAAAAGTTATTGTCAAAAGTAATATGATAGCTGATGTGTTGTTTACCATGGTAGGATAAAAAGCAATTGCAGAAGCAGAAATATAGTCTTGCCTACTTATAATCAGAAATGAGATAGTTACTCCTCCTCTTGCAGTTTTTTCCTGAAGAAATAACATATGAACAACTTCACTAGAATTACTAGAAACAGCATTCACTGAAGGTGAAGGTCTGAATTCTCTGCCTTGCTAGCTCTCTTCAGCTAAATACCTATGAAGGAATAGTATGTAGCTTTATTACTTTTTTATAATACCTTACCCAGTGTTGTGTTCTGATCTCATTGAAAGGCTTGCAGATTAGGATCTTTTTTAAGAACAAAATAAATCCAGACTGTAACACTTATCTTTCTTCCACTGAAATAGGTAAGATGATGTTTTTTTGTTTTGTTTTGTTTGGTTTTGGTTTTTTTTTTTTTCCTTCTACATGCAGTGATGTGTCTCTTCTGGGAATAACACCTCAGGAATCATTCATAAACTGAATTGGAGATGTTTAGTTTAGACCTGAGACACAGTCATATGATCTTCAGTTCTTCCTGCTGTCTCTCAGTCAAACAATGAGGCACTGGATTTTAAATTCAGTGCAGTAGCACTGAAAATTGCTATAGATCCTTTTATTTCTAATAGTTCAGATACTATAACCCTGTTTGAAGTGATAATGTGAGTCACTAAGACAACAGTCCCATATAATGGTGGCTGGATTTGGAGTGAAACTGTTCACCTGTTTTTCCTGCTGTGATGGCTAATGACAGCTGGATAGACGAATGCCCCTCATCATGGCTTTGTGTACATCACTGATTTTAAAAAATCTGATAGTTTGATCTGTTTGTTAGTAAATCCCAATGCATTACATGACTATATATTTGTCATAAAAACTTCCATCACAGGGCTTTCTGCCTTCTGACACAAGTATCAACTAGAGAATTTAGGATGTGTGTAGCTGAGTATGGAATACTTATCTTCCTGTGTCAGGATATTTTTATTTGGTTTATTTTATAATTTTCTCCCATTACTTGCACATTCCAGTGATTTTTAGGCTTTTAAGTGCTTCTTGAGTGCAGCCTCCCTGGCACCTCTTCTGTTTTCAGGACTTTTAATAATCCATTTAGCAATATGCTGTTGCTTTCTTTGCTGTAGCAACAAATTACATTAATTTTGAAGAGAAATGTTTACCTTTAAATTCCCTGCAAAAAACCTACTCCTGACACAACACTTTGCAGACTTCCATTGGCTTCACTGAACATGAGACTTGGGAAGGAACAAAGCTTTACACCTGCTTATGAGCTGACAAGTTGATGACACTTAGAGAAATAGCAGACAGTATGGTACAATGGTGCTGCTGAAAAGCAACGCCTAGAAATGTAGCAGCTAAGTCTGGTAATCCTTTAAAACAGTAAATGTTCCTCCTGCCTCACTACCCTTCACACAATAGTTTGGATTGCTTCCAAAAGTGAACTGTAAAGTTAAAGTGAAAATTGAGTAAATGATTGAAATAAAGTGATGAAAAGCTCAGAATGGAGAGTTAAAAAGCCCCAGCATCACTACACTTTTAACCGAAAGGCAAGAATATGTTGTTGGACTCCATCTTTCACTACCCTTTGGCCATTCATCCTTTGTTGGTTCTTTACTGCTAGGTCTCTTTTCTCACTGTGTGGCTCCCAGCATGCAGACTTGAATTGCTCATAGTAATACATTTCAGACTGTAGGTATACATTAGTTGGATCAGCAAAAAGTAAATACTTGGTGAGCAAAGGAAATGTGTATAGAAGAAGCTTACAGATTGTTAAACAGATTGGATAATTCTAGTGTAGTATCCTGCCTCTGACAAAATATCAGAGCCTGTAAATATATAGTAATGGAAACTTAGCCAGCAGTTTAGTTATGTCAGAAAGTCTCTTCTGAAGTATGGGTAATTGAGCTTCCCATGAAAGACAAAGTCTTTGTCCTTTTCAGAAAATATTTGCCAAATGGCTGCAAGTCTGTAAGCATTTGTACAACTTTTGTGTAAGAACATTTTCTTTTCTTTTAAAGATATTGGGCTGTTTGCTTAAAAATAAATTGTTTTTTAATTAGTTTGCATTTAATGGCATTCAATGCTAGTATGAACTAACTGTAACAGAGCTTTTAACAGACAGGGTACAATTCAGAGATCTAATATTCTGCAACATAAACTCATATTTATGCAACTTATTCTGCAGTTTATGTTGAGGCTCTATTGTTGCATCTTACAGTAAAAGAGCAAAGATATTAGTTTAAGACAAAGACACACATACAGTTACACAGCTAAGTAGCACTGATAACAATACAGCTAAGAAACACCCTGATAACAGTATAGTTAAAATAACTAGAGTCTGATCATAACCAAAACTAATGCTACAGCATTAAATGCAGGATTTAAACCAAAAAACAAAGTAAGAGAAGAATCATGTAGTTAATAAAATAAATATCTTTAAATGTGGCACATCGTTTTGACCTCCAGTTTATGTCCAGCAGGTGGTTTCACTAAGAAGACTTCAAAAATTCATATTCCTCTTGAGCTGTTACAGCTGAAGTAAAATGCTTGTGTGTGTGTATATATATGTAATTAGTTCCAGTGCCTCTCCCTTGTGCATCAGTTTCTGATTATGTTAAGTGGGTTTTTTTCTTTCATCATATTGTCTACCTGAGCTGTTTAGTTCAGGTTGTTTCCTAAGAACTTCATATATTGTTCACATTTGCAGTGACTGTGACTTAAATATGAAGAACGTTTCTGCTTTTAGTCTTTTACGTTGATTTGCCACTGCAGTTGTTGCTTTCTTCCTCATTGTATTTTAAGATTTACTTTAAGGATTATTGTATTGTATTGCTGTTTTCGTGTATATGCAAATAGAAAAACAACTTCAGGGATGTGGTTTAATTAGGTCACAATCGCATTAACTCATCTGGGAACTATCCAGTAATAACTTGTACAATACAGGTCATTCCTGCAGTAATCATTGCCAGCTGATGGAAGGCTGACATCAGTTGTCAGCCCCTCCACAATATAGGGTTTGCCTCAGCCTACTGCTGAAACCCCAATGTGCTTATATGTGGAGATGATGTGACTAACTACAAAAGTTTTGCCTCTTTACTCTTGCTCAGTTTGTTCCTCAGTCTTGTTGCCTTGTTTCTTTTCTTTATTAACAAGCTAAATCCCTTCTGCACTGTGTCTTGAATGAACGCTTTTCATGGGAGAATTTTCACCCACTTCTTTTCTTAATCGATGCCTGAAAAGTGGTTCTATCTTAATCAGTCTGTTGAGGAGGTAAAAGTACCTTCTTCATGCCAAAGAAAATACCTAGGGCAGTGGTCACGTCAGACCTGAAACACCATGAAGCCTTTGTGTAATCCTTGGAAGGGGTGGGAACAGCTCTTCCAGACATGAGTGTGTTCTTACGCCAAAGGAGTATGGTTTATTTAGCTTTGCTTGGATGTGTGAATATTGGTGATTCATATATCCGGACTGATACGCTTATTTATTACAATTATTTCATTAATTTCATTGGCTGCCATGTTTTCATTTAAACTTGATCTTTATAGAAAATGCTACCCATTTTTCTCTACTCATCTAAACAAAGACAACTGTCACTACTATGAAGAAAATGTATTGTGATAAATTGGAAGTCCAGTCATAAATGCCTAATGTTTGAAAAATGCATGTAAAAACCTTTTCAGTCTGACACTTTATCAACCTAAATTTTGAACCTAAACTTTCATGGAATTGTGTTGAAATTGACTCTAAGAATATGAAAGCCCTGTGAATACTTCTGTCTTTCCAGAGGCTGGATTTTTTCCATTCATAGTTTGGTGGCTTTTGATGATATTAAGAAATCCTGTGTTCATGCATGTTAAGGGGATAGCCCTTGCTCTTGTACACTGAATTGAAATGCTCTTCAAAGCAATCCTGAAGGGTTAAGAAGAAACTGCACCTCAAAATATTTCCAATACTAGGAGATTCTGTGATACCCAAGTATTTCAGAGCATTTTTGTGCTATAATTTTCAGTTAATAGAAACTGAAATCTAAGTTTGACTTGAGCACAAAAATGGAAAGAACATATGACAATACTACCAATCAGACCTGTAGATTCATTTCACATGTTATTCCTAGAGTGTGTTTTTTGTGAATGAGCATGTATAAAATTTGATCTATGGTGGGTTATATTCTAAGAGTGTGGGTTAATATTTTGTACAGATGAAATCTGGTAAAGCATCTGTGTGGTTTCTGGCTAGATAGCTAATTAAACAGCTCTAGGTTTATGGCAAATTACTCTTTATTTTCTTAGATAACTGACCTTGACCCTGCATGAATTTCAGTTATAAAAGTGAGCTATACCATGGGAGTAGGCAGATTAGAAGGTTGAGATTGATATCGATAAATAAAAAAAAAAATTAATAAAAATTCTAACACAAAATTCAGTGCACAATGATTTTACTACTGCCATATATAATATAACCACTTTAAGTAATAATGGTTGCTCAAAAGGCCTTCATTGCATTAGACAGTGAAGATGAAGTGTGTTAATAGAAACATCTGGAGACAACTTAGGCTTTAACATGATGCATTTAGCTGTTTCTAACAGCACTGAGGCTAGCAGCTTGTGTGTCAGATCACTGCTGTTGAAATTCATTCTATCACTGTATTCTGTGTCTACTGGCACCTTATTATTTCTTAAAGTTCAACTGGCCAAGTGTTATTTAATATGTTTGAAACTCATATATTAGTCTTTTCAAGAGAGAAAAATATTTTTCTCTAGGATACGTTACTAGATCTGACTTTCCAATGCACACAATTACATGCCATTGTTTTACACATGCTCATATTGTGTATGCCCAGTTTAGCACAGAGCTATCCATGTAGCTACATAACAGTTTAGCTGGCATACATTGGCATGATATACACTAACATAAAGTTAAAAGTATTAAACTCTGAGAAAGAGAACCTACGTGTTCATGCAAAGTGTGCAGATTAGAGTGGATTGCATCTATGGAATTGTAATTACCTCAAGCCAAATTTTTGAGATAAAGTTTGAACCTGTTTGAAACTGTCAATATTAAATGACAGGAGAAAGCACATTCAAATTAAAAATGCATTAGAAGAGTCATGCTAAACAATGCTTGCTTTTTTTAATGTGTGGCCCATTAGAATATAATTGTCGGAGACAAAAAACCCTACAAGGTTAGCTGTTTCTAATGCAGTATCTCAATTCATATTTTATTCTCAGTAATACTCTTGAACAGAGACATAACCTTTTAATATGTATAACAGCATTTGGCTTCACATAAAGCCCAATTACTAGGTGAACTATGGCTGACAAATACTTTGTACGTGATACAGCAAAGTAGCAAAGATACCTCTGACCTCCATTTCCTGATCCTTGATTTTTAGCGGGTTGGAGGCTGACTTAGTCTGTGTGTAATGGCTTTTTCAATACTTTTTTTTTTTTTTTTTTTTTTTTTTTTAATCGTCATTAGAAAAGTTCTGTGTGCCAACTTAGCACCTAATCCCATACTGCCTCGGAGAAAAGATGGCGCTGTTACATCAGCGGAGCATTTGCTTACATCATAGCAATTAAAAAAAAAATCCAACCAAACCCCAAACCATACATATAGAGGGCCCTAGCTGTAGCCTAGTGGTTTAGAGAAGAATGAGAAGAAGAAAAAATAAATAATAAAACCAAAAAAGGAAGATCTTGAAAAATGCTTTTAAGAGGTATTGTTAACTGTGATCCCTGATAACTTAAGGTTTCCAGAAGGTACAAGCAACAAGCAGCGATCTGACAAATTTCTTCATTTTGCCCAACCAATGTACCTTAGGCTGGACCTGATAAAATTAATGTTTAAAATAAAGACTGTGAAAATCTCGGTGCTCAAATTCACCTTCCAACAACATTATAAATTAGTTATGGCCATATTATTTTATTATTTTGCTACCCCTATTAAGAGGGACTTTGTTCCTGAAGGACAGGGCTAAAGAAATACTCACCTATTGAATAAGTACAGTGATCTGGAATAACAGTATGAGCTGATCTTGAAACGCCAATTTAATATGTGAAGGTTTTATTAATTGTTAACTCCATGAGTTCATCAGGCCTCTAAAAATTTTTTGTTTTCCTAAAATATTTAAGTGCAAGGTTGTATTTATAATGCCTATTGAATTTAACAGACTCTGTCACAGAGTGTGCTCCGCTTCGCTTGCTGGCTCTGCTGCCTTCAGTGCATAGCACAAGGTATAAAATATGTAACTTGCGCATTTGTGTTACCAATCAATATGTGCAGCTGATAATATTGATCATTGTTGATGAATGTGAAAGCTGTAAACAATTCCTAGTGTTTGGGGGATACAATAGAAATCCTCATGAAAAAGGCAGATTGGCCTGTCAAAACAGAATTTCCTGTTCTTCACATTGGATGCTGCTTGTTGGGCTTTTGTTGTGGGGGGAAATGAGGTACCGCAAAGGTAGAATTTGGTAGGTTTGTTTTTGGTTTTGTTTTTGGTTTTTTTTTGTTCTTGAAGTTGGTAATTTTAATCTAGTTGGAGCAATAAAACACTTGTCTGTTTAATATGAGTTTATAGGAGGCAAGAGACTAGAGTTGAGGGAGATGATTTAGGATTCAAAACATTGCATTTTTTAGAGGAAAGAAAAAAATCTCTTGAGACCTTTGTTTTCTAAGGAACAATATTACAAAATCCACAGTTACACAATCTAAATTGGCAAGTGAAAGAAGAGATTAATGATTCTGGCAGCTGACTTAAACTGGCATATTATCTCAACTTTCTTTTTAATATAAGAAAGATACTTTACTTCCTTAAAAAAAAAATGGGGGAGGACCACAAGAAATTTCTTACCAACATTCCAACATTTAAGCACTGGGTATTTTGGATGAACCTATGTTTATATTTCTTCTAACTATGAAGGAAAAGGGACAGCACTGAGGAGACGCAATGATATTGAGAAAAAAAAAAAGAAAAAGGGTGAAGTGATGTAAAGTTATGGTGCAGAGGGGATCTCAACAAAATATTTCGATAGAAATTGAGAGACTTCTTCAGATGCTGAGCATGTTAAGGTTGCTCACAGCTCTCTGCTATCTCACTAACCAGGATTTTGGTTCTGTTTCATTTTATATAATTTTGTGTGACTTTGTTAAAAGTGCTTGGTATTCTCTCTTAAGACTAACTCTCGTTAATGCTTTCAGACATTGAAAACACAGAGAAAATGCATACAGAGCCTTTTCCTCTTTATAAAATCAAACAAGAATTGTGTATGACAATTCATATGATTAGCTTTTCCAGGAAGCAAGTACTGTTACCTGTGTACTGTAGTCATCTTCCCTATGTGTCCATCAATTCAGGATCAACACTCTGAAGAGGCATATGCTTGCCAGCTCAATTTGGCTTCAAATATAACCCATGTCAGATTTAAAGTAGTAAGAGGCACACATAGTCTTTTCTCCCCTTTTCACTTGTTTTGCTAGACTATGCTTAGTTCTAAATTTTATTTGTGACTTTAATCAAACTAAAATATACTTTAGCAGCTCCTGCCCAACTCAGAACTGCTTCTGAAACACAGCTGCTTCACAAAACTAACACAGTACCACCAACAACACTGCCTGATCTTAATCTCAAATGTACATAAACAATGCTTAACAATTTATAAATCCAAACTGAAGTAATGAAGAATATCCAATTTTGAACTTCAACCAAAAATATGTAATCTGTTAAACAGTACAGAATTTTTCTTGCAGAATAATAGAAACATTTTTTCTGTTTTTAAATTCACATTGAAACAAATCTTTGCTCTTCCAGGTGATATAGTTTGCTGTGTGGGGAAACTAGATGAATGTGTTTGTGCATGTGTTCAGGATTTCTGAGGTCAGCCAGGGCATGTCTGATCCTAGGGTTGCTTTGCTATTTGTTTGGCCACAGCCAATGATGCTGAGATGAAACTACTGCTATCTGTTGTTTAGTATTGTCGATTTGTCTCCCTAATGCAATTTTGGGATTTTTTTGTTGTCTGGTTTTTTTTTGTTTTTTTTTTTTTTTGGGCGGGGTGTGTGTTTTTTGTTTTTTTTTTTTTTTTTTTTTTTTAGGCAGATGAATGATTTTTGTATTTGCCAGCAGCTCTATCTCCTTCCTCCTTTTCTTGACTTACTGCATACATTCACACACATGCATGCATGTGTACAAACACACGTACGTATTTATAAACTGGCTAACGCATTGCATGCAGCAGACTTGAATCTGAATCATTGTCTGCAACTGCTTTCTAACTGGCTTCAGAATGGAATGGAAAAAGCCTGAATAATCCATAGCTGCTCTTAAAATATTCCTAATGGATCAGATCTAATAGCTAGAAATGCTGTCAGTGAGCCATTTGCAATGTGAATGTCTTTTCTTTCTTGCGTGACTAAATTTGGTTTGGCTGTTAGTGCATCCGTTCTTTCCTTCCCTCTAGATAAAAAAATCTTTTACATAGTCTCGTAGTTTTACACAAGAGAGCACACAGAAGAGTCCAGTGATCCATTCATCAAATTTCTGCATTTGAGTAAGCAGTGAGTTCGCTCATCTTAGTCTGAAGTGACTTTTCTGAATTAAATAAACACTTGAACCAAGGAAATTAGAAGACAAGAAAGGAGAAAAAGAACTAAACGTCTTTCTTGATCTTATTTCCTTTCTTACTTATTAGGGATGAGCATCTCTTCCATTGCTTTGAGAGAGTTGATGTTATTTAATTCTCTTTCAGGGCCTGCATGAAGGATATGAAACCCAGTCTGAAATCTTTCAACAATTCTGGGGTTTGACATGTCAGGATAAGACAGTGTTGTGAGCATCACTTAGAATCGTGCTTGCAAAGTCAGGCTGTTTGAAGCAAAACCAGTGACCTCCTTTACCTCTTTTAATCCCTGAAAATAACTTACATGTGCTTCCTTACCTCTTCCATGACTGCTATCTCTTCTCAAATGTTCTTTTCTTCTAAGACATTTGCTATGAATATGAAAAAGTAAGAACCTTTTCGCTTGTGAAATGGACACTAAATGAGCTTTGCAACTCCTGTTTGTAATAAATGTTTGATTTTGCACATAGGTGAAATTAGATCTGGAGAGGTCAGATGAATTTCTCAAGGTTGTACAATGCAGAAATTAATTTGGATATAGGAACACGAGCTTTCTGAACTCCAGTCCCTTATTTGCTTCAAAATGTCTGTGCACCTGCACATATAGTCAGGAACATTATCAATGTTAATTGCAGATGTTTTGTTTCAAAGTCTGGTGAAAGATCGACAGAAAAATTTGAATGGGCTGCTCCACTGAAAAGCACTAGAGAAAAGGAATTTGCTGCCTGGCTGAAGTATGAAAGGATGATATGCAGTCTTGGGGTTATGGCAATGTCATCTAAATTTCTCTTTGTATTTAAAATGTGTGTCCCCTCCTGGAATCAACTTTGAGATATGTCTAGTTTGACATACGTAAACATTTTCTAATCAGATCTTTAGAAAGTGCAGTAATATAGAAGATTTATTGCTGTGCATATTTTATTATTTGATGCATTTGGATTCACTTTGTTTGCTTTGTCTTTCATGTGTGAATTATGCCACCTTGTCTTTTTACTACAAAAATGACAGCATCAAATGTATAGCAAGTAGGTTTCCATATGTCTTCGAAATGTACTCTAAGAGACTTAACTGCTAAATAAGGGTAGACCTCTCTGGTTGGAAAAAAATATAGTAACTGTCTTGGCTGTTTGTTCTGCATATTTAGAAAAAATATTTTATTCATGGAGATTTGTGCCCTCATCTTACTATATTGCAGCTGATGTCTTGTGCATTTTTACTGGGCATTAGAAAGGTGTGATGTATTAACAATGACAACCTGCTATGCTGCTTTTTCACATTTCACAAACAGCTTATTTCCCTTACCTCTCACAGTAACTGCCAGGGAGGCAAGAAATCTGGATGAGCATTTCTGTTCTCTCTATAAACCTTGAAATTCAGTTACAGCTCTTAGACACATCTGTATACATGTGTAAGGTTGTACTGGTTGTTAAAGTGGTCTTCAGGGAGGTTTTCAGTCACTAGAAAAAAAAACTTGGGCTATCTTCTTTTTCTCCCAGAGGATAGTTGGAATAATTGAAGAATAATAGAAGCCTTTGTGTCTGTAAAAAAAGTTAGTGCTGTTCTTGAGGTCCTTTCCAACCCTAACTATTCTGTGATTCTATGATTCTATGATTCTTCTGTACAGTATGAATTTCATTTCATCTTGACTTCCTGTTTCCTGGGATGTTTTTCTGTAAGGGAACTCTAGCTCGTTACCTCAAATTTAAAAGCATTGCTTAGGACAGCCATTCACTGTCAATTTCTTTTCACATTATTGTCAATTGCAGAGTGGTTTGAGGACACATTTCTCAGAACAAGGCTTCTTATTTTAACTTCTGATTTTTCCATGTTCTGTAAATCATTAGTGGCCTTCATTCAAAGAGCTTCCTTAAAAATAAGTCGTTGACTCAGCTGATGCCTCCAGATTTCTTCATGTTCCTTCAAAAATGCTACTAGTTTATTCTGAAAAATCAAATGCACCTTTTGTATAACTCACAGTGAGGGTGGTAAAATACTGGAAGAGGTTTCCCAGAGAGGTGGTGGATGTGCCATCCCTGGATACATTCAGGGCCAGGCTGGATGTAGTTCTGAGCAACCTGATCTAGTTGAAGATGTCGCTGCTCATTGATGGGGGTTGGACTAGATGGCTTTTGAAGGTCCCTTCCAACCTAACCTATTCTGTGATTCTAAAATTCCCCACTAACCAGTTCTAGGGCTGTAAGTCTGGGGGAAGAGGCTGGGAAGAAAAACAAAAGATATCCCTGATATAGTTGCAATCTTAGAAAAGTTCAAAACATGTTGAAGTAGGTAAAAAGTTCAAAATATAGTGTAGATCACTGATGGTTGTCAGTGATACTATTTTTTTATTCTATTTAATGACTATGTGCTGACGTACAGAACAGTGTGTCATGGTAGGCTGAGAGAGCTGAAGAGATGGTACGCTCAGGAAAGGTGGCATTTGAGTATCAACACAATGGGTTAAAAATTACATTCTTTTTGTCTTTTATATTTTTCTGCCCTACATCTTTGTTGCTTTATAGCTTAATTTTGCTTCAGCAGATGGAAAACTGAATTACAAATTAAGAGGGAAAAGTGTGTAGAATTTGATTGGTAAACAGATGTTAAATATTTAAGCTGTAGGCTTTTTTTTATTCAGAAATAGGATAACTGGTGTAGGCATTTAGTTTTCATGTTGGGGAAAGCAACTGGAGTATTTAGTATTTAGGACAAACAGTTTCACAGAGACTTTGTGAGATTAACCCTTCTGAATGGTTGAATCTTTGTATTTTATTGTCACCATTAAATACTTCAAATTACAACAATTATCAAAACAGTCTATCTTCAGTTAGAAAAGACCATGAATGAAGATACAACTTTTGTGACTAAAATAACATTTTCATTTTACTGGAGTTGCATTTAATTTCCTGTAATTAAAGCGATCAAAGTTGTGATGTGTATTTCATAGAAAATTATCATTGGAGTCAATGAGTAGTAACAGATCAGTGAGCAAGGCATCTACAGTCATATTTCAAGAAAAAACTTTCCATAGAATTTTTTATAAAATAAACAGTTCTTCAGAGGCTTCCATGTTGAGCTTCACATGAAATATGCTAATTCTAATTTCTTGGAAAAATATTCTTAAAAGCGCCAGTATTTACAAAACATTAAGTCAGAAATCAAAATGGAATAATAGTTAATCAAGCAATTAATTTTTGAAACAATTCTTCCACAACTTCCTGTAACACTCCTACATATTTTAATATTTGAAATAAACCCGAAGCAATTCAAACTTGTAAATTTGTAAAATTTAATTGCAGTCACAGTCCTCAGTCAGTGTTAGAAATATGACCTTTATGTTTCAGCATCAGTTCTTGTTTGTGATGTAGCTATTGTGTTCAATATGCTATTTTACTCATGCTGTGCTGAGAAGGGGCTATCAGTTCATTCTGGTAGAGTCATGATGGGCACCTGTTTTCTAGCACAGTTGCTCCTGGCCCAGTTTTCTGTGGCATCATTTCTTGTTCAGTGCACAGCGGGTTCGAGGTTTACTGTTTCTGTGTAAGCTTCAACCTAAGCCATCTACCCTATTGTGCTATGTTACAGATCTAACAGAACTTAAAGAACTTTATTTACAGTCTTTTGACTCTGTGGTTTGGAAACAGCTTTAAATACAACAGAAAAGCAGTATATGGGCGGGTGTGGATATCTGGATTTGCAGGGCTGTGGACAGTGCATTCATTTTAGCTTTTGACATGGAAAATACTTTGGTCAAAACCAGAACCTATGATAAATGCCAGACCCCAACTTTGCTGAAGAATCATCTGACATTATGTATCTGTATATGAAGAGCACAGAACCCTTTTGTTGTTATATTCTTTTATTTTAGATCTGCTACCAAGAATAATTAAGTATTATGTGGGTGTTAAGTAAGAAAAAATAATGTTTGCATCAGTGGGTACTGAAACATTTGTTGGTTTTGCTTTTTTTGACAGCTTTTTGGAAACTGCAGCCTATTTCTGTATGAAAACAAAAATGGGAGAGAAAGAGGTTTCCCCACATTCTTTCTTCAGTATTTGGCACGAATTCAGTTCTGACTTCAAAGACTTTTGGAAGAAGGAAAACAAACTTATTCTTCAAGAAAGGTACATTTGTTTGTTTGTTCAAAGGCTCTTCTCAGGTAATGTTATTGAGAGCAATCACACAGAAACCAGTCAGTCTCACTTAGTTAACACACAACCTATTGAATGCTTTTTGGAGGGGTTTTTGGTTTTGTTTTTTATTTTAACAGATTCCACCACACACCCCACCCAGTTGTCATGATTCTTGAATGGGACATTAATACGAATTTGTGATAAATTTTTTTGAGACTATTACTGGACAAGTGTTTTCAGCAGAGCATGTAACCATTGTGCCACTATGAATTCAAGGAATGGGAAGCTTCTTTCAGGTCTGAAAGTTGTTTAAAGATTTACCATTAGCATATTTAGTGAAAACAAGTCAAGGCATCAGGGCATGACATATTGTAAACATTTGTCTAACGAAGTTAGGGAAAGGGGAAGGGAAACAGGAATAACGAAGGAATAAAGTTCACTGACCGACCCCTTGTTAAGAAAAGACTGAGACTGCCATATTGCATATCACAGCCCATGGACATGAGCACGTGTGGTATATATGGCACAAAGAAATGACACAATAGTTTTGAAAAATTAGCTATAGTGTCTGGTCCATGTATTAGAAGAGCTATGAAGTTTGCTTTCATCTGCATGCAGATACTGCATTGCGGTTGCCCTTGTTTATAAAAGTCATGCCGAGAATTAATCAGTTGTTAAAAAAGTAATAGATGTTGTAAAAGGACAAATTAAACAAATACAAACATGAAAACTGTAAGCACTGTTATATAATCCTACATCTGTTAGCAACTGGGGTGACCTTGGGATACAGATAATGAAGCTACTTCTGAGCCTTAACATTAACAGGATCGAAGCTTTATGTTCATTAAATGATTGATGTCTGAGAAGAACAGGCCTCTCTTTCAAGAATACTCACCCAATGTATTTGGCACAGACATGAGATTACTTGTTTAGGAGTTTATGGAAAGCTTGCCCTAGATACCTATGTGATCAATATCATGTGTACTATATGTATTTTGTGTAAGTGGGTACATTTTGGAACATGCAGTCCTACAGTTAAGAAAACTGCATTCTGCTCTTACTGCAAGAGTGTGCTGCAAATGCTAACACAGTACAGCAGCTCTCCAGGGATCTATTTCATTTCACTGACTGATTTAATTTTATGTAATTAAGTATATCTCTTTGGAATTGAGTTGACAGTTAAATACTATCTTTAGTTTCCTATGCAGGGATTTAGCTGCTAACTTAATACAGGTTAATTTAATCTATTTTTTATGGAATAGTACTTAAGAAAAATGTCCTTTCATTTCAAAATAGTAGGCTATTTTTCTAATGACAGATCAACAAAAAACCTCCAGAGGGTTCTCACTACAAAATATTTTTCTTTAAAATACATTAACTAGAAAAAGCACAAATCCTTTTCCTCCTATTTTTCTTATGCATCTAAAGCTTTAAAGAATAGGATTGTGATACAATCATTTAATGTCTTTTTAGTTCAGTGTATGTGTATGCTAAGAGGATATGCTGAAGCAGCAGAGGAAAATAGTGTCTGCCAGCTGGGCCCTTCTAGGGCAAGGGTGCTTTTAGCCTGGATAGAATTGAGCATGTATAACTTACAAAATGTCTCCAGATTCAGGATGTGACAGGGAAGGGAAAGCACAGTGAAAAAGGGCCTGCAGTGGAGAGTATATTTTGCCTTCAATCATAATTCAACCTAAAATCTGAAGTTGGCCTTCAGGCTCTTTTCTTGAGTCTACATTTCCACTTTTCTCAGTAAAAGACAAGATGCTATGATGTGAGATATTGAGAACTCAAAGGAGAAAAAACTTGATAGAAAAATAAGTGTTGCCCAAAGGTGTAAGAATTCACAATGAGAAGGTTTTCAAAATCTTAGCCTAGATGAACAGATCCATAGGTGTCAGAAATACGAGATCTGCCTATTTCCACCAAAATAAAATTATTATTTTGTGGAACTAGATTTTCCTCTTTAATTGTTGTTCTTGAAACTTTTTAATCTGCTAAATTTGAAGAGCACGCTAGAATATTAATGGTCAAAGTAACGCTAGTTTTCCATTGGTGGCAAAATCAAGTGACGTACAGTGAAACTTCATTTTAAAGTATTGCAGTATACCATCTTTGGTAAATCATTTACCAGGTTCCTGCCTCATGAAGCATATTTTAATTACTAAAAGTATTTATTAGAAGTATAACTTACTTTTTTTTTTTTTCTTAGTTTGATTTTCTTGGTTTCTTACCCCTGGTTGGTTTTGGTGGGTTTTTTTGCCTTTTCCCCGTACACCTTAGTGTTTATTTTAATAAACTCTTATGCTATAGGCAATGATACTAAAATATTTTATATATCAGTTTCCATATAGACTGTTAAGAGAGGCTGTTCCTCGTTTAGTCTCTGCAAATATGAGTCACACTGTTTTACAGTAATTTACCCAAAGGCTTTTCATAGATGGTATTTCCTAAGGTGGTACTACTTTTTGTTACTGATAAATTAAAAGTGTATGTTTTAAAGAAAGTCGTCAGCCAGTTCTTTAAACACTTTTCACTTGGAATTTCAACTTGTATATTGGTTTGCCAGGCATTTATATGCTACAGATAAACACTGAAGTGTCAGGCTTCAAATTTCCTTACAAGAAGAGGAGAGGGAAAAAAAGAAGAGAAACGGTGCAAAGTTAAAAACAAATTAATTTTTCTGAAGTTTTTTACTGCTTTCACTCAGTTCTCTCACTTGAAATAAAGCAGAACTTGAAAATACGAGCTGTAGAGAAAATTATTCATGATAAACTGTTAAATACAGTAGCTATAAAAGAAAAATGCACCTGAAAATTATAGTGAAAGTGTGGTCTGCCAAAAGGTTTTCTGAACAGCACTATTATTTTGTGGTCACACTGCAGTCAAGGGTAACTGGAGCATTCCAATAGGAATTGTTATTTGGGTTATTTATAAAATTCTCAAAAATATTTTGTGGAGGTTGAAATTTCTGATGCTGTGTCTACCATAAAGACATATCCTTTTAAGTGAAAATTTTCAAAGTAATAGAACTTCTTTCTGATTAAGCAATTAAAAAAAAAAAAAAAAAGGAAAAATCCTAACCAAAATTAACAGGATATGTTCTGCATTTTAAAATGTTGTTGTTAGCATTTTCATTTTCCTTTCATTGTCCTTGGGTGACATGGTTTAGTGTAAGGTGTCCCGGCCCATGGCAGGGGGGTTGGAACTAGATGATCTTAAGGTCCTTTCCAACTGTAATGATTCTATCATTACGCATTTAATGCATCATAGGTAGTCTTATGCTTTGTGTTCATTCTTTGAAAACTCTTCAAAGGTATCTGTCAGTATAGCTTGCACTTTACATGTGGTCAACAGGGAAGCCAAGGGCTAACATATTTTCCCTAATACTTTTTCAATGCTGTTTGAAAAAAGAAGTGTTATTTTGAATCTTGCAAGCTTCAGATTCAGCATCCTCATTTTATATATATATATATATATATATGTATGTATTTCAGTTGCTGCATACCTTGAGATGCATGTTGCTCTCTGAGTACGTACTGTCATATAACGCACAGCTGCACTGACAGCTATGCAAAAAGTGTCACCTTCTTAAGAAAACTCAGGGAATCACACCACCAATCTTCAAATGTCTTTTCTTTCTCCTGAAGTGAGAGCAAGTCTCTCGTACAAACTGACATAAATATATTAACTCTTTTCTCATTAATCTCTGTCTTTATCTCACCCCCATCCCAGTTTCTTTATATTTTGGAGGTAGAGCTATCCAATCTGATGCGCACTATTCCAGTCTAGCACTTATGTGAAAGCAAGAAGTATTTTAATTCTTCTTGATATTCAGCAGAGGTCTACAGAACTGTTGCCCTGACACTACTCTTTTCCTAGGAAAGAGGAAAAGATAGCCTGCCTTAGGAATTTAAAGATAAAAAAGCTGATGAGGCAACATGTAATGTAACCCTACAGAGAGAAGTCTTGAAAAGTTACGATCAATGTAAAAAAAAAAAAAGGAGAAATGGGAGGGGAGGGGGGAGAAGGGGAGGAAAAAAAGTAACTGCTGGGCATGTCAATCAAATATGGAATTTGCAAATCCTTGGTAGCTAAAAATACAGTTATTTATCAGGAAATATATTGGTGTGGACAGCAATGATCCACCTTTAGGACTACAACTTCACTTTTTCTTTATGGCCATGAAATACAGTCTGGCTCATTGTAGTAACAAAAAGCAGTCCTTTAAGAAATTCTGTGTTTTAAAGAAATGTTCTGTTGCTGTCAAAAATTAATATCTGTATCATCAGACCTTAGATGCCAGTTTAGGTCTTACTAGCAACAGATCAATAATAAGACAGAAACATGTCTGCAGGGCCATAGCTCCACCTTTCTTTTCTCTGGGTACAAGTGAGGTACTGACTTCTGTTTGTCCTCTCCAGCTCTGGACATGTTTCCATTTCTTCAGATTGCTTGCTGTTCCAGAAGGCTTGCAACCTTGCAAAGATACACCTAAAAAGGGGAAAGAAAGTTGTATTTTGGAAGGGGCAGGGGAAGAGAAAAAGGGAGAAAAAGAGAAAAAGATAGAAGTGCCCTGTAAGTTTGTACATAAGGTATATACTGTTCATAAGCTCAGTTCGGCCCTTGCCTTTATGAAGAATCATGTTGCTGAACAAAGACTGTCAAGAATGCCAGCAGAGGAGAGTTCATAAACAGGATCAAGTGCCTGATATCTTTGCATCATACTAAGCTTGAGAATTACTTTTGGCTGACTTTATTCGACCCTTTAACTCCCACGATAAATCTTTGACACATTCAAAATAATCTATAAACTCAAAAAAATGCACTCGTTTCTCAAAATATAAAAGTTGCCCATTCCCATAAGAATAGCAGTTAAGCTGGCACCTGGTGTGTCACACCGTGTATATCTAGATGAAAGGGAGATTCCTGGCCAGCATGTCTCCACAGCTCATTGATCTCCCTCTGCAAAAAGACTGGTATGTCTCCCTACAGACTGCTCGGCAGAATGATTTAAAACTTGCTGTTGAGCAATTTCAAGTCTGGCATTGGATATCTGTACATTGCACAGTGAGAAGCATATTGGTAAGCTGCCACTTCTGCTTGCAGAGGAGGGCATTAAATCCCATCGCACGAGCAATGTCCTCTTAGGGTAATTTAAGGTATATTTTGTTAACGCTTATAATAGGAACCAGTGAGTCAGACTTGAGAGTGAGAAATCTGGGGACATGGGAGTATGCACTTGCAAAGAAATGTGGAGATGGAAGGAAAGAGGAGAAAAATGTATATGGAGTGGCAACATGAGAGGGAAAGGATGAACATATGTTTACTGGGGTCACATTTTGCTTGGCATATTGTTGTAATGCCAGTTGAAAGCTCCAAGCATTATGTTCATAAGTGGTTATGGAAAGATACATTTTCTGACTTGGAAACTTTAATCTCAATGTCTTTATTGCTCTCTAATCAACTGAGTTGCATGCTGGTAAGCTTGGTTTTACAACTCATAGTTATAATGACATTTTAACACAGAATGAAGCTGACATGATTTTTGGTTGAATAATTAAAAGGATCGTCAGGTTTTGGGAGTATTTAAAAGATGTAACTTAGATAAATTAGCTTTCTGATCAGAAAATACTGTTAAAGGCATTGGAAAATCTACTTAAAAAGACACCTAAACACACCAAAGATTGAGAAGCTAGGAACAGTCCTTTGAGGCAATGCCTCACAAAGAGGCAACTTGCTGTCCAGCTGAGGGAAGTTGCTCAACATTTCAGTACTTTTTTTTTTCTTCCTTGTGCACTTTCAGCAACTAGTCCTTTTCTCAATGAAAACACCATCATTTCTTGGTTCGGGGAGGAGAGATATGACTTTAATTTTTAGCATTGCTTTTGAAGGAAAAGTTTGTGAAAAATAAAAGCATTTGGAGATAAGTTTCTCAATCTGAATCTTTGGTGAAAATTCTTTTGAATACCGCAGTTCAACATTTTTAAGTAATACTGTGTTTTGTAAGGCAGGAACAAATATTTCCCTTTGCAATTGCAACTGTAAGCCAACTGGTGCATGCAAATAGTAGACTTGAAAAGAGTGAAAAATCTAGTAAAAAAATAATTAGAAATCTGTGATCTTTCCCATTTTTTGTGACTTGCATGAGGCCAAATTCCAGAATGCCCCACATAAACAGCCAAAGGGCTTTTCAGCAGTCTTTACTTGTTGACGGTGTTGTATTCTGCTGGTATGTTGCATTGCATCCTAATATGTGTGCTGTGCGTAAAAGGAGATAGATACAAATCATATCAGTATGAATTTTGCAAGCTGTTCTCATGGCTGTAATGTCAGACTGGGTGTGACATAGAGTGATCTTTTCAGTTATTTTAACTCCTCCCTGTTCATCACTTCTTGAAAAAAGAATGACATTTGCCTATGGTAAAACTCAGCCCCACATACTCAATAGATATTTGTATACTGGTGAAAAATATGATACTACTAAAAATTTTAGCTCCATTTTTTGACAAGAGGTGCTACACTTTCTATACTTGTGATGTTTTCATTCCCAGGCAAAGTGATCACTGGCACTTGAAGTGCAATAAAATATTACAATGTTTAACAAATGAGCAGCATTTGTCACTAAAGTAATTGTTCCCAAAAGTTTGCAATGCTCACAAAGACTTAAAATCTGCCAGTAACCCAGACTGGTCCTAAACTACTAAAGATGTTAGATGCTTTCATTACTGAGAGTTTGCTCAACCAGGGCATGGAGTTGGCATAATAATGGCAACATCCATTAAGTACATGGCTGTGTGCATGTTTTATGATATGATACAGGGATAGTCTAATATCAGGGAGTTTTGTTTCACATTTTTGGGAAGAGCCTCACAGTGTCTGCAGTCATGTTCAGTCATTACGTGATTATGTATGGGCAACATTTAATATGATTATTTTCACCTGATGCAGCAAATTTGGAAGTCTCTCATTTTCCCACCTCCTGCACTGCACTGCACTGGAGATCTCTAATTCTGTGGCTCTCCAGCTGACTATTGACTCTTACCTTTTTCTCTTCCCCCCCCCCCCCCCCCATCTCTGTTATTCACTCAATTCTCATCTTCGCTCGTACTGCCAATCTTGTAGCTATAAATTATACAACGTAGTAGCCCCCATATACCCAATATAGCAATTCAACTATCCAGGGTATGTCTCTGTATCCTCTTTAAGATAGTCGTCTCCTCCACATAGTCTGTCCACTGAGACTTTTTTCATTCTTTTTTACATACTGCACTTTTCCCTTCTTTTACCTCATCTGATGCTTAAAAATGTTTTACAGCAAACATAGCTTCACATTTCTGTTCACTCACAACTTTCCATTCTTTTGCTTGCTGATTATGTTACCAGTTTTACTTGACCTCCAGTCTTGTTCCTTTCCCTTATCATTTCCTGTTGAATTTCCTAACCAAATAGCCCGAAATGCAGCCAGCTTCTTTGAGAGCTGGGTTCAGTTCCAAAAAAACAATAGAAGGTGATGACTATCTTTTGTTAGAGCAACCTCAAGTTTCATATGCAAAGTCAGTATGAAAGTGATTTCCATCTTGCCTGAAGGTAGCCAGGTATAGCCTGAAAGACTGATCACTTTGACAAGAAACAAATATGAATTCTTCAATGACAGAAATCAAGTAATGCATTTAAGTGGGTATATGCACATTCATAGTTTGTTTGAATCATAGCAACACTTCACAGTTTAATTCTTTACATCATTATATTTTCAAGTTGAAATTTTCTTTAATGTTCAAGTTATCATCTTTAAAACATGTTTCAACAAGCTACCATTTTTTGTATTTATGCACATCTGTGTATCTCTGCACAGCTAAGAGTGGAATCCCTAGATCATCAAGAATATGATTGCCAGATAGAACTGAGTGAAACTGAATACTTCTGAATTGAGATTCCTTCAGAGTATTTTTAAGTGTGTTATGTATTACAGTAAGACTGCAAGTGGGAAGGCCTCATTTTCATTTCAGTTGACCTCTATTTCAGTTGGCCTTGAAACCTCATTTTAGCCCCACTTGACATGATGCATACTGAAGAAAATCTGAAATGTATTCCCCAAAGTGTACTCTATACTTGTTGACAGAAGAGGGATCTTATTCAGGGTCCTGCTACAGGTTAGTTTCTGTGTTAAATGGCCAGATTAAAACATTTAAATTTAATTAAATTTAATTTTAATTCTCCTTGGTTCTCTGAGCCAAAGTATGATTAATCACTGCTTCTTTTGGGCAGCCATTGTCTGCTTCATGGTCCTTGAAGTAAACATGCAAGGAGCTGGCAGGGGTGTCAAGACTGTTGGTAGGCAGAAGTTAGTTTCATCAGTCAGTTTGATGGGACTGGCTACATTACAGTGTGCTTCTTATCTGTATAAAGTCTTTCCAGTCAGTTACTGAATCATATCTATGTCATCACTTTTTTTTTTGCTAAAAAAACCTCCTTAGCAAAAAAATCATTTCAGTACTTTAGTAACTGGATCAAAGAATCTGTAGGAGTTTTCAAAGAAAGAGTTTTAGAATTTTATGCTCCTGAAGTCTTAAAGATGTCTGGCACGTGATATTTTTGTTGAGGATTTTTAAATTAATTTTTATTTGTGAAGGTACTATAATTATTTATATACAAGTTAACTCTAACCCAGGCAAACCTAAATCAAATATTTGGCAACACCCCTCTGGTCGTCTGATAATAAGCACTTAGTAGCATAAAGAGTATTGCCTAAGCTTTGTTTTATGTTAGAAAACAGAGAATATCTGCAGAGAAATGTCTTTTGGGTTTCATGAAATACACTGTCAAACTGTAAAAGTAATGCCTGAGTTTATCATGGAAGTTTTTTAAATAGCAGAGCTGCTCACAGGAATATTATCTTCCAGTCTTCTCACTGTGCTTACATTTGTCATACTGTAGTGCTCACTAGTGAAGTGTAAGGCTACCAAGCCTAGATGGAGCCAGTAGGAAATGAATCTGGCTGCTGCAGATACTTCAGACAAAATTATTAATGTTTAGTGGCAGCGAAGTGGCTCCTCTCCCCCCTCAATGGGTTGAATGATGACAGAAAGTTTCTAAGCCTTGATAACGTTATGGCCAGGCTGGCTTTTGGTCTAGAAGGTAGTTAAGGATACTTTGTCTTTTGGGTTTGTAAGGATGTCTGGTTTCTTTTTCCTGTGTGTAAGCCAAAGTGTAACCTGCTTATTCATCTTACAGGCTGTCTTTAAACTTAATCATAGTTTGAACATTTTTGTCTCACAATACAGTGAAGTAGAAGGAGATGAAAGTGCCAGAGAAGTGGCTTTTTGTTATGATGGAATTAAGAAACTATTTCTTTTGCTACAAGTGACAATGATTAGACTCTCTGAATCTTAAGTAGCAGATTTTGAGACCTGAATTCTCAGGGTGTGTAAGAGACTGGCTGTTCATTCACTTGTAGATTATTTGTTTTTTTTGTAACTAATCTGTGGATTGTCTGCTGTTGTACATTCCCTACGTGTTTTCTTATTATTGAGGCTGTTTGGAAGTATATCCTTTCTGAAATAATGCAAGCAATGCTTTAGCTGAATTCAATGTTTAAGGACACAAATTTGTCCAGATTCAAGTTACAAACACTTCCAGTAAGTATTTGTGGAATATGCCCTGGGCCTGATGTTGGGTCCACTGCTGTTAATACCTTTGCTCTTCAGGTTACTACAGCGAGAGTTAAACAACTCTCTGATTGTCTCGGCTGACAATGCAGATCAGCAGTGTCACTCTGGCCTGGAGCCTGGAAGTAGGTCATTGTCTGCAATTTGTTCCCCTTTTGTTTCTGCTAGGAGGTTCACAAAAGCTTTTGTGTTGTTTTCTCTAGATATCCTCTTCCCTCCTCCCAGTATTGACTTAGATCCATTAATTTCTTCATTAAGTTCTAGCAGCTCACCATAGTTGAATAGTTAATCCAGCCGTCCTGATATAATCACTAGTGTTCATATAACTTTTGCACCTTTTGGTCCTAGATTATTGTCTTGCAGCTCCACATTGATCAGGGTCTCACTGAAGTCAGTGGGGAGTAGTGCAGGAAAAGCCAGAGCAAGAGGAAGGTATGCGGAAATTTACCACTGTGAGAAATACAACTTGAGCCAGGCATGAATTGACAGAAGCAAAGTGGTTTTCCCTAAATCTTGTTAGTTTCATGGATGGGAAGATGAAGAAACATTCAGGGTCAGTGAAGAAAACCTAAGAGACTGACAAGAAATTGACAGTCACAATTATTTTCTAATTGAATTAAGACTATTGTCCTTACAAAGGTAACCTTTTGTCTGCTTTTCTAGATCTTGCAGCTTAAATGATTCTATTCATATCAAAACACATCATTTTGCTCTTCCAGAAGAATTATTTTAATTTTATATTTAATAAAATCCTAATTTAGTTGAATGATCAACCTTCAGAAAATACACTTGCACACTGCAGAAATTGATATCAGTTTTACTGCTTTAAGATTTAGCCCTGTGAAAGAATGATTGCCTTTATCTCTATATTTCACCAGTCTGATGACTTTTCTTTTATAGATACAGCTGTAGATTTATACAGTTCTCCACACTTCCAGTTTTAATGTGATCGTAAACTAAGTCTCCCAACAATGAGCCATCAGTGTGCTAGGTTGGACTTGATGATCTTAAAGATCTTTTCCAACCTAATTGATTCTATGATTCTATCTTTACACTTCTAATGACATTTCTTGGTGAAGAAATATATACATGGCTTCAGTGAATCTCTATCCAACCACTTGAATCTTCCTGCACACGGAACAGGATGGGGGCCAGGAGACAGCCAAACTGTCCCAAACCCACACAGTGAGTCAGTGATATGGTTGGAACTGAGCGGCTGCTAGCTCTAAGGTTTTAAGTGCATTAGGGAGTAACGCTTCTTATCTTCTGCATTCCCATCGGTATGAATAAATAGGCTTAAACTCCAAGGAATTTCACAAAAGTTCCCGAAAACTTGAGGACAGCAACCATACAAGTGAGACCAGTATGTAATCCTAGAAAAATGGGTAGCACAAGCTTGAGGTTGTCATTTATCAGTCCTGGAGGTTGCGGATCACTTTTCAAGTGCAATCTAAGGGACACAGAAGTTCAGACATCCTCTCTTACCTGACTTCCTTGCTCACAGAGTGGAATTGTTGTTCACATTGTGCTGTTTCAAGCAGAGACAGCTTTTCTCCAAATAGCTATTTCTCTGGAGAAGCAGAACATTTACAGATGTTATGCTTGCAGTGGCACTTAATGGGACCTGCTTTTTAGAAAATAAGCCCTATCACTGCATTATCAACATTCACATTCTGCATGAGGACTTCTGTTATGAATTAAAATCAGACACACAGAAATCTGTGCTGTCTTATGTCCTGGTATGTTAGACAAGCAGTGGATAATCTATCCTGGAAGGGCATGTTTAAATGGGACAATGACTGGAACTAAAGATTCCCTGACATTTCCTGAGAATAACATCTGGATCTGTCTGAACTGGTTTGGTAAATATTTTTGTGTGTTACATATGCGGTCATGACGAGTAGTCTGAATACCTGCATATATTACATTTCTTCTTCGACACAGTCATTTTGATAACCTTGATAGTACTCGTACAGCCCTTGGGATTTGATACTAATTTACTCCCAATTAACATTTTCTTTTCTAATTTAAATTGTTTCTGTCAGTGAAGGAAACCAGCTGTAACTGTATTGGGAAAAAAAAAAAAAAGGAAATTACATGACAGACATTATATTTTATATTTGTCTTTGTAAAGAGTGGCTTCTGATGAGTTGGAATATGTCTGACACCTCCTTTGGATGTAAGTAAACATGAAGCAGAAGAAAAGGTGGCAATTTAGGAGCAAGAATGTGTCTTTGAATTTTACTGCATTTTGTATCTTTCCCATAAGCACCTATTTAAAGCTATCACCACATTTTGGCTGACACTTTTACTGAATCTATTTAAATACTTTTTAAAGGTGAATTACTTTGCTGTTTGATGTTTTTGCTCTATATTGTTCTGTATTATTCTGCAGCAGTCTATCTGATATGCAGTCAGACAGAAAGGGTTACAGCTTCAAAATAATAGGTTTCAAAACCTTTTTTCCCCCACCTGTGCATGTAAAGGTCTTCCTACATTAATAAAATATAGGGCCATCAAATGAAGAGAGCAGCTTGTTGGAAATGCTTGAAAAGAACTGATGTTTAAATTAATTTTTGAAAGTACAGATTTGAAGCTTATAAAAAGAACGAGGTGAAGTTGGATGAAGGAGAGATGAATGCAAAGGCAGGGTTTTTTTAATGCTCTTAGCAGACCCAGATGGAGTCTTATTTTCAAAATCTGGCCCTTACCACACACACAAAATATTTAAGAATAATAATAACACAAAGTCAGATTCTCACGTTGCCCTGTGTAGCCTCAGTGAAATAGCAGACATGCAAGTGGTCTGGAGATGAACCGCCAGGAACCAGCCAAGGATATATCATTACTTCAATATCATTTTACTGTTATTTCATTTTTTTTCCCACTCTTGGATAATGATGAAAAGGCAGAGTAAGTGCCGTCTAAAGTCTATATTGTTGGCAAGAGGAAACCAATATAGGACTTACATTTTTATTTTCTACTTTCTTATTTATAAATAATATTCTCATCTGTCATAAACAAATACGTATCTCACACCATTTAATACCATCATATAGAAAGGATTTTATGTAATTCTTTGGAGCTCAGAGAATTCATAACTTAAATCTGTATTATCAGTGTTTCAATAACCATGTGTGTTTGTGAGGTTGATCTATAAAATGAGTAAAGATGATAAAGAAACATTTTAAAGTGGGCCATGGAATACACCAGACTGATTCTGGCAGGCTGCCTTTCCAAGTATAGCTCTATGCCTTTCACAGTTTGTTCTCTATCCGCATGGCTAAAAGGACACGTATCAGAAATGTGGCATTTGCTGGCATTTCGCAAGGTCATAATTTGATACCGTTTGCCAAGACAGGAAGCTTGCTCACTTCTGGAACCTGCTCCTCTTTTTACATCCAAGCAGCCCAAGTGCATTTATCCCCAGTGGCCATGTAAGCCTTGCTGCTCACCCTCAGCTTTGGAAAGAGAGTGTACAGTGGAGTGCACCACCTTGGCTGTAAACTGCATGTTACATGTTAATTTTCCATTTTTATTTTAAGTTAGAGTGAAGACTGGAAATTGCGGTTAAGGTATTTTTGCCATTTTAACTGCAAGCAAAATTGAGTGAAAGGGAAAATAGATAGGCTGGTGGGAAACTTTGTTTAAACTGTTGTTAAATTACTGAGGTAGGGAACGGATGAAGACTGCACCGTTTATTATGAGTTTCCTTGTAAGTGCCAGAGTCTGAAGGTATGGCAACAACAGCCAGAGTGCAATTGCTACTTTATGGAGCACACGAATGAAAATATGGGGAATAAAGTTATCTACTTGTGTCCTCAGGCCTGAGCTTGTAAGCTATATACTGTATTTGGAAATATTTTTGTTCCACAGGAATATTTATAAGTTTTGTCTCTCTTCAGAGTTAAAGAAGCAGAGGAAGTCTGCAGGCAGAAAAAGGGGAAGTCGCTATACAATATAAGACCAAAACATGACTCTGGAATTGTAAGTAAAAATTGTAGCAATGTTTCTGTTCCCATCACTTATGCTACCTTTCGCTGTTTGCATTTTATAGGTATGTTACTGTTGATGTACCTTTTTGCTCTGAGGGGATTGTTCTTTCTTATTTTTGTTAATGTCTAAAATTTTCGCAAAAGGTGTTAGACTAACAAACTTAAATGCTGCCTATAACATTAACTCCACAAAATCGATGTTGCACAAGCAAGAGGAGCATGTTATCGTCCCCCTCTTCTCCCTCCCGGACCCCTCCCCGTCAATCTATCTGCATCCCAGTATTGGTGTGGGACGCACCTAGAAGACAGAAAGGCAGCTCCAGTCTTCCAAGCTCATTCAGTCTGTATTCACTCTTTTTGTTTACAGTTATAAAATGTAAGGAAGAATTGTGATAGGTACACATTTTTCAAGTTGGATCCCTACATCAATTACTAGTGGCTTCTCTTCCACTGATCTGCACTTGTTTGGAATAGAAATCCTAGAAAAAACATAATAGTGTGCTCTCACTGTCCTGAAAACAGATATATAACTTCAATAACAGTACAGAAACAATTCTAGTCATTCAGTGAAACTTTACCACTATTATTGCCTAAGCATTGCTAGGATCATAGCTGATTTTAAATAAAATGTTCCTCCAGTAAAAAATTAATTTGGTACTTCCTATTTAAATTATACCAGTAGCAACTGCCATCAGTTAGATTTATAAAATACTATAACAGAAGATTGTTTCATGTGTCAATGTCCTTGTCTAACACCCCTAAGGCATTATTTAATTCTTCTGTGCTTTGTAGTCATGGCTCTATTACCGTGACACATCCTTGAAGTGAAACAGGTGGTAATTTACTATATTCTCACTAACATAATCTGACATAGGAAGAAATAACACTGCATTTATTGTTTCCTATTCTGAATATTTAGGGAGAGTTGGCTGTCTGTGGTTAGTGCCACAAGAAATGTAAAGAGAGGAGTAGTTGGTTAGGAAAGAAAAGTTAGATTTATTTTATCAGTTCTATTTGAAACCATAGCAAGATGTCATTTTTAAAATAACAAAGCTAACATTGATTTGGATTTCTTCATCTCACCTACATCTTGCCATATGTAAAGACACTGAGAGTTGGGGGTTTTCTTAAGTAACTATATAATTTGCACTGAAATTGGGACTTTTAGTGTTACTGAAAATTTGATAGAGTGAAATTAAACAAATATATTTCACAAGCAGTGTGCAGTTGCAGTCGACTTCTTTTCCAGCTCCAAAACAAATTTATTTGTGAAGTCAATTGTACAGTAAGTATAATTAAACATTAGCCTATATCTTTCTGTGCTTTCCGTATTTTCAGAGGTGGTTTTATGTATACTCATTTTTCTGCCTTTTTAATTTATTTTATTTTTCAGAAAGCAAAGATAAGTATGAAAATCTGAGAGAAGAAAAGCAAAAGCCATTGTTACCTGGTTACCAAAACTCAACATGCCTGTGGGTGGGGAGCGAGGGGGAAGGAAACTACATCATCCTGATCATTTGCTTTCTTGACCTTTTTAAATTCGCTTTTTGTTCTCCAGAGTTTTCCACCAATTGATGTGTTATTGTACATTCGTTCATGAATGTAATCACTTTAACGGAGTGCCCAACAATAGACTAGGTATGGACTTGAAACACCTTCCCTGTACTCTGTATCTCCTTTGCCACTCAAAAATGATATTTTGTAAAATGTGTGGTATATTACAAATAGGCCAAGTCAGCATGCATAAAAAAGTGGCATCTGCATCAATTTTGAACATGCTGAAGCATTGCATTGAACTTCATAAGAATGCTACACGATACAGTAAAACATTTCCATTCCTACTGGCAACATCTGTCTAACACAAATACTTCATGGCACTGCACTTAGATTAGGGAAAGAAATGTTACTCCTAGTGAATTGTTTGTATCCGTTTCATGTTGGCATTTGTAGTTTGTATTTTGAATCGTTAAGTGCTGTTTATACAGTATAATCAATGCTCTCCCAACTTGTTTGGTTGCCCTCCATGACTAAATATTTGTGGAACAAGATGTTTACTGTAACTATCTTTAAAATCGATAAGGCAGCATACTTTTATTTCATCTTTTGCCAGATAGTGAATGCCAGGTGGTATGGGGGTCAGACATCCAGCATTTAGAAAAAAAGAAAAAAAAGAAAGAGTAAGTGAAAAGCAGGAAAACACAGAAAAGCACAGAAGTATAATAGAGAGTATGAGAGAGATTTGGCTATTACAGTTTGTTAATATGTAAAGCAGCTAATACTTTTACATGAACTTTAGAAGGTATAGTATAGTTTTAACTGCTGACCACCTAAGTCAGACAAGCTTTTGGCAACATATATATGACTTCCCTTTTGCAATTAGCTTTACAGTAATTTAAAACTCCTTTAGAGAGCCATTAAAAGATGCACATGGGGACTGACATTTATGTAAAAGTAGCTGATTCTAGTGACAGAACATGGACTACCAACTAAATGACATCAATTTCACACTTAACAGAATTGCAGACTTTTCCTCCAGGCTTTCAGTGTCCCTGACTAGGAAGTTAATGATTGAAATCTATGACTTAGGGCTTCCATTTTAGACCACATGCTTAATTACTATTTGCAACACTGAATTTACTATATCACTTTTGATCTGCTCAACTGGTAACAATCCCTTCCTCCAGTCCCAATTTAAGAGCCCCAAATCAATCAGCCCGATTGACAATATTTTTCTTTCAAAGCTCACTTTTCCTGAAAAAGGCGGGTATGTGTGCATGCAACTGAATTGGACACGTGCTCGCAACCTTGGAGCCTGAAAGACACTAGGGTAAGGCAAATGAGCTCTAATCTGCTGGGTTGCATTATTCCCTGTTTAATCTAGCTCATCAAGAGTCATTCCTAGTTGTCCAGAGGCTAATGTACCCTACAGGGTGTCACAAAAGGAAGTGTGAAATATGACCTCAGGAATCTGTTATTCTTCACATATACCAAGCACTAGAAAAGATGGTTTTTTTCACTATGTGAAAAGCAAGTCTCCTGTTGCTGATAAAACTATGTGAAAATCTGTACTTGTAATAGTTTCTAACAGGGATATAAATTACCAAGAATGGAGTTCTAAAATTTTGTGTTGATGGGAATAACATTACTATTTGGGGAAGTGAAGAGATTATTTGCTGTTACAAGTAACTTACGGAAAAAACTTTAAAAAATAAAGCTATTTTAATGGCACTGATTCAAATCCATGTTTGTATTTATGTAAACAATAGTCTTTTCTCTTAACTTTGCTCCTAAGTGCAAGAATACAGTAGCATGTTTTCATTTGTAGCCTTCCAGTTTCCTTCAGTACCTACAGTATGTATATTACTATACTAAATGAAGTAATAGATCATCTAACAAAGATCACTATGTGCAATACTGTATTTAGTGTTTCTATTTCAATTTTTTTAGAATGTTAATTTATATGAAAATAAAAGGAATAATACTGAAATAACTGCCTTCTCTCTTTACTATCAGGGTTTCCTAGCAACCATTTGCTCCCTAAGCACTGCATCCCATTCAAGTTCCTGTGATTAAGGAAAAGCTGTGAAGGCAGTGATGGAAACAGGGCTTCTTTTTACTTCCCTTCTGGAAGCATAGTGACAGTAATTTCCAGTTATGTTGACATATTACCTTTTCCCCAGGTGGTGATAGCAAGGAGCTTCAGAGTCCTTCACCCAGTCAGACTATGTTTCACTTGCTCTGGCTTGTGCATTCCTTCCAGTAGTGCGTTTGGCTCAGGTTTGTTAACTTGTTCCTACTGATACTGCCTAACGTAGCAGTCCCAAGGAATTGATATTAGGGCAGAAACATGCACTAAAAAAAATATTATCTGCATATTATAATGTCTTTATATACATATACACATACATATATGTTTTATATCATTAAAGTGTTGTCCAGCAACCTGGTAGGCCTGTCACATACAGACATACTACCCTTTTCACTGCAGCATTGATAGTTATTTGCAAACCCTTCTTCCTTAAGTACAGTGTCAAAGGGTGACTGCAGCTGGTGGTACTGTGTTATAATCTGAAGATACAAGCTGCTATACATATTTCCTTTCATCTTACTAAGACCCAACCTATTTGCTTGAATGTCTCTCTTGCTCTCTTGTAGCTTTTCTCCAGCCTGATTTCAAACTTCCATACAGAGTGATGTCGCCCAGCATTCACAGCACCAACGGTGATCCATGGCTCTCCCAGAGTGGATTTCCAGCATAAAAGATTCACCACTACACTTTTTCTCAGTGGCACACTCATGTTTTTACAGAATTCCAGACTAATGTTCTTTTGTTTGACTGGGTGTGTTTTAAAGAGGTTGAACACCCCATTGGTACCCTCTCCCCATTTACTGCAACATCAGGTATACTACACTTTGAGTTGGCTGTAGCCCTACAACAGTTCTCACAGACAAAATTCTGAACCTTTTCATCACCAATACCACGTCACTCATCATTACTTAAACAAATGCAGCAGCTAAATAAGTACTTTCATACCTGAACAGCAGATATTACTTCTTGGAGAATAACAGTCTGGGGTTTTTACGAGGAGCTGAAAAGATTCATGTTGTTTTGCTTCCAAATTAAAGCCTTTCAGAAGCATTGTACTTTGTAATGTGTCATGACACAGTAGTGGTTAGCTGTTTTTGTAGCACCTTTCATCATCCCAAAGCATTTCCAAAACTTGTAAGTATTAAACAGTGCCAGTGGGAATACAATTAGTGACAACTTCCATAGACATTTTTTCTTGCGCAGTTTCTCAGTGATCAACTTAAAAAGTTGGAAGTAGTTATTAATTTCATTAAGAGAAGCTATAGCAAGTCTTTGTATTGCAATTATTTTGTTGCATAGTCCAGGTTAATAAGAAAAGCCAAGTTTGTACCAAATTACTTAAGTTACACCGATTTCAAACTGCTGTGCGCAGAACAAGTGAAAACTGGTGGAGATGGGTTTTTCTGAAGATAGTGTGAACAGATAGGAGAAAGAAAACCATGCCTCACACCGTTCAGGTCTGCCACCCATCAGTCAAGCAGGATTCACATAACAGAACAGGTTTTCCAAGCCACTTGCTTGCTTATGACAGAACTATCTGTACCTGTGCTGTACCTGAGTTTTGTCCAACCTACCTGTGATGGCATCCACTGTCCATTGCCTCAGACAGATGCGGTCTGTCTGAAGATCAAGGATCCCTGTTTAGTCAGCACTGTTTTCTCATTTATTCCCACCTACAGCTCAAATAGTCTCTTAGAAACTTAATTTCTCACCCCAAATCGGGGCCCAGCCAACATGGCAGTTCCATGGTAATAGAGCTTAACATTTATTGTCCCCCTCCTTCCCTTGTCCCACAGCACCACTCTACTTTAAGAAATACTGGATCTAATTGACCATCCATCTAGCCTGACACTTGCCTCGCTCTTAGATTGCTTCCACAAGGGGGAGATTTTGGAATTACAGTTTATGTCTCTGGTACAGTGGTTCAGCAGTCACACAGCAAGAGGCTGAGAGAGCTGGAGCTGGAGCCTACGCTGTGCCACAGAAGAGGTTCGTATGGGTTCTGGGCAATGAAGCTGCCTGCAAAGCAGGATAGGGGCTTAGAGACAGAGGTGTTGCCTGAGCTCCTTTTGAGCTGACTGGCATAGGCACTTTAAAGTTCTGAGCACCTGATCCAGTAATTCTCAAAACCAGCAGCCACAAACACAAACAAACAAAAAAGAACCCAAACCAAACCCAAAGCCACACACAGAAATAAACCCCAAACAAACAGACCCACAGAAAAAAAACCAACCCCAAGCTGCCAAGCTCATTAAATTGCTGAACTGTGAGAGGACTTGGTGAGTTGGGGAAGAGAGCAAAAGGTGCCTGTAGGTGTCAGTTACAGTGAAATAAAGGATAGAACCCTCCCATGCTAGTTGTGGTCTAGGCCTTCCTGCTTCTTTCAAGACCCATGTCAAGGCACCTCTTCTGGTCATATGGAGGCTCATTCTGCTGTGTGAACAAACTACCTCTCCTCAGTGAAGTCTGCCTTCAAGGTTATTTTGCAACTATCTTTTCCCTGGGTTGGAAAGAAAAGAAAAAAAAACAAAAACCCAAAACACTGCCTTACCTTTGGTGAGGCACACAGTGCACTCATCCAAGAGATGAGAGCAACCATTAAAGCTCAGCTATATCTTCAGATTTACTCCCCCCACCCCCACCCACGCCATGAGTAGTTTGATGCCCGTTACATAAGGATCTTGTTATATTTTAAGCAAAACCACTTTGGTCAGGGTAATAGTTGTTCCTCTTACTACAAATGATGCCAGCAGCTCAGCCAGTGATGGAGCTTTGGTCGTCTTCTTGTCAGTTAACCAAAAACCAGAATTTGTGCATGCAGAATCAAACCAAGAATCAAGAATAGTGCAGTTTAGTTTTCCCTCTTGCCTTGCAGGTACTTTTGAGGAGAGTGGGGGACAAGGAAAGAACTAGCTGGGTATTCCCAAGCTATCAGGCTGAGACATCATTTACCTGTTTCTGGGAGGGTCAAAAGGAAGTTGGTGCAGATACTGCTTAGAGACCAGTTGGACACAAGGTGTTGAAGCAAAGCCCATACACCTGGATGCCATGTAACCCTAAAGTAGCTTTATTAATCTATAATTTAATAGTAGACCTATAAAATAATTACATTATACTTAAAGCATTTCTTCATTTTTTTTTGTTTTCACTTACTTATAAAACAAGAATTAAATACAGTTTTAACCATTACAAGCTCAACCCAGTTTTTACATAAACAAACACAGCTCCTAGAAGAAGCTTTAAGCTGCAGCATATTCATATTGCAAACTGGTGAAAAACCCAGGCAGGGCATAGCTGAAAGATTCTTGCACATTTTTCTTAACTGAAGTTACTAGGGTGCTTTTCTCTCTAGAGTCCAAAATGTCTGACTTTTCGTTTCAGTTTATTTATTTCAAGTGGAGACTGAGATCCCTGGAGTCTTGGTAGACTTCAGCTATTGCCACCTTCCCCCCACACTCAACACTTAAGCCTAGACAGAATGGTGCCCATTTGGTGGCTGGTACAACATTGGCAGTGCAACAACAGCAGCCTCTAAGGCAATCCCTGCGTGAGGAGTCTCCATGTGAACTTCTGGCATGCTGAAAGATCACAGCAGAAAAGCCATCGCTGTTCATGTAATAGGGCTAACAGATCTGCTCAACCTCATCCTGCCCATGCCAATCCCCATAAACCGCTTGGTAAGCTCTGGTGGAGCTCAGTCCTGAAAGCCTCTTAGAGCAGTCTGTCTCACATAATAGAGACCTGTGGCGCTGAGCCCTTAGCTGGTGACAGTGCTAAACACATTAACCCCTTCAAGCAGCTACATGTGAAGACGCTGGAGGGAAAGGGCTCCCACAGCAAGCTGGTTTCACTAACTGCAGATGCTGAGCTGTGAGACATGCATCAGGGAGTCAGCATGTCATTTTTAATTTGTAAGCTTCAGACAACTGAGCACGCACAGGCTTTGGTTTGGGAGAAGGAGCTGGTTTGTTTTCAGGCACAGGATTTTAATGCAGCTGGGACTAATACAGATCGTATCTGTGACAAATGGGATAAACGGGACATGCTAAACTCCATCAACTGAAAAACAACATAGCATGATTTAAAAAGAACTTCAAGCATTCACCAACACTGATTGTGTAGGACTCAAGAACTGAGTGGACCACCAGTACCGTTGCAATTACAACTTACTCTCTCCCCGCTCCTACAGCTGTGACCCATTGCAGTACCACTGACTGATGGGTTTGTCCTTTAACACTAGCACATTAACATGATTTCCAATCATGGGAGAGACACCACTCCCAAAACCTGATGACACTGATGTAGCTTTTGTATTCAGTCCAGCAGTGACTAAATTTTGTCCTTTGTGTGACAGTGCTTTTATACCTTAAGAGAAACAATGTTCCTTTAAGTGTTCTCAGCTTCTCTCCCACTACCCTCCCACCTTCCTCGGTCTGAGCAGGCATAAATAAACGTCATAAATGGATGTTGTCCTTTTTGCAGTAAGGGACACACCTATATCTAGCACACAAAACCCTACTGAAAGCCTAGTTAAGCTATGTCCGTTTTAAGCCAGGCAGCTGACCTAGCAGCCGAGTCTCTTAGTCAACATATTTTAATCTCTGGCATATTCTGCCACAAGAAAAACATACATGGCTAGGTCTATAATACTTTAAACAGCTGTTTACTATAGCTAGGTTACAAAATAAACACTGCTGCAGAGACCACGTGTTCGATATACTCCAACCACAACAGCATCAGAACCCACCCTCAGTCTGCTCTGTGGTCGCAGTGGCTGATCCAGCTCCTCGCCCTCTTCCCCTCACTTCTTATCTACCATTCAGGCAACAAGCCGGGAATGTCTGTCATTGCACATTTAAAGTTGTCTTAAGGAGATGAGCCTCATCGAAGAGTCGCTTGCTTTTTGCACATTACAATCCCTCATCTGCATCCCCAGTCCTGGGCACCACCCAGTATTTCCAACTGGGAGCAGCAAGCTCCAGACCAAAGGGTGGGAAAGGTGTTCTTATCTTTTGGAGGGGACTGGAGTGCAGGGCAGAGGGCTTTACTCCACACAGTGGAAACATTTAATGCTGGATTCAGCCAACTGGTTACTTTTAGATGATCAATCCCAACTTCTGGGAGCCTGCTCCACTCCAGAAGATCCAACTGCCAGATGATATTGGAAATACAATGAAACTTGACGGTGAAGTGCCTAACAGAGCCCATTAAAAAGCGCTATTCCAGTAGGCAAGCAACAAGGAGCCTTTCCTTGCTGGACAGATGCCTCCTGATGGAAAACAAAACACGAGAAAAAAAAGGAAAAGAAGAAATAAATCAGCAAAACAGACAGTCTGCTCCGTGGAAGGCGAGAGGCAGCAGTAAATCTGATGGTGGCAAGACCAAGCAGAAGCTACACGCCTGCTCTCACAGTTTGCCCGAGTTGTTAAGATTCACAGACATGCACCGGCACTGCTTGACCTTCTGAATTTTCTTGAGTCGAAAAGGTGGGTCCAGCTCTGGGCACTCCAGCTGCACAGTCGAAGAGGTGACCTTGTGTGGCTTGCAGAAAGCACAGGACTGGAAGGACTCCTCCTCCTTTTTCACGTGCCGGGGTATGTAGAAGGAGTTGCACTGCCCATAGCAAAAGCGGTTGATGATGGTGCGGCTTATGCAGCCCTCCTCACTGACAGTCTGCCGCAGGGGCTGCGTCTTGCACCAGTCGCTCTTGAGGTACTTCCTTTCTGTGACCACGAGGGCCTCCTGGCTGGAGGCCAACACCTCCTTGTTCAGCTGCTGCCTTCTCTCCGAGTGGTTGCTGCTGCTGTCTTTGTAAGGGGAGGGAATGGCGCCTGCAGGTCGGTTTTTCCTGGTGTCTGTTACTCGAACCAGTGCTGCCATCAGAAAAACGGATAAGGCGAATTTCCAAATCATCCTGCAATGGCAACACAAGTAGCTGTTAGGGGAGACGCATTTTCAAACCACAGAGCTGCAATGGAGTTGAACTTTACGCACACTTTTAGAAGTGGAGATGTTACCACCTTTGTAATCCCACCACTTTTCCTGGGAGATTAGCTCTATTCTAGCGTGATTATTTATCATGAAGATGCCAGGCCCTGTGGAAAGCCACACCGCTCCCTCCCCCCCCTCCCCCCCCCCCCCAGCAAGCTCTCCAACTATGTGCTTTTCCCCCATGGGGACACTGCTGCTTTGATCACTGAAGCAGTGATTTTACAGAGGCTTCAGCCAGAAAGGTTCCCTCCTACTCTGTGAAATCCTAGGCCAAACAGCTGGGCAAACTCCTGGCTAGCGAAGGCTCAGGAGACTCCTGCCAATACTGTGACAGCTGATTTGGGGACAGCAGGGGAAAGGGGAATGGAATACCAGGTTACACAAGGTGAATTCCCATCTCCCTCTTCAGCCCGAGTCCCTGCCCAGCTTCGTTCTACACAGAAGTAGCGAGAGGTGTCCAAAGCCTATTTTTATTGTTTTAAATTGTTTCTGAAGTTTCTTGGGGCTTTCATGGCACTTACAGGATTGCGTTTGTTGTCTTTGTGGGAGGCTGAAAACTTGATGGATTTATTCTTGCAGTAAGAGGAAATGCTTAAGCATAACTTTGAGGGCTTCATTACTGCAACGCCCCTTCGGCATATGGTTTAAGAAGGTTTGTAAACAGGAGAGAATTCAATATTTATTTTAGATGTTAAGGAATAAGGTAAAGCATAAGCCAGTTGCTAAGTTAAAATAGTCAGCCAGTTGGCAAAAGTATTTTTTCCTATGGTAGTCTATTAGGATTTCTTGTTCTGTGGAGCATCTCTTACCAAGCTCTTGGATTTCCACCAACTATTTGTCCAATTCATTTTTGTAATGTGTCTCGATGCGCTTCTAGGATATCAGAGTAAATGTACTAAATTTCCTCATGAAGTCAATGCTCACCAGTGAACTGCCACAACTCATTCAACAGTTCATTTCACACCATTCTCCCTGGGAAGGAAAACAGAGGGGCGCAAGGGTGCCAGAAGTGGGTGCAACCCAGAAACTTTCCATTTGAAGGCAAGAACACTTCAAGTCTTTTAAAAGTGCTCTGTTCACCTTTGTGTTTAACGGACTGTATTTGTATAATAGCACACAGATGAAAGCCTCACCCTCTCTTCCCAGTAAAGCTTCAAATCCTACCAAGTAATGATTTTTTTTTCCCTTTAAAGAGATGCCAAGACAAAAAAAATACCATCACACTGGTAAATACAGACATGTCTAACATTATAGACACTTGAAATGCTGCATAAGTACTCCTAACATGAAAACATGCTATTTCCCAAAAAGGACAATAGCAATAACAAATCATTCTCACCTAACAAAGCAGACCAAAAGTATTTAACCCCTGTGGAGATAAAGAGAAGGAACTACTGTGGCAGACAAGGTGAGATAACATCCATTTAGGTGATTGTCTTAAGTTTATGAGATCCCAGTGTCAGACTTGGACTAAATTTCTAAGGGTAGAAGCTTGAAGTGCTGAAGGAAAGTGCTAATCCTACAGCCGTGAAAGGAGGGTGTTGTGATGCACAGTTACATTTCACCAGAAACAGTTTTAAATGGAAGCCAGTATTTCTAAATCCCAAATAAGGTCATTCATCTGCCCACTGACACCCTCTGTAGCCATGGGCACTTTAAGTCAGTGTCCTATTTTCACACTGCTCAGCATTCAGCACACAAGTCCAGAAGTTTTGTCCAGAGTCTGTAAATGAAGCAAGACTAGACTTGGCTTTGCTTGCAGGTATTGTCGCCAAGACCACTGGATGTCAACCCACACAGCCAGGCCAAAACCTAATCAGGTAATTAGTTTCAGTTGAATATAGTGTTCCACGCTTCCTTTCAAACTGCTCTCATGTTATTCTGCACTGATGGCTGCATTTCAGTAGTAGATAAAACAACTGACCCCCACTGCCTTGTGTTTTATATAGAAAGGGGAGGAAAAAACTCAGGAGTTACAAGCCTGCACCTTTTGGAGAAACACAGAGGTGAGCCCTCCACAAGATGTCTTATGCCAACATTCCTCACACGTACTCTTCTAATCGTCTCTTCAAACACAAGCCCACAAAGCAATTGTGATAACTCCTTCAGGAGGAAATTTGGTCCTTTTCAGCAGGGATATGGCTGCTCCAGTCTTCTCTGATCTTGGCTGGGAAGAGGACAGTTCAGGTCCAGAGGCACATCAGAAGGAGACACACACTCTTTTCCCCAGCCATTCCTCTTTTCTTTAGGAAACCCTGTCTTATCACATCTGCCCTTTCTCATCACAAAATGCAAGTTGAAACCATTTCCCTTTCGTGTCAAGGGTGGGATCAAGTACAAAATCCTATGTAGCAATTCAGGAAAGCTGACAGCTAACAAACAGCTCCAAGTCTATAATATAGAGAAATATTACAGTAGCTTTCTAATTACTGAAATAGTTTCATGTAGGCATGAAGAGCCATTCAACAAAGTAAGTAGGATTTATTCAGTAAGTCTATGTTTATAACTAATAAAGCATTGTTAATCAAAGCCACTATTGTAATGTTATAAAACAAATGCTGCAGTACACATTAGCAAGTACTTTTACAGACAGGTAGCAATGCACCACCTATTTCTGTCACTGATCCTTATCAAATCTGGACTTTAAAATATTTACATAACAGAATAATAATCTGTTTTACACTAGCAGGTCAAATGTGCATTCTGTCAGATCATGGAATTTCTAATCACAGGGTTGCCCCTTACTAGCCTGCAAATCACCCCTTTCTAAGCCCTGGCACACAGATCCCCTATTCAAGCAAGTAAGGGTGCAAACAAGGTCACCTGGTGCCAACAACATGCCAAGGACTACATATATTTTCAGTGCTCACATGCGAAGAGAAGAAGAACTTCTGTATTCTTCGAGAAACAGAGTATTTTGGTAAATTCAGTCTGAATGCAAAGCAACAAGGGGAATGTTGTCTGTCTGAAGACAGAGTGGGATGACAAATGTACTGGAGAAGAATCTGGCTTCTGGCAAGAACAGGGCAGTTCTGACCTGCTTAGATGTCACAGAATTGAACAGCATGTGGCTGAGACCAAGTAAGCAAGAACTGTCTCAAGAGACCAATGACTCTAAAACTTGCACAAATGCCAGCCTGGGCCCACCATTCCTGCTGCATGGGGGACCCCAATGGCAGAGCTGGTGGGAGCTCCCATGTGAAAGTTTCCAGCTTCTTCAAGCACCATTTCCAGCTGCTGCTGTGTCTCCCCACCGCTTTTTTCCAGTGCATGAACTGGGAAACTTAACCACAGACAAGATGCCAAACAAGGCCCAGCTGCAGTTACATTTCACATGCTAAGCTTTTTAAGATAACGAAATCAGCATCAAGCACGAGTTCATAAACTCGTCAAAAACGTCATGCTGGAGCTGCAATATCAGGTACCCAAACGACAGTAAAAACTCCTTGGCCAAGGAGGCAATATCCACTTCTGCAACCTGGTGAGGTCGGGGCACTCAGATGGGAGGGGAAGACCCAGGATCACTATGTCTGCCCTTAGCTTTATTTCTTCTTTGTATCCAATTACTGTGTAACATAAAATATCTACCAAGGCAGGCTCCCTCTTGCATACCGACCTTCTGGCCCTATAACTCACGCATTCTTGAAAGCAATCCAGCTCCGGAGCAGGACAGGCAGTAATGTAACCCCCAAAATAGCCTATAGTTTTGTGGTTAGGACACTCCTCTGGGAATTGGAGCATTGGATTTGACCTCAGAATTCACATGCATCATTTCTGGAGAAGCCCCCCAGTGCACAAGTTGGTGCTATGGTCTAAAATACAGGTCACAAGGTAACAGCAGCACTCATCTGTGCTGAGTGACTGCTCCCCTGCTTCCTCTGGTTTTCAAAGGCATGCCCAGTTTCTCAGCTCAAGATGTAGTTTCCTACTAGGAATCCCTGTTTCGTAGATCAGACTATTTCAGGGTTGCAGGTGGACAGAAACAGAGACGTAACAGGAAATTTTTTTATGTTAGCCGCTCGGGCAATCAGCAGGTGTGAGACCCGTGTGTTTGTTTTAACGTGCAACATCTACAAAACACTCTGCATTATCAGCATTCCTGGAAGCATCCAGCTCTGATACTGGTACAACACAATCATCTCCTCTTTCCCAGGCCTGCCTGGGAAAGGTTCAGAAAAAAAGCCACAGCCAATGGTATAAGAAAACCCCCAAAACCTTAGCAGGGAACTTGAAGGTCTACCTCCTTAGTCACAGGATGGATTCACCCTGTAAATACATGTGGAAGAAGATTTAGTGCTATTAACCTATGCTATGCCCATCAAAAGCACCATAAGAGCCAAGACTGGGAAGATGATAAATTCAGAGATGCTTCATTTTTTGAAAATTGAGCTGAAGAGTTTGCCTTAGAAAATGGTTTCTCTGCAGCTATCAGCAAAAGGCAGACATCATAAACTAGATTAAATCAGGTACAGTTCTGTGGCACGGCACATACAGGGACACATTCGACCATGAGCATCACTTTTTTCCAGCTTCCATCCTGCAAAATTCATAGACACGAGAGCTCTCCTTTGGGATCAGCTATTCAGCTGATTGTGAGAATCCCTGCTAACAAAATCTTTTCTACTCCCCACTTACTTTCGCAAGTCAAAAAACAATCTGTATAAACCAGCCCTATGTATATTAATGTAAGAACATGGTGTACATGGTTAGTTCTCAGCATTTAAGATGGGACACAAGAAGTGTTCCTTGAAGACAAGCCAGGCAGTAACTTTTCAAAGAACTAAAACTTGGCTTTAGCAACAGATGTGGGAAGCCAGGAAATATCAGATTCTCTACCAGGAAGCCAAAAATGCTATTTATTCAATTTATTAATGGCCAGGCATGATTTTAATGGTACAGTGTTCATATAAAGACTACACAAATCAGGCACCTTTGTGCAAGGGAGGTATTTGGTGCTAACTTCTCCCTTTTAAGTATAGTTTGGAAACTATTTCTCCAGTGTTTCGACAACATCAGCAATAACTGAACATTGTACTGCATCTTTCTGCTCGTGGAGCCATGGGCCTCTTAGTAAATCATTCCATCATTAATAGATCCTCATTACTGAATTGCCAAGACTGAGGCCAGCGACAACAACAAAACATGTAGGAGGCAGGGGGGAACTAAACTTAAAAAATCTCAGAAAACCCAGTACTGCAGCTAGAATGTGTTATTCAGATATTCAGATACAAAATCTCTGCATTTTAGCAGTAATGAAGAGCTACCATGTACTAGGAAGACTAAAAATCACTTTTTAAAACCACTGCACGCAACACCAAAGGGAATAATTGCTTAGAAAACAATAATTAATGACATTACAAGCAGAAGTTTTTCATTCTTGCCCTCTAAGAACCTTCTATAGTGATCTGAGAGAAAGCTATTTCGTTGCATCATAGCCCTAGCAGTTGGTGGTAGAGGGAGAAAATGTTTCTTTCAGACTTAATAAACTCCTTGTACCCTCGCTGGCTGGCTTGGATGGAGATCCTTCCTTCTCTCCATCCTTCCCTCTCCCTCCCAGCAAGGAGATCCACCCTTCTCTCTCCCTTGCTCCAAAACCCTTCTCCCATAGAGGCTTAAGCATGTCCACAGGGAACATCATGAAGCTTTGAAGGAGACAGGAAAGGTCTGCTTGCAGGCTGGATGCCTCAGGAACCCCACTGTCCTATCCAGGCTCTTGTTCTGATTTTGAAATGGGAAAGTGGGGTTGGTTTTCACCCAACCCACACTCTTCAAGAAAAGAAGCATTTCTGCATCCCTAAGTTCTCCTTGTCAAGACAGTTCCTGAAGACATTGAACTTAAAGTATCGAAAAATAGAGTACATCACTGGCAAAACCAAAGTACACAGAACAAAGACACTGGTGGCACAGAAATATAAGAGAATCAAGGACTTGACCAATTACTCCTGTCATATTCAGTTATGTGTAATGTGTCAGACAGATACGTTATTTTTTGGACAGAAGCAATTAAAAAGGAAACTCACCCTTGGCACTGAAACTAACCAGCTCAAGTGTTGGGGTTTTCCTTCATTTTGCCCTCTATCTTCCTTATCCACCTTTTACTGCCTTCAGAAACTCATGTTTGTAACTACTGAACCATTCCTCCTTTCAGGAACTTTAGACAAGCTCATTTGAAACAGGTTTGAATGCAGTTAGTTACTCACTTCATCAGAGTTAAAAGATCACATTACTCCACTGCTCCTCTTTGCACTGACATCCCGCCAGGAAGTATATCAATTTAAATATTGTATTACTGATCTATTATATTAGACTCTCCACAGGCTGAATCGTTCTTACCTAGCATAGCTTCCAAACCCGTGCTTCACTTTATTTCTTTAAGTAGTACTAGTATTGGAGGAACTGAGAGAAGTTTTTCATTTTTTAAAGCCAGGACAAGGAGTTTGTGAGAAGAACCACTGAAGAGTTCAATAGCTGAGATATCAGGTTTTATCTATTATATCCAAGAGATGAACTAGAGTTCCAGAAGACTAGAGAGGGGTTGAGAGGGAGGGAACTGGTGAAGCCAGCCATGGAATTTTTCTTTGAGATACATTCACTAACACTTATATTTATTAAATACCATTAAATAAATACCATTGCTTCTCAAAAAACACATATACATAAAAGGCAATACTCAACTAGAAGAAAATAGTGAAGGAAACCATGCTCCAAATTCGGGGTTTTTTTTTAAAGGCTGAATGTTAGCCAGGCAGTATAGTGAAGCAAGACAATAACAACTTCACACTGCTATGCGTTTATCAGTAGCAAAAAATTCAATTCAACAACTCTGTCAGCATTTATCATTTTAACACAGGAAAAGTAAAATAAAGAGGAAGAAGAAAATCTGCAAGAAAAGTAAAAGCTAAGTCATCCTACAGTAGCTCCGGTAATGTAGCAATGCCATTTTTAGGAGAACATGAATATACAGAACTTCAATTGAATACTGTAACAGGTAACTGGACAAAGGCTTTTTGGAATATTGTTATGATTAAAACTCCTAATTTCTGTCGCAATTTCAGCTTCAGGAACTTGTGGTTTTAGAGCCAACCACAGACAAATGTCTGCCTGGTGAGCACATGTGAACTGTCCCAAGCAGAGTGAGATGTCCTACTCAGAAGTGTCTGGGTAGTCATCAGAACTGGCAGCACATGCAACACCAGGGAAAAAGGGGGAGTGGAAGGAGGGAAAAAGCCACAAAATAAAAACAGATTTCTGCTTGCTGTCCATGAGGTTGATTTTCTTTCTCCCAACCTGGTTTTGGAGAATGCTACAGTCAGGGGTGGGGGAACAAACACGGAGAGCCAGCTTTCTGGAAGAGACTAAAAGTTAGCTCTTCTCTGAACCTAAAAAAAGTCTCTGCAAGAGTGAGCCAGGACACATCCTCCTTCTCAGGGCTCCTCAACTTTTCAGCATGGGATAAAGTGCCCCAAATAGGCAACTCAGATCTGTTTGCACATGAACCATTTGTCCAGCAAGCAATAATAGCCTACATTTAACTTTATTCTCCTGTGCAAAAGGCAGCTGGTACAATCCTATTTGGCAGCGTTTCATTCAGGAGAAAACAGCAGACTTCTGCCCTTGGGAAACTTAAAAACTAAATCAGAAGGGAAGCGGTGGCTTGAGCAAATGTCTTTATTTGTGATTATCCCTCAGTCTGTTGGAAAGGAGGCCAGTCAATACAAGAATGCGGAAAGTTCAGCGTTTAAATACAATAGCTCATTTCATTGCTTCCTCACTGGAGAATCAATACTACAAAAGACTATTTTGCAATGAGTAGTCTCCATTATATTTTTGTTGTTTGCATGACAACAGAACATAGAAATCCTATCCAAGACTAGTGCCTGACTAAGCAACACAACTTCAAATGTTTGTAGACTAACTTGGTGAGCAACATATGGTGGGACCAGCACTGAGCACAAAGGCGAAGTGAGTTATTGGAGGTCAGAAATTAAATGAGAATGGACCATTTCCATGTCTTTCAATTGCACCGCATGGCACCAGTGTTCTTCTTTTTGCTGATCAATCAGATTTGTTACCCTTGGGCAAGCTTTTCTTTAAAAACATTATACTTTTGTATACAAAAATAGTTGTGTATGAAATTTTCCAATCCAGTTTTTCTGAGTTTTGATAGAAGAGAAATGGAGTTATGAACTTTATTGCCCTGCAGCCTCGAACAATGCACTATTTCCAGAGCACGCAGCTCATTTTCTAGCTCACCGTAAGAGAAAAGACATTAGCCTTTAATATACATGAATCATTGTACTTGCACCACTCCCAGAAGAGGGCATTTGGATGAGCTCTGTTCTAGAAGAAAACTGAGGCCTGTATATTAAAGCATCATAGAAGTGCTCAAAAGAATTTCTGCTTGCTTCTCTTAATGGCTAGAAAAATGCCATTACTTCTAAAAATCAATAGGTGGCATATAATCTTATATATGAGAAACACTAGATTAATCAACAGAGAAGTAACATTTCAATTTTCCAGGTATTCTGGGAAGTTCAGACTCGTATTCTTTCAAGCTCTCTATTCAAGATGCTATCCTCAATACTACATTCTGACTCTTAAAGTAGTCATATTCCTATCTGAAACATCTAAAATGTTATAAATGGTCTAGTGTTTATATTTTCATTGTTTGTAAGCCAATATCCTATTTATAGAGCTGAAATACAGATGGTTCAAATAAGAATTGCTCTTATCTCAATATCCTACAGGCTAGTCTTTCTATTAGGTAGTATGCAAATTGCAAATTCCCATACATGCAAAATTTCAGCTATGTATTCCACTATTTTCCAATATGTCTCTTGCAAGAACTGTTGCAGCTGTATTTTCATAAAGTTTTCCTAAAAATGGAATACATTTATTGCTTGAAGAGATTTTAATTTACGTTTATGTCTGCTTAAATTTGCTTGACAAAGTATCAGCCTTCCTGACTAACACTTAGAACAGCTCTGGGGACAGGGTGCAGAAGACCTGTATTGATGAGCAAATAAAACAAGTATTAAGCCCATTCAGACTGTTAGCCACACAAACATATAACTGCTTTACCAGAACTATTTGTTTCACAGAAAAGCATCTTGCTCCTCAATGAGGCCAAATATAGGGAATCCTCTCATCCTTTTTTGCCTTTTCTTTGGTTAAAAAGCAATATCCAATTACATATCTGACAGTTCCTCACAGCTACATTCTTTTAATCCACTGACCAGATTTCAAAGAAGTTGGGCATCAAGGCAGTTTTGAAACTCCTATTGCATTATGCTAAGTGTGTTTTCTCCTAGGGCATACAGGAAGGCATGAAAAATATTTCAGGGAAGGGGAAGGGGCGGACCACAAGTCAAGGATATCCCAAGTTTGGTACCACAGGAGGCGTGAATAGTACAGATGATGTTTAGGGTTACTGTGATGGACTGGCGCACCAAACACCTCCATAGAAAATCAGAATTCACGAGCTCTAATGTTCATGCGTAATACAAGACACCTTGAAACAACAGTGGGTCACATCAAAGTTTTTAAAGCATTCTCTTGCTCAGGGTGTAAACTGGCCCAACAGTTAAAACAATTATTTGCACTGTGTGTAGCTGGAAGCCAGGCAAGAACGAGTCACTGCTGCCCACCAGGTATGATATTACCCCTAGACTGATCCTGTAATATTCTGTATCTCCCTTTGTTCACAAACTTGCTTGGAGAGTTACAAGATGTTTTCTGGTTTCCCTAAGAACACCAGGCTTCTGCTTGTCTTACTTCTGCAGTGACTTTTAGAGGATTGACTAATGGCCCGTCTGAATCCCTGATTAATTACTTTTGTTTCACATGTTTAACTCAGCTGTGGGCTTTGCTCTGAAAGGAAGCCTGTTCATTAGAATTCTCTTATGAGAAAATTCAGGTATGCAACTGAAATGCAATTCAAACCTGTGGGGGCTGAGAAGCATAGCAATCACATGCTCTGATGGTTGGTTGTATATGTGCATATGCAAGCCTGTAAACAAATATGACATCTGGAGTTCAAAACCTTCAGAGTTATATGGTTTCTTGGTTACCCTGGTACATGCATCAGTTGACATCTTGATGCAAGTTCCTCAGTCTGGAACTACTCCGCCCCTTATTTTCAGGCTTTTTTTTTTTTGTAAGATTAAAAAAAAAAAAAAAAAAAAAAAAAAGGAATTATTATTTATTTAACTACATGTCTACTGGTATTTCCAAATTGACAGTAATGTTTATGACTGTCATAGCTGTCAGCTGGACCAAAATAAACCCCAGCAGCTTAACAACTGTCAAAAGTACAGAACTTATGAGGTGTTGTGAAGTCAGGAATACAAATAAAATTGTACTTAGATACGCACTATCAGCATAAAATGCTAAATACCTTAACATTTCAATATCACTTTCTAGATGTACTGGAAAATGTATAGCACACAGAATGAATGGACAAGCTACAGTCTACTCACTGTTATCGGCAGTGTGTGTCACAACAAGAAGCTGAATTTTAAGTGAAATTCTGCAGGATGACCTGTACAACAGGAAATTTCACATCCAAGTACTGGAAACTTACTCCATTCCTCCCACTTCACACTGATCGCAACACGTGGCTGTACCACATCTATGTTCTTGTGGCTTTGATTCATGCTCTGCTCAGTGATTTTCCCTCCGTCATTGCCCGAAGAATGTAAATATTTGTTCTGTCTGTATTCTGGTTTACAGACTTGGCCCATTATTGAATAAGAAGGCTGTAATTCAATCATAGAAGGATCTGTTGCCATGCATAAACTGGGATTTTACGTTTTATGACTTAGGCTTTGCAGAGCAGCCGTCTTTCTACTTGCCTCCCCCTCTCCTTGCCCAAGACTGAATTATAGTTCTGTCTCTAATTGAAGCCTAGTATTATTCTATTTCACTTCTGCTGAGAGGAAGACCAGAGCTATCATTCTGAACACACACCAAGCCACAGGAGCCTGGATGAGGTACTCTAATGACAGGTCCTCCTACACAGCACATTTGCAGTCTTTCTGCTAATTAATTTGATTTCCTTTGTCTAGACTAACATAATACAGCAAGTTATGCTTATTTAAAGGAGGACTGTTAGCCTTTCAGTTCACTCCAAATGAGGAAGAAAGAAGAGTCAATAGACTGGAATCCAGGGGGAGTCTGTCCTTGACTACACCACTGCTTATGTTTTTCACTTGACCAAGACTTTGTCTCCAGGAGAACCTGAAACAGCACTATCATCAGAGGAGAGCCTATAATCAAAATCAGATATCGTTGGTATGTGCATGGCAAAGCAGTGGCAGTTACACAGAAGGGTTCTATGATGCACTGCAGTCTGCAGCTTTCCTCCTGGCAATCACTTGGCATTTACTGTTCACAGCTCCTGACATCCTGAGAGGGCTGAACAAATATGTAATTAAAAACACACACAAGTGGTTTTCTTCAGAGTCCCTTCACAGAATGAAAGGAGATTCGGTAGTGTGCTACCGGACTAGTAAATCAGAGGCAAAGCTAGTAATGGGAGTTACAAGTAACATGTAACTATTTGGAAGGAGAGTTTTGACATTGATTGAAACTGTGGAGCTGAAGAGAGTCTCAGAGCCGAGTTGTCAGTCAAACACTTGACATGGGAAATGGAGTGATGCATAATAAACAGATGAACCAACTTGGGATTTGAAAGTTCAGCTTTCTGAGTCAGGTGGTCAGATCCAGTTTTAGTACTGAGAAAGAAACGTAATAAAGATTCATACATCATACAGGTGCACAGTGGAGTGCAATGATATCACACTTTTCTTAATAATGGCAGGGAAGATCTTTCCTACAACAGAAGAAGAAGGGAGGAAGCTTACAGAGGCAATCATTAGCCAGAGCTCACCTTCCGTAGGCAACTTCAGGATCATTGCTAGCCTTGTAACCTCAGTTGCTTGCTTTGATCAAGACTTCTGAAAACTTTCATTCCTACTGTGTGGAGAGACAAAACAAAAGTTTCAACTTTGAACCCCTGGGGCCAGCTACTACAATTCACATAGCACAATGGTCTTCTATGGGTCAAGGATATCCACAGCTCCATGGGATTTTTGCACGCTTGTATTTTGAAAGGAGGCCCAGAAAAGAATTCTACTTAGCAAAACAAGACTCTGCGTCCTCTCTTCCCTTACTTAGTTTCAGAACAACAGCTTTTGCTTTGAGTGATAATTTCAGCTTCCATAATTTTTCTCCAGCACAAAATTGAAGAGAAGCTCCATACAGATCAGACCAGTGATTTGGGCAGCATAAGAACACGGGTAATGTCAGAGTGTCATAGAACAGAAATCAGGAAAATCACTACAAAATACGCACCTAGCAAAGAAAGACAAAGCTAAAAGTAACTCACCTGCTGAAAAATCTGTTAACTTGGCAAAACCCATTTTTCTTAGAGGACCCTAAGAAGCTCCTAATTAGCACAAAGAGTGAGGAATACTAATTGCCACTTGGCGAAACTCTGCTCATTAAAAACACAGGGCACATTTGTGGGTTTCTTTCCTCCTGCCCTCAAAATCCAACTCCTGTTTTACCACATAAATGACATAAAAGGCTACATCAGAGCAAAAGCACAGTTTTGTATCTACATGTTTGTTCTGATGCTGAAAGGGAGAACTCTTAAGCTTAGATAAAAGGAAAAAAAGGAGTGAGAATTAAATCATTAAACTGTATGGTTTAAACAGAATACACAATGGTACTGCAGACTTTAACAAGGAAAGGAAGCAAGAGAGAAGCATGTGAATTAATAGAAACAGACCTAAGAAGGCAAGCTACCGAACAGAGTTACAGCATAACTGTACAGAAGACAAAGAGCTCATCTAGATAGCACAGTTTAACTGTGATCCTCTCTATGATCCTCTCTGTGACTGTTCTCCACCCCCCCTCAAAAAATATTATTTAAAGCTGCTTGCCAAATCCATGGCAAAGCATCTAACAGAAACCAGAGATGAGATTTAGAGACACTTTAGAAATAGGTGACAGGGACATACATGCCACTTGAATCAATGTGAGCAATCCAGAAAACTGTTCCCACACCTACAAGGCCTCCAGTTTCATTTTGGACTGCGACACTGCTTACGCACCTATACAGAGATGCCTCTGTAGGGTGCCAAGGTGTATGACTGGGTAGGTGGTAATGCTGTCTGCTGCCACGCACACAGAAGGCAGACAAAGCCCGGGAGCCACTCAGCAGCTGCACAACTGTCCTGCTTTGTCATGTGTGTTTCACATGCACCCAACCCACACCACTGAGTGGAAGATGAACAGCATCTGGATTACTACCAGTCACCCAAAATTTAGCCAATGGGACACATTACTTATCTTTCTTGTAACCAGCACCAAGATCTTCCCCATTTATGAACATAAGCTCAGAGTTTCAGTACTCACATGAACTGGAAATAATCTGACTCACATTCACCCCACACTGGGGAAAAAACAAGAAAAAAAAAACAAAACAGCACTAAAATCTGTAGAAAAGGCTAGTGGGCAAGTAGAAAGCACAGAGGCATTACCCATTCTTTCTATTAAAGCTGGGGTATGAAATATGGAACAAACACAAAATTGCTGGACATAAAGGGAATTATAACACTATAGCCAACATTATTTTTCTGTGATTAGGCTTTGTGATATGGAGCTGAGGTCTTGAATTTTATCATCCTCCCCAACATATTAAGAAGGCCATTTGTTCATTTTCTTAATCCAAATGAAAATAATCACAGACCAAAAGACTTAAAACCTATGCCTTTTTCTCTCTATTTTATGTTTCTGATAAGAATATTGCAGGACTTGCGTTCAAGTATGTATTTCAGGTATATATATTCACTGTAGAACAGTGCAACTCTGCTTTCAGGTAAATCAATGGCATAGAGAAAACCCTGTACCTGACCTTGAGAAACAACCAAAACAGCAATTAATGTCAGCTGGATGTATTTCTAATTTCAAGCCATGCTCCTCTGAGATAAGCTTAAATCATCTCATGCTGTCACCCAGTCCAGGGTGCAGTTTGATTCGCTTAAACCATGAGCCATGGTCCCCCTGTTCCTGGCCCCCACCAGCAGCACCTTTCCCCCACCCAGCACACAAGCATGTGTGTACACATCAGTGCGCACACGCACACACGCACTCTCCTTGGTCCCTCTGTGCCAGTATAACAACCAAGCAGCCACACAATCAGCAAGACAAGCCTGCTGATCTAGCCAAAAAGGTATTCTTTCTGTTTTGCTGGCCAGCTTTCCAGCTGCAGGATCAGTAGTGCTGCCCGGGCCCCCATGCCAGCCTACAGGCAGGCTCCCTCCAACCAGCTGCGAAGCCGCACCCTGATACTCCTTCCAAACTGGGGCCTGGGAATGCTGTCACCCAACTTACCTGTTTCAGGGTGGAGGAGGCTAATGTAACTGGAAGGGTGTGGCTGATAAAGGTGGTGTGGACTGACAGACTTGCATGCTTTTGCTCCCTGTATTAGATGCATGGTCCTTGTGTCTTGTATCTTGGTGTTACGACTACAGTCTGTGCCACAGTGGTGAGAGGAAATAAAATAATAGAATGTGATGATGCCCAAGAGCATCCAAGATGTTTGTACCAGCTGGCATATAAGAGATAGACCCTATGGGGCATGCATACTCCCGCACAGTGGCCACTGAAAGCCAGGTGAGAGATATGGAGTATTCAAACAGGCATCAGGCACATCTGTTGAGGCAAACAACTCTCTGCCAGAACCATATTTTGCTCTAAAGACACAAAGACTTGATTTTTGAAGGGTCTTAAACATTACAGCTCTTATGTCTACATTTCCAAAAGAGGTATGCACCATTTATCTCAAGTCCTCAATGGATATCGGGTACTTAAAAAGAGGAACTTTTATCTTATCTTGAAAATGTGCTCTGCAACTGTAGTGCAAAACTAAATATTAAACATGGGAAAAAGAAGCATGTACGCTAACTGCTGCATCCTACTGTCTGACTTTTGAGAGTCTTGCCTTGTAAGTGCAAAGGTTTCTTCCACCAAGTCTTTGGGGTTTCAAGTGATTAAACACAATCACCGGTTAAACTGCACAGCAATAACCTATGTGATATATGAAGCACTGACGCCTTCTTTATCTATTAGTCATATAGCCCACTCACCCTCAATTTCCTGACACCTACCCTTGTGGGATCCTCCACACCTGATGCAGAACCTGATGCACCACTGGTGGCAAGGTGGCTCGTCTTGGTTTGTGTGAAGATACTATATATCTGTGCAATTAGTGCATTGCAAAATTAAGCAAACCTGAATTTAAGGGCAAGCCAACAAACAAGTAACATGGTATGGTAAAAGACACTGGAAGAAATAGTTTTCTGTTCTCTTTCCAGGTAACAGATGAGCCAAAAATGCTCATGAGACAGAATCAATCTGAAAAAACAAAAAAAAACAATCTATCTATCATGCATCCCCCAGGGATCGGTGCTGGGACCGGTCTTGTTCAACATCTTTGCCTGTGACACGGACAGTGGGATTGAATGCACCCCAGCAAGTTTGCCGATGACATCAAGCTGCGTGGTTTGGTTGATACGCTGGAGGAAAGGAACGCCATCCAGAGGGACCTTGACATGCTTGTGAGGTGGGCTGATGCCAACCTGATGAAGTTTAACCATGCTAAGTGCAAGGTCCTACACCTGGGTCGGAGCAATTCCAGGCACAGCTACAGGTTGGGCAGGGAAGAGATTCAGAGCAGCCCTGTGGAGAAGGACTTGGGGCTGTTGGTCGATGAGAAAATGAACATGAGCCGGCAGTGTGCACTTGCAGCCCAGAAAGCCAACCGTATCCTGGGCTGCATCAAATGGAGCGTAACCAGCTTGTCGAGGGAGGTGATCCTGCCCCTCTACTCTGCTCTCGTGAGACCTCACTTGGAGTATTGTGTGCAGTTCTGGTGTCCTCAACATAAAAAGAACATGGAACTGTTGGAACAAGTCCAGAGGAGGGAAGGCCAAGAGGATGATCAGAGGACTGTAGCACCCCCTGTATGGAGATAGGCTGAGAAAGTTGGGGCTGTTCAGCCTGGAGAAGAGAAGGCTGCATGGAGACCTCATAGCAGCCTTCCAGTATCTGAAGGGGGCCTACAGGGATGCTGGGGAGGGACTCTTCATTAGGGACTGTACTGGGAGGACAAGGGGTAACGGGTTCAAACTTAAACAGGGGAAGTTTAGATTGGATATGAGGAAGAAGTTCTTTACTGTGAGGGTGGTGAGGCCCTGGAATGGGTTGCCCAGGGCGGTTGTGGATGCTTCATCCCTGGCGGCGTTCAAGGTGGGGCTGGACATAGCCTTGGATGGCATGGTTTAGTGGGAGGTGTCCCTGCCCACGGCAGGGGGGTTGGAACTAGATGATCTTAAGGTCCTTTCCAACCCTAACTATTCTATGATTCTATGATTCTATAAATTATAACAATTTGAGCGCAAATATTTGTCCAACCTCCCTTTCAGAATAGAGCTCCAGAACTGTAACAAAAGTTGGTCTCTTGTTCTGGCTATTGAATTCATATTGATTTTTGCCCTCATTAGGCAAAAGCATAAGCTGTTCACGCACACGACATGGCAAGAAATGGAGTGATGATGTTAACACATGAACAAGAAAAACGGGAGACAAATTTTTAGGAGCATTAATTTAGCAGAAATCTGAAACAGCATTTTAACACCAGTCAGTCTAAGGTAAACCCTTCAATGCCAAAGAACACCAGCTTGTAGCTCTGCCACACAGTCAAAGGGTACGAACACCACAGTGACTCTCCATCCAAATGGCACAGGCATATGCACAGAACCTGTGCATTAAGCTTCTCCCTTGTGACTGAATGAAGGCAGCTTCATTCTCCAAAAGCCCAGAGGATTTTGAGTATCATGCGGAGTAATGTTTTCCACTTACCTACAGCTGCATGCATGCTTAAATGTAATATACTTAATCGTCAACAGTCAGGACTAAGCTCTCATACAGGTATGAGCTCATACCATTTTAGTAATTAGGACACTGATTAAGAGAGGACAGCTTTAAACAAACACTGTAGAAGTTCAGCAAATACTTGACTGGCTTCCTGTATTCAGGTCCAAAAACCTGTTGAAGCTACCAGACCTTAGAAGAAAAGCATGATAATGTACCCTACACAGTAACAAGTCAAAACGCAGAGGGAACACACTCTACTCACTTAATTAATTACTAATTAATTAAAATTAAGAGATGGAAATTGTATCAAGGTTGCAGAAGTTAAGTTTGCAGTTTGGATCAGATGGCACTTAAACAAGCAAAGCTGTCTGCTATCTCAAATGTGTAGCTCTTATTTTTAATAATAAACTGCCTCAAGTAATATTTATTCCTCTAAAAGAAAGCCTCAAGCTCTGCACTTCAGTGGCAGCTTCTTGTTAAGTCAGCTTCCACACACACACCCCACAAATTTTATATTGTTTCTATGTGCATTGCTGTTTCTCATAATGGTTGTGAGAGTAACTCATCTGTTCCAGCATGTACCATGGTAGTATAAGAGACTCCTCAGCACCTGGAAATATGACAAAAAAAACCAAAAGAAGGTAACCCAACTTCTGTACAACTCTCAAAAAAAAACACTCCATCAGATCTATGCCCACCACAAAGTGTGTTGGGCACAATCAAGGTTCTGGTTTTGGAGTCTTGAAAACAAGGCTACACAAATACAGAATGGAAAGTGGTAGCTCATGAGCCAGTTCTGGACACCATGCCTCAGAAAAGCCATGAAGATTTCCAGAGGGGAGGTAAGGAAGGAAAACTACAACAGTTACATACACAGAAATAATAACTCAATTGGCAAGACTGCAGAAATCAGAGATCTTTGATACAAAGAAGCAAAGATCAGAGGAGTGATATTAATAGCACTCAAATGCATAAAGGGCTATTGTGAAGAGTAAAAAAAAATCTTTACTTTTCATGGATGCAAATGGAATAATGTCAGCAAGTAAGATTTCAGACAATATTCCTATTAGCAAGCACCATGACACAGACAGTGAGGAATTGGAATTGATTTGCCTAAGTTTGTAGACTCATCATCAAAATTATTAAGGAGAAAGTGACACAAAGGAAAAAGAAAAGTCACATCTGCAACAGATTACATTAGATAAAATGATCTTAACAGGGAGGAGATGAGCCAGATTCCTTCTCAAAGTCCCTTTAATACCCTTTTAAATAAATAGCCATATATATATTATATAGAACAACTATTCTTCTCTAAGGAACCAACTTTTTAGTAGTTTTTTGCCTAGTTTTCTGTCACCTCTCTTCTTAAATACCTAGCCTTTTAGGTTTTGTGCTAGCCATCACAGAAATCAATCATTCCTTTTGCAGTACACCTTAAGGTACATTTGCTGTGGGGTCATTAAACTGCTACATAAAGCCAACCTTATGATTAAGACAATGCAATCTGCTAATTGTGAACCTACCAGGTTCATAATGCAGATACTATCAGATGCTTTCAGAATTAAAGACTCAGTTTGATTTCTTTTGCTGTAGGCAGAATACACCTTTGTTTAATGCATCTCACTGACAAAAGAGGTTAAGGCTCAAGATTCTGTAGAACGAATGTCTTGAGTTTTCCAAATATTTAAGTTATGTGGAGGAAAAAAATGCCTAGTTTACTTGTCAAAAAAGATGAATGTAATTTATAAATAATTAGAAAATAAGTTAGGTTTCATAAAGCGTATTTAAATACCCATAAAACACATACCCATTCTCCATATAAGGCTAATTTGGGCATGGTTTAAAACTGTGTTTGAGGACTGATTTCACAGCAGAGAAGTCAAATTGCTTAGTCAATGTGGGTAGATGATAACACACCAATATTGTGCCATGTCATGTTTCTTCCTTTTGGTCCCTTTGGAGCCAGAGTGACAGGCACACTGAATTAGGAGGCGGGCAGTGGCAGCTACACCAGCTGATGGAAAAACCAAAGCCCACGACCAGCAACTGAATGGGGCAGCTCAGTGGCTTCTCATCCGTTAGCTTCAGGACAGTGGAACAGGCCCAGGAACAACCACATCCTTGAAGATCTGAGGCAAACCACAGAGTTTTGCACAGAGCAAAACATTTGTATTGTCCTCATGGCAGCAAACACCCAAATTCCTCTCGACTGTATTATATTATACATATTCCTCTTGTAATAGTTGTAATTAACAGGTGTGGAATAGTTTGTCAACAGTTGTCATCATAAAGCTACGGTATTTCTCCTACAAGCACAGCAATACCCTGTGAAGATGTATCCACTGTCCAACTTTCCCTTTCCCACAAAACACATTAAATAGATAAATGAAACTGCCCTCAAACAGAAACTGAACACACACTGGAATGTGAGGAACCGTTCCCCTACCCTGATAAAGTCTGATTACATACAAAGAGGTGGGGTGATATTACAGTGTGTGGTTTCCTCAAAGTTAGGAAAGAGTCATTCACCTAAGAGCAACTTACAACACCAATATTGGTTATTTGTTTACTGTTATTTAGTAACTATTATACAATTGCTCTCAGTACAGCTATTACTGAAAGAAGCCAGTTGCTCTGGAATGTTTTTTCAAATCAATGCTACATTTATTCTCACTTGTAACTCAATGCAAAGCAATAATCAAAGAGATATAAGTATGTTCAGATTCTAATATAAAGTACATCACTCATTGCCAAGGAATTTACAAAAGGATTGAAACAAAAAGAAAGTTTAATACAACACAGAATCCTGAAACATTAGTACAGCAGAGGACAAGAAGAAACTGAAAAGCTTCATGCACTAGGCAAGACTGCAATGTTTTCTATCAACAAGAAGCCCCACACACCTTTTCATTGCATCCAGAAAGCTTGGAGGGAAAGGAAATAGGGAGGGAGGGAGGATTCTCTGCAAATATGGAGTTAAAAATTATTTCAGAGGATTTGTCTGACAAATACTGTCTTTAGTGTAGTGAACAGAAAAAAATACCTTAATTTAATGAAGCCAATAATTTTACTTCATGGGAATCTCAATACAGAATCCTTGAGGTTTAAAATATACAATCATTTAGACCAGGAAAGTATCTGTCTTAAGGCAGACTCATTGATATTTCACACAGTCCATGTGGACAAAAAATACACTGCCATTAAATATACTTTATCAGTTTGAAGCAAATTCTTAAACTACTGTGACAGTTAACATGAAAAAAAACCAAAAAACCCAAACTGGAAAACACCATCAAAAGTATTTAACAGGCAATAATTTAAAATGGTAGATTAATAACATTTGTGTTTGTGGAATTTCTTGTCTATCCCATATAAATTATTTTTTCATTTCTAGTTAGTATACTACTGCTTCTTTAGTTATTCTGCACATTTGAAATTGCATTTTACTTTTGATTTATTAAACATCTGGCTACAAAGGGAAAAAAGAAAGATGAGAGCACAGAAAACTTTCTAAGTAGTTTGAGCCTGCAATAATTAAATATCAACATGCTGTAGTTAAATAGCTCCTAATGTTCTCTTTTTCACAACCTTAGGTATCAGGATCGAGTTAAAACTCAATGGAAGACCATTGCAGGTAAAATACTGAGTCAGTGAAGAGGGAGAAAGAGCTGCAATACAGCATTGGGAGGGACAGACAAGAGACATAAAAGAAATGAACAGTTTTTCATTACATGACTGCCATATATTCTAAACCAAAAAATATGGAAATATAATTGGAATCCCTCTGAACTGTACTGATTTACACTCCTGGCTGAAACCAAATTAAGATCAAATGAAGGTCTACTACAGAGACACCAGGACAAATGAAGTCACTAGGTTCAGTTTTGGCAATGGTGACAATAACTGTTTTTCTGAATGGTACTTTTCCCACAATGTGTGCATTAATTGTAGGCTTTGTAACACAACATCTTGTTTGGTACAGTTTCCTGGCTGGGAGGAACTAGTTACTGCCAGTTGGCTGTACCAGACAAATCATTAAAGCAAAGAATGGCTGATCCTAATCTCTCCTCATGAAATGCTAATACAGTATCAATGAGGAATTCAGTACCTGTGTTGCTTCGTGTGCACAGCTCCCAGCTGAACTTTGGACTTGTAAAATTGGTTGTTATATAGGACTTTCTCATCTTGAAGTTAAATCATATTCAGTGATCCTAAAAAACATCTGGGAAATCCCAGGGGCCTCTGAGAGGCTCACCAGCTCTGAACTGTGACATTCTGGTTACTGGCACCAGGGGCCATTCCCTACGTAAGGGTTTGACAGTAGAGGGGAGTGGGTAAAATGTGTCTAGCTGTACTTCAGATCTAATTACATCTTCTTATAGCTCTGAGGATTTTATCACCTTTAGTTCCAGAGTGTAATTTAACCTATGCATTCAACCCTCACAGTAATCCTCCCCAGCCTCCAGTTGCACCTTCTTCCTTATGGAAGGAAAAAATCTCAGCAGATGCATCCAAAGACGGGAGCATTAAGAAGCATTTTGCAGCATTTCTTAATCTTTCTTCACTCTTTCCTCTCCAGCACTTCAATGAGAGCCTCCACTCATGAGAGGCAACGTTTTGGAAACACTAATTTCTTCAGCATTATCCGAACTTTAGTAATTCCCCACCTTGGCACACTGACTTACGTACATAAACCTAATCCCCAAACTCTATCAGCAGCACAATGAATGCAAGTGTCTGTCTGCCTCATCTATGGGAATTCCCGATGCTGGCCATCTAATTATTATTTTCTTTGGTAGTCCTTAGGTGATGCCTCTACTGAATTATTTAGGTTGCTCAGTTCCACATTCAAAAGCAGCTACTTCAAAAAATCAGGGCTTGCACTTCCACAACACTTTGCAGCTCAGCTCACAGAGCACTTCATTTATTTGGAAGCCACCTAGGCAGGTTACCACAAAACAGTTCACCTTAGCTATTACTCTCCTTCTCCGAAAGGCTTATCAAGTCCAGACTCTGTAAGCTTAATTTATCTTCACAGCTTTGCACACTAAGCAAGGACCTTGCAATTTTTTTAGCCTTTGTAATGCTGTGAAGAAGCATGTCTAAGCACTCTAAGATACAAGTTTAAGGTGAGTTGACCAACAAGAAACAAAAAGTCTGTGGCTCCCTGATGCCAAAATGAACTCTAGACATTGTTATTCGTAGAATTCATTTGACCTTCATAATAGGCCAGTCTTCTGCATAGTGAAAATACGTGGAAGGAAAGAAGGCAAAGGCTACTTTTACCCTCCACATATCTAAGCGGTGCCAGGGGGCCAGATACGTTTAGATTCTACTTAAGTTACTCAGAGACCATTCTGAATTATCTAGAATAAAAGCAAAATGCTTCTTACATTAACTTATGCATTGTGTCAAGGTTTTATTGCAAGTCATATATATATACACGCAAGGTTGGCCTAACAGGCATATTTTAAGTAAAGGGTAAGCTGATACGAGAAGGTGACCCAGACAAAGTGGCAATGTCACAGCGGTTCTTGATTTGTGATTTTTGTAGTGGGGCAAAATAACACAATCCTATGAGAAAAAATAGTGAAAGAGCAAATTACTAAATACTTAGCCTTTCTCTCCCCAAATCCATAGTAGGTCCTGGAGAGTAGCTCAATAAACAATAAGCTACAAATGTATAACCCTCCTCTTTGCACACACCAGTGATTGCTGTCTTAAGCACAGATGCAAAAACATGCCAACATTTGTCTTTCTCCCTTTTCTCCTGTGCATTCCTTCTGCAGACCTCTAACTACAGCTTTGTATCACGGAACCAGTTGCCTGTCACAAGGTGATTTGGAGAGAGACTGCTGTCTCAACATAGCACGAAGATGGCTAAATAGTGACAGAGTAAATAATTCCTCAAAGATAAGTCAATAGTGAATAAGTAATTTTATCCGTCAAGAGTTAACATTCAATGAGTACTTGCAAAGGTTACAGAACATCAAATCTACTAGCAGTTAGATGTGAGTTCCCTTACATGTGCTCACCAAGGAAGCCTACAGAGGAATAGATCCCATTTGACTTCTTGATGAAAAGCCTTAACAACAGCAAGTTGTATGTATAAACTCCTAGAAAAAGAGACTATATCCTACAAGATCGCTAGTTTACAGACAGATATCTCATCCGAAAGATGCACTTTGCAAATATTTCTTAGGAAATACATAAATATCCATTAAAAATACTTTTTTAAAAAGAGTTACTGAGGGGGATAATTTGTAATGAGTGAAAAAAGAATTCTGTAAATGGTTTAAAAACCCAAAACATTTGTTGAACATACACACATCACCACCCTCCTCCCAAAGCCATAAATAGTTTAGAATCTAACTTGTAGTTAGAGCTGACAGACCACTGACAAGCTTAACTCAGTTTTCACTTCTGTCACTATTTGCATTTTTCTTTTTTTCAGTTACATAAAAGCATTAATCTGTTTGGATCTTCCTCTTGAATATACTTTTCAAGTTCTTGTATATATTTCTATCATGACATGATATTTGCCCTATAAACTTTGTGAACCTACACCTTATGAGACATTTTAAACATTCTATTTAATTAAAAGAAATTAAGAATCCTCCTAAAATGTGCAAGCAGCAGTTGTATATTCTGAAATTCAAGCTGTAAGTATACATCCCTTAAATTTTCCTACCTTCCTGAATAAATAAATCCTCTGAGGTTTCCCAGATAAGGTATTTTTTGGATTACTTAGGCCATCCAAAGAACTTTTTTGCTGCTCTGTGCAATTAGAACTGAAAGTGCATTTATCTTGCTATAAATAAGGCGACTCTGAAAGAATAAAGTTCAGAAGTGTTAATGTCAACTCTTTAGTGGATATATCTTTGATAGGGTAATTCTGTATCCCAAAGCACCTAGCCTAGTTTAACTCAACTTTGAAATTACTTCTGATCTTTGTAATATATCCAAGCCAGAAAAACTGGTGGAATTATTCCAGAATAAAACTATAAGAGTTTTATCATAAAACCTAAGTATTTACAGAGCTGTTTTGAAAGTTAACATTTAAATATGATGTTAACTCAGAACTACCCCTAAAGTCATACAAGGTATAACTGAAATGTTTCAGAACAATCTATGTATGGAATAATTCAGTTCATCATAAACAAATCCTCTCTTCCCTGTCTTACAGTACTTGGGTTTAGGTCTGCTGCTTCAAAAGAGAAAAGTGCATGGGCACTTAGCTGTTGTTGTCTCTTACTGCAGTAAAAACATATTTTACAGCAATGGATGACCTTATTTAAACTATAAACAAAAGCTTTGGATGCCCCAGGTTAGAAATGTTAAGTAATGAAGAAAGCAGATCAATACAAAATGGGCAGAAATTCCTACTATATGGAAGGCATGGTTAACTGTGGCTTTTCTAAAATTATAGAAGTATTTTTGCATTCTCTTGAAGTAATATGCTATTCCTCTGTGCAGGAATAGATTTAAACCACGGTATGCAGATCTGCATTAGAATCCACATCCTTACAGGTTTTGCAGTAAACCAAAACATCAAATTTTTTTGCATTTACACATAAGGTCATGGGTACCTCTTTTACCTGTTTGCTTACATATACATATATCACACTGTTATAAACAGTTTATAATAGAAGCATTTTAGCTTTTAATACAACTTTTTTTTTTGAAGTGTTCAATGACAGTAACAGTTTTTATAGCCTGTAAAGTGACCCATAAGGCTCTGTTCAAACAGTGGCATCATTATACAATCATAGAATCACAGAATGGTTTGGGTTGGAAGAGACCTTTAAAGATCATCCAATCTATGGTATGGACATCTTTCAATAGATCAGGCTGCACAAAGCCCCGTCCAACCTGGCCTTGAACACTTCCAGGAATGGGTCATGCACAGTTTTCCTAGGCAACCTGTTCTGGCGCCTCACCATCCTTGTAAGCCAGTGTCATTGCTCAGAAAATTTAGGATTGCTGGTCTTCAGATTGACTCTTAAATAGCAACCTTCTAAGATCTTCCACACTTAGCAACTGAGCCTGTCTATCTAGACTACTAAGGTCACCCAGTACTAACAAGGGTTTTCAAGAAACCATGCGAGGAGTCTGCACCTATGAACATTGCCAGCTAGAGGACGTACGGTGTTTCGAACACTCAAGCCAACATTTACAGCACAATTTCTGAGCCAATTTCCACAGATGTCGAGTGTACAATTTCACACATGCGAGATGGCACAAAGAAAGTCCATAACAGAATTAAGGCAGGATGACCCTTTCAGCATGAGTTTAGACCTATGCCAAGCTAAACTGACACCACAGGCACAGCTTCAGACAGCATAACAAAGCAGGAATAGACACTGGACCATTAACACTTTGTGATGGTTTTGGTTGGGATAAGAATTTTCTTCATAGTAGCTAGTAGGAGGCTATGTTTTGGATTTGTGCTGAAAACGGTGTTGATAATACAGGGGTGTTTAAATTAGCGATGAGCAGTGCTCATACAGGGTCAAGGCCTTTTCTGTTTCTCAGCCCCACTCCACCAGTGAGTGGGCTGGGAGTGCACAGGAAGCTGGGAGGGAACACAGCCGGGATCAAAGGAATCCCATACCACATGACGTCATGCGCGGTATATAAAGCTGGGGGTAGAAGGAAGAGGGGAGATGTTCAGAGTGATGGTGTTTGTCTTCCCAAATAACCATTAAGTGTGATGGAGCCCTGCTGTCCTGGGATGGCTGATCACCTGCCTGCTGATGAGAAATGCTAAATGAATTCCTTGTATTGCTTTCCTTGTATGTGGGGCTTTTGCTTTATCTATTAAACTGCCTTTATCACAACCCACAATTTTTCTCACTTTTATTCTTCTGATTCTCCCCACCTCCCACCACAGGGGGAGTGAGCAAGTGGCTGGCTGGTGATTAGGTCCTGGCTGGGGTTAAACTATAACACACTTTAAAGAGACCACTAGATTCTACCACCACAAAGAAACTGGTCATGTGAAGAAAGCAGAAGGCCACCACAGAAGCTTTAGGAAAGATTTACAATTAGCAAGAAGAGAGTACTTACTTGAAAGCAAAACTGAAGTTATGACCCTCCTCCGAAAAATTCCACCAGCATTGCTATCTGACTAACTGCTGTATATGTTAGCTGTTCATATCATACAGCCGGAAGATCAAAAGTTACAGTGCATTTGATGTCCAAATTAAGGCACTGGCCTTAGTCACAGTAAAATAATCAAGTTTTCAAATATTTTTAAAAGAAAAATAAATATCTTGGGGGGGGGAGATCTAATTTGGAGCAGTTAAAATACAGTTCACTTTTACTGAGAAACTAAGCTTCTCTTTAATTAATATAAATCTAACCATGAATATTCTAATCTGACAATAAAAAAAACACAACCTATTTTGCATTGTCCTGTAAACAGTAAAGATAAATCTAAACCCATGATAAAAAAAATACATTTCAATATTCTCAAAAAATACACCTAAATTTTGGGGTGGGAGTGGGGGAACAAGCACAGCATTGCCATCTCATGCTCCCTATATTTTACACATTCAGAAAAAGTAACAGCTTAAGTCAATCACATTTGACTGCTATCCAGTTATTTATACGATTAAATGAAGCTGGCGTCCAAGTGGGGAGATGAACTGGCAACTTGCCGCAGCCTTGAATTACAATTTGTACATCATGGAGCGAACCGCAAGCACTCCTAATTGTAGCCTATCTATGTGGATGAAGCTAAGCAGAAGAGTTCAAATAGGTAATATTCTGCTTTAATTAATGATAAATCAAGACAGAGATCTCTCCAATCTGCAGGCCAAGTTGCCCAGGACAGATCTACAGAAGAACTTGCCCTCCCTCATTACTTGAAGCTTGGACTGACAGTGGAGTTAGATACACAGTAGTCTTCCCTGAGACAAGAAACCCTTGGTACACACTTCTCACCCATGCATTTGCAGTTCCACTGTCTAAATAGACCACCTAAAACCAAAGCAAAAATGCCTCAGGTTGCTGTCAGTCTCGGGGACTCCACAACACGCTGAACTGTACTTTGTCCACAGTTACAACAGAGAGGCAGGGGCCATAATGAAATAATAACTCAGCCTGGGAAAGGTTATTTCCAGTGATTCTATAGACCTTTAAAGATCATTTTGGGTGGGAGAAGAATGCAGGAGAAACGAGATTATTCCTTCTCAGAAAGGTCACTTCCACTGACTCCACAGACCTTTAAAGATTATGTTGGGTGGAAGAGGAATGCAGAAGTGAGATTACTCCTCCCCAGTACAAGCATGTTGAACGGGATGAGACAGATTTCTTCAGACTTGAATATCTCAGATTAGCAACTCACACTCCCATCTAGAGATGATGGGAATCAGGAGAAGAAATCAGTATTTTGGGGTGACTTCATGAATAGGATAAAAATCCATAAGTTCATACTAAGAATGATCCTCCGGTTTTGGTCTCTTTTCTAAGTAATTCAAAGCTGACAGCAGCTTAGAAATTAACTCATTTCCCTGACCACCTATTTATCAAATAATTGTATCACCATACACAGCATGAACAGCTCACAGCAGTAGCTTCCATAACTGCTATGACTCCATCCTGAAGCTCCTAATAGTTACCAACACATGGCGCAAACAGTCCACTGGCCTCCTCCGGCGCCTGGAAGTACACAGTGAGTAGCTGCCCACTTCCGCAAGATATTTGACATTCTGGAGCTGATGAAAATACTTACAATAGTCACTTTTGTGTATCATTGTGATTGTGCATTCCCCTCTACTCCTGATATTAAAAACAAAAAAAAAAAAAAAAAAACACAACAAAAAAACCTGCATGCATTTCATAGCAAAATTACTTCATTCTATTTTACTGATTTGTAAGCAGCATTTGTGCCCATGTAAAAATGACCTCTTAACATGTACTTAGGAATAGAAAGTCATCCCTGTGGCCTTTCCTTTCTCCAGAATTCACTCTCTAGCTGAAACACTGGCCAAAGCACAAATAAACAAACATTAGTAAATACGAGACTGGATTGCCATTGCTTCTCAACAGTAGAGCCTGCCAACACCAGATATGGATCCAAAGACGCTGCTGGTTTCACCTCTTTCAGAATAACTTTTCCAAGGAGCTACACCCTTGCCTAGCTTGCTCAGATTCTGAAAAACAGTTTATGACTGTGGCTGTAATAGCTGACCTAACCAGAAGTGCCAGGAATTAAACCACAGACTTTGGACAGCAATGGGGTCCATAAGCTACAGACTCCTTATTTTGAGAGTCTACGGTATGAGAGTCCCAATCCTAAGCCACATGAGATGGCTATGCCAGAATAATAGTTCAGATTCTGAAAATCACATCCATATTGTTCAGTCTTTCAATGTCTGGCCTAGTTTTAAATGGACAACAAATCTGTTTGTCGGATAAAGTCCGGACTGCTAAATAAATAATGATAAATTTCCTAATAGTATTGGGCAGCACGTTTCTGCAAGTACAACATGTGTTTATCAGTTTCCCACTGAGTTAGAGTTGACTTTCAAATTTCCTTTAATCTTATTATAGTAAACATAGTACAGCTCTCTGGCAAGCAAGAGTAACATTCTTCCTGTAATATCATATCCTTCTTTTAAAGAAACCTTAGCGATGTCCAGAAAAGAACTAGGCTCAACTTGGAATGACACAATAAACTTGTTTCCAAAGAAACTTGAGTTTTATAAAATATTAGTTTTTATACCAAAAAAAGAAAGAAACAAGACTATTTTTATAAGAAGAAAATTGGAAATTTCTGATAGGCACTCAAAGTAGTGTTTGCATGCATCATACTTCTAAAGTCAGCTATTGAAATACTGATATAAAAATATTTTTCTAGTTGGAAGCAGTCTACCTGAGTGGAAGGATAAAGCAACTGGCATTTGGGATGAAGAATTCAGAAAACAATAGACTGTAGCTTGTGAATAGCAGACTTTTTCAATGCTCCTTCAAGAAGAGCGAACATCAAGTGCAGATGATTTAAAAAGAAAAAAAAAAAAGCGGATAAAGAAAACTAAGTGGGATTTATTATAGTACAATTTGTATTGAAAGCTTCTCTTCATTTGGGAAGAATTTAGAGCAGACAAAGGTGGGATTTGTCTTACAGTTAAAAAAAAAAATAACCTACATTGCGCTGTTGAATAACCTTGTATAAATGACTGAAGGGACTCTGGAAACCTGAAATCAAGACAGTTTCAATGACAGAAATTAGGTCAATTTCCAACTGTGTGCATTTGTTTGCCTGCTTCAGAATTCCTATAAAGGGTCATTATGTATCACAAAAATAGCATACAAAAGTGCTATTTTCACATGTTTTCTGTGATCTTTTAATAAGCCAATAAATTTTCCTAATAATCATTTTCTGTGACATTTGAATCTGCAGCTTCAGATACGCTTAAGAAGTCAGAAATTCTGGGCTATGACTTCACTTAAGGCTCAGCTTCAGTAAGGAATGGACATATTAAAGAGGCGGATCCACAATCTTTGCCTGCCTACACAGAATCCAAGGTGCTTACAATTTGTTTCAGTTTATAAGTATTCACTTTTAGGAACACCTCAGCAAAAGCCATTCTCAATGAAGGATCAGGCAAAATTTCCATGGGCTATGAACAATATAGACCAAAGTCCACAAGTATGCTTAGTATAAAGCCATTGTGTGTAGTTATCTGAAAGGTGTAAGCCAGAGACCAAATTAAAATGAAATACAATTGATAGCCATCTCACTTTTTTATAGGAGACTTTACTGGATGCATCCATTAAGTCATGCAACATTTTCACATAGTCCTTTGTCGTTTTCACTTGCCAACCTCTTCTTGTTCTTCACAAAGGACACTGAGCTCCAAACTATGCTGATGGAACAGGAACTAACAAATGATAGATGGATGACAACAAAAACCATGCATAGAGCACGGACGTCTGACATCCGAGAGCTGGGATGTTTTCATCTTGGATAGAAGCTCTGACCCACTATTTACACCCCTATCCCAAGTTCTCCCACGTATTTTTAAATGACAGCTTTCCAGATGTTATCAGTATGGAGACTGGCCAGATTTATGGTCAGGATCCCGCGTAAATCTAAGCCAAACTAGTGTTTTGGCCTCACTGGAAATGCAATTAGATCTGAAATTTGCACCAGGAAAAAACCTGCAGTATCTTGCCAGAAATTGTCATGAAGAATTTTTACAGTGCTGTTTATTTTTTTGTTAGCGCTACTGTAGAACATCAGGCTATTTAGCATTATGATAACAGCACTTAAAGCAGAGTAATAGGATAGACTAGACATGGCTGGAAACCACAACAAAACTGCACACAAATGAGGGAGGACAGCTTGTTCACTAGTAGCACCAGCTCAATACAGTTTTCTAATGCTAGCAAGTGTTTGCACCAGACAAGGTCAACAATGCGTTCTCCATGAGCTGTACAAATGCTGCTTCCAAGTTCTAAGAGAAGTTAAAAATTCAGGAAATTTTTAAGATTTATTGCTGTTAAATCCACAGTCTGATGTTTTATTTGTTCGCTGCCCATCACACTCAATAAAAACTGGTTCCAAAATGAAATTTGGAGGGTAGATAATATTTTTCCTTTCATAGCGTACTTTACTTCTCCCACTTCCTTAACACAAAATAGTCAGAAATCAAATCTTTACGAGACTTTTGTATTTTGAAAGTATCGCAGTTTTCATTTCCTCTTAGTTTCTTTTCAAATTATGGTTTGTTAAAATACCCATTTCCCAAACAATAACGACTGTAAAACTGGCTGGAATGAGAGATGAATTTACCTTTTTCATTCTATAAAGAAACTTGTAGTAAAGACAGTAGCATGCACATACAGTTAAAGTATAATTCTAAATGGCAGTGTAGCCTCTGAGAAAAACTGACCTTAGTAAATCCCCTTTAGTTTTATGACTAATCTAAAATATGCTGCTATAACTCTTACAGATACCACGTAGACAGGAACAAAGAAAAAAGTACACAAAATCTCATAGATAAGGAGATTTCTTCTGGTTACGCCCAGAAGAAAAAGATGAATGTGAAAAGCAGATGCTGTAAGACGACTTTTTGACAAAGACAGGTTACAAGTGAAGTTGCCATGATTGTATCACACCAGATATTGAAAGACAGATTGCCCTATTTTAACATCCTGGAGCAAGACAGATTCTTATGGTCTGTTTCTGAAACAGGCTTCGAAAATCTTCTTAAAAAATGATAATAAACGGCTTAATGCACTGACAGCAAGAAATACCATGGTTTCAAGTGACATGTCAATAGTGTACACAATTCAAGTTAAAATCTATACTTCAACTCACAGAGCGGCTATGCGTTGGAATAGGGCTTGCAGTAGACAACCTCCAGCAACAGAAATAGTCATCTGAGAAGGAAAAGCCCTCCTGTTTTACAGTTCCTGTTCTGAATAGCACAACATTTTCTGTGATCTAAAAGCAGTCTTGCAGCAGTCACCGTGAACCAGGAGAATCTTTTATCATGCATGCTATCCACATGCAACCCTATGATTTCCATCATGATCTCATGAAAATGTGTGCAATACTGAAGCGTTGGTAAGAAGCCCAATTTTTGCAGCAATGACCATCTTCTGTTGCTGAGTAAGAAGGATCTGATCCCTAATTGCTCCAATAATATATTTTCAAGTTAGAAATGCTTTCATACAAAAGATAACCATTTGTAATGAACAGAATCTTCTTTTAGTATTTAAAATAATTTTCCCCAAAAGCAGCACACTAAAGTAAAACACACAACTGTAAAGAGACAGCCAAATCACCAAATAACAGAAACCAGCAAAGTTTTCTGCTTTACAGTGAAAAGTGCAGAAAAAAGTGTTTGAACATGTTTTAATTGAAAGCTTCAGGTTTTACATGGATGTTTCTAAACATCTCCTTGGGCACTGCACTTCCCCACCTACCTGGGGCAAATGAGCTCAAGAGCCAGAGCATGTTTCCCATCATGTGCTGGGACCCTAGAACTGCCACCACAGATGGCACCTTCTCCAAAGCAGTAACTCTGGTGCCTTGTGGGAAGTGCAGTCAGCCACAATGCTACACCCAGGAAACACGGCGCAGCATTTCTAAATGACAGTTTTTAAGTTTCAAATTAACATTTCTCACCAGTCCCATAAGCCACGAGGAACACAAACACGGCCTTCTGAAACTTTATATACCAGAGGGCTACAGCCAGTGACAGGCAAACAACCATGAAGAAGCACCAGCTGTCCTTTCCTAAGCACAACTGCTGTGTTCACATTCAGCAGTCAAGTACAAGCCTGCCTTATCTCAAGTTCCCACGCAACAAGTAGTCCACTGTCACATGCCAGACTACTAAAAACAAAAGCCATCTTCATTTAGACATGAAGAGATCTCAGGCCCTCACAAGTAGGGCTGCCTCAATTTGTTGCAGGGTTGTGGTCTCCACCTGAGCCAGAAGTTTTTTGGTAACATATGTCTAGGCAATGGTGCAAGAAGTGGGGATTAGCCCACGCCCTTGGGAAAGACGGTTAGTACCAGCTCCAAATGGTGCGGTGGTGCACCAGTACTAGTCTGTTGCAGATGGACCAGGTCTGTGTTAGCACAGTCCAACAGGAACAGACATACAGTGCAAAACATTTAAGCATAGAAGACACTATATGTGTTTTACAGGGTTTTAGTTCAGGCTAGTTCTGGTCTGGTCCCACAGACTGAATTTCCAGCAGTGACTCAAGCACATCTTCTAGTTTAGATTCATCCTAAAGGAATCCAGCTGGCCCACCATGAGGTATATGAAGATGGACAGTAAGTGGGAACAACTGGAGGACTGGCGTCAAAAGTACACTCCTGACACGAACCACAACACTAATATAAATGCACAACCACACCCATGAGCGTCAGCAAGAGCAAAGTGAAAGACCTTTTCGTGCTGCTCTTGAAAAGACTCTTCGGATGTCTGTAAATCTGCATAGTCCCTTGAACTGCTCATCGAAACCATTCTAACGCAAGAATCAGAAACTGGTAAATTCTAATTTACCCATTCCAAATTACAGTTTACCAGTTTCTGATGTTTAAGTTCAAATTATTTCAATGTGAATTTAGTAGTAGTATATAGAACTATGAAACTGAGCAGCTGGAATTTACCAGTTACCAAATTTATCAAGCAAAACTGCAGCAGGAGTAAACTACTTATTACGAAAGAGAGGATCTGGATCTACACGATTTACACTTTTCAAAAGCATTGAAAAATGGTGACTGAAACCAAGCATTTTCCAATATATCAATATAGTTCAGCTGGCAATTCAGTTATTAGTTCTTTACCCATAAGCTACTGCCATGGTAAAAACCCCAAAATCTGCAGAGTTTAATTCTTCAACTTCTCATACCTTTGCTCTATTCCACATTGAAAGTTATGTTTCACGACCGCACAATCTATTTGAAAGATAAACAAAAAGCAAAAAGGTTAGAAAAAACAATCAGCTCGAAATCTAGAGTTAATGGCATTTATTTTTGTGGCACCCTTTTAGAGGTCTCACTGATGCTTTTCACTGTCACGTCTTTCACTTACTTATCATGCTGCAATGGAAGGCTGAGCAAACCTCGCTGCTACCAGATGCACACCCTCCCCGTGCACAAGAGCTCTGCATGAACAGCTGGCTGCAAGGGAGGTGAGAAGGCAAAATTCTACCTGCTATGTTTCTCACGCATCCTACAGCAGTGATTTAGGAAATCAGGCCGCTCTCTTCAGCTGCACAGTAATTACAGACAAATGTTTAGAGTTCAGGACTTCACTGTGCATCTGGGATGATGGCAGTTCATGAAGACCAAGCAACAAAAGCAAGAGAGAGAGGTCCCTTGCTGGGAGCCTGAATACCAAGACAGAACCCTCAGTCCTGGCTCTCAGTAGTAAGCAGATTGTTGTTCCTTCAATTATTTTCTCAAGTATTTCTTTAAAATCCGAGGGTGTTATTTTTCTTTACCTTTTGGAATGAAATGAGGGAAGGCCAGCCTGAGTACTAAGCACCAAATTTAGCAAGCGAAACATCTGCATTCAGATACATCAGGTATTCTAAGCAAATATTTCAGGCAGTGTGCACTTTTGGAGTTCAAGCAACAAACTAATCCCCTAAGGGAATACAGTATCTGTACTGAATTGGCACCGGTGGGAAGACAAGACTCTGATGTGATGTTGATTTCTCCTTGGTTTAGCAAGAAACAGCCTTGAAGTGGCCTGATAAGCAGCTTGCTAATTGGGACTCTGTACAGACATTGCTCGCACCTGCTGCTTCGTGATTCTTGGGAAAACTTAATTCGAGACTTTTCCTTCAGGAATCTCAGTCATGGTCATTTGTCAGGCTGAAGTTCACCTGACTCTACCCATTGGGCTTTCATTCTGTTTATTTCTCCTCTTTTGGAGAAAACAGAGGTTTAACTTGTTATGAGCTGTTAATTTTGTCCTCAAAAATCCACCGAAAGTTATATAACCACTTTCACAATAGCATGCTAAAAATAAGAGTTGTTCAGCCAAATACCACTGCAAGTTCTTATAAGACCTGTGACTCCAATTCTGCAAGACCTGTGAGAGGGCAAACATTTCCTTAGCTTTAGCAGTCAAGCAAGAGCCCCTTGTGAGACAGATATGGGTTTGTATTATTATAATCATCATTTGCAAGAGAAAACAACCCACATCAAAACAAAACAGTGCATCTACACACATATATAGATAATTTCCAATTCATGACTTAAAGTAATGCTATTTGCTTTTGGAGCTGATCCCTTGTGGGGTTTCATAATCGCAAACCATCATTAACCCAAAGCAAAGAAAGAAAGGTACAAAGGGGCACAGGTTTCAAGCACGACGTGATTTTTTACCCGTTTTATTTTTTTCTTTACTTGGGAGGGAGCACGGAGGCGCGACGCTTCAGACCCAAAGGGACTTGGCCATTCAGGTAAGTTCGAGAGCGCTCAGGGCAGCGCACTGACACGCAGTCGCTGCTGCAGCTGGCGCTCGTTAATTTAGCTACGCACTCCTGCGGCCACCCCACGGGAGGCAGCGCGGGCGCGGAAGGCGCTGTGCCCCGAGGAGACGTCCGGAGGCCGCCGCCCGCCCTGGGCCCGAGGAGCTCCCGCGGGACAGGGAAGGCGAGACTGGGGGAGGCTCCGCGGGGCGGCCGCGCGCTGTCAATCGCCACCGCGCCCGCGGGCCCTGCGCGCCTCCCCGCACTGCTGCCTCACTGAGGGACCGTAGTGTAAGAGGGCAGGGAAGGAGGAGGAGGGGAGCAAGGCGGCCGCAGGAGAAGCGGGGCCGGAGCAGGCGGCCGAGCGCCCCCCGGCTGCCCCATACCTGCACAGAGGCGGGGAAGGGTCTGCAGCGCGCTCCGTCCTGCCCGCTATAGATCCCAAGGGGCGATGAAGCAGGGTGGCGGTCTTCGCCCTCTCCTGCTGCCGCGGGTGCCGCTGGTGCCGGTGGCGGTGGTGCGAAGCCCTCGCTGGCTGCAGATGCCCATAGGCGCGCAGTGTCGGAGAGCGGTGCGTGGCGAGAGCGCGGCGGCTTCGCCGGGTCCCGGCGGTGGAGGGGAGTTCGGCACTGGCTCCGCGCAGCCACTGCCAGGGGAGAGGATCAAGCCCCAGCTTTCGATTGGCTCCGGTGGCCAAACAGCTCACACCAGCCTGCCCGCCCGCTGCCCGCCTCCCCTCCGCCGCCCCACACGCTCCGCTCCCCCGCGGCTCCGCTCCTCCCTGCCAGCCTCCAGCAACCTGGTGGGCAGACCTAGCCCCCTTTGATTCCCCCCCCCCCCCCCCCTTCCCTAGGACGACGTCCAATCCCCAGCCTTGTGTTTATGCAGGGACGTTCTCGCCCTGGATCTGACAAAACAGCCTCCTTCCCTTCGCATCTTCCTCCTTTGGCTGAAGGACCTGCAACTTTAAGCGTTCATGACATTTTGTGTCACGCTCAATATTCGGACACGTTTGTTCTCTGAATATTTTTTAAAATATCCTTAGCTAGTAAAATTAAAAGCATGCAGTGCTTGATCACCTAAGGGCTAAATGTGAGATAGGACAAAACATTCTTGGCCTGAGTTGAGTTTGCTTTTCTTACACTGTTTGGGTTCCAGCCCTGTCTCAGTTAACTACACATCAAATCATGGCATGCGCAGAGAATAAAATCGGGATGCTAAGCCTTCGCTTCCTGACTCTAGGGTTATTCCATAACTGCAGCTGTGATTGGCATTCCTTGGTGCATCTTTGATGTTGGTATCCTTTTTGCTCAGGATGACTTCAGTGGCCTGTGGAAAAGGATTCTGCTTCCTGCAGACGTGCTGTGGTCTTAAGTCAAATCTTAGACCTGTCTTCTGGGCAAAAGGGCAATCATTTGGTTTCAGTAAGACCCTCTGTTTAAACAAGAATACAGTTGAACCAGATGAATAGGCCCTTTGGGTTTTCTCAGCGCAGGAAGATGTTGTAATGTTTCCAGTAAACATGTTGGCAAAAATGTGTATTAAAATTAGGGAGAACAAAATGATCAGTTATAACAGATGCACTCTTAATTAATGCAATGACCTGCATTTAGCTGGTGCTGTTAATGATGTGTTGAGCAGTGTGTTGGTACATCCCTTAAAAGTTAACATTTACCCAAATTTGGCAGACTGTAGCTTTTGAAACAGAATGAAGTTGCAGAGATACCTTTGCGTGAGAGCAGCATGTACCTTTTTAAATGACAACCTCCATCACATTTTAAATCGATTCTGTGTTTAATTAAGTTTCTTACCCAAAATTGTATGCTATTTTTCACTCCCTAGGAATCATGCATACTCCTGTCTCTTTGGGGGATACAGAACTAGTTAAAAAATGGGGGGTGGGTTTTTTGTTTTGGTGTTTGTTTGGTTTTTTTGTTGTTTTTCAGGCAAAAATTAGAAAAACAGAAATACAAATACTGAGAAATGTATAAAATTTCAGACATACTTAGAAATATCCACACTTGGAGTATAATCCATCCCTCATTTTAAAAGCTTTATTAGCAAAAACATCCCTCAGTGAGTTCAGGGGAGCTAAACCTCTGGAACACAAGCGTAACTAAAGAAATCCTGTTTCCTTTTTGTTATATATTTTGCCTTCACATATTGCCTGTTTAGTTTTCCCTGGGAGAAATGAAACTACTAATTTAGAGGTCAAGCTACATTTCTAGCTGTGGCCCAACAAGCTCAGCAGCCACTGCATCTTCATCACCCCCCAACACCTCGACAGTAGGTGTGCTGTTTCTTCCGGCACACTCCAAACCAGATGACTGGCTGATTGTCTTTCAGTGTTTCCTAAGTCATAAGGGAGTGCTTTCCTTCACCTTGACTTTTTCCTTGGGTGAATGCTTCCTCTTGAATCATACTCCACTTTCAAGCTTTTTTTTTTGGGCTCCCATTTTTGTCCCCAGGCAGACAGATAGCTGTGTTGAAGGAAGGGGTCTGGCCCTCCAGCTGTGTGGTTGTTGAAGCAAACACCATGGCAGGCTGTTCCCATAGGCTTTATTCCAGACACTGGTTTTCAACCACATTACCTTATTATCTCTACACAAGTTTGATATCCTGTTTTGTGTTATTTCAGGGGAAAACTCAGAAGTCTCTACAGAAGTTTTCCTGTAATAAATTCTTTGTGTTCTTCCTCATAACACAAGAACTCTCTGGTACAGATGACTTGGGACTTTATAAGATTTTGTACTTCCAGAGTTGCTGCTTTCCATTAGCCGTTCTCAACACTGGGTTTGTTTCCTTCTGGGTTAGTTTGGATTCCTTTACAGCACTGATAAGTTCCCCTCTAGTCTTGTTCAATTTAATAGCTTTTAACCTGTCTGTTTTATTTATGTCTGCTTAAGTGCTTATTTAATCTTTTCCCTTATAACTATAATGACCTTCCACAGGTTGCTATAATCCTAGAAGGTATGTGGGGAATTTAAAGATTTAAAAGTTGCTTGACTTCATAAATATTTTTTATTTTCTCATTACACACCTTGTTTTAAAACAGGAATGTTACATTTTCTTTTTCATCAATGTTTTTTTCATACATATTCTTTTCACATATCTAGTAGTAAAGACAACAGACATTTTGGATTCAAAACAACTTATATATATATATACACAATTTGGTTCATGAGAGCTGCAGAGGGTGTTGATCTGACATAGAAAATACATAGCATATTTATTCTTTGGTCTACAACCAGCATTTTATGCCATTAAAAATACTTCAGTTAGGTGTGCAGGTTTTGTTTGCATTTTTAAAACTGAAATAGTTATATGCTACAGACAGCAGTTACCCAGCAATGTCAGTGTAAAGCACATTCATATTAATATTACTGCCTCTTTCCTCCAGCATGAGTGCCTGACTTCTATTGTGTGTTGTACTTACACAGACTAACCTTTTAACATCCCTTGGCAATTACAGAGCCATTAATTCAGCAAGCTGTTGAAGCATATACCTACTTTTAATCTACAGATTTCACGATACATTCTACTGATGTGGCCACACTTCAGGAATGACTGTAATCCATGTCTTTCGTCTCACACTGAGACAAAACACAAACAACTGGTGCCCATCTCTTTCACAGCAAGGACCACATCTTTGTCACCGCTGTTACAGAAACTCTGTTCTGCTTTGGAGCCCTGAATGCAGAGCTTGTCTTAATCTGTGAACACATCTGGCAGGAATGCCTGGAGTGCATGAAGGGCTGTAGCACAGCCCCAGAGCCAAAGGAGGCCTGAGAGATGGAGCAGCCCATCATACACCCCAACCTCATTCTTGTCCCAGGACATGACCCGCAGAGTTTCAGAGGATGGAAAAGAAGAAACCTGAGAGATCTGGTGATTCCATTATACAAATTTTCCCTGATTGTAAATTGACTTATCTACACTGAATGAACAAACTGATCATTTGCTAGGTTAGGCACATATGCTCCCTACCTCAGGCCCCAAGCAGCCAAGCTCTGTAGCCAGGAGCTGGGCTCAATACTCTCCTAGGCGATCAATGTCCTGAGAAGCCTGACTGAGTGCTGGCATATGTTTCTGATTCAGGCACAGGGGGTAATAAATGCTTTCAAACTGCCCACAAACTGCTTTCACTGCTTTACATCCCCTTTGGTTCTGCACGGTTCCTGCCTCTTGGCTAACTTCTATCTCGTTCCAGTCCTAACTCATCTTCATCCAAGACTTTTAGTACAAGCTCTCTGATTTCCTGATGTTGCTCTTGATTTGTTCTTGAGTTTTGGGTAGCCTTGATTTCTCTGTTTTTCTGAGCATACTTTCCATCTGGAGCTTTGGGCTGGTCTGTCCTTGGTGGCTGACTCCTGGTTTCGAGTTTCCTCAGTTTCAGCTTCTGGAGCCACCCCAGCTATAGTCACTTTGTGCAAGTATTCCACTTGTGACTCCTTAATAACTCCCATTCAAAGCCACCTTGCTGAATGGGAATTATAAAATGTGATATCCCACTGCTGACGCAGAGTATTTGGTACATAGCTTATCTGTATGATAATTCAGCCGCCTGTGGAATAGGTTGTAACAGCAATATTGGGTTGTGGCTTAGGAGAAGCTGCGAGAATGCAGGAGTATGTCGTGTTCCTTTTAGATTAATCACACTTGTCAAGATCTTCAACAGCTCACAGTGTTTTCATAGACAGTTAGGCACCTAAATGCCTTTGGACATAGTGCACCTGTTTTTTAATTTGGAGTTCTTTCTAACATTGTGGATTCAAGCCAGAAAAGCACTCTAAGCAGCGGTAATTTGGATCTTGTTTTTTTCAGTACTTTGCTGTGCAAAACAACTCTAAAATATGTCACTACCAGAGACAGGGCAACATCCCATCCCAGGACATGAGTCAACACTACATCAAACTCCAAATAATGATCTTCGTTAACATGGATAAAACTATTCCTGTCAAAAAAGGTCATCTTTGTGTTTCACAGCAGACATGGATGAAACTTCCTCAATCTTGCCTGATTCTGACTTCACACATGAATTACTGTGTGTTCCTTAGAAGGAAAAAAGAGTGCTAGCACCTTTCTCAACCTTTATCTTCTTTCATTTCATTCCCAGTAAAATTTAATTTGAGCCAAGCTCTATCCAGATGCCCTGAGCCCATCTGTCTGCTTCAGGAACTTGGGCTTTAGATATTCGAAAGTTGCCTTTCCTTTGTGCGTTTTCGTGAAGGAGGAAATGATTGCTCTTCACACATCTACCTTTGAAAACTCTCCAGAAGGCTCACAAATTCAGTTTAACAGATTAAAAACAGGAGTCCACATAGAGCCTGACATAAACTTCTCCTCGACTGGAAATTCTTTCCATCCGAAGGATGATGCTCACTTTACCTGATGAAAGCTTAATGATACATTCTGCCATAGTGTTTTTGAAGAGAGCATAGTAAGAAGAGAGGTAACTAGTAAAGAATAGAAAAAAGCAGATGGAAGGTGGATGTGAAATGTTAGCAAAATGTTAATGCTGTCATTCCCTTTTAAGGCAGAATGACTCTGTAGATATTCACTGTCCCTTTTTCAGAACATGGTAGCCCAAAGTGTGCTTCTCAATACTATTTTGGAAGCTGTAGTTCATTATGTCATGAACCCGTTACAAAACCCTTGAATTCTCAAAAACAGTTTGAGGAACCTGAGCTACCCAGAACCCTTTGAAAATTGCTCATCTAGAGTGAAAGCAGTGATCTCATATGACAAAGCATGCCACTACGCATGTCCAGATATGTATTTTCTGTTTCATACACTCTATGACATAGATCTGGATTTTTGCTTTGAACTGCTTTCAATGACAGTTAAAAAAATAAACTCCTAAGCCATCTGAGGTCCATCATTCCCCTTCTCTAAATTGACATTAGATGCTCCTTTTTTTGCCCTGTTTTGATGATGCCCTAGTGGTTTTGGAGCAGATGACCTAGCCTAAATCCAAAATGATTTGAATGAATGAGAGCAGTTGACCTCCACTCCATCTGTTTTCCCTGGTTGGATTGAGAGACTACCTAGCTGAAGAAGAGAGATGAACAGCAGAGAGCACAGACCATTTGAGATGAGTTCTCTTCCTTCTTCACTGTTATGACGGGCTGTGGGGACATGTGGATCTCTAGGGAACATCACTAAATAGGACCAGATAACCTCAAAGTATTAGAGCCAGACCAGCTCTGTCATGTATGATTCACTTGCCGTATAACGACTAATAAAGGCAATATGTGTGGAACCAGGAAGGCAGCCAATATAACTTCTTCCAAGAACTGTGAGTAATTAACTGGGTCCCTGGTTAATTTCTTTCATGAAAATGTGTTGAGTGAGATTCTTACAAGTGCTGCTTTCTGTACGACATCTCTCTCTACTCCCAAACAGCACAAGTTCATACAATTGGAAAGGAGGAAAAAGTAAAGTACAAAATTTCAAAATCTTAAGGATATTTTTTCTCCAGCTGCATCAGCTAACTTTTCTTTGCTTCTTCTTAGTTCCTAATCTCCTGGTGGTTTTCCTCTCAAAACCTGGTCTATAACCCAGCCACAGGTACTGTATTTTTGTATAACATGCTCCAGCTTCTTGCTGTTTCAATCTCTGGTGTTTCAGAGGAAAAATTTGTTCAAAACTTCCCAAGGAGAAGAGAAAACTAATTAGTTGCAGCATGTCCCAAAGGAGAAAAAACTCACCTAAATTACCATGCTGTCCTTGTTTGTGGACCTCACATCACAGCAGCTATGAAGAAGAAAAGGCAATTCTCAGCCTGCTAAATCACTGTTGCACCTCATTAGGAAAGCTCCAGATACTTCAGGCTTTCCCCTGTTACTAGTTTGAGGCAACACATTGCTGTCTGTGACTGAGACCACATGTCCTTCAAACTTACGAAGCGTATTCACTGGCCCTTTTTCAGAACATGGTAGCCCAAAGTGTGCTTCCTCTCTATGATGGAGCTATCAGGCTGTGGGAGAAGACTGAGTTGCCCGAAACATTCCCAGCCTAAGAAGGGGAGGATGCTCCAAGCAAATAAATAATATGATGGATGGTTCCTTCTGACAGCAGAGCAGATTTTAAGTGACAAGAATCAGCCAGGGATATGTTAAGGATGGAATACATGTGATAACAATTTAATATGTACAGCACACAAGGGGAAAATATATTATTACCACATGATGCAATTGAATTAGATATTTTAATTAAACCTAAATATATCTCACTGATAGTGACTGGCAGTGGATGTGTTGGGAAATACCCAAGCATTTCACTGAAACCATTGGTTTAAACAAAAGGATAGCATTCTCTTTCAACACTTCAAACATATTATGAACAAGTCAGCTAAATGTTATAAAGAAATAATATTAAGCTGCTACTGAATGAGGTAATGAGGTGGCAGAGCACAGAATATCCTAAAACATTACATCTGCCACATGACTGTCCCTGCAAGTCCTGCTTTTTAGGAAGCCTCCTAAACATAATGTCCAGTGTACATTCCCTTCTGTTATTTTCTTAAGATGTTTTTTCATAATCTGAAGAAATAAATAGATGTGATCATGGACCAGGAAAACTGAACAACAAAATTTGTGTCACTACAAAAACATTCACGTGTATTGCATGAACTAGAAGGGGACTGAGATTTGGCCAAAACAAGTGGAATCTATGATTTGTTGGGAATCTAGGATTATTTCCGCCTTTTTAAAAGCGACATGTACCAGTTTGAATAGCGCCAGCTTGTTTTTATTGCGTAATTTGATGGTGTGGATTGAATTATTTTTGCCAAGTTTTGTCAATCTGCTTGGCCCGTTTTATACAATTTACACACAGTTAATACATCATTCATCAACTCCATGCAAAGGATGGGATTTTTTTTCCTTCTCTCTGCTCCTAGTGTCACACACTAATGTCTGCCCAGTTCTGACTGAATTGTCCAGCAAAATTTTGAGATATATACGTGAATGAAGTACTACAGCATTTTTTCTTCATTCCTTCAGTTCCTTCTTTTTTATTAGTTAATAACAGATCATTGTCACCTACGGGTGGATTCACTTTGAGTCTTCTTTTAAATAATGAAATGATCCCAACTACTGTGTATTATGAAATGAAAATGGTGTCTATAGAGAGAATATTTACACACAGTGAATATGAGGAAAAAAAACAAAGATTTGTCTTTTCCTCTTCTTGGAGAGACTAGGATTTTTTTTAATTTGAGCTGGCTCTGTCCTTTTCCCCAAAGGTACAAGTATAAGGGTCAAACTGATAAGAAAGCAGAACTACCAAATAAGATATGTCTCAAGAGCAAGTCTGGCATCTGAACAGCTCTGTCACAAATGCTAGGAGCAAGGTGTGCCGTCTTCCCACTTTGGGCCAGGACTCAAGGGAAGCCTGAGTATTTCTGCTGCCCTGACTTCCACAGGTCTTCTTGCTACTCACCCAACCCCCCTGCTGCCTCCTGGTTGGCTGACCTGGAACCTGAATTAATGCATGTGTCTGTCCATTCTCAAAAAACAATTAGCCTTTACGAATACTCAAATAAATTGATCAGTGAGTTTCTCGGTGAGGAACTGGGTTTATTGCCAGAGTATCAAACACTGAAGAGTGGGGTGCTTCAGGTAGCTATATCTAACAACTACTAAATATTCAGTTTATAGATAATGAAATGCCTTATTATTCACATAAATTAATAGTGAATGCACAGCCTAAACATATCAATAAATCCATTTTGATACCAATAACACATAAAATATGCTCTATATTTTAATTCATGTTAAATTATGCAGGGACAAGAAGGGACTCATGCGTACAGAACACAAAGCAGTCAAGGCAGTGCAGGAACACTTGTCATTTTACAGGGTCTGCAGGTGTCACGAGTACTTGACACTGCATTTTGAAAAGTATCGTCCTTTCTCCAAGGGATGCATTTCATTACAGCCAGGTATCTGTAAAGCCTCCAGCTCCAAAGTACCTGAGTATCTTCAGGAAATATAAAATGACAGTACTGCTGTGCATACTCATCTCTCTTTTCATGCCATGCTATATAGAATCTGAATAATCCACTTTTCTGTATATGGAAGTAAGCCTGGGTAGGAATAAGGAGAAATTTGCATGCTACAAAGACAAGATTAGATCACTAAAATCATACCAGAAACAGGAAGGGAAGACCTCCCCCCCCCCCCCTCCCCCCCATTTATCTTTCTTCTAGTCCTAGACCTGTGTTTTCATTGAACAACCTCATGAGAATACTTGTTGAGAAGGGAGAGGGGGTTGGGGGGTGATAGAAAGGTACAATTCAGACTATTAGCTCCTCTTAAGCCAACTTAAATAATTAAAATAAAGCAGACAAACTTCTGACTATATAAGCACATCTTCAGGACTGCTTTCAATACTATCACTGTCTATTTAAATGTTCTATAAGCAGACAGGCTTAGTGCTGTTCCTTCTAACTATTGCAAAATTCAGAAACAAGCTTCTGGGGCTCAGTGTTCAGAGATAAGGGTTAGGACTTCTACAGCTTCTGAGGTGCTGCGTAGTAGTGCAGTATTACTTCATGTAATGAATACTGCGTGCACCAAGTACTATTAAATTCAATCAGGTGCCCAGTTCATCTACAGTGGAAAAATGTACTCCAGATGAGCAGAAATTCACAGTGTAGCCACAGCAAAGTGATTTGCACATATGCCTCCTCATTTTCACAAGCAATATACTTTTCTAAATCCAGGGTCTGTTGGCATGAAATAACCTGGAACTGGAGTGGGCAGGATGAAGGAAAACAGGCATGAGAAAAAGCCTGAGAAAGTTCTGGTGACAGAAGGATTTTATAATTACAAAGTCAAATTGAAAAAGAGATGGAGCAGCAATAAGTAAAAGGGGAATCATAGCACCTAGAAAAATGATGTATAAAATAGAAGAGGTCATTGGAAGTCTTTGATGTATCATGCTAGTTGCCTCTGAATATTCATTACCCTGATGTAAACTACTAAACATATTATTAAGACTTTAATTAATTTCAGTTTTGCTTATGCACTTTTGCATATTCTGGTTAAACAATGAGGTTTTATTCAAGCAAACATCTCTGGATGCCACACTTCAATCTGAATATGCAAGTATTTGCATTGGATGTGCCAGACCACTTACCCACTCAAGTAGATTAATACCAGGTAATTATTGCAGTAAGAATATCAAATATCAAAAATATGAATGGTCTCAAGTATATTCACAGTAAATTCTTTACATGAAAATATAGCAGAATGGCTCTAAATACTGATCAAATCTGATGAATTTATGTTTTGCAAGTGGGTATTGAATAAGTATGGAAAGAAAGAGTCCTAGAATTAATAGTTTCCCATAGTTGTTTTTTGCAGCATAACCTCTTCTCCAGCTCTTTGAATTCATAATACGTTTGAATTATAACTCACATCTGTACTATGAAAAAAGAAACCAAACCCAAAAAAACCCCAAACCAGCATCTAAGAGCATAGTTTAAAATAACCAATTATCAGAATTTATCTAAAGCTTGGCTCGGGTTTACCTTTGGGTATGAGACTATTGTACCAACTTTTATGTGCATGTTAAAAATAAAATGCTTAAGTACTTTACTTTTCATTGACTTACTGCTTACAAAGACCCAAGAGGATTCTGATGAATCTTGCCAATTCTGGCCTCAAATCCATAGTTCTAGTTTAGCAGAGGATGATCTTTTTTTACAACATAAAGCAGTCTGGATTCAAAAGTTTGCAGTGATGGAGAATCTATTAAGTCCCTCTCTGGCTATGCAATTCTCATACCCTTATTTCTAATCTGAATGTTTCAAAACACAGCTCTCTGATACTGGACCTTGTTATGCCTTTGTCTGCTGGATTAAAGAGTTCTCAAAGCATTCCTGAAGCAGTTTTCTGAATGCTTTCCAATTTTTCAAAATCCTTTTGAAGGTGTGGATGCTGGGGCTGGACATGGTATTCCAGCTGACAGTTGAGTTACATTACCCTGAAATAAGGATTAACTGGGAAGTCAAAACTACACAACTTGGTGTAGTGACATTTCACCCCTGGTGACCTGGGTTGAAATTTGTGTTTGTTCAGCAATGGAAATTGTTTTGCTAATCTTATCCTATCCCCTTCTGACGTTTTTCCATATCAAAAAAGGAATAGCTTTCATTGGCATAATTTTCTTTCCCGACTAAGGACTGTCCTAGCACTGGGGTGGCTGAATAACAGGTTTGAACAGCAAGGACACTCTGACAGAGCTGTGTCTGTCCCGGGTGCACGCAGTTGGCTCCCCTGCTCCCAGGCACAAGCATGTTCTGAACAAATGCTGTGCGTATGTGAAGCGCAGCCATTCACTTTCCCTTGCTCTGACCTCAGGCACAGCCCGCACAGCCCCTAGCAAGATCCTTTCTCCCCTTTTCTTGGTGGTCCTTCCTGAACAACAGAGAAGGAAGCAATTTTCTTTACAGCCTTAGAATGAAATGATATTTCACAGCTGCAAAATTATATAAAGACTTGAGGCTTACAAGCTGAGCAACAGGAAGCAACCCAATTTTAAAACCACTTTTACTCTATAGAATAGTGCCAAGCAATATGCAATGAAGAGAGTGATATATTTCCAAATGCTTTTTCTTCAGTAAGTTAAAAAAAACTATGACCACATACCAACTGTTTAGGCAATGATGTCTTCCAGACTATGAAGAGATAGAAAGGTAGGTCAGGAAGGAAAGAAACACGAAGAAACCTTATCTTGAAATAAATATACTTGGTGAAAATAGCATAATGTAGTTGCACCTGTATGGGGGTTTAGCTAGACTCACTAATATGCATAGCTATATTTCTGATACGGAGCTTTTTCATCGACATAAAATCATTTTTTTCACTAGATGCTAACGTTAACGCATAGCTGTTGGGATTCATCTGATCTAACTTTAGCTTCTAAAAAATCAGTTATCTACCTCAAGTTAGTCACCTGTATCCCTTTTTATGACTGGCAGAGAGATAAAACAATCTCTAGATTTACTGATGCCATAGCCTTACTCGTGTTCTCGAAAGAAATGATGTTTCCTGTGAAAGTGCTTCTTTCTTTCTGCCAAGTACCAAAAAAGATAAGTCCTTTCTATACTTGATGTCAAAATTTTAGGAAACTGAAGTTAAGTACTTGTGGTGGAACCCCCTACCCAGGAAGATGAGAAATGTATGTGGATATTAATGTCTACATTTGAAGTATTTCATCAAATCAATAGATTATCTCCTTTGTAGCATATTTTCAATATAGCGATGCCCAGTTTTGTGTAGAAAATAGGATGAGGAATTGTTAGGAGATTTGAATGAGAGCCCTGAAAGAAAATCCATGTTAATTACAAGAGCTATTAATGCACCTGGTGTTCATAAGACATAATACTAAGCTAATACTCCAGCAGGGATGGCAAGGAAGAGGGAGTTGACAATCATAAAATTAGTGAAAAAGGGTAAATGAACTCTTAATTTTTTGTGTCAGAGAGTCCTGTAGCACATAGGATAGTCCAGCCAAACTCCTGTTTGGGAAGTTGGGATATGCCAGCTCCATCCAGTTTACAATTACAGTAAGAAAAATAATCTGGTTGCTGAGGGATTCATGCCCCTTGGTAGCAGAAGATGTGTCTCACCTAAATTCTGAGATGGGACCCTTGAACTGAGGAAAGTAAATGAATTATTGGTCAAAATAAGAGATAATGGTAGGTCTGGGCAAGTTGCTTTGGCAGGATACTACCATGGAAGAGAGATGGAGGGGGAAAACAGACTGTCTATGCCAGAGGTCTAACCTGGGTGTTTCCACTGCTTGCTGAAGAGCTGGGATGTGAGAAGTTGTCACAGTCCTGGGCTGGAAGCAGCCCATCTGGGCTCAGTTTCTCTGTCCCCCTGCAATCATCAGGAGGAGCATGCCTGAACCACTAATGCTTTCCCTTGGCTCTTTCTTCATCTCTCTTATGCTCCTGCCCACTCTTCCTCTCCTGTCTGTGACAGGAATCCTGGCACTCACTCTGCTCAGCAAAAATCAGCTTTGCTTGCACAGCTGAGACCTCACAAGCCAACTCTTGACAGTCTTGAAGTGGGCAGGCACAACATGAAGAGGTAAGCATTTGGCATGGGGAGCTCTGCAGCAGTTGAAATATTCTTACATGCAGCAACACTGGTTTTATCAAGTTAATGTCCTCTGCACTGAAATGGCAACTTTTTTAGCTGTCCAGATGACCTGTAATTTCCACTAATCAGTTTCAAAATCTCAAACAAAATTGTGTTTTGATTCAAAAGATCAACTCATATAAAACACATTTATAATTTCTTGTTCTGTTCTAAGTAGTAATTTCACTGCTTTTTAAAGAAAGACTGCAAAAATACCATAACACAACATTTCAAGTAGAGACATCATTCTGTTTCAAAGTTTCTATTTTTTCCAAATCTGTTCAAAACTTCCTGGAGAAAATACAATATTATTCTTCAAGCAGAAACACTCCCCACCAACATTTTCTTTTAAAAAGTTCTTGATGAGATATACTTGGATTTCTGACCAGCTATTGCCTTAAATCATTTCGTCACTGAGTACAGTAAAAAGGAGCCTCACTTGGTGGAAAAGAAATAACATCCAAGCAGCCTCATCTGGAAGAGTAGTGGTGGTAGAAGATCTGCAAGGCTTTCATTTGGTTAGCAGAAGATCTTCAAAGTTTGTGAAGGAGAAATGTTTCCTGTTTCAGAAGGAATAAAGGTAAAAAATAGCTTATAATCCAGATTCAAGGAAGAGTATGGATGAATTGCTTACTTTCTTGCCAAAAAAGATGTGATAGGAGGTAAAGGTTCTCAGGACTGAATAAGATACCAAGAAGGTGTTCAAACACTGGAACAGGCTTCCTAGAGAGGTGTTGATGCCCCAAGCCTGTCAGTGTTTAAGAGGCATTTGGACAATGCACTTAACTATGTGCTTTAACTTAGCCCTGAAGTGCTCAGGCAGTTGGACTAGATAAGCACTGTAGATCACTTTCAACTGACATATTCTTCTCTTCTCTAAGTAAAACAGTACACAAAGCACCTTTGGTCTTACAGCTTCATGTGTATGCAGAATTGACACAACTACAAAAACAACAGTGTAATGAGCTGGCTGTGTGTATGCTCACCATTCAAACTGCACTGTACGTTTCAAAATGCACACTGCATTCAGTAGATTTTCAGAAGCTGTAACTGTTATCTTATTGTCAGCTGCCATTTAAGGCAACAGTAAAACCCCTAGTTGGAAACAGAACTAGGGTAATGCTGAGCACATCTGGGAATGCTACCTGTGTTGTGAAAACAGCGTAAGTCATAATTCGCTGCACCCCCAGAAGAAATATTTTGTTATTTCCTCATGTATTATTAGTACATAATCAGCTGGGTAGAGGATGGGAGTTTAGGTGGCTGCACAGAGTGAAAGAGAAAAAGGGAAGATCGACTACTGATAAACTTTCAAGGATGTCAGCACCATCAGGTATTAATGATCTGCCTTAGAAGCCTAAAGAGAGAACCTGTGTACCTGCACAGACACAGCACAGGGGCTGTCCCCATAGTTTAGACTCCTTGTTTACTCATCTAAGTTGCGTGCTGGAAGACAAAGAAAGTTACCGGTCTTTTAAGAATTTGACTTCAATTCTTCAAGGTACAAACTGGAAAGTTCAGTAAATCCTTTGAATGAACCCTATTTAAAAATTGGTACAGTGTACAAACGTAAGCAGGGCTCTTTCACTCTGTCTAGAGCTAGATAGGTTGGTTTTTCAGCTCAATAGACTCATTTAAGACAAAACCTATGCAGGAAACGGATGCGCTTCTACCGCAAGGCTAATTAAATGTTCAGTTTTGGCCTTACTCCATCTAGTGGCAACCGGGCAGAAATTCTCCTCTCTCCTTCCACCCAGATGCAACAGCTTGCAAGTTATGGCTAAAAGTTTGTGCTGGATGTGCTTGGCATTGTTTGGGCATGTTTGTAGACAGTGAAGCACAGATGAAGAAAATGAATGGGCTTTGATGTGTTCACCACTGACAGAACATGGTTCCCATTACACCACGCCACCCTTGGTACCTTGTGGTGTTAGAGACAAGGCAGGAGGAAAAAGTACCTGATGTGGGTGGAAGCAAAGGTCTGTGGAGTGCATGTAAATAGGGGGTGTTATCTTAGAAAGGCTTCAGAGGAATGAATTCATAGCTTCTGCTAAAGATTTCTTAGGCAATAGAAATCTAACAGGGAGGAGACAGATTCATTCATAGCTAAATGTGTCCTAGAGTCGTCAGCCAAAAATCCTGGGTCAGATATTGTTTTCCTGGTGTGCTGGAAGCAGACCAGATCTGTACACAGTCTTCTAAGTATTCATGCTGCAATTCTTGCTCTAAATTGCTTTTTCTTTGAGGCTTTACCTGAGCTTGCAACCTTGAGTTTTTGAATAGGACAGAAACCACAGGAAGGGAAAGCAAATCTCTGTCTGGGTCCAGGTCCACACTCAGAAGCAAAGGATCCTCTCTGGGCATTTACTTTCATTAACTTTCTCTAATACAGGGTTGGATTTTGTGTTGGATTTAAATACATAAAATGGTCTGTTCAAAATGTATCTAAATCCAACACAAATGGAACACCCGAATTTTAGGAATGTTCAAATACCACTGGGATCTGAAAGCTTTAATTAAAGTTTAAAAATTGATTGTATATATGTATGTATACACACACACACACATATAAACACTATGTATTTTACTACCCGTATATACATAATATAGCTGTTTCTTAGAGATCTTAGCAAAGGATCTGTGTGACATTCTGCTGTATTTTGTGTAGTGGACAACTGAAAAGCAATCCTGAGATTCGGGATGAAAGCAGATATAGGAAATCGTCCTACATGACCCCTCTATTAATCAGGGTAAGGAAAAACTATATATAGTAAGAAAATGTCTATAAACCATCAGTGAATCATGCCTCTGTTTTCATTCAAATCATATAGTAATTAGTAAGTGGTGATCTGGTTTAGAAGAAAGAACATACTGTTTTTTGTCCCCTGTGCTTTGTGTACTGTTTGGGCTAAATTAAGACAAATAACCAAGACAATATTTTGCTTTGATATCAGTAAATATTGGCATCAAGAAACCATTGCCCCATTATTTTTAATGGGAAAAATTCAGTCTAAACCTTTTTTCCATCAAGTTAAGGAGATGATGTCATATGGTAAAGGCTGAATATTCCAAATAAATCACTAACAAGTCATTTTGGCCAAGCAGTATGTGTATCGGATATGCAACTGAACATGTCTGGAAGAAAATGCGTTCTTGTCATAAGACTTAGGAGTCGGAGCCTGATGAGTTTGTATATCTTGCAAACAGTTACACAAGTAACCAGATATTTCCTGCACAACTCAACAGTTTTCAGGGAATGTCCTAGACTTTATAGCAAATAACCTTGGATTACACACTTAGACCCTGATTCAGCACCCAATGCTGAGTGTTTTGCTCTCTTCCTGTAAAGCCCCGCACGATATGCTTGTCAAACGCATGTTGTAAAACCCATTGCAACATCCAAAGTTAGCCAGTGACTGAGCATTATGCATTAGCGTGTTCCGGAGCTATGCTCCCAGAGACAAAGCAGCAGCTAATAATTACAGGCCTTCTTCTGTTCTTCCCTGAGTCTCTGATCCTGAACATCCTGAATGATTAAGAGCTCAGGGAGCTGCCTCTCACCCCCTGTCACTCAGAGGCAGCTTAAGTCCCCTGTGCCCGTTCCCTCCATTGCAGATGCCTGCTCCGCATGGGGATCAGGCTGGCTCCACACGCATGGGCACTGGCAGCATGGAGGCGATACTGTTTTGTCCACTGCTGGGCTTCTGTCTGCACATAGCAGGTTATAGATGTATAGGTGTCTGGCTCCAAGGCAGAGGTCCTGGAGGATTAGTTAAGCCTTCTTTGGGGAGCATGTGGGAGATTTGAGTGCCTTATAGGCAGTGTGTGATACCCAAAGGTTCTGAGGGTAATTCTGAGAGTTCCTGCTAATTTGATCTGCCATAAATCCTAAAGACTTTATCAGTGAGAAGAATCTAAAAAAATAGGCTCATAAGCTCATTACTCTTTCTCACAAATGACCTATAATTTTTTTTTCTCCCCTAATTTCATTACCTAGCCATATGAACTGACAGAAAACAGAGTATCAGTGGACAAATTAGACCTTTTCCTGATGACACTATAGCAGAACTACCTCCACAAGAGGAGCTATGCCAGTAAAAGCTTGGTTTATGTAAGACTTAATTTTTGCAGTAGGGTTACTGTGGATATACCCATCAGAAAAACAGAGCAGATATGTAGTGTCTGTGACCCTGCAATGATACCTCAGGCATGGATTAGATCCCAGGCAGGGCATTTCTCATGCTGTAATGTCTGGAGGTGGGTGAATATTTTCACAATCGAAGTGAGGCTGGGGAAAAAATACAGTAAATCTAAGCTGGCGTGTCTCCAGGAAGCTGTTTTTCATTTCACCTGAACTGTTTGGAATTTTCACAACTGAAAATTGCTTCTTTCCATCTGTGAAGCATTTGCTCCTTGGAAAAGATGCACAAAGCCAAGACATGAAAGACATTTGCAATAAATAAATAAACTAATGCATTCTTTGGAGAATTCATGCTGTTTCCCTACTACTCCCCATTTTCCTATGGAGACCTCTCCACAGATGGAGGGCAGCCGTGGTCTCCTCAGCAATAATAAGGAATGGAAAAATAATTCCAGTAAGTAAATTACAGTAGCTCATTTGTCTGCAGTCTTAATAAGTTCTGGTTTTAAAGCATAGGCCACAAACTAGTTTAGTGAGGGGAGGGCATCTTTCATATGTATGCATTCCTAAATGCTATACTTTCCAAAGAATAGTTTACCTGATATGATTACCTGTGGATAGACTGCTTGATATAAACATTTTGGGCAGGGGTGGCATGGAGGTTGTCAAGTGAGGCTGCAGAACCCACTTCAGGGACAATTCAGGTCTGTTCTCCTGCTGACACTAAGGTAGCTGAAGGCTATCATACATGGCTCGATGGAGACAGAAATACAACATTTCTCTGGTCTTCCTGCAACATCCCAGAGTTTACAAGAACCCAGTAACAAGAATAAAATGGCAGTGGTAGCTTACAGTCAATTTCAGACCTCCTCCCCCTGTTCTAGGACTAGTATCAGCAACCCTCTGAAAGACATCACGCAAAACTTACCCAGAGACATTTCTGAACTGAAACTGTGTCAGGTAATGGAGGAATTTTCTGCTGCCCTTTGATCTGAACTGATTACAGTAAAGCAGAGAGAAGGATATACAAGCAAAGACAGCAGTGAAGGCAGATACTCTTTTGGAAGGAATCAAAGCCTTTCCATTGACCTCAGCTGAATGCTGCTGGCTCGTGCCATCTGCAAGCCTTACCCTAAATTTTTCTCACTGGAAAGAGTTACCAAGTGTCCCTCTGCCTGTTCCTGGTAGTGACAAAGATCAGTTCGTGACAGCTATCAAATTCTGTCCTCCCAGATGCAGGGATCTGTGTGGGCTAAGTGTTTTGCTGGATTTGGATTCAGAAAGCAAATGTTGCATTAGCAGGCACCAGAAAAAGTTCTTGGGCTATTCTGTCTTAAAGTGATTAATTATTCAGGGGGACTAAAGTGATTAATTATTTAACGGGACTTTCCTTAGTTGTTGCTTAGCAGCTCTGGAATAGTGGAAGAAATTATTTTGGAAAACTGCACACTGTTCTACTAACTGTCAGGTTATTTAGGCTGATTTTCAGCTAGATGGTGGCACCAGCTTCCATGGTACTTCAAATTGGAGACCACATTTCCTTTGTGATTTGTATTGCTGGAGCTACAGCTGGGTTGTATTTGAAGAATGCAGGAGAGGAGCCAGGACCAGTAAGGACCCGAGGAATCCACTTGTTATTCAGATTGAAAGCTTGGTCAGTTATGCAGGATGCACGGAAGATTTGCTTTCTCCTCTGTAACTACTCTGGAAAACAGAAAGCATCGGATCCAATCTACTTTTGAAGCTCATATGCTGCCATTAAGATAGACTCAAGAGTAAATCTGTTGTCCTAAAATCTTTCCTTCAGCTTGCAGGAATTTTGGATATACAAACTATCAAGCTTTGAACAAGAAAAGAAAAACCATAAAGGCCATGCATTTGATCCCAGACCCAGCAAGGCAGAGTGCTGTAGATGAGTTTGCAAACCTCAGTTCTATCACTCTGCAACAGTCAGAGCTATCAGGCTTTCCCTAACGTGTTACACAAAGGGGCTGCAGCACACAAAGCCTGGAACACATCAGTTTACAGATCCCAAGAGGGTCCTGTGGAGTCTATTACTTTGATGAAGTGGTATTTAAAATTGCATTACCCAGCAGTTGTTTAACCCTCCAGATGTTGCCCCTGTGGAGTGTTTAATACGACGTGAAGCACTCGTAGGCTAGGCCATAACCTCATGTCATCTTTTCAGCAGGTCACATCAGGTCTTACTATCTTCTCCTAAATCAATACAGGATGACCTGACAGCAATTTTCCTTCTCTGCTGTTCTTTTATTTTTTTTTTCTGATAGTTATTAGAAAAAAAGGAGGAAAAAAGAAAAAAAAAAAAAGCAACAAAACCCAAACCCAAACCCAATCCAAAGGAACAGCAGAAAGGAAGGAGATCTGAAAGCAAACTGTAAGAAACTTTTCAGCGAGATTTGTATTTTTTCCCACTTTGCACCAACAGCCCCGATACAGCAGCTTTGTGCTGCCATCTGCTGGTTCTCCTGCTTTTGACGTCCACATTTTGGAGCGCATCAGCAAGGAGCAACTAAAAAGAGGTCAGCATCGCGAGTCAATAAACACTAATTCTAAAGGGAAACAGGCAAAGGGCGTGTAACAATAACAACAGAAATATCCCGCTTAACCTATAATTTCTGGCAGCATTTTTGAATCTTTGTACAACACACTAATAGTAATTCCTATGGTCACCAAAAAAATGAAGCATGTCTGTAAAGTCAGTTAATTTTCATTCTTTATAATCAAAGCAACTTTAAGAAACTTGTAGTCATAAATCTTTTATGGTGTTAAGGTCAAGGACCTGATGCTCCACAGTGGTTTTAATGGTTTAGATATTTGGTGCCACAGGTATTTGTTTTACAGAGCTGGCTTCAAAAGTCAAAACCAATGGAGAGATTTTCTTTGATTAGAGCAGGGCATTTGTTAGAAACTCTGCAAAGAGCAAACATGTCTGAAGGCTGGATGCTCTCTAAAAACTGTCTGGAGCTGCAGACCAGGGCATTAAGAGCTTTTAAGAATATGAACCAGGAAGAATTCAGGTGGCACATGACTCACCTCATCGCCCACTATTATGCTGCCTTGCACCTACCTGTGCTGTGGCTCTGCCAGTGTCTGCATTAAAACACAGTCCTGCTAGGTTTTCTGGTTTGGAGGGAGAGATGGAAATACAGTCATTTTGTTGTTGTTGTTGTTTCATTTTTGCACAAACAAACTTGAACTTTTATAAACTAAGGGCATTGACATCCAAGATGTTGAAAACCAAAACAAAACAAGAATATTTTACCATTACACAAAAAGTAATGTGTTTTTCCCCTCAGTCTTCTTATTTTTGTGTGAAAACTTAGTTGCACTTCTCAGCCAAATCTTCACCAAAGATTTCAACAGGCTAAGATTTCAGCCCTTGTTGGCCACTGTTAACACAAATGTGATGGCTGTTACTTTGATTACATCTATGGAGAACTGGTGTTTAGAGAAAATAACAGTTCACTGGCATCCCTTTTAGTGAAATTTTTGAGATTCAAGTATCGAGGACCTAGATGTGTATTGAATTCACTGTGCCATGCAAATAATGACTTGACACATGGCTGCACCCACAGAAATCAATGCCAACATTGCTCTATCAGATTTGAAAGGATTGACCACTTCCTCTCACAAAACTCTGTGTAGGAATGTAAAGCATATATGACAGCACATGACAGATCAAGAATGGCTGCCTGTCACACAAGACTCTTGACATACATGTTTTCCATCATCTGGCTTCACTTCCTGCTATTCTAATAAAGTTGTATGGAGTAACATCTTTGGCTTGGAAATATTTGTTACATCTCCTTGCTTGACATTAATAGCAACAGTAAAGTAGCATTTAGTGGCACTAGAGGTTCTTTACTGTAATCAGTAAACCTGGAGCCTGGGATCTTAACCAGACTTGCACTGTAATTTCTAGCTCTGAGGAAGTACTTCTCACCTTTGCAGGTCCATCTCCTCTGCCACTTACCTCTTACAAAAAACGGAGGCCTTGGGTGTCCTTTGGCAGCAAGAAGCATGGGCATCTTTTCATCCTTTCAGGTTGAAGGAAGTAGACTCAAAAGAAGCATTTTGTATGTGCCTGTGTGCGCTTAAGTGAAAAGACTTAAGCAAGCTAAATGAGCAGACCTGTGCTCACAAGGTGGCAAATCATCTTACTCATCTTACCAGACTCCCAGTCCTGGAGGCACCTGTGCTGGCAACAGGAAGATGAATGTTTGCCTGGGGCTTCAGGTTGTGTTCATGTCTCTTGGGACCACCCGGGAAATACAAATCGCCATTACTGTGATTGCGCAGACATATTTCATGTTGTTTGCTTGGTAACATTCATGTGTCTTTGATCAGTACTTTGCAGGTGAGAGAGAGAGAGCACATTCAGGAAACAGGCAGTTGTAGGGTGTGTGTCAATTGCAGGCCAAGTAAGAGTTGGCCTTTTCAGCCCAGCCATACTCCAATAGCCAAAGCAACCAGAAACAGGTGATCTGACCTGTTAAAATCAAAAGCACTGCTGTCCCCATGTCTTCCTGAGGACAGAGTATTTATAAAACCAGATTTTGCTGGATTGCATTGCATGATCCAGTTTGCCTTTTGGTGTCAAGATCTTATCTAAATAGTGTGTGTGTATGCATATATATATATATATATGTATGTATGTATTTCTTAACTACAGAGAATTCAACCATTACTTTGTCAAATTTTGTTCTCCTCTGACCTGACAACTCCCAAAGACCTGTGTTTTTGGTATGATTCTTGCCAGAGTATCATTTTCTGAACATGAAAACTTCAACAGGTTTCAACTGCTACTTACACTGTCCTGTATCCAATAGAAGAAATATATTTTTACTGGAGAGGAAAATGACTTGTTTCATGCTTCTCACATATTATCTTTATTAAACATTTGGACAGATATGCATCCATTTATTATATTAATAATCTATGGCTTCTTACTTTCCAAATGCTGGTTGAAAGCTCATGAGAGTAGGCTTTTCTGTGAACTTTCTGTATTTATAATTTCAGTCACTTCAATAAATCCTGAGACTATTGCCTGCTTAGCAGCATCTTGCACTATACCCCAATGGCTAAAACAGGGAAGCTGGGAGCTCTACATCTGAATATCTCAAACTCTCTGAACAGCTTGATTGGAGTTTGGTTTTCTTCTTAAATAATGCAAGTTGTTCTGAAGAGAACATATAATCACAATTATCTGATAGTCAAATCCTTGGTGACCAACATACAAAGCTCCACTACCGCTAATAGAGGTTTCATTTGAGCAAAGCTTATTGCAGCATTTTGTAGTCATTAGAAAAAAAGTGTTCTTTGTGCGTGCTGTAGTTCAGAGCTGTAAGGTCTTTGTGAATGGTTACTCTCAAAGCGCTACAGAAGTTCCCCGGTTCAAGGTGGCTCCTGGCTCCTCGGAAAAATGAATGTGGGTTTCCAGCCTGGGAGGAGAGAAATAAGTGAAAAAGGAGCATCTTTGGGCTAGGCAGGACAGGTCTGCCTAGTGTGCAGCTCTGCAGCCAGGACCAGTCAGGGCTAAGCTGGTGCAGGAGAAGGAAGAAAGGTAAGTGCTGACCCCAGAAAACACAACAAGCATCCATCAATCCAAAATCTCAGCCACAGTTGAAGCTCCTCTACTCCTATTTGTCAGAGCAAAAGGATTTTCAGATTATAAAACCAGGAGTCACCACGTGGTCACCTAACCACATAATTTAGGACACAGAACATCCTTGAATGCGAGCCAGTTTAAACTTGAGTACGTGTATTAAGTTAAAAAACCCAACAACATCTATTCTCGATTTAAAAATTGCTAATGGTAGAAAAGCCACAAGAACCTATTGCCATCCACGCCAGCGGCAAAGTATTTCTCTGGTGAAATGTGTAGCCTTTTCCTCCTGCTCATTTGCCCAGCTCCAGCCACCAGATCTTTTTATATCTTTATTTGTTAGATTGGAAGAGTGTTAGTCCTGAACTAAATACTTACCATCTGTAACCAGCAATCCTCTAACCTTTTCTGGATATGCTTAAAAAACTGTGTACCTACAGCTTCTACCAGAAAGTGCTTTCTGGTCTTTTGGTTGCTCTCAGAGCTGTTGCCTGCACCCTGTCTGGTTTTCTGTCAGCCTTTAGGAGTGCCTAAATCAAACACCATGCTTGGGAGCCCAGCATACACATGGAGGAAACAAGACATCCTTGCCAAAAACACAAGATCCCAGGAGTCACATTAGTTTTGGACCAGTTTTACCGTGGAGTTCATGTCCAGCTGATACCTGGGACATGAGCCGGCGTGTCCCGTTTAAGCTCACTGATACCCGGTTGAGGGTGCTCCCAACAGTATGCGCAGCCCCTCCACGTTTTTCCTCTGCATCTGACTCTACTTTTCCCTGCTGGATAAATGACTATTGCTCAGTCATCTGACATCAAATGACAAAGCACCTCAGTGTTTTTCTTCTGAGTTCCTTTAATCCACATTATATATGATAACCCTAATCTTTGCAACATCTGCCAATGTTTTGATGATTTTATTCTCTTACTGGCCCTTAATACTACCTCTGTTATAGTAAGTATGGTCAAATGAGTACCATATTTTTGCAGGACATGTCAGAAGCAAAGGTGCTCACTGCTGAACTGTTCAACTACAGAAGTGATAGCTAGTATCATCATTATACCGTGTAGCCTCATTTCCTTGAAGTTATACATTATTATTCACTTCATGTCTAAGATATTATATGGAGTTAGTGTTCTGTATTTTCAGCTCAAAAGAGAGAGCTCTTTCAAAAGAGAGAGGTCTCTCAAATGAGGTAAGGAAGGCTGGCAAGAGAAGGCATTTTCTCTGATTCTATTATGTTTTTCAGGTAAGAGTGACAAAGTTATTTATTAATTAATCAGCTTCATGAACTACTTGAAATAATATGTTCTGCATGTACTAGCTGAATTAACATATTATACGTAGGTGAAATGAAGCTACAACAAAGATAAATAGAGGTTTCACAAGAATTTAGTGACAGACCGTGAAGAGTGCTCTGGGAGAAACAGGGAAACTCTCTGAGACCTTGCTTTATTCAAAAAGGCAAATTCACTCTCTTTCTGAAACAGGTTCATACTCAATTTCAGCTCTACATGTCAACTCCACCTCTGTTTCCTCTTTCAAATACTGACATCTTTTGATATGCTTGATTAGTCTCTATTAAACACTTCCCATTAGAGTGTCAAAAAGACACACGTATCGCATAGAACAAAATCACATGGCTCTTTTTCCACATGGACTTCTGCAAAAATAACCAGCTACAAATAACCAGGGATGCATATTTTCCATGATTCATGCTGCAGAACCCACCATAGGCTCTGGGACTGTTGTACAGAATTTGAGATTTCCCAGGAAAAAAAAGTTACAAGGCGGTCTGATGGTGAGAGAAGCCTTCCCAAACAGGAACTGAACATGAATCAAGTTGGAATGACTCAGATTGTTTTTGTGATTCTGCAGAGAGACAATCTGAGATAATAGCTGGGTTGTGTGAACTATTGCTGTAATTTATTACAATCAAAATTGAAAATACAATGACTTATATTCATATTACTGTTGCAAGTTGAGTTTTTACTTTTACTATGTATATTAAGAACACTGTAATATTTCTTGCCCCTCTCTGTGAATAAACACAAAGAAAAATATTTATTGAAATCCTCTGCATGCTTCAAAGGCAATCCGAACAAACATAGCAACATCCCTTTTGTAGGCTTGGTGAAGTACATTTTGGTAAAAAGACAGCACACTTATAGCAGGATTGAGTTATGGAGGTAGGTAGCCAGACTTAGGAGACTGGTGAATTTATACATGTTGAAGCTTGAGGCTTATGACAGAACAACATTTCCCTTCCAGAGGGTGAGAAAAAAAAAGAAAGAATGACTTGGAAGAAAAAGCCTGAGCCTTTACTTAAGTACATAAATTAGATTTGATACAAAGAAGGAATAAAAGCCAGGCTATTTCTGTTTCACAAAATAGAATTACTGCCCAGGTGTGGCAGCTGGTGTTGTGTAGGCAGCACAAAGTATCAGTACAGCTAAAGGACATCTCTGATGTTTGTGTGTTGTACAGGCAGGTTAAGTAAACGGTTTTAATTTAACCAACCAGATCCCATGACTCAAGGTGAGAAAAATTCTTCTTTAGTGCTGTATTCCATCCTTAGCCAGAAAGCTGTTCCCAATCAAAACTATATTTATCCATTATTTACCAGTTTAGTCAACTGAGGACAAGCTGTTCTGAAAATATTTGTTTAAATCAGCTAGCCAGGCAGCAAGAAGAATAAGGAGAGGAAAGAAAAAACAAAACAGAAACACGTCTAAAATTCCAGGGAAAACCTTTCTGTTGACATTATCAGGATTTGGCCAAAATCTGCAGTCAATGAACGAGAATGATGGCTATTAAAATAAGGGAAGGAGACTAGAGATTCTAAAGAAAGAAGAGGCAGAGGCAGGAAAGTAGTAGGAACTTCCCAAGTTCTCACTAAAAAGGGAAAAATGAAGGTGCAGCTGCAAACAAGAAATGAAAGGGATCCAAAACTGGGAAAGGAAAGTAGAAATGTGTGATCACTGATTTTAATGGATAAAGACATCAGGCATTGGCCTTGTCTGGAGATTTTCCTGAATGGGTGCTAGAGCCACAGGCTGAGTTCAATATGGCCAGGATATTGAAATAGCTGGAAAATTTGGAAAGATTATTCATGTCTGAAGTTTTGGGAAGATCACATCTGGGTAATAATAAAGGGAAATATTTATCTTTCATTCTAAATTAAGCTCAGTTTGGAAACAATTTGGGATTTTTTTTACAAAACTATGTTTGGGGTCTGCCTTCTGAGAGAATATTTTAATCGGTAATTTTTACCCTGACAAAATTATTTTAGTGGAGCACAATGCATGCAGTGGGTATTTATCAGTAATGACCATGGAAAGTCAAACACCTCACAGCAAGCCTTATAGGATTCAGGAAGGACAGGACCTAAGTTTAACCACAAAGAAATCTGAACATGTTAAGAAATGTGTCTGAAATGAAGTGACTAGCAAATCCTCCAAAAATCAGTCTTTACAAAGACAGTAAATGTGGAAGGCATATTGTCTTCTTAATCCATAACAGACTGACACATCTTTTGAAGAACAAACTGCAATTCTTTCTAAACTACGAAGCCTTGAAGGGAGACCAGGCATGGATTTACAAGCCAAGCGGAAAAGGGCCTTTATCCGCTTTCCTCTTGCCCCAACCAGCCCTCCCCATGCTGCTCCCTAGCCTGTTTTTAAATAAAAACATACAAATATGTAGCTAGTGGAGGGATGGGGGAATGACCAGAGGGTGGGTAGACAGTAGATGGAGGCCACTTGTTTTTTTGTCACACTGCTTTCTGGTTTGCGATGCAGCAGCTTTACTTCTCTTATCACTTCTCCCCACTGGTGATCTGCCCTTCTTGAGTCAGCATCCGCTGCAGTGAATGATTTCCATTTTTAGTTTACCATACATAAGTAATTATAACTTTCCCTGTGGACGTGGGCAATGAGCTTGCAGTCTTGACAACCACATGATAAATGATGGAAGCACATGTTGATGCTCCAGCTCATAAAAAAACACAAGCCTCCAAACCTCAGGGTTTACAACGCGAAACAAACTTGTAGTCCCAGTTTTACAGACATGAACCAGGACAGCAATGGCTCATCATGGTAAATATCTGTTGTGTGACTCAGATCTAATTTTTCATGGCCACCACTTTCCTGCAGTGCATTCAGGTACCAGTGTCCTCGTGCGTAGCAGCATCCTCCTCACTTTCAGGTGTTTGCCCCTATCATGGTGTGCCTCGTCCAAGGTCCCTATACTGCTGCTAGTGCCCTTCTCAGGCTCAGGCCCCTCCATGCACAAGGCAACATAGTCCAATTTTCCAGACGAGTAGTGTATCAGTCTTTCCCCCGCTGTGTACATACAAAGGGATTCTTTGAACAGAACCAAGGAATAATTTTGCCAGAAGTTCTCCAAATTCTTGTGGAATGTAATACACAGAACCTGACTGAGAAAAGCTGCCTTTGGTGGCAGCCAAGTGTCTCAAAACTGTTCGTTTTCCAAGTGTGGAACTGAATTTGCTAGCATGCTACACTATTACCTCTCAAAGCAGTCAAAGGCCTCTGTAGGATTGCAGGAAAAGTCACACAAAGCCTGACTACCAAGGGGAAAGAGTAGTTAGTAGCAATTTCCCAAATAGTTATGCTTCAAAAGCATCAGCCTGTAGGAGTCACAGTAACATTCAAAACACCAGCAGCTTCCTTGGTGTGATCAGATCTGCTTTTTTCCATCAGCAGCTGAACCAGATTTCGAGCCAGCATTATTTGCACACAAATTAGTAGAAGTAATAGCAGTAGTAGAAATAATAAATAATAATAATAATATTAATAATAATAATAATAATAACAATAATAATGTCTGTCCCTCCCCATCACTGACATGGAAGGCTTTGTAAAAAATTTTCCAGCACAGCTGTGCCAGTTGCACACACAGAGCACATCTGTTACATCTGTTTCATAGGATGTGCCATCAGCAGCAGAGGCAGTGCCACATGACATGCCAGCATGCGAAAAGGCACCAGAAGAATTGCTGTAGGATCCTGTGAGGTGGGGCTGTTGTCCTTCCTGTGACCAGAGAGGACTGCCCAGCCTGCAGGATAGCAGTCAGTGATGTGCAGCCTCATGTTCCTGCTTGCTGGTCCACACACACTGCACAGTGGTACAAAACTGTCTTCATTCACCTCTACAAGCATCCAGGTTGACAATGACTAATACAAGCTTTATTTTTTTATTTATGAGGAAGATTTTACATTCCCAAAGAGGAATACAGTGTCCCATTGTACATTTTCAATTGTCTTGTCTGTTTCTGTAAAGCTGGAAGGATGGACCAACAAAAAATCACCTGGGGTAATGAATGGTTTTGAATGTCTCCCAAACCCCAGCTTTGAGCTAGTTACTAATGCCTAAACAGGTGCCTATACAAGCCAACTAGGAGCAAGCCAGAAGCAGGCATGTTTCCCTGCTCTGAGAATTGTCCCTCCATCTCTCAGCTGAGTGCAACACTGCCTGGGCACCAGCCCCTCAGCCAGGACACAGCCCAGATGGGGTGATGGTGTGGACAGCAGCAGGGCATGGTCACGTTTCTTAGCCACAGCTGCATCACACAAGCTGGAGACCAGCAGCCAGCACAGCTCGGAGCTGTGCTGCACCGTGACAGCCCTCCTCGATCCCCTGGGAAGCTATCATTGCTCCAAGCTGCGGGAAAACCACAACCAGATCCGATGTTTTCGCTTTCTACTGCCTGCCCAGCCACATCAGACTGTCTCATTTTTAGCAAGTGATGTAGACATCACTGAATTCTCCAGATATTAAAAGACTATCCTTCAGCTTGCTACACCACCTCTGAACGTGGCCCCCCACCTAGACTGAAGCCCTTCAAGTTATCCTTCATTTGTTGGTGTGCTCCCTTAGATCTGCAGATCGCTTTGATTATTTGAACATCTGGAAGCTGTCACATGCTTTTTTTGACCGTGACCATCTGAAATATTACCCAGCAGGACTTGGGGGGAGACACAGTAAGGAAACAAAAACATCCTACTCATGAGAACATGTGGCAGGAATTATCAAATGACACCATCCCAAAGGGGAGTGCTATATATCCAAGCAAAGACAAACTTTCTCTCCATCCCCTAAAGCCAAGACAATTGCTTTCCATAACATCCATTCCAGACATAAAAAAAAATTACATACAAATACCTAATATATTTTTTATTAAACACTGTGTTATGAAAGTTGGCTGTCTATTACTAATGGGGAAAAAAGTATTTTGAGTTTCAAAGCCGAAAAGTAACTCTCCACATATATGATTGTCCATAGAACAGCCTCCCCAGAATGGTTCAGCATCTGAGGTCATGAGGGTGCATAGCCCTGGCTTGCCTGTTGTCCTCACAGACAGACTGCAGATTCTTTGGGAAAGCTGGAATGTGATATGCAAAAGAGAGATGGAAAAGGCTGAAATACAGTCAGAGTTACTCATCAATCCCATCACACAGTCTGGGGGCTCTGGAGAAGAGGGGAAAGGCAGCCCAAAATCAATGCAAATGAAACCCATGTATTTGCAGCACCCACAAAACATAATTTACCATGCAAGTGGAAGCTCATGAAACTCAAGCACAGTTTTTGTATTCAGTTTCTCATTCTCAGAAACAGATAGCAACTGAAGTGGGAAGAACTGTAAAGACCGTACCACTGCAGTTTGGCAGTGGTTAACCACTGATATTTTAGCCTTTGCCAAGAGATTCCCCCTGAAAACAGAACTAGAGGGGAGTGGGTTTCCTTCTGGCCAGCCTATTTGTTTACAGATCACAGGACCAAAACCCTGGTGTCCCGGATGTAATCAGAGGAACAACTGGAAGCAGCACTCCCATGCATGACGTCAAAGCCCACTTTCCCCATGGGCAGCCAAGCTGGAGGCGGCTTTCTGCTGTTTCTTCTCAGGAACATACCCAGGCTTCCTCAGGCACTTGCAGTCAAATCTGTGTAACCACTTCTTCCATCAGCCCTCAGCCTCTGCATGTTTCCAGAGTCAAACAGGACCTTGATGTCCTGGCTGTCATTGTTTCTTCATTTCAGGCTCCTTTCACATTCAGTGGCACATCACTGTGACTTTTCATTACTTAAATCAGTGCCCAAAGCTACTGAAGTCAACTTGAGACAAGCCAAATGTATCTTGATATAATCCCAAAGACATAGAATTCATTGTACTGCAGCAACATTGGTTTCTGAGAACCACCTTAACAGAGACACCTCCTCTGGTGTAATCTAACAAAAATAATTCATGTTCTTTTCATTGGGATATGAAAAATCATAGAATGGTTTGGGTTGGAGGGGACCTTAAAGATCATCTGGTTCCAACCTTCCACTAGTCCAGGTTGCTCAAAGCCCCATCCAACCTATCCTTGAACACTGTCAGGGACAGGGCAGCCACAGCTTCTCTGGGCAGCCTGTCCCAGTGTCTCACCACCCTCATAATTAAGATTTCTTTCCTAATATCTACTCTAAATGTCCCTGCTTTCAGCCTAAAGCCATTAAGCCGAAATGTAAAGTGCAACGTAAAGTAAAATGTAGTAAATTTCATGATCAGTAAACTCGCGTTTGTCTCACCCACTTCTATTGAGCCGACGCAATTCCATATCAGTCTCAGCACACAACTGCCTCCTACTCGGCACCTACTGCTCACTTCCAGACCCCCCGTCCCTGTCTGCCCCCGCCTGCATTTCTGCATCGGGACCCCGCTCCTTCCCCAGGAGAAGCAGCTGCAGAGGGGAGGGCAGGCAGCGCCTGCAGTGCCTCAGGGCATCGCGCAGGATACAACCCCTCCTCTCCCCGTGTGCTCCCACTCGGGACTGCCGGGACCAGCCTCTGCGCCGCGTGGGCCCGCCCGGAACTATTTCTGCACGCACCCACCAGGTGTCACTGCCGCCGCGCGGCGCTCCTAGCCCCATCCCTATCCGTGTCCACAGCCCCATCCCTGTTCCTGCCTGCAGCCCCATCTCCATTCCTATCCCTATCCGCACGCCCATCCCTATCCCTATCCGCAGCCCTATCCCTATCCCTAACCCTATTCCCAGCCCTTTCCATATTCTCAGCCCTATTCCCATCCCCTCCTCCCGGCTCCTGGGAAGAAGGCTTTAAGGGGCACCTGTGCTGCACACAGCTGGCAAATGTTTTGATTGATGATGATGGAAGCGAAACTGCAGTTGCTGCTCAGCAACTCGTACCATCACCATGGCTCAGGGTTTAAAGAAGATTAAATTGGGTTTGTTTGTTTCCTATGAACATCGGTTCTTGGCATGAAAGTCAGCAAGACACAGCAAGGGAAAAAAATTGAATAGAAAGAAGAGGCATATGATCACTTCAAAACTATTGCAGGGAAAAAGTGAAGAAAATTATTTCAACTTTCTTTCTTCCTGATTCTATGCTCTACTTATATTTTCCAAATAATGGGCTATAATGGATACCAAAAATGTCATATCCAATAAATTTCTATCATCAATATTTTTCATATTCAGCATTACAGTCAAAGTGAGTAATACCATTCAGGTTACTCATTTTTCCTTAGCAGACTTAAAATTTTAGCAGTATTGGATGAGAACAGCACTGATACACCAGCCATGCTGGTGCTACCTTGTCCGTACCAATATGACAGAAGAGTATCTAGAAGGGCTCACTGTTAGGAGAAGCCATTTCTGCATCACAGGAAGGACTGTTGCTGACAGCTTGTTTCTGCCAGAGTAAGAAGTACTTGGCTTCCACTGATGCTACATGCATGAGATCATGAGACCTCAACAATGAGGAGTAACGAGCTCCATCCTGGTGCAGGAACTTTCAGGAACTGGAAAAGGATGCACCTTCTCTGGCCAACACTGGACTTCTTCACCACACTGGGCATGGAAAGGCCTTTTCTTTTCTTCTTCTTTTGACACAACACAATTGGGGCAGCACATCCCAAAATCTCTATTTAGATGTAAAATAAAAGCAGCAGGCTCTACATGGTTTGAAGGGTACATATAACAAAGTCCTCCTGTCGTCCCAGTGCTGACCGCCATGTCAGGCAATGCCACCAAACACACAGGTGTCCTGTGGTCTCTTGCTCCTCTTCTGTTTTCTCCTGACGCTTCACTAGTGACAGCAGTAAACACAGAGTAGGAGGAGAGCAGCCATCAATGACTGCTCTCAAGATAGAGAAATAAACGATAGCCATAACAAGAGGCAGGTGATGGGCCTTGACTTCACTATCCCAGTGGTTACTTTAATGCTCTTTTAAAATTTTTAACACTCTTCCTTCTCCCTCTCCTCTCTCTGTTTTATTCCTTGAGGTCTTCTGGCCTACACACCCTTGCTTTTTTCTTTCTCATTAAAAGACACAAAGGGATCAAAGCCACTCTTCCTAGTTCATGCAGTTGGTGGAAAGAGGTTGCCTTCAAAAGCTTTCTAGAAAGTAAGGTGAATTCCCAGCACATGGTGTGGTCTGGGGCTGGAGAAGTCCAAACCATCTTTCAAAACCCCCCCCCAAACCCATGCTACAGTACCAAAAAGGTACCACAATTGACATTCAGCTAGCAAGCACAAGTGTACCTGCTGAGCAAAGGGCAAGTACACTTTAAAGTCAGTCTTACAGGTTTCACATCTCTGATTTCAGGGAAAGTATGCTGGGAGTTTGGGGCAGGGAGAAGCAGCGAGAGATGCCAGCAGAGGCACTGAAAGGTCAGCAGATGCTCCATGCCCCTTGCAGATGGGAATCCCAAAGTGCAGTTTAACATGGCAATGGGTTTCAAGCAGAGAGTAAAGGCCAACTTGTTTTTCTACTCAGCTCTGACAAACAGCAGAACGAATATCTAAAATTCATACCTTCCATATTTTTGTTTTGGTTTTACTATTTTTTTTGCCAATAAAATGAATACTGCTAATACACAAGTATACAGAAACAGTTGGTGACATGGGTCTGTATGACTTGAACTGCCTTAGAAGAAGCCGTTTGGAACAAAATGTAAGCATGACATTTTAAGTTTTATTATTTTAGGAAGAAAATAGAGATAGTAAGAAAATCCCCCCTGCACACAAATGTGCCAGTGGGAGAGCAGCAGCGTTACTGCCTCATGCTTGGGGTGTCCAACAGTGACAGAAAAGGATGAGGAAAAGATTGAGAAGGAAAGTAATGGAAGAGAGGTTAGGCAAGGCCTTGCTCGTCAGGAACCCAGCAAGGTTGCTGAAGGACTTCAGGTGAGGTGCAGGAAAGAAAAATGGAGTTACCCAAAATGACCTAGGAATTAACAACCTTAATTGCTTCCTAAACCCAACTTTCTGGAAACCAATTCCCTTGCAATATCTATCTAATTATCTGCACTGTATCTTTAGCAGTTTACTCTGCTGCTAGTAGCACCTTTTAAAACACTAGATGATTTAAAATAAAGTCTATCCATTGATGAAATTCCACATTTATATCCCTTCACCCCTAAAACCTCATCTGTGACTTAGGTACAACATGAGGTTCCATAAGCCCATTCGTTATCTTCACTGCAGCCACCTCCCAGACCAGTATAGACCAGGACTTAGAAATATTTCACAGTCATGGGCGTAAGTCTTCCTTCCTGCCTCCCACAGACTCTTTGATAAGAAACCAAGATTCTCTGCATCACTCTGTGGACCTCCCTCACCTTTCTGTTACCATGAAAGAAACCAAAGCTCCCAATTTATTTGGAACTGCAAATCCTGGAGTGAATGACATGAGTACCTGCCCCCTTCCTTCCCCCAACCCAGGGACACTTGGGGGTGTGACCCTCCTGGCACAAGGGCTTTACAGAGAGACTTCAAGAACAGTTTAAGCAAAGGTGGTAGCATTACTAACAGCCACTCTGTGATCTATTGCCATGCCATGGCATGCCAGACTAGCTTTTGAATGCCTAATCCTTAATCCTGCCGCCAGTCAAATTAAAGATTTTATGAACCTCTTCTGGCTGATGCACAGAGGAGCTTAGGGCAGTACCTCAGGTTTAGAAATGCCTCTGTGTGATTATGTCTGAATCCTCAACAACATCTCCAAGAGAGAGGAGTCAGGGGCAGCAGTGGCTGTAGGAGGAGTGGAGAGCTGGTGGAAGCAGGATGGGGAAGGGAAAGGCAGGCACCCATAGGCAGGATGACCCCCTGAGATCAGACCACAGTCAGAGGCACGTTCTACATCTGCCTCAGCCCTGGCCCTAGCACTGGTCTGCTTTTGCTTTAATGCTTTTTTTTTTTTTTTTTTTAGCCTGTAATTTCTTTCAATTCCAAGATAGATAAAACAGAGGAAGTGTAAAGAGCATTAGTGAGCACCATAGGAACACACAGGAGGGATCAATGGAGCAAGGATCAGGGGAACAAAGGAAAAGGAACATAAAAGATGGAGAATCCTAAAAAAGATGTTACTGAGGGGGAGGAGAAGAAAGAGAGTCTAAAAGAAAAGATGAATCATACAAAGATAAGCACATCAGAAGAGATGAACTCAAAAAAACAGTCAGAGATTTTAGGTTATACATTCCTCTCAGCAGAAAGGTAGAAAAGTAAGTTACACTAAATATGCCATTGCCACACATCTGTTAAAAAGGAAAGGGGGAAAGGCATAAAGAGGTGGATATAAAACGTATGTGCACAATGAAATGCCGCATTTATGTGATATACATGCAGAAGAAGCAGCCACAAGGTTAAGAGGAAGGGTGGTAAATAGTATCTATTTTGAAAGCTGACATCTGTGATGAATCTAATGAGAGATTTCAAATTCTAGTCAAATCAAACAGGAGCCAATGAAGGTGAATGCAGCAGAATATATTCTGGGAGCAAAGAAAAAGTACAATAAAAATTGTGCAAATGCCACTAACAAGGTAACATTTACAATTGTGTCTTAATATTTGATATTTACTGTAGGCGTCCACACTTGTAAATAAGGACTATCATCTAGCATTTGAGCAGGTTCTCAGGATTTATTGTCACAGCAATTTCTCTTAATAATTTATACATACAGATCCCTTATGGCAAATAGTGACAATGGTACTTGCACTCATTCATGCTTTAGGGAATCAGGCCGCAAATTCCTCACTCTCATCCACACATAAAGATACCCCCAGGTAAAAGGACTACAAGTATTTCACAGGTTAGAACCAAAAAAGGAAAGTGATCTTGGGAAAAGAGATAGATGGTCTGAAAAATGAGGATTCTACTTAATGGACAACAGAAGAGGCCTCACTGACCCATGAAGAGTCAGCTACACACAAAGAGGAACAACCATCTGTGTTTTAGTGCAAAGGATCTGGCGTCACTGTGCCACATATATAAGCTGGCACAGTTCAGTAGTGGCCATCTACTGAAAAAAGGGCAATCTTCACAGCTGTGTGTACAGACAGAAGTACAACAGCAATCCTCTGCCCTCCTCCTGCAAAACCTGGGTGGGAGCCCTGCAACCTGCTCTGGGCACTGTCCTCCAAGAAAGCTGTAACAATCCCTCCAGCCTGGAGGAGAGCAATGAAGTCATTCACACTTCAGAAAACAGCAGTAAAGAAAGCAAAGGAGGCTGTGATGTTGCGATGGCTAGTTATGTACTTAAGCAAAAACGCAGGGAACATTTCATAGTGATTGTAGCAGCCTGGTCAAAAATAAATGGATAAATTGAAGCAAAGAAGATTTAGTTTAGATACCAGGAAATAAACTTCATAGTGGAAGAGATAATGACTAGAGAGACTCTGCAGCTCTCAAGCCGATGTCTGTACAAACAAACCCATTTATTTGCACACATGTCACCTGAGGACTCTACAGCCCAGAACAGAACAAGGAGGGGGAGCTCAGCCCCAGAGAGATCATCCTTGCTTCCCCTCCATCTCTTTGATATTGGGAATTCAGCCTACCTTCAGCTCACAGGAGACAAAAGCATTAATCTATTCAGCACAGTCAGATCAAAAGGCAGATTGGTACGATTCATAACCACTTAGCAATTTGCTTATATAAATTGTGGACATGGAATATGTTCAAAGAAGTTGTTGATAATTTTCCTTGAACATCTTGGGATTAAAGCTTTATTTTATATACGTTCCTATAGCTATTAACTTTCCTTTAGAAAAACTCCTGTGTTTTATGCACCTAATCAGTCCAGTGTTAGTTCTGTGCACAACATCTCTAGCTAAAAGGGACATTAAAAACATGTTAATTTAAAAATCTAAGATAAATAATTGGAAGAGCCACACATAAATCATTGGTCACTCCCAACTCCTCATTCCACTTACCTAAAGAAAACAGCCTTCCCTCTGTTTAGTTGTCTGCCATGGCATTATTTTCTTTTTTTAATAAGTAAACAACCTAAATGCACTCCTATAAGTCTCATTTTCTGGAACTGATTTTAGCCGTCCAGTTTGTTATTTCTTGGGGGACTATTTGGCATTTATCTCATTATTTCAAACAATATAAGGGGTGCAATCTGAAAAAAAGTAATTACAGATACTTGATATTAAGTGCTTTCTAGTAGAAAAAACTGTCATTAAAGGGCCAGCTGCAGTTGATCTTGTCTGACTTTTGGGTGGTTTTGATTCCAGCTCTACATGGCCATGGCTAGCAGGCTGGGAATCCACCAGCTGCATTCCACCTCTTGATCTTCATTACTCAGTTCCCCAGATCTCCTCCCTCGTTGGTCCTGTTCTGGTCACCACAACTAACTCCCACTTCTTATTCCTGTATTCACCTTCAGCTCATTAATTTTTGGCCAGTCTCTATTACTGTTTCAGCTCAGCATTTTGCAGTTTCTCTTGTCACTCTTTAAGGCCTTGTTCCTCCCTCTTTGGTTTTGTAGGTTTGAAGGACAATTTTGAATTGCACCTCACAGAAGAATGGGTGAATATTTTGCTGTTGTCAGGTAGGTGCTAGGGAAGCTCCCATATATCCCACCAGCTGTTTTCCTTCCCAGGCTGGTCTGGGAGCACAAAGCCATCTCAAGGCTGTAGCATCATCAGCAAACAGTTCTTTCCCCTGAAGGCTTAAGAGTTGCTTTATGCACAGGGATGCATGAGGAACGAGGTGTCTGATGAACCCCAACTTCTCAGGTGGAAGTTCTCAGCAGTAAGTTGTTATTTTAATGAATATGACAATTAATATCTCCCAGCAGAGGGTATTTGCAGCTTCCTGGGCAAAGCCAGATGGATTGATTGATGGCTCTTCCCCAGGAGACAGGAATGTGGTCCCTCTGGATTGAGTTGCTCTCTTTGTCCTTTTTACCCCAGCAGACTTGTGGCCTCACTGAAATTCCTAACAGGTATATTACAAACAAGCCTTAATCTGAGTTAATCTTAATTCTGGAACTGGATCTTCACATAAATGTGGCAACAGATATTTAGCTTTTTCTTTGTGGGGAAGCAAAAGGAAGTTTGTGCCTATTTGGAGTTTTCAGTCCAAGTATGGTATCACTGGCAGGTGACAGTAATCAGGTGAAGTATCAAAGGGTTACAGACAAACCCTTTAAAAATCAGCTGGTGGTACAGCAGATTTTGCTTGGGTCAAATTCACTTGTGTAACAATGGAGTTGCATCACTTGAAACTAAACTCAAATGAAACCTTTGCATCTTTTTACTTTACAGACACTGTGTTAAAACCTGTGGAAATCCAGGGAAAGACAGCCATTCAATGGTGACTTTGTATTTATTGAAAGGACAGAACTAGCACAAGTACAAAATGGGTTCAGGGATAAAAATGCTCCACATCTTTTTATCAGCCAGTTGGTGCTGCAAAGTGATTTGGGGGGGGAGAGGGGGAGAATCTTAGGGAAAAGTTGCATGAAATACCTAATGCATGAATTTGAAACATTAGTTATTTGAAGGGAATGATTCTTCAAAGAAGACACTGGTACCTAATTAGTTAACTCCTAAGGCAAAGTAGGCAATATACCAGCTGATGCAATTGGTGGCAGCAGGAGTTTGGAAATAAATACCTCTATTTGGCACCAAGAAGTGAAACAGAGCTCAAATTTCTGTGGATTGCCTGGCCCCAAGTTCATGCCTCAGAGCTCGCATTTCTGTGGTAAAGGAAAATCAAATCTCACAGTTTAAAATCTGGGGTTCAGTGTGGCTATTAAAATTCATATGGCCTCCCTAGACTATGAATATTTTGAGTTGACCTAGATGGAGCTCATGACAAATTCAAGCTCTCATGGGGCATTTCCGATGTTTTCTGATAAAAGCAAAGTAGAATTATGCTAGCAGAACCTGAGACACTTGACAGCAGTGATTATCATCCTAGCTAGAAACCAGAAACACAGTGGTATGTGAAAACAAAGAATAAATAAAAATCCCAAACCTCCAGAAACCCCAACTGAGCAAAATCTGGGGAAGATCCACTCACAGTGATTTATAATGCATTTTGTCCTGCATTCATTCAGGCTGCATCTTTTGAGATGCTGCAGCCAGGGTTATGGCTGCACCAGGCTACCAACAGAGCCATCAGAGAAGCGAGCATTTGCTGCAGAAGGCAGCTCAGCTCCCTTCTGCCTACACAGCTGCTCTGTGCAGGAGCCCTGTCCCTAGCAGCAACAATGCAGGTAAGTATCTGATGTTAAATGAGTGACTCTAGCATTACTGTATTCAAATTTATTCTTATTGTGTCTATGACTGTCACACTTCATGCATTTTTAGGTTTGGTAGTCCCTTCGAAACAAGACTCCTGTTTCGCAATATTAAACTAAAGTCAGTATGACAGATGGTGCTAGAGTTGGCTGTCCTGAGTCTATCCTGTGTATTGCTAAAAAAGCTCATTTGTCCTATGCACCCTACAACGCCCTGGAGGTATCAGCATTTTATTTGACTCATTGTTTTTCTATTCAGAGTTCTGCCTACCCTCCTTACATCATCTCTGCCAGTCAAAACTGCTGTTTCTTAGGCCAAGCAGATTTCTGGTTACAGCTCAATTTAGCTGCAAAAGACCGTATCTGCAACCTCATGGGAAACTTCTACATGCTCTCATAAACCTGTCAATAGGTCTCTGCAAGTAACCTCAGCAGTACATGCTCAACAGCACCCCTGAATAGAGCCCTTGAATTAAAATGACAGCTTTCTGGATTGCTAACCAAGGTTTCTTCTACAGAAATACACTTAACACTCCCAAAACGCTACCTTTTTAGTTTAAAAAGTTACAAGTGACAAGGAGGAAGAAACATTGCCCTTCCTGTTTAGCAAGTATACACTTGTGTTCTCGGCCAGCTCTGTTCATGTCCATTTCTAAAGAAATGCAGTTCAGTCTATCTGGTCTTGGGTAGCAACTGAATCACTGTGCAGGCTGCACTATGACAGAACGGGTCTAGCTTAAAGAAAAGTTCGCTTATGTGATGATGAGCAAGCTGGAAAGGTCTCTCTGCTGCTAGCTTGATAAAAAGAAAAGAAAAAGTAAATGATTATCAATAAAGTGTGTTTGATTAGGTGTCACTGAGAGAAAGAAAATGCCATTTCATGTCACTTTTTAGAAAGCACAAGGTGTGTAACTTTTGGGGATGATTTTGCTCTTGACTAATCTTCAGATTCAATATTAAAATCTCAAACTTCCCAAAGGAAAGAGATTCTGCATCTTTTAATGAAAGATAAAACAACAATATAAACATACACAAATTTACAGAGAAAGGATCAGCTTTAATACATCTGGAGTAAAAGGTGTTCTTTTTTAAATATGGTATAAAAATAAATGCAAGAAACATTAACAGAGAATATACAGACAACAGACAAAGACACAGGCTTTCTTTCTCAATGTGAATACATCAGTGAAATGAAACCTTCTGTGCTAATTTATTGTGCAATAAATGTGATGCCATATGTATATTTATTAATATATGCATTTTTTACATTTCTTCCAGGTTTTGATTGACTTTTTTTTTTTTTTTAAATAAACTGTGCCTAGCAGAAGCTTTTTTTTCACTGTACTTCAGCTTGCAGAAAATAAAAAGACACAGATCCAGCTTGATATGAAGGAGGAAGTGAGCAGACAGTTTTCGAAATGGTGGCATCGAAAGGCTAGAGAGTCCCTCGGAGTCTGTAATGCCTTAGTATACACAAAAGAAAACAAGTCAGGTCCTTGCTCATGCAACATCTTGTTCTACTGTCCTCTGAGTCAGGCAATCAGTGAGCTACAAAGTATGTATAATGATTTGAGTCTGCTTCCATGCTACAAGGTGATCCTTTTAGTAGGACTGCACTAGACTGGTTAACCTCTTTGATGTGAGCGATTTCCCCTGAGGAAAAGATAAAAACAAAAAACAAAAACAGAAAACAGAGGCATGATCACTGCAAACCTGTTCATCAGCAACCACTCAGTGTTGCCACATCACTGTCAAATAACTAGGGGCACCAACTGGAGTCTGTCAAATCTTAAACCACTGAAGCCCTTACGCTGAAACACCTGCACTGCCAGCCAGCCAGGTTGTTTCACAGAATAAAACAGCAAATTTAAAGGCCATTTTTGAACGAGATTGGTTTTGGCTGATGATAAACTAACGCTGAGGGTTTTGCTGTCAGTCATACCCAGAACTTGAAGAAGTGAGAGTGCCTTGTGCTACAAAGATGAACGTGCAAACTGCAGTAGCTTTGTCACAGAAGACAAAAAGCTACTTTAAAGTTAAGGTAAGAAAGTAAGAGGCAGATTGCATGTAGGCGGGAAAGCAGCTTTTTCATGAATGCAGCTATTGGTTTGCTGAAACTCTATTTACTAATTATAAGGAACATTGGTCAGGTGTACCACATGTGACTGCATAACACTGCTTTGAAGGTGTTTGGATTTCCACACTTTTATTTTCCTCATCATTCCTCCTTTGGCAAGGATGCAGTTTCAGTTTTACAGTACGTTCTTTTAACAAGGTATAATGACTGGCCCACAAGAGTTAGGCCTACAGCGTGAAGAAGATGGTGTTGGGTATGTCACCATGGTATATTTCAGGCAGATTTGAGCTTTAGCTGAGCCAGACAAAAACCATGAAGCCACATAACAGGAATTAGTTCTCCTAAGACCACATAAAAGAATCAGCTCTCCTAGGGCCATCCTGCTGTGGCTCTGATCCAACAGAGGCGGAGCTGGCACAGCAAGCTTACATCACTCCTCAAAATACCACTAGAATATTCTGGCAAGATAACACAAATAGATCATAACATTAAATAAAAGATGGCTCTAACTCTCCAGTTAGATACTTAATACTTACATTTATTGTATTAATTTTAACTGCACAACTCAGAAAAGGGAAACTGATTTCAAGGAGATTACAGTAAGAAATACTGTAATTATGGGGAGATGTTACATTTTCTGCAGTAAATGGTAAACTAACTTATTCTGCCATATCAATGAGTTAAGTCATCTGATGTATTATAACTCAGTAGAATTCCACAATTTAGTATCTATTGTCATTATTAATCAAATTTATGCTCCCAGGAATCTGCAAGCTTGTTTCGAGCATTGGCTCAGATGCAATATATCAAAGTAGGTCTTCACAAAAGGAAGAGTAAATAATTCGTGCTATGAAATACGAGGTGAAAAAATTAGAATGAATATTTCCCCTACAATACAATTTTGAAGGGAACTCATGATCTGCAGCATTGGGTTAGACTGCCCATCAATCAGGTTCACTGTATCACCTGACAGAACTAATGCTCGCTGCTTTTGAAGACACAAAGCGTTCTTCCTGGCATGCTGTCTTCCCTGTATTTAGCTTTAACTCTGTCACTTTTTACCTACATTAAATTCACAGCTTCTTGACCCTTGTTAAGACTTCAATTATGTTTTACTCTAATGGAACAGGAAAGTTGTTCGAGTGAGACATCTTTTCCTTTTATAAAGTCAAAAAGGTCTCAACAGTTGTGTGGCACTGGAATACAATTTCAAACAGCATGTCCAAAATTCAGTGTTTTGTTAGGCAATTCATGATTGTCAGCCTTGGACATAATCTCAGAAAATATTTAGCATATGCTTACCTTTGCCTTTCATTAAGTTTTTATGCTTAATTTTAGAGGTCTACAGGCCTGGCTACTTTCTGTAAATATGTATGAGTTCCCTTTAACACTGACCTGCATAAATCAGTTAAAACAATCAAACCAGGTATTCTCTCCTAGTTAGTAAAAATATTTGCTCAATACTGCAAAGCTGCACCAGCTTTTATTGTGGGATAAAATCTGTAAAAATATTGGTTTTATTCTCATTCACAATTGATTATTTGGGAGTCATACATTTCCTGGAATTTTTAGATGACCCATAACAAAATTCTAGTATTTCAGGAATTAATTGTGATACCACATAAACTAGGAAGATTTGACCTAAAAGCAGCACAAAACCTAGCTGTCAGTTGATCTGAATTGTATAACCTTATTCTACATATTATTTGAATTTTCCCCTACAGATACTGACAGATGTCATGACTTTTTTTTTTTCCTGTATTGTATACCACTTGCTTCCTGAATATTGCTGTTCTCTGAATACTTTTTCTCTTAAGGCCTGCATTGATAGGAAATTCTTGGCATGGTCCTCTCCTTCAACTCCCTTCCCTGCCTCAGAGAATATTACACTTCTACATATGAAGTCTCCATCTGAACAACAACAACAACATATGTTCTTTTTCCAGGTATTAATAGTTCTAATTTATCTTATAGTTGGAAAAGTGATAGCTTAGAAGATACACTGTCCGTAAGAGATCTTCCGTGTTTACTCCACATCATACTTAGTTCTGTGATTGGGAAAATAAGCTTTTAATACACAGAATCCATGGCAGCCCCAAATACAGAATTATCCCACCTTTTTGTTCAGATCTGCAGGGATTTGTTATTTTTCAGTTCACAGAATGTTTATTTGAAATTCTGTTCCAGAGTATACTTTTACTTTAGCTCTGTATGTTAGGGTTTCAGAATTACCACTTCTAGGAGATTTCCAGATTTACTCAATTTACAGGCTGAAGTAAAGATCACCCCTTGTGGGTCGTAATTTAAAAGCTGAGCCTAACTATTTCTTTCAGATACAGTGTTAATAGTATTTCCACAAGTCAAATTTTGATTTGGGAAAATACATCTAATAATCCACTTTTTAGAAGTGTAGCATATGAATCATCACACATAGGAAAATGTTTCCTGTGCTAATGAGATTAAAGAACAATTGGAAAAGAAGTCAGAATTAGTAGTAGATATTTTTCTGAAGAATGGAAAGGAGATCCTTAATATTTTTAAATATAGTCTTACCATTAATATTTAGAAGTATATGTCCAAATTCTGAATAGGATTCTTGACTGTACTGGTGCACTTTGGACATATGAATTGAAACTATTTAACAATTTTACTAATAATACACTAGCTAAAATGAGATCCACATATCCTGAAGAGGGAGTCAAAGATTGAAGAGGCAGCACATCAGTTTAACAAGTACATCTAAGAATACTAAATCAATTGGCCTCAGTGTTCAGTCCCTGCTTTAGTGTATAAACTGCTAAACATAGAATTGTCCTTCTATCTGTACTTTCAGAGAATTTAGGAGGGAAATTACAAAATCGTGTGCAGATGTATGAGCTGCTAAATACAAATGTGCTGACTGACCTACTTATGCACCATGACACTAATGCCTCGAATTAGCTGGCAAACAATTCAGCAACAACCTCTGTGGCTTATAAGAAATCAATATGCAATTTATATAGGGGCTAGAGCTGAAATGTATGGTATGGGAAGATCAAATCTTTTCTCTTTAGAAGATTCTCTTCCTTTCTGCTAAGCAACCTTGATGGCTCCTTTTTCACAGTTCTTTATTGCCAGCACAGGTGCTACTCCCCAGGACCAGCGCTGGTAGAACTAGAAGTGAGAACTTCGTGCATCTGACCAGGAAACAGAGAAACACTGCGAACCCTGCTGTGAGCAAAATAAGATGCAGGGAGAGAATCGAATCTCTTGCTCTCACTATCCTATCCCTATCCATGACACACCTGCAGCCAGCCAGCAGCTTGGCCAGAATCAGCAGGGGAAGATCCCAAGTGACATCGCAGAGTGTCACATACAGAGCCAGTACAGAAAGAGCCCTCGAAAGAAGCACATCTGGAGAGGCACAGGAGCAGAAACAGTAAGTCCCTTTCTAAGATTAGGCAGCTTTTGCTCCTTGAGCACAGGGGAACTGCTTTAGCACCATGCAGCAGATCATGATTCTGCTTTGATTTCCACAGCAGCACGGGACATTGCTCTCAGCTACCCATGCAGGTGTATTTCTCTTTCAGACATGTGAGAAGGGGAAGCAGGTTAGCATTTACTGAATTTGGGGCTCAAGCTGTCAGCACAGCTGCAGTGCTAAGTGGTTGCATGTGGAGGAAAATCCTTCTGCTTATTGCAGGGATTTGCAGTCCCCTGTTCATTTCTCATTATGGCCATACTGTTTCCTAGAGCAGCCCATAGACAGGAAGGCAGCAGCTGAGTGAATCTTCCTATTTAAGCTCATTCCAAATTGGCTGACACTTCCAATTTCTTTCTCATTTTGCACTGATCTTTACATTTACTGATGAGCAGCTCTCTCTTGTGATTAAACTACAAACTCTTCCCAGATGGGGAAGAGTGTATCTGAAGTGTGGGGTATCTGAAGTGTGGGGTACACATAAAGTTTTCCAAGGCACCAATGCACTAAACGAATATTATTAGTATACTTGTCCTAGGCCTGACCCCTCAGGTTTTTATACTTCTCAGCAGTTCTTCTTCCTGTAAGTAGCTTAAGACTCCGGTAAATGTTTGTCAGCTGGAAAATGGCAGACACTGGCCTAACAACTGAACAGTACACACTGGCTCCTCACTAAGAAGGACCTGGTTGTGCAAGTACTACTCCAGCTCTTCTCTTCCAGCACGACAAATTTGCTCCTATCAGTGCAGAGCAGGACAAGAAGGCCAGTCCTCACTGGCATGTCTTACAGATGCTCTTCTTGATTTTCCTCATTAGCCTGGCCATCATTCCTAAAAGCCCCTAAACTAGATTTTTTGATTAAGTCCAAACTATAAATTTCAATTAATTCATCACTTCTTTTTAGTTAAAAATCAACAAGCCATCTTCTTCCTAAAATAGAAAAAGGCTTAATTTCTATAAATATTTATTATTTTTATTATTGTTTTGTACTTGTCAAATAAGAAGCCTTGTGATTTTTTTTTTTCTGACTAGTTACTTTTTATTTAAATTTTAGGAATGACCTGAAGTAAGTTCAAAAGTCTAATTAGGATTTCTTGCATGACTGTACGCTGAACATGAAGACCCAGATGTGATACCACATTGAGGTTTATTCACAACATTTTCAAGAAAAATCTAGCCATCAGCAGCATTTTAGTGCCAGATGGACTTATGGTCTGGCACAATAGAGCCTTGTGTAAGTAAGTTTTTCCTGTGCATATACAAAAAAATCCTTGACTAAATTGATATATTATCTGCCTTCTTTCTCAATATAGGGACGGATTTTAACATGACAAGAGGTTACACTGGTTTAATCTAGAAAGTTTATCCCTTACTGATAAGAACTGAGGAAGTTATTATCATGAGTTTTAATTTCCATCTTTAGACCATAATTTGCTATGTCATGGTAAGCGACATTGGACTGAGCCTCTGAAAATGTGCTGTTTTCAATGGCCTTCACATTTCCCATCTCATGCATGAAATGGTCTAATGTTTTTTCCCCATATGAATTCCTCAAAAGAATTTCATTTTTCTTAATGACACAGAAACATCTGATTTCCCTGTCTACTACTGTAGCAACCAATTTGATTCTCAGGCTCCCTGACTTCTTTAGCTTCTGTACTCACTTCCTTAGGAAGCTGCAGATGACTAGACCTTAATTATTACCAAAGAAAAACCTGAGTGGCTGAGCTGGCCAGGGGGAGCACAGAGCACACTGTCACTGCTCCCATGCCTTGGAGTCAGAGCTGTGACATTTGTGGTTGCCCGTGTTACTCCAAGGCAATGCACTTATCTAACGGCATCATTCCAGTGGTGCTGAAGTGTATGGGCTCTGTACTTCCACGCAATTCCCTGGAATGTGAATAAATGAGGCAAACCAAGGATGGCTGTGCTTACTACGAAGTGTTAGGTAATAAATATTACGTATAGCAAATGCCAGTTTGCTATCACTTCATCTATACTGTATGTGAATCAGACCTGTTTCTAACACTATTAATATTGTTTATTGTGTACCGCCAAAGGCATTAATGATTTTGCACAACAAAATCGACAGAGCAAGCTAAATAGCCGATGTTTTTAAAGCTGAGCATTTAGTGTTTTCATAAAGTCCACTAGCTTATTCAAAGTTTTCTGGAAAGAAAACTCTCCATTGTCGAAATGCAGAGCTAAGCCTAGAGTTTTTCCATGTATATAACTCTACTTTCACATTTTCCCCATCAGACTAGAACAATGACTCAATACATTAGGTTATTTACACTTAATTCAAGGTAGTGCAAAGGGATTTTCTTTACAAAGCTTCTAAACTTTCTACTTTAACAAATGCTTTATGTAGCAAGTATAACCCACTTTCAGGTGCAACTGATCAGGAGCCTCTTACTGCCTTTGTCTTAAAAAATCAGGTTATGAATTATGAGGTCAACTTCTCAGGTTCAGTCCCTAGATACAAGCAAGGTTACTGGGTTTTATTAAACACTTCAAATGGAAAAAGCTGAGGTCTAATTTAGTTCAATACAAACCCACTTTGATATAAGTGAGAAGAAAAAAAAAAACAGTGAAAATTAGTCTAAATTTTCTAAACCATCAGAGCAGAAGAGAAATTGTAATTTTCATCTAACTAAATCATTCAGAAATGACAGCATTTATCCAGGTTGTAGAAGACCTGTTTCACACCTATTTTCTGTATTAATCAGAAGAACAGATCTATACCACAGTCCCTCACTTTGCAGTTGAACAAGTTAATCAGTACACTGTGGGATATTCTGAGAAACGTTTCCCTCATACCCTGCTGTACCAGGGTAGATAATTACACACTATAAACTCATCATAACTGGGAATAAGAATAGAAGAACAAGGATGTCTGGTGGCAAGGGTTCCTGGGGCAGTGGGTGATGTGAAGTCAGTCGTCTTGGAGAAAAGATTTGCACCTGAGTATCCTGACAGAGTGGATTAATTTGCAAGCCTCAGAGCTGCCAGTCTAATGGAGGATATAGATCTAGCAGTGATATGTTTTACTTTCATACCTGACACGACTTGACAGACTCCACCCGGATTCACAGGTAGTAGTTTGAGGAAAAGCAAAACCACAGTTTTTATTTTATAGATTGCTCTGTGAAAAAAACAACCACCCTCTTCTACTGAAGCACTAACACTTCACATCCAGAAATCCTCATTCCCCTTTCTAACTCACAGCTGGTTTATTGGGCCTGCCTTGCATCTCTGGCATCCTGCTATTCTGGTACTTCTGCCCTGAGATTAGCACGATGAAAATTGGGCACACCTGCAGGGCATAATGCTTCAGTGTTTGTGCACAGAACTGCTGGTTGATCAGTAACACTGCTCTAAGAGGGATTATCAGAGAGTCATCTTAGCGCCTCCCAGTCTGTCTTCACTTTTCCCTGTTTGTGCTGTACTCCCCTCACATCTGTCTGCAGCTTGCTATTTTTTTTCCTTATAGCCATTTGTTTACATACTCTTTACCAAAAGCAACTCCTGATCTGTGGGCTATTTAAACTCTCACGAATAAAAGTTGTTATTGATGCTTGCCAGGCACCATGACTGGGAACAAGCCTGACTCTCAGAGGTCCCAGATGTACTACCTACTCTCCACACTCTCTTTTATTAACATAGATTCTTTAGTAATATGGAAATTCCTATGGGATTGTCATGTAATTATCATGTATAATGTTATCATGTACAATGCTGTTTTGTTGATCAACCTGCTTAGACAACACACAAATCACACTGCAACATGCTATGGCAACACCACCATGCAAAATAGAGGGGTTTTTGTTTCAATCATTGGGATAGTTTCCTTTGTGACTGTTTATTTACTTTTTAGTGTCCTTTACTGACTTTGTCCCATTGAATCCAAATTTCTTCCTGATTACAGTGGATTCAAAGCATATTACAGGAAGCCTTTACCTATAAGAAAGGTTAAAGAATTACAGTTTTGTTTTAACATGTGAGATATTCCCACAGCCTCACAAAACTTTCTTCTTTCACTGTGTTTATTTTTTTGGTTACTAGAAAGTATATATATACATATATATATTTTAAATAGTGGAGGAAATACTCTTGAGCCTCATTATATGGGAGGCAGTTTCTGAGAACTGCTTCTCCTTCCCTAGAAACTAAAAAACAAAAACCATGATCTTTGCTGAAAGCTCTCATATTTTTCATTTCAACGCACACAGCTCCACTAACCAGGTCACAAAAAAGCCACGGACGCACACATACACACAGCAGCGTCACCTGCACAATTCAACAGACAATGCAGACAAACTTGAGTATAATCCAAGATCTTTCTACCTCTTTTCATAACAGGTTAGTGCTCGCCCTCAGTGTTGGTGTACAGTTTTTATGGCATGGGAAAATAGGGATGTTTCTGCCCTACAAAAATAAATGCGTTGAATGCTTTAGTTTGCACTTTCACAATGTTTAAAAAAGCCCAAAGAAACTGGATAAGTAAAAAGAATCCCACATATCAGGAAGTCAGTGGATCTTTTGGCAAGTTGCAGGAGAATGCCCACTGCAAATTTACCAGCCTTCATTTTAACCTTTGTGAAACAGCTTCTGAAAATTATATATTAAAAAAATTAGTTCTTGTAGTCCATTATCAAAATGAATCCCAATCAAACCCTTGCACACCATCAGCATGAATTCTTTGGTCCAGAAGAAGCTGTGCTAGACATTAAGGAAGATGGGAGAATTATTATTGCTTATTTTCCCCTGTGCCAAATTTAAAAAAACAAAACAAAACAAAACAAACAAAAAAAAAAAAAACAACACAAAAAAACCTCACAACCAAACAAGCTCCTTTTTAGTTTAATAAAAAGGAGACAGCATTGAAGTCTAATGTATTCAAACGGTGTTAGACTCCGTATTTTTGGAGGTACCAAATAAAGAAACAACACCAAGCAGTTTTTCACGGATTCTACAATAAAAAAAAAAAAATTTAAAAAGTGAATAATTTCATGCTTCCCAATGCAAAAAGCATGGCTCCGAAAGGTCCATTCTTCCATGTGAGACTACTGAGGTAAGTGGGAAAGGGACTAGGGAGGAGGGGTTATAATGAAAGCACATTATAAAACTGACATTCCTAGGAAAATTTACAAACTGTGATAAATACACTTTTAACTGTCAGGTTAAATAAGCAAAAAGGGAAAATAGGATCTGTGAGGGGAAGGGGAGAAGGATGTCCCATCAAATTTACTAGTCTTCCGAGGCAATAAACTTACCACATTGCGTGTGAATTTCTCAAAAGATGTTCGACGATCCAGAGTGTTTTCCAACTTAAATTTAAAATAATAAATAATAAAAAAAAAAAAAACAAAATAAAAAGGACGAGAAAAAGAAAAGCAAGAAAAAATGGAGTAGAAAAGAAAGACTGATGAAACAATGGACTGCAAAACAAAGTTTGTATAAATCAGGAAGCAAACACGGGTATGAAGCTATGGGAATCTGCAAAACAGGGGATGGGCAAAGCAGATATAGTATTCAACAAAATAATTCTTCATGGGGATTGAACTGGTTTGATTTAAAGAAAAACTGAAAGTAAAAAGAAATAACGAAGTGCACATCTTGTGTTAATGAACTGACATTCACAAACTTAAGGACTTCACACGGACAGTTGTAGCTTTCTGGTATTTTCAACATCTCTCTCTACATTGGATCTTCAGAAATCAATGTTTGAACAAAAAACAAAATCACACAGTACTTTCATATAATTTTAGGTTGTCATTATAAACAGTAGAATGCTATGGTGTTAGCAACTACCTTGTTCCAGTAATGATCAGGGCCCTGATATTGCAAGGCACAGGGCTCCCAGCTGGTTCTAGCAGATTACTATTTAGAGCCCACTAATAAAAGTTTTTATCATGACAGAAATCTGAGTTGCACGAGCTGTTCCACATACTCTGGGCTGTGTCTATTCAGAACTCATTCCATAATCTGGACTTTTCTAATAAATATTACATACCAAGACATGAGCTTCTGTTTGCTGAAGTGTGACATGATCAGTCTTTAAAGTCAGATTTCTACCCTACTCAAAACTATTCATGTAATAATAGGGAAAGAAAGAGAACTAGGAAGCTCCTGTATTTATAGTTGAAATTAGAAGTTATTTATATGAATAAGATTGTTTCTAAACACATTCTGTTATAGGTGGAATAAAGAGAACAACAATTATTACATAAGCAAACTTGCAAACATGAAAGACTATTCTTCTGGGATTTTATTTTATTTTTTTAATGTATTTGTAAAGCACTTTGCAACTTAAGGTGCTTCATAACAGAGAAAACGGTACAATATGGGATGTAAAAATAAAAATAAGTTTTGCTAGATTAACTTATTGAAACATGCCCACATGCAGGATATATACACATATATGTATATTGAACTCCTGTGTGTATGTGACCCTCCAAACACGCCAAGCTGGTCACCTACCAGATATCCAGTTGCACTGGCACAGGGGAGAGAAGACTGAGTATTGTTGCAAACATAACCACTGCTTTGCACAGTGGCAAGACAAAGGCAAGATGGACCAATACCTTTTTCTTGGCCTGTAGCAGCTCCTGGTAGGCACTGGATCGTATAAAACGAGGATAAGAATCACTTTTCATCAGTTTGTAAATGTGCTCCTGAAAGGGAAAGAAGGAGCTGTTACTCCCATAAGAGAAGATGTAAGCAAAATAGGAGGCAGTCATATATGTTTCAGTTGTGGAATGTATACCAGCTAGCACTATTCTGAATAGGAAGTCTTACAGGATAGCAGGTTACGTTAGAAAGGATATCCCCCCGCTACTCTTGAAAACATCCTCTGAACAGATGTTTAGTTTGCTTTTCAGCTGACCATATAGTAAGGAAAATACATAGGCGAACTGAAAACCAGTATCAGGCTAATTCAATTTCCAAGTATTTATTCTTCGGAGGCATATGAAAATTTGAAAACTCTTATCCAGAAAACAAATGACACAGACAGTTTATATAGCTTTTTTTTTTTTTTTTTTTTTTTTTTTGAGCATTCTAATTTCTGTGAAATATGAAAAGCTAATAGTCTATGATATAGGACACTATAATTCTAGATCTAACTATAATGTTAAGAGAGAGATTTGTAGAAAAAGCTATAAAAATAAGAAATACTACCCAATGTATTTTTAAACAATCCACTGAATTGTGTTAGCTATATCTGGTTTATTTTTTACTTAAACCCTACCTTTTACTGTAGGAAACTTGTAGCAGCAACCAGTTTGGTACTGCATAAAATTAGAGAATGTGAAAGAAAAAATCCAAACAAAACCAAAAAAATCACCAAATGACCTTGCTTGAAAATTAGGGCAAGGTTAAATTAAAGCAGTTTTTTAAATTCTGTAGTATTGGAAATTCGAGAAATGATTCTAAGTGCCTTTCATTGTATTACTTGCACTAAGGAAAGAAATGCTGGTATATATACAGAACTTAGGTTGGTTCATTTGGGGAGTTTTTATTCCACTTCATTTCTACAAAAGTAGCCAATACAGCCAACAGAGAGCAAAAAAGAACTCTGTTCCTGTGCTACATACCAATGGTAATGGGCATTAGAATGTTATTTCTATGCAAAAATCAATCATGTGAAAGCAAGAATAAATCAGGCTGTATTGATAATGTACACAAGCTGAGAATTGAGGCTGGATGTTATTTAGCACTATCAGTCTATTTTTACTTATGTATCACTTTCATTTGACATGGAGTTCCATGATGCCATCTTTCAAGCCCAGAAATGCTTTTCAAAACATTTTTAAACACAGTTAAATGACCTGCTGTCTGCCAGAATGACTTATAAGTGGTCTCTTCCCAACTGGCAAGCCATAAAGAGTCTGTTGCAGAGGCAGAGCCCTACCTCTGACAAAACCCTGCCACTTCAGGTGGAGCATTAAGTAAACAAGGTCCTAAAGCTTCAAGTCAGAACACCCCAGGTACAGTCTGCCCCCTTTCCCAGAGAAATGGAGGCTTCCAGGTTCAAGCTGTATGCTGAACTGAATCAGATAAGCAGAAGTCTGACAGGAGGAAAAGTCTGGCTTCCATAATGGCTGCATATTCCACGCCTTTCATAAATGAAGGGGAAAAAAAAAAACCAAAAAAACCAGAGAGATCTGGAAGTAAAATGGTGTTGAAATTTCACACCCATTAAAAAAAAAAAAAAACAAAACACAAATTGGATACTGGCAAGGAATTCAATTCTCCTTTACAGACTCAACTTCGAAGACATATTTTTTTAAAGCCTTTAATCTTGCTAGATTATTTGTGTAACTTAAGTCTTCACTATACGCTGCATTCCTAACTCTCATGGGGGTCAGCAGATCCAAGCAAAACCTATGTGTTTGGCTTAAGGCAGAGTACTTCAAAACATTGAGCATGACACAGCGCCTAATGAAAACATTATTGTTGCATTATAGGTTATTATTCTTATAATAGCAAAATAAAAAAGGTGGTAGAACTAATCCCCCTCCTATTTAGGGCAGACACACTTTGCCAAAAAGTAGAAAGTCCCAATTCAATTCCCTTTTCTCCTTGGTGGGACTTGCAGCACCATCTCCCGACTCCCAAGATGATGACCTAATAATCAAGCTGTAGGAAATTCTGCAGGGATATGATCGCAATCTCTCCTACTGACACCATTTTACTTTGCATTAATAATTAAATTTTCATCACTGGGCTGCTGATGAAAAAGGGAGGATGACACTGGTTCTACTGCTTTTACTGTGAATCCAATTATTTTCTCCAGCTTTTCTCAGAAGTCTGCAAAGATGAAATATTAAGTTATAAGTTACATGAAGTGTCACATTTAATGCAGAAGTAATTGGTTTTTCTTCTGACGAAAACCCAGAGTTCTATTTTACCATTCTGATTTTCTAACTTTTAATTCTGAACTCAAAAATATAAGTACTTTCACAAACACAGCTCTTGTGAAGAAAATCTTTTGATGATAGAATTCAAATTGTGACTGAATCAGACACCCAAAAGACAAATCAGACATTTACAGACTGCTCTTTACTGCTGTGATACTGATTACTGAAGAAAAGATCTTTAGGATCTTTGCCCCATGTTTTGTAGATAGTAGTTTAACAAGGTATAGAATATATATCCATGAAATATGATACTTCTGCACAAGCTGTTACAAAATGTTATTTCTCACATGGGTCATATTCTTTTCATGACAGGAACCTGTGGAGAGCTATTTGGCTGTGAATGGGCATGTGAGTAATCCAGACAACTGCTTGACAATTGTAAGGTAGTGACCCACAGGCACTGAGGCCTCACCTGGGGGTTACTAAAGTTCATGTACGTGCAGAAGCCTTGAGAAAGTTAGCACGGAAAGCTACTGAGAGAGATGTGCAGAAGGGAACTGATAACTGTAACCTTGAAACATATGCTGTAATAGTTAACCAATCATTAAACTGTTGCTAGCACTCGGCTAAGTGAAATTAACCAATCAAGGTTATCCAATGTTCTAGTGTTCTGAAACTTTCCTATAAAAGGCACGATTGCGCACAATAAATTGTTCAGCGTTTGATCATATTGATCTGTGTTGCGTTGTTCCTTATCCCCCGCAAGAACCTATGAATCCTACAAATGATAACAACACTTTTGGACATGCATTGCAAGAATTGATTTTGAGTCTATATCAAGATAAGTCTTTCAAAGGAAGATCTTGAGAACTAAAAAATGTGTGTGTGTGTGAAACTTTTAATGTGACTGAATAAGAAAATTAAAAAACCAGGAACATGAAAATACCATTTTCACTGCACTAAATGCTGATCTTTATTTGAAGTCACTTGACGACTCCGTATCAGGTGCAGAAGTTTCATGAAGAGCTTTAATAATTCTTAGGCCTCATGAAAGAAAGAATGTTAATTATTTGCATTGCCAAAATGGCATTTTAAGAAACAGCATTACCATTTAATTCCCAAATATATCTTATTCTTTTGTAAATATATTTCACTACACAATATTCTATTTCAAATGTCCGCAAACAGGATTGCAAACTGACCTGAGCATCTTCAAATGTGTATCTTCCGGGGTCCTTTACGTTCTGCGTGGTTTTGTCGTAACTTTTTGAATCTAGATTGATAGCGCTGGGTGCACCTGGAGCAAGAAATTCCTGCCAGATTTCTTGGACGCGAGTAGGAACTTCACGGATAGGCCTCTTCTTCAGGTCTTCTACTGCTAACCAGAACCTGTGGCACAATACAGCATCTTGACTTCCAATTCAGCATAATCATTAATGAAGAGTTCAAACTTTTCATGGCCCTTAAGAAAAAATAATTAATGAACTGAAGTTTTAATCTAAACCATGCTAAATTAAGAAAAATCTGTGATTTTATGTGGGGATCAGCATTCTGATATACTGTCTTAGGCAATCCATCCATGTTGAGAAGCAATTATTACAAGCCTCTTCATGAGACGGGTGGAAAATCTTTCATTATTTATGTATGTGTAACTTGCTTATGGGAAGGTTTTCATTCAACTGGAAAAATTAAACTGAGGTTTCATTTCACCTGAACCACAGGGCTTATATTGCCTATAAATCTACTGATCTTCTACTTTCTTTCAAAAACTAATGAGAACTTATGTTCTTGCTATCTACATGAATCTCTTGGAGCCCAGCTAAACTATAAACCGTGTAATTCTGTTACTATTACTCTACAAATCATGTAGAAACTGGTAAAGCATTTGTTTTGCTCACTATAATTTAATTTTTTTCTTCAGTATTGTATTCCTATGCATACCTTTACTAAAATGCTGAATGGAAGTACCCATTCTCTCTTCTTTTCTGCTTCTGAGCAAACAAACACTGGGCAGCTACATACAGTGCAGGCCAGTTTGTTGTATCCTTTGCACTCAGTCTGCAGATGTATCACTAAAAAGGTCTTGAGCACTTTGAGAACACAGCTGGCTAGCTATAAGTTTGATAATCACTTTTCATTTGCTATTATGATTGTTTTATCATTATTTCTTCTATGGGTGTTCAGACAAGCTCACTGCATAAAATAATTCTAAATTCAACTAGGACCCAATGCTTAGACAATGCCTGGCTTGCTTTGTGACATCAAACAGTTTTCTTAGCTTAGTTAAACAAAGATGGGACAGGGTGAGGGCACAGTGGAACTGTACTCAGACCTCCCAAGAAAGGAAAATGATACCACCCTCAATCCATATTCAAATATAGTTATTGCAACAACTCTTAAAAGAGGATAGTAAAGCATAACAAAGGAAACCTTACAGCATTCCTCCTGTAAGACATTCTTTATTTGTGATAATTGCAGAAAGCAATTAGTCCTCCATAGTCCTGTTTTGAAACTCCTTTGTAGCGCAGATGGAAGGAGCCCATGCTCACTGCTCACAAGCCATTATGGCTTCACTCTATTGAGATTACTTTCAGGTATCTCTACACTCTTCAATTTCCATGGTATCTAAGCACAATCTTTCTATCTATTGATCCCTTAAGATTCTCCAAGAGACAGAGAAGTAATATTGTTCCAGTTTTGCTAATGTGTTAATAATGTAATAATGTATAATGGCTTCTCAAGGTCACAAAGGGAGTCGGTGCCAACAGAACTTCAGTTTCAAAAATTCTGGGTAGCATCACTTATCCCTGTAAACTGCAATGTGAATTGAACATAGATCGGCACAGAGCCTGAGGACATAACATGAGAATCTGATGGCAATGCAGTAAGCATAGAGGCCTCATAACTCAACTTTAAAAACTGCACAGCTCACAAACTCTAATTCAGCTCACTCTGCCAAATTTAGGCAACCTACTTCGGTTTCCTTAAGCTGCTTTCGATATTTGCATTTAAAAGTGTGTATCCTGCAGTGCTTACCCCTTCAAATGCATCTTCTGGGACTGACTGATTACGCATATGTGTCAAAGTCAGGTAAGGAATAGAAAAATGAAAGGGAAAGATGTTCTTTGTAAAAACAGGGTCTAGCTCAAAGCTGCCACATTCTAGTTTGTTCCATTACATCACTGCCAATACTTCTGGCAGTTACCATAAACATGCCTTAGGATGCTGTTTTCTTTTGCAAGTAACCTGTTTCCATATAGCAGGTTATACTCAATTGGGGGAAATCGATGGAAGGTAAGTTTAACTTATTTGAGGACACATTCAGCTTCCAGCATAGAATAGGCAGGTTGTATAGACAGATCCTTAGAGGCTGAACACCTTCTCTTTGATAGAATAGTTTCATTTTACCCTTCTAACATTAGCATTCAAAATCCCTATTGAAACTGTGAGGTTCTAAATATAGAAACCTCTGCAAAAGTGGGAAGAAAATGCTGATTTTTGTGGTATGTTATGTCTAGGGTGCTTTACAGCTAACACGCTTCTTCACATTTCAATCTACTTACTGATCTTTCAAGAAAAAAATGCCTGCCCTCCTCCCACAGAGTTAAAGTCAAATATTCAAAGTTAGGAAATTCCAGAAATAAGGCTGCCACTTCTTGCATCTTCAAAAAAAACTTTTCTGAATATCCCATGGTAACCAATAGCACAGATGAAGCTGAAATGGAGTCCGTGAGACCTCTCTATAACCTGCTCAATATCATTTTAACAGAGACCTGGGTAGCTTGATCTAAACCTTACTGTTGTCTTCTGTCCCAGCATTTGGGCTGCCACACAGTGGGTCACACACCAGACGTGTAGCTGAGTGACAGTGTATAGCATATGACAGTTGTGCATCCAGCCACATGACATGTTGCAAGACATCTAGGGATTATGTCCTCCAGCTGGATTACTTTCAAAGTGATGCTGGCATTGCCAGATATACAGCACAGCTGCAACACTGGTTCTGTCCCATTAACTGACCTAAATGTCAGATGTAGTCATCAGCAGATCCCAGATTAAGCTAATCAGTTAAATTCAGCACACAGGAACACAGAGTGAGAGGAAGGCTGCAGTGATTCTCCACAAAATGTGTGAGGTTTAGGCAGTGTGGAGACGATGAAGGCAGAGTTATGTGGGCTTTGCACCCAGCACACATGACACAACAGGCCAGGGGGCAGACCATTCAGCATTTTCAGCAAAAGCAAACAAAAACCTTAACAAACTCCATGGAGAAAATCAGCTACCATTTTTTTAGAGACAGGAAAGTCTACTCTGGTTCCTAGTGCCCACCTGCTTGTCAAGTGCACCTTCAAGCTTCAAGACATGGTAGTGCTGAAGATCTTCAAGACAATGATAGAGAAAAGCATTAAATCTTGCAACTAGTTCCTTATCTATTCTGCAGAAGTGGCAACATTGCTGGGACTTGGAGTTAAAGCTTGAGTCTGAATTAGAAATAAAGCACAGGCAACTGAAGTCTTGAGGATTAAATTTTGGTCAAGTTATTAGCACCCAAAACAGGGCCTCATAATCAATATAATAAACAGCGTGAAGGATAAACATTATCAGTTCCCACACTGTGTGGGAAAGTATCATTACCAACACTTCTGCTCAGACTTGCAGGACAGACATCAAGGACAGTTAATCAATCTTCATACTTTATAACATGCAGAACACCTCCACCATCAGAGAAAACAGAAATGTCTTGCACTTAAAGTCATCAAGAGTGGTTATCAGTAATAAAGAGCAAAAAAAAAATGAAACTGATACAGGTTGTATTAAAAAGAAAAATTTTTGCACCATTCCCCCTCCTCTCTAGTAAAAGCATTGTTATGGTGTTAGAAGAATAGCCAGAACCATTGAAGTAAATTAAACATAAAATTAAGCACTATGACTGAATCACATTGTAGGCACGACTGCAAATGTTCAGTAGTGTGTATGTTGGGGTTTATGGGTTTTTTTTCTACGGGACATAATGGAAGCCTCTATCTCTATGTACAGAACATTTTTAATGGATGAGTCCAAAATAAGCACCTCACAAAATCTCAGCCTGCAGGGGAATAGCCAGAGAAAATTCATTGAGAGAAAACATCTAAATCTAGCTAACTCTTTAGTCCCCCTATTCTTTTTTGGAACAACCAGATCTCAAAGCCCCTTTCCCTATTTACTCATACATTATGGAAGCTAATGAATAAGAATCAAAGGAAGGGGCAAGGGGGCTAGTGGCTTTTCCTTCTGTGCATCATGGAAGATGTCCTGACACCATTCTCCTTTCACTATCCTAGGAGGCTTCTGCAGCCTTAGTTCTGCCTTGGAAATCGCACCTAGTGCAATGCTGGGTAATGACTTGGACAGGCTTTCAGGTTGGACACCTGAAACCATTTAGATCTAGGCTGCAATTCCTACAAAACAACCACCGGGGAGCAAAAGTACAGTGAGCATATGCATACTAACTTTCCAAAGAATTCTTCAGCACTACAGACAAAGCAAAGATATGGAGAGGAATGGGGATTTTCTTCCTTTTGTAATGAAATTAGGTTTACAGGTGCCATATTGCAGTAAGATTCATTTCATTATCTTGCTGTCTTTAAAAGTCCTTTTTCAGTGCTTGGACAGCTTTGTGACCATGCTTGGTAGTGTTGGATCATGCTTAAACTTACATCTTGTGAATTTTAAACAGTGGTCACCATTTTTGTAATAGGCAGTGGGAAATTTATAAATCTATTAAACAAATCATATGTTTCATTAGCTCTTGTTTTGTGTAGTGAGCAGCATGCAAAGCAATCCTTCAAAAAGAATCTGCATGCTAACAAGAGATTATAAATCATAGCCTGCATTAGGTGAATGCAGAATCCAAACTGGGGGCTAGCAAACTTCAGTCACTATAACGAAGCTACCACACTGAGAGAACTGTTTAGTCAGTTTTATTCCTTTGCTATGCTTTAAAACACCCCATTAGAGAGTGAAATACTATTAATAACAATTTACAGGCAAAGAAAAAAGCCCTGAGATAGAGCAAGGTGAAACCTGGTTGCATTCCTAATCATTATACTGCCCTTACTTTTAACTCACAGCTCAAGTTTCTTCATCCTTGCTCTATTTCTTAGGACAGAATCTATATCCAATAAGAATGAGATTCGCAGGCAGCTTAGGCACTCGCAGTTCAAGCTAACGAAATAGTAACACTGGGACATTCAGCTATGTAACGTAATCACACTTGAATAGAAAAGATGCATCTGGTAGACTTATTTCAGAGTTTCAGTATTTCTTTCATCAAAGCAAGGTGGGAGAGTTATATTCAGCTAATACTGAATCTCTCTGTAGTGTCTGCAGTCTCGTGCTGTATCCTGTGTATTGCACTTGGTAGCCTGAATTCAAGGTCACAGCTATCTCAGTGTAGGTTTGATTGTGCTTGTTGTAAATCATCATTATGACTATTAGATCTGTAAAAAGGACAAGAGCCAGCCACTGACTCGAGTTCACTTTGTTGGAGTGGGAAGATATGGACAGAAATGAATCTTTTTCCCATGGTGGCTGTCAAATCAAAAAAAGTCTCCCCTAAAAAAACCTGAATTGCCACCGTGGGGTTAAAGGGTGAGCAAAGACATAAGAGATCTTTTCAATTTCAGGTTTATTCAGACATAATGCCTGAAAACATCAAGCTTTTAATTTCTTTTACTGAGATCTGCAACATTTTGACTCCCACACTTAACAGGCTTTAAAAAGTCATGCTTCCTAACCTGACTTTATTGTGTGAGCCTAACACTGGACTGATTTCCTTACATTTTGAGAATTTATAAACATAAATCTGAGCTTGTGAGACAGTTTTCTTTCAGCTAATCATCACAGAAAGTACCTTTTCAGTGCAAGTTTGATTCCCTGCCTGATACTTGCCAGGGACAAACTTTAAGCTCAGATTCACCTTTGCTCAGATATTATAATTTATAATGCCAGTATAGGAATTCAGAGAGAGAGACAGAAGAGTAGGCAGCATATCAAGGAATGAGCTCTGGACAAATTTCTCTAGGGAATTTTTCTGGATCAGTCACTTGCACTTTGCCTGTGGTTAGTGTTGCAAATAGGATTAGAAGAAAGAGCTAGGGATTATGTGGGTAACAGTCTAGTTGGCAGAGAGACAAATCAATCACAGAAAAGTATAAACTGCAGCACACACTGAGTGGGACAGGTTCATGTTTGAACAGCTGCTCTGCATCGGGAATTACCTGAATGCTCTTGAAATAAAAAAAAAATCTTTTCTTCGTATTATTCTGATTTTTAAAATTTCGTTTCATCACTTGGATTTTTTAATTAAAAAAAAAATCCGTATCTGTCACTAATGAAGTTATCAGCATACACATATAGATCATGCCATATTTCCATGGGGCTAATGGTAAACAAAGCAGTTGGGAAACATCATAAGGTCTAGAGTATCTAATATACATTTACGATGCAAAATTCAGTGTTTGAATATGAACACAGTCAGCCTGTTTGAATTCAATATTTGAATATCAACATGGTCCATCTGCAGTTATTCTGCTGAAAAACTTACATTAACAACAAGGAGGTCTGTGCAATTACTCAGTATTTATGAACCAATATCATGAAATGCTAAATGGATCTTGTAAGATGCTATATAAATGTAACATTAATATGAAAGGCTATGCTGCACCACTTTAGACTGAGAACTGTCACAGAAAAAAGGAATTTACAATTTTTCTGAGCTCTAGAATGTGTGCAAATAGGATTTTATACTCCTTATGCTAATGGTAAATGGGAAGCGATATAGAAGACATCTGACAAGAAAGTGGAATAAAGAGAAAAATATGTCATCTATACTTTTTTTACTACGTGCAATTTGTCTTATCTATGGAAAGACTGTTATTAGTCCCTCTGGAATAATTCTTACCAAAACATGTCTTCCTTAGAACAGCAACAGCAATACACGCTATTAGCCAGTGGATGGGCTATTATTGTTTGGAATCAAACAATTGTTCTCCTTCACTTAAAAGTAATTCTGTGTATGTACTTCAAAAGAAAATAGTATTTAAGTGTCATACACTAGCAACACCTTTCCATTTTGCAATTATTGAGGAATGTGAGAGCTAGTTGTCACACTGCTTCTGTTGTGTTAGACCCATGAGTACTAGAATCTTGTTGGAGATATTTAAAAGACCAATGTTCCCTAAAGACCTGACCAACAGTGAGTCTGTGAAATTTACTTTAAAATCCTTTACTTATTTTTTAACAAAATCTCTCTTTTAATTTTACTGTTCTTATAATATTGGATTAATCAAAGATACTGAACAGGCTTTGAACAGGTCAATGTTTTAAATCTGTTTAATAAGTTGAGAGAAAACCTCCTACATGGGTAGTTTGACCAAATGTTGGACATGAATGGGACAATATGCTTCATTTGAGTCTCTGCTAACTATATCAATCTTCCCCTCAGCCTGAATATGGGAGCAGGAGGCAACGTGCATGAATGCCTTCTGAGAGGTAAGACAGGAAAATTTCTTAAGGGTTCCAAAAATGAAAAACATCAGACAAAAAAAACCAACCCACCAATGTCTCTTACAAGGTGGTAAAAAACAAAGTCACTCTCATTTACCTTAAGTTTTCTGAACTGAATTCTGACTCCAGGAATTTGAGAAACTGATCTCTTCCCACAGGGTCTTTCAAAGCTTCATCCATGCCAAACCCCCACCGTTTCACCCTTTGTTGTCCTGGCTCTTTGCTACAGAATTGAAAAAACACAGAACACACAATGAGCAGTACTTCAGTATTCTAATACTCTGTGTTTGTAATTTCGACCAAGTCCTAAAGTTCAGCCACAGATTTCTCACGTCCAGATTGCTTTCCACTTTCCAGATAGCTCATATCTGTGCAACGTGCAGAGATGAGCAACCAGGCTGTTAGTACTTACACAGGATGAAGTTAATATGCATGCATTTACACAGAAGAATAAGGACTTCCAACTAGGAAATGTTATGAGATTTTTAAAGGCGTCTTTTTTCCTCACATGGAAACCTTGGAAAGTTGTTACTGTAACTTTTACACAGATTTATTAATCCACAGCTCTTCCCATTTTATGAAACTGTAAAGCTGCAAAGACCAAAAGGATACTGCATTGCCCTTTTGGCTCAGTATTTTCCTACCTCTGTATGACATCTTCACATTTCAAGAAAAGCCTGTTATACCCCTTTGTCCAGAAGAAGAAATAAGATTATATACCTTGCCTCCAGTTCCCAGAAAGTGGTGTCATCTGATATCCAAGGGTTTGAGGGATCAGGGGGCACAAGAAAAGGATCATATTCCAAATACTGCTCTGTATAAGCTAATAGACTAGGAAAACAAAAGAATCAAACATTGTCATGTCAAGAGGTGAGGAAACCTGATCAGTTTACCCAGTTAACAAGTTACTTGCATCAACTGAACCGTGGTAACCAGGTGTGCACATACTCAAAAGTCAACTACATGCTCAGGCTAAAGTAGGTCTGCCGAAGCCTTTTAAAAGTGGACCTCTGAAGGAGGGGTGGCTCAGGTTTTTCAAGAGCTGAAATAATATAAAATAAACGACAAACTTCCCCATTACTTCCACATAGCTCCTTTTGGGGGTCCTTCAGGCACTAATAAATTAAATTAAGCAACCGCTTCCATGCACATTTGCTTTCACAAAGGAACATGTTTTATACCCCCACGGTTTTAATTATCAGCTCCTTTAAAACCTGCTCTAAAACACAGCATGCTATTCAGGTCATACTTATTTGCCCTGAAGCTGCTATGACTCCTTTCTTCCTCTTTTAAATACATTTAATATTTTTATTATTTCCTAATCAAATGGCACTACTCCTAAGTGCATTGCTTTCCAAAAAATGCCATTTTTTTCACCAAAATTCTTCAGTATTCATGAATTGGTCAGACTTAGTTGAAAAGGTTTTGCTTGCGTTCTGGTAATTTACATCTCTCATGCCCTTATTCCTGCTTTCCATTTCCTTTTTCCACATAATTATTGAAAATGCTGGACAAGTGAGGACAAATATTCTTTTTTTTTCATTCCTATTTGTATTATATTTAGTCTCTATTTCTATTGTTACTGTTCAGCAAACACATATTCTTAACCTGTTCTCTTTATATATATGCGTGGTTTTAAGTTTATGCATACATATATGAATATAAGTAGACACGCAAACATACATGAGAGGATGAAGAACAATTTGCATTTGGCTTAATTTCCTTTACTAAGTCTCATGCAGCTCAATTTTCGCTATCTCTGTACTTGAGGAGTAAAATAGAGCATTCCTTTTCGCTACCTCTTCACTACATATGCTGTAGTTAGTATTTCCAAGGGGCTTTTTGTTTTATTTGCTTTCTAGCCCATTCCTGACAAATTTTGGTCTCACTTGGAGAAGATTCCTACTAGTGTTACCTCTTCTGACCTGAAGTAAGCTCAGACTCACCTTGTTCAAGCACCGGGCTCCTCACTCAGCCACCTCTGCCAGTCAGTTCCCTTCCTTTATCAGTGATTGCCCTTTTGAAATACCAAAATGGTAACCCCAGACCTATTTCCATTTAGCCTCCCTGCCAGTGCAAGTTTAAACTTGTGACCACGTGGTCAGCGCCTCTTTCAGTGACTCTTGGGCTTATCATAAATGTATCACAGAATACCTGGGCCATCTTTTATCAGCAAAGAATTTCATACCTTCCACTTAAAGTGAAATCTCAACTGTTAGTTCTAGGAAATCTGAGCTCCTTTGTCCCTCTTTCTTTGAAGCTATTTTCATACTGATATCTTCCCAACAGTTATCAGTCTAATAGAAAAAAAAAAAAGATATGACAATAAACTTACCTCTCTGCAACTTTTGACATTTTTAATCTATGTCTGTCTAATTGCATTTGCCAATGTTTAATCTGCAAGAAAGGAAGGCAAAGGGTTTTGTGAGCAATTAATTGTTTGACTCTATGTCCATAAGTTTTTATTAGGGCTGTAATTTAACCTTAATTTATGTTAGGGCACAGAAGAGAAATATACTTGAGTTAAAATGACCAGTGGAGTTCTAAAATAAATGGAATTTCCCATCAAAGAGGGAATATCATACAGAAACAAAAAAGGACCCAGTATAACATTTTCCCTAAAGGTTCATCAACAGAAATCCAATTAGATTATTTTTTTTTTTTTTAAAAGAACTAATTCTTTTGACATTTACCTTCTCCCAGTTCTAACACCTTTGGAAAGATCCATGAAGCATTAACAGTAGATAAATGTGTGAACCTGTAGGTGCATACACGGAGAAGTAAATATACTCCAAAACCTTGAATGAGTGTTAAAAGGAAAAGCAAGCTGTTTACTGCTACAGGGGTAATGGGCTTAGTTGTGCAAAGAGCCCACAAACTGGCCTGCCTGCTTCTCACTGCCTTTAATTGTGCAATGCAAGATACAAAAAGTGTCAGGGTTTGTCTCCCTAGTTTTAATAGCAGTTACATACCTATGTCCGTACATAACCTGAAACAAGGAAAATGTCTACTAAATATTTGCTAGATCTGTTCTAAACAATAAAAAACCTGTGAGTTACGATAATTATTGGTTTAATACCTACTTTCCTAAAAAGGTAATTTAAAAGTATATGTTTGCAGTTATTTTTCAAACCTCTTGGTGTAGTTCATCTTCTGTGGGTGGCTTAGTCTCTGGTACTGGTGTGTGGGTAGGGCTGTGACTTCGAATGTCGTTTTGTAAGCCATAGACAGACTACACAAAAACATGGAACAATGACAGTTAACTTCCTGACAATGCTTTCTACACATACCCATAGTAACTGTAACATTTTAGTACAGTGTGCTCAAGAAGTTGGATGAGATCATCTTTTTGTAAAGAAAATGCAAATAAACCATGCACTCAGATAAAATTGTGCCTTTACACCATGGTGTAAAATAAAGACTCCTCAAACCCCACAATTTCATAATGCCATAGAACACAGGATCTACTTTTATTAAGTCTTAATTTAACAGCATAGTAGACAAATAGTAAAGCATTTGATGACACTGAAAGGCAGTTATTACGATAAGTGGAGATGACCAGTAGGAAAAGAAGAAACAGCACCCTGAAAGGTAGACAATCACAATGGCTTATTTGGATGACTCTCAGATTTACAATTACTACTTGGTAAATTACACTAAACTTGACCTTTCACTAAAGTAAATAAGCAAAGCTAAAACTTCCTCTAAATCCACTTTGCTTTTTAAAACATATTTTTCCATGGGTTGACAGAAACATATACCTCTGCCCTGGGTTCAGCAGTAGCAGTCATTTTTCTCCTTCTTAGTAGCTGGTGCAGTGCTGTGTTTTTGACTTTCAGCCTTGGAACAGCGCTGACAACACCGATGTTTTTAGTTGCTGCTCAGTAGTGTTTACTCTGACCAAGGACTTTCTGAGTCTCATGGTCTGCCAGGGAGGAGGGGAAGCCGGGAGGAAGCAGAGACAGGACACCTGACCCAAACTAGCCAAAGAGGTATTCCACACCACAGCACATCATGCCCACTATATAAACTGGGGGCAGTTACCCGGAAGGGCTAGATCAATGCTCAGGTCAGGATGGGTATCGGTCAGCGGGTGGTGAGCGGTTGTATTCTCTTCCCTTGTCATTTCCCTTATCATTATTATTATTGGTGGTAGCAGCAGTGGTTTGTGTTATACCTTAGTTACTGGACTGTTCTTATCTCAACCCGTGGGAGTTACATTCTTTCGATTCTCCTCCCCATCCATCCGGGAGCGGGGGGAAGGAAGAGGGGGGAATGAGCGAACGGATGTGTGGTTTCTGAGTTACAGGCTGGGCTTAAACCATTAAAGTTGGAATCAGCATTAAAATACACAGGATTTGAAAGGAAGTGTTGGTCCGATCCATCTATACATCCCTAGAGAACTCATACTGTTCGAATCTGGATCCTAACTTAGATGAAACTAATTTCCTCCACAATTTCTGGTCAACCATTTGGGGCACAATTGCAAACTAGAGACACCCTTTTAATTACAACCAGCACAAGAAGAATTACTGTTCTAGTTTACACTGAACTTTATTTTTCCTTAATTACCAGCAGGAACATTTCAACATGCCTTATTCAATCTACTGAGCAATATGAATAAAGCATGCAAAAATAAATTTTATTTTCGTATTTTCTCTGCATTTCCCAAAAGATTTTCCTAACTGATAGCATTTACTTGGTATTAGCAAATTTGTTAATAGTAATTTATTTAAAAGCTTATGAAATAATAACATACATTCATGTATTTGTTCTTTGCAGCTGCAAGAAAAAATGTTTTAAGAAACTATGGAGCTTCATGCTATAAATTACCCCCACCTCCTGCTTTTGATATAATAACAGTACTTACCTTTCTTGTTTTATGTGGATTTCTCATTCTTGAAGATTTTTTTATATCCACTTCAGTAGTGTTTACACATCCAGGCTATTAAAAGAAAAAGAAGGGAAAGCACGAGCATAAAAACTGTGAAAGAACTCCATACTGTTTTCACGGATTTATTCCTCTTTGGTTTGCAAGGCTAAGAAAATAAATAACCAGAGGCATATAATAATTTGATGTCTTTGTGTAACAGTCCCAAAAAACTAAATAACATTTACTCTCAGTAAGCATCTCAAGTACCATTCTGCCTGGCTTATTGTAAGAGAGAATCTTCTGCTATAAAGCCTTGCTTGCTGGACTTTGCAATGGTTTTTAGGACAAGTTTTACTGTATATCTTTATGCTGGAGGTACTGAAAGCAATGTACAGAGGAGCAGAAAATATCCGAATGCATATACACTTGCAGAACAAACACGTACCAGTTAAAATTAAATTGCTATTGGCTTATTTGGGCATTTCAGAGTGAGACACTGAAGACCACGTGCTTAGTGCTCATGACATTGTGAACTTGAAATAAAATAAATTCTCAAGATAACAGAAACAAATCACATGTTCCTGTTTTAGTTTTGCCACAGAAGCATACAATTTGCATTCTAGCTATCCCCTCTAAGCATGGTTGACCTAATGAGACAAAACAAATAGAATTGTGCACTACCGACCTCTGCTGTGAACCCCAGGCTCCTTTCAGAAGCATCTGGTTTTGGGTCACTTTTTAGAAGATGATCTTTTTTAAAAACAGGTAAGAAAATGTGCCAAAATGAGATTTGTTTCTTCCAAAAAGAAAAGACAAAGACAGGCAGTCTAAACAGAATGAATCTCGACACATATGGTTTGGCCTTAAAAGATTCTTTCTCACAACTCTGTAGCATCCCAAAGGACACAGGTCCTCTAGTTTCTCCTAATTCATCTGCCTTTGACACTTCCCTCTAAGCACAAACTCTGTGCAGAAATCTGTTCTTTAACCATTGCTGGAAACAACTAATACTAAGTGCATGCTCTCAGGTGAGTTTTTTCTATTGATTTTACAGGGATTACATTTTTCACTGACAGTGGGAAGTACAAAATCTGCTTTCTAGCAGGAGCAAATTTTTAGTGAAAGTAGGTTAGGTTTCTTTTAATGGGAGTAGTAAATGTAGAATTTGCTTGCCACACAACCAAGCTGGACTTTTTATCACACTAACGATACAAGCTTTGTCTTATAATAATGTAAAATGCTTCATGTGACTGCAAGTCTTCACAGACAAAAATTTCAAACATCTCTTCCATAGGCAGGACCAAGAAACAAATACATTTCATTAAACAGGCCAGGGGTATTTTGCCTCAGGAAAATATTTTAAGTAACAGACTAATTTTTTTTACCCATTAATTTTAAATTAATATGTTATTCTTTTAAAGTAATACATTAATGTGTGTTTGGTCACATCACATTTGCAGTATAAACAGTTCCTCATCACTAAGAATAAAAATAGGCACTTAGACAATATTCTCAAGACTGTATTGACATGCCTATTGAGCTAGATTAGGGAAGGTACCTTTTGTGCTTATGAACAAAAATGGTAGTTTTTAAACTCAGAAAAACATGTAACTGTCAGAGACAATGACAGGTTGAAAAATACAAAATTCTTCATGATGGTCAATTTAAAGGCAGAAAGCAATCTCACAGAGCAGTCTACAAAGATATAAAGTTAAAAACAAAACAATGCATCTCCTTTAGGATCACGGTAGCAGCTGGCAGTGAAGAAGACACGGGCTTTTAACAGCATCCACCACCCTTAAATGAAATTATTTGAATAATAGGCAACTTACATAAGGCACAACACTGTAGCTTGTTTAGTCTTGAGTTATGATTCATTAAAGCATGTCCTACAAATGGAAAGGACAAAAAGCAAAGCAGACCCAGGGAGGGAGCATAAACCTGATGCAAAGCCTTTTCTATTCAAAGATTTCAAGTCCACCAGCAGTCAATTGGTATGAACAGATCTAGCACCTTGGCCAGGCAATTTACATTGCAGAGCTCTGCAGATTGATGTGAGGGACACAACAAGGGATATTGGGAGATTTTTAGGAATCAATCAAGGGCAAAGCTTTTTCTGGTTGGAAGGAGACCTGACCCAGTACTGACCTTCGACAGCATCTAACATTCTTACTAACACGTTTCACACTGATGTAAAGCTTCTGCAGCATACTTAAGAAGGGAGATTCATGAGAGGCTGTGAGGGCAGAAATTAGACCACGGTGTGACTGAAGGGACGCCGATAGGAGAGCAGCAGCAGCAGGAAGGTACAGGCAGGGAAGCATCAGAAAGCTTCAGTGCAAAAGGGAAAGGTATATCACTACTCTGACGACCTGGGATAACAGGAGGAGTTTAAGACATATATCACTACCTCTATACAATACCAATCTCCTAATTTGATTTAAATTATGGCACTAGAAGTACCTAATGTGATCATGGACACAGTTCATGTTTTCTTCTCAACTGAAGAATACTTATTAAAATAATACTTGATATGAGATGGAATTTATTGTTTCTCTGGTGCTGCCACAATTCATCTGTCAATTTTTAGGAATAAATAGCAAATATGTTTTCAAATAAAACAAACACAAAAGCTTGCATTATTCAAACATTTTGCTACAATATCTGAGTCATTCTGGGAAAACCTTTGCTGGACAACATTTTATTTCATTCGTATGCCCCCATTAACATAATAAGCATGTGTTTGGATACAATTACATCCAGCTGTGTTTTCTTTTTGTTTTGCCTTTTTAACTGGACTACCATAGTTCAAATAGTGAAATGCCTGTCAGAGTGCTTTGCTGCAAGATTCCCATATAGTGTGTAGTATATAATTTGCATACTAATACCATAAATAGTTTTCAAACAGATTTCCTGGAAGGCTTGAAACCTTTTCTATATGTGTAAATAGAATACTTTTTTCTTTCACAACTAACATTCTGTATGAAAACAGCCACCTCTCCAGACACACAGAGGAAAATCTCGTGACCTTGTTGAAATTAATCATACAGCAAGATCATAACCAGGACAGAATTTGTCCCTCATCTGTTTTTAAATACCTGGCTGAAAAACTGACATATATTCAAAGGAAACTTAGTTTCTTTTCATCCATCTGTTAGCATGCTCTTATCTCAAAGTACAAATGCGATTGTATTAATTTACAGCAACGGACATGTCAGTCCAGTCATGATTAATTCACTGCTGAGATAAACGGATGCAGATAAATAACATGAAAACCCCCCCACAGAATATTTTTTAATTGCTACTTCAATTATTGGTTAATCACATTAGTGAGAATTCCAAGCAGCAATCACATTAGTGTGAATTCCAAGCAGCACAACTTTATGGTGATGCTTGCTAAGAGGCTGCATGATAGGATTCCGTTGAGAAACAGTGGAAAAAGAAGGCCTTTTCTGCAACTAGTGGTGATCCAAGAACTTACATGCATGGATCTGGCTACAACCAACATTTGAACAGATCAAGCACCTGAGAGAATGTTTCCTTAAAAAAATCACTTGATATTCATAATCTTTCCCTGATAACTGTGTCAACAGTGATGAATGAATGAATGAAGCGCTTGTAACTGTTAATGGTGAATTAATTTTTTGATACCTGCAGCAACTCTTTGGAAGAATTTGGTTTTTAAATCAAATGGGATGCTTTAGCCATGGTACATTTCCGTCCAAATAGTGCAGAATACCTAATATTTATCATCTGTTTGCTGTACGAAGTTTCATACCCCAAGGGCCCCTTTTATTGCCTGGCCACAGAGCCAAAATCAATTGCTGTCAATACCTTTTGGTGTAAAACTCCCTCTGGTATGATGCAGTTGTAATTCTAGTAAGTGTGAAATCCTCAACAGAAAGTGAATTAATGTTTACAATTACATCAGTTTAAGTTTGGTGTTTTTTTCTTTCTTGAAGCATATTACAATTTAACTGTGAATCTGTTTAAGCCACAATAACCAGAAGTATTTTTTGTATCTGAAACAAATACACCCATGTATGTGGGAGGGAACAAGCTCATACATTGCAATAAGCTGAGAACTGTCTGCCCATATTCCTGCTCTGCAGAAAATGATCTGAGGGAGAAGCTGAACATGAGTCAGCAGTATGTCCTTGCAGCAATGCAGACAAACCGCATACTCAGCTGCATTAGCAATTTCGTAGCCAGCAGGCAAAAGAAGTGGTTATTTCTTTCTACTCGGCATAATGAGGATACATCTGGAATACCAAGACTAGTTTTGGGTGCCATAAACAATGTAAAAAAGGTATTCAAAATGGAAAATTCCAATCAAGGATAAGGCTTTCTTCTGCTTGCAAAACAGGAGCGATAACTGTTCTCTTCTGCTGCTCAAAGTTGGCTTGCAGAGCTAGACCTGTTCCAGAGATGCACCATGAAAGGACAGGAGGGGAATAGTCAGAAATTGCAGTAAAGGAAATTCCAATTAGCTATAAAGAAATATTCTTCATAATAAAAGTTAGAAGAGATGGAATATCCATCCCTGGTGATTTTCAAAGTTTGTTTAACCAAGAGCCTGGACAATTTTACTCAACATAGAAGTTAGCACTGCTTTGAGCAGGAGATTGGACTAGAGGGGCCTCCAGAGGTTCCTCTTGGCCTACATTTCTCAGGCACAGCCTATGATCTTCGCAAGCTGCAGAGACTGAACTTAAAATAATCAACTTTACAGAACATTCCAATTCATGGCACCGTGAAATCCACCACCCTGCCTTCCCCTCCCCACACAGCAGAATGGAAAGCCAAATCTGGTATTTGCTTCTTTACTCTTGCCTCTGCCCTCTGGCAGAGGAAGAAATTCTTTACTGTAAGGGTGGTGAAGCACTGGAATGGGTTGCCCAGGGAAGTTGTGAACGCTCCATTGCTGGCGGTGTTCAAGGCCAGGTTGGAGAGAGCCTTGGGTGGCATGGTTTAGTGTGAGGTGTCCCTGCCCATGGCAGGGGGGTTGGAACTAGATGATCTTAAGGTTATTTCCAACCCTCACCATTCTATGATTCTATGAAATCATGGTCATGGATACAAGCAGGACAGATCTTCAATTCCAGTTGGAAAAAATGAAGTCAGACACACAAAAACAAAATCATAGAATGGTTTGAGTTGGAGGGCACCTTAAAGATCATCTCGTTCCAACACCCCTACCATGGGCAGGGACATGCCCAACCACTAGACCAGGTTGCTCAAAGGCCCATCCAACCTGTCCAGCATAACAACAAGGCAGAGATTGAAAGCTGTCTTTTACATTATTTGTAACATCAGACTCTCACAAATATAGAAAGCTTGAAATTTTCTGAGTGTCAAATGTTAACGTTGCTTTCTGCAATAACCCAGTCTGCTGTTTCTGTTATTGTTTCTGTCATTTTTCTAGGAAAGGAGTCTTCTAACCCTCAGTAGTCAATATTCACACACTCACTTCTAAAGTAAGAAAATTAAGCTAATTAGGCAGTGAAGGATAAGCAGAATACCAGAGTTCATTTTTATTTGTAGGTTTTATGTTTCATTGTTGCCAGCTGAATGGTGCGTATTTTAAAATCATAACAATAATAGCATCAAAGTTTAAAAAAAATACATGAGACAAAGAAAAAAATTACAGTGGTACTCATCTGGAAAAAAAAACCAAAGGAGTTATCAGCTGGAGGAATACCCGGTTTGACTCTGGTTATATGGCAACATTTTTTGTTTTTTCTCATGCAAAGTCTAGCATCAAAGGGGACATTAAAATCCCGTACTGAGTGAGTTGTCAGCAACGGCAATAACTGAGGCTCTCACGAAGAAAAAACCCAGCTATATCCTCCTGCAATGCACCAATTTTTCATTTCCCAGAGATGGAGGTCATTGAAGCGTGCAGAATCTGCTAAGGCTTGTAAGAAAAGTTTGAGGTTTAGTTATAGATTACTTGGCTATTTGGGGGGTTTACTTCATTTTGCACACTTCAGGGTCAATGAGTAAAAAGGCTTTGCAGTGGAAGAGCTGCACAATTAATGACTTTGCTGGTGCAACGGAAAGTCTCAGAGAAAAATTTCTAATGTGCTGAGTACAAGTGGTCAGCTCTTTCACCAAGATTTGAAAAACCAGCTGTTATCTTAGAGTCCAGTCACAGGAGAGCAGCACATTTCTAACCTTTTACAAATTTCACAAAATCGTTTTACTGGCGGTTATCTGATAGGACCAGAAAGCTGTTTAAAATGTAGCTCACTTTATAACTAAATCAACCTTAACTGAGTTAAAACCAAACCTAGTATCCATAGTTGCCAGAACCTGCAAATATGTATTGAAACTGCTGCTAGGGGGGATCCCACTGGCCTCTGTGACACTACCCAAGGCAGTAAAGCCAAACCAGTACTTACAGGGATGGGGCTGGAGGAGCCACTTCCTTATGGTTGGGGGTTTTTTTGGTTTTTTTTTAATAGTATCATATTTCCAGCTTCTGCACGATAACTTTTAGCACAATGATGTCTTCGGAAACATGCCTTTTTTGATTCAGGTGTGGGACTGGCACACAAGCACTGTGACTGGACTTTTAAGACCTGCTATTCTGTTGCACTTCTTTTACACAGGTCCCACTTCCATTACAGTCCAATAAGAAGCAAACACAGAAAGACAAATATTTGGATTATAGTCCATTATGGCCATGGTAAATTCATATATAAATTGTAATAAACATGTAAGTTTGATGATGACTTTGTATGCAGCTTCTATTGAGTTTTCACCTCCCCAGAACTCCAGACAAAACTTACCTAAAATTAATGCACAATTTTTCTAGCTTCTCTTCCGTTAGAAATTAGCTTATCTGAGAAGTACAGCTATACCTTTCAATTAACAGCTCTAAATCATATTTAACAAGTAGGAAGCAAATCCCAAGATTGTTCTCAAGTATAAACTCTGTAGCAGCATGTTTTAGATTTCATTCCCAGATGCCTCATAAATTTGGCAGATAATCAAGGAAAAATTATTAAAACCCGCTTGTTCTACTAAACCATTAGATATTTTCCCCAATTTCTACAGCCTTTTCATTATGGATACAAAAAGAGATGCATTATGCTACTAAATACTATCTTGACAGAACACAAGACAGGGTAAATAAATACAATGTATGTATCAATTTTGACACTGAAATAAGCACATACATCTTGGAACTGGACTTGCATAGAATAGCCTCAGATTTGGTTGTATTCCTTAATATGAATCGATTTTTAAAACATGGTACATCTGACAATATGCTGCAAATATCCCTGAATATAGTGATCTACAGTCAATACAGTAGTATAATGGAAACACATTAGCTGTACACAGCTTAACTGCTAAAACCTGTCTATATCAACTGATAATAATCTATAACCTATTGGCTTTTAATTAAGGAAATATAACTTGTTTTTTCTTATTCATTTACTGAACTTGTATTTCAGGCTACAGAATCTTCAATGTAAAATCTTCTTGAATTGCTTTATTCAAAGGAAGGGATTCTTTTAATTCATAAGGATGAATAAAAGCTTTGTTAGGATCCCTTGTGTTGTTAGGATTCCTTGTTAGTTCCCTTGTGTTGAAGGTTTTAATAGAGAATTATGCAAACAGCCAAATGAATTTAAATGCTCAATACATGTCCTCATTAGCTAATTTAATTTTGACTCATTAAAGAACAGATAAAATTCCAGAATTTAATACTATTACATAGAAATTAAATAACTATAGAATGGAATAAACAATAAATCTGACGGTGGCATCCACTAGAAATATACTGATGCAGAAATAATGAATTCTTGACAACTGCAGAGAAAAGCATAAGCAGTTTAGCATAAGTTAAACCCGCTATAGTCAGCCCCACATGAAGGAGTGAAAGCTTTCAATTTGGACCAATTAGTAAAATCAATAAATGCTCTATTCAAGGATTTATTTGAAGATCACTCAAGTACTATCAAAATAGCAGTAGTTCCACTGTTGATCTGTAGTGGACTTACTCAAAACACAGTAAGAAGTACAATTAATTGATAAAAGTTTGAGTGTTTTCTCTTGTCTGGACAAGGCAAATGAGGTTGAAAGACCATCAGACCAAGGAGAGACAGCTGATCAATTAGTTTGATCAAGTTTTAATTACATTTGCAGCATGGTAAAACTCGGGTAGTTTTCAAACGAAGAGATGGGAAGTCTCATTTAGCATGAAACTTCAGATCGCTTAGAATTTCATGGATTTTCAGCATTTTTGGAAAAAAAAAGACTTACACTGTACCAATTCCCTGCTTATACTTATTTGTCATCTCAAACTACAGTGCAAATCTTTTCCCTGAGTAGTACCAGACACACAAGGAATTCCAGTGGCTGTTCAAACCAAGGACCTGCTTGGGAACAGGCGAAAAAGATTACAGAGAAACTTTCAAGGAATGTAACACTAGTGAATTAAACCATAAAATTAATCCATAGGAGATAGAACGTCTTGAATCTTGACAGGGATTCTCACATTCTCACATACTTGCTTGTTCAGGCACAGATCCAGCACAAAGCTGGGCTTTCAGATTATGATAACAGGATTTTATAATATTGTTTAAAAAAACAATTTTAGTGGTCTGTGTGTCAGAGAAACAAATAATGTGCAAAATGCATATGAAAAGGATGCTGAAATTTCAGTTTTGAGACAAGTCATATGAAGAAGCTGTACTAAAGAATATAGTACTACATGAAAATGATATGCTTAATTATTTTTGAAAGTTATTTAATTTCTAAATACTCTTCATTTACAGTAGACTATTTAAGCTTTGTAGTTACTGGTTTCCAGGACCAGAAATTATTCTACAGAAATTAGATCCACTGTATTTATTCAAGTGATACTTCAGTAGTATTAATTTTAATTAAGGCTGCATTAACGTGATTTTTGGGTATGTGAAGATTCTAGTATTTGCAACACTGTTGCATAAGGAAACCTGTTAAATTTATCTGCTTTGTTGCCCCTATGCTAAATACTCAGAGTTATTATTGCTTTCTCATTTTTTTTCACCCCAAAATGCAGGCAACTGCTGTTTTATGGATTCCATACAGACAAATTTAGGTTACAGGCTTGAAAGAAGTAACAACAGGGAAGTCTGACCACACTTCTCTGAAAATGTAGATGGCAAAGATAGGTGACATTTAGAAATTTGATTACCTGTCTTCTGACTTATAGAAGATCCTTGACAGACTGCATTGGATTAAAGCAGCAAATCTAATTCACACAGAAAGAAAAAGCACTATAAAACCATCATGCTTATTCAAAAAATTCTTTATCCTTACTACTTCAGTTAATTTTCCTAGTTGTTACCAGAACTCGGTCATACTAGAAAATAGAAAGTCATCTCATTTTTTTGTGTCTTTCCACCATCTCATCAGTCAGCTATTTCACAATTTCTGACCTCCTCAGAATCCTCAGTTTTAACTTCAGTGCTCGCAGTTTGTTGCACTGCTGCAAGAAAGCTAGATTCTTTTTACCCATCTGTCCCACTCTTACTCAAGCTTCTGACTAAATAACAATGCCAAGTAATGTGAGTGCAAATTCTTCCATAAAGGTCTTATCTGGCAGGCTAGTTACAAGGTTTATAAATATCGGCCTGAAACAAACTGAATTATGGATCATAAATATTATAACCATTTTCTGAAAAAAAAAACCAAACCTCTGTACAAGGTTTTATTCACTACCAGAAGTGCAGTTGTCTGAGGCTGACAATTGCTGCCAGGCTACACTCCCTGCCTGCTGGAGAGGTAACTGTCCTGTAAGAACATACAGGTGCAAAAGAAGACATGCAAATTGTATGTAGAAAAATCACTAGAGAAGCTGGATGGCATGGTTCACATTCATTTCCAAGAGATGTTTAAAAACTTTCTGAAAATAGTCTGATAAAGCAGACAGAAGCGTTCTCTTGCTAAAGAAGTGACTGGCCCAGAAAAGCCCAGGATCTGTAGCAGACAAAGAGTGAAATAGAGGATTGCGCCACCTTAGCCAAGCTAAATTCAGTCTCTTGCCGAGTCTTTGAGGCTGATCTCAAAGGACAGGATGGAAAAGCCATTAAAAACAAAAGCAGCAAAAAAGAAAAGAAAGAAGAAAACCAAGAACAAATAACCACAAGTATCTGCTGCATGACCCTGACACCTGGCAATATTACTTACCGGCTCAGATGCTGATGGTCATATTCAGACCACATAAAATACAATTTAAAAATACAGAGAAAGTGAGATTAACTGAGATAGAATCTCATTTAAAAAAAAAAAAAAAAAAACAAACAACAACAAAAAAAAAACAAACAAACAAAAAAAAAAAAACACCACAAAAAAACACTAAATGAAGAGAGAAGCAAAAGGTGTGGGATGTGCAACAAGCTTTAAAATTTAAAGGTTACTGTTTTCATAGTTTGTTACTAGGAAACAGTAGCATGAAACTCCCAAATCCAGAAATCACATGGATTTCTGAATTTTACATCATCAGTGAATTATCTGAAATCCACACTTGCCCTTAATGTTTTTGCTGTCCTTACCAAACATATACACCCTGGATACTTTGACTTACTGTATTAAATTACACAAATATTGGTTTTGTTTTTCAGTCCTGCGGATCAGGTTTAAAAAAGCTACAAATGGCAGAATGAAAGAACTCAATCACACATGGCTCATGCTTCTAGAATCATAGCTGATTCTATTTTATAAATAGAATCAGCTAGGTTGGAAAAGACCTTTAAGATCAACAAGTCCAACCATTACTCCAGGACTGCCGTGACGACCACTAAACCATGTCACTGAGGGCCTCATCTACATGGTTTTGAACACTTCAAGGGACAGTGATTCCACCACTTCCCTGGGAAGCCTTGTACAATGTCTGAGCACCCTCTCAGTGAAGAGATGTTTCCCAATAGCCAATCTAAATCTCCCCTAGTGCGTACTGTATTAAATCTCAATATAACTAAACCATAGCCAACTCCAGCTTTGGAGAGGGACAAACCAGTGTAGCTTCCTAGCACATCTTAGAAAGCTGTTGCAAATTTCCTACCTTCCTTTTAAAAACAACTGCACACAGGCCTGCTAAATATAACTGCAATACATTCTGACTGAGCCAACCATATTCTGGGCTGCATCAAAAGGAGCATGACCAGCAGGTCAAGGGAGGTGATCCTGCCCCTCTACTCTGCTCTCGTGAGAACTCACTTGGAGTATTGTGTGCAGTTCTGGTGTCCTCAACATCAAAAGGACATGGAACAGTTGGAGCAAGTCCAGAGGAGGGCCACAAGGATGATCAGGGGGCTGGAGCAGCTCCCATATGAAAATAGGCTGAGAAAGTTGGGGCTGTTGAGCCTGGAGAAGAGAAGGCTGTGTGGAGACCTCATAGCAGCCTTTCAGTATGTGAAGGGGGCCTATAGGGATGCTGGGGAGGGAGTCTTCATGAGGGACTGTACTGAGAGGACAAGGGGTAACGGGTTCAAACTTAAACAGGGGAAGTTTAGATTGGATATGAGGAAGAAATTCTTTACTGTGAGGGTGGTGAAGCACTGGAATGGGTTGCCCAGGGAAGTTGTGAAGGCTCCATCGCTGGCGGTGTTCAAGGCTGGGTTGGAGAGAGCCTTGGATGGCATGGTTTAGTGTGAGGTGTCCCTGCCCATGGCAGGGGGGTTGGAACTAGATGATCTTAAGGTTCTTTCCAACCCTAACTATTCTATGATTCTATGATTCTATGACAAAGGTCAGCGGCCCTGGAGAAAAAAGGTTTTTTCAACTTCTTATATTTAGGAAGTATACAGCTGACTTCCAGGAGAAAAGGATATTTCCCTCATTATCATCTGAATTAATCTGAATCTCAACAAGTACCAAACAGGTCTTTCTTATGCATTTCATTCAAATTACATTAATGTGCAACTCAGGAAGAAAAGTGAATTGTTTGCAACAGCAAGACATCGGCTGTCCTTGCTAATTATCTAGGAGTTAATTTTACAGCAAGCCATAGCTACTCTGGTCCTACTGTATTTAATGCGGATTTCAGAATGTTTCAGGGGATTTACTGTTTTAGTACCTGTTTGTCTCTTTTTAACAAGTGTAAGATTTTAAGGGGTTTTAAACAGACATAATAATTTAGGAAAGCTATGAGCTCTTTTATGAAAACTTTAATCAGGAACGTGACATTTCTTTTCAAACAAGAGCAGCTTCTTAATTTCTTTTGCCTGGAAGGAACTGACTTCCCCAATTTAGCCCAATTTGTTACTGCTTTTTGACTAATGCCCTTATCCTCCTAACCAATTTTCATCCATTTCCATACTCAGTTATTGATACAAAGTTTCAAAACTGTGTAAGTTATACACTTCCTAGGCAGGCAGAAGGAAAAAGAAGGCTTATAAGACATGCTTACTCTGCCATCAGAAAGGGAAATGCATGAGTGTATGTGAATGTATGTGGGTAATCCCAGAGTTATGTTAAGTACTGGCTATACCTTAGAAATAATGGCATGGACTTTATCATAGGTCTCTCAGGAATTTATGTGGCTCTCCCTGACACATATTTCCATGGTTTTACTATGACTAGTATCTGAACTAGTAAGATTAAAAGTTGTTCAGGAATGTCTCTGCAGGCTGCAGTACCTACGGCTGAAGCTCAATCATGCTCTTTCTAGCTGCAAGCTAAGATCTTTCTACATAAAAGCAGGAACTGGAAATTACAGAAATGACTAAGATTACACTTCCCATTACACTAAAATAGATACCAAAGGGAAAAAAAATTAAATACTAATAGTGAAACTACAATTAAAAATATTGGAATGGAAACTGATCAGTGAGTTATCAAAACTGTTCTCTTAACTTCCTCTCAAAAGCAACATTTCTGTGAGTTTGGGGGGGCTTGAAAAACCATTAGAAATTGTAATTACCTCTAGCACCACCTTCCTCTTTTCAGTCTGTTCCTCTTTTGCTCTTTATTCTTTTTAATAGAAGCTTCTAGCTTTTACTGTGACAGTAAATTCTCAACAATGTTGTCAAAACAAGTATTTCACTAACTAGTGAGAGGAGCTGCTTAGGCAAAGTATGAACCTCTCCATTCTTCTATTTGTATCTCCTAAAGTCAAGAGCCTACATTGCTGACTCTAAGCCAGTCTTTTGTCTCTGGTATTTCCTAGCTATGCCTACAGCCAGATTAAAACATGCTCAGGCAGATATATCCACAGTTAAATGAAAGCTCTTAATTAGATTTGATTTCCTTTTGTCCTGTTCCCCTTTGATTGCCTCTTTATTGTCTGCCTATATCTTAACTTGAAACTTCAGCAATTAATCTTCTGCTCCAAACCTGGAAACAACATCTCATTCCCAGATTCAAAACCTTCAGATCCATTTCTGCAGTGAATATAAAAGCTGTCTCCACCTTTAAAGTTCCCAGGTCCACAGAAGCTTTCTGTATTTTTTCTATATGTAGCTTCCATCAACATCAGATGGCAAACTGCTTTCTGTCCTCCTTCCCTATTTTATGCCACTGACTAGACAACAATGTCCCAGCCTTCTTGCATCTAGTGCCTGAGGTTTTAATCATTCACTTCAAATGACTTTACCTACCTGACATTCTAAATCCTGCCTAAAAATCCATTTATTCTACTGCTCTTTAAATTCCATGGTAACAAATACAAGCTGTTTGTGTCCAAGCTTATTATTTTTTGTTTGAAACTTTCTCAGTGTATGCATCTCTTCTACAGGTATCATTACCTAATTTTAATTTCCCAGAACAATTATAGTTAAGTGTCTTTTCCCAATGTCACCATGGAAAATATAATCCCTGTATTTTTTCACTGTTAATGATACTAAACTCTGCACACAGAAAATGAAAACTTAGTTCAAGGTAAGAGAAACAGACATAGTTCTGTAGTAAAGCAGAAAAGTGTGACTACAGAGTTCTTGTGGAAGTCTTGTGACATTTGACTTCTCTCTCAGAGTTTTAGCTCCCAAAGGCAGTTGATTATGTAAGACCCTTTCTTTTTTTTAATATTTTGTTTCAGAGGGACTTTGACAAGAAACTCGGGCAAATCTTGTTTAGATAGTGCATGACTCCCGCAGCTCAAATCCAACATTATCTAACCTTTATGTACATCAAAAATCGATTGAAAATATGACCAGAGTGAAGCTGCAAGGCTTGGCAAGCAAAAAAAGCAGGTTAAAAAAAGACAGATGTTTTGAAAAGTATTTTTAGCTGTGCTGATAATTTTGGTTGTGTGACTCACACCTTGGGAAACCTTTGAGTTTCCCAAATCAAATATAGTTAATAGGTAATATAGTTTATAGGTAATAGTCAAAGACAGATATTTTCTGATTCAAGAAATCAGACACAACAAATCTATTCACTGAAAACTCCAAATGGAGTGTACATACAGTTGCAGTCTTCAGTAGCAGAATGGTAAAGATGCCAGATGCTGCAAAAAGGGAGGCTCACCCCAGCCCTCAGCCCAACACTAAAAACTTGTTTCCAGGCTACTCCAGTGCTCCACAGAGGCTGGCATTTATCAGTGGCCCTGCTCAAAGGCAGAGCAGTCCCACCATCACTCACCACCGGCCGGTGCACATCCCAGAATGCTCGCTCCTGGCTGTCAAGGATCTTCCTTTCTATCTTGTCTCTCTTCTTGTCAACTCTGTCAATGTTACAGGAATATTTAAAAGAAACAGTGTTAATGACAGTAATTTTAAGTGTAAGAAGTGTCCAATTGCTTTTCCCTCCCTTTTCCCCTCAAAAGGCATTCAAGTCCAAAATTCCTCATCTTCAAAGGAACTTACTTTGCTTGTGCTTCAGCTTGCATAAAAATAAACTCCCACTTCCGAGCAAATGCTCGCTGTAGCCTGGCCAAACTCTCCTGAAAATACATCACAATTTTAGTTGGTTAGGTTGAAAGTTATTTACTATTTTAGAGCTTTTAGCTTATCCTTCTCCTCATTCCCTCCAAGGTGTAATTTAAGTCATGATATCTCTGCAAGTGCAAATGGACCTTACTTATCCAATATAAAGCCCTTTCTTGACAATATTAGGATGGAGTACTAGACCTATCTACTTTTGCATGCCCCAACTATTTTAGTTTTGAAACTGGTGACAAGGGTGGATGCAACCATCAGCATAACATCAGATTTCTGAAGCATTTTTATGTACTGGGTGCTGGTCGAGTAATTTTGTAAAAATATAAAGAAGCATTCTTGTTTTGAAAGTACCTAATAACAGCATTTGAAAACACAGGACGAAATCCACAGGACAATCCCCATCAGTCACCTATACAAATGGTTGTACTGAACAACATTGGCTGCCTATCAATTTACATCAAATACACACATAAGAAGCTATCAATGTTTTGGTAGTATAGGAACCTTCCAAGACCTCCATGGCTATTCAGATTTTTAAAAAGATGCAAACTATAGTTTGTCACTACTGTAAGAGAAATGAAAGTATCCTGCAGCCTACTGTTAATATCAGGAAGAAGATTTGTAAACTCTTAGCAATATTCTTTCCCTCAGTTATGCTAGAACAGCCTCACTGCCTGTAACAAAGCTTCTTCAATCTCCCCACAGCTTAAATGGTAGCAGTATGCAGTCTGTTAGTATGGAGAAGGCTGAGGTTATCTTCCTCCAAAAAGACCCCAGTTACCTTTGTGCACTGCTTTTACTGAGACTAAGTGAAAAATCATCTGTAAATTTCCTAACAAAAAGTGTTGCTTCAACTGTATTTCTATACATTCCAAATGTACCTCTATGGCACATTTACTGAAAATAAAGACCACAGAATACAGACTTTTTCTAGAGATCTTGTCAATACCAGTAAAGGCTCTCATGGATTGCATACTGGTGGTGAATTTTCCAAGACACGTTAAGTATACAATTACGGATACCCCACAGCGCAGTACACTGAAAAGCAAGCTTGTGCCAGAAGAAGCAATAAAGTGTGCTAGCAGGGTGCTGCGGATGGAATATTTAGCATGTTGAGAGGCCTGGCTGACTATCCTGCTATCATGTCACAGCAGCACAGCTGGACAGCATCCAGCACAGAGCCAGGGCTGATAGTGAATTTTATGTTGACATTTTCATGAAAAATTCAGGAACTTTTTTGGGGGGATAGAGATGGAATTCAAGACATCTCTCTCCTTAGCCATCCACATCAGCTAATCAAGCTCCCACATTTTCAGGCTATTCCTGGCCCAAATTATTTTGCTTGCCTGGAGAACAGCAGAAGTTTCAGGAAATGGGAAGTGCCTCTAATCTCACCCTTTTGCTTCTCATCTAACTGACGGGACAAGGGTTCAAGCCCCAGTATCACTTTAAAGAATGAGACTCATATTTCTACAACCACTAAGTGCTTTTAAAAATGCTGCTAGAGATCCTTCATTCAGACCTTACACAGTGTAGAGTACAACTGCTTTCAATCACCTGTGGTGTATCTGAGTTCATGAACAGTTATTTCTGATTTTGTCATAGTGATCTGAGCAGAGTAACATTAGAGATGCTCCAAAATCTCAACTTTTGCCCAGTGAGCCTTCACTAGAGTCTCTCAAACAGCATCTATCACCCACATGCTGGCAAAAGTGGCAAAACCACAATTAAATTTCACACATAATGACTGTAGTTCTTAACATTATTTCACATTCTTATTAGTCTCAGCAAAGAAATTCACTTTTCACCAGGTACTTACAGCTTCATAGTCTGCTAGCTCCAGCCTTGCTTTGTTTTGCATTGTCCGCTTGCAGAGGTAAACAGCTGGAACGTAATGAAAGAACACAGAATTTGCTACTATCTCATAAACACAGCAGACCAGAAACCTAGAGGCTTCATCTCTAGTTTACTGCTGCTGGGTCAGATACAGAGATTCATTAAATAATGAATAAATAATGAATCTGCTTTATGCAACAGGCATTGTATGCAAACTGTATGAGATACTTGGGATGAGGTTGTTTAATGGCCAGAGAACTGGCACATTAAAAAAATGGCAAAAACATTTTTTAAACTCTGTGTTTATAACTCACAATGCTTAAGAGTTTGATAAAGAGCTGCTGCTATATAAGTCAAATATTTTTTAAGAATGTTTATACATGGTTTTATTTATTTTTACTTCATATTTGGAAATCACAAAATTTCAACCTAAGATTTTAGCTAAAAATTCAATTCCAGATAAAACTCAATTCTCATACAGATTAGTCTGCGATAACCAATATTTAAACTAGAAAATAATGTGAGACCAAGAAATGAAAAAGTGTATCATGTATGAAATATAATGAGAAAAAATATTATTTCCTTTATTTTCTGGATCCAAAATCCTTCAGCAGAGCTGTTCTGCCTTCACCTCATTCAGCCAGAGCAAAATTTTAAATGGAATACTGACAGGTAAATACTGGAAGGATTCAGGAATAAAAATGAAATCTGAGACTACTTAAACAGCATAGTGGTTTACGTTATGTTGCTTGATTCTGAATTCTTTATGTACTCCATTACCTTTGAATGAGGTACATTTCCAACAAACTCTCTTTAGCAACAAATACTTCACATCAACTCTGAATATCATACAGCTTCCCCAACACCAGTAAGACAATGAGTTCAGTGCGATTCCTTATGGTGTAATATTTACCCACTTCATTACTTCAGGGCACCTTCTCATGTGTCAGATGAAGGAATCTTTTGACCAGTGCAGATAAGCAAACTTTATCTTATCCGTAGTGTCTACTATCAGCAAAAAACCCATATTTACTGGTTGTGGTTAGGAATGTTCCTGTTTCCTGACTGCCAGCTTGTCAATACAGGAGCAAAGAGAAATAACTTCACACAGGAACCGAACTCTTTCAATCACTAGGAAGAAGGAGGTGCTCATCTCACATATATATAGCTTTGATTTTTAAGGTAGTCAAAGCAATTATATTTTACAACTCCATGGAAACAAGTCACCTGCAAATACATGCAATCCCCTCCAGTGGATGTTATTTCAGTGGAACTGATGACAAGCACTTCTAATAACTCCAGCTGCTGTTACAGGTGTCCTTGTAAAATGAAATTATATTTTAATGTCTTTTTTCCTCTCTCATTTTGTGTGTGTTAGCTGGTCTATTTTCTTTCATACTTCTTCACTTTTCACTCCCATAAGAAGCCATGATGTCTTTCTATATTCCCTGCATTCTCATATCCTCTCTGGTTCGAAACCATTTTCTGCGTCTACAAAATCTACAAATACAGATACAAATCCATTCACGCACCAATTATAGCAGACAAGCAGTTTCTATAGCCTCAGTGTCCATGCATTGTAATATTAGTATACACTTAACGCTAATGCATTGGCATGCAGGCTGAAATGTCACCAAAAGATGATGGGATGAATTCTGGACCCTTTAAACCTAGGTTGCATCCACAATCAGTACAGTGTTCAGAGAATACTGAGGAGAGGGATAGTCTTTGTCATTTAGCTCCTTTCACAGTGAAGAATTTTCCTCTCTTTTCCTTGGAAACAGGTTATTTCATTGAACAAGCGAAAAAAGTCCCTAAACCCCTTGAAAATACTAGCACTAGAATACATATTTAACAGAAATATGTGGACAGTTCTGGGAATTGCAGGGGTCAAATTTTGTCTAGTACAACCAGTCTGATACTACCCAAAACCAAACAAAATAAACTCCCTGTTCTCTGAACTTAATTAAACCCTTGTCAATCACATGCTCATGGTCCCTGTATAGGCACTGTTAGTTTGGCACTTCTTTGAGTCTATTGTGGGATTAGCATCTCCTGCTACCTCCAACAAAAATTGTTGCTGTAGGGTTTTGGGGTTTGTTTTTTTGTTCATTTGTTTGTTTTGTTAAAACCCATCTGTCAGGACAGGTTTTAACAAAAAAGCATCTTCAAATCACAGAGTTCTCAACACTGACAAAAAACCCACTGGGTCACCAGGAGCAGGAGAGAGGAATTAGCTTGCAACACTATTAATCTAAAACTGTGTCTAAGAAAAAATTTATCTTCACTGTGTGACTCTACTGCAGTATTTTCCCTGCAGGGTTCTTTTAATGACCCTTTTTGCTCCAACTCCATAGGAAATAGCCCATGTAAGAATGTTTGTTTTTCCTAATGAGCATATTTTAGCCAAGACTCAAAAAGTCACGTTCATCCCTCAGACCATTTTTTCTCTGAAATATCCAGATCCTCTCCCCTTCAGGAGACTAAAGGTTATATAATAACTGTATCTTGGTTTTTCATGCCAGAAATATTTCCATGTGCCAGTGTGGGTAAGGCAGAATCTACCCATGCAAGATTTAGTTATTTGGGAAACACAACATACCCACTAGTGTAGAAGAAAATAGTCCTGAAGGTCATCCCTACTCTTGGACTCAATCTACTGCCAGTGTTATGTGCTAACTATTACATCCTTATTATAGAAGTGCATGGTTGAAGATCTATTTAAGAGCTGCTGGCAGCAGCTCAGGAATTGGAGTTCACCAGTTCACACTCTTGTTATCATATTCTTTGGCTGGCTTGTAACAAAATTCATCAGCATGTGGGAAAGCAAGAATATGAAAAACATTCTCATTTTCAGCCACAACATTTGAAGGCACAAAGAAATTAGGTTTTATTCTTGCGACTTTTAAAGCAATAAGATCTGAAATACAGATACTTCCATCTTTTGCAGGTACTATTCCTTTTCCACACCAAAACACATGTGAAGTAACTGCATGTGTTCAGTACCCTGACTTTGCACATCTGGGGAGGATGTCAGTTTCCCTCTCAAAGAAGAGTAATGAGCCCTCAGTACATCAAGGAGCTCTAATTGCCCTGAGCAGCCCATCCAGGGTCTCTACTGAGGCCTTCTGCGCCCAGGAGCTGTGCTTAAACCCAGCTATTTTCCCTGGTCCCAGCTAGAGTTACATTGCAGGTACCTGTCTAACCAGCCCTGTAATTTATCAAGGCTGCCCTGGCTTCCGGGCTTGACTTTGGACTTTCCTGGACACTTGAGACTTTGCTAGTGAGGACACTGCTCCTGCCTGCACTGCTGGCAGCCTTCATTCTTGCTCACCTTCCCTTGCAGAGCTTCCTGCTCTTGCCACCCCTTGACAAGGGTGCTGAAAAATGCTAAACATATGGTTGAATGATATGCAAGGAACAGGGTCTGATTAATAACCTCGATTTGCTAAATATGGACTGCCACATACACTCTTATTTTTAGAGCCAGTGTATTCTGATGGATTTTGCAATCAACATAATTGCCTCCACTAAAGTGAATTATATGTTAGATGCTATAGCTTGTACATTGGAAGTGACTGATTACCATGAAAAAACAGATTTGCCAATAATTTCACAGGCAATATTAATACACAACATTTCATAATGAAAGATGGTCAGTGATGTTTTTAAATGGGCATTTGAACCAAAAAACAGTACTAAAGCACACTTTGGTAGCTGTGCAGTAAATACAGACTATTCACTCCTGAAAATTCACTAAGGCATTCACAAAACGTGGGCAATGTGAGAGCTTAAAGTGAGATTGGAAAGTGTTCTAGCAAGAGTTGCATGAAGATGGTGTCTGGGTTTTCCTTCTTCCAAGTTTTTAAACTGTTACACCTAAAATAAGCCGTTTTCATGATTAGCTACCTTTGTCTCATATTCTTGACTGTTCACTTGTACTTGAAAGCTCCTAAGACATATCTGTAAATTTTTTTTATATTTGAATAAGGCCATAGTGATAATGATAGTTTTCATTGTAGAATCAAGAAACTGGACTGAGTACCCATTGTATTACACACACTAACTGAAAAAAGAAACCCAATAAAACAAACCCCCGAAAAGCTCAAACAAACAAAAACTAAAGAAACAAAACAGTTTTCTCCCAAAAGTTAAAGTGGGGAACTTAAGCTTGTTGCTAAACAGGGTCTAAATCTTCCCTCTTACCACAGTGGGGAAAAAGCCTCATCTGAATTCAATGGAAGTACAACTGGGCCTCTGAAGACCATGGATAATGCCACCTACACATCCACCACCATGTACACAAACTTAAACTCCTTACATAACTGTCCCAATGCCAGTGGTGTTACAGCTTGATTCAGCCCCAGATGGTGGGCGTAACTTTCACTGAACATTCATTATCTCCACCAAGGCCAGATTAAATTTATACTCTCTGTGAGTCAAAATTCTGCTTTCAGAGTCAGTGTGTACATGCCTAGTCAGTATTTAAAGAGCAAAGAAAATAGCAAGCACTGTGAGGTCTGTGGGTTTCAAAGTGGGCAGACAGAAGTTCTCCCTTCATATACAAGTGCCGGCATCAGCTGGAGAATTACAGGACATGATTTGGAATAGAATAAATGAAATCAACCACCTATTTAAATGCTGGGATTCCTAGGGCTATTTATACCCTCTTTAGATCACTTCTGCTTTCACCCAGTTAAAAAAAAAATAAAATAAAATAAAATTTTTGCTCTTCGCAACAGCTATTGAGTTTCACTTAATCTTAAAAAAAAGGATAACTTTTAGGTGGACAAATGGGTCACCATCAGCCTCAGGTATCTATGAAAGAACTGTACTTGATTAAATAAGAATAACAGTAAGTTAGAAGTTAGACCATGATAGCTGATGTGCAATGAACTGCCAAATGGCCAAAACCATAATTTCTGAAACACTCCTCCCTTTCTCAACTTTCTATCCTTTGATGACATTATTTCTATAACATCTAAGGAATGCAATTCAATTTAGATGGGTAGAGGACTTTCTTACATAAACCAGGGACAAGAAATAAACCAAATTTCAAACTACCAGAAAGCTCAAGAATTAGGAAAAGGCAAATGAATTTTCAACACTCAAAAGTCCCCAGATGACACTGGCCTCAGAAAGTCCTGCAGAGTAACAAAAAGAGGTGTGGAAGAGAGGACACCAAAGCTACATAAACTCTAGGATCAGATAAATGATGTCCTGTTGTCAAATCTAATTTAAAATTGCATCCATTGAATTATTTCATACTTACTGTTGTTATCATTATGTTTTCAATTTGCATTCAAGATTTTAACACCCTGCTCTGGCATCAAAAAAAATTTTCTACCCCCTTTTCAGACTCTCAGATCAAAGGGGGACTCAAATGCGTTTGCTAAAAATCTTCTAAAAGGAGGTGTAACAAATTCAAATACACTGACTTTGCATAGAAACCACTTAGGGCATGTGCAATCCAAGGCAAGGCTGAGGATGTGAGAAGACAGAGAGTATTTTCTTCTAAACTGCAAAAAACTACCTACAGGGATGGCATCAGAAGGTGGCCATGACTTGACAAAGCAGGCAATTACTCAGTGCCCGCAAAGGGCTGTCAGTGGCAAGACAGCACAGGACTACAGAAAAAAGCATTTGTTGTCACTGTTCCCTTAGTGGCCTAAAAGGTCTAATTATCCATATCGATAATGAAACAGACAAACCTATTTAGTTTACTCAACATGATTATTTGAAAGCAATTCTGAAATTTACAAGTTATGGTTAATAAATCTCAGAACTTATTAATAAAAAATTTTATCCCTATTTATAGGGGACCTAGATGCAGATTATCAATGCTTTTAAATTAGTGATTTTAAATTAATGCTGCAGAAAATATGCACTTGTGTCAGTTATCTTTTCAGATGTGTGCTTACAAGCGCATTGGCCAAACACATTTTCCATGCATCACGTATCAGGGATATGTTACACATTCATGGAAAGAAAATTCAGGTAAGTACAAAACTGAAGTGGTGAGCTGACTGGAGTGCATTTTCGGGAAATGCCTTCTGCTTACAGAGCCCTTGCTACTGTGGTTTGTCAACATCAGAACTAGCAAGGATCAGAAAAAAAAATCAGGACATGCTTGTTGAAGTGAGGCTTTCTTTTCATCGTTTATATGACAGAGATAGCTCCTTATGAGTGAATTAAGTAGCTCTGCAGAGAAATATAATGTGATATGAATTCAGACTGGAAAAAAATCTTGTAGGTCACCTCTTCCATCTTTCTGCTAATGCCAAGTCCCTTTCCTAAAGATCATTTGACTAGGTTCTGCCCAGATTAAATTCTATGCATAGCAAGCAGTGGCCCCAGCCACATTTTCTTGAGGGGACTATTCTCCGTGACAGACTGTACTCCTCACTTAGTCCTGCCACCAAGATTCAGTAGATTCTGTACACATAGTTTCTCAAAATCACTCACTTAAGGAGTCACAACCCAATCTTAGCAACAAACTAGTACATTACTTGAGTCTGGTAGAGGAGTCTGTTTCTTACTACACCTAGAAATCCAGCAAATTTTGAGACACTTTAAGACAGGTCCTTAAAGAAAGGATCTCTATTAAGGACCTAAGATGTTTGCTAACAGGAGTCATTCACTGCTGACATTCACAGCTGACACTAGCTGTTATAAAAATGGGACTGGGCATCAAGATTCAAGATTACAGAACTGCAGAACTCTCCAGAAACTATTTACACTATATTAGCAAATTTCTCCTCATTCTCCTGACGTAAATTTTAGCAAACACATTTTTATTAATATCTGGCAATTTGTATAAAAGAAAATACTACTCTGCCACCAGTTTTGACTCATATTTATGGATTGATTTCCAGAGAAGCTGAGCACATGCAATTTTCTAGCAGATTTCAGGTAAGCAATAGGGCTTAATATTTCTCAAGCACAAATCGCTTACTAATAAACTATTGCCAAGAGAATCCTGTCTGAGCATTTGGACAAAGAAAGTATATAATGCATCCTCTGTACAGTTACTCACTCCATGGGAGAGGGTGCAGCAAGACAAATTTGAGAGAAAATTCCTGAATTAACCAGATTTGCATAGAGAGGTTTGAAGCTAGGCACGTAAAACAAGTAGGCAACAAACTCTAGAAGGAAAATTACATGAAAATTTTCAATATGTGAAAAACATGACACATGACTGCAATTACTTTTTGTGCACCATGCACTCTTTAGCATGACTGCAAGTCTGGCAGAGGAGAGGCGGATGAGGAAGGTGTGATGGCTCACGTTCAGAACAGAGCAGCAGAGGCTGAACACAGTAAAGTCTGTCAGTTTACTCTTAAACAATAGGAATATAGGAGCCTTAGGAAGGCAGCTTTGTACAGACTGACTTATTAGCTGATTATAAAAAACAAATAAATAATAAAAGGACACTTTTGCTTTCATAAAAATCCTGAAGAACAACAGCTATGAGACAACAACTTTCACATAGCAAAAGTAGATGGTTTCCTTATTTTACTGTAATTCAGACTGGATAACAGTCATGAATATATATAGAACTGCCACCGAAACTTACAAGCAGCATTTACTCAGACAGATAACTTAACACTTTCAAAGGCAGTAATTAATTATTTTTTTTTTCCCTGTAGTTGCTCTGATTTCCTAGAAAACTGTCTTTACAGCATATAACTTTATCTAGAAGGCTACTGAAAATAGCTCTTCCTCACAGCAGCACAATTTAACATTTTCCTTTGACTATACAGAAAAATAGTCTCATTTACAGATCACATGGACATGTGCTCTTAAACGCATGTTGCATTATCAGTTATTTACTGTGCTCTCCATAACTTACCAAGATCCTGCAGTCCTACTCCATTTTTAATTCATTTGGGAGAAATGCACACACATAAAATTACAAGGCTGAAACAGCATCATCCTCTTGTGATTATATAGAAGCAGTTGACTGTGGCCTTCTAGTATAAGTCCAAATCTCCTTAACACTATGAGTTACTGTGGCACTCTCAAAAGTTTATTCTGTATCTCCTTTGAACGTACTTCTTTTACTACACAGTTAACTGTAAGAAAAGGTCTCTGTTACAGACACTTTTGAATCTAACCATCAACATAAGTGGACTACAGAAAACAAGCAAAAGCTACTGATTCTTCTCCATATCTTATATGTCTGAAATTCTTATAAGCCTCCAATACTGCCACAACTATATTCATTTGTTTACTTAGGCTTAAGCTTGAACTTTCCAAGCACAAAAATAATTGCTTTTTTTTTTTTTTTTTTTTTAGATTGAATTTTTCCCTAACCTTTTTTATCTCATTCAAAAAAAGAAAACATTAAGAAATTGAATTTCTCAAATTTGCAACAGCTGTAAGCCACTAAACTTCTAATAGAACCTGACAGGTCCCATGAGAACTGAGGCCAAATGCGTACGGAACAACACTTTCATGTTTGGCATTATATTTCTCCTTTCTGAGAGCCAATGGACTTAATAAGTCTACATATGCAATTAATTCTTAATGACATGAACTACTTTTAATCTGCTAGAAAAAAAATCTGTTACAAAAGTATATCTGTAAGAAAAGAGATGGTTACAGGTAGGTTATGCTCAGCCACTAGCTGCATTCATTTCCAGAGCCAGTTTTCTGAACTGGGATCAAATTCTGTTGGTGGCGGGACTCTTCATTAGGGACTGTGGTGATAGGACAAGGGGTAATGGGTTCAAACTTAAACAGGGGAAGTTTAGATTGGATATAAGGAGGAAATTCTTTACTGTGAGGGTGGTGAGGCCCTGGAATGGGTTGCCCAGGGAAGTTGTGAATGCTCCACCTCTGGCAGTGTTCAAGGCCGGGATGGAGAGAGCCTTGGGTGGCATGGTTTAGTGTGAGGTGTCCCTGCCCATGGCAGGGGGGTTGGAACTAGATGATCTTAAGGTCCTTTCCAACCCTAACTATTCTATGATTCTATGATAAAACGAAATCATAATTCAGGAACATGACTTAACTCAGAAAAAATGCAAAGTGGTTTGAATTACACTGGCATTATTATTATGAATTATTATAAAAAATTATTATAAATATGCAGACTTTATTAATAAAATCCTACTCAAAGCAATGGGATTCTATAGAGAACAACATGTCTTGCAAGGGTGGACTCCAAGACATTTGGCATTAAAAAGGGTATCTTCAACAGATGGAACCTAAGAAACTGCTTTTAAAAAAATTATTTGGAATTTGAGGCATCTCTCTTGAGGTCTCTTATAGCATGATTTTCAAGAAAAAGTGAGTGATCTTTTCAGCACTTGGAGAAAAGTAACAGCTTCTTAGTAACCTCAGAACAATCAGATGATCAATATTTTGATGGTTATAATCAAACCCAAAGGTTACAGTATTTCACTTTGACATACAATAAATTCATTCAAGTCCTTTTTTTGCCACCAAGACATAGCTTTATTATGAGAATGGGTATGCAGCTTCTTGACATTCTGGAAGACTCTTGTTTTCTTTTTTGTTCACATTTTCTACAGAGAAATCTCTTTTAGTGAAAATATTTGACACTGCAAGCTCATGTGGAACAAGAAATTACAGTTTAGAGAAGAGAGTAACATGCTATACAGAGATGTAAAGATTATTTCTTTCTGACTTAACTCTGGCAATACCTCAATCTCATTTAAGTTCTAGTTTAAGATTCATTATTTTTCTGGCAGTACGCTACATTCTGGACAGTAGCCCAGCTATGGCTGAGTAACGGTTGGGAGCAATTTTTAAATTAAAATGAAATTGTAGTGTATTTGTAAAGACTTGTAAAATCAGGTCAATGCCAAAGAAAGTGGTCTGCTTTGTTAATAACTTTGATAAAGGAAAATAACAGAGAATGCCTCCTTTTTGCTGGCCTTGAGAGACTCCTATTGCCTGCGACAGCCATTAATTTTAGGATGTGTAGTTTCAAGCTTGTTCAGGACAAGACCATGAAAATGGAAGCACTGCAGAACACCATAATACATGACAAGTATGAAATGAATTTGCATATCTGTAAGAACACAAATTCTATTCATTTTCTAGGAAGTAACAGAATTACTCTGAAACCTGCAGAACCTCTTTGGAGTGTATTTGATGTGAAATGTAACACCCTTAAGTTGTTTCAGTCCTACTTTAGATGGGATTCTTGAATATTATCTGCTTGATTTGTCTGTATTCCTCTGATGAATACTGTTTGCACCAGTTATGCCATCCTTTGTGCAAGCAGCTGTATTCAGTTCTCCCCTTATCTGTCCTCTCTTTATACTCATAGAAAGGTATCAGAAAAAAATCCTCAGGTCACAACGCAAATGCTAACCTAATAAGAAAAGTATTGAGAAGTTATCTTGAAAAATTATTTTCCTGTGAATGCTCTGGCATTAGTCAATTCAAATGGCACATAGCCACCTTAGGTAGATCTAATGCTCTGACCCTGTTGCATGGCAGAACTGTGGGTAGGTCTCTTACAGGCTTGCACCTTTGGCTCACGACTCAGAAGGAGCAATGAGATGGCAGGGTTAGGGCTTTCCCTTCCTTCAACCCTCTGCAACAGAAAAGCTTAAATTCATCAACTGCAACATCTTCCACTTACATTTAAATCTTAAAAGCTCTCAAATGAAAATGTTTACTGTCAACAAAGGCACTTTCCTGCATGATGAAGAAACTGATCCTAAGTTTAATTCTGCATTTCTGGCATGCAAAAAATGGACAGATTGTATAAGATTTCTATTTACTGACTAAGGTGTGTAATTCCAATAAAGCAATCAGCTGTGAATAGAAAGTTAATCTCTCCTAATTTAGTTTAAAGGATATTAATTGAAACTTTCCCAGCCTTATCTCAAGTTCAGACCTGTTAAGCATATAGTTACTTCTTAAAATCCCCCTGGTAATGTAACACATATTACAGCTGAACAACTTGATGTCACTTAAAACCACAGTAAATTACTTTCTGATCTTTAACATATTAGGAGAGTATACTGAAGTGCCCCTCTGAGAAAAGCAAGTAACAGTTTCAAGGAAAGGAAAAACACTGTAATAAGTGGTAAATCAAGCATTTCTCCTTCAGAGACTAATTTTCTCATATAGAGTGGCTAATCACTCAGATGTGGTATGGATTACCCTTCCTCTGTAGCTTTCAATAACAATTTGCTGGATATCTTCAAATCTTGGTGTAACAAAGGAAGATTAACATTTTTCTCCTTCTATAAAATGAGGAAACTGTCACTGTTTTCAAACTCTACATTGAATGCACTCAGCTCTGCTGGGAGTCTCAGCTTGAAATGGTTTTGTTTAGCAATGTATTTGAAATTAAACTCTGTCCACTGCAGGAAGGAAGCATCTATTGGAACCATCCACCCCTGCAGTTTTCAGCTCCCAAGGGCTGAGAATGAATCCATATTACGAGTGAACGCATATCTAAATTTCCAAAAAGCTTTAAATAGAGACTTTCAGAGTTCGAGTTTTTAAACAGGTAAACTATCATGTACATGCTTAGTTATCTAAATAAGTGACTTGGTCTTCGGATGAAGTACCTGTGTACTTACGGTCTAGATTAGAATGAACAGGAGACTGTTCATAGATAAGCCATTTTCTTTAAAAATTACATCACTATTTGGTGTGCAGCAGCACCTAATTTTGTTATAATTATTTCATGAGTTTTTTTGTAATACTTTACTGTTATGTCCAGATTTTCCTAAGCACACATCAGTAATTATAATGTTTAATTTATGATTAAAAACCCAAGAAACAGACAAATAAACAAGGCATTTTCTAATATCGTTAATATTAGAACCATACTAGTTTCCATAATAAATAATTTTCCACACGGTTTATATCAGATATAAGATATCTAAACTAGGCACATCTTAGAGTCTGAATCTGAAAATACCTATTGCACAACAATCAGTAAAGTGTCCTCTGCCTTACTGAGACTTTGTTACTGTAAATAATTACACTTCCTGGAGCAAACAGATGTAAATGGCAAGGCAGGTTTTGGTGACTTCTGAGGTTTTTTTGGTTTTGTTTCCCCTCAAATCAACTCCAAGTTTGACTTCAACAAACTTTAAAAAAATGTAACACGACATTCATTTCAACATCAGCAATTCTTGTACAGGAATTACATGACATATAATTATGTTTTTAACAGTGGGATGATTAAACAAGACAGACTGCAATGATGTCTTCATTCATATAATACATAATTCCCGAGAGAAATAGGAAAGGTTTCTACACTGACCATAGTCTGTGTTTTCCGGCTCCCAACAATTTGATGGCCAAAAATAGGGTGTCTATAGACAAAACAAAAAAAGTAGGGAACTCAAGTTAGACAATGCAAGAATTATACAGTCCTTGGATTGATACTGGTATTCAGAGTCAATTTACATTTCTGGTAGATTTACCATGTTGTTAACTTGGCAATTTTGAAATAGGCATCAAAACAGAAAATCACTTTTGTACGCTTGTTTACTGCACTAGTGTCAGAATAACATTGAAAAACAAGAACAGAGTGTTCTTTGTATTCTTAAAATTAAGGGAACAAAAGCCACAAGGTTAGGCAGTGAGCTTGTCTTTTTCATCGTCTCTAGCAAAACACCTCCTACATGTCATGAAGAATCAGTCTGAGAAAGCGAAAAGACAGAAGATACTTTGGGGTACATTCAGTTCTTGATTTCGGAGAGTTTTCATTAGTATATATTAATAGTCAATATTCTTTCCTAGGAGCTATTTGTTTCTACTTGTTTTTAAAAAAGCCACTAAATACAACCTCTTTTCACAAAGTTGTCAAAGTTCTTTGCATCTGTTGAAGTATTTTTTTTCTAATTTTTTACCAATCATGATATAAAATGTGACTTATTTAAAATGGAAAACCAATTAAGTTATTGATAACTAGTTGAAGTTTATGCTTATTAAAACTGTACTGTATTGTTAAAATAATTTGCTTCTACTAAATGAAGACTATAAAACCAGACAGCCATTTTTCATTCAAATAACTTATTTTCTAAAAAGGTAAGTTTTTAATAAAATGTAAAGGATTACAGTATTTTATACATAACACATTCATACATATTTATATACATACATGCATAGAGAGATAATTATATCTTATTTGAGCAGTTGAATCAATCTCATTAAACTCGTGGATCGGTCTGGGTGGTATTTCAAAACACAGGTGCTTCCCCTAGGAAAAATTTCTGCTTCACTCTGTTTCTTAGTATTTTTTCTCCAAGATCTCCCATATGCAAAAATGGAAACCTCTCTTGCTGCCCACTTCCCTCAAACTGTTTTAATGCTAATCTGGAAAGCGACAGGGGCAAAGGGTGATACATTCACACCTACTCAGGTTAAACGCATGTTGTGAAAAACCTCTCCCTCTTGTAACAATGACCCATAAATTTTAACAGGAGCAATTTAGAACTTGCTATTTATGTAGCAACAGCGATGCGTTAAAGGGTAAAAAGGAAACAAGCTAACTTTAAAAGATGTGCTCCTTATAAATTAATTTGTGCTCTGAAGGAGCAACGAATGAATCTCCTATGAACTATTCCTTTGCAGTGCCATGAAGTCAAAGTGACTACTATAAGAACAAGTAAAAAGGAGAAACCCCTAAAGATGCAGTGAGGGTTACTAAATACACATAAACCATATCATCTCAGGCAGCTCCTGAGCTGAAAGTGGCTGGGGCTCAGATTTTATTTACAGGAAAATAGCAGTTATGGTGGAGAACGTTTGGAGAAAGGTACAGGGGAAGAACCATTTCAGAAGTAGAGACAGATATTCTTTCAATTGTGGGTATACTTGCTGCAAATTCCATATTCAACCACCTCATACACACTTAGACAAATTACATATATATACTTGACAAATTACATATACTCCCATTCCAGCAAAGATTAAAAAATAAATTCTGTCTTCTGAGTCTAAGCAAATTCCACAACTCCTTTGGGAATTCGTTTCACGGAAACTATGACAAAATACTATATATTCACAACTATATGTTTACAATGCAAGAATAAGTCTGTTGTTTCATACATACATGAAAAGTTACTCCCAGCTAGCAAGAATACCGTAGGAAATAGTTCCGAGAGGCAATCAAAGACATTATAACAATCAAGGATACATCTGATATTACTCTTTTCAGTATTTAGTTAAAATAACATTAAACTTTTTATTGGGACTTACATATCAGTAGCAAAGTGAGTGTGGGCACTAAACAGAAGATGGGAAAGGGGACTGGATCTTTAATGTTGTGAAATGTCACTTTAGCTCACTAGGGGACAAGGTGGCCAAGGCTTTTCTGAAGGATGAAAAGGTGTGTTTCAGGGGCAAGAACTGCTTCTAACAGAGGGACTCAGTTCAGACCAATGGTGAGAAGTGTGAAAATGCACCAAGGACACTTTTTCCTTTCTTAAGCTAAACAACAATTTTGAGGGAACAGATAAGATAGATTTTGTTCCCTTACAGAATGCATAACCAAGACTTTCCAGCTGTGTAGTACTTGAAGTGAAAGCAACTGCAGGATGAGACTGGTATTCTGCAAAGAAGAGCACAGCAGCATAAGGACCAGAAGGCTCAGAGAAAAGGCAGGCAAGGTCTCTAAGGAAAGTTCACCAAGAGACAAAGAAATGGCAGATGGCAGTTATTGAAAAGGACTGTACTAAATGTCCAAGTACCCCTAGAGACAAAGTGTAGCGACAGGCCAGTGTAATTGCCTACTGGTAATCTCCAACCAACTAAACATGTAAAAAAGATCATGCCAAAAGCACAAATTAATGTGTATGCTACTAAGGAGGAGTTTAAGCCTCTCTGCACCAGGGAGATAAAAGCAGACAAGTTAGAACGTAAGTTTTAATTAGCAGAGCAATGGTAAGTTATAACAAAAGGCTTCAATAATGTTTTATAAGGGAAGGCAAAAAAGAAATTCCAGAAAAATGCAAACATTACAATATCAGAAAAAAGTTCAAAAGACAGTTGGTACAGATAAGTACAGAAGATTATTAAATGCCTTCCTTGTTTGAGTCTCCAGAAGGAGGGAGGCTGCTCAGATAAAAGTCCTTCTGCCCAGGGAATATTGCACAGGCCTGAGCTCTTGCGGATTCTCTGAACTGGGCAGGCACAAGCTGCGTGTGAACTACAAGCCGAGACCCTGCCTGCCTGGTGCTCGGATGCATTTAATGGGCCCCGCTGAGAAATACAGCTCATCAGCTCAAGCACTGCATGTGGCCGGTGCTGGCCAGCAGCCAGCTGGCTCCCAGTGGGAACGAAGTTCGAGCCTGCCTGCAATCAGCTCTGCAAACATGCCCAAAATTAATTTGGACATGAAGGTAAGACTACAGGGCAAAGTACAGGGCAGAAAACAGGAAGAGAAACATTTATATGAGGTCAGACAGTTCAGGTCAGAGGCCTGCTGAAATTCAGCACAGAATGCTTAAGGAATTATTGTGTTTTCACATGGGTAAACTGTGTTTATTTGTAGAAAACTAAAAAGCTTCACCAAACTAGGGAACGACTTCTGGTCCCTCAGCACTGTAAGTTATATGCATGTAAGTTATATATGCGTAAATATTATGATGAAACTTTGCTCTGGTACTTCTCTTTCTCCTCTCTCTATAGTATCTAGTATCTGTCAAGAGTTATCAAAAGTATTGGATTGTCTGCATGATGTTTAAAAGGGTACAAGTTACCTGAAGGGCAAGCTACACATGTAAAAATATTAATTCCAGGAACCTCTGAAATATGGGCAGTCATTAAAAAAAAATAATCTCATAAGACCTCAGAAGACTACAGCAAGGGAAGGTCCACCATTTCCAGAAAAGGGAAAAAGACAAAATTTTCTGCATTCTATTCTTTCTAGATGTCTAGATTGAACAATTGTAATAAACTATTTCTGAATCCTTAAAAGCTAAAGGTTACTAAAACTTAGATTTTTCAAAAACATATTAGGTCACTGACAGTGTAGAGCCCCTGACAGATGAGAAACAAACAGTAGATGCTATGTATTTTGACCAAGGCAAAGCACTACATTACTTTCTGACCAGTAGGTAAAGAACCAGTAAGTAAAGAACCAGTAAATAAAGCATCAGGGGCTGTAATGATAGGACAAGGGGTAGTGGTTTTAAGCTTAAACAGGGGAAGTTCAAGTTACATACAAGGAAGAAGTTCTTTAGTGTGAGGGTAGTGAGGCACTGGAGCAAGTTGCTCAAAGAAGTGGTAAATATTCCATCCCTGGCAGTGTTCAAGCCAAGTTGGACAGAGCCTTGGGCAACATGGTCTAATGTGAGGTGTCCCTGTCCATGGCAGAGGGGCTGGAACTAGGTGATCTTAAGGTCCTTTCCAGCTTCAACCATTCTATGATTCTACAATTATGGTATCACTGTAAGATATGTGCTCAAATGCAGCTATAGGTGCTGATTGTTGTATTCAATGAGTAGATAACCGTTATTCATTTTCAAAGCAGGAAATGGCATTGGTGGGTGTAAAGACAAGGACAATTCTAAAACCATGCACAAAAAAATAGTGGTAAGGGATAGAATAAAAACTTAAGCAAAAAGTCAGTTAAAAAAAAAAATCAAGAAAAATCTTTAAAAACTCCTAGACACTGAAAATGGAAGACGATTAAAAAATCAGCTTCTGACTAAAGGATTTTTGCAATACTGTGATTGTATGAAAAAAAAAAATAAATAAATCAACAATAAACTTGTGTGTAGTTAAAATGACTGATGGTTTCCCAAAGGTGTGTTCCACATTTTCTTGTTTAATTGTTTGGCATTAACTGTCAAAGTTCTGGTCTTAATCTACCTCACCATGTCCCACGCACATTGGGTAAACTGGAAAACCGTTTAATAAATTATGGCAACAAAAGTAAATCTCAAGTAATGTTACTCATGGCAGAAAAAAAGACCCAAGGAGAAACCTTGTCACAAGGCTCCCACAATAGTACAATTCCACTATTAGAATGATACGTTAAATTCTGGGGGAAAGGTGTTATCAAGGTCCCCCATTCAGGCAGCCCTCAAGTTCACCAGACAGCCTGTCTTCATTCTTCAGGTGCTTGCTCTGAGTGAATCCCCACTGTTCCCAGCTGCAACCCTCCTCAGCCCCAGCGCTTCATGGGCTCTTACCTGTGCAGAGATTTTTTTTGTCTCAGCCTCTGCGCCAAGCAAGTTAACATTGAGCTTGCACAAGGTCTCAGACATAAACCCCTGGAACCTTTAACTCCAAAACCCTGATTTTCCTACAAATGGAGTCTTTACTTCATCCCTCAAATAGTTCTATCACATAACACGTGACTACATATGTGCTGAGTTTACATCTCTTTCCACTTCTCCTTTAAAAGTCTCCGCACAATTTTACAGTCTATATATTTAACAATCCCTTAGAAGAACTTGCTAGAGAGGTTATCCATGAAGACTGGAGGAAGACTTGCCTCATTCAACAAGAAAACTTTAGGAAGTAAGAAGACCCCTGTTAGCACGGAAAGAGGTCAGGAATGAGAATAGGAGGTGTGTGCAAATTAGAAAGCTGCCTGCTCTCATCTGAGCTATTAAAATCTTCCACAGCAATGCAAGGAGGCTCTGGCCCCTTAAATTACCTTCTCTACACCTGGACTATGCAAAAAAAGCTTGTCTTAACTATTTGTTACAACTTGCATTTCCCAAGTACACTGCAGAAGAATTCCAACATCCCTTGCAATATTCTATACTCCTATAGCACAAATATTATACACTCTGTGTGCTTTGTTTCATGATGCAGAAATCATACTAAGCAGAGACTTTCCCCAGGAGAGTTATGGATGTGGTATAATGTACCTCTACACTACCATTTTCAAAGAGAAGATTATGAAATATCAAGGTGGTTGTTTGTGTTTTGTTTTTGTTTGTTTTTTTTGTCATTGTTTGTTTGTTTTTTGTTTGTTTGTTTGTTTGTTTTTTGTGAAATATAGAAAACCCAAAGGAATTCTTGTACTTAATAATTCTACTTTTTCTCAGAAGGAAATGTCAATCAGTTTGTCATGAGCAAGTATTAAACAGGGAACATTTGTCATTTTGCCATGACATCCCACTTATAGCCGGCAGGAAGGTGGGTGGTAGAATGGTTTGGTCAAAGTCAAGTACTGTTTATCAGCCCAGGCAGAAATAATGCTGCCAGTTTTTATCAGTACACTTTGAAGGCACTTTGTTTAATTGTATCTGTAACTTGAATAAGTACAAGTCAGCAGCTGGAGAAATAATGCTTACCTAGCACTGTACATGTGACTGTAGAGCCATTTAAGCATTCAGAAAAAAACGGGCTGTTATAAGGATCTTTATGCTATTGATGGAAAAAATGGTTTTGCACACAAACACATACTGGCTCTCTCACATTACAGACTAATATAACTAGGTAAACCTAACCACAGAAATCCATAATCCTCCTATTAATAAAGTCATATGAAACAAAATCCAGTAATATTGCACATATTCTGCGCTAAACAAATTGGCAACAGCAGCTGCTATGCATCATGGGTAATCCTGTGATAAAAAGATCTATTTAGATCTGCTTTGGCCCTACCATAAAAATTAATCAATAATAATATCTGAGCTAATGAAAGAGCCACTTATAAAAATCAGTGTTACCCATCAGCTTTTATAAAACATGATTAATTTCAATGCATTAAACTGTATTACTGAGGAGGGAAATCATTAAGCATCTTTCAGCTACCCCTTGTTGATAGTAATAAGAAAAGAATTGTTGTTTCTGAAGCTGCTCCAATCTGCAAAATCTTTTAAAATCTAATTATTGGGATGAAGGAGGAATATTCAAATCACTCATAAACCTTCCTTTGCATATTACTGCTATTCTTTTCACAGGCACCAGGGAGTCTTTATAAACAGCAGAAACCAAGTCTTTGCTAAAAAATAGTTGTACGTAACCTCAAATGCCTTGCATGATGGATGGCAGAATTCATGCGCATTTGGTTTTATATTCACTGCAGTTGACTCAAATGATTTCCTGGCAAAAGAAAAGGGTAAGATCACTGGTCTAGCACTGTCAAGCCCATGGAGGAAGGATGACAGCAAGTAGTGCTCCACAGTTACCTCAGAATTATTAAAGAAAAAGTAGATGAGGAATTTTGAAACAATAAAGATTTTGGCTCTGTGACTCCTCTTTTCTAACCTGGAAAGGGGATGAGCACAGAAAGCGGTGAGAGAAAGCATGCCTGAGTAAGGAGTTTAAAAAGAAAAAAGGACATGGATAGGGTAGTCAGAAAGCACATGCATTTGAAATTGTTTTTCCCTCTTTGAAACCTAAACAGATCCTTTTATGCTGAGCCTGAGCTGAAGAGACAATGTATTAGTCTTTGCACCAGCAACTGCCAAAGAAAATCTGCCAAATGCTGCATAAGAGATCCGCTTCTCCTTTATTTCTAAAATCTGGTTCCCAGTAAATTCTTTCCCTCAAGGCACAGTAGATTACTCAGCAAGGCTGTGGAGAGTGGCTAGAGAGCTGTGATGTTCAGTCACAGCCTCAGGATTCAGAATGGCAGGAGGTTGCGCCAGGACTGAGCCAAGAGGTACCTAGCCAAGCAAGGCTGACTCAGAGAGATGTGGGAAGCAATGCCATTCCACCTGAGACACAAGGATCCACAACACTTCATGCTCTACACTCTTTTGCAGCAAAGATATGCCAAGATCCTTACAGTGATTGCTACATATTTTTATTCCCAATGTAGGCATGGGTAAACACTGCTGGAGAAGTTAAATGTGTCAAGAAAGTGTTCCCAGTGACAGAACAGAAGACACCACAGGTGAAATCTTCATCTTGCCAAGATCCCTGGGTTTTGTTGCTGTCTTCACCAGACTCATACTTTCACAAGCAAATGTTCCCATTTTCATGTTTTCTCTCATACCTTCCATCTTAAAAGCTGCAGAACAACAGCAGAGCCTAAACTCCATCTCTGAAAATTAATTTATATTAAATCACAAATTAATCTCATAGAAAAATAGGAGTGTGATTATCATTAGCCTCAAGGATCCTAGGAGCTTCCTTAAATACAAAAGATATTAGGAAACATTATTTTTTCACTATGAACACTGAGACACTTAGAATGCATGCGCAACTTGAAGAAAAAAATGAACATATCTTTCCCTGGGAGACTATTATAGAAGTTTACCAGCTAAAAGGGCCGGTCAGGCATTCTTTACCAGGACAGACATATTATCACTGATGCGCACTCAGATGAAAGGTCTTAATGAGTAATCCCTGGCCCCAGGAAGATCTGTTTTCTAAAGCAACTTGCTCTCAGGTAGAGGAGGGTGGTTAGTAGCTATTCAGCTTCTTCTTTGGTTCCCCAGCTTAAATTACCAAGAAAATGCAATAAAGCTTTTCAAGATGGTTCAGAAAGTATCACTGCCCCTGAATTTTCTGTTTTGCCTTGTTGAGACTACTAAGAAATCTCCTCTGTAAGGCAATTAGAATTTAGATCCATCCCCTTTGAATTAAATTGTTGTCAGAGAAACTAACCTAACTACGCCTAAGTAGGCCGAAGAATGATCTGGAATATTTCTTTTTATTTGTTTTAAGGAGCTATTATTTAAAAAAGGGAATATAACTATGGCTTTACAGCCCTCTTGATGGCAAGAGGAATAACTGAAAAAGTATAATTTTTCCCGTAAAAGGGCATTTGCATAAATGAAGTACAATCTCCATTGCTGTTAGCTATTTGTATACAACAGAAGGTTGTTTAAAACAAACTGGAATTAATTCTACTGTCATGAGGGAATGTGTCACTCTTTGGAAAACAAAAAGTGAAGTGCATGGAGAACATTATTGTAGAGAGCCTGTTTTTTGTAAGTTAGATCTTTGTACTGAAGGGAGTGATTACTCTGCAAGGAAGGCTTCTGAGCTTTTCAGCACTGGCAGGTGCATGATTTTATTTTTCTATTAAAATATCCACAAATTTGTGAATCCTGTCCAATACTCAGGGGGTCCTATTTCCAAAGCACCCAAACAACTATTCTAGTTCTAAATTCATGCATTTGCAGTCAAACTTTCCTCCTCATTGAGTGTTTTCTCTTCATCTTCCAATATAACAGCTTCAGTAACATATTTCATATTAGCCTTATTTTGGTGGGAAATGTGGAGTTATGACTTTTGCTGTTACAACTCCAGTAAACAGTACGACACCACTATGAACTTTTTCTCATGTTATACATTAACAGCTAAAATTGTAACATAAGAATAGCAATGCAAAAGGTACCACAAAGCAGCAAACAAACAAAATACTTGTCCTGGGTTCAGCAGTAGCAGTCATTTTTTTTCTTTTTTCCCTTCTTGGTAGCTGCTGCAGCGCTATGTTTTTGATTTTCGGCCTGGGAACAGTGCTGATAACACCAGTGTTTTCAGTTACTGCTTGGTGATGTTTAGGCTGGCCAAGGACTTGCTGAGTCTCATGCTCTGCCAGGGAAGGCGGGAAGCCGGGGGGAAGCAGAGACAGGACACCTGATCCAAACTGACCAAAGAGGTTATTCCATACCACAGCACATCATGTCCAGGATGTAGAAACGGAGAGCAGAAACCCGGAAGGGTGGTGAGGGTGCACGGTGGGGGGCACTGGTGGGGGTGCAGTGGCTGGTCGGGCTTGATATTTGATGGTGAGCTATTGTATTCTCCTTTTCCTTGTATTTGCCTTGTCATTATTATTATTGGTGGTAGCAGTAGTGGTTTGTGTTATACCTTAGTTACTAAACTGTTCTTATCTCAACCTGTGGGAGTTGTATTCCTTCGATTCTCCTTCCCATCCCTCCAGGAGCGGAGGGAAGAAAGAGTGGGGAGTGAGTGAGAGAGCGACTGTATGGGTTTATAGACTTAAACCAGGACAATACTGCAGATATATACTGAGTAATACTTGAGGAAATTACCCTATTCTTACACGTGTCAAATAGGTGCAAATCCTTAATTTCTGTAAGTCAACTGATAACATTCTAATAACTAACCCTCACTGAAACTTCATGTCTAAACATGCAGGCTTCAGACATCTCTGAGGAAAGCCCACAGCAGGGTAGCTGCAGTACTCTTAGTTGTTCACAATGCAGCGAATTCTAATCTATACTTTCCTTCAGTCAAATTGTCATGCTAGCAGACATGCTCATTTCACACGTTTAAGATAGAAGCAGGCCAGAAGCTGTTCAGAATTTGATGACCAGCATTCCTATAAATAAGTCCCATTCTCTATAAAATGAAGTCCTCAGATATTTTCTCCTTCTGGCCACTACTTACGCAGAAACAAACCAAGAACTGAAGCCTCAACCACTCTATAAATTCTTTACACTTTTCACTTACCTCATCACATCAGTGCCTTTCCCACAGCAGTAAGTCCCTTCACCTACGTGCCATCCCTCTTCTTTATACTGAACATTGATGGCATAGAAGCACCATGAGAAGGAAATATTTCCCTTCAAATTCTCTCTCCAGGATCAAAGATAAGTGTGAAACTGGGTGAGGAGGCTTGGAGTGACTGCTCTTCGTGTTCCCCACATACACATGTAACTTATGGTCTTGCTGAAGGACAGGGTTTTTGTATTGTTTGACCCACAGGATCTACATATGGAAGTATGATAATACTGTATGCACATATGCAATTATCAGTCTCTTTCTTGACACACTGTGCTGTACATAATTAATTATATTCACTCTAAGATTTTGTTTTAGACCAAATATTATGAACCTTTCTTATATGGATCTATAGAACTCAAGCCAAAATACTAATGAAAGTATTGCATAGTAATTAATATAATACAATGGTTGAGACTATGATTGGCCTCCAATATACTGGGATTTTTCTGCATTTTAAAGACCACAATCTCAGTTATTTTTATTCTTGATAGCTTCTTACTTGAACAATGTTTAAGACAAAGCATAGACTTAAATATCTTGAAGACAATGGATTTTGTTCTACCAGATATTTTTCTGTTAGTATTTAGCACAAAACTAAGAGGACATGATTACTGTTGTATTCATATCATCAGTTTCATAGTGATAATCATAATCTCATTTCAAAACAACAAATCTCTAAGGAAGATCTGGGAGCAGCTGTTGGTGCTACCTATCAGGAAGACTACCTAATAGGAGGAGCAATACGAAATGCAGCCACCATTGCCAGTGGTGATACATGGCAAGAAAAGTTAATTCCTTCTGTAGAATACATAATCAGATACTGTGCAAGCATATTTGCTTCAAGCCAAAGGTGGTATTTCTCTGCAAATTTCTAGGCTGCTATTCATTACTAGAAAAGCAACACTCCTGCTCCCCAAGCCCTTAGTTTGAAATCTAGTATGAAAAAATACAGCCATGTAGGTACCTGAGTAACATGCGCAGGCATAGGCATACATATATATCTTTTCAACTTGTTCTGAGGTATCTGCGTGGTTTTTTTTGTATGCAATGAAACTGAGAGATCAATGTAGAAATGTGTCTGCAATTGTTTGAAGAATACACAGCACTTCAATACTACTTTGTTTGAATTACCACGATTTACTAGGTTACACAAGAAACAAAGTATGTTAAAACTGGCTAGGAACCTTTGTGTAAAGCCTTTAATATGAGCCTTTATTTGCGTAAATGAAGAATGTATTAAAAACACTTACCTGGAATCGATAAAAGGTGCCATCATCCTTTAGTGTTAGAACATGGTCTGAGATTGGAAAGAAATAACCATGTGCTGCCATCAGTGTTCCCAAATGCAGAGCTTCCACTGTTTGAAGAACAAAAGAAAGATAAATTAAAAACAAACAAACAAACCAAAAACCTTCTTTTCATCGGTTTAGCTTTCTTGTTCAGATTCATCTTATCACCTTGCAGATAACCACTTGACTCTCAGTCAAGGTACTGACATCATGAAAGTGCTGTCCTTTTCTATATAGTATAAAGATGCAACTAAAAAACACCCTTTACTCTCCTTCACAAATGGCTATTAGATGCCTCATGTGTAGCTGCAGATTCACTAATGTCAGCATTCGCAGGTAGCAACAGCAATGTTCACTCACTTGTTCTGAAGCTGAAAACAGATAACATTTTCACCCTGATGGTACAGCCTGCTTTTCTTTCTCAGAACAGTTTCAGATTACATAATGTTAAAATAGTTGATCACAGTTACATGATATCTTCCTCATTAGCTTTACTGGGACTGCAGTAAAGGATAGAGATTTCAGTAAAAGTTTCTCATTACTGGGAAAATAACAAAGGATCACAGAATGGCTGAATTTGGAGATCATCTGATCCAATCCCCATGCTCAAGGAGGGACACCTAGAACCAGGAACATGTCTAGACATCTTTTTAATTTCTCCTCTCTGGACAAACTGTGCCAGCGCTTGGTTACCCATACAGTAAAAAAAGCATTTCCTGACATTCAGAGGGAACCTACAGCGTTCCAGTTTGTGCCCATTGACTCTGGTCCTGTCACTGAGCACCACTGAAAAGAGCCTAGTTCCATATTCTTTACACTATCCCACCAGGTATCTACACACATAGTTGAGCTTCCCCCTAAGCCTTCTCTTCTCCAAACTGAACAGCATCTTTTCTCGCATGAAAGATGCTCCAGACCCGTAATTGATTTTATGGTCTTCTGTTGAACTCTCTCCAGTGCATGCATGTGTCTCTCGTAGTGAGGAGTGCAGAACTGGATATATAAAGGGTGAATTCAGTTAACTTTAATGAACAAAACCATAATACATAAGAGTTAAGTTTCATAGAATCATAGAATCATAGAATAGTAAGGGTTGGAAAGGACCTCAAGATCATCGAGTTCCAACCCCCCCGCCATGGGCAGGGACACCTCCCACTAAACCATGCCATCCAAGGCTGTGTCCAACCCCACCTTGAACGCCGCCAGGGATGAAGCATTCACAACCTCTTGTATTTTAAGTGAATCACTGTCCAGTATCAGTCCCCAAAGTCTCTTACTCAGTATTGTCATTATTTAGCTGACAAGAATACAATGTTGCAGGAAGAGAACAGCAGTAGAGTCATGTTCTTGCTGCAATATTTAAGTCCTACTATCTCTTTATCATATTTCTCCACCAACCATGTAACAACTCAAGTACGTATCCCTGAAATAGCTGCAGAGCAATTTCTGCTGTAACATTAAAAATTTCCTAGCATAACCTGCTATTAGTCCGCGTCCACTGACACTTCCTAATTTTCAAATATGAACCCTGGAAAGAAGCACAAGGGTTTTTGAAATATTCTGAGTTTCAAAGCCACCAGTTACAGGAGCTGGTGCTAGAGAGGACAACACTGCTGTAGGATCTCAGCAATGAGAAAAGGAAAGATCAATACAACAGCTATATTGGACATAAATAGAGTCAGGGGAAGGTGGGAAAGGTGAGGAAGAAAAAGACTAAGAGAAGAAAGACAGAAACAGGAAGATCTGCAGAAGAAATGAGTGATCTTTGATCTAAATATGAATTCTCCATGAATCCAGAAAGTATGCAGAATCAGTAAGGATGAATGGGTGCACTATATATTACAGAACCATGACATTAACAGACTCTCACTCAGCCTCTAGAAAAAGCTTATTTAGTCTTATTGCCCGTAATTTGGCTTTCAGCAATGGCAAACATAGATGCTGTAACACAGATCTGTCTTGTCCTGCCTCTTTAAAACATCACTGTAGCATATGATCAGCAGTTGCAGCATCATCATGCAGAAAGAAATATGAGTCCTGAGATGTGTGCCCTTACTAATAGACACAGACAGAGGAATTTGCTTATGCTTCTCCCACTATCATCTTGAATACGAGAAGGATACTTCATGAGCACCTCAGAAAATTCGCTCTTTCGCCCTTTTGCTCACCTGAGACCTCCACTGGTACAGGAGATACAGGATTTAGAGTGGGACATTTTTTAAGTTAACCCAAAGCCAGCAACATGTGAAAGGAATGAGAAAGGAAATCTAGACAGTATTTAACTGGGAGCACAGAAGCCTGCCAAAGTTTATTTTATACCTAATAATCCTTGTGATCTCTGTGTTTAGCAAACTGGCTCCTGTTGTTCCAGCAGAACCATTATCTAAGAAAATCAAATTCATATTCTCCAGCAGTAGCTCTCTGGCCTGCTATAAAATACCAAACTCTTGTTAACAAGCCTTCTCCCAGTCACAAGCCTACAAGTAATCTCTCTAACAGAGGAAGGTGCTGCTTTGTTCCTTGTGCTTAAGATATCTGCAAATCCCCATTTGAACTTTATCCTAATTAATGTCTGTATTGCTGTTACCCATGTATTTCAATCCCCTAAATTCTATTATTCCTTGGATCAGAAATTTTGAGTAACCTTTCTGTAGTGAATTGGTCACTGAGATTCTTTTCATTTTGGTTCGCTTTGTCTAGCTTTTAATTTTATTAAGCTTCCCTTTGTTCTTCACACTGACACATATTGCCAATTGCCATTTCCAAAAACATTTTTTTTTTTTTGCAGATATTATACATCTGTGTGAAATGAGAGATAAATAAAGGAAAAAAAAATTTGCTGTCATTTTTTAGGGAAAGGATTTCTTAAATAAGGGTGACAGGACGTGCCAGGGATCTCTGACGCAGATGAGTGCGCTTTCTCGTCAGATTTAGCAGAAATTAAACAGGCTCCAGATTTGTTTCATGTTCTTCCTGGATTCTGGACTGTAAGATTTTTCAAGAGCACAGGGAGCTCACTTTATTCCCCTTTACCCAGCAATTTTTAGACTACATCTGGACTCATACGGGAATATGTGTCAACTCCAATGTAAGAAAGACATCAACAAATTTTAGTGAGTCCAGTGGAGATTCACCAAGATGGTTGGGGCTGGAAAACGTGACAGAGAGGCTGCAGCAGCTGGGCTTCCTCTGACAGCAGAAGAAGGTTTTGAGGGTGCACAGAAGCATCTTTTTGTTGCCTAAAAGGAGATTACTAAATGAGGGAATGAGGGAGCCAAGATCTTTATGTTGTTATGGAGTTTCATAGCAATTGAGATGAAAAAACACAACCAACCAACCAAACAAAAACCCCCAATGGTAATAAACTAAATCAGGGGTAGTTCTGACCTGCCAAACAGCAGAAGAGGCTTCCCAGAGAAGGTATACAATCTGCATCCTTTGGAGGGTTTCAAGACCTGAATGGATAAAGTCATGTAAACTTACAGTTGAACCTGCCTTGAGCAAAGCATTGGACTGGATTCACAGAATGGATAGGTTGGAAGGGACATTAAAACTCATATAGTTCCACCCCCAAGCCACAGTCAGGGGCACCTTACACTAGCCCAGGTTGCTCAAAGCCCATCCAAACTGGCCTTGAATACTTCAAGGGATTTGGCATCCACAACTTCTCTGGGCAGCCTATTCCAATGCCTCAGCATTCTCACAATACAGAACTTTATCCATACATCTAATAAAGATCTCTTTCACTTTTAAACCATTTTCCCTTCTATCACTATATGCCCTTGTAAAAAGCCCCTCTCCAGTTTTCTTAAGGTCTCTGGAGGTCCCTCTTAACCTGAATTATATTACAAATGTAGGTGGGTTAACCAGAGGTGGAACAAGGAGCAGAAAAAAAGTATGGCAACAACTGAAGAATAAATTATTTGGAAGTTCCTGCCAGAGTAGCCTATAATCCTGGCAAGGTTGGCTACAGTAAGAGCACAAGCTCATATTTGTCTCAGTGACCACTGAGTCATATATGCAAGTATACAGTCAATGCTAGTTCTCTATGCAAAAACCTGAAAGACTGACCTGGCCTTCTCCAGAAGCCAACTAAGGTTATTTAAGATCTGAATCATTCCCAATTAAAAGCCTATATCTCTTCTTGAGTTATGTATGGAGACTAAGATGGGTTTAACTTTCACTTCTGGCAATCTCATTCAGCTGGGATAAATCTACATTAGCTCAATGACGAGGTATCTCTCTGTCCTTTTAGCCATCAAGAGTAAATAGGACATATAAGCTTGTCACATCTTCTCTTTTTTCCATCAGTCAACAGACAATTACTTTTCATTTTTTAACGGCTATCAATTCAGTAAAGTATTCCAGCATTCCATAAATATAAATGCACAAATATACCCTTTTAATATCGACCTAAGATCCCCTGTTGCTCACACTTGGGAATGTGAGCAGTATCTGCTTTATTAAAGAAAAAGAACACTCATAATAAAGACATTCACTTGGAAGTCTAATATTTTCTCCATTGGTATCACCTCACAATGAGGCAACTGCATAACCAAAGCATTATCATTAATCTATAAATCAAATACAGCTCAAACAGATGAACAACACCCACAAAATTGTAACTTGAATAATGTCCACAGAATTGTAACCCTGCCTCACAGCAGACTGGTAGGGGACTAATGCTGCTGCTGTCTGTGCAGCAGCAGTCAGACTTCTGCAGAGAAAGAAAACTCAGATCTCGGGAGGTTTCTAATCTCCAGGCAAGAAGTTGTCCAGTTTATTACAGACACAAAAAAGCAACACTTTGATATACACCTAAATTTGCTAAAATCAGACTGAAAAATAAATACTCTAAGAAGCCAATAAAGAAGGATTTAGGAAACAAAGCCATAAGCCTGAAAAGAAAAATGTAGCCAGCAGCAGACTAGTCCTACATGTCTAAATGCCTGGAAGTTCAATTCAGGGAGCTTGTGCCTCTCCCAGCTATTCCTGCATGTGCAGTTAGGGGATTTTCATGTAAAGAAGCACATTTCATCTAGAATAATGGCAGATGGAGATTATGAACATCAAAAACTTCTATGAAATGCATCAGTTAAGAGGAAAAAAGAAGCCTGAAAAAATGCTTTTAAAGTTTATAAAGGTTCTCAGGTAGAAAGAGTAATGTTTATATGTAGTTAGATGTCATGGTTTAAGCACAGCTGGCAACTAAGAATTGGGAAAAAAAAAAGGCAAAACGTGTGCTGAGATAACAGTTTAATAATTGAAATAAAGTAAAATAATAATAAAAAAAATCAAAGTTAACAACAATAATAAAAGGAAAAGGTGAGAAAGGAATAAAACCCAAGAAAGATAAATGATGCTCATTACCCATTGACCAATGCCTAGCCTGTCCACCCCAAGAAGTGTATATACTAGGGCAGGGCTGCACTCTGCGTTCCCTGGTGGAGGTCCTCCTGCAGCAGGCGGCTGAGCTGCAGGAAGCTGTTACCAGGCTGAAAGGTGTCAGGGAAGCTGAGGGGGAGCAGCACTGCTTGCTCCGGGACCAAACTGTTCCGGGGCGTCGAGTGTCTACTCTTGCCCATGCAGGAAAGGAGGCTCCTAACCCAGGAAGCTGGGAAAAGGTAACAGAAAAAAACAACAAAAAAAGGAGGAAGAGGGTAATTAAAAGCAAGGGGCTTTCTCCTACGTCTGTTGTCCCCACCCAGAACCGCTTTGCTGTCCTGCAGGGGGCTGATGAGCAACAGCGCTCTGCTATCCTGCAGGGGGCTGATGAGCAACAGCGCTCCCACCAGGCGCAACCAGCTGGTGCACTGGTAAAGAAGGTCACTACTGGTGCTGCCAGGAAAAAGCGGCGGGCCGTAGTAGTCGGGGACTCTAATCTGAAAGGCACAGAGGCACCCATCTGCCGGCCTGACCCAGCCTCAAGGGAGGTGTGTTGCCTACCAGGGGCTTGGATCAGGGATGTGGCCGAGAAGCTGCCTGCTCTAGTCGGTCCCACTGACTATTACCCACTCCTGGTAATACATGTGGGTGCTACTGATATAGATAGCAGTAGCCCGGAGACTATAAAGAAGGACTACAGGGCTCTGGGAGAGGTGGTTAGGGGCTCTGGAGCTCAGATTGTCTTTTCGTCAATTCTCCAGGATACAGGGCAGGACCTTGAAAAGGCTAGGAGGATTGGGCAGGTTAATAAATGGTTAGAAGGGTGGTGCTATAGTCAGGGGTTTGGGTACCTTGACCATGGGACTCAATATAGTAGGCCAGGTCTACTGGGGGCTGGTGGAGCTGGTCTGACAAAGAAGGGGAAGAGGGGATTTGGTAGGAGGCTTGCCAGGCTGGTCAAGGATGCTTTAAACTAGATGTGTTGGGGGAGGGGGGCAGCATTCCATCCCAACACACCCAGTCGGTTGGTAGCACCTATAGTAAACGTTTGGAGCAATGTAGGGACATTCCAGCTGCTCCAGCCAATGACCTGGCTTCAATTGGACCTCGGCTCAAATGCCTCTACACAAATGCCCGTAGTATGGGGAACAAACAAGAGGAATTAGAGATGTGTGCACATCTATGGGGGTATGATATAATAGGCATCACAGAAACATGGTGGGATGGCTCCTATGACTGGTGTGTTGGAATGGAAGGTTACCGGCTCTTTAGGAAAGACAGGCCTGGCAGACGGGGAGGGGGAGTTGCTATTTATGTTAGGGATAGGCTGGAGAGTATGGAACTCTGTCTGGGGACAGGTGAGCAGTCGACAGAGAGACTGTGGGTCAGGGTTAAAGGGAGAACAGCAATGGGTGACATTATTGTGGAGATCTGTTACAGACCGCCTGACCAAGGGGACTTGCTGGACGAAGCACTCTATAGACAGATAAGAGCAGCCTCACACTCACAGGCCCTTGCTCTCATGGGGGACTTCAACCACCCTGATATCTGTTGGAGGGACAGTACTGCCCGGCACAAGCAATCCAGAAGGTTCCTCGATTGTGTGGAAGACAACTTCCTTCTGCAAGTAATAGAGGAGCCGACAAGGAGAGGTGCCATGCTTGACCTCGTCCTCACCAACAGGGAAGGGCTGGTTGGGAATGTAACGCTCCAGGGCAGCCTTGATTGCAGCGATCATGAGATGGTTGAGTTTGAGATCCTCAGGACAGTGAGAAGAGCGTGCAGCAAGCTCACTACCCTGGACTTCAAGAGAGCAGACTTTGGCCTCTTCAGGAACCTGCTCAGTAAGGTTCCATGGGATACAGCCCTAGAGGGCAGGGGGGCCCAAGACTGTTGGTTGATATTCAAGGATCACCTCCTGCAAGCTCAGGAGCGATGCATCCCAACTAGAAGGAAGTTTAGCAGGAGGGCCAGGAGACCTCCTTGGATGGATAAGGAGCTGCTGAGCAAAATTCGAAGGAAAAAAGAGGCTTATAAAAGGTGGAAGCAAGGTCAGGCGGCCTGGGAAGAATACAGGGATGTTGTCCGGGAAGCTAGGGACCAGGTTAGGAAAGCTAAGGCCCACTTAGAATTAAACTTGGCTAGGGATGTTAAGGATAACAGGAAGGGATTTTATAGGTACATTGCCAATAAGAGACAGGTTAGGGACAGCGTGGGCCCTCTCCAGAAGCTATCGGGAGAACTGGCTACCCTGGATTTGGAGAAGGCTGAGGTTCTTAATGACTTCTTTGCCTCAGTCTTTACCGGCAAATGCTCTGACCACACCACCCAAGTCTTGGAAGGCAGACGCGGGGACGGTGAGGGTGGGGACCCTGGGCCCACTGTGGGGGAGGATCTTGTTCGGGACCACCTTAGGAACCTGAATGTATACAAGTCCATGGGACCGGATGAAATCCATCCACGGGTCCTGAAGGAGCTGGCAAATGAAGTTGCTAAGCCACTGTCCATCATATTTGAAAAATCATGGCAGTCAGGTGAAGTTCCCGATGACTGGAAAAAGGGAAATATAACCCCAATTTTCAAGAAGGGGAAAATGGATGAGCCGGGGAATTACAGACCAGTCAGTCTCACCTCTGTGCCTGGCAAAATCTTGGAGCGGATTATCCTGGAAGGCATGCTAAGGCACATGAAAACCAACAAGGTGCTTGGTGACACCCAGCATGGCTTCACTAAGGGGAAATCCTGCCTGACCAATCTGGTGACCTTCTATGAAGGGGCTACGGAACTGATGGACAGGGGCAGAGCAGTTGATATCATCTACCTGGACTTGTGTAAAGCCTTTGACACTGTCTCCCATGACATCCTTCTCTCTAAGTTGGAGAGACATCAATTTGATAAGTGGACCACTCGGTGGATAAAGAACTGGCTGGATGGCCGCACGCAAAGAGTAGTGCTCAGTGGCTCAGTGTCCAGCTGGAGACCAGTAACGAGTGGTGTCCCCCAGGGATCGGTGTTGGGACCGGTCTTGTTCAACATCTTTGTGGGTGACATGGACAGTGGGATTGAGTGCGCCCTCAGCAAGTTTGCCAATGACACCAAGCTGTGTGGTTCGGTTGATACATTGGAGGGAAGGAATGCCATCCAGAGGGACCTTGACACGCTTGTGAGGTGGGCTGATGCCAACCTAATGAAGTTTAACCATGCTAAATGCAAAGTCCTCCACCTGAGTCGGAGCAATGCCAGGCACAGCTACAGATTGGGCGGGGAGGAGATTCAGAGCAGCCCTGTGGAGAAGGACTTGGGGGTGTGGGTTGATGAAAAAATGAACATGAGCCGGCAGTGTGCACTTGCAGCCCAGAAGGCCAACCGTATTCTGGGCTGCATCAAAAGGAGTGTGACCAGCAGGTCCAGGGAGGTGATCCTGCCCCTTTACTCTGCTCTCGTGAGACCTCACTTGGAGTATTGTGTGCAGTTCTGGTGTCCTCAACATAAAAAGGACATGGAACTGTTAGAACAAGTGCAGAGGAGGGCCACGAGGATGATCAGGGGACTGGAGTACCTCTCATATGAAGATAGGCTGAGAAAATTGGGGCTGTTCAGCCTGCAGAAGAGAAGGCTGCGTGGAGACCTCATAGCAGCCTTCCAATACCTGAAGGGGGCCTATAGGGATGCTGGGGAGGGACTCTTCATTAGGGACTGTGGTGAGAGGACAAGGGGTAATGGGTTTAAACTTAAAGAGGGGAGGTTTAGATTGGACGTGAGGAAGAAATTCTTCACTGTGAGGGTGGTGGGGCCCTGGAATGGGTTGCCCAGGGAAGCTGTGAATGCTTCATCCCTGGCGGCGTTCAAGGTGGGGTTGGACATAGCCTTGGATGGCATGGTTTAGTGGGAGGTGTCCCTGCCCATGGCGGGGGGGTTGGAACTCGATGATCTTGAGGTCCTTTCCAACCCTCACTATTCTATGATTCTATGATTCTATGACATTCCAATGTATAGAATATCCCGTTGGCCAGTTCAGGTCAGCTGTCCTGTCTCTGTTCCCTTCCAGCTTCTTGTTCCCTTCCTCACTGGTAGAGCATGAGGAACTAAAATGTCCTTGACTTAGAGTAAACACTACTCAGCAACAATTAAACCATCAGTGTGTTATCAGCACTGTTCTCTGACTAAAGCAAAAACACAGCACTGTACCAGCTTCTAGGAAGAAAATCAACTGTATCTCATCTGAAACCAGGACAATACAAATTCAAAAAATTGGAGGAACATAGACTAAAAGCAAGAAAATATTATTTTAGATTGCAATAAATAAAAACTGCAGCCAGAGACATCACACAAAAATTCTAAGGGAGACAAAGCTCATGGAGGTGTAACTGGTAGAATAGAGTAGAATAGTAGACTTCAGCTTCCTCTGTTCTTAACTGCTCATTTTTTCTAGCACTGATACTGCTGAAAAATGGAATGTCATGTTCAAGAAACAAATTTACCCAGACTGTTTCACTTTTTCATATCTAAAAAAGGACAATATTGCACGTTATAACAGCTAATGGCAAAGAGACACCTCTTCTAAAGACAGAAGTACATCTTTATGAGCCTGTTACATTTCAACAGGATAAGAAATGTTTTTATATAAACTCAAAATGTTGCTGTGGGTGTAGATTTTTAATATGTGTGCTATTGCTGGGCTAAAACCTCAGAAAAAGCTTGAAATTCCATAGGGTTCACTCTGCTGTTGAAGTTTATTTAGCTGAGTGGGTGAAGCAAACCACACATGTACATAGATTGATTAGCAATCATTTTTGTGAGAAGTAATATTGCCCAGACATCTGCTGTGCCATTTCAAGGAGAATGATCTTGATGGATTAAATGCCAGTCACTTTTAATATACTTTTATATAAGAAAGACATTTTCAATGCTTTAGGACAATGCAAACCTGATGAAATCTAAACATTGAAAAATATACTCTGGTTGTTGAGATTTTATATTATTTTCCTTTTAAATATAGTGCAGTTTTCTCCTTACTGCAATAACTATCATATGAATTGATGATAATCCATTCATCTTAAATTGCAGGGGATGGTAATATCAGCAGAATAAGTTGTTTCTTGTAGTAACATCCACAGGAGGAAATTAAATAGGATGGATGTTCCTTGTTTTTCTTCAGAATAAACATGTTTCTGTTTACCATAAAGAGTATGTTTTTAGTGATTAGTGTGGATTTGACTTTTCCTTATGCATTTCAGGGCTTCAGGTGATGTGGTCTCTATGTTTACTCTGAAGTCCATAAAACACTTCATAGTATCCTACCATCATAGTTACAGTCTCACAACATCTGATGTGGCTTTCCACAAAAGTGGGTGTTTCCCAATTCTGCTCCACTTTAAAATGGCATTTTTCAGCGTCTATGTTCTTTTGTGCAGCAAAGTTCTGGAGAAAAATTTCCTAAAAGGAATGTGGCTTGGTGCATCCTGTGTCCTTAAGATTGCTATATGATGTGACAGTGAAAAACCCAAACTTGCAAGTTTTTCATATACTTTTTGATACAAAGATGTCGAACAAATGAAAACTTCCCTTTCCATCAAACAATAGAGTGTTTGTTATTCTACATTATTTGTCTAGTCTAAAATCCATCACAGTACTGAAGTGCATTGCTAAGCCACACAACTGACTGGAAAAAGAATTAATGAATCAGAATTTCACAAGCACACATTCATTTTAAGTGTCAAATGCCAAGACATTATCACTTACTCTCACCTCACTCCTGCTGTCATTTCATTGCCAGTGTGAACACAAGCTGCAATGGATTATCTTTGATTTAAAGTAACAAAATACAACCTGCTTCTCATGCTCACATAAAGTGTAGGAGACTCTCTCTGGGCCTGACTGTGGCATTTAAAAATGGGAAAATAAAACAGCTAGAAAATTTCTTGAACACCCACATTGCTGTAAGCCTCCCTCATCTGTCCCATCTGAAGGATTGAATCTGCAATGGGAGCAGCACTGAGTCGTTTCAGGGAGGGCAAAAGTGTCACTGAAGGAAGAGGCACTATTTACCCAAACACAGTTAAAATTAGATTCATGCCTGATTCCAAGATACCCTTCACAAACCAAGCTATCTGTCACTACAGCAGCTTACTCAAATAGGTAGGATTTTGCTTGTGCTGCGTGCTAGACAGTGGCTGCTGATGCCACCAACAGGCCAGAGGCATCAGCAGGAACATCACTCAGCGGGTAACAGGAAAACGTACCACAGATGTGTCATGAATTCTCATCTGCCCAAGGAACAGTAATGCCTACCCTTACAGTCTACAGTCTGTGCTGATCCGTAACACTGGGTGTCACTTATACAGACATCCCAAGTGTAGAGACAATGATGTATACCTGAAACATTGACTTTGTTCACAAAAACGTCCAGCAAACTAGGGACACATTACCAGTTTTGCCTTATGTGCTCACAGGATGTGAATGAATTGGAATTCACCTAAGTGTCTGACATAAACCTAGAAAGACCCACACAAGATCAACAGAAGTCATATTACTGTGAAAGAAGGAAAGAATGAATGAAAGGGGAAGCTGACCTACAGTTTCTTGGAAGAAAAAACAAAAATCAACAAAGCAAAATGCCTTTTTAACTCATAGGAGAAGAAAAAAAAAAATGGTTATCAAATGGGAGAAAAAAAGAAGTTCATCCTGGAAAGAGAAGTTGCATCTCATTGCTAGCAATATACAAACTGTCCTCTTGAAAACATTTAAAGCGTCCTTTGATGAATTTTTACATGATTGTTTCCCAGTGGATTTCACCTGATTCACACACTAACTGTTGCTACCTCCTACTAAAGCTCAGCTTTCATTCTTTTAATGAAATTGTACCTTGAAAAGGCAGACCCCTGAGACCTCAAAATGTAATGACTTGAGGTGAGCACCATAGATTTTGTTTTGACAAAGATCCCCATCTGAAATATCTGCTGAGTGTGTTTGTTTAGCATATTGGAAATGTCCAGCTACACAGGGTGGAAGAAATCCATTGAAACTGCAAGCGTTGGGTAGACTTTACCAGGGAAACCAGAACATGGCACAATTTGGTCACTAGGAAACCAGTTCATTCAGCATACGGTGATGAAAAATTGCTTCTAAGTGTTTAAAATTACCTTTAGTTTCCCTGCCATCTTTCTCCTCAATTTTTTAAAGTACATACCAATATCTCACCAGCAATCAGACCCTGCAATGGTGTAATTTAGCTCTGTACCCACCAACTCAAGCCAACATTTATAAAACATTTCTTCTAATTTCATAATTACTACTTTTGAATTTTTCCATTTTCAATTTTGCAGAAATCACAAGCATTTTGCTATTTTATTACTGACATCTCTAGTACCTTTAAATTGAAATGATAGAAGGATGAAATTCCATACTTCTTTGAAGCGTAGGTTTCCTGCAACTCTTTAGTTTGAGCTTTGATTCCCACGCTTCTTCAGGGGAAAATACAGAAAATCAAAACCTGTGTGTCTTGTTTTCCTTAACAACAGTCTGAACTTAACCTTCATGATATTTCCTAACACTTCATTCATTCCCCCCCTCTAGCATGAAATTCTGTGCTAGTGTATAAAGTTGTATGTGCACCCTTTTGAGGAAACCTCCTAAATAAAAATAAAAATTAAAAAATTTACAGGAAAAATCCATTACTGCAAATACCACAGTCAAATTATCTTAGGTGAAATCTTGTTCCACAATTTCAAGCATCTCTAAAAGACCCAAAATACTGGACATAAACTACTTGGTTAAGCCTTGGCAGAACCAGGCCATGTCAATAACAGATGTGGTTGATGCACCACATGGATTTTTGGCCAGTAAATAGCAAGAGCAGGCACAGGATTTTTCAGGGCACAGAATATTTGTTCCTGAAGGAACTACCAAAGACAATATTCTTGAATGAAAGGGATGTCTGCTAATGTGGAGTTTCTGAAGTTGGGTGAGGGTAAGCAACAGATAGCACTAAACTCTTGCTACAATTACTGCTGGTTAAGATGAATCATGACACTTTCTTAGTCTCCATGTCTATTTGGATATCAGTTGCTACTACATCAACCATTAATTTTGTATCATTGTCATGCATTGCTATCATAATCACAGAACACCCACTTGTGACCGGGCAGGTCAGACAGCACAAAGAACATGAAGCAGCAGCAGCTAGAAAAATAACTGCCTTTTTCACGGCACTCAACACAGTAAAGAAGAATACAATCCTCCTCATAAAAATTTCTATACCTCCATCAAACTGAGAGCATAAAATGCTGAAAATAATGTATTTCTTTCAATGGGAAGAATGCTGTGCTTTTCAAGTCCAGCAGGAGAGAAAAGTTTTATAAGTAAATTGGTGTAATTGAGATCTACATCAGGGAAAAATACCTTCAAAGCTCAGGCAATGTAAGAACAAAGAGTGTGGAGGTAGCTTTCTAGACAATAACACAGGAATGTGATTCCCCACATGATCATTTGTCTGGGATGCATATATACAAAAATCAAGGCAGTTATTACAAACAGAATTACTTTTAGAAAGTTCTCTTCATCCATTATTTATAATTAATTTGAGTGGCAAGTAGAATAGATTTCAATGTCCATATCAAAATGAAGGACGAGAGAGTAAACTTTTCAGATGTTGCAAAACTCCATCTTACGCCATCACATGTTCCTATTGCCATAACAGCCCCTCACCTCAGTGCTCGCTTCTCCCCATCGCAATGGATTTACACAGATAATCCTAGAGAACTGTCGGTTCAGCTAGATAAATTTTGCTATTAAAAATATAGAAATACTAACTAGCAAATATAGCTCAATGAAAACCTTTTCATAAGTGTTTTTTTCTATTTTTTCTTTCCGCAAAAAGAGAAGAGGTCTCAGTAAATGACCTATTTCTTGCAGCAGAATCTAATCTGAAGAATCTGAAGGAAGAGATAGCACTGATGACAACACCTGCAGCAAAAACAATCAAAGGCTTTAAAATAAATTGATAAAATGGGCAAACGCATCTAGTTGGATCAACGTAATGGTCACTGTGTTTTAAGGCAAGTCTAATATTAAATTGCTGAACTGTTACCCCTAGTGTGGAATTTATCATTCAAAACACCTTTAGTACTAAAGGAAAAAAAAGCCTGAAAATGTGTCCTTGGGTTTTAGAAAGACATCCAGGGGAAACCTGGGGAAAAAAAAGATTAATATAACAGATGTCATACAGCCAACATGATAGGAACTATAATAAAGGGTAGAATGAATGAAAATTAAAATAAATGCAACAGAAAAACAAGACTCAGAACTACTTTTGTTGTAGAATGCAATGTCTCGCAACTCTGTGCATATTCCTATGTGGAATTAGTGAACATACAAGGTCACGAAAATCTATTTAACATATTATCTTGGATTTCCAGGGGGCTCTTGGCATGATACCCCTAAATATTTTCTAAAGTAATTAATCAGATCTGGGACAGAAAGTCATGGAAAAAGCAATAGGCAGAAACAGGAATAATGGGTGAGGCACAGGAGCTCTGTTATCACACTGAAGGGGGTAACCACTGTAGTTGTGTTTTGCAGATCCTGAACTGTTCAGTATTGTCCTAAATTATCTACAGAAACGTGTGACTGATGATATAACAAAATTTGCTGAAAGTATATAATTTCTGAGGTAAGTAAAAAGTGAGTTGAGAGGAGATGTAGAAGGACTTCAGGGTACTGATGCACAAGATTATACAACAGTAGACTGAATTAAATTTTGATAAATGTTAATTTTTTCAAATGTGAACTCTCCCTCCCCGTGTTCTCATGGCCAGTAAGTGGCTGCAAGTCAGCTGCTGCTGCTCAAGAGAAACAAGAGTCACTATATGATTCGGTGAAACTGTCTGCTCAAATCTCAAACTGAACACAGTTATAAGGAAAAAAATAGAAAAGAAAGCAGAAGACACAGATAGTATGCAGCTTAGCATGTCCACATCACAAATTCCAAGCAGAGTTCTGGTCATTTCACCTCAAACTATATATTAAAAAAACAAAACAAAACAAAAAACTCCAAAACCAGCAACACAGGAAGAAGGAGGATAACGATTACGAGAGATCTATGAAGGCTTTCATGTAACAAGAAATATCACAAATCAGAAAGCAGATCATGGAGGACAGACATTATGGCAGTCTGTAAAATCATGACTAACCAAGAGAAAGTAAATGAATGAGGAATAATAATTTGTTCTTCAGAACCCAAGAACCTAGAGTCAACCAATGTGATTATCAGGCAGACCCTTCAAAATGAAAAAGCACATCCTTGATCAACCTGTGTTACATATTGTCATGAGGTGTTGCAAAAGCAATGAAAGAAAGGTCATTCGGGAGCTATTAAACAAGAAACTGGAAACACCTGCAGGTCAGGGGTTCCCTAAGTTTCAGACTGTCAGGATCTGGACAAGCAAAGCAACAGACCACTACATCACCTTTCTTTCTTTTCTCCTATAGTGCAAATCTATTCCTGAGCATTTGTGACTGACCACTGCCAGAAACAGCTCACGGTCCAGATGGTCTGAATGCAGCTCTGTCTGTCTTACGCTCCCACTGATGCTGCTGTACAAAATGAACTTAATTTCTAGTATTTTGGAGTACGCATTGGATATATACTAATTTGCTTTGCTACCTATGTTTTTTGTTGCTGTACAGATTTCTGGCTTGCTAATTAAAACCAAACCAAACCAATCCTTAACCACTACTTTGCTTAAATGTCCCTGGTATGCATAGTTTCTTTTAATATTGAAATTTGAAAATGCAACATATTTATTTGTTAATTCTTGTTTCTGGAAATAGTTTTGGCATGTCAGAATACCTTATAAATGTACCATGCAGAAACTAAAAAACATCTTTTCTTTTTTAATTTACTTTTAGTCAGCCATCATCTCTATAGTAAAAGCTACTGTGGATAGTTGAATTACTTCTGATCTACTTCTCATATGCATAATTTTTTGTCTGCTTCAGACAATTCACAGCATATGTTTGCAAAAGTTCATTAACGTGAACTTTAAACCCCTGGGAATTTTCAGTTGAAACTGTCTAGATAGTTGTATGCACGTTTAATTCTATTATGCAACTATAGTGGTGGTCACTATTACCAAAAATCTGTGCCAGGTTTAGCTGTGAAACAGTAAATCCTCATTCCTAACTTCTTCAAACCAGCCTACAAGAAAATATCAAGGTAGGTGCCAAATATATGTAGCCACCTCAAGAATTAACAGCTTTCACTTACGTTGTAAAGGAAAAAAAAAAAAAGCATTTTTATTTCTCTAAAAGACCTTAACCAAAACTTTTAAACTTTATTTATTCCACAGTCATTATGATATAGTAGTTGCTTATGATAATTTTACTTTATTTCATGCTAGTGGTTATATTTGAAGATGCAAATAATTCCACAATTCCAAGATGCAAATATTCCACATTTATAATTCTTGGCAACCTTTCTAATAGAATCATAGAATCATAGAATAGTAAGGGTTGGAAAGGACCTCAAGATCATCGAGTTCCAACCCCCCTGCCATGGGCAGGGACACCTCCCACTAAACCATGCCATCCAAGGCTATGTCCAACCCCACCTTGAACGCCGCCAGGGATGAAGCATCCACAACCTCCCTGGGCAACCCATTCCAGGGCCTCACCACCCTCACAGTAAAGAATTTCTTCCTCACATCCAATCTAAACCTCCCCTGTTTAAGTTTAAACCCATTACCCCTTGTCCTCTCACTACAGTCCCTAATGAAGAGTCCCTCCCCAGCATCCCTATAGGCCCCCTTCAGGTATTGGAAGGCTGCTATGAGGTCTCCACGCAGCCTTCTCTTCTGCAGGCTGAACAGCCCCAATTTTCTCAGCCTATCTTCATACGAGAGGTGCTCCAGTCCCCTGACCATCCTTGTGGCCCTCCTCTGCACTTGTTCTAACAGTTCCATGTCCTTTTTATGTTGAGGACACCAGAACTGCACACAGTACTCCAAGTGAGGTCTCACGAGAGCAGAGTAAAGGGGCAGGATCACCTCCCTGGACCTGCTGGTCACACTCCTTTTGATGCAGCCCAGGATACGGTTGGCTTTCTGGGCTGCAAGCGCACACTGCCGGCTCATGTTCATTTTTTCATCAACCCACACCCCCAAGTCCTTCTCCGCAGGGCTGCTCTGAATCTCCTCCCCGCCCAACCTGTAATAGCTTAAAAGCTATCAAAATGTTAAGTTTTCCTGCTTATATATTATGTTAAAGTAGACAGTAATTAAGAAACAAACTGTCAAGGTTAATTATAAATTACTGATTAGAATTTCTGCATGATTAACTGAGGTGAATGGAGGCTTTTTATGGTTTGGATTTTTTTTATTATTATTAATTTGAGCCTCAACTTTACTGAGAACAGTAATTTTTTAGCACCTATAAGGATTAGATTCTATTGTCACCAGATAGTTTATACTTCGTGCATCCAAGTGCTCCAAAGCCAAGTGAGGCCTTGCAGGTAACAAAATCCTATTAGAGATGGCTCCTATCAACCACCCTGTCACACAAACAGTGAAAATCCTGAAACTTTGTGTAATTTGATTAAGTGATGGAATGCAACCTCTGAAATCAGAAGAAAGGAGAAATACTATAGAATAGTAAGGGTCAGAAAGGACCTTAAGATCATCAAGTTCCAGCCCTCTTGCCATGGGCAGGGACACCTCTGACTAAATCATGCTGCCCAAGGCTCTGTCCAACCCGGCCTTGAACACTGCCAGGGATGGAGCATTCACAACTTCTCTGGGCAAACCATTCCAGTGCCTCACCACCCTCACAGTAAAGAACTTCTTCCTTATATCTAATCTAAACTTCCTCAGTTTAAGTTTGAACCCATAAGAGGAAGAACATCTGAATGGAGAAGAACATGTGAATTAGATCCAATCAGTGGCCATAAGAAAATGAGAACCAGAGGTATTCTATGTAGTAAACTAGATCACCCAGCAGTCAAATTAACCGTCACTATGCTCCTGTGTGGACAGCAGTATTTCTCTATGCTTGCTATAGGAAAACTGAAAACCCTGCTAAGGACAAGTAGCAACAAAATTAAGAGAAGGCCTTACTTTAACCTTCCAGTCATCAAATGCTAAATACAACATGTAAATACCAAAACATTTTTGTTTACTTGACTAAAAATAGGTGCAGCAGCTGTTGGCAAGATGAAATAGGATTTCAACTACTTTTATTCAATTAAGTTGTCCAGATTTAAAATCTCACTTCCACCTACTTGCACTTTCCATTGCTATATAACACAGCTCTCTAGGAAACAAGGAAGCAGAAAGCTAATGAAGTCTCTAGACAATTATTTAGGTGCTTTTAATTAATTAAGCCAACATGAATTGGGAATTAGTAAATGCCCTTCCTCGTAAATCTCCAAAACTTGGTATGATCCCAAAGGTTCAGAAGGAGGCTGTCAAACAGTAAGAAAATTACAAAAAATGTAACTATAGTAAAAGTGGGATAAAATCTTTTATTAGGAATATTATTATAATTTAATCTAAGCAATTAATTTACGAGCTTTATTTCTAAAAGTTATCAGAGTTCTTCCTAGAATGGCTCACCTTTTCTATTGGTCTTCATTTGTACTTTTGCCCTTAGCTGAGTCAAAAATGTATGCTTTCTTGTTATTAACAAAGACAGCAACATAATAGTCTCTGAGCACATTGAATAATCAAGAAGGGACAGCTGCTAGTGTGCACAGTTACAATGCAAGCAGACAAGATGGGGAATGGATAATATTTTTGAATCAGCAGTATTTGGTATCTGAAGCCAGTTATTTTGAAAACCTGGTGCATCACTTGGAAGTTAATATTAGCTCTACATGCATTTGCCTTATGCTGAGATATTGGCTCCATATGCTGAGTGATGGCATCAAGGAAAAGAGACTGGTGCAACACCTGGAAGAAGATATCCAGTTAGGAACACCAGCTCCTCAGGAGAACAATGTGGAGAATTTTCAACGAAAATTAAGGAACAAAAATTGCCCAATTTAGGACTTGATTCTAAAAACTGGTTATAATGCTTTCCAGACTTTATAACATATTTGGCAGAAGCCAGCATTAGTTTTGAATAGCTCATCTTATATATAGCTCTATGATGAAAAGCTCTGTACTTTGAGGTAACTTCATGGGTAAAGATTTCAGTTGTGCAATTTAGATTTCTCATAGCCTAATTTGTTCTGTGACAGAAAGGATGAAATACATTCCTTTAACTGGTGCAACAGAGCATCTGAACTTCTTTCCAATGAAATTACTAGACATTAATGCTTACTGATTTTCAGCTTCTATTATCTGGATCTGGTGATAGTTTTAGCGTGAACTTTTTATCTGAATAGGCTTCCTCAGACTTATTTTCCTAATCATTGTTTTGTATTCTATTCAGTACTTCTTTCTTCCTCTTCACTCAGTGAGATTCTGAAAGACCCCAGTGAAATAAAGCCCATACAGCCTACTGAATTCTAAAGAAAATGCTGATTGCTGCTTTGTTCCAATTTTTGAAATCTAACTGTGCATCAGACACTTTTCATAAACTAGCTTTTGGATTTTACCTTGCGATATAGCATGAAGGCCATGTTACACATACTGCTTTTTAAAAGTCATCTAGTTAAATCTTGTTTCTTTTTGGAGTTAATGAGAAAACCTCCAGCTTTCTGCAGGGTTGGAATTTCACCTTTAATGATTAAAGGTGGAGGAGGAGTGGATGACATGTGAAGGTATTACACTTACCACAGAAAATAATTCTGAGTAGAATTCGGAGACTTTAATATCAAAAGCACAAATTATTCCTCGTTAAAAATAAATAACTTTGTAGATGCGACCATGGAATCAGGCTTAGTATTAAGAAAAATGACATTTAAAAACTCAATTGAAGGGGGTTTTCTTGTTAAAAGTAACTATTTATGGGAAATGTGTATGACACAAATTACAGTTGAATCATAGAATCATAGAGCACTTTGGGTTGGAAGGGACCTTAAAGACCACCTAGTTCCAACCCCCGCCACGGCCAAGGATACTTTCCACTAGACCAGGCTCCTCAAAGCCTAATTAGAATCAAAAGAGGTACATTTTGAATTAGTGTGCTATTGACAATAGCAAACAAGTTGGTCACAGAAACAATATTACAGAACATTTACATTTTGTTGCACCAACAGCAGTAATATAATTTTATCCTTACCATTATATAGCAAATTATGCTAGGAGGCAAAAATTCCATAACTGTGGTCTTATCCCACTCCTCCAATATCGCATTTATAAATTAAACAAATACAATTCATTAATATGGTCTAGATAATTCAAAAGTTTATAAAATTACTCTAATGATAAATAGGATTAGGTATGTAGACTAGTCCTGTTTTGTACCTGGCTAATATAACCTATTATATATTGATAATAATTTTAATATATTTCACTGTTTATTAAGTGGTTTCTAAAGGGATTTTCAGAGTTTGCAATTTTGTATTGTTAAAAATCCTTCTATCTGCAAACAGTGTATGTTAATTACTAGGATGAAAAAATATTAACTATTTTATATAGTATATTGTAAAATAATGCCACCTTAAGGCAACCAGGGAGGCAGAATCCTATTTAAGCAGGCGTAGTATGATGAAACGTGATAGTGTGACCTATCTGCCTATGTAAAGGAAGTGATTTGTCAATGATACCATGAACCCTTTTCATCTCTACCAGTCACAAACTCCATTTCTTTCCTGCAAGTGTAAGAAAATGTTCATTTTCAACCAGCTGCCAAACTACTAAACATATCTGAAGAAATGACTGCTTCTTGAAAGGAATTGGAAATGAGCACTGATATAGCCTACCACCTACCTGCAAGAGAGAAAATAAACTGGCCAACATGTTAATCACCTTCCAGAGCGACTATGTGGGCATGAGGCTGCTCTGACAGTACTGGCACATAAGTAGAGTGAAAGCTTCCTCCAGGCTGGTCCAGGCTGGCTCTCTGTGATCTTGGGAGGCACTCTTAACACATGCACTCTACACAGGGTTACAAATTACATGCAACTGGAAAAAATTTCAGTGGAAAAACATGAAATCCATCAAGTCTGATTTACTCATCCCAATTTAATCACAGGCAATACACCTCTGTTCACCAGTTCCAAAATCTGTCTAAAGGCTTTGGGCACACAACAATAACCTCTGCACATGAACATTTAGCATTGCAGTCCTTAAACCACAGCAGCGGCTAGAAGCCCATCAATTGCCACACACAGGTAAGTGCCACACATGCTACACATAACTAAAGGAAAACTGACCAACACATTTTAATTTTGCTTCAGTATCACAACATTAATACTACTGTAACTAAAACAGCGGCTGTAAATTTTGACATTTTCTATTCCCAAGCAGGATTTGAATTTTACTTTCTTTCTGTTCATCCAAAATTAGTCATTATTCCATTTAAACGCTACAGGACCTGCTAAGCTCAGACCAAATTCACCTAGTAGAAGAAAGTTAGAAAGTTATTCTATCATACACTAGACTTGATGAAGGTTCATGAGGTTTGTCTTGTCAAACAAAATGTGCCTGAGTTTCTGTTAAACAAATTAAAAAAGTGCCTTGGTGTTCCCAGATTCCTAGTATAAGGGTTAAGGTATTTGGGCAGGCAGTGTAAATTACTTTTAGTTGAGCTGATAAATGGGATGCATTTTACTCTTTCTCTATTTCCACAGATACTGATTAATGCAAAGACTGCAAACATAAGCATGACCTTTCCATTTCCTTCTGTCTTCCTTTCCATAACAGGCTCTTTTCTCTGTTAGCAAATTCTGGAAGAACCTCCTCCCTTCACTTGCAGCTGTCTGGCGCTGTCTCCCAAATAGCAATCATTTAGAACATCTTGTCTGGCTCCTGCTTTTTGCTGCTACCTTACTGCATATGCATGGTAAAAGGAGCAGAAAAAACTTAGAGCTGACCAATTTTTCAAGTACACTTCCATAAACTCTAATAAAAACCCTAATATTTTTTTCTCTATCTCTTTAGAGCAAGCACTGTGTATTATTCAAGGTCATTATTAATGCAGCAGCTGCTGGAGAGAGATTTTACTGCAAAGCAAAGGAGAGAAAAGTGGAAGAAACATAGATGATGTGCTCCTGAGACCTCCCTTTTTATTGCACTGGATCAGTGATCACAGTTTACATAGATGCTGGTGAGCATCTGGTTACAAATTAGCTGCATCAGTTAAGTGAAAAGACTATTAATGGTAAAAGCTGAAGCTGAAAAATCACAGAAGGGTGTCTATTTCAAGGTACAGTCTTGTTGTATAACTTACAAAGTTTGATTTGATATATTTGACATTAGTGTAATTGTTGATGTCCAAGAGCAGTAGCAAAGTCCTTCAACAGACTGCCAAAATAAGCTGCACCAAGACAATCTGAATGCAAAGGCTGTGCATTCCAGAGCTGGTTGCAGTACTGTGGATACAGTAACCATCCAATAATGAAGTGCCTTCAGCCAAATACAACTGGCTTTGTAGATACGAGTAAATTAAATAAGCAACACTAAGGACTAAAGGTACTGCAAAGGAACAAGGGGATGATGACTAAACGCATTATCAACTCTTAAGGGCTCTAAGACACCTAGGTAGAAATTCTTCACAGGCTGACTTAAGGATGACATGCATGTTTGTGAGCAACACATACTTCACTATGAAAATACTTGAAAAATGACAGGTTTTTTCCCTTTAAAGAGACAACAGTATGATTTGCTATTAGCAAGTTGCAATGCTTGGGAATGGAGAACTCAAGTGTCTGCCCAAAGGGCATCAAAGAAATCAGTACAAGAACCAAGTACAGAGTTAGTCTCTTGGCAATTTCAGCCAACACTTCTAAATAAGTTCATTTACCCTTTTTGTTCTATTTTTCCCCTAAGGATTAAAAGTACTTCAAACTCTAGTGTGGTCAGTTTGGTACATCTCAGGGCACTAATAATCACTTTAAAAAAGAAAAACACACTGTAGAAAAACAGAGTAGGTTTTCCCCATTAAGAGTAATTGGCACCATCAGTGAAGAGTCAGCACTTACCCTGTAATGGTCAATTCGACAAACACATAGCTAAGTGCCAAACCACAAGCCCTTACAATTCTTATAAATTCAGCTAATTGCTTCTTTTCAGGTTGAGGTCAAGCTTATTTTTATGACTGAATTAAACTTCCACATTAAAAATAACTTAGATAATTTCTGTTCCTTAAAATTTTACAGATGAGTTGTAGGCTGAAATATGAACATTTCTGAAGTACGTATTGAAAAGCAAACAATGTAAGAGCAACTGTACATTGCACACAGCTATTCTGAGCACAAGCTCTACTCCTCTGCACTGAAATAACTTCAAATCTGGTGCAATTTTGCTGAATCTACCCATCATCTCCATTTTATTTTCTTGATGGAGATTTACTGCAGCAAGCCAAAATCTTTCAAATCTTCCACAGAAAACCATTTTCCATTTGTGAAAAATGTGCATGGGCTTTTTTGGTTGTTTTTTTTTTGGGGTTTGTTTTGTGGGGCTTTTTTTTGGTGGGGGGGTGGTGGTGGTCTGGTTTTGTTCGGTTTTTTTTGATTGGCAATTCATACTTGTAACTATTTTAAACTTGAAATTTCTGATTCCAGATAATAGCTTTACACTTATTAATACAATGAAAGCAAATGCTGCCTGACCTTCTCCTGCCTTTTGTTATCCCACTATCCATAAAGCAGCCTTCTTCATTCCCACCAAAATGGTATTGGAGTTGCATTCCCTATGTGAAACAAAGGGAAAAAATTGCACTACAAAATGTGACTTTGTCTGTTTGGTTTTTTTTAATGTACAGCAGTGCCAATTGCTTCTTACTAGCTCTTTGTTTTACTGAAAAACAAGTTGACTGAATCAGATAGATAGGTGTTTTCACCCTGGAGAACAGAAGGCTCAGGGGGGTCCTCAACAGTGCTTAAAGGGCAGCTACAAAAGAGGATGGAAGCTCTCTTCAGAAGGAGCCATATTGGAGAGGACAAGGGGCAATGGGTACAAGTTGCATGGGGAAAGGTTTCATCTTAGTATAAGAAAGACATTTTTTACAGTGAAAAAAATCACTGGAACAACCTCCCCAGGGATGTGGTGGAGTCCCCATCACTGGAGGTTTTCAAGATGCAACCAGACAGGGTGCTAGTTAATCCCATCTAGGCTCTCTTTCCCATTAAAGGATGGACTAGATGATCTTCTGAGGCCCCTTCTAACCTGGGCTGTTTTATGATTCTGTGCATCTGTCTCCTTAAATCACAATTTACACGCCTTGCTTGCACAAGTAGTTCACAGAAACGGTAGATGAGGAACGCAAATGGACCTTAAATTTTTTAGGACAGAGTAGAACATACTCTTAAAATATGTGAACCAAGGTCTACTTTATGTTGCTTTTACAGGTATGCTGCTGATATAAGAATTAGATGGATAGGGTAACTGTCAGTGCAAATACAGGCATTATTTATTTCTGCATCAGAAAATTGTATAGCTTCTCAGAAGCTTTGTAACAGGACCCTACCAGGGGAGTTTTAAGAGAGTCATAGTAAAACCCTGATACACTGGTGAAAAGCAGAGAGGAGACACTGGAAATTCAAATTATAGTGTCAACTGTTCACAAAAATTTAGGGATTCTCCACAGGAAATTCTAGATTGTCTTTTCTAGAACTGGAACAAAAAGTCATACACTTAAACGATCTTACAAAACAGAGTATTTTCAGAGGTTTTGTCATGTGAATAGGTCTTAGCCACCATTTGTCAGGTTTACTGCTTTCTGGTAATTCTGAGCACTCCCCAAAGGCAGCATTTAGGGTGAGTGGCTTTCTGAAGATTTGCATTCTGCCCGCTCCAGACAGCTGACTTTGGACTAGGACTAACATGCATAAGACGTTTTTGTCATTGCAGATAATTTTTTCCTCCCATTCAATCTGAGATAATAAAACCCATCTTAAATTAAATTACTGTGGTGTTCTGGCTACATATGTCAGTATTTTATGTATCTGCTTAATTTTAATTGGATATCAACACAGGGAACCATTTTTTCCATTTAGTTTAAGGTTTCTTCTATTCCAAATTTTGCAACAACCAGATAATCTGAAAACCCCCCACAGTATTGCAGTTCTGGTTTTACAAATCAAGGTTAAGCTTCCATACCAAATAAATATAGTACAACAATCTTTCCAACTCTGATAAATACAGACAGGTGAGGATTTAGTAGCTGACAACTGAGAAATATAATATCACATATAGGTCTCCTCCAACCTCCATTTTACCTTCAGGAAGCAAATATATGACTCTGTGTAGAGTTACATAAAACTGGAAGCTGTTAGTGATCTCTTTCATGTAACATATCGATATGTTATGAGCTGGCTTCCTCCAAACATTGAATTATGAATTTATAATAGCTCCTCATTATTCAAGTCACACTTTTAAATAGAGAGATTTTACTTTTTGCTGGAAATACACAATGATCATGCTTTCACTTCTAATATGACAGAAAAAAAAAAAAAAAAAAAAAACAACAAAAAACCCAGAATTTTTTGAAGTAAAAAAAAAACAAACAGCAAAATAAAACATGAATTCCATTCCCCAAAGACTGAAATGGAGAGAGGAAGAATAAGTATTTTAAATCATGCTTTAAAAAAGGAAGATTTTTTTCCTCTAACCAAAAGAAAATAGGAACTTCCACAGAAGATTTTTTTTTCTGGCATTCAGCATTTTCTACCAGAAATCATTCCTTCTCAGAAAATTTCAGATCATGTAACAAGATTCCTGTAAATCAGGGAAATAAATATCAGGTACACACCAAACTGCATTTGATGCTGGCCACACAAATAACCTGTGGCAGAGCTTGTAACTGAAGCTTTACTTCCACTTTCTAACCCGGCCAGTTGAGCAATTAACTGTTCTTCCTCACTGCACTGATTTTATTTACAGTTCACTTTCCATTTCAGATGCTATAAAAATGTCTAAACTTAAGAATAGAAATGCAGGTCTCAGTAGCAATACAAAAGCTTATTTTATTAATTCTATTTATTTTTTATTTATTGAAAAATTCTGTTAAGAAATCAGGCCACGTTTAATGAACTATGTAGCATTACACGGAGCAAATTCCTCATGGAGTGGAACTTTAAACTCATTTTGTGCTAACAAAAGCAGCTATCATTTTCATTCTAGGCCATCATCTTCTTTCCTGGTAACTGCTCCAATAAAATGGATAACAAAAATCCTCAGATTCTTAGCAAAGGTTTCTAAGGTTTGACGCTGTCTGTTTCGCTATTGAAATTATAGTGGTCAAATGCTGCCTGGCCATTCCCACTGTAACAGCAAAGTCAGGTCCAATCATTTGAAAAGACAAACTAGAATTTTCAGACATGAAAAAAAAAAGCCACTTGAAATTACCTGGGTCTTCTATGGATAAGTTCTTCGTTAACCATTGAACAATGTCTGAACCTAGGAATAAAACAACAACATTTTTAGATTAGTATGTTTTTTCCCTCTTTCTGTTCTTCAGTTCCCTGTGACAACTAATATTGCTCTACCGTGTAAGAGAGATCTACATTTTTTGCTTAGTTTGTCTAGAAAATAATAGATGATTCTATTTTTATATACATATTTTTTTAGGTTGTGGGTTTTTTTTTTTTTTGTTTTTTTTTTTAGTTTTAACTAGGAGATATATCACTCACTTTTTTGTTTTGGCCAAGACTCATAAAATGCAATAGAAGTGCATTAATGGTATGATAAAACCCTGCATTTCAAAAACTAAATTACTGCAAAATTTACATAGAAAAACCAAACACTATATTAATACTGAGATTTTCACACCTTCCAAATCAGTTTACTAATGAAGCCTAGAAAATGTAAACTCAAGACACATCGTGATTATGCAGTATATGGGGTATATGCTGTAGGCCATGCTGTAGGCTTAAAAACCTCCTTGGGTCTAACACATGGCATTATGCACTCCTCTTAAGAGCTGCAGTTTATGTTCAACTTTGCCTTCTGATTTTATATCCTTAACTATGACTTTTGCTGTAGTTACTTTCAACCCATTTCACTGGCTACCTGTAAAAGCATATTCAGTTATCTAAATCATAGGGTCATAGAATCACAGAATGGTTTTGGTTGGAAGGGACCTTCAAGATCGAGTTTCAACCCCCTCCCATGGACAGGTACACCTTCCATGAGACCAGGTTGTTCAAAGCTGATTCCTTTATTTCATATCAAAGAAGATGACATAGAGAAGAACACCTAAGAAACCCAAAAGTGGTTAACTGAGCATAGGCAGTCTTTACAAAAACTACATCAAGAAGTCTCACTTACTAGTGAGAAATCATACTGAAGAAGTGTATGGTCTAGGAAGGACAGACACGCACCAATGAGAACATAACCACTCTCAGTACCAGTGGTGCTGATGTACTACCAATGTTTCAAACTTCGCCTTGTGGCTAAGCTCTTGACGTGTGGTGTTAGAGCTCTTTCCTTACCACTCTGGTCTCCTTCTTCTGTATCCCTTCATTTTCTGCCTATCCATTTCTTTCTAAATTCCTTCCTTATTTTAAGGTCCCATGTTATTGCTCGCCTCTTAACACCTTCAATACCAGAATCCCTGCTGTCTTTCATATTGAGTATCCTTCCAACCTCACCTCCTAATTCCCTCTACTCTTCTTGGCCACGCAGTGTGATACACTTTGCACTCTATGCGCCATGTCACAAGCTGAAGTCAGTCTTGTTTTTCAGACTGAAAGCAACGGCGTAAACATGAATTACAAAGGTAATCATAAAGCAGCTATACTAACAAAAAGACAAACACATTCAGTATTTAAACAACCTTAAATGATCAAATTGGCTTAAGGGGAAAATATAATGCAACACTGAAGAGGGTTTATGTGCAAATTCTCCATGTTTCATAATGGTTGTCATCATCAGGCCTCCAGTTCAGACAAGCAATGTAATAGAGAGACATGTCACATAATACTTCCTTGGCACAACCAATTTTTAAGTTATTAATTTCTCAGTAGGCATAGCAACACAATTCTTTTACAAACCTTAAATTTAAAATTATAGTAAAAGTCAACACAATCTATACAAATCTAAACCAAATTAAAACAATTAAATCTCATGAATGGACTTACCATTATTCTCATGAATACATGGCATTAGAATGTGGAGGGCATTTTCCCTGTCTCTCCCTAGACTGAGATTTCTTTCTGTACTTCCCTGGTTTTGGACCATGACATTTCCATAGTGCACAGTTTTCTTTGATCTTCTTACGGCAATAAATATGATATTTTAAAAAAGTATTTCATGCAAGAAAGAAAATTTATTTCTTCTTACTTTTTGAATTTTAAAGAATATAATTCACACAGTGAATAGCTGTATAATGTATTTTACAAAGCCTCGTTAATTATATCAGAAATTTTTAGCCATATGCGTTCCAAAATTGATTACATATCAGAGAGAACTCTGTCTATGCCCAGAGCAGAGGTTTTAATTACTACATAACATGTCTAAATTTTTGATAGATATTGAACTGCAATGGCACCATTTCTCACAGCATTTACACAGATTTTTTCCTTAAATGAGGCAATTTTCCTTTGCATGCTCTTGAATGTGTACAAAATGTTTCAGACAGATATTGCTACATCAAAATATTGTAATATTTGTATGTACTTTTATAAATACAATTTTTGTACTTTATTTATAATATCAACTTTATGAGGCTGACACTGAAGGAAGAACTTTACCGTGGTATAAGATGAAACTTCATAGAGTTCAACAACACAATTCCAAGCCTAGCTATATTTTTTGTCAGCTGAGAAGTTAGTTAACCTTAATATTTTCCTGAATTCTAAAAGGTCAGAGACAAAAGTAATTAGAAAAACAACATGACATTTTTGAATACTGATTCTCAACTTTGGCTTCCTTCAGCTCTCTTGGGTACATTACGGAAAGAAATTTTCTGTTCTTTTTATCTCCCCTTCAAATACGTCTTTCCTCTTCACCTCCTTTTCTTTAGTCCTCAACTCCTGGCATCACATTTGAATACGTTACCTATATATCAGAAATTTTACCTCCATATGCTACCCTGTACTCTGGTTTATTATAAATACTAGTGGAAAATGGTATTTCTTGACAATTGGATCATCTGATTTTGAAAGATTGTTACTGCTCTATTCACATTTTACACTGAAGCCATTCCCCTGGTACCCAACAGCCTGAACAGCAGTTTAAGCCAGCTATCACGTTTGAACACTCCAATGATTTCAGCTGCATGACTTCAATGACAAAAGCCCAGATGAATAAATATTAACATGAACACTCTTCTTCTAGTGTGAAGGCTATTCAAGTAAAACAAAGTTGCAAGTAATTTGTCATATCACAAGTGAGAAACCTATCAGTTCATATTCCTTTGAGAGACCTTGTGGCCAACTCTATTCCTAAAAAGAATAATAAAGGTATTATCTTGTATAGCTTGCTGCTTGATGTGTTGTTTGTTGTTTTGCTTTTATTTTAACTGCTACTTTTGATGTCGAATCAACAAAACAATTTCATTCGATTATTCCTGTGCTCTCTTCTAAGGTTTATTACTTATGCAAATGTGTTTCTAAATGCAAAACCATTACTATTATTTCTTATCTCATGAAAAGAACAAGGTACCAAAGGATGTGAATGCTTTACAGGAAAACAATATTTCCTTTGAGTCCTAGTTTTGAAATTCTGGTGACCAGTAAATTCATGTCATTTTTCATACATCATATTAACATCTACAGGAATTATGATCCAAGAATTAGAATGAAAAAATCTTACAGACTTGATTATTTGTAAACAAAACCTAATATTCATAGGATAAAACATCATTAACCTTCAAACCTGATACTATCACCAAGAATCTATCAAAAATACAAGCTATTCGGACAACATAAATTTTATGGAAGCTACTACTTTGATATTGGACTCTCCTTAAAGAGGAAAACTTCTGCAACCTAAATAGAAAATATTTGTTGCGTCAGAAAGATACTCAGTTTTCTATACTGTTTAATGTGCCAGTCAGAGGTAATGTGGGATAACAAAGCTCCAATAATAACATTTTCAAAGTAGATTCGCAAGCTAAATTCTCCAAGCCTCCCTGCTTCACTTCCAGAACACAGCTAAAAGGCAAGCTGGCTATTAGATCTCTAAGGTGCAAAACAATGAAGTTGCCAACAGAATTTTGAAATCCCAAAACAACCCTCAAATGTCCTGTTAATTTCTATAGCAAATAAAACTGGACAAGGCAAAGTGATAATTTGTAATAATTAATTTAAGCCAGCACAAGCAGGAAACATGCAAAAAAAAAAAAAAACAAAACAGAGAGCCAACACTGGTATTTCTTAAATGCCAGCATCTATCCAGATAAAGGCAATAAAATTCAAAAGATCTTACTCAAGTCCAAAACGGTTTCAACTTTTTTAAAGAGGCAAAAATTTGTCTGCATTCATAACAAACAAAAAAGCGTATTCTTTGTAAAATGTACTTGCTGAAAACTCCACAAGTTATTAATTTTAAGTGAAATGGTCCAAAAATAGCAGTTGCTAAAGCTATCATAGCATCTTAAGAAAATATTTTTGAGGAAGTGTGCTCTCTGGACTCTGCAATGCTAATTTCCAAGTCAAGTCACAAAGGGCAGGGCAAAGCTAAGACTAGCTTTCAAGAACAAAAGCCTTATTTTAAACAAGTCTTTACAGACTGCATTTCAGAATAGCGTAGATGCTGAACTACAGAAAATTTCATGGGAATTACAGATCCATTTTTTACTGTGCGTAGATGCAGTGAGCCATGTAAGCCTTGATCTGACAACGATCTGAGAGTCGTTCTGCAAATCAAAATTCAAAATGCTCTTTTTAAAAAAATCAAGAACATATTTAGCTGAAGATTCAAGTTGCAAGAAATTACATTTTATTAATCTGAATCACAAATCATGAGATCACTGAGAAATTTAACGATTTCTTATTTTGTAAGGAGACAGTTTCAACTTTGAAAAGAAAAAAAAACAACCTCTTTTACTGCTAATATCTTGGTTTAGTAACTAAAATATACACTTTTTTTTCACTGGTAGACCTCAGAGTATTTAGAGATGGTGGAGAAAGACAGGGACACAGGAAGCTCCCCTGAGTTACTGATGCTGAGAGGGGGCTGCTGTTGACAATCCGGTAAACACTTACTCTCTCTTCATTAAGAATTTTGCCATCTGAACTGTCAAAAGTGACATAACCATAGGGATGGTTGTCTTGTACTGTGAAAGCCAGGAAGCTGGGCCTGTTGGGTGGGTGCTTGTCTGCTGAAAGGCAGCAGCAGATCATCCAGGAGCAGCCTTGAGGGAGCGCCTTGGTTGACCGGGTGACCTTCAGCACTTCACCACCACCTGATCTTGAGAATACGGAGAATTTTATGCAGGCAACTCACAGCAGGAAAACTTAATGAACATTACTCTAGAAAGTAGCAGTTTCTAAATTTAAGGCAAGAAGACTGTTAGTAAATTAGTAAGGAAAGAGCACTGCATTTCCATTGTTCTAATAACTCATGGTGACACATCAGAAAAGTTTATTTACTGATACTTCAAAATCCTTGCAATGAGGCTTTAAAAAAAAAATGTGCAATTCACTTCTCAACACTGATTCAGATATTGGAAACACAGAAACTGGATCAGATTAGCTGGGTGATTGTAAAGACCAGTGGCCTATCAGGTTCTCAGCACTGGCTGGTTTCTCACAAAAATTGCTGTGTAACAGAGTTAGACCCTGCAATAAAAGGCTCTCACTGGTGAACATGATAAGATTATCTGCATTCTCCTTCAAGTTTTTCACAGTTACAAACCATAGAATATGTTGTCACTCTGTTGTATCAGCATGGATATTTTACAATTTCTTTTCTTTCTCTGAGAAGCACAGTTTGTATATGAATTCTGTATGTGTATATCTGAAAGAAATCAAGCACCACGTATTTCAGGGCAGACAGGCAGAGGGAAGAAAAGCAATGACTATATTATCTTTTGTTATACTTGTGGAAAACCGTATTTGGATTCATACTGGGTTATTCTGCTTATCTTTTTCTCTGTGCCTATTATTGCTGAGCAAAAAGAACATTTGCGTCACTTGATAGCACTATGCACAGAAAGGTGAAAGATAGAAGGGTGTGGGGACTCCTCTCTGAAGCTGAGTTTGTAGTAATGCTTGAAGGAACAAAGAGTTATTTTCCTATAAATCATGGCTCTAGTCAGTACTAAACTGCACTAAATTTCACTCTAATGGAAATTGTATTCGGAGGTGCTTTGATTACGCAGTTCTTAGTTCCAGAAGATGGTAACAAACGTTTAGATGGCAAAAGGAGAAGATAAGGCAAATGACACAAAGAAGCTGTGTAACTAAACTTGAACTTACTTCATAATAATTTAAATTCTTTCCACCTTGTATTTTTATTTAACAGTTTTCTCTTTCTTTGCCCTATTATTGTGGATTAATGTAAGATAAATTTATAGACCTAATCTGGTATAATTATTTACCATGAGTGGCAACAGAGCTGAATCTGTGATAATTTGAATACACTGCTGATTGCATTTACATCTTTAACATACTGACCTTTACAATTTAAATGCGCTGACTTTTAAAAGAAATACATCATTGTTCAAAGTGCAGTTTGATTAACAAAATTTGCACCTCAACTTTCACACACTTCTTTCTGCCACTTGCTTTTTAAAATCACTGATGAAAACAAATGCATAAACTCACTCTTTTGACTTACTATAAGTGGAGGTGGACCACACATTTGAGTCCCCTTACACTTCAAGAAACCTTGTAATGAGCTGCAGACTTATAAATCATATCTGAATAATACTAACTGTACAGAGAATAGGACATACTGTAATGAAACTTCTCAAGTACAAAATTAGTTAACTAGTTTTAAAACAATAAAGGCTGCAATTTTTATTTTTTTTTAAGTGAAGATGGACACGGGAATTTATAAAAATAAAAGCCTCAAACGAATCATCCCGGTCTCCTGAGCTGGACCCTCTCTTTCTACATTAAGGAATCTTCAAAAATACACAAGCCTAGAAGAGCAGAAAGGATTCATATTTCTGGCTAGCATAACCCTGTGAAGAACAAAATTTCTTGATGTTGCTTGTCCTGGTTTCAGCTGGGATGGAGTTCATTTTCTTACTTCACACTCTGTCTCATAAACAAGGTTCAGAACAGAAATGTGATTCATAAAGACAAAAGAGGTTATTAATGATGGTTGTGTATCTGCGTCCACTCTTTATCCTTAAAGTGTCAATAAACACAGGCTCCTTGTCTTCTCCAGCAAAAGGAACTGCTGCTTCATTCCAGCAACATTTATCTCTAAATGTTCTCAAAGGACATTTTCTACTTAGATCTCTTCAATAGCCACAAGTGACCGTGCTCACAAGTTCACAAGCACTAGATGACACTAGCTGTGCGTACTTGGCAATATATCAGTAACCACAGACGGTATGCCTGTAATCCCAAGGCTGTTATAATAAGCACTAGAGTTTAGCATCTTGCCGAAGAACATTGCTTCATGTTAAACATTTGCAAGACCAAACAGACACTGTTTAGAAAAACAGGGTGAAAACCCAGCACAGCTTTCCTATTGTAACAGAATTTTTATTTTTTTCTTCAAAATTATGTAAAGCCATGTGATCTTGTTTGACTATAATAAAATATCAGTGTTCATGTGACATGGATAAAGAAAATACTATTTTGTACATTCCCCTGGCAACAAAATCTTAATAACTTCTATGTAAAAATTATACTGGGGGGTAAGGGAACAAGAAATATAAGTAGAATTCTGAACACTATAAGGTTGCCCTGAAGAGGGATCTTGACACGCTTGTGAGGTGGGCTGATGCCAACCTAATGAAGTTTAACCATGCTAAATGCAAAGTCCTACACCTGGGTCGGAGCAATGCCAGGCACAGCTACAGGTTGAGCAGGGAAGAGATTCAGAGCAGCCCTGCGGAGAAGGACTTGGGGGTGTGGGTTGATGAAAAAATGAACATGAGCCGTCAGTGTGCGCTTGCAGCCCAGAAGGCCAACTGTATCCTGGGCTGCATCAAAAGGAGTGTGACCAGCAGGTCCAGGGAGGTGATCCTGCCCCTTTACTCTGCTCTCGTGAGACCTCACTTGGAGTATTGTGTGCAGTTCTGGTGTCCTCAACATAAAAAGGACATGGAACTGTTAGAACAAGTGCAGAGGAGGGCCACGAGGATCATCAGGGGACTGGAGCACCTCTCGTATGAAGATAGGCTGAGAAAATTGGGGCTGTTCAGCCTGCAGAAGAGAAGGCTGCATGGAGACCTCATAGCAGCCTTCCAATACCTGAAGGGCCTATAGGGATGCTGGGGAGGGACTTTTCATTAGGGACTGTGGTGAGAGGACAAGGGGTAATGGGTTTAAACTTAAACAGGGGAAGTTTAGACTGGATATGAGGAAGAAATTCTTTACTGTGAGGGTGGTGAGGCCCTGGAATGGGTTGCCCAGGGAGGTTGTGAATGCTTCATCCCTGGCGGCGTTCAAGGTGGGGTTGGACATAGCCTTGGATGGCATGGTTTAGTGGGAGGTGTCCCTGCCCATGGCAGGGGGGTTGGAGCTCGATGATCATGAGGTCCTTTCCAACCCTTACTATTCTATGATTCTATGATTCTATGATTCATCTCCAAAAAAAAAAAAAAACCAAACCACAACACTTCATTTTTAAATATTGTATCCATACTCCAAGCAAAACTTCTGGAGTCTGAGATGAGCAAGGAGCCTAAGAAGATTCTCAGTGAGAACTACTTGATTTTCAGTCCATCAGAAATCTTCAATAACGATAAAAGAAGACTAGAAGCTATGTGACTTTCAGTTTTCCACATCATTATGACCCAGCCTTCTCCTCTCAATCAATTCCTCTCTTTACCCTTCAAACACATGCAAACACATCTGAGTACTATTAAGAGAGAAACAGCCAGAAATTCAGCAGCTCATCTTGCTCTCCTTTCCTCATTACCTTTCAGAAATCTTGAGCTAAATCCCATCCTCCAAATAGTTTTGGATTCACCTCAAAGCAGAGAACAGGAACCCTCTGAACATCAAATGTAACTGGGCCCATGCTCTTCCCAATGCCACCGTGTACTGCATAAATCAGTAGGTAATAAAGCTGTTGGGCAAAGTCAATAACCCGCCTTGTAAGCGAATGCTTAGCCACCAGCCTAGAGAACAATTTTTTCTCTCTGTCTCAGTGAAAATATAACTTCTTTATGCAAAGAATGATAAATTCCATGTGTAAGACTACAGTTTCTATTGCCTGCTGATTATATTCTCTAAAGCATGAGGCAATCTATTCCAAATTTCTGCTCAGACACAAGTGATTTACAGGCATTTCAACCTGACTGTTTTCACCTCAGTCTTCAGGCATTCTGGTCAAAGGAGCTGTAATGCTTTTTTGTTAAATATTTTTGTAGATAACAGGAGAAAATACATTATTTGCTACCCTGTAGGACACCCATGTGGAGAGTAGAACACCTGGAGTCCCCTCCGTACTGCAGTGAAGGCTGGTGTATGGAAAGTAGAACAGTATCAGCAAGTGCATCCTGGTGCATCACACAGCAGTGTATGAACACAAGAGCAGCCTCCCTCAAGAAAAGCTGAGAAGGAAATAGATATGTAGCTCCTATCCCAAGTTTGTCCTCTGGCTCCTGCCTAACTATCTTGAGCTTTCATTCTGAAAATTCATCCAGGATTACTTCAGGAAAACTGACAACACATTTTTGAGAAACAATTTTGCTAATTACCAGAAATTGTTCATCAGGCATTCTTTTAAGTCTCTTAGATGTTTCACTGTATCTTGCTGACAACTTTATACAGAAAATGGATAGAGTGATAAGCACAATTTTGGGGGGGTTCACTGCTGAGGGAACACCACAAAATTTCACTGATCACTACCTAAATCTTCTTTCTTAATTAGAAAGCTTCAGAGTAACAGAAGAACAATTTATTGTTAGTTTCATGAAGGAGGGCTCCTCAGGGGAAAGTATCACCAAGACACAGGGTTTTTTTCTTTTATTCTGTGTATTTATATGCAAATACTGAAAAGAAGCTTTTTTCAGTAATTCAGCAGTGGCTGAAATTTCTAAATGAAGGGATTTCCTAGGTCATTTGAATGGCTTGCTTCCTCTCAAGAAGTAAAAATAAGGTTGCTCTAGGACTATACTGAGACCATATGCTAAGTATTCCAGGGGAACATAATCAGGTGAGACCCCAAAACTGAAAAGCTGCCTAGTAGAAATGGTGTTGGGTTAGTGTCAGAGGGGAAAAGACAACATTATTTAATGTGGTGTTTGTAGACAGGAGCAACCACTGTTAGTAACTTTATACCCCTTCTTAACTGTAGTAAGTATCCATACAAAAATTGTAGAGCCATCTAATTTTATGTTTTGCATAAAACTCAATTACCTTAGTTTATACCTGCTTATAATATAAAGCCACACTATTTAATTTAGGGTTTTTTAAAGAACGCATACAAATACACACTGTATCTAGCTGGAGATACTACATACAGTGTTTCTGCAGATTTCGCAATCACAATGTCTTAAAAAAAATAGCCAAGCTGGAAAAAAAATATTCAACAACGTAGCAGTGGCATTATCCACAGCAACCTTATTAGCTTTCCGTAGCATTGTCATCACATACTGCAGCTTCCGCCTCTTAGTTTCTACAAAATTGCTTATCACTTAGTCAAATATGTTCTTTCATACACATATCAGTGCCTGCAAATTGCGTTTTGATACTCTTTGCAATACAGTAAAAGCTGCCTGAGATTATCTCTGCCACAATAAACAGTTTTACTTCCTATTTTTTTACATCAGCAGTCTGAAAATAGCACGGAAAAACAAACACCTCCAAGTTCAACAAAAAGGCTTTGTCTTCACCACACTACTGCTTCAAGCAATTGATTTTTTTCATATTTCCACTTCAATATCTCCAAGAAATATGATATTTTCTTTCTGAAATGGTTCTAATTCTTGCCATACTGCCCCCCAAAGACACCCACACACAGATGGCAATGGAAGGAAGTGAGGCAGCAATGTAATTTCTGCTAGACATTTCACATTCACAGAGGATTTTCACAGGGGAAAATCCTAAAGTCCTAATTCAGGGGTAACAGGAATACATATATAAATTATATACACTTTGATTTGTGATTTTGAATCCAGGAAGACAGCCAGTGGAGACACAGTGACTTACAGTTTTGACATTTGCCCAGCAACAATGTCAACCTTCTTCTTATCTCACATAGCATTCCTACGCAATACTAGTTAATTTATATAGCTGGTTTGAAAATGTTTTTTTTTTTCACCATTGCTATTTCAAAACGCTCTTTCAGTGACTCATGCTCTTACTGTTCTCTATGCTTAAGACTATGAAAACTGATGTCCAAAAAACCCTTTTGATCACCACAGATTTCCTGAATAGCTATTTAATTTAGTTATTTTGATCAAAACACATCCTTCAGAAAAATTTAGTGATGCTAAGTAAAACAGCATAGCGTGATGCTCTGCAGAAACTCCTGATAAAAGTTGCAGGATTGGATATAAAGAACCCAGAAGTTGCCCCAGAAGTTGCTCATTAACCAGTCATTCTCACATCTAAAGAACCATCTCCAGTGGGAAACCCCATCTCAAGAAAATAAATTCTACCACATGGCAGTTGCACAAAATACTCATCTTCAGAGACACCACCTACCATGGGGGCATAGGCTATAATAGAAATCCCTAAAATATGAATTTAATGCCTAAATGCCAAGGAATTACTGAATAAAAATACTTTGGCCAAATTAGTCATCTTGGGGTTTTATCACTTTTATTTTTTAACAGACAAGTACTAGTGTTTCGCAGTCTCCAGCACAGACCAGGTTTTTTTTTAGCTAACAGCAATAAATACAAAATACAAGATACAGGAAAGTTTGCTGAAGCTAAGTAGAAACTTTCAACCTTAATTCTAATACTCAAGTTTTATACCAGAAATGTCACTGACTATGATAAGAACTTCGCTCAAGGCTTCTTTTTTGTTCTTTGAAAAATGAAATGTTTTAATATTCAACAGACCACAGAAAGTTCAAATGAATTTCTATTTTTGATTAAGCTGTGCTGGATGTTTTTTTGTGCTGTTTCCTCCAGATCCATGATTATTTTAATACTGCTATGTCTCAGAGTTTACACTTCAAAGATCTGCTGCAGGGCAACATTTTCAAAATGGAAAAGAAACGAAGTTATTCGAATTCTAAGAACCTATATTTTGGAGCATTAGTCTGACTGAAAATCTAATCCCATTCAGCTTTTACTAAAATATCAGAATTTTTTAAAGATTGTATTATGCTCTATTACTTGGCATAAGAAAACTCACATCATCCAGCAAGAATGAACTCTGCCAGAAGACTGAACTTTGCTCCATCTTGATACTTCCACCCAATTCAGGATATTTTTCATCTGCAGTGTTCCATCGCTATTCAGGGACTATGAATTAATTTATTCTAATGTCAATAATTGTGAAGCACAACTGTCTGAAGCAGATATGACTGGGGCTCTGTTCTAAAAATAAAAATGTCATTGTTCTTCTCATGGTAGTTCTTTACATATGCACCTCAAGCACCCTGTCACAACAAAGGCAAAATCTATTAGCTCTTGAGGATAATTCCCAGGAATTCATTAAAATATAAGTTGTGCTGACAATTGAAAATCTCTAACATGATTTATCCATTAATGGAGATTAATCAGAAATTTAAATAGGCATTTAAATATGCAATCAAGAGTTCTTGGGTTTAAATTAATCATACCATCCATAGTAAGTACTGTATTTCTTTCTAAAATTGAAAATTGAAGTCCTGGAAGGCATGCTAAGGCACATGAAAACCAACAACGTGCTTGGTGACACCCAGCATGGCTTCACTAAGGGGAAATCCTGCCTGACCAATCTGGTGACCTTCTATGAAGAGGCCACGGAACTGATGGACAGGGGCAGAGCAGTTGATGTCATCTACCTGGACTTGTGTAAAGCCTTTGACACTCTCACATGACATCCTTCTCTCTAAGTTGGAGAGACATCAATTTGATAGGTGGACCACTCGGTGGATAAAGAACTGGCTGGATGGCCGCACACAAAGAGTAGGGCCCAGTGGCTCAATGTCCAGCTGGAGACCAGTAACGAGTGGTGTCCCCCAGGGATCGGTGTTGGGACCGGTCTTGTTCAACATCTTTGTGGGTGACACGGACAGTGGGATTGAGTGCGCCCTCAGCAAGTTTGCCGATGACACCAAGCTGTGTGGTTCGGTTGATAAGTTGGAGGGAAGGAATGCCATCCAGAGGGACCTTGACACGCTTGTGAGGTGGGCTGATGCCAACCTAATGAAGTTTAACCATGCTAAGTGCAAAGTCCTACACCTGGGTCGGAGCAATGCCAGGCACAGCTACAGGTTGGGCGAGGAGGAGATTGAGAGCAGCCCTGCGGAGAAGGACTTGGGGGTGTGGGTTGATGAAAAAATGAACATGAGCCGTCAGTGTGCGCTTGCAGCCCAGAAAGCCAACCGTATTCTGGGCTGCATCAAAAGGAGTGTGACCAGCAGGTCCAGGGAGGTGATCCTGCCCCTTTACTCTGCTCTCGTGAGACCTCACTTGGAGTATTGTGTGCAGTTCTGGTGTCCTCAACATAAAAAGGACATGGAACTGTTAGAACAAGTGCAGAGGAGGGCCACGAGGATGGTCAGGGGACTGGAGCACCTCCCTCATGAAGATGGGCTGAGAAAATTGGGGCTGTTCAGCCTGCAGAAGAGAAGGCTGCGTGGAGACCTCATAGCAGCCTTCCAATACCTGAAGGGGGCCTATAGGGATGCTGGGGAGGGACTCTTCATTAGGGCCTGTACTGAGAGGACAAGGGGTAACGGGTTCAAACTTAAACAGGGGAAGTTTAGATTGGATATGAGGAAGAAATTCTTTACTGTGAGGGTGGTGAGGCCCTGGAATGGGTTGCCCAGGGAGGTTGTGGATGCTTCATCCCTGGCGGTGTTCAAGGTGGGGCTGGACATAGCCTTGGATGGCATGGTTTAGTGGGAGGTGTCCCTGCCCATGGCAGGGGGGTTGGAGCTCGATGATCATGAGGTCCTTTCCAACCCTTACTATTCTATGATTCTATGATTCTATATTATATGCTCAGATACGGCAGGCATCTTATAGATTATGCTCCCTCCAACCACAGTAAACATAACAAACCAAAAAGTAAAACTTAGAGAAAATAAACCTATATTTTAGTTCACTGAGTTCATTCCTTTGCTGTTCTGTTTCCCCAGAGACATTCACATAAGCATTTGTGAGATATTAATTGCAACCCTGTAGCTAGGATTGGCTTTTTGGCTACGACAGTTTTATAGGAACCTAAAGCAGTGTTTTCGCTTTTACAAGTAACTTGGTACCATATTAATCAAATGTGTCCTAAGAAGCAAAGTATTTTCCTTTCCATCAATATCAGCTTCTGGCAATGACCATGGAGCCATCACTAATGTCTCCATTTTAGGAATGTCTCTTGAAGCCAGGACAAAGTAATACCCTCTGCAAAAAATTCCTGTCTTCTTCCATCCCTACCCTCACATTCATTTTGCCCAGAGCTACCATTTGATATGCAAATCTGCTGGTGTATGGGAAGCATTTGGAAGTTCGTGTGAAAATGCAGGAGAGATTCATTTTCAGCTATCCATTATCAGGTAGAAGAATAACAAAAAAAAGACATTATTCCAAACAATGCTGGACCACTAGACTGTGATGCAACCTTTGGTAGGTCACAGGCCGTGTACTTATCTATGTAGTAAAGATAACATTTCCCCATACTGTGCTGTAGATTTGGGGGATTAGAGAACATAGGAGTGTTTTGAAAACATCAGCCTGTAGGTAACAGTATAATAAACAATACTTTGCATCCTGGAGTCTGGATTCTATTCTTCATGTTATTTTACTGTAAATTTTAATGTTTCATTTCATTGGATGAAACAGCTGAGAATGGATGGTGTCTTGCTGTGAACATGGGATGGGTCTTTTATAACTTAGACTAGCAAGTACAGAAGCTCTTTGTGAGGATGAGGCTGCAGCTCATTTTTTTCCTTTTTCACAAGATGCACAGAAAAATTAAGTTCCTACTGTTGCCTAGCAGTACACAGTGACGTGAATACTACTTTTAGCACCTGTTGCGTTCTTGCTGTTTACATTGTCAGAGTCAGAATAAATAGTAGCAAGATGTAAAAAAAAAAAAACCAACCTTGGTAAGGGAACACATATACAAAACCACTCATGTACCTGTCCAAACCAGTTCTGCTCCTCTTCTTCCCAGCTGCTGTATACAATTATTTATTTATTTGTATTTTGGCCTCTCCATGTAACATTTTAAGACCTGTACATATTTCATGTAAATTGTTGTTGGCCACCATTTCTTCTTTAACCATCGACTGCAGACTCAGGAATGGATGGTATACCCTCTCTTTGGAAATTAAAGGCAGGACCAGTAAAGATAGAGAAAGCAAACAGTTATCCAGTACCAGGACTGCTTTTTACTAGTGGAATGTGAAAGCAGACAATTTCTGTGTTGAGGCCCTGATGAGAATAAAGTTTTGTCAGTCACCTAAGGAGTTGTGCTGTCTAAATGCAATATAGTCCCAATGCTGGGAAGGACTGGGCATGGAGAGATGTGGGTAAAACATGTTCTTGCTAAATCTTCTTACATCCTGAAAAGAGCTAAAATGAACTAATCAACAGATTAAAAAATAGAGCTAGCAGCCCTCTATTGCAACAGGAAAGAAAAGACAACAAACCCCCTAAATTTAAAAATTAAAGTATTTTTCCACAAAATAATTATACCTTGTTCAATTTGGCAACAGCAATTAATACAATTGTCCTGGTACCCTTTGATAGATAAGAAATTGATGGAGAGCAGCAGAGGGTACACATGCCTGGACGAGCAAATAGTTTGATGATGGCAGTAGGTGGATCATTTCCCACTGCTTGATAGCCTGGGAACAGAGCCACTCTGCTCTCCAAAATACAGAGGAAAGGGAGTAGTGGTAATATGACTGGTAAGAATTGTTCTTGATGCAAAAGAGAACGGATATAGGTCACCTAGGAGGGAAAACTTAAGCAGATTATTCCCTTCCAATTTCTACTTCACATTGCATGAGGCAGGTTTATACTTAGAAACCTTATACTTAGAAACTAAGAATACACTAGGCTGGTTTAGTTCTCCTTTCTGTTATGCTAATTCTATGTGAACATGCATAGAAATAAGATCCTGTCAAATACCAACAGACAAATAAATGCCTGCTATAGCACTGTTTTCAACAAATAATATCCAATGGACAGGAATAGAGGCTTCTGCTTACACATAGCCACCTTTGTTTCCTCATACCTGCCATACTGCTGCCTTTACTGCTGCCAAACTGACACTACTGATCCCTTTCACAGGCTCAGTGGAGCACACTGCTGTGGATGGCATGGCATTCACGGCAACAATTTGCAACACTGTGAATGCTCCTCTGTAAAATTTTTGGACTAGCATATGCTTCTGCTCATCCACTTTGTGTCTTTTGAGAGCTTGCCAGCCTCTAGCAGTGGGTCCACCATTAGCCTGCCTGACCCCACTCACACAGCATGGCTTCCCACGCTGCATGGCACTGTGAAATATGGTAGTCTAAGGTTCAACATTTCTTCCTTACGCTTACAGGAGAGCAGTGTCTCAGGGAAGCAGATCCTTTTTGCTAGTCATATTAGCAGCCAATAAAACATATTGCTCAAACAAGAGATAACCAGTTTGTCACGCAGCACACAAACACAGAAGCAATTCAAGCCAGCCAGGAAGAGCAGAAGAGCTGAAGATGTTATTAATCTCAAATTCACTAGTTCTCATTGTTTATTGACTTTGCAAAGAGTATTATCTTTGATGATCACTATTTCTGGAACACAGACATTCCATGGTTTTAAGTAATTGCTGTTGGAATATATTTATATACTTCTGATTCATTATTATTTTCTTCTACAGAAAGTGATTATTTACCAGTTTAGGTGAATATATTTAAAAAGACCTTTAGAGTCAACTTTAAAACTTTGACTTCCATAATTTTAAGAATATTAATGAGGCTCCTCTCAAGTTACGCTTCTAGAAATGACTGTCTACTCAAGGAAAGAAAGCAACAAGATTCCAGCATTGTCAATAGACCTTTAAATTTCAGTAATTTTCCCTTACCACGTGTTTAAAACCACCATTGAGCTTGCCTTATGACAGATGTACTTGCTAGTTAGTGTTCTCTTCTTTGTATTGAGTTAACAGACAACTTCTTTATAAAAAAAAATAAATGTGCGCACTGAGAAAATAGAGGAAAATTACGGCTCCAAGCACAGTTTCTTAAGATGAAGCACCCACAGGTAACTCTTACTACATACAAAGCAAATACATACATGTAATCTTCTGGCGCTGCCTAACCATGCTGTATTCTAATCTTTATAAAGATGAAAATCACCAAGCCAAGCATATCAGAGAAGGCAGAAGATCTGGCAGAGGCAGCCGGTATTCAGCAGTTTGGTGTTGCAGAGATCATTCAGTAATTTTAGTATGGAAACATCTTACCCTAATTGCTTTTCAAACACACTGGAACAGCCAGTACCTCTGCTAAGGCCTCTACAGCCAGCATTTCTGATGTGAAAATTAAACTGGATAATGAAGATTCTCTTTGTTGATCATATTCTGTGGTTGGCCAATATAGCCTCCAACTTCTCCATTATTTTCTGAACTTCCCTGACCAAAAGTGCATCCTTAAAAGGTTGCTTCACAAATCACACAAATTCTGAAACTCAAATTTCATCTTGTTGTGAAGTGGAATCAAGTATCAAACCTTTGCACAAAACAAAAAAATCCAAAATGTTTTCCTTTAATGCTATCAAAATGCTAAATTCAACAATGGCAAAACCTTTTTTTGGCATAAAACAAACAATGTTTCATCATCTTGCTGATGCTTCTATAAAACAACAAAACCAAGATGAAGTATTTCAGTACTTCCAGATAACGACATCATCAAAAAAATTCTCATGGAACAGTGTGGCTGTGAAAATATTCCCCAGCAGAAAACTGATTTGACACATACAGCATCAGAAAGGCTCTTACTGGATAATTGTTCTAAATTAAACATGTAGAAGGCTTGAACAGAACTAAGATGGATGTGCTTCATTATGCTATGATGGTATCACCTCTTTGTCAAGACCAGGGGACGGTGCCATAGGATCTGCACTCAGGGAAATCGATTGTTTTGGATGCACGAGACAAAACAAAAAAGAGAATAAAAAGCAATCTCATCTCCCTTCTTCTGTTAAGTTGTTATCTTGTCAATGATTAACTCTATCAGAATGAGTCAAAATTTTAATTCCATTGTATTTCTTTAATGACATACTGCTTATCTTGTAACCTAAACTCAAATATATTCTGACACAATGTAAACACTACAACTACTGCAGCATTAGCTCTGCTTAGCTCATATCATGTCTCTCTATTGATGATGAGTCATCTCTCCTCCTACCATGTAGTAAAGAAAACGGATGAGCCTTGAAAAGCTAACACTTTTTGCAATTTTACATAGCAAATACCATTTGGAAAATGTAACACAAATCTGTAACTACTCCTGTAACTCATCTAACTACTATACTGGTTTCCAGACAGTGAGTTATATATAGTGCAGATGAAAACATTTGGGAACTCTCTAGAATTTAATTTTTAAAAGATGATCTCTTTGAAAATAAGAGTAAGATTGAACTTAGTATTAAGGCAGTTTTGATTCATGTCCTTTTAAGCTTTAATTTCAGGTGTATTTCACATTCCGGTGCTGTTTTTAAACCTAATTTCTGTTTATTGACTGTGAAATCAAATGAAATATTACGAAACCATTCCCTGTCTTAGTTACAAAGGGAAAATCTGAAGTAACTTCATTATGGTCATTAAAAATGTTTAAACTGTTTTGTATCAACAGTTTCAGGAAGTCGTTGACCAAAATACTGAAATATGCTTCAAGTTCTTCTCAGCTATGACATATGCTGAAACTTACAGTAAACAAATTGCGATCCAAAGTTGCTTAAGAAACTTAAAGTCTAATTTTTATTCTTTCTAAGATCAGAATGCATGCAAACTTGTACTGAAACCATAACCATCTAGAGGTATTCTACTTCAACCATAACAAGGACTTCACTCTACAGCACCATAAATTTTTATACGTGCTTGCACCTTTCCTAGCCCTGATGGGTAAAAAGGATATACAAAAAACCAAGTTCCAACTCCTTTTATTCTTCAAAAAGATGTCCTGAATGTCTTTCAAGCATTTTTTCTGGTATGCAAACTGAAGCAGACATGCTCTAAAATGGATACCATCACAACTCTCACTATCTATAAAGAAGCAGATTGAGGCTACCTTACATGAAAAATATCTGATTTACTGAAGGCATTAAATTATGTTCCTTCCCATTATCAAAAAAAACTTTATTTGAGGTACAATTGACACCTTCACAAGGAAACCTAGAAAAATGCTTGAAACTGAAATCATGTATGTTAAAACCAGGACAACTATCTAGCAACTGTACTCCCTCCTCTCTGTGCATAAGGAAGCCAAGTAGGGATGGGTCTATAGGGTATCGAATGGGGAGCGTCTTATACGTCAGTTAGGTGATTGTGCTGAAAACAAGGCAAAAAGAAAGAGAGGACCTGCTACTGTCTTGGTTTTGACTGCTGCGGTCACCAGCTGTATTTGGCACCAAGGATATGATTTGTCAGAAGAACGATCACTGATCACAAAGCCTTTCAGAAGGGGAAACACGATGATACTCTGTCCCAGAAATCATGCCATTTAAAGTGAGTGTATCTCCTAAACATGTAAAACTTACAAAGTGCCTAGCAAAGAATTACAGAAAATAATTAATGATTTACAATTTGCACAACAGTATGTGCAAGAATTTAAGGAACACTAACTTCCCTAGTACTACCCTGATGAAGACATGGTCCATTTTATTTCTACAGGAGTGGTGGACAGTGAGGAAAACCCAATAGCTTGCTGCCACAGAGACAGAATGGCCAAGTCATTGATGAAAATCCAAGAGACTTAGTTCCAAGCTGCACTTATGAGTCCTAGGTTAGACTACCATGCCTTAGATAACACTGAAAAGACGAAGGTGCTAAAAATGACAGGTAAATTTTCCTGTCACTTCAAGTAGGCAAGACTCATTCTTAATAATTTATTGATTTTTAAAGTGCTGAACTAGCTATCACAACTACTTCTTTAATAATGAATCAGCCTTACTCTATTTCTATATGAAAGCCATGCAAGATGCAGGAAACATACAGATACAGGTCAGTGTTTAACGTGTAGGATTCACACAGGGCTTTTAAACATTTCAGACTTGTTCTTGCTTTTATTCCATATGAAAACTCTTCATATCATTTGCATTAGTGGCTGCGTATAAGATAAATGGGTTTGGGTTTGGTGCATTTTTTTCTAAGTTTAACATTCTACTTAGTTTCAATCCATCACATTTTATCCTATGTCTTCCTTAAGGGAAATTGGTTTTAAGATGCTTGTTGGATTGTCTTCCTTTTAAACAGCAGCTTGAAAGTGTTTGCAAGTAAATTTGCTCATTTGCACTACAAAGCATGAAGCAATGACAATTGTCATTACAGCCTGCATATGTGGCATCTTTGCTGACTGCCATTTCCTGCTAGGGTAACTTAAAAGACATTTTTTCTTAAATATACTATATAATTACTCTTCTAGAGTTAACATGTGTTGCAAATGAATATATGTTCATACTATATAGTACTCATTTAAAGTTCTGCTCTCCCATAACAAATTTTCTTCTTATAAATTTAGTACTTTGTTGTTAATGGAAACTGTCTTAAACACTTCAGCTAAGGACTGCTTTAGCTGCTTCATGTAGCTAGTTCTTTATTCTTTCCTCTATGCAGGCTGTTATTTTATTAACCACAATAGGACTCTTGAATGGTTTTGGTATTGTAAGATAGCACGCTTCCTAGGCAACAATACCCTTGAGGTATAAATTATCTCACACTAGCACATGTTTTCTTGTGTCTTCCTGCTTAATTGCATCACTCTTTAAAAAATGTACATTTCTGGGTTTGTTTTCTTAAGGTAGCATTTTGAGTAGCAATGTTTGACTTATTTTGATTCAAGACAGGGACTGGGTTGATGGAATAGAAGTGAGTAGTTTGCACTCATTATTCCTCATTTTCTATCCTAACTTTTAAATGTGTTGAAGACAAATACTGGCCTAATTAAAAAAAAAAAATTATTCTACTTTGTGCAAAAGTTAGTCATTGCACTGTTTTGCCGGGTTTTCTTTTTGTGGTGTTATTTAAGCAGGTGAGGGGGAATGTAAGCTGAATGCTTGAGCAGTAAAAAGAGCTTAACTTCAGGTTTCCTCTCTCTTTTTGAGATGAATGTTATAATCATATATTAATGTATCTGCCAGATACAAACACCATGAGAAAAAATATAGCATGTATATAATACTGATCATTCTTTCCTTGTACTTTAATTCCTACCACATCCTATCCATTTTCCGAGGTGCTAAATACAGGTTGCTGTATTACACAGAAACTGGCTTGCAAAAAACCAAAAAGGCTTATTTTGCAGTTACACATAATCATTAAGGACAATTTGTGCCCTTCAATATGAGGCTTGACACTGTTAATAAACACCCTCAGCTGGAAACTGTAGAGAGGAAACTTGAAGATAAAAAGAAAACACCTTTGGAAACCCCAGAGCCTAGTGGGTGCACCCACATTTTGTTATATTCCAGACACAATTAACAAAGCCTCTATTTCATCAGACAATTAACAAAGTCTATTTCATCAGACACAACATAGCCACAGGCGAAGTCTGTCTTTGGTATGAAGGTACACAGTGCGGTGCTGGATGAGGGAAGTTTGGGGATCGCAAGCTCTGCACTTCAGTAGACTGCAGCTCCACTTAAGTACCTGTTTTCGGGCCCTCAGCTCCAAGGAGCAGCAGAAGGCACAGAACTCCCATCTCCTCAAGCAAGCAGCACCACATGGCCTGACCCAATGACAGGTGGGTGGTTTTTTTCTTGGTTTTTGCTGACCTTGCCGGGTGCTGTCTCATTTGTAGTCAATTAATAGTTTCTGACTGTTTGCCCATAATCATAAAAACTAGATTTGTTTCTAATAGCTGCCAAAACACATGCTTCATATATCAGTGCTGATGGATAAATTAAGTGTAGTGATTTAGTTATGCTCTGACTAAAGACAGGTATAGTTAAATCTCTATGGACTTGACTGAAGTTTTTCTTCCTGTAAAAAGTATTTAAGCATTTTTTGTGTAAACAAATATTTCAGAATGAATCCATTCCTTCTATTAGTACTATGGCTGCAGTGTTCATTACCCAGGAGAAAAAACGAGTATTGGAAATATTATCACAGAGTCATAGGATAGTTAGGGTTGGAAAGGACCTTAATATCATCTAGTTCCAACACCCCTGCCATGGGCAGGGACATCTCCCACTAAACCATGCCATCCAAGGCAATGTCCAATCCATCCTTGAACACAGCCAGCGATAGAGCATTCACAACTTCCCTGGGCAACCCATTCCAGTGACTCACCACCCTTATAGTAAAGAATTTCTTCCTCATATCCAATATAAACTTCCCCTGTTTAAGTTTGAACCTGTTACCCCTTGTCCTCTCACCACAGCCCCTAATGAAGAGTCCCTCCCCAGCATCCCAATAGGTCCCCTTCAGGTATTGGAAGGCTGCTATGAGGTCTCCACGCAGCCTTCTCTTCTGCAGGCTGAACAGCCCCAATTTTCTCAGCCTATCTTCATATGGGAGGTGCTCCAGTCCCCTGATCATCCTCGTGGCCCTCCTCTGCACTTGTTCCAACAGTTCCATGTCCTTTTCATGTTGAGGACACCAGAACTGCACACAATACTCCAAGTGAGGTCTCACGAGAGCAGAGGAGCAGGATCACCTCCCTTGACCTGCTGGTCACTCTCCTTCTGATGCAGCCCAGGATACGGTTGGCTTTCTGGGCTGCAAGCGCACACTGAAGCTGGCTCATGTTCATTTTCTCATCGACCAACACCCCCAAGTCCTTCTCCGCAGGGCTGCTCTGAATCTCTTCTCTGCCCAACCTGTAGCTGTACCTGGCATTGCTCCGACCCAGGTGTAGGACCTTGCACTTGGCATGATTAAACTTCATCAGGTTGGCATCAGCCCACCTCACAAGCGTGTCAAGCTCCCTCTGGATGGCATTCCTTCCCTCCAACTTATCAACCGAACCACACAGCTTGGTGTCATCGGCAAACTTGCTGAGGGCACACTCAATCCCACTGTCCATGTCACCCACAAAGATGTTGAACAAGACCGGTCCCAAAACCGATCCCTCGTTACTGTGGGGACACCACTCGTTACTGGTCTCCAGCTGGACATTGAGTCATTGAGCACTACTCTTTGCGTGCGGCCATCCAGCCAGTTCTTTATCCACCGAGTGGTCCACCTATCAAACTGATGTCTCTCCAATTTGGAGACATGGGTGTCATGTGGGACAGTGTCGAATGCTGTGCACAACTCCAGGTAGATGACATCAGCTGCTCTACCCCTGTCCATCAGTTCCGTAGCCCCTTCATAGAAGGTCACCAGATTGGTCAGGCAGGATTTCCCCTTAATGAAGCCATGCTGGGTGTCACCAACCACCTTGTTGGTTTTCATGTGCCTCAGCATGCCTTCCAGGAAAATCCGTTCCAAGATTTTGCCAGGCACAGAGGTGAGACTGACTGGTTTGTACTTCACCGTCTCATCCATTTTCCCTTTCTTGAAAATGGGGGTTATATTTCCCTTTTTCCAGTCATTGGGAACTTCACCTGACTGCCATGATTTTCCAAATATGATGGACAGTGGCTTAGCAACTTCATTTGCCAGCTCCTTCAGGACCCGCAGATGGATTTCATCCGGTCCCATGGACTTGTATACATTCAGGTTCCTAAGGTGGTCTCGAACCAGATCCTCTCCTACAGTAGCCCCAAGGTCTTCATTCTCACAGTCCCTATGTCTGCCTTCCAAGACCTGGGTGGTATGGTCAGAGCATTTGCCAGTGAAGACTGAGGCAAAGAAGTCATTAAGAACTTCAGCCTTCTCCAAATCCAGGGTAGCCATTTCTCCCGATAGCCTCTGGAGAGGGCCCACGCTGTCCCTCGCCTGTCTTTTAATTGCTACATACCTATAGAATCCCTTCCTGATATCTTTAACATCCCTAGCCAAGTTTAATTCTAAGTGGGCCTTAGCTTTCCTAACCTGGTCCCTAGCTTCCCGGACAACATCCCTGTATTCTTCCCAGGCCGCCTGACCTTGCTTCCACCTTTTATAAGCCTCTTTTTTCCTTCTAATTTTGCTCAGCAGCTCCTTATCCATCCACGGAGGTCTCCTGGCCCTCCTGCTAAACTTCCTTCTAATAGGGATATATCATTCCTGAGCTTGCAGCAGGTGAGCCTTGAATATCAACCAACAGTCTTGGGCCGCCCTGCCCTCTAGGGCTGTATCCCATGGAACCTTACTGAGCAGGTTCCTGAAGAGGCCAAAGTCTGCTCTCTTGAAGTCCAGGGTAGTGAGCTTGCTGCACGCTCTTCTCACTGTCCTGAGGGTCTCGAATTCAACCATCTCATGATCGCTGCAATCAAGGCTGCCCTGGAGCGTCACATTCCCAACCAGCCCTTCCCTGTTGGTGAGGACGAGGTCAAGCATGGCACCTCTCCTTGTCGGCTCCTCTATTACTTGCAGAAGGAAGTTGTCTTATCTGTCTATAGAGCGCTTCATCTACAAAGTCCCCTTGGTCAGGTGGTCTGTAACAGATCTCCACAATAATGTCTTCCATCACTGTTTTCCCTTTAACCCTGACCCACAGTCTCTCTGTTGACTGCTCACCTGTCCCCAGACAGAGTTCCATACTCTCCAGCCTATCCCTAACATAAATAGCAACTCCCCCTCCCCGTCTGCCGGGCCTGTCTTTTCTAAAGAGCCTGTAACCTTCCATTCCAACACACCAGTCATAGGAACCATCCCACCATGTTTCTGTGATGCCTATTATATCATACCCCCGTAGACATGCACACATCTCTAATTCCTCTTGTTTGTTCCCCATGCTACGGGCATTTGTATAGAGGCATCTGAGCCAAGCTCCAAATGAAGCCAGGTCATTGGCTGGAATATCTCTACATTGCTCTGAGCATTTATTATAGGTGCTGGCAACTGACTGGGACTGTTGGGATGGAATGATGCCACCCCCCTGAACACATCTAGTTTAAAGTTTCCTTGACCAGTCTGGCAAGCCTCCTACCAAAACTGCTCTTCCCCTTCTTTGTCAGACCAGATCCACCAGCCCCCAGTAGACCTGGCCTACTAAATTGAGTCCCATATTCTAGATACCCAAACCCCTGACTACAGCACCACCCTTCTAACCATTTATTAACCAGGGCAATCCTTCTGGCCTTTTTAAGACCCTCCCCTTTATGCTGGAGAATTGACAAAGAGACTGTCTGAGCTCCAGAGCCCCTAACCACCTCTCCCAGGGCTCTGGGATAAGTAAAGCCCAGCGAGAAAAAAGTATGTTTTGATTTAAGGCAGAATTTGTTATTCAGGATTTCTCTGTTTCTGCTTCTTTCTTTCCAAGTCAATACCAATCAAAGATGAAAAGCATATTTTATTTTTTAAATTATGTCAGCAAGAACATCTTCCTTCCCAAAATAATGGAAAATCTTTATCAGATCTGAGACGCCGGGCTATAATCTCCTTTTTATTTGACAGATATGCTGATTTGAGAAGAGTTTCAGCTTACTGAGGACATCTACTGCAAATATTAAAACTAATATACTCCATTTTTCTTTTTGCTACATATTGTACCTGTTTATATTTTTGCTGTAGCAAATGCAAATTTAAGAACTCTGCTTTGCGAACTGTGCACTCTCAATTTTTCTTTCTGTTCGCTATTTTTGTGGAAACTAAGTATTCTGTTTGGATAGCTCATTACAAAAACTAGCATTTAAATTCAGTGATTCCTTTGTTAAACCCCAAATGGCAATTTTTAAATACAATTTTTAAAACAGAACATTATCTGTATTTGTACCTGATGCCTTGTACAGAAGACAGCAAATTATCATTCATGAAATTGTATTTTATTTATTCTTCTCATTCCTTCTACATCTCTTACTACATCTACCTGCACATCAGGATTCCATTTTTGAGTACAGATAGCACAGACAGTTTCTATCTTCGCTTGACTAGTAATAAACTGAGTACAGAGACTCAGCAAATATTGACGCCTAAGTTCGATGGTGTGGACTGAACCACCAAGCTCTAGAAATGTGCCAGAAGAACATTTCACAAACACTGAATTATAGATTTTATCTCACCTTTTATAACAAAGGATCTAAGAATATTTGACACAAAACCCGTAAACTGGGGGCACTTCTCAGAACAGCCATTATGATTGGATTTAAAATAGATACATATAGGACTAAATCACTATTTCACTCTCTGACTTCAGTACCTATTTTGCTTTTTGTTTTGTTAAAAAAAGAAATTGGATGGAGATTTCCATTTTCAAACTTTTGAGATCTCAAACAGTGACTTTTCTGCTGAAACTAATTAGAATATTACATTTTAAAATATAAATGCAAGCGTAAATGTGTAACAGTATGCATGCCTAAGATTCTTTTCCAAAGCACTTTAAGAAGAAAGGCCATCCTTACAATCTAGTAAGATTACCAGAGACTATGTCTAGACACACACCTCATCCTGAATAGCCATAATTCAAATAGCCTAATTTAGAACATCAAAACTCACAGCACTGAGAAGTTAAGACACACTTTCCCTACAAGATTCTGCTTCTTCACAACAAGTCATCACTCATTCCACATTAAATAATTTATGTTCCTCGAGGAAAGCTTTTCCTATTTTCTTATCCCTAAATGAATAATTACGGTTCCAGAATAATCCAAACAGATACTGTTTCCAAAAACATGTAATGGCTTTGATCAAAAAGCAAACATCTTCAAGCAGTTTGGAGCCTTAAAACTAGTAGTACCTGGCAATGCTTTTCCTTCTTCTGTTAAAAATCTTTCATTTTGCCTTCCATCTTCTCAACTCATTTCCTATTTAGGAGTCTGTTGCAATTCTTCCCTGTAATTGAGACTACTCACAAACACCTTCCCCTTTCCTAACATGTAGGTGATCCTATTTCTCAGTTAGGAATTTCCAGTTAGCATGCTAGTTTAAATTCACTACTCTATCAATTTATCTTGGCTCTATTGGAATACATTTCCAAAAGGTATTTGATGTTCACTTTATTCTCAGGTTTATTTCTCTAAAAATAGTAAATCTCCAGCCTGCTGCAATTGCATGTGTTTTAAAGCTCATCAACTGCTCTGTAAGGTTTTCTTCTGCCTAATATACATTTTTACTTTAATACAGCTGCCTCTGTATGAAGTTCTTCAGACACTTTCAAAAATTTTACTTCTATTTTACATGCCATCACTAATAGTTAGAAATAACAGGGTTAAGCATCATCTAAAAAGTGTAGTTATATCAGACTAAATCCAAAACTAATTGGGTGACTGGTTGGATTAAACACGGCACATCACCTCTCAGAATAAAAGGAGGAGAGTTTTACTGAAACTAATTTAAAGATTTCATTCAACCCATTGCAGAGGTAATTTATAAGCAGTGCCCTAAATCTCAGCTGTGTCACATGAAATTTAACAATATATTATGCGATCAGACTCATGTATACATTACTTTCATGCTGGTCTGACAGAGCTTGGGACAATCACTGCTGAATGGTACCTCCTCAGTAGTTCAACAGCATACTACCGCTTGTTGAATCTGAGTTCCCTGTTCCTTACATGTCTGCTCAAAGAAGAAAAGAGCTATCATCAAAACACAGAGAAAGATGGACATACACCTCCTAAATTCTGCTTGAACGACACAATGTTCTTTGTAACACAACTATATTTTATATCTACTTCTAATCCAGAGCAACCAACCCACAGCACAAGCAGAGCTTGCTGCGGTCCACTTGTATATGCTGACCATCGTAGCTATGTCTTTGCGGCCTGTCATTTTAGAACTCACGATAAAATTTTTTAGATGATATTTCAACAGTCTGAAAACATGCAGGTAACACGCAAGACCTAAGTATTTCTGTAAATCTATATTGGACCCCAGGTGCAAAAACAACAGAAATGAGTCATTCCACCTCCACCTCTCATTAAGCCAGAATTCTGATTTGTTCTTCATAAGCATGAAAGGACTTGATAAAATTGTTTTAAAACACCCACTTCTAGAATTGAAAGAGTAGGAACACAAAAAAACTACTACTACTACTACTACTCAGAATACAAGTTACTAGAGAACAAAGAAGTTTTTTTCCCTGAACAGTATGGAAGCAATAAAATCAAACTTGAAATGATTACTGATGACAGCAATTAGAAAAATCACAAGAAGATTAAAGAGGTGGGAAGAAGACCAGAAGGTGTAATTTATGTAAACAAACCATTAACAGGCAGGTTTGGCCCAGTGCCTTTTCTCTATTCATAAAATATTCCCTTGTTCTAGAAATGAAGTATTTCAGGCAACAACTGGGCATTTTACTACATATTTATTTTGTTTAAGGTTTGCAACACTCCACTACCACAATAAGTAAGTCCAAAACTTACAAGAAGAGTTGTCGTGGTTTAAGTCTATAAACCCATACAGTCGCTCTCTCACTCACTCCCCACTCTTTCTTCCCTCCACTCCTGGAGGGATGGGAAGGAGAATCGAAAGAATACAACTCCCACAGGTTGAGATAAGAACAGTTTAGTAACTAAGGTATAACACAAACCACTACTGCTACCACCAATAATAATAATGACAAGGCAGATACAAGGAAAAGGAGAATACAATAGCTCACCATCAAATATCAAGCCCGACCACCCAGTGCACCCCCACCAGTAACAGTAATGACAAGGCAAATACAAGGGAAGGATACAATAGCTCACCACCCAGTATCGAGCAGTGCACCCCCACCAGTGCACGCCCACCACCCTTCCGGGTCTCCTCTCTCCGTTTCTACATCCTGGACATGACGTGCTGTGGTATGGAATAAACTCTTTGGTTTGTCTGGGTCAGGTGTCCTGCCTCTCCTTCCTCCCAGCTTCCCCTCCTCCCTAGCAGAGCATGAGGCTCACAAAGCCCTTGGCCAGCCTAAACATCACCAAGCAGTAACTGAAAACACTGGTGTTATCAGCACTGTTCTCAGGCCCAAAATCAAAAACACAGAGCTGCACCAGCTACCAAGTAGGAGAAAAAAAATTACTGCTGCTGCTGAACCCATGACAAGAGTCTACAGAGATCTATAGGTCTATAAAGTATTTCTGCATTTTCACTATTGCACAATTGATTATAAAAGCTTAAAAGGCAAAAATTCTGGCACAAGGCAAGTCCATGGGGTGCTGACACCCATGAGACCCCCACATGCACATACCAATTTTGTACTTAGCCCTGAAGAGACAGAAAAATACAACTTAATCATCAACCTCCTTCTCAATATTTTTCCACAAGCCTGATACATATTCAGAACCCAAGTTACAATGCTGTGCAGCAGTTTTAAGTGGCTTGCTCTCATGAGATTTGGAATCATTTAATGCATGCAAGGAATATTTGTTTGCATTGGTGGCTGAACTGAGAACCAAATGGATACAGTGAAATACCTGAAATGCATATTCACAGAATCACAGAATAGTAAGGGCTGGAAAGGACCTCAAGATCATCGAGTATTCCTTGCTGATGTCTGTATATCAAAACTACATGCATAGCTGCTTTATCACAAAAGGTTACAAGACCCTTCTGCAGGTCTGGAAAATATATATATACTATTTTAAAGAACAGCCTTGTATTTTTCAAAGCATTTTATCAAAATCCTTCAAAAGGTAAATATTTCAGGGACAGCTAAAGTGGCTGAATTGTCTCCTGCAAATCCCCCATGTCTGGCGCTTTCCATATATTAATACAATGGAACCAAATTCTCAGCCACAACTCAAACCCTTCAGAGACATTACATTATTCCAACAGTGAAATATTCACCAAATACCCATCAGTCCCACTTGCCTGTCCTAGGCCCAAGCACTACCAGGCCTTACAATAAAAAATAATATCCCACAAAATGTGGGTATGTGGAACTTAAGAATCATTTCCTTTTCCTCCTTTTCCCCACCCCCCCACCCCTATTCTCAATGCTTTCCAATTAGTTTGACTCCACTACTCAAGGCTTGGCAACGTCTAAGACAAAGGAGGACCTAGTAAGTAATTTATTTGTGCCTTCTACCTGGATTCCTGGAGAGTCTTGGGTTTCTGCTCTGTTCTTCAGACACTAAAGTCATCAGCCTGCACCTTGTGACTACCTGGCGTTTGTTACAAGAGCTCTGCTCACTTACGACTGTGGTCTACACCCTTGCCCTGTGGAGCAGTGCAGAGAGGGAAGTAGCATATACTCCAGTGATCTTCCTTAACAGGCGAAACAAGAAAATCAAGAGCAAAACCACTGAAATATTCCACCCCTACAGCAAAAAAGATGCTGTGTGGAAGTAAAACAGCAAGGTGCACAGCAGGAACACTGGGCTTTGTGCCTTCAAAGCTGCCAACATCCTCTAGCCTCAGGGACTGCTGAGTCTGTGGGGCTGGGATCGTGGAAAACAGAGGAACTCCTGTAGACTTACATGCTTGCTTTGTAACATCAAGGCTCATTCTCCAAATACAAAGACTGGAACTCAGATTTTTAAACTTCTGACCTTTATTGTGAAGCTCAGGAGCATCCTACAATAGGCTCTGCCAGATGCTTGCAGTGGTACAAGTAACATTCATCACACATGCGAGCGCTCTTACTTCCTGCTAACAAATTGTTTTGTTCCGATTATTCAATTTTGATAATCTGTGAAAATGAATTCATATCTATGGTCCATTTATTTGCATAGTGATAATCAATCACAGTAAGCTGAGTGGAACTACCTTTACTTCCTGTGTGAGTTACTTTCTAATTTAAACTTATCTTACTTTTGTCAGGACACAGCTGGAAGGAAACAATATTAGAACTTCATTATGACTTTTTCAATGACAAATAGATGGGATTTTTTGAAAACCTATTTGTTGAAGCTAAAACTTTTTAAAAGTCTTAAACATCCCATTTCCAATATTTTCTAAAAATAAACTTTCCATTTTTTTATTCTGCTCTGGAATTTTTTCTTTTTTTTTTTTTTTAATTAAAGCCTTTCAGTTTTGACACATTGAAAGCTGAGAATTAAGCTTCTTGTCCTAAGTCAGGAGGAAAACATTTTAACTGTTTCAAATTCTCGTGGCATGGGATGTCTTGCCAGCTCTAGAAAAAGCAAAAATCCTTAATAATTTTTTTGCTGCTTTTCAGACTGCCAATATGCAGTAACAACCAAGCAATGAAAACCCAGATCTAACTATTCTGCTTCTCTTACCATCACAAATACCCAGAATCCCTGACAAATAGAAATCTCATACATGCAGATACACCACACAAGACTGCTCAGTCTGTGTCATGATCATTCACTTCACTATATACGCTCAACCTGAAACAAACGCTCAGATAGGCCCATACCAGGCAACTGTTCAGAAAAAAAGTTCCAGACAATCCAGATGAATATCAGATCCTAGCTTACTAGGAGCCAGCTACACTGAGCGCAGCTTACTTGCAGTGACGTGGGGGCCATGAAATGACATCCTACTAACACGTAAAATCCTGCTTTTATGGTGACATTTGTTACTATAAAGTGTACATATGCTGTTTGATATTAGCACCATGCAAAACTAGTCTGGATAATTTCAGCAGCAACAGAAATACAAGCAGTTACTATTATTAGAATTTATTCCTTGCTGTCCTGTTGCAAAGACAAGTCTGCAGTCTTCTGATGCAACTGCAATAACAGTCTTTTTCCTCATAGGTGGAACCAATAGAATTAGGAGCTAAATCACAAATCATCTTGTAAATCCTGCTAACTTGATTTCTTGTTTAAGGGGCACAGTCTCCAGGGAATGATTTAATTGGTGTGATTATTTTAACTGCAGGCCAACTGTATTTATCTGGCTGTAAAAATGGCCAATTGAAATCTTTCTCTTTGCATGCTGTTCATTTAAATATTTCAAAACACTACAAAATAGTAGGTTTAAAGACAATAAGATAGAATTTCATGTACTAAAATGGTAAAACTGAAGCAGAAAGAAATTAGGTTCATGAATTCTATGTTAGATGCTATTTAAGAGGAATAGAGGAAATACTATTCCAGATGCATTTTTAACATCTTTAAAAGAAAGCAAATGTGTACGTTTACACTGTATTATGTGTAGCAGGATTCCTTTAAAGAAGGTATTATTTGTATCTATACCAGCAATAATTATCATATATCTATATTGCTTCCTATACACATACAATAAATAATCGCCGGTCAGTCACCATGCCACCAGACGACAGCATACAATGCTGCACAAATTAAAAAGCTAGATATTTTTCAACACGTACTTCACAATGCAATTGTATTAATATCTATTGTCTCTATAAAACAATTATAAATACCTGCCTAACCGTAGCTAGGCAGTACCTGCCTAACCACACCTGCACACACAGATGTTCTCTGTAACTACTTTTTTCCATTCTACTTGACCATATGTTCAAGACCCAAACCTACTAACACACATTCCCAGCTTTAGGATTACATTTTGATCATTCAAAATGATACATAATCCTATGTACTGTTGCAAAGGTGTTGGCAAGACAATGAATACTTTTTGGACCCAAGGGTTCTGACCTTAGAGGTTTCTTTTCTTTTCATCTTTAAGCGGGTGTTCTTTTCTGGGATAGTTTCCAGAGACTATTTATCAAGCATACCATGAAAACAGATTTCACATTTTGGTAAGACCCCCTCTAACACTCAATACTTCATTTCTGCTCAGCTATAGCCTTCCTCTCCGCATTCTTAATATGAGCAGTGAATTTCCCTCCCATCTCAGAAATCAGTGACTGTGAACACAGTAGCAACTCTTTCTCCTCAGAAAATGCTTCTCTTCTGTGTGCCTCTGTGAAAAACTCCAATGTGATTTAAACAGCTCTTTGTCAGAGAAGTACCTCATAACGGATGGAGTCAAGTAGTATACTTTGCCTCCTAATCAAAACAATTACTTAAAAAACAAATGCCTGGATAATTCTCACTGATCTTTATTTCGCCGGCTCTAACCACCGCTATGCAACTTGAACAGTACTTCTTTCCAAGAGATTTCCAAGAGATAGCCAGGAAGGAAAATAATTTTCATAGAACCCCTGGATATATTTCTGTGCGGTCACTCTTAGACGTATTCCAGTCTTGTCTTCCACAAGGCTCTATGCACAAAACAGATTTCAGTGAGCCTGTGTTATTAATCACTATTACAGAGGCTATTTATATCAGCTTAAAATATTTTTTTTAAGCTGACATATTATGCATTGCCTCCATACAAAAATTCATATGGCATAAATACCCATGGTATGCTTGTGTGTCTGGGTGTTGAAGCGGGTTATTGTCTCCGCTTTCTGCAAGTACTACTCGTTGCTGAGATAAAATTAGCATAACAAAATAAAATTATTACCTGCTGTTATGCCAGAAAAAATGGCAAACTACCTAAGGTAAACCTGTGATAGATTGCAGATTTCCTGCTAATTTCAGGTTAATGTGAGCCTGAATCAGGGCTCCCTTTTTGCCCCACCCTTTCCATGAATGTTACATATCCAGAGACTGGGCGTCAAGTGTGGCAAAGTAGGTAAATTTTTGGCGACAGTGAAGGCAGTAGGTTTTCCTGTACTCCTCTTAAAAGTACTTATGCTTGAAAGGTGCAACCCCATTCCACTAAAAAAAATGGCAAAATCTTACATGCAGGTTGGCTAGGAAGAAAGTGGCGTGGAAAATAGAGGAAAGTATTTTCATGACAGAATAACACAGTAGGAAAAGCTAGGAACAAATCTGTATCTATGATGAACAAGCACCACAGCTATTTCTCTGGAAACATGCTGAGCTGTAAGGCCTTACACAGCGTTTGAGAAAAATGGGATCATCTAATTCAAACTGTGCACTTTGTGTGGACGAACAACAAATAAGATGAATGTGCCCAGCAATCTCCTATCTCACAACAAGAGAACAATTATTAGATATTTTGCCTATCAATGCATGACTCCTATTTCTTTTGCAAATGTCTGTGAAAATAAGCTTTTCATAGCTACTGATTTTAGGAGAACTGACATTTATGATGACTGCTTTACACACAGATTACTTTAAAAGACTTTTCAATGGGTTTTCATATATTTCAGTTTCTTAGAACAATTTTGCAAAATTGCCTCACTTTCTTCACTATATTTTCTCCTTTTTACTAATGTTCCCAATGCAATCACCACAGAATTGAAAGGTAAATGTATAAATATGATTTTTTTGTTGTTGTTCGGGCAGGAGGAAGCAACAGCTCTTAAATAAGAATTTGCTCTGTTCAAAATAGCTAATGAAAATGCTTTCACATTTTGAAAAGCTTTTAATTCTGACAGTGATTTATTAAAGGTCTGATGTTAACATATGCCTTAAAATGAAAATGGAGAGCACGATCATCTTGGAGCATTAAAATTATTGGAAACTGTTCTTAATTTCTTTCATTCACTTTTCATTTCAAGTGAGTAAGAGTATTCAGATCTTATTTGATCCCAGCCCACCACAGCTTGTCACACGGCCATTCTGACCTTCACAACAGCAACACTGTCACTAAGGTGATTTTCCAAAACATACAAAAGCTCTGTCAAGTTTTAAGCAGCTTAAGAGCACCCTTCTCTGGCTAAGTTACAATATCAGCGATGCAGCCAATCAGACAGGCAAACAAACAGAAACAGGAGGTGAAGGTATGCAGGCAGCACTCAAACATACACTTTTTCTGAAATTTTGAATCACACAAAACACCACTCATTAATCAGTTAATTACCGCACTATGTTGAAATGACTGTATGTCCAATCTTATGGCGCCACTTAGTCAATCTCTTCTACCCATGACTCTAAAAATCATGAACATGATCTCAGTAAACAAAAGAACCAGCCTTCTCTTCAAAAATATCCCCTCCCAAAAGACCATTAACATTTGAATACAAATCAGTCACTCTGACAAAGTGATGAATGGAGACATCACACAAGAGAGATTGGTGTTTTAACTTGAAATCAACTATTCATTTGGGGATAGAGGATTATTAAGTTTTCATTCTCAAAAGTTCTGCTTTGAGAAGTGAAACTTTAAAAATGTCAAGTTCCTGCTCATATTTGCCCTTCAGAACAGGCACAGGAAAGGGAATAAGCCAGCTTCAGTCCTTCACGTACTGACAGAGGTCTCTTCATCAGAACATTTTACTAAGACTGCAACTTCACTGAGGCCATAAGTCCTCAATTTTAATACTGTTTGCAAACAGCAAGAGTCTGATTTGGCATAAAGAAACCAGCAATGATTCCACTGTTAGATTATACCTCAAGGAGAATGCAAGAAAAGGGAGATCAAGGAATGGTGAGAAGAAGAAAGTAGGAACCTGTTGTCAACCCAGCATGAAAGACACTGAAGGGAAAATTAAAAAAATAGGGTCCGTAAAATAAGCGGACTGGGAGATGGGAATCCCAGCTTCTCACACATAGTTAATTTAGTCTGGAAAAGGTATCAAAAATGGAAATTCCCAAATCCTTGTATTTACCTATAACACAAAATTACTTTGCTTCAAAGGTACTGGATGATGGAGGTGTTACGCCTTTGTGCGTTTTTCTGTCAATCCAAGCAGTACAGCTTTCTCTTGTATTTTAGGTAGCAACACTGAAAAGTCATCAGATGCTAACAACTCATTACTCAGCTGGGAAAGATCAAAACCAATGACAGAAGAAATGCTCTCTATCTCGTTATTAGTCCCTTGAGTCATCAAATTCCCATTTTACCACTCCTTATTTTTTGCAGCCTACCTCTATATAACAAGCAATACCTTTGCAGGTAACTCCTGTGAATCATTCCTTAGGCTCACCCACCTGTAATTTGTGGTCGAGATGACACTGCTTTCCTCTGGGGTCTCTCATTACATCTGATCAGGATACTGTCTGCTTTTCAGCAGAAATTTTTTATGTTTGAACACATAAATTCTCTATTTTTACTAAGCATAGTGCTAGTAGTGCTCAAATAAAGACTAGTAACTAATGATTTTCTTAGCAGCCTTCCAGTACCTGAAGGGGGCCTATAGGGATGCTTGGGAGGGAGTCTTCATTAGGGACTGTAGTGATAGGGCAAGGGGCAACGGGTTCAAACTTAAACAGGGGAAGTTTAGATTGGATATGAGGAAGAAATTCTTTACTGTAAGGGTGGTGAGGCACTGGAATGGGCTGCCCAGGGAAGTTGTGAATGCTCCATCACTGGTGGTGTTCAAGGCAGGGCTGGACAGAGCCTTGGGTAGCATGGTTTAGTGGGAGGTGTCCCTGCCCATCGCAGGGGGTTGGAACTAGATGATCTTAAGGTCCTTTCCAACCCTAACTATTCTATGATTCTATGATTATGAGAATACATTTGCTAGTCAAAGGGCAACATCTCATTATCTTAATTTCCCAGGTAGAAGAAAAATAAGCATTTCAGAGATCAGAAAAAACAATGAATAAAAATGGCATATGAGAGCAATAATCTGTTTAAAAATTGGGAAAATGCAATGTCTATATGGAAAAGGCACAATATCAGCTTCATATCTAGGAGAAAAAAACTAATGACTACATGGATTATATTTTCCTGGGAAGGTAAATGAATCCTTTCCCTTCCTTTCTAACTCATGAGATGTTAAAACCCACCTTTCTACTGATCTTCTCCTATTTTTGTTAGTTTAAGCTGTGACTACTTTCCAAAACTATTGAGCCACACATCAGAAACAGTCAGTAACAACTAGCATGAACATGCTTTCCTTGCTTATTTTTTATTCCATCTATGCATGTATTCTTTAATTGAGCTTACATTTTTCATAGCTCTCCTCACTCCTTCAATAAAAACACCAGTGTCTCTCATTCATGCTTACACACCACTCAATTGGCACACTCTCCACAGATTTTATCACCAATTATATCCAAGTAGTATACATTTTAAAGTCCTATTAAGTCCGGATAGCCTGTAATGACCATAAGATGCCACTATACCATGACATCTCTCTTAATGAAATATCCACGTTATTATTACCTCATGAAGCTTTCAGTACTAATACTGACGAAACCACTTGCCCACCCCACAAAGACCCCCAAAGCAAACCCTTGGCTATTGCAGTGCTTTATCTGTAAACCCTGTATGCTTCTTTACGCTTGAAAGTGAACAGCAAAACTTTGGCATTTACTTGCTGTCTCTCCTTAGTAAAAATAAAAATGATATTTTAGACCTCCTTCTAATCCCTATGATTCATATGTCAGACTCCCTACATTCATCATTTCAAGCAAGTTTTTTTTTATCCATTTCCAGGCCTAATGCTGAACCATGTTCAAGGCAAATTGTTATCTTTTTATTCCTAATGTGCTAATCTCTGTTAGTAAAGAATGCCTGTGACAACCTTCATACAATTCCTACTGTTGACTGGCAAGATGTCTATATAAACTATCTTCTTCATTCCTCCAAAACATTTTAAAACCATGGAGACAACAGCAAGCCCTTCTTTTGTTCATCAAAACACACAATCACATAGAAAGAGCAAACTCTTCTGCCTATTGTTTTCCTTGGAGCCTTTAAAGTTCCAAATCAAAGCCACAATAATACATAACTGATGAATAACATTATTGTGACTACACGGCAAGCACACAGGAGGTACTGCATTACTGCAGTCTAGTCAGCCATTGACCACTATTTTAAACTTGTGCCTTCTGAGAACTGAGTGTCCATGACTGTGGTCATCTGCAGCAGCCATAGAAAGTGACTCAGATCCATAAACAGGGATAATTAAAATTAAGTCAAATTTCCCAAGATCCACGTGGGAAACTACATGTCATCTTCAAGCCAAGCTTTAGAAGCCCAGATGTGTAATTATGCTTAAAGCTACTGAGAAAACTGACCCAATCCCTCCTTCAAGAAACTTCCAGTTCACCTGACATATAATAAATTCAGTTCAGAGATAGTTCAGGCTCTGCTACAGCATACACTCCTAGAACTATGCAATTTTTAAAACACAACATCTAATGTGATTTTCACATTCAAGATTATAAGGTAAATGACCATAAGCAAACTATATTTTTCATAATAAAAAGATTATTCCATTCTCAAAGACAGGAAGCTATTACTCAAACAATAATGGTTTGCCCCATAGCATTGCTAACACCCTTAAACAGTCAAGACTAAAGCAAAACTACCATTTCCAGCAGAATTTCCATTAAGTATGATCAGTGTAAGATCCAAAACATAATCTAGCATATCTGGTTTCAGACATCAGTGTACTAGGGCAGATAGGCATATTAGTCTGTTTTCTGCAAAGCTATGCATGCAAATTCATCTATTTGTTGCACTCAGTCTAAGCCTACTTGCAAGTAAGATCGTGGGTGACTCAGCTTGAGGTGAACCATCACTACAGACCATCTGCTACAGCACATCTCTCTGCTCAAAAGCCTAATTGTACTTACTCTCAGAAGCCCTAGCTGGATGAGGTAATTCAGTGAGACTATGTAAAGGCTGAGGTCTTTCACAAAACCCATTTTTGGCTGAAATTGTAATAGGGATACAGTACACTGCTACACAGGCCCCAGAAGGCAGTGAGCTAGTGTCAGGATGAGTCAGTATAGAATAATGCTGCAAAAGCCATGCGTAGCTCTAAAAGAAAAACTAAACCAAATACACTGGGCATGGAGACTAAATATCTGTTTTGCATCAATGAATGATGCAGATCTTGGCGCAAAATAAGCTTTGAATGTAATGAAACCATTAGCTCATCAAGCCCAACAAGCTACAGTACAGAATAATTCTGGGGTGTTTGATATTTATTCTTGCTTGTCATGACATACTAAAATACACCACAGATATTCACTGATGAGTACAATAGGTTGCAGGTCTGCAGGCAGCACAAGTAAGAGTAGTCAGCTACCAAAGCTGTACTTCCACTGATTCTTTTACGCTGAATCCCACTTGGAATTAGACAAGGATGAATTCTTACCCTCCAATAATTGTTTATTTCTATGTATAATAAGCCCCATAATTTCTGATAAAGACTTTGTAATACACTAAGTTGTCTGCTATAGTTACTTGCATTAAAAGTATGATTTTGCATAGATTCTTTATCAAAATAACTCGACTGAGTATGATTAACACCATTAATGCTAAACAGTTAGGAAAAATCTCTTGGCAGTAAGGAATGAGATAAAGAATCAGCATAGGTACAAACATGTCTGGTTTTGCTGCCTTGTTTTCAGATTTTTATCTTGGCATATGCAATCTATTGGAGTTCAGTCAAGGACTGGGGTTCTTTCTCACAATCCATTCCACCTCCTGCTCTTAGGTGACTAGAATGTTATCATCCAAATTGGTCTGCAATTCATCATCTCTAGTGAATTTACACTACAGATAAATCTGTTGCATAAAGTCAACATAATACACAACTAAATGTAGATAAAAGTATGAATAGCAATTAGCACACATCTATGGGTTTGCATTCTTTATCATCAAGTAGCCTGCAAACTCATGTTAAGCATATTTTAATCAGGTAAAGACAACTATATGATTTGCTTTTGAAAGATTTCAAGAAAGCAAGCGAACAAAAATGGTATTTTAATTCAAGCAGCTTGCTCACAAAAATGAACGTACAAATATCAACATCCGAAACTTACTTGCTTTCTATTAATATAAGAAAGAGTAAAATAATTCATCAGTTTTTCCAAAATTTCACAAGGTGAAATAATCTTAGCATTATTTTTCTTTCTTTCTTTTTTTTTTTTTTTTTTTCCTGAAGCACAACAATGTACAGCCTATAGAGAACTCTTTGCATTTGAAATGTTTCTCTGTGTGGATATTTTACTTGTAAAAACATATAAGGAATGACTCCATAAGCAAGAAAATGCAATCACATCATCCTATTTGTTATAAGCACAACATTCTATTAAAAGGTTAAATTTAGGTACTGTCCCCAAAGATGATTTTGCTAATGTAGCCAACCTTACACATACAGTGTCAGTAATTCTGCATTGAAAAGTGACTGCTCTTTCAACTAGCTTTTCACTTGCTCTTTTAGAAGTAACACTATGAAATAAAAATAAACAAAAATACCTCCATTGCTTTTATAACAACATAATGAAAATGTTGGCCCATAAAACCTTTTTACTACAGACAATTTATGCACAGCCTTAATTTTTACATGTTATGTTTTACATGTCGTGTACAGGACTCTTCCAGGTCTTTCTAAGTGCTTGCAGGAACATGACTTAATTGTGGCAGATCTACCCATTTTGCACACAAACAATCGCAAAGTTCCAGGTTTTATGGGACATAGTCCTGGACAGATGACTGGGTATAATACATGCTTTTTGAATAGACACACAGATATATAAAAATATATTTGTACATATAGATACATATATATGTGCACACAGACATATACATATATATTTTAACTGGAGAGCATCTCTTCTCGATTTGATCATTTTCATATTGATGCTTTTGTGGGTAATAACAGTACTGTAAGCTGTTATTATATACATTTTTATTATTACCATCTTGACCTTGACACGCTTGTGAGATGGGCTGATGCCAACCTAATGAAGTTTAACCATGCTAAGTGCAAAGTCCTACACCTGGGTCGGAGCAATGTCAGGCACAGCTACAGGTTGGGCGGGGAGAAGATTGAGAGCAGCCCTGCAGAGAAGGACTTGGGGGTGTGGGTTGATGAAAAAATGAACATGAGCCGGCAGTGTGCGCTTGCAGCCCAGAAGGCCAACTGTATCCTGGGCTGCATCAAAAGGAGTGTGACCAGCAGGTCGAGGGAGGTGATCCTGCCCCTTTACTCTGCTCTCGTGGGACCTCACTTGGAGTGCAGTTCTGGTGTCCTCAACATAAAAAGGACATGGAAGTGTTAGAACAAGTGCAGAGGAGGGCCACGAGGATGATCAGGGGACTGGAGCACCTCCCGTATGAAGACAGGATGAGAAAATTGGTGCTGTTCAGCCTGGAGAAGAGAAGGCTGCGTGGAGACCTCATAGCAGCCTTCCAATACCTGAAGGGGGCCTATAGGGATGCTGGGGAGGGACTCTTCATTAGGGACTGTGGTGAGAGGACAAGGGGTAATGGGTTCAAACTTAAACAGGGGAAGTTTAGATTGGATATGAGGAAGAAATTCTTTACTGTGAGGGTGGTGAGGCCCTGGGATGGGTTGCCCAGGGAGGTTGTGGATGCTTCATCCCTGGCGGTGTTCAAGGTGGGGTTGGACATAGCCTTGGATGGCATGGTTTAGTGGGAGGTGTCCCTGCCCATGGCAGGGGGGTTGGAACTCAATGATCTTGAGGTCCTTTCCAACCCTTACTATTCTATGATTCTATGATTCTATGTTCCTTAAACAATAATATTCCCATGTTTACTAGTAATCAATAGGTTTGAGTTCTAGCTGAGATTTATTTGCTAAATAAGCACTCCTAGCACTTTAAAGGAAACCTGCTACCCTCAACATGAAGTTTTCAAGAGTTCAAATATATCCAGGATAGAGTCAGGAAAGTAGATTAACTGAACTCAAAGGACAGTTTTGCTGTTCCAGGGGGTTTTTTAGTGATGCGTAGAAAGAATTACTGCCTGGGTATTTGAGTGAGAAAATCTGCAAAGGGAAAGAAACCCCAAAATTTCCTATGCTTTTTCTTTCCCACTGCAGTTGATAGAGTTAATGCCTCAATCCAGAAGTTGCATCAGTGACTTCTGTGCATGACTGCATATATATTGCAACACAACCTTAAAAAAGTATAATGTAAATTCCTGTAAAAAAAAAAAATACAAATAGTGTCTCCTGCTATACAAATAACCATAGTTTATCTACTTTAAAATCCATAGCACACAAGGTAAGGCAGAGAACAGCAATTACTATGGATCATTTAATAGGATGCCATGCTGTACGAACTTATGGGAAATAAGTCTACTCTTCAGAGACTAGTTTTGATTCAAGTAGTTTCTAAAATCATGAAGACATTTTATTCATCTGTAAAACTTTTTCCTTCTTTGTGTCAGAATTATTCATTAGCAAAAACATCCCAAAGGTTTAAAATTAAAGATTCTTCTTGCTGCTCTGTGCAGGACCAACTTTTGTAAATATTTTCTACACAAGGACCACCTTTTGCATTACAAAAATTGCGACTGTAACCAGAATACAGAAAAAGTAGGCTTAACAATGGCATCTATTTCAGAGGAACTCCATACTCATTGGCAGCACAAAAAGAGATCTATTTGCATATATAAATGCAGACAATGATATAAAAATATATAAATAAGTGGATATATTATTCTAGTTAAGAATCATAGAATCATAGAATAGTTAAGGTTGGAAAGGACCTTAAGATCATCTAGTTCCAACACCCCTGCCATGGGCAGGGACACCTCCCACTAAACCATGCCATCTAAGGCTATGTCCAACCCCACCTTGAACATCGCCAGCGATAGAGCATTCACAACTTCCCTGGGCAACCCATTCCAGTGCCTCACCACCCTCACAGTAAAGAATTTCTTCCTCATATCCAATCTAAACTTCCCCTGTTTAAGTTTGAACCCATTACCCCTTGTCCTCTCACTACTAGAAATGGAAAGATTTTGGTGCATATGATGATACTGACTTGAATTAGCTATAATGTTTATATCTGTCTTGCAGATCACCACAGACATTTCAGCCTTAGCTTCTTGGGCACGCGCAGCCACTTACAAAAGCAGATCACAAATGTTTCAATTAATTTCTACAGTCCCAATTCAGCATCAGTTGCAGAGTGCAGTGATGGTTTTCCTTTTTTGCTGCTGCTATGGATGGCAATTGTTATCTTCAAGTACTGGCCTATACGCTTAACTCATAACTTGCTAAACAGGCTTAAAATTGGATCTTGCATTTCCAGATCTGAAATGTAGAAACTCTGAAATAAAAATATTGCCATCTTCAGATAACTTACTTTTGGTAGTAAATTATGTATTCCCTTCACTTAATTTATAGGACAAAAACATCCCTGTGTAAGCCCACTCCAATGTAAGAGAAACATCATAAATTCCCATAATTAAAGCATTCCAGCAATGTCTCCTCCAGAACAGATGACTGTGTATTCCCCATAGCACTCAGTTAAAAGGATTTTCCATTTGAGCATTCCCTTACATAAGGTAGCATGGAAACTTTAAATATATGAAATGCACTTTTACTCTTACCAGAAAAGACACTGGGGATCTTGGAAAGAAAACTTTTGACTGTACGAATAGGAATCCCATTTTTCTCATCTTGCATGCGGGCTATGACGTCTTCCATCTGAACATAGGTAAAAGAAAGAAAGAACAAAGAAATCCAGAATTATTTCCTAAAATAAATTCTCCAATAAATCCTAGATCAATCTCTGAGAATGACAAATATTTCTTTTTAAACTTATAGTTAATACTTTATATTTTTATTGAAGAGGCTAAAAACCTGCAAGTAATTTATTCTTGGACAACAATAAAAAATTGTATGCACTCGAACTCTCTTGAGAAAGAAATACCAACTGAGAACAGAGAGATTTAGTTAAAGTAGTTAAAAGAAGTAGTTAAAAAACACTGCTGGATATAGAATATGTTTTGATTGTCTTACTGGTATGGTATCACATATAAAAGCAAAATAGACTCATGCAGCCTTCTAGGGGACTGATACAGTTCTCAAACAGTCTGTTCAAAATAAAATAGAGCTTTTAAGTTCAAACCAAACATTTTTTTTTTTTTCTTTTGAGAAGAGGAAAAAAGAATACATGATGCAATTTTTCATCTCTGGAGACAGAAGAACCAGAAATGTAAGATACTTGTAGGTAACAGAGTGGGTACGAAGATGTTTAAAATCACTTTGCTGTATTTAATATTTTTACATTAGTTCATTTTCCCCCATCTGTCACAGGTTCAGAAGCAGCTGTATCATCCATACTTATGGATCATACATTAACAACCCAAGGAACAAAAATCCAGTGGCATAGTCCAAAATACAAAGTACACACGAGATATAGATATGGTTAGCAAGATGTGGAAGACCAAGTCTGCTGCTCAGAATTAGGGAATGTACAAATATTACAAAAAAAAAAAAACAAAAACAAAAACAAACCAGCATTCATTGTAATGAGTTTCATCTGATAGAGAATTCAATTATTTAAATAGAAAAGGCCATTAATATTATTTGAAGAAATTGTCAAGCAGACAAAATACTGTTTATGAAATGGAATTTGTCCCTACGTTTGCTATCCATATAATAAAGGGAGGCTTGTTCCAACCCCTTCTAAATTCAGTTGACAAACTGTCTTACTGAGCCCTTAAATGAATAAGAAGTCACTTGAATTCAGGTGAATATCTTTGCTTTAAACAAGGAAGCAAATTATAACCATAGATGCACGGTCTTCTATGGAAATGAACAGAAGTAAATATGACGGTAAGTTTATGACATATTGCTAGAACCGCAGAGTGCTTAATAATAAGTGTTACACTGGGACAAAATTTGGAAGGCAATTCATACATAAGGTAATGCGATAAAGGTATTTTTGCATTATAATAAGGACTATTAGAAATGTAGGACACAGTCCTGGAACATGACATTGCAGGTAATGGTACACAGTTATCTCTTTCTCAGGATCACACAAGAGTGCAAATGTTTAATACCTAGCATTCCTAATGCTGTCAGTAATCAGTCCTTCAAGGGCATATGGAATAATTGTTAACTGACAGGCACATATGCTTTCCTAAACTTGCTTCATGGACAAGATTTAATCTAAACTGTTGTCCTGGGTTCAGCAGTAGCAGTCAGTTTTGTCCTTCTTGGTAGCTGGTGCAGTGCTGTTTTTTTGACTTTGGGCATAGGAACAGTGTTGATAACACCAGTGTTTTCAGTTACTGCTTGGTGATGTTTTGGTCTGACCAAGGACTTGCTGAGGCTCATGCTCTGCTAGGGAAGAGGGGAAGCCGGGAGGAAGGAGACAGGACACCTGACCCAAACTGACCAAAGAGGTTATTCCATACCACAGCACGTCATGTCCAGGATGTAAAAATGGAGGGCAGAGACCCGGAAGGGTGGTGGGGGTGCACTGGGGTGGGATGCACTGCTTGGTCGGGCTGGATGGTGAGCGACTGTATTCTTTCCTTGTATTTGCCTTGTCCTTATTATTATTGGTGGTAGCAGTAGTGGTTTGTGTTATATCTTAGTTACTAAACTGTTCTTATCTCAACCTGTGGGAGTTTAATTCTTTCGAATCTGCTTCCCATCCCTCCAGGAGCAGAGGGAAGAAAGAGTGGGGAGTGAGTGAGAGAGCGACTGCGTGAGTTTATAGAGGCTTAAAACACAATAACTGTATAAAACCTTACTCTGACTGGAGCTGTGTCTTTGAGGAAATTCTCTGGCTTTGATTAGCAAAGCAAGGTCTAGGATGTCTGCACTTCAGAAGTACACCTTCCCTTGGCCGTTTAGCTCAGATTATTGTTCCATGTCAGGAGTAAGCACCTGTGCAAAAGGCAGCGTCCACTCCAGACAGCTTCATTGCGAGCTGCCTGGTTAATTCAGTGTACAAAGATTCCTGCATAAGTGACAGAGAATGTTCTGAGACAAGATACAAAACACAACAGAAGATTCCTGATAAGATACCATTGCCCTGGGATTCTGGTATGTTATCTGCTAGGCTACAAAATCCTTCTTTGATTTGTCCCTTTTTGAGCACAAATCCAACAGGTCACTTGCATTTTGTGGTTATCTTAAATGTAAGAACTCAATAAAATGAAGGGCAAATTAAAAAAAAAAAAATAACAGCAATCAAACACATCAATTAAAGATTCAAAACCATCTAACTCAACATATGCAGGTGCATAGTTTAACTTTCAATACATGTAGTCCCTATTTCTGTTTTAGCTGCTTTAAATTCAGCAAATGTATGATCTCGCCCACTGAAAAACATCTCAATTTGGGAAGCAGCACTCAAGGCACTTGTCTGTCATTCATCAACAATGACCTAAGACAATGAAAAGGGCAGAAGAGTTTGATTAGAATAATGAAAAGAAAATATTAATCTAATTTTGCTCAAGAATTCTAATCTGGGAAACACAAGCTGCTGCTCAATAAAATAATTTTCCTTGCTGATGTATCGCTGTTCGCTTCTGAGTCACCTGACCCTACACTCAAACGTGAAACATAAACTCCTCGACTTCACCTCAGAATTAGGCTTTCACAGTTCTGTTTTTATGGGGTTATTCACCGAAACATGTCTGGCTCGGGTCATGCCAAAATCCAATGGGATATTTTTTAGCCCTAAACCTTAAAGAACTCAGAGAAAACAAATACACAAAAAGCTGCCTCCTGATCACTCTTCAAATGAAGCTCAATGTGTTTGAGAAAAGGAAGATGCAGAAGCACATCTTTTAGATTTTCAGTTATCATTATGCACAGTTAACAGGGAAAGGGGTAGCTAGAAGGAAGTTCACAGTGAAGCACAGATTCTACAGGAGCATTTCTAAATAAACATGTACTATCAAAAATGTGTCGTTGGTTTACCAGTGAGGCAATTCTAACTGGGACAAAAAATCACTAATCTTCTGATGCACAGCCACCTCAGACCAAACTTATAATATTAAAATTTAAAATTTCACTCATCTCCATGTGAAAGATAATTTGTAGCCTTCAACCTGACATGTAAGGACTCTTTGAAATCTATTTCAAAGACTGACTCTGACAACAGTGACAATGCACCTTACATGAAGCAAAAAGGAAGACAGCAATATCCTGCAACAGAAAGGTTACAGGATATAGGAGCCATTGATTAATGACCACTGACTCTGCTTCGAACACACTGGGAACTAGGCATGGAGACACGCATAACTGACCTCAGGGGCAGAACCCATAGAAAACTAACAAGCCCACAGTGCATCTGGCCTTGGGGAAGAGAGACTAAAAGTTATCAAATGGGAAGTGAAGGTGATGATTCTCAATCCTGTATATTGCTAGAAGTCCACTGAAAGACTAGGCTTATTAGTAGGCTTCTCTTCTTTGATAGGACCATAAGAGGTTTCTGCCATATAAGGTACAATTAACCCCTCCTATCTTTAATCATCAGTTACTACCTAAAGGTATGTCTTTCTGAATTACTGACAGTGGAAGTCTTGACAAGAAACCAGGACTAGTACCCTTCAGCTACTTACAGCTACATGGAATGAATACAACTCCTAGAAGCAGAATTTTTATGGTTACTTAGATTTCACCCCATGTGGTTTGGGAAGACTCTGACCTTTCCATTTCTTTCAGTTTGTCAGTGCAGTACAAGATCTTTTTCTTCCCTTAAAAGCAAGTTTAAATCAGCTCCACATAAAGATGTTCATTAGATACAAGGATTTCAAGACTGAAAAAAGAAAGCACTGGCCTGGAACTAACTAAAGTTCAAGACATGCATTTTAATGCTTGAAGACTTGACCTACCTACAAAATTACAGGTATCTCAATTCAATTTCTATTACTAAAACAAATTTCAGTGCCAGGGAATTAAATCTATATCAAGGAATACTTGAATGAAACTAATCATAATTTTGTACTTGGTTATGGTACCTCAGAACAGGGAACTGCTGTTGAGTGTACTGACTGGGGTCCACCCACACTACGGCTTTGGTAATTTTGCTAAAATATTTAATCATTTTATCCAAAGGCAGTGGTGGAATAATGCAGTTATTATCCAAACTTCTTAACAAAGTACACCATGTTACAATATGTAATAATTTCTTACACTATGCACCAAGTTTGCCTAGACAATTTTTCCCCTCCCTAGTTAAACACATTACCAAGTCCAAGGTCACTAGGGCAGCTCGCCAGCAGTTGCAGAAGGCTTTCTTTAGCCAGCCCCCATACAGAGACACACATGAAGCAACAAGTTGCATTGCTTGTCTTCAAGGTAATGGCAATTTTTTTCAATTTCACACTTGCTTACTACACAGAACATATTCTTCTCTTGTTAGTATTATACTGAAAATGAATTACCTGTAACTGCTCATCCTTTCAATAGCACTCCTCTCTTGAAACTCCACTGTATGACAAATGCTCTGTCTCATGCTGCCAATTATACTACAAATTTTCTGTTGAGACTTCCATCAGCTAAAAAGCCTGTAATTGCAGGACGCAGACAATTTGTAAGAAAGTATTCTGATGTGGCTCATTGAGGCAAAAAAACTGTCTATTTACATAAATGGCTAAACTGCCCCATCAGAGTTACACTTTAGGAACCTCTGACTCCCTCCGTTCCCACGTGAGCTGCTCTTTGCCAGGACTGCATATGCCAACAATCACAGCAATATCCTTCTTTAATTGAGTCGTTATAATGCCACCTGAGAGCTGCCCAACTCAGTGAACCAGGGGCTTTGTTCAGCCAGTTAAGCTGTATCACAGAGAAGAAAAGAGCACAAAATACAGGAACTGTAAATCCTGGGAGGCTGCGCTGACAAGCAGAGATACAGGAAAACTGATTGCCAGATAAAATATGTCAGTGTTGCTCACAAACTAAAGCAAATCATCTCAGGTCAGGAGTGCTGACAACTCTTTCTAAATCAAGTGTGTAAAAATGAGATGGTTTGACATCTCTGTATCAAAGATTTTAGCATTTTCCATTTAATATAGAATTTGGCTATTTCAACTCTTCATTCCTTGTTGGGATGAAGAAAAAAAAAAAAGGACTTTAAAACATTCATAAGTCCAGAAAATCAATTTCAGATTTTTGACTAAAGTACAATGCTGAAAGATGGCTTGAAACATGCAAGATTAAACAAACTGTTAATGACAGTCATGAATAAAATATCTGAGCTTGCCAAAAAAGAAAAAATGCTGTCAGGAAATATTGTTCTCTGGTCTACCAACACAGGGAACTGCCCTAAGTGCTCTCTGATGAACACTAAATTAGAGAATAACTTCATGAAAAGAATACAAGAATGACCGATCTCCTATTTTCAGAACCTCTATTTGCTGAATTATTTGACACCATAAAATTAAATCTCAAATCAACACAAAAGTTTCCAATCATACTAAATGGATGCAATGGAGATAGTTTGAAGAGCCTCATTTACTACATATACCTATGATGCTGACACATCTGTCTCATGTTCCTTTCCTTTTGCAGTATGAAGTTACTGATGTGATCAAATAGTTCATTCTCTTTCCTCAGACAGAATATTTGTGGAAAGCTAAAGATGTTTTTGCTTCACATGTACCACAAAACTCTGTATTAAAGCACTATCTGTCATCACTTTTATATCTGCATTTGTAATTCTTAATTTGTGAATTTCTAATTAAGAACCAAATTTATTGGCCCTATTTATCTGTACTGTGTCAGATAGAGCAAATAAGTAATGTTCCGAATTGATTATAAAACAAGGTTGGCATTATATATATTAGCAGCTTTTATTAACATTAAATAAGTGCAAGGCAAGCTTTTGTCATTTGTTAAGAATAATTTAGGTTATTTTGAATTTATTTGAAAAACTATGTCAGTTCCATGCAATTATTATTGAGACCTGATTCTTTTCTAATTAGATGAACAGTCCCACTGGGCTTGTCCCTGCCATCAACACTACATGTTCACCACTGAACTTGCATTAATACATTAGACTCTGCACACTTTGCTGATTTAGAACTGTGCTTTTGGAATGATAATTTTAAGCATATTCTTGTACTACTGATGCATTGAAAATGCTTAATCAACAAACCCAGCATTTAATTTTAAAAGTGCTTGTGGTTTAATACAAATCATGCAAGTAGCTCTTTTCTGCTTTTAACTCCTGTGCCTTGCCCATTTTGAGCACTTATACCGAATTCTGGATATCGATACCTGGGGAAGCAGAGAGTTCAAGGGATGATAAATGAACATGCACTAACACAGAAGCAGCTAAGCTACTTTAAAGGAAGCAGTATACACCTTTCAGTAGTGCTGAGCTATCTAATAATAAAGTTGATGAAAATAAATCCCTTCCTAGATGTGTTCTCTCAAAGGCGAAAAGTGAAATCTTCATGTAAAGTTTACTGAAATCTCACAGAATATGCAAAATCAGATAGTTATTAGCAGCTCAGATATTCATAACTACTGCACAGCAAAGAATTTTCTACAAAGTTACTTTACGAGGTTTTACTTGAGAGTATGTGAGGAAGGTATACAGTTTCAGAATTAAAAACGCTGAAAAATATAAATGGTCAACTGAAATAGAATTTAGTTGACCTCTTTTTAACACTTTATGGAAGATGGACAACTTAAAAGCATATTTTAAACTTCTGTGATTAACCTGCAATCATGTGGCCTGTTTGGAAGCTACAACTGTCAGTGATCCCTAGATATAGAATGGATACAGGCATAAAGGTTAATTCCCATCACATAAAACTGTCCAATATTAAATGGAAAAATCTTGAAGATACCATATAGTACATTCTGTAGATAGTGATTTATGTCAATAAGTTATTCTTTTTTCTCCCTTGGACTGCTAATGTTCAACTAGTGGTTTGATGCACTAAGATATCACATAATATGACCTTTTCCTCTGCTTCATACACTGGGTAAACTGTAGATCTCTGAGTAATGTTCCATTTCCACCACTCCTCTACTGTGATTTCTTACTGTGCCTTCTTGGATAAGTTGAACTAAAAGTATTTAATTAATACTGTATTGCACAAAAAAACCCCACTGATCTATTCTAATTCAGAAAAATAGCCCATGTTTGCTTCTGTCAGTAAAGTTTTTGAAGAATTCAGCGTGTCAGAACTAGGTCAACAAACCCATAACACAGCATGGGCTATTAGTTCCATTGTTTTCAATTAGATTATTTTTTTGTCTCACCTAAGACTCCTACCATCTAAACATATAGGACATGAATCCAGTTTGCTGCATCTGTATTAATGCTATATGGCTGGACAGTGAACAGCAGACTTGAAGTAGTTTGTAAAAGCTACTCAATTGGTATTACAGAAAAAAAATGTAACTTTGGAGGAATATATCACAGTGATGCAGCTTTGGAATCAAAAAAAGGTTACAGAAAATGCTATGCTAACTATATGAGAAATTGGCTAGGTGGCAATTCCAGCTCCCTGGCCTTCATGAAATTTTAAACAACAAAAAAATCTAGTAAGTAAAGACAAAGGTTGTATCTTTTAAAATAACCACTTGAAAAATACTTCAAATATTCTTTAAAATTGTTTTATACTATTAATACTTCATAATTTTTTTTACTCAGGCCTTTCCAAACCAAGAAACATTCTCTGTATTTAGGAAATGTCACAATCGGATATGGAAAAGATAAAAATCTATGCACTCATGCAGAATTTGCCACTTTGAATGAATGGGTTTCACAGTTAAATTCCAGATAGAAAAAGTATTTCCATTTATTTATATGTTTTTCTTAGAACTCAGAAATTATTAATCAGAGTTAAGTGGAAATACAACATTCTGAAGCCTTGAACACTAGTGTTGCACAACGAAACCAGAGAAAGCTTATCCAAAGGAGTTAAAAACCACATCCAGTCAGTGAAATTTCAAAACAACAGAAGTCAATGATAATTTTAGAAACTGGACCTCTGCTTTTCAGTAAAATTATTATTTCCATCACAGGTGTGAAACTTTGGTTAGAATGACAGAGAAAAAGGAAGCATTGCTTTGTGTACTTGATAAGGAAACAGCTTGATGAAGGAAATCTTGGCAAAATAATTTATATTAATAGAGGGATTTCTGTAAGAATATTTCATTCAGAATATATATTTTTAAGCAATTAAACCTATAAATAATATTTATTAATTTGTCAGGCCATAACTTCAGCTTCTAAACTGTGCTACCAGTGATAGAAATAACGTTTCTTAGGCAAAATTAATATTTTTAAAATACGGTCTTTCAAAGCCAAGATGTTTCCTGAGTTATATTGATAGCTTGTGATATGATGGTCCTGACATAAAAAATAGTCTTCAGTATATCTCAGAAACAGGCAAGCTCAACTGGAAACTGACTTCTGAGATCTCAAATGCACTTTTCAAAACAACCTTATAAAATTGCTGAAAATGTCTGGATTTTTTTCCAAGAAGGTACAAAAGCAAAATGTCAAAAATCAACTGAAACAAAACAAAACAAAAAAAAAAAACCAAACCTAGAACATACTCTGGTACACTGCTCAGTATACAGGCTAAGATTTTAAAGCAGAAAACACAAGCACACATTTTTGTAGGAGATGCAAAACAAATACTTATACATATCTAACTTAAATAAAAATGAGAAAGTGCATTTTGCCTTCATAAAAAATACTAACAAAAACAAGAGATACAGGATAGAGCAGAGTCATGATATATTAATGTGCCTAAAAAAGAAGTGACATTCCTCAGGAGAATACTTGCATTTACTGGAAAGTATTGTTTAATTCTAAGTCCACAAAAACAGATGTTTTCTAAATTGGAACAGCTTTCTCACACCATTGGTTACTAATGGTTTTAAATCCAAATTTGCCTGGTTGGAATCTCTTTTTCTCACTTGTCAGATGATCCCAAACATTACAAAGAAACATCACAGCAGCAGATCATTTTACGAGCAGCTATTGCCAAGCAAGGAGGAGATCTTTCTAAAAATATTCAGCACCATTATTCTTCAAATGCTGAAGAGGAAAGAAGTAGTTACAAGAAATGTTTAAAATTACATTGATAGAAATAACATTTCAGGGTAAACAATGATATGAAAACAGAGTATGAATTTAGAAAATGAGCCTGTTTATAATAGCTGATGAGGATGCTGACCAAAGCAGAGGATTACTTTTCCATTCACAATGAAATGGCAACGGGGAACACTATTATCATTGAATCACAGAATAGTTTGGGTTTGAAGGGAGCTCCAAAGATGATCTAGTCCAATCCCTCTGCATTAAGCAGGGACATCTTAAACTAGATGAGATTGCTCAGAGCCTTGTCCAACCTGACTTGAATGTTTCCAGGGATGGGGCATCTGCCACCTCTCTATGCAACCTGTTCCAGTGTTTCACCAACAAGTGGAGAAGAAAAAGTCAATATATTCTGGTGATTTCTGCACTGCATTCTGACCTCTGGCAGGGGAAGACTGAAGAAGGCAAGCTGGTTGTCTTCTAATATTTCAGCATCTAGGGAACTCAGATACTGCATAAAAACTAAATTTCTAGCTCTCTTGGTCCTTTAAAATTCTCTGAGGCATCGAACTCCATTAAATATAGAAACACAACTGCTATCATCAAAACAAGTTTTTACCAGTAACTTGTAAACTACACTCTTGTAAAAAATTGTTCTTAGTAATTGTATTACAGGATGGTAAGATTTTGGTATCAATTATTTTTTGGCATTTTTTTAAAAAAATGTGCTGCTGATGTAATACAGTAATGTAGCACTATATGACAGATGTATTGGTTTCACAGTAGTCTGTTCACCCTCTGTTACACAATTTATTTAAAAACAAATATTTGACCTAATCTGAATAGACAGAAACTAGACAGTTGCAGATAATCTGATGGCGTTGGTTCTTAAAGCATGTCTAATTCATCCATTTTCAATTTAAGAATGATGAAAAGAAAACAAATTACTGAAGTATAAATCTGCCAACTGAACAATACAGAAATAGAACAGATAAAAGTCCACAGAAAATACAATCATGGTACATACATACTATATGCAAAAGACATATCAAGGAAGAGTAGTGAAATAAATGAAACTGAGCATTTCAATCATTTTCTACAAGATTAAGCTATCAGCATTTCAGTAACACCAGTGTGTTTGCATTTCTCATTAAAAATCTTACAACTCCTTTGAGCCAGTAGAAGTTCCAGGCCTGTTCATCCTTTTTCTACTTGTGAGAACATCACACACACACTCCAATAACTTTCATGCTAAAAAGCAAACCTACCTAATATAGTTCTTCCTAGTAGCAATTCAGGAACTGGAGTGCAGACTAGAAGCTTAGGTAAGACAAGCAAGGTATACAAATATTAGCCTGCCATTCAGCGACAAAATGAGGAATTTCTTCATGTCAAGCAACATATGTTCATCTGTCATTAACTATACAAGTTAATCAAGCTACCCATAAGTACATGAAAAAAAACCCCAGGTCATAGGTGTTCATATTTAGAAAAGAGTAACAACAAAAGAAGTTCCACACATACGGGGGGGGGTGGGGTGGGGTGGGGTAAATATTGGGGGGAACCTATGTGGAAGGTAAAAGCTCTTTTTTTTTTTTTTTTGCAATGCGTTTTACAGTGTGGAAATACATTTTAATTTGAATGGGGGAAAAAGCACAAAATGTGAGTATTTGCTATGACACAAAATTATAAAAACAAATATTTCAGGTCAAATAACTTTATTCGGAAAAAAGTTATTTTTGTAATCTATTATGGAAGAGTATAATTAGAGAGTAATTAAAACAATGAAAGGTTATTTTGCAAAGAATGTCAGAACTGCCAGCATCTGAGTAATAATTTCTTAACATTTCTGGGGACAGGTGAGTAGTCGACAGAGAGTTTGTGAGTCAGGGTTAAAGGGAGAACAGCGATGGGTGACGTTACTGTGGGGATCTGTTACAGACCGCCTGACCAAGGGGACTTGCTGGACGAAGCACTCCATAGGCAGATAGGAGAAGCTTCACGCTTGCAGGCCCTTGTTCTCATGGGGGACTTCAACCACCCTGATATCTGTTGGAGGGATGGTACAGCCCGGCACAAGCAATCCAGAAGGTTCCTCGATTGCGTGGAAGACAACTTCCTTCTGCAAGTAATAGAGGAGCCGACAAGGAGAGGTGCCATGCTTGACCTCGTCCTCACCAACAGGGAAGGGCTGGTTGGGAATGTGACGCTCCAGGGCAGCCTTGACTGCAGCGATCATGAGATGGTCGAGTTTGAGATTCTCAGGACAGTGAGAAGAGCGTGCAGCAAGCTCACTGCCCTGGACTTCAAGAGAGCAGACTTTGGCCTCTTCAGGAACCTGCTCAGTAAGGTTCCATGGGATACAGCCCTAGAGGGCAGGGGGGCCCAAGACTGTTGGTTGATATTCAAGGATCACCTGCTGCAAGCTCAGGAGCGATGCATCCCAACTAGAAGGAAGTTTAGCAGGAGGGCCAGGAGACCTCCGTGGATGGATAAAGAGCTGCTGAGCAAAATTAGAAGGAAAAAAGAGGCTTATAAAAGGTGGAAGCAAGGTCAGGCGGCCTGGGAAGAATACAGGGATGTTGTCCGGGAAGCTAGGGACCAGGTTAGGAAAGCTAAGGCCCACTTAGAATTAAACTTTCGGAGTTATCGGGAGAAATGGCTACCCTGGATTTGGAGAAGGCTGAAGTTCTTAATGACTTCTTTGCCTCAGTCTTCACTGGCAAATGCTCTGACCACACCACCCAAGTCTTGGAAGGCAGACACAGTGACAGTGAGAACGAAGACCCTGGGCCCACTGTAGGAGAGGATCTGGTTCGAGACCAACTTAGGAACCTGAATGTATACAAGTCCATGGGACCGGATGAAATCCATCCACGGGTCCTGAAGGAGCTGGCAAATGAAGTTGCTAAGCCACTGTCCATCATATTTGAAAAATCATGGCAGTCAGGTGAAGATCCCGATGACTGGAAGAAGGGAAATATAACCCCCATTTTTAAGAAGGGGAAAATGGATGAGCCAGGGAATTACAGGCCAGTCAGTCTCACCTCTGTGCCTGGCAAAATCTTGGAGCGGATTCTCCTGGAAGGCATGCTAAGGCACATGAAAACCAACAACGTGCTTGGTGACACCCAGCATGGCTTTACTAAGGGGAAATCCTGCCTGACCAATCTGGTGGCCTTCTACGAAGGGGCCACGGAACTGATGGACAGGGGCAGAGCAGTTGATGTCATCTACCTGGACTTGTGTAAAGCCTTTGACAGTGTCTCCCATGACATCCTTCTCTCTAAGTTGGAGAGACATCAATTTGATAGGTGGACCACTCAGTGGATAAAGAACTGGCTGGACGGCTGCACGCAAAGAGTAGTGCTCAATGGCTCAATGTCCAGCTGGAGACCAGTAATGAGTGGTGTCCCCCAGGGTTCAGTGCTGGGACCGGTCTTGTTCGACATCTTTGTGGGTGACATGGACAGTGGGATTGAGTGCGCCCTCAGCAAGTTTGCCGATGACACCAAGCTGTGTGGTTCGGTTGATACATTGGAGGGAAGGAATGCCATCCAGAGGGACCTTGACACGCTTGTGAGGTGGGCTGATGCCAACCTGATGAAGTTTAACCATGCCAAGTGCAAGGTCCTCCACCTGGGTGGGAGCAATGCCAGGCACAGCTACAGGTTGGGCGGGGAGGAGATTCAGAGCAGCCCTGCGGAGAAGGACTTGGGGGTGTGGGTTGATGAAAAAATGAACATGAGCCGGCAGTGTGCGCTTGCAGCCCAGAAAGCCAACTGTATCCTGGGCTGCATCAAAAGGAGTGTGACCAGCAGGTCCAGGGAGATGATCCTGCCCCTTTACTCTGCTCTCGTGAGACCTCACTTGGAGTATTGTGTGCAGTTCTGGTGTCCTCAACATAAAAAGGACATGGAACTGTTGGCACAAGTGCAGAGGAGGGCCACGAGGATGATCAGGGGACTGGAGCACCTCCCGTATGAAGATAGGCTGAGAAAATTGGTGCTGTTCAGCCTGGAGAAGAGAAGTCTGCGTGGAGACCTCATAGCAGCCTTCCAATACCTGAAAGGGGCCTATAGGGATGCTGGGGAGGGACTCTTCATTAGGGACTGTGGTGAGAGGACAAGGGGTAATGGGTTTAAACTTAAACAGGGGAAGTTTAGATTGGATATGAAGAAGAAATTCTTTACTGTGAGGGTGGTGACGCCCTGGAATGGGCTGCCCAGGGAAGTTGTGAATGCTTCATCCCTGGTGGCGTTCAAGGTGGGGCTGGACATAGCCATGGACGGCATGGTTTAGTGGGAGGTGTCCCTGCCCATGGCGGGGGGGTTGGAACTCGATGATCTTGAGGTCCTTTCAAACCCTAACTATTCTATGATTCTATGATTTCCAAAATTATTCTAGTACAGGACTAGTTATATCAGCTTGATTCTAAGATGAATTTAAAACCCTATTTTCCTCAGACAGGGTGAATGTTTTTATAGTATTCACAAAATCCTTGTATTCTCCTAAAAATTACTAAAATTATAGCAGCAGAGCAACTTGATTAACAGAATGTAGCCCACTTCTTCTTTTAGTAGGTATTTGGAAGGAGAGAATTAGTCAGAATTTTGATAAGGGTTTTTGATTCTACGCAGTGAATAGAAAAAGGAGAAACAAGAGTTGCTTGTTTAAAAATGAAAGCTAAGTTAGCCATGCTCTTTTACCAAAGCAGGCTTTCCCAGGAGCTTTCTTAAAAGGAATCTCTGATAAAGTGAAGTAGTGCCAGTCTGTCAAACTCTATTAGAGCGTTTAATTCCATCGTACGTAGTTAAACACATAGACACACAGTGAGACTTGGCTTTATCTCTTAAAGTTACCTGATGTCCAGAAGCCCTGTTCTTCTCCATTAAAAAAGGACCTAGTTTTTTCTCACTCCCACTCATCATTGCTCTGTTTTCTCAATGAACCTCTACCATGTGTTGGTACAGGATCAATTTCAATAAAGCCTTATTCATTAAAGCACTTAAACAGCTGGTAAACTCTAAGGCTGAAAATGAAAGTAACTAAATACCTAATTCACATTAAAAAACAGTGGACTGACATGTCAAAAGACAGTGGGTGACACAAAGAAGAGTGTGTACATTCCAGTACTTTGTGAAATAGGAACCCATTCCAATGTGACATTTCCTGGTTTATATTTTGGCTGGCTGCAGTATAATTAGCAAAAGTAGAACACATTTTGTGATACTTCTTTTCAATTGTATGTAGCAATTACATTGTCTCTAGCGCTTCACTGGACTTGTTCTGAAGGAATTAATGAAATTAAAAACTAACTCCCATCTTATTTTTCTGTTTAAAAAAATATTTTTAAATGAGTTCATGTTATATTTCTACAGTATATCGAATTATAATTTCCTTAGAGATAAAGGAAGTAATTTCATTTAAAAAGGCTATCTTGCCATCAAAACAGTAGCTTTTGAATTCTGATGATTAAGACACTTCAAAGCAAATCAGGTCTGAATGTTTTATACTTGTCCGATTTAGCCTTAGTTTGACATTTACTGTGTTTACATTTTATTTTCATTTGCAGTCAAATCCTTTTTCATTAGAAACATCCTGTGTCTTTATTGTCAAATCATGTTTGTGCCACAAAAGAAAGTAGAACAGCAGTCATTAACAGATTTGAAATATGTGCACTCTGAAAATTGTGAATGATGCCTGCAAAACATTTGTTTAGCCTATCTGATACACAATCTGGAAAGGAAATACTGTTTTCTTATAAATCAGTTTTGGTATTCACATACACATGTACACAATGAGAACAGAACAATATTCAAATCAGAAGCACTGTAATTTAGAACCAAAAACTGAAAATGGATTTATTGCCCACCACTTAATTTGTGCAATTATTTTTTTACTCTGGAAAAATTTAGGCAAAACGCTGCATGAAATAATTAATTGAGAAGTTAATGGTATGTTTCAGCCAAATTTAATTTTACCAGAAGGACAGAATCATTCTAGGTATTAGCTAGGGTGAGCAGAATATATGACAGAATGCATAATGGAAGTATGGATGCCATACACACCTTTCTTCCAGCCATAAGTTTGGACAAGACATCTCAGCTCAGATCTCTCAGCTGATGTGGGCTTGATTAATTTGAAGAGTTGGAAGAGTCAGAATTTCTGTACTTGATCCAGTTGGACCAAACTGGTAGCTTGAATGTAGGTCTTAGAAACCGTGGATTGCAAGTTTCATAGGAAGTTACTCTCATAACAGAGAAGCTTGATTGTAATAAAGCCACTTCTCACTCGAAAAATCCCAGCTCCTTTTGAAGAGCAGTTTTTCCATCACCAGTTTCTCTGTCTTACCAGTTTAAAGCATGGAAAATAACAGGGTCTAACAAACAACCAATGCACTACTTCACATAGTCCTGTATCTGTGCTAGGGAGCACTTGGTAGGACCCATTTCACACTCCAAATGCATTACAGATTAATAATTGCTACAAGAAATAGGGTACTCAACAAAACATATGTCCCTATACAGAGCGATTAGCTTGCAAGAGAGATCTACACTAATAGGATAAAATACAATAAATGGAAGTAGTCTGCAGGCACCTACACCTTCCAAGCAAGAAACACTTATTCATACCTTCGTTTGAAAAGAGTGAACATATGCAACTATTCTTTACCCAGGCAAAATTAAGAAGCTGTAGACAACATGTACAAATTCAGTAAACCATAACTCTGTTCTGACGAATTGTTTCAAACAAGGTGGGAGAAAAGTAAAATACCTAAACACCCCAACGGTGGTATGATTCCTCTGGCATTTCGAAAAAACAGAGCGAACTCCATTTAGCAGAGGAATCACTTGACTAGGACTTGGGAATCCTTGGTGTTCTTCTCCCATTTGCCATCAACTGACCTTTGACAAGTCACTGTAACCTCCTTTGGCTGAGAAATCCAAGACAAAACTAAGAAAACTACCACTAACAGAACAGCTTTCTAAATAGTTATGATGTGCTGGAGTGCTGTAAAGCTAGATAAAATTAAAGCGTTCACATTTTCCACAGGCTGAAGTTTCTTTCCATTTCAGTAATCTGCATAGTCATGACATTTTTTTTCTACCTTATCTGTTCTCAGAGGCATGAATTAAAGCCTACTGTAGTCAGCACAGGCATTTCCTTTGATATTCTGGGAATAACTCCTCGTACCTCTAGGCACTGGGCTTCTAAATATTAATTGCTTTATGACTGTCACAGCATATCTCCTCCATTCCTATGAAAAGCTGAGCTATTTACCAAGTTCTAGAAATTAAATTTAAAAGTTTGTATGCCATCCACCAAATTGCAGCCCTACTTGTGCGGAGTACATATTTATCCCAGTATTCTTATACAATACAGATACACATATATATGTACAGATACACACAGATGCATAAAAGTGTGATTTTTTAAAATTTTATATTATTAAAAAAACCCACACTTTATAAACTTTGATGCAAAAGGGGTTGATTGGACATGTTGAAATACTGATTTTAGACTTGTTATCAAATTATTTGCTTACTATTGTAAATTCTAAGTTGTATTTATGAATTCATGCAGTAATCACTAGCACATTTAACTGTACTTTCCAAACAAAATACATATAAGAAATAACCAAACAAAGAAGGTTTATTAAAAATAAATAGGAGACCGATTTGCACCTTGTCCCAAAAGGGAGGCAGTGACGGTATGCTTTACTTCCTTTTCTTTGTTATGTCAGTTAGGCTTACGTCGTGGTTTAAACCCAGATGGCAAATCGGCCATGCGGCCCTCGCTCACTTCCCCCTCTTCATCCCCTCCCCCACTACTGGAGGGATGGGGAGGAGAATCGAAAGAATGTAACTCTCATGGGTTGAGATAAGAGCACTCCAGCAACTAAGGTATAACACAAACCACTACTGCTACCACCAATAATAATAATGACAAGGGAAATAACAAGGGAAGAAAATACAACCGCCCACCACCCGTGACCTATACCAAGCCCAACCGAGCAGTGATCTAACTCTCCCGAGTAACTGCCCCCAGTTTATACAGTGGGCATGATGTGCTGTGGTATGAAATACCTCTTTTGTTAGTTTGGGTCAGGTTTCCTGTCTCTGTTTCCTTCTGGCTTCCCCTCCTCCCTGGCAGAGCAAGAGACTCAGAAAGTCCTTGGTGAGAGTAAACATTACTGCAACAACTGAAAGCATCAGTGTTATCAGCGCTGTTCCCAGGTCGAAAGTCAAAACCAGAGCACTGCACCAGCTACTAAGAAGGAGAAAAATGACTGCTACTGCTGAACCCTGTTGTAACAAGCAACTGGAAAGAATTAAATAGGATATGTTCAAGAGCTTACACAGTGAAATGAGTTAATATTACCAAGGAACTAACAAAAATAACAGTTTTTAATTTCAGAATCTAGACTTCATTCTAGGGTCCAAGTCATTACAATGATTAAATATTCTAAAACAGATCATTAAACTGCATTTTCTAACCAAGAACTTGAAAGCAGCACACTGCATGTCTTTTGACAGTCTCAGTGCCAACTTTAAAAAGTTAAATGAGGTGCCAACAGACAGAAACTCATTAACACAGGGCTGAGGGCTTTCTGGCATTGCCGTGAAACTTAACTGAGGGTTCAGCACTAGGATGGGTGCTCAGTCCCTCTGCAGTTTGCAGGTAGGCAACTGGGATAGCACAGGGCTCCTGCTCTGAAGAAATACCAAGCTGCTTTTGCTGCATCTTCTCTAGCATCTTTGACAAGCACGTATGAAAACCAATAATTAATTCTCATCTTCACTAATTCTTACCTGATGTCACCTCAGGAATCGTCAAAGTGCTGACTCCAGCACAAAAAATCAAATTAATATAAATAATAGGTGTTTAATATGAAATTTACTTCAGAACTTCAGACATACAGCAAGGCTTATAGACTCAAAACATTCACAGTAGTTCTGTTACATTGACTACAAACCCAACAGCACTTAAAAGGTTCAACTTCTCTAGGTTTCTTAATTTAATTGCTAGAAGATAAATCAACAGTAGCATTCCCTTTTCTGACAGTAGAGAAGAGAGAAAGAATATTTACAGCTAGAGAAGATGTAGTGAAGAAAAAGTGAAGGGAGGGGCAAAAATAAGTGAAGCTATGGAATGGGGTTTATGCAGGAAGGGGGTTGACATCCAGATTGAAAAAGTCAGAATCAAGATACTCAGAGAGAAGACAGACGTGACAGACATAGGCCGGGCTTTGATCATATGAAAGATGCTCACAGCAGCGGATTGGACTAGATGACATATGAAGTAAAAACGTCAAATGAAGTCATATTAGGCAAAAGGCTTAAGACAAATGAAGAAATTTATACATAAATTAGTTGTGAGACACATCTTCAGCTAAATAAAATTAATGGGTCCTCATGTTTCTGCAGCACACGGGAGACTTAAAATTAACTGAGTTCTACTTTCGCTACACTAGAAGAAAAGCACAGCATTCATTGCTGCTGAAAGAACCTCAGTCACAGTTTTTAAAGATGCATAAACAACAGTATACTATTTTCAACACATTATTTACGTTTAGGTCATGCTTCCTCATCCTTGGTATCTTCAAGACTTCACTGTAAAAAGGCTGGTGGGGTGGGACTGTTCACTTCTGAGAACCCTGATAACCATTTAGTGCCTCTGTTAGGATGATGCATGACAGAGGATGTGCTATATTGTGTGTCATTTGTGCACACAACTGAGAACAGTCCATAAATGGAAGAAGGAAGAAAATGAGGCAATGGCTTCATGCTGAATTCAAATCATAATGAAGCGAATCAACAAAAAAAAAAAAAATTTTTTTAAAATGAAACTACAGAGCTGTGCTTGCTGGCATACAGAAGTGCACAGACATGAAAACGTGGTTTTAGTATTTGTTTCTCATCCTTCCTCCATGCCTATCAAAATCTCTGAGAACTAGATTATTGGTTTATCTTCAAAAGTTATTTTAAATAATACTATTTTCAAACTGTGCCATTTTATTTAAATCTTTATCCAGCAATTCCATTTTAAATTACTAAAATTGAAAAACTTTCTAAAATAGCATGTTTTAGTTGAAAATCCACTTTTTAATTCTTTTCCAGACATAGTAATTTAATTATTTTGTTGTTTCTGAGAAAATGGGGGAAAAGCATCTTTGCTTTAAACTAAGAGCAACAGTAGAGGGAAAGATTAGCAAAAATCAAGTGAGGAAGTGGTGGACAAGGTTGGCAAACAAAAGGCATGTGGGGTTTATTAGACACAAGGGTCCTCGTTATCAACAGCACAGGACCAAAGGGAGCCCACCTCAAGTGTATGCACATAAATAAGGATGTGCCTAGAAGACAGCACTGTGGAGAAACCTCTCTTACCTTTCCTGGGAAGTCAGCATGACTGGGTGCCTCTCTGAAGTGCCTGTACATCAAAGCACACAGCAAGAGAAACAAGCAAGAGGAATTAAAGATCTGCTTGCAGTTAGTTGCAGGGCTACAACTTACTGGGATCTTGGAGACCAGGCAGTCTCTCCATTCACAGCTCACACAGTGGAAGCATTGTAATACGTTTATGGGAGCTCTTTGCGAAAAACAGGCTGGAAGGGAAGGAGGAGGTGTTGCTTGTTACATGGGAGAGGAGTGGGCATGTGTGGAGCTCTACCCTAGACGGATGTGGAAACAGTGAAGAACAGGATAAGTCGGTAGACCAACATGAGTGATGTTACAGTGTGTCTGCTACAGACCATGTAATCAGAAAGCTGAAAATACCTTCTTCAGACAGCTGGAAGAAGCCTCACATTCATAGGCCCTGGTCTTTATGGAAGTTTTAACCATCTTGATACCTGCCAGAAGTGCAACACAGCAGGGCACAAACAATCCAGGGGGTTTCTGGAGTGCAGTGATTTCTGGAGTGCAAGAACTGTTGTGGTTTAAGCCCAGCCACAAACCCAGAACCAAGCAACCACTCGCTCACTCCTCCCCTTTTCTGCCTCCACTCCTGGAGGGATGGGGAGGAGAACTGAAAGAATGTAACTCCCACGGGTTGAGATAAGAACAGTTTTGTAACTAAGGTATAACGCAAACCACTGCTGCTACCACCAATAATAATAATGATAAGGGAAATAACAAGGGAAGAGAATACAACTGCTCACCACCCATGACCAACACCCAGCCCGACCGAGCAGTGATCTTACCCTTCCGGGTAACTGCCCCCAGTTTATATAGTGGGCATAACGTGCTGTGGTATGGAATACCTCTTTGCTAGTTTGGGTCAGGTGTCCGGACTCTGTTTCCTGCCAGCTTCCCCCCCTCCCTGGAAGAGCATGAGACTCAGAAAGTCCTTGGTCAGAGCAAACATTACTGAGCAGCAACTAAAAACATCAGTGTTATCAGCATTGTTCCCAGGCTGAAAGTCAAAAACACAGCATTGCAGTAGCTATTAAGAAGAAAAATGACTGCTACTGCTGAACCCAGGACAGTATCCACGCTTATTCCATACCATTCATGTCATGCTCAGATCCCACATTTTTCAATATACCGTCATTCTTGCCTCATACATATATACATACACACACACACAAAGAGATATCATTCCTTAGTCCGTGGACCAATCCCTATGAAGCCGCTGAATTTATCTGGTCCGCAACGTTGGGCTCCAACATCTTCCTGACAGAGATGATTGACAAGCTGAGAAGCACAGGTGCCCTGTTGAACTTCATGTCCTCTCAAGGAAAAAAAAAAACCAACAAAAAAAAAAAAAAAAAAAAAAAAAAAAAAAAAAAAAAAAAACGTTTTGGGGCAGCCTTGGCAAAAATGGTTTCAGCAACAAAAGGAAGACAAGGAAAATGGGAGGGTCCTGCTGCTGGAGCAAGGGACTTGGTAGCAAAGGCCATGGAAGAACCTGAGGTATTCAATGCTTTCTTTGCCTCAGTTATTACAAGAAAGGAATCCCAGAAAAAAAAAAGAAGACTTTATTTTCAATGTAAGGGCAATAGAATGCTGAAACAGGTTGCTCAGGGAGCTCGTAAAGTCTCCAGCCTTGGAGATACTCAAAACGTGACTGCACACAATCCTGAGTATTCTGCTCTAGTGCTGTGGCTTATGCCCAGCCAGCAACCCAGAAACCATGTAGTCATCTAGTTAAGCCTATTTCTTCCTTGCTTAAAGCAGTGTGGTTGAACAAGTTTATCTCCAGAGGTCTCTTCCTGCCTCTAATGTTCTGTGATTCCACCAGGCATGTCATTATGCTACTACTTAACAGCAATCCCATGATTACCTGATGCATCAGCACAAAGACATGTAAGTAGCCTAGGAATGAATGATAAATGCAAAAATTTTATTTACTGTCCCGATTATTTTCCCCCCACAAAATGACAAAATCATTCAGTCCCAAATTGCAACTACCTTATTACATTTTATAGAAAAGCATAAAGATATTATATACAACTAGATTTGCCATTCAACCTTTTCTGCTAGTTCAAGAAGCTGAATGACACTTTTTTAAGCATCACATACAATACCCCTTCTTATTAGCAGGTACTTCTGAATGAAGTTTCGGTACACATTAAGGAATGGCAATAAAATGAGAGCTCAGGGATTAAAAATGCCTGAATATAAGCTTATTTTTCTCTGGATAATAGCTTTTATGAAAGTCGGACTCAAAATACTGGAGAACAATGAGTTCCTTCATCTCCCAAGGTCTCTCTGAGATAACCAAGGTGATCACACTTAACTAGTTGGTTTACCTATTGACAAAATAAAGGCTTTCAAGCAACTACTAGGTGAAAACTTTTCACTTTTCAGCAACTAATGAATTATTTTGGCTATATTTTCAGGTATAGAATGGAATATTTATTCAGATTGTTACCGTAATCATCAAGAAAACACTTCATATACAAACATAAGGTATATAGCTTTCAGAACACTGCATCGATTTTTTAACAGTACTCATCTAATGAGTATTTTGAAATATTTTGACTAAAATAGATGGTCTTTCTGGTGGAAATATTACTTTTACCCAAATAAGCAGCAAGAAACCAAAGCCAATATGAACTCTTACATAAACCATAAAAACACATCTATGTAGTCTCAAAATTCAAGTAAAATGATGAAACTTAAAAAAAAAAAGGGGAGAAAATAAAAGAGTAGCGTTAAAGGACAACCTGATTGAATGATAAAACCCAGCCAGATGATATCTCAAAAGATCTGTTCAGGCTGCTATTTTATTCCATGCATTGTTGTCTTAGCTATACAATGGACTTCATCAGTGCACTGATGCATTTATTTTTTATTGCTGACTTTGTACTCATCTAAAACTGACCAGTTTGAACTTTTTTCCTGAGAAAAATAGTTTCCCCAAGAAAAGGAAAAAATTCCCTTCCTCCTCAGCTACTTTGAATCAAAGTTCACACTTAAAACATGAGGGGACAATGTACAAAAGGGACAACTTTGAGAAGCAGCATAATCTATTAGTAAAGATACTATCCGCTATAGTTGTTGGGCCTAACATACCTTAAACAATATTCTTTAACTCTCATAATCTCTTTCTCTGCAGGGTAAACATAAGGTTTTCTGATAACCTCATAACATGGACTTTCTCTTTCCTCACAGCAACCTTTTATGAAGAAATGACATTGATTTTACATATAGGCCACTGAAGAGAGAGGATGTACCTATGGAAACTTACAGATGCAAATACAAGCAGGCCCTGCCTGTGCTCTGCACTAATGAGAAGCCAGGTAGTCACATGAGCATGAAGACAACGAAATGATAGAGCCAGACTGACAGCTTTTTCAACACATGATTAGGTCTGTGCTCTGCGTGGAGCTCCCAGGCAGTGAGGGCACAACTACATTCACCTACGAAGGACAATATATCTGTGCTATTAATGGTATTTCATGACCTTTACCAAGGTCATGAAAATAATACATAAAACAAACAAAACCAAATATTATTATAGCGATTATTATAGCAATAGATGTTATAGCAACATAATACTCTTATAGGCAATAAATAAATACACCCCCCCCCAATAAATTTAATCCTAACTTCACAAGGATAGACTGCAAGCAAGTCAACCATCTTACACGTATTGTGGTGGCAATACATGTGCCCATTATCTTACCCCATATGTTGAAGCAAACTCTAATTGTAGGACACACGGACTGCAAAGGTGAAGACAGTCAATTTGCATTCTAAAAGTTATGCTATAAATTAAAATATACATAATAAAATAAAATATAGAAAACATCATTGCTATTTATGGTTTTTATCATTCTTCCACACCTAACTGGACAAGAGGTACATTCAATGTCAGCCTCAGCAGCTCAAGTGACAAAAGGACTTTTTTAAATTTCATAATCCTTCCAAAAGACATACACACAAATGTCACATAATAAATAAATAAATAAATAAATAAAAATACTCAGTTTGGACTTGATTCTAGCTGCCATCCCAATTTTCAGGAACAAATCACCCCAGGCCATAAAATGTTTAGTAGTTTAATCACGAGTAGGATCACGGATTTATGGGCACAGTTATGAAAATACATTGCATTTATTAGTGCATTCTGGTTGCTGTGTTGCTGTGATTGAGCCATTACAATGTCTTTTCAGGACTAATACAGATGATTTCAGCTCTAACGCAAATAAGATGCTGATAGTGTAATAAGAAGTTCAGCTGCCCATGGCTCTCATTCCATTCCTGTTCCATATCAAGCTGAAGACCAGCTTATGACAGCAGACCATGTGAAACAAATAGCATATGAAGGAATTTCTCATTAAAGGGAAATTACTTTTTAGGTGGCATAGAGCATTATTATTATACATCAAAGCCTAGTTTGAAAGACTTAGTCTGCTTTATATTTCTGTTCCTTTTGAAGCCAATCCCAGAACTTGATGGCATTCTCCTTTGCTTGTTTTTCATTTGCCTATTTCTCATTTCATTTTTTTGTTTGCTTGTTTATATCAACTCTGACATCAACATGATGTTCCATGTTAAAATCTATTTGACAAACACTATCTGAAGGAGAAGAATATGCCCTTGAATAGTTTGCCTGAAAACTATAAAAGGAAGTTTTCTATGAACTCCACCAATATTACATGTACTTTATTACTTTCTGGTCACTCTCTGAGACTTCCTTTACTTTTGTTTAAAGCTGCAATACAGTAAAACTCTTCTGTACCTCCTTGAGTAACTGCTGCTGAATTCCTCTACCATTTCAATCTCCAGATTTGACTTCAGGATTTTTCTGCATATATTGCAATAATTGCTTTGTCAGCATATATTATGCCTGCAGGTTATCAGCTAGAAATCTTACAGCTCTTATTTTGAGGCTCAACCTTCAGCACTTTAGGTAACCTACATGACCAACTGATATTGTTAAATAACAGTGTAGAGAATAAAATAAAACCCAGTAAGAAATGGGTTGTTTATACTGCAGCACATTACAGTAGAATTCATTTTTATTTCAGTCATAATAAAGAATTATTCCCATGGCATTTAAGGGCTTATAAAATTCATAAATTCTTTCATACTTTAAAATGTGGCAACAAAGCCTCTCACCCAATGGTATGCAAATTTCTTTTTGAATTTCATTTGGGTTCATAAACAACTATTTTAATCAATTAAGTGTAAATGAACCAAGCAATTACAGAAGAGTGATAGCAATATAGGAATGATTGCTCAGTTAGGAAGTTAAATGAGTTGATCAATTCCTGACATAATATCTAGCAATTCTTGCAAGTTTTTGATTTTATATTTCACAGCTATGGTTTATTAGATATATACAGAATTTCTTGTCTTGCCCAATGCAATACAACTCTAATATCATTTATATCTAGTCTTCTCAATAGTGACTATTCAAAAGTGTGCCATTACCTCTCTAAGCACCAACTTCAGCAACATTTTTCTCTCTGTCCCTCTCTGCTTTTCCATCTCAGATATAAGCTACTCTCCATCTCACATTACCCTATCTGCCTTGTAGCTGCTGGTATACATCCTTGAACCCATCTAAGATCCCAGTGCTTTTGAGCTAATGAAAAACATAACTCAGCTCTGCCATTCAGAATTCAGTCCATGACATTGCCAAGCTCCCACAAAACAAGTGTCTGCCATGTCATCCATTGCTCAGTATAGACTATAACTGACATCCTCAAATCAAATACAATAATTTGTTTGTAAACTACACACAAATATCTTCCAAGCAGTGTCTTGGGATTCAGTTATCTACAGGTAGACACATGGCCAAGATCTATTCCAGCTCAATTATTTATGATTTTGTAGTTACATAGACTGATTTTTCACTTTCACTTAAATGTCTGGAAAAAAAAAAGCTGTTAGTGACAGGTGATGAGCTAGCTAATGAACACTGTAGAGTCTCACCGTGCAGCATGAACAGCTTCTGAATAACAGGGGGAAAAGAAAAGCCTAATTAAAATATCATAAAAAACTTCTAGTGACTTTTTTTTTTCTTTTTTCTATGTGTGTTAAATAGTGTAGTGCTCTCTCTCCCCTAAATACAAAGAACTTTGCAAAACAGTGCCTGAGAGGCGTGTCCAGACTATGGCGGTTGTGAAACTAGACTTCAGCACAGCCTCAAAGAGAACTGCACTGCTACGCGTGGAAGGACAAGTCGCAGGGATAGGGACTACATTAAGTAGTACTGGTGATGAATCCTCTCAGGAAACCATCATCACAGTTCAGGCCTCAAGCTAGAAGTTCTCCATTTTCTTTCTTTTAATTCAGGTTTCTTTGTAAATACTTGAAGATATTGTTGCTACTCACTTCTTCCACAACTGCCACCAGCTTTTCTACCTAACTTTTTTTAAAAAACTGTCTTTAAAAAAAAAGAAGCTGAAAGGAAAGGGAGAGGAAATGGCAAGTTGTTACAGCTGGACAAAAATCATGTATTTTGCACATTTCACAAAACCTGCAAATATACACTCATTTTCAGATAGTTTGTGCTCAGATACAGAAAGATCATCTCTTTTAATACAGAATCGTAGAATAGTTAGGGTTGGAAAGGACCTTAAGATCATCTAGTTCCAACCCACCTGCAATGGGCAGGGACACCTCCCACTAAACCACGCCACCCAAGGCTCTGTCCAACCTGGCCTTGAACACTGCCAGTGATGTAGCATTCACAACTTCCCTGGGCAACCCAACAGAATCATAGAATAGTTAGAGTTGGAAAGGACCTTAAGATCATCTAGTTCCAATAAACCAGTAAATACATATGGTATTTTAAATCAAACTCACAAAGATATTTAATAAATGTTACTATTTAATACTTTTCTAGTGTAAGATAAATTTGCATCATGACACATAATCTCAAAGGAACCGGTTCTTAAGATCAGAATACAGTTACCAGGCAGTCAGTTTTCATAAGCTTGGCTCTCAATGAAAATTTTAACTCTGAACCAGGGGCTAGTAGTTCTCAGCTTATGTAGAGCTGAGAACCTGCTCTCTCATTTCCTGTTCCTTCCACTGAAAAAGGGTTCTTGTTTTAAAAATTCAGCTTTAATTTTGCTTTTAAAAATTTTCAAATCTACTGCATTAAAAGTAGAATCATAGAATATCTTGGGTTGGAAGGGACCTTCAAAGATCATCTAGTCCAGCCCCCCTGCCATGAGCATCTAGATCAGGCTGCCCAAAACCACATCCAGCCTTCTATACATTACAAACTTACAATGTATGTTTCCCTTAATTTAGTTCACAATTAGAGATGGGAGAGAAGAGTATTTTATTACAAGTTTACTTGTGGTTTGTAATGGTAAAATTGCATTGGGAAATTCTGAACTTCAACCAGTTACAATCACCTTAATATGCCAATGATCATTTGCAACATTTGTCTGGGTTTGTTTTTTTTTTTGCAGCAACAGTGTCTTCACAAAAGAAGTGAAATACTGTAGCAGGACAACAACCTGTGAGCAATTCTGCATGAGAAAACCTGACTATCACAAATTCTCTTTAATGATTTTTCCAAGGAAGCACCATCCAAATTTTTGGGAACCTGAATGCTACCTCTTCCACTGCCAGACAGATGGACCCAGGACACCCTGCCTTCCTCCCAGTGTCTCACAAGGTGACTGTTGGTACTCTAGAACTTGGAAAGAATAATAAGGTTGTCAACCTTCTGGCTGCAGGTACCACTGATATCAATGGAAAAAAATGGTATTTCGCTTCTGACTTCATTCCAAGATTTCCAAACCATGAAAAATCACTTTTCAGGAAGCTGATTTAGTAGGTAGCTAAATTAACAGGTGAAAACCTTTAGTGTATAAAGAATCAGCTACATAGTAGTGCTACCACTGATGGAGACCATTTCTATTCTTCCATTATTTTATCTATATAGAAGCTTTCCAAAACCAGATACTTTTTTTTCTCATACCACCTTCTCTATACTGCCAGTAATTTTCACATCCTTATCTGTGCCAAATCAATCACTTTGATGATGCATGCGCTATTGTAGGGGCAGAAGGCTCAGTCAGTGATTTTTTTCAGGAAAAAATGATACAGTAAAAACACACATTCCTGTTCAAAATTGTGTCCTCAATAAATAGACATTTGTTCTGGGTTCAGCAGTAGCAGTCATTTTAATCCTTCTTAGTAGAAGTTGCAGTGCTGTGTTTTCGACTTTCAGCCTGGGAACAACGCTGATAACACCGATGTTTTCAGTTACTGCTCAGTAATGTTTACTCTGACCAAGGACTTTCTGAGTCTCATACTCTGCCAGGGAGGAGGCGAAGCCGGGAGGAAGCAGAGACAGGACACCCGACCCAAACTGACCAAAGAGGTATTCCATACCACAGCACATCATGCCCACTATATAAACTGGGGGCAGTTACCCAGAAAGGTTGATCACTGCTCGGTTGTGCTGGGTATTGGTCGGTCACGGGTGGTGAGCAGTTGTATTCTCTTCCCTTGTTATTTCCCTTATCATTATTATTATTGGTGGTAGCAGCAGTGGTTTGTGTTATACCTTAGTTACTGGACTGTTCTTATCTCAACCCATGGGAGTTACATTCCTTCGATTCTCCTCCCCATCCCTCTGGGAGCAGGGGGGGAAACGGGGGACAGTGAGATAGCAGCTGCATGGTTCTGAGTTACGGCTGGGCTTAAACCACAACAACATTGTACAGAGGGCTAGCAATCCATTTGAACTATTGGCTTTATCCAAGGTAGTTACTTGATGATAACAGGAGGATCCAACAGCAAAAATGGACTAAAGATATTATTTCACTTTCTTTTTTTTCTAATTCTGAATTTCAATGGTTTTTCACTGCCTCTATATCACTAACTCACCTAAAACACTCAGAATGCATTTTTTCTTCTATTATAAGACTATCAGCTTTAATCTTCAATTTACTACGCCCAGGAAAACTCTCAAGAGTGGATTCAGTGAGAGAGGGCCATATCTAGTTGTCAGTCCTTTCATAATCTACTAAACAAAATCCAAAGCATGGTGTCATTCGTACTTTGATGTATGATACATATTTCAATGTCAAGATCTCAAAAGAACAGATGGTAATAGAGAACATCTTGCTACAGCTATGAAAATAGAAACATACTAATACAACCACTTCTTGGAATCCCCACAGCCACTACATTTACACAGTAGCAAGCATTTTACTAGTACACTTGCATTTTCTATGCAAAAAAGGCTGAAATAAATAGTAGTTTAGTCCAAGACACAAAGTGACAAAAAGACTTCCAGTGTAAGCTAGTGGCAATACCCTGTCATCTGTCTAGTCTTACAATTACATTTGAAAATTGACTTTTCTCCTTTACATATGCATTCAGTTCTATACAGACACAGTTTGTTCACCATAGCCAGGGTTTGGTTACATATGGTGTGTACACATGGTTATATACAGCATCAAGAAACAAATAAAGTGTTTTATAATATCCATTATAATACTGTGATAACTGAAATACAGCAATGCTTTTAAACCTAGATTGCCTGTAAGAACTGAAACAGGAAGATAGCTACTGCTTAGCTTCTGTCCAAGAACATAGTATCTCCAAAACCCAAAGATAATTGCTTTACTGGAGTATGTTAAAGCAAAAGAACATACCTGTTTTAAAGATAGCATATGAATGTATTTCTTTTTGGAGCCACTTTATACATCCTGACTAAATCTTAAATCTATGCATGCAAGACCTTGAATTATTCCACATGGTTTTCATATACTATGCTCTGGTTAAGCCAGGTTGCTGTGAAAAAAGCATATGTGAGCTTGTAAAAGCAGGCCCTGTAATGATGCATCTATTCAAACTGTGTGGGCAACTTATCGGTACCTTGACTTTAGAGATTTTCTTCTCGTATACTTAATATTATTGTAGTCTACCACCATGCACAGAATTTCCTGTATTTTTAAACACCAAGAAGTAAGACAATAGGAATGTCAGTACATTTAGTTCTTTGCTAAGCTATCAACATGGTGGGAATCCTTGCTGAATTAAAATCACATAGCTACAGGTTGGGCGGGGAGGAGATTCAGAGCAGACCTGTGGAGAAGGACTTGGGGGTGTGGGTTGATGAAAAAATGAACATGAGCCGGCAGTGTGCGCTTGCAGCCCAGAAAGCCAACCGTATCCTGGGCTGCATCAAAAGGAGTGTGACCAGCAGGTCGAGGGAGGTGATCCTGCCCCTTTACTCTGCTCTCGTGAGACCTCACTTGGAGTATTGTGTGCAGTTCTGGTGTCCTCAACATAAAAAGGACATGGAACTGTTAGAACAAGTGCAGAGGAGGGCCACGAGGATGATCAGGGGACTGGAGCAACTCCCGTATGAAGACAGGCTGAGAAAATTGGGGCTGTTCAGCCTGGACAAGAGAAGGGGCATGGTTTAGTGGGAGGTGTCCCTGCCCATGGCAGGGGGGTTGGAACTTGATGATCTTGAGGTCCTTTCCAGCCCTAACTATTCTATGATTCTATGATTCTATGTGGGGGGTTTTGCGCCTAATTAGTAGAAAGACAAAGCCCTCCCTCTCAAACATCTCAAGATGCATATAAATAAGAGAACAAACACAGAATCCTTAAAAGATTTCATTTTTGTTTCTACAAGTCTAAGTACAAAAAGTTAGAAAGCTTTCAGAATATGAAAAAAAGAAATGATTAGCCAGTAATGGTCCTGAAGGAGGGAAGGATTGTGAAACTCCAGTTATAGGCACCAATAATGTCAGCATAAAGAAATGACACATGTATTGCAGCACACAAGTGATTTCCAAACTTTCCAAGGTTTTGGTGAACCCAGATTCAACAGGAATAATTCATAATGCCTTTTCACAATGTTAAGCACTAGAAACGCTATGCCTTTTGTTTTTACATCTTTCACAGGAGCATGGGTGAGCAACTGGAGAGTATGGATACCTCATCTTTCGCAGGCAACACCATCATTCCCAGTCTGTCATTTGCCTCCATGACTGAAATAGCTGATTCCTTTTTCAGGGCTTGTTTCTTGAAAGGAATCACGGAATACAATACAAGCTGATGCTTTAGCTGCTGCAAGATGGCCTCTGCTTTGTGTGCCAGCAGTGGGTGCTGCAGGGGGGCCTTTGTGAGGGGAGTTAGGGGCTGCCCTATGCCAGGGGCTGCCAGCTCCAGCTGACTCCAGCAGCAAGACCACAGGGCATGGCTGAGCACTGCTGCCATGGGTGGCACCTCAGAAAAAGGGTAGTTCAGAATGATCAAAAAAAAAAAACATCACAAGACCAAAGAGGAATAAGGAAAAAAAGGCACGAGGAATCACACTCTGAACACCTGGGCCAGCCCAGGAGAAGGTGGGAGGAGGTGACCTATGTGCCAGCAGCCCACACAGGATCCTAGCCATAGGAGGTGGATAATGCTGCCAATTTGCACTGCCTTGAAGTAAAAAAGCTGTGCTTCTTTAAAATTAAAATAGTACCAGTTCAGGGGCACCTCAGTGGTCTTGAAATTACTTCAACATAGAATCAATTAGGTTGGAAAAGACCAACTGTTTCCCTAGGACTGCCGAGTCTACCACTTAAACCATGTCACTGAGGGCCTCCTCTACACGGTTTCTGAACACTTACAGGGATGGTGATTCCACCACTGCCCTGGGCAGCTTGGTCCAATGCCTGATCACCCCTTCGATGAAGAAGTTGTTCCTAATACCCAGTCTAAACCTCTCCTGGCACAGCTTGAGGCCATTTCACCTCGTCCTATCAGATCTAACTTGAGAGTCCAGCCACCTCCTGGCTCCATCCTCCTTTAGGTAGTTGTAGATAATCATAAGGTTCTCCCAAGCCTCCTCTTCTCCAGACTAAACAACCACAGCTCCCTCAGCTGCTTAGACTTGTGCTCTAGGCCCTTTGCCATAATGTTATTATGTTATTGTCAATCCATCTAAAACCACCAAAGGACAAGAAAAGGTATTGTCTTAGAGGAGATGAAGGACATCCCACATGCAAAACTGCTTATGATTTTTATAAATGGTTACTTTGCTCCTCTCACAGGTTTGTTGGTGATGCAGGATAAAAAAAAAAAAAAAAAAAGTGCTCAAGACCCAGAAGAGGGATTCACAACAGACAAACCCTCATGTCCACCCCTTCTCAGTCCTTCTTTCTTATCCTTGCACAATGGAATGCTCTAGAAAACCATACACATCCACACAAAGTATTCCTCTCCAAAGGCAGGCCTCAGCAGCAGAGCACCACAATTGAAAAACCCTCCTCCTTCAGTTGTCTGCTTTGCTTTGTTTTTTATGGTCAAATGGTTCCCCAAGAGTGACACTTTATAAACTCAGACGGAGCCAGTGTTCAGTCAGAGGTCACAGCAGTGCAGAATCTGACCTACACAAGAAAGAGGCACTGGTATTTAACTGAATCAGAAATCTTTCTTTGACTTTTGAGAAACATGCATGAAGGCATTTTGATTTAATGGGATTTGCATATTAATTCAATCATCTCGGTGACAAAGAAAGATGAGGTCATTTGGAGTGTTCTGAGTGTTGTGACAAATCTTTAGATATTTATAGTATTTTCTCTTGTTCTGCCTCTACAGTCTCTTCACTACTTTGAAGCCACACCAATTAAGCCAATTAAGAATATCATTACATTTTTTATACAAGATTAACCTAGAGAATGAAAAATTAAATTCTTAAAAGACACAGTAAGTTTGCATTTATATCAGTAGTTTGAGGGGTGTGGGAGTGTTACCAGTGATTTAATAACTGTTTGATTTGTCTATGAAAATCATCACAGATTCAAAGGCTGGTATGTAACCCAGCTGTTGCTTCACTAGAATACAGCAATTGCAGTGTTTATAACAAAAAGGATTAGCACAGATTTTGTACTGAAGATGATGTAGTTGGGGAAGGAAAGATGTTATTATGGCTTAGTTCCTTTAAATAACTTATCTGAAGGATTCCTATCTAGTTCAGTATACACATGCTTTTAATATTTACAATGTTTCCCCACTGAGTTTCACAGCACCTTTCATCTTAGTTGCATGAACTGCACATATGTGTGTCAACTGTGTGTGAACTGTGCAAGCAGATGATACAGTATGAAGCCTGTGCTCTGCCAAAGTTTGGAAGGGCAGTATTATTCATAAAAGTAAAACCTGTAAATAGTTTATGCCTGTCATAGTAAGCAAATAAGCACAGAAATTACTCTTTAAAAAACTCAAAAGGAATGATTTAGAACAGGGGCAATGAACAATGCTTTCTCATCAGTTATGCTACTGTTTTTCAGCAGTACAAGTAGCAGACACTGTGGTGTTGGTTCTTTTACTATCTTCTGTGTAGGTATACTGCAAGCTTAACACATGTAACTCTATACATGGTCCATTAACGAGAAACTATGCATGAAACAGACTTAAAGGTAGATACAAAAGTGACAAACTGAAGAGGCCGTGTTGGAATTTCCTTTTTAAATTCTACTGAAAATTTCTTTTGCTCATATCGCTATCCAAATCACATTCACCCCTAACAAAAAAAATAAAGAAGCCTTCTTCACCAAATGTTCTCTTTGAGAATTATTATTAAATGTCACTTACCAAAACACATTTTAAATATATAAATGACATCTAATTTCTTCCAGATTACACTGTCATTCCGAAGACACCAATATTTATGCATGAGATCATAAATTGTCCACTTTCTTTTTCAATTTCTTTGGAAGAAATCTAAATACAATTTGAAGATTCAAAACACCATGTTCACCTCTCAAAAAGATGCTAGAACATCTGAACACAAATAAAGAACACTCTTTGGAAGTGTAGGAGTCTGGGTTAAACACCATACTCCAAAAATGAATTTCTGAGAGCTTTACAAAACAGATTTAAAAAACATGTTTAAACTAAAAAGGCATCTTCAACTTTTCAGAAATCTGAACAAAATGACTGTAAATGAAGATATGTCATAAATCAAAACTAAATAACATTAGTGTGTTATTATAATGGTAGAAATTTTTGACAGGAAAAGCTAAGGTGCAATTCTACTTTTACAAATTATAGTTCACATACATAAACGTACGTATGAATCACAGAATCATAGAATAGTTAGGGCTGGAAAGGACCTCAAGATCATCTAGTTCCAACCCCCCTGCCATGGGCAGGGACACCTCCCACTAAACCATGCCATCCAAGGCTATGTCCAACCCCACCTTGACGCCACCAGGGATGGAGCATCCACAACTTTCCGGGGCAACCAATTCCAGTGTCTCACCACCCTTACAGTAAAGAATTTCTTCCTCATATCCAATCTAAACTTCCCCTGTTTAAGTTTGAACCCGTTACCCCTTGTCCTCTCACTACAGTCCCTAATGAAGAGTCCCTCCCCAGCATCCCTATAGGCCCCCTTCAGGTATTGGAAGGCTGCTATGAGGTCTCCACACAGACTTCTCTTCTCCAGGCTGAACAGACCCAACTTTCTCAGCCTATCTTCATACGGGAGGTGCTCCAGCCCCCTGATCATCCTTGTGGCCCTCCTCAGCACTTGTGCCAACAGTTCCATGTCCTTTTTATGTTGAGGACACCAGAACTGCACGCAATACTCCAAGTGAGGTCTCACGAGAGCAGAGTAAAGGGGTAGGATCATCTCCCTCGACCTGCTGGTCACACTCCTTTTGATGCAGCCCAGAATACCGTTTGCTTTCTGGGCTACAAGCACACACTGCCGGCTCATGTTCATTTTCTCATCGACCAACACCCCCAAGTCCTTCTCCGCAGGGCTGCTCTCAATCTCTTCCCTGCCCAACCTGTAGCTGTGCCTGGCATTGCTCCGACCCAGGTGGAGGACCTTGCACTTAGCATGGTTAAACTTCATCAGGTTGGCATCAGCCCACCTCACAAGCGTGTCAAGGTCCCTTTGGATGGCATTCCTTCCCTCCAACTTATCCACCGAACCACACAGCTTGGTGTCATCGGCAAACTTGTTGAGGGCACACTCAATCCCACTGTCCATGTCACCCACAAAGATGTTGAACAAGACTGGTCCCAACACCGATCCCTGGGGGACACCACTCGTTACTGCTCTCCAGCTGGACACTGAGCCACTGAGCACTACTCTTTGTGTGCAGCCATCCAGCCAGTTCTTTATCCACCGAGTGGTCCACCTATCAAATTGATGTCTCTCCAACTTAGAGACAAGGATGTCATGTGAGACAGTGTCAAACGCTTTGCACAACTCCAGGTAGATGACATCAACTGCTCTACCCCTGTCCATCAGTTCCGTGGCCCCTTCATAGAAGGCCACCAGAGTGGTCAGGCAGGATTTCCCCTTAGTGAAGCCATGCTGCCTGTCACCAAGCACCTTGTTGCTTTTCATGTGCCTTAGCATGCCTTCCAGGAGAATCTGCTCCAAGATTTTGCCAGGCACATAGGTGAGACTGACTGGTCTGTAATTCCCTGGCTCATCCATTTTCCCCTTCTTGAAAATGGGGGTTATATTTCCCTTTTTCCAGTCATTGGGAACTTCATGTGACTGCCATGATTTTTCAAATATGATGGACAGTGGTTTAGCAACTTCATTTGCCAGCTCCTTCACAGTTCTGCTGCTTCTTTTTTGCTGCTGTTCTTCAAATCTGCAGTGCTCTTAGATGTGGTTATACAGTTTTTTGTGAGTCCTAGAGAAGACAATAGCCTTGGATGCACTTTTCTGGTGACCAGTGAAAGTAAACACTGCCAGCCAAGTAGCAAAAACACTAGAAGCAGCTATACTCAACACTGGAGGTCCAGAGGTGCCACCTCTTGACATTTTTGCCCATGCTCTTCGTCCAAATATGAGGGCACATTTAGAAAAGGCTAATGCAAGAGAATCTTCATGGTCTGAAAAAAAATTCTCTGAATTACCTGCCTCTTGCCCTTCAGTAGCAGTTCAGTAACATAAAGAGTATGCTCAAATCAGGAAAAACAAAAAAAAAATGAACCATACATAGATCTTTAATTCTGATCATTTTATTTACAAAGAAAGGAAATACTACTCCCTTACCAACTCTTTGTGGCTTTTTTTTTTGTCTTTTTGTCACACCACAAAAGAATGCAATGAAGTTTTCAGATGCTAGTACCCATGGTCATTTTAAGAAGTTATACTCCAACATTCGTAACTGGAATTACAGTTAGAATAACAGTTTTAACAGCAAAGGCAATATACTCCTCTTTTGAAAGCCCCTTAACTACATAGTAACAGATAATTAAATGTGGCCGACAGCACATGCTAGGTAACTCTAAGATCTGAAGTTAGGTGTTTTTAAAAGAAAAAAAATTCACAAAACACCTAAGCAGCTGCACTCATATAACACATCATCAAAAAAAGTTAATTATATTCTAATACTCATATGCATCATTCTGATCAAACAGGAGCAAGCAACTGAACAGTCCATCATCTTGACAACAGACACATCTTTTTTTATGCTTCTCTTGGAGAAAATAACTATGTGCTATTTCTTGCCAGTTATATATTCATAAGATTTTCCTTTATACTTTAAAGAGTGAAGACTTCCATTCTTTTATTTATAAAGCTCCCACTAGAAAGTATTTCTAAAATCTTGCTACACCTGCATAACATTAGTTTCCCAAGGACCTTATATTAACCAAGAATTTTGTGAAATAACATATAGGTAGTAAAGCAAACTACAAACTTAAAGTCTTAAGCAATCTCTGTAATTAACCCAATACTCGACCTAATTCACAAAAAGCACTTATTAACTTTAGTAAGATTTTTACTTACATAAGCAGCACTTTACAGAAGAAACATTTCTGCTCCAGGAGCAGTCAGTCCGAATCACGTTAGATATAATGTGATGACTATGAAACAAGGTTGGGTTTAACGGAAAGAAGATAGGTTCAGAATAAAATAACGCTACTGCTGTTATGCTAACTGAGCTATATTCCATAGGCATGATGTAAGGGCAGGAAGACAACATTTGTCATTTTATGGAATTTTTTGTTACTTTAAGACTTTGTTTTACTAGACAGAAGCAACTCTGTGCAGCCAGCTTGTATTACCTCAGATTCTGTGATGTATGGATTATCAAAAGTGCCAATCACAAAGTTTTTAGCTTAGAGCTGTCTCAGTGTCCAGCTCATGTCTGCTTCACTTTTCTTTGGTTGCTTGAACATTTTTTAAGAATACTTCCAATACTAAAAGCCAGTCTAAGAGTTTGCCTCAAGGATGGTATACCAATAAACTAAGGCACTTTAAATCACCTATCCTCCTCCTCCAAAGAGATTTACAAAGACATGTAGAAACAGACTCCTCCTATGCCAATTCCTACTTGACTTCCAGTAAGTTTCTAGAGCATCCTTCAAACAGAATCATAGAATCATTTAGATTTGAAAAGACCTCTAAGATCATCAAGTCCACCTATTAACCTAACACAACCAAGTCCACCTCTAAAACCATGTCCCTAAGTGTCACATCTACACGTCTTTCAAATATCTCCAGGGATAAGGATTCAAACAGTTTCCTGGGAAGCCTATTCCAATGCTAGCCATCTATTTTAGTGAAGAAATTTTTTCTAACATCAAATATAAATCTCCTCTTGTGCAACCTATCGCTTGCTAATCAGGAGAAAAGAGCAATCCCCACACCGCCACAACCTCCTTTCAGGTAGTTGTAGAGAGCTATAAGGTTCCCCCCTCAAGCTTCCTTTTCTCCAGGCTAAACAACACCAGTTCCCTCAGGCACTCCTCATAAGATTTGTGCTCCAGATCCTTCACCAGCTGCACTGCTCTTCTTTCAACATGCTCCAGCACCTCAATATCTTTCTTGTAGAGAGGGGTGCAAACTGAATAGAGTTCTGCAGTAATGAGGTGGGGCCTCACCAGTGCCAAGTACATAGGGACAATCACTGCCCCAGTCCTGATGGCCACCCTATTTCTGATACAAGCCAGGATGCTGTTGGTTGCCTCGGCCTCCTGGGTGCACTGCTGGCTTATCTTCAGCCAGCTGCTGACCAACACCACCAGATCCTTTTGCTGGGCAGCTTTACAGGTCCTCTTCCTCCAAGCCTGTTGCACTGCATAGCGTTGTCATGACCCAAGTGCAGGCCAGAAACTGTATCCTTGTTTTCCTGCTGCACAGTGGCTTCCGGCTCCTCCTGTTTGTTGCCCATGCTGCATGAACTGGTTTAGATGCACTTGACTTGGACTATTGATCCTGCCACCTTTTGGGGGGAAAAAGACCTAACTCGTACGTGACCATTCTCAGGTGCTTCCACGGTTTCTAACACATCAAAAACTCATGCATCTTTACTGTCACATGGATCTCCATTCCCTAACTATACTGAGACAGCAGACTGATGGACCTCACTAGCAGACTGTACCTTCCTTTGGCTGTTGCTTGCTTTTATGATGACAAAGAATCAGCATCACTGAGATTGGAAGGGACCTCTGGAGGTCAACTAGTCCAAAAATTTACTCAAGACAGGATCAATTGAATTGCAAATGAATGCAAACAGCTCAGAGAACTGCAAAACCTCAGTGGTTTACTCAGTAATTTTAGGGCACTTGCAAGTAGTGACAATACAAATTCTGTGGTGTTGTCTAAAACCTACTGAAGCATCATGAACTTATAGTTAAAACTGTTACACTCCTGTGGAAAAATTTAAGATATAACCAGCAAATAGCTTTGCTTGTTTAAATGATAGCCGCTTAACAGTTTAAATAATGATAGTGGCTTTTAATTAGAGGGAGAGATACGTGTTATGGCCTAAGTACAACACAGTATTGAAGTTTTTAGCTTTTTCGCTGATGAAAGAAAAACCTAATTAAACAATGGCAGACATTCTAAAAATATACAGTAGAGGGAAAAATATGGGGCTTTTTTATAAGCAACTAAGCAACAAAACATTAAAGAGATGTTAATGAATGGGAGATAGGCTTGGTTTTGAGCCTGTAGGAACTGAAGCTCTGAAAAAAAACCACACTTTTACTTAGACAAGTATTTTTACTTGTTGCACAGCAGTTTATCAGAAAAATAAGAAATTTTTTTCAGACTTACTTCAAACTTCAAAATGATACTAAGTGTTGACACAGCTGATATTCATTTTATCTTCTGTGCGCATTCAATGCCTAGAACCTGTCCAAAACCAATGCACTGGCTCTATATAATAAAGGTAACACAAGTCATGCCACTAACAATTTGTATATTGCTATTTCCCTTATGTTGAAGGACCTGAAGATCTTTAGCTCTCTCAGTGAGATCTCAATCTTGCTAATCTTACTGCTGTTCTGCTTGAAGACTCTAGGAAGGTTACTAAGGGAACTTAACTAGAGTAAAATGACATCAAGTAGAAAGTTTGTAAAATGTCAGTTAGGAAGTACTCCTTGAGGCAGGCAAGCTGGAATTTACTTCAAGAAAGCAGAGAGATGGAAAAATAGGTGTATTCATTCATTTAGCTCCCAGTTCTGCAAATAGCTCCCATAAAAGAAATCCAGTTCATTAAGAAAACCTAGTGTGTACAAAAGACTGCTAATTTATCTGCTGTTTCCTTTGGTCTAGATATTCAACAAGGACTCCTGGTCTCCATTCATGCCATTTGTTTGAGACTCTGCAATTCTTTGGTTCTTTAGTGATTACACAAAATTCTCTTTTCAATCCCTTGAAGCCAAAGAAAAAAAACACTCTGATTGACAAAGGAAAAGCACACTGATGCTGTATCCTCAGAAAAACTTTAAGACCTTAAATTTCACTTCCTATGAACATAGAAAAGAAATTCAAAGAGTACATCCCACAAGCAAACCCAGCAGTAACTAGTAACTACTACGATGCAGATGTTCATACAGCATTTCTACAAACTTAAACTCCTTCAACACTTGCAGTCTGACAACATATACACAAAGCGTTTGTGTGCTGCTGTGTAACCTACACAGTCTGGCAACAAATCAGAAGCTCTTAGTCTGGCGTTGTCCATTGTACCCTCTGTATCTCTACTGAAAGTTTTTGTTTATGCTAGCAATTATTATCTATCACATACTGTCATTCCCAAGAAAAGTTCCCTGCAAAGTCATGTTAATGCCACCAATGTAGAAACTTCTACATGAACTTCTTAAAACTGTTTTCATTAGTACTGTAGTGAATAAAAATATTAATTCCTTCTGCCAATTCACTAGGGGAAATAGAACCCCAGGAGGCTTATAAGCTACTGAGAATATCAAAGTATTGCACAAGAACAAAAGCTAGTTTTATATAAACACATCAGTGCTGTCTGTTCACATCTGGTTCATTCCTAAGAACAGGAAAGAGTAAGCCAGTTAATTGCTTTAGGCTTAATTGAAATGATGTTCAAACATTTTTACCAACTTTGTAGTCCAGATCTTGATAGGAAGCTTTGCCAGTATTCTGCATGTTGACTTTCAAAAAAGTGTGATTAATGAAAAGACAGAACTCTGTGCTACAGGACTGTAGCACTGTGCTTTAAACACGAACACAGCCACTCTGTTTCTCTGTCAGTAAGAGGACTGAGAATGAGAACAGCAGCACTTAGAGAACTCTTCAGCTCCTTGTCTTTTTTTTTTCTTTTTTTCCCCTGAAATTCAATGTTAATTCTAGAATGCTCTGTTTCACCTCACCTTCATTAAAAAAAAAAATTTCAGGAGTGGAACCTATCTGACAAAAAACCGCAGTCAGGGATTAGATTGTGACAGTGTGGGGAACAAACAGCTGCACTCAATCACCTTTATGTTTTCTTTACACTTTTTCTGTATAGATAACTTACTGTTATCTCTATGTCTAATCATAGAATCATAGAATAGTTAGGGTTGGAAAAGACCTTAAGATCATCTAGTTCCAACCCCCCTGCCATGGGCAGAGACACCACCCACTAAACCACGCCATCCAAGGCTCTGTCCAACCCCGCCTTGAACACTGCCAGCGATGGAGCATCCACAACTTCCCTGGGCAACCCATTCCAGTGTCTCACCACCCTCACAGTAAAGAATTTCTTCCTCAGATCCAATCTAAACTTCCCCTGTTTAAGTTTGAACCCGTTACCCCTTGTCCTCTCACTACAGTCCCTCATGAAGAGTCCCTCCCCAGCATCCCTATAGGCCCCCCTTCAGATACTGGAAGGCTGCTATGAGGTCTCTACGCAGCCTTCTCCTCTTCAGGCTGAACAGCCCCAACTTCCTCATCCTATCTTCATACAGGAGGTGCTCCAGTCCCCTGATCATCCTCGTGGCCCTCCTCTGCACTTGTGCCAACAGTTCCATGTCCTTTTTATGTTGAGGACACCAGAACTGCACACAATACTCCAAGTGAGGTCTCACAAGAGCAGAGTAGAGGGGCAGGATCACCTCCTTTGACCTGCTGGTAATAACAGCTATTGACTTAGAAAGCCCATTTTTTGCTTGTCAACAGCTGCAAACCTGTTGTATTTAGCATTTTTAAGAACAGAGTATCCACCATTGTGAATATGCACCTCTTCCTGCTCTTGTCCAATCCTTCCATTTCTGCTTCAACAGGAATCACAGCAAAAAGAAAATAATTGGACGTACAGCCGTGCCAACCTGTATGACATGGAGATTATAACTTTTTCAAATACTCTGAGTAATAATGTTTCAAGTTAAATGATTAAATCTGCTGTTTAAGGAAGCCTGTGATATGACATTCTTACACAATTAGCATTTCTTCTTGTAGAAATACTAATCATCAGATAATCTAGTTTTAAAAATGTATTTGGAATAAAGACTATAAAATGATGAACACATTCTGTTTAGAAAAACTCAGTGCATACTTCAAACTGAACTCCCTAGGTGAGACAGAGTTACAGAATCAGGGCAGCTTTGAGATAGTACCTGAGGAAAAAAAAAAAACAAACAACAGCCCAGAATGATACAGCATTGAAGAAAGAGATGCTAAATGAGGAGTGCATATGTACAGGCAAAACAGAGCAGAAAAAAGGTAAAGATGATGCTGGGAATCTGAGTATCCAAATGTTAACTGAGCATTAAACATGTTCTTCCAAACGAGCGCTTGCTTCGAAATATGTTAAGTGGGGAACAAGATCTATCCCCATTAACCAGCCAGAGGAATAAAACAACACCTTGCTGTGAATGAAGGACCGCAATCTAAAGTATTTTGAAGCTTGGAGAAAAAAAGGGTTTGCAAATGTGAAGCATGTGAGGAACTTGGTCTGTGAAACGTAAATAAAGAGCCACAGTGAAAACAACAGGCAGAATAAAGAAAGAATTTGAAAGGTATGAGCTGGACTAGCTTGCTGTTTCACAAAACAGAAGGGAAAGTATTTCAGTAACTGAAATAATTTAGTAAAGTCTGGATTAATGCCTCATGGCTGGAGAGCAAAAGTCACAAGAGAAATATTGTGCAAGAAGCAAGAAGAAATGGCCAGATTCACTGATTCTGAAGAGGTTTGTATTTGTCAGCCTGAGGTCTCCAGCAGCCAAGAAATAAAAAATAAAAGCTTAAGAAGACAAATTGTTTGCTAGTTAAGCTTGCAGCTGAATATGTAAGTTAGGCAAACATTTAGCTTTGACAGAAGATGATTTAGTCTGAAACAGAAAACCAGATTACCAATTTGCCATAGCAATTGTACCTAAAGTCATGTCGCAAATAAAATTATTCTGTGACTTTTTCACTGAAGAACAGGATCAACAATGGTGGCCTATAGCTCTGCAGAGAGTGATGAAGGAAGAAGGATGAGTCATGGGAGCTAAATAACAGCAATTATTACCAAGAACACAGCTTAATTTTTGAAGCAAATGCTAGCTTTAGTGCTCAAGGTATATCCCAGTTCTGCACTTTGGCTACTGGGAAAGCATTAGAGACTTTACCGGTAGCAGAGCACAGGGGTGCAATTTCAGAGCCTGAAGGTGAGTGAAGGAACTGGTTTACACTGCTACATCCTATTAGCTTTGTCAGTAAGAGAGAGAAGTTATAGCTGGTTTTCCAAAGACATCAAGTTCATGAAGTTAATATGCATTTGACAGTTTTGTGCCCTTTCTAGCCTTAGCTTCCAGATCTCAGGGCCAATTTCAGCTCATTCTTCCTAACTGTAAAGTTCCTAACCATTAAATTCTCCTTCAGGAGAACCAGTGGCCACAGGAAGAGACTCATTTGAGAAAAAGGCATAGCTTAGCTATTATTCTTTCCTTGGGCTGGGTACTCAGTACCCAGGATGCTCCAGGCACTAAAGAAAAATTTCCCATCAGTAACATTAATACATGGAGATGACACTTGGATAAGGCTGGAGGTTGGCAGTTCTGACAGGTTTTTTTCCTATGGCTCCCAAGTTTGAAGAGAACGTGTTAATAAACATACGTACTGCTAGGAAAGCACAAGTTCAGTCCCTTACAGCTGTTAAGAGCAAACTAAACAGAACTATTCCTTTTGCATGGACAGAGAGAAGATCAGAAAAGTCTGAGTTCAATTTAGTAACAAAAAAAAAAAAAAAACAAACCCACAAAATACTATTCTTAAGCTGTGTTTCTCTGAGGCAAAATGCCAGGATAGTAATTTATTAAATCTTGAACACTGTAATAATTTTAGAAATAGCAGCAACTCATACTGTTTAGCTTTTAGCTAAAATACAAGAACATGCAAATAAGACAGGTGCTCTTTTTTTTCAGAATTGACTGGCACCACAATCAAATGTAAACCCTAACTATATTAGAGTTTGAAGATAGTTGAATTTCAGACATATACAATACAGTCCAAGACTAAGGAACTAGATGCACAATCAAATTGTGAAGCTCAGCTATATTTAAAATGTCTGCTGCAAGCCTCTAATAAATGCATGCATGCACTGATACAACTTCTGTTTTTCTTTAATGAAACTCATTACAAAGAGCTGCATGGATCCTCTGCCACGAGACAGCTGAGGTCCAACACCGCCCATTAAAAGAAACTGATTAGCATGAAGTCAGAAGCCATATTAAGGAGAGAGGAGGCAGTAAGGGCAGCAGGATGAGAGCTGGCTGTAGAAAGAAGGCTGGCAAGAAGCTCGCTGCTGACAAGAGGAACAGCAACAATTCTGGCAAGACAGCTGCACAGCAGGCACTTATGTGGAAGCCACGTGAAGAAGCATGAAACAGTGAACTCTCACCGGGACAACCGCTGGCTGCACAGAAGAGCCGCTTCAGCTCCAGAAGAAGTAATAACCTGAGAATATCCCAGGCATTAAAGTGAATGAATCTATACTCTCAGACTAAATTGCTCTTGGGAACTGAAATGGTGCCTGTTCCATTTATAGCCCCAAGCTTTTCTGTTCAGAAGCAACGGCTGAGATGCCATTCATTTTTCCTAGTCCTAGTGAAGGAATTCTCTTGTGCGTTCAAAAAATGTCTGTGCTTCTTTGAACCTGCCACAAGCTGAGATAGAAGGACTCTCATGTGGAGAGAGAAACTCAAATTCAGTTTTCTAGAGAATTCTACCATTTGCTTAAAGTATGACTCAAACTTTCAAAATTGTTTTTAAAGGAAGCAAGCAAAAGGGACTTCAAAGCTGGGGGTGGAGGGGATAAAATCTATTTATTCCAAACTATTTGGAAACCACGTATTGTTTCTGAATGGCTCTCATGGTATTATCCTATTTTATATGCATACTTCCATCTTAAGTCTTAAAAACATGAACACAACATAAACTTGATGAAAAGCATTTACCAAGAACTCATTCTAACCTTAATCTGTCATAATAAATAAGACTCCACCTTACTAGTTCTTACTCACCATTTAAGTACAGACTATATATTTTTAGGCTCTACAAAAGAATTATTTGAAGACATTGAATGAATTACTCAGTATAAAAGAAAGACTTATATTTTTTGCTTACTTCTCTTTATGAGTACCTTAATTACTGACACTAAGAATATACACATGAATATAGCTCTTATTCTAAGAGGTAAAACCTTAACATAATCTTCACAAGAGTCCTGAATAAACAGGATTGAGATGTGGCAGCAAAATACACACAGATGTATACACATTATACACAAGTAATTCTGAACAAAGAAGTATAGTCAAAGCATAAAAAAGTTACTACTTGAAAAGTCAAGAACTAGAAAAGCAACCAAAATGCTTATTGGAACTTAACCAGTGCTCAATAAAAACAGTTCAGTTTCACTGAGATGATACTGTTGGTAAGATTAGTGAAAAAAGACTCATTTACTATCACAAAGTCTCTGTGAATATCAGTAGTTGATTCAATATCACATGCTATTCAAAGTTTGGGGGATGTGCTCCTTCCATGCTCAATTGTTTTCTTACTGAAATTTTAAGTATTATTGTTGACTCCCAAAAGCAATAGTATGTGTAACTTCCCTACAGGACTGACTACCCAAATGATCAGAAAAAAGAAACTAAGACTGAAACACCTTCAAATTTAAGTGGAAGCTTAGAGATTCTAAATCATCTCAGGTAAACAGAACTCTTACTTTCATAACATGTTTATATATATATATATATATTTACATATATATATAAAAAAACCAGGCTGCCCAAGGAAGTGGGTTTAGTGGTGGACTTGGTAGCGTTAGGTTAGCGGCTGAACTCGATGATCTTAAGGGTCTTTCCAACATTCTTTAATTTTATTATTTTAGTGTACTTTTCAATGTAACTGAAAGCATGAATAAAGACATATATAAACCACAATGAAATTTATGAGAATTTTTTTAATAAGTCAACTGTAACATGCACTGTTTCTATAATCATGGATTTTCTGAATATTCAGATGGAAAGTGTGAGTATATACTACTAGTGTATTTTCCAAACTGGTGCTTGATACTGAAAAAATATTTCTAATGCATTATGAAAAGTAACTACTCATAAAAACCTTTCTTATATTCTACAGATATTTAAAATTTATCCAAGTAACCCACATTTGTATTGCATTTCTATAGCAAAATAGACAGCAGGTTTTCATGAAAATCTGCAATAACTCACTGTAACCAGATATAGTGTATGTCTCTGTTAACTAATGCACATGTCAAAGAAAACTGTTAAAGTGATGAATAAGTAAAGCAGCTCTCAATTTGTATGAGTCGTGGCATCTTTGGTTTGCTGCCATAAAACCGGATTTCATAAATCCACATCTGCGAACATTCTTCCAATATCTGAGCACAGCTGTCCCTCAGATCCAACTTTCTCCACATTTTCTGATCATCTTTTCATCTGCTTGGCAAAATCAAGCCTCCAATTAGTATTGTACAAATTATTCTGTCACACAGCTAGTATCTTTTTCCTCTAAACATCTGTTAGGAAAGTTGAGTATTTGTGTGTAAATTATATTTCCTTTCAAACATAATCTTTTAAGATTATGTTATTAGATAAATTCCTTATATTCAACATGGGAGGCATTAAATTGCCTAAAGAACAAGAGCTTAATTTCTCAATAGCCAACTCTTCTACAGCACTTGCTTCAAAAGCAGTTTTACATATCGGACAACATAAGTAGCCCTAATAATACAAACTCTACTGAACTAGTTCACATGCATTCTAAATCTATCCTGAACTGTTTATTTTTGTTTTCCTCTTTACGATCAGGAAGATGGAGGTAATTCTTAAAGCCACTGCATTATCTAATTTAATTCTCTTTTTGACAAATGAATTGCCATGAAGTATTTACCTGCTCGTTGTACAAACACCAGTTTGAAAAAGAATTCCAGTGTAGAATTTGCTAAATATTTTGAGCATTCATTTCCCTGCCACATGATTTCAGATCCAACAAAATTTTATTTCCAGGTTTTAGTTAATCCTTAAATAACCCTTAGGTAGTGATGCAAGATTTGCAAGCAGAATCCTCAGAGATCTAACAAGAAATTCTCACCACCTGGCTTCTATTTCCAAGTATTCTGAATCTATAGTGACAGCACACAGCCTCTGGCACTTTAGATACACCTACATAGCAAGCAGTTCTTCATTATCACAGATTTTAACAACTAACACAGGCAGTCATACTAACTCCAGCAAAACAACACTGCTTCCACTAAGAATTGGGAAAAATGTTTCCACAGCTAACGTATTCCAACATTTGCAATCACATCAAACAACTGGTTTACAGTCTTTTTTACCAAATCACTTGAATTACACTTTACTTTCTATTTCCTGCTACATGCTTTAAGCCTGAAAGACCACTTGTAATACAAAGATACATGACTAGTAGGCTTTTCATTAAGTTCAGGAGGACAAAATTCTTGGTTTTCCTGGTCATCCTATGTGCATTTACATTTAATTGCAATGAGAATTAATGGCAATCTCCTGCCCATTGGTGGTTTTACAAACCTAACATTGTTGTCGTGGTTTAGACCCAGCTCAGTACCACGCAGCAGTTTGTTCACACCCCTTGCTCCCAAGCAGAATGGGAAGGAGAATCAAAGGAATGTAAAACCCATGAGTTAAGAATGGTTTAACAGCTAAAATAAAGTAAAATACAGCGATAATAGAAAAAATACCAACAATAACAATAATGATAATAATAGGAAACAACAAGAGAAGAAATGAAGGCTCAGAAAATGAAAGTGATACACAATCCCTCACCACCCACTGACTAATGCCCAGCCCAACCCAAGCAGCGATCGGACCCTTCCAGGTGTCTCCCCCCAGTTTACATACTGGGAATGATGTGCTTTGGTATGGAATACCCCTTTGGCTAGTTTGGGTCAGGTGTCCTGGCTCTGCTCCCTCCCAGCTTCTTGTGGCCCTCCTCACTGGCAGAGCATGAGAGATCGAAAAGTTTGCGACCAGAGTAAGTGCTACTCAGCAATAACTAAAGCATCAGTGTGCTATCAGCATTGTTCTCAAGACTAAACCCAAAACACAGCACTGCACTGACTACTCAGAAGAAAAATAATTGTTACAGCTGAAACCAGGACAACTTTGGAAATAAAGTTTGAAAATTACTTTTTCTTTTGTAGAGTTTCCTATTTAGAGGAAAAAGTAATCAATAAATAGAAAGACAGAAAATGAGATATTGGAAAGATCTACCAAAACAAAGAAGACTTGATACTTTTAACTTAGCTTAAAAGACCAGGATGCTTGTTTACACCACTTTAACTTTGCAACACTTTGGCTTCTAGACTATTCTATAAGCAGGTTTTTAGGAGACATTCTTCTTAAGGATCAAATATTAATTGTTATAACCATTCAGTATGATGAGGTGTGTTGAGACTCTGATTGTGAAGAGTGGGTCACTGCACCACTGACAAGCTCTAGTCTAGAATACAAGTTTTATTCAAGCTGAAAACACTTGCTTATGGATTCAAAACACATAGAAGCTCTCCTTGGAGTAAAACAGCTGACTGAACCATCTAGGCAGACACAGGCATACTATACTACCACTTTACACCTTGACAGGACAAGTCAGGGGGCTGACTATAGATTGCATAGGGACAGATGCAGCAGAGACAAGGCCACACTTGATGTGCTCACACTACCCATGTTCTCATGGGCATGGTCTTTGGCTTAAGGGTTTCTTCACAACCCCCAAAGCTCTCCAAGGCTGAGTACAAAAGTATTATTCAAATAATAGTTTCATATGGAAATAGCCTAGATGAATCAACAGTGTTTTTGAACTAATATATGAAACAGAGAACAATTTTAACACACAATCAAATATGCTTACTACTGCGATTTTTTACATGTGGTATTTTCCCCAGGATAAGCACAGCCTAAGGCATTTTCACACTTCTCTTAGTTCGAGAACATGATTTTCCTCCTACATAATGCCTCACGAACCATGCCACTGACACTGATTCTTTGTATTTCATGCATGAAAATACACATTACTTCAAATTCTGCCTATAAAATTATTTCCTCTCTTATTTCTTTCCTATAAAAGCTCTTGCTGCCACTTGCAGATTTTAAAATAAAATATGAACCTATCAGCAGTATGATATGGTAGTATATTAGCAGATTAGTAGTATGATATACTACAGTTTTATACTGCTAAAGGAAATGTACAAGTACTGCTTTATTCTTAATCTCTGTTGACTTGTACAGTTTTTCAAGCAAAGCAATGAATAAATCTTCTTGAATCCAGTCCATAAGAACCGGTAATTTTACTTTGTTGGGTTATTTTAGAGAAAGGAAAAAAATCCTAATACCTTCATGTTATTCCAATCAGTAACTGAAAGTATGTTTCCAGCAAAAGATACTGGAGTAGATGAGAGCTTACTCTGAAATTTTTCCCATTCTACAGTAAGCATTCTAGGCAGATGGGTACAATGGATTTTTATTTTAGCACCAGCATTCTAGAAATTACATTTTTAACACTGTCTTTATAGTTAACTTTGTTTCCACACTGAACAGCACAAGGAAATTAAAGGGCTACTATTTCTTATCTGGGGCCAAGAGAAAGTCAAGACTTACCCCAGAGGAAAGATTACTACTTCTAAATATACACTTTGCCAGTGCAATCTGAACAATGGAAGCAAAATGCTAGCATTTGATCTGTACCCGCTATAAAAAATAAATTCTGCTGTTTTGTAATTCATGAGCGCAAATTCTCATCATGACAAAGAAGTGGAAAACAGCTTTGGCAGAATTTAACAATGGGCTGATAGCAAGTAATTCATACCATACCTTTAAGCATACTTGCCATCTATCTTTGAACCTTTCTTAGTTCTAAATATAACCTTTCTGATACAAGGGAACAAAACTGCAGAGGATTTTCCATGGTTTAGATTAACCATGGATTTTTCTCAAGATATAGCAATTCAGACCAAATAATAGATAACATTTGAACAGGCAGAATGTCAGAGTCTGCACCACCTGCTAGTTTCAGTTTAAGTACCTGTTTCAGCATAAGATGTCATAATGACTACAGAATCTATGTTTATAAAAAACATGAACAGATATTGCTACCCATACAGTCACAAAATGAACATCCAGAAAGAGTAACTGTAAACTCAAGAATTATACTCGTTAACCTACTTGCACAACTAAACTGGTTTAGGCTTTTTCTCTAAATACAGGTCCAAATCCTGAGGACTGTGAAATGCTCTTCCTCATTTTCTGGGTGTCACAATGCCTGAGATAAACAAATACCAATTATTTAAGAACTATCTCATTGCTAATTACTTCAAAAAAAAAAAACCCGTCTGATTCTGGGACTGAAGCAGCAGCAGCATTCAGGACAAAAACTGAGTAGCCAGGTCTTTAACTACTTACTTGAGCTTTAGAGTACTGGTCCTATAGCCTCATAATTGTATAGGGCTACTTAGAAGATAAATTTCAGATTTAATCCAAATCAACTGGGATTAAAGACCGCCCTATATATTTCTTCTTCCTTCAGTGAAAGATAACTGTCTTGCTGTCTTGCACAGGGAGTTAAAACATTCCCAGAGACAGTCAAAATGAATTACTGAATCTAAATCCATAACGTACAAGATTTTGAGCCATTCTGTTACATCTCACATGTCTCCAGTTTGGGTGAAGAGCATCAGCTGAAGCAATCACTGGCGTGCTGCAGGCCAAGGAGCAAGCACTTCACTGCTCTGAGTCTGTACCCGGCCTTTGTTCAACTGTACTCATTTCCACATGATGAAGAACATAAGAACTGGTGTCTGCAGAAATGTACATCAGAAAGGGGAAGCTAAATATATTTAGAGAGGTTAACAATATTTCAGTCAGCTGGACTAATTCATCCAGAATATTTTAAGAGCCAGCTAAAGCAATGTCTCTGATACTTCAAGAGAGACTGATGAAACCCCAAAAGAACTGTAAAATGCAAACATAATACTTTGCTTTAAAGTCAGAGAGAGCAACCCATAGACAAACTTACAGGCTAGATAGTCAGATTTTGGCACTCAGAGAAACACTAGGCAATGCTCAACAACTTTAGAGAGTACACACAAGATAACACGATGTTCAGTATGAGGTTTGTGGGAACACACACACACCAGCCCCCAACAATTAAACTAATCCATGCACCCTCATTTCCTTTTACATGAGCTGACTCTTAAAGGGTGAAATAATAGATACCATGCTTAAGAAAGCTTTTGATGCTGCCCATGCAGCTGCGCTTTAATTTTCAGAGTAACAGTTTAGGAATGAACTAGGTATAAAATAAGAAGGGTTAGGAAAGCACAGTTAAGCATTGGAACAAGGGCGTCAAGAGTCTGCAAAGCCCTTCTGCAAGAAAGTTTCTCAACAAAATATATCAGGGTGGCCTAGGATTATATTTGATCTCACTTCCACACTTTTGGGAGGGATCCATTTTTGTGACACCAGAGAATCTCATAAACAAGTATTGAAATCATGATAAAATTTCCGAAGGAAAATATCTGACTATGCTAAACATTCAAAGAAGAATTATTCTTTGTCAAGCTGGAACTCTGTCTGGGATCTTTCTGCAGAGGACTTTACTATATTAGTTCATGCTATTTTCAAAGTATGATGGAGAAAACACAGGCACCTGCCATTTGTGGATGATTTAGAACTCACAGCAAGCCCTTGAAGGATCAGAATTAAGTATACACCCCTCCCTCACCCCAAAAGAAATCTAAAATCAGTATCACCAAATCAAATGATGACAAAAGCAAAGCACTACACTTTTCAAAGACAAAACCACCCTCAGAACATGTAAACACTGAATGCAGAAGAAAGGTTTAAAAACAGAAAGTCATTCCAATCAACTATTCATTTGATTTCAGATTTCCAGGCAACAACGTGAAACAATATAAACAAAATTCTGTATCATTTCTGAATAAATTGTCTCAAATAAAAAAACAGTCACTCTGCCGCTGTAGTCATCACATGCCATCTGCCTGTGGCAAAAAGGTCTAGAAGAAAGAGAAGTCTGATACCATTTCTGGTATTCGATTGTTCAAATGAATCCAAATTTTCAAACTGCACCAACGTGCTCTTGAAAGATTATTTTCATTAAGTCATTTAGCTCTAGTACCATCATGCCACTATTCCTCTACCTTGTCCACTGAATTTGCCTTTTATGGGGTTTATCATTAGTAAATACCAATATTCAGTCTCAGAACATTATGTACTTGGAATCCTCAACTGAAAGAGTAATTTTTCAATTTCTGGGAAGCAATTGGTACAGTTTCCAAATTTATTAATGTTCTAAATGACGCTGAAAATGCTAAAGTACTAAATATAACTTCCACTTAGAACATACTGAAACTCTACAGAAGCATTCAAGGTAATCTCTGAGGGAACGTAAGACTTTGCTGTATCAGTCTTTCGAATATTTTTTAATAAATATAATCTTCCAGTTCTTCTATAAAAAGTCTTCCTAGAAAACTGCACAGAGGATTTTGCTCATCCATACGTTACTCTGGATCAATATAAGCCTTTCACAGCTTCATAACTTCACCCCAAACACAGAAGCATCTGAAGAAATGAACTTCAGCTTACCCAAGACTGCCCTGTTTATGGCAGTTAATAACTTCAGCAGTTAATGAAGGAATTAATAAGACATTTCTTGCATAACATAAGGGAACTCGCTGTGAGTTAAAGGCGAAGGGGATAAAATAGAAGGAATAGATCAGTGTCAAACATTTCCTACCTGTAACCTTTCCGAAGAACAGAATACAAATTAACTAATATACTACCTCTTCTTTCAATTAAGAAATGTAATCAAACTTATGGATAAAATACATTCCATAATTTAAGCCTTTCTAATTTTAGTAGTTAGTAAAGAACACTAGAACAGAGATTATGGTTTTTTGGTTTGTTTTTTTTTTGTTTGTTTGGTTTTTTTTGTTTCGTTTTGCTTTGTTTTGTTTTGTTTTCCCCTACGGTAAAGCTTTTTGGCATTAAACAAGCGAAGTGTATAAAATATTCCTAAATGCTTTTTATATTAATTTTAACTCATACATCATCATTCTTAATCCTACCAATAGCCCCACTGGCTTCAACTAGGTTAAACTCCTGTTTAAATAAATCAAGCCTCAAAGATTTGGACCCCATGCTTTCTATGGACATTCAAGATAAGAAAGCAAAATGAATCACAGACAGATGTACAACCTCTGTATGTAATATTTGACTGCACATACCTCACACACAACATTTAAGAGGCCTGACGATCAAAAAGCCACTGAAGCTGCCAGCAGCTGTTTCCATGGACAAGGGTGGATTTTGCCAAGTTCCATTACATTTAAAAATGTGTACAATTCAAAGCCCACAGATGAGGAAGAAATGAAGCTGATTTTGTTTTACTGTACACATTTTGAATTTACTATTATCTGAGAAGAACTTAGGACCTTGGATAAATATGCCTTCATATTTTCCAATTAATGTAAGTAGAAATGCTGCACAAAAAAAAACATGAATATGTGGACAATTCAAACATTACATATGCAAGATACTCATTTACTATTAATACACATAAATCTGTCATCCAGGTTAACCTGAAGTCAGCGACATTATCTCACAGAATACATCCCAAAACCTTTCCATTGCAGTGCTGCAAGAACATACTGAAAATTGCCTTAAGAAAAAAAATATAAAAACTAGAAAACAACAAAGGATGGCAAAATCCTGGAAAACAGCACACCTTAAATAGCAAAAAAAAATTTAAAAACTATGTCCACAAGTCTGTAGCAGTCTTAGCTGCACTCTCTATTACTGACAATGCTGTAGTGTGAAGTCCAAAAGGAGTTAAGAAACAAAGCTACATGCACAACTTGTAGACATGTAAACACAGAACAGGGCATAAAGACAAATACGGTGATCAAAAGCTTTGTTGAATCACTAGTATATCAGATGCTGAAGCACATGGATATATGAGATATGCCAGGAGCCCACATAATGCTTTAAAATGAGGAGATGTAAATTTAAGGAAGCTTCTCAGATTCAGTCTGCATTTAATTTACTTCTGTCTAATGTGAGCTAGTTCCTTTCATGCACCTCTTCTTTCAAAAAATCATAAATATAGGTTAAGATATGAGTTATCCCTGCTAAATAAGGCAGTCTTAGTAGGTATGTTGATACAATTTGTGTTAATGATGCTAATTTTCAAAGCAACAAGGCATAACAGCCAGTTAAATAACAGTTCCACAAATAAAATTTTGCAGACATTAACTATACCAGCACATCCTTTATTTATAACTGAAAAACCATTACTTTACTAAGCACCAAATTTTGCCCTTCTTGTCAACATCCCACCTCTGCTTTAAATGTTATGCAAATATCATTCAGGATAACTATTCATAACAGACTCTAAACCAGGATCAAATTACTAAATTCCAGGATCAAATTACTAAATTTTTAGAAACACAGTAAACCCCATATATTTGCTAAAAATCATCAATTGCAGGTTTTACAGATATAATGTTAAAAGCTCAATAGGTACTCAATTTTATTTGACACTGATGAGGTAAATCTAAAGACTTGCTCCCTAATTACTAGAAATACTCAATGCACCAGCATCTGTGGATAAAAAGGTTTGATTATACTTTAACAAAACATGCCGACAGACTATGAAAATGCAAACAGGAAGCACGGCAGTACTTCTACTAGCAAGTTTTATGCCAGTCACTACATCAACTTGCAACCATACTGTAAATGGAGATTTGTTTCACTGCATTCACTAGAAGTATTCTGAAAAAAGCCAGTCCAAACTCAGGGGCAGAATAAGTGACTAAATGTCCATGTCCCAGTTGAACAAACTATCACATCTCCATTCATGGCTTGTTTGGTGTTTGTTCTTTAAAAGGACAAAGCATACCAATTTACTTTTTTTTCCAAAGTCTAATCTACTATACCAAGAATTAAACTTGACCTCAGTATCACCATTAAAATCAAACCAAAGTATTCTGAGCTTGTATTTTCTTGGTTACTAACATGCTACTAAAAACATAACAGGATTGCAGTATATAGCAAAACTGTTAAAAGTTTATACAGCCTACAGTTGCTGGCATAAGCAATCTCCAGGATGCAACCTTCAGACAATTGCCTGAGGAAAAAAACAGCACATTCTGTTACGCACAGCACAATGGTGCAGATCCTGACTGAGCTTTACAGGCACTATCGCAATCCAAGCAACCCTAAGTTTTAATTCCAAACAATGTATGTAGGAGAAAAGTAAACATATAAAACCTACAAATGAGCAGGGAAGGAAACAGCGACAGGACAATTCCCATTAAGGCAAATGGAATACTACATTTTAAGTAAATATTAAATCAGGTTTAATTTTTTAGTCACAATGGATTCAGTGGGATCAGACTATTTATAAGACCAGTAACATCTGATCTGCAGTTACATGGACTAAGAATAAAGTCAGCTTCAAATCACAGTGTCAAAACTAGATGGGAATACATGATCATCAGTGGAATCTATGTCTGGAAAGTTTCCTCAAGAAGTTCCTCTGAAAACTGCATAAAAAAATGGGCACTTCTTAAACTGATGTAGTCTTATATCATTAATGATAAAACAACTTAGTAAACAGGAGGGGGGCAGGGAAAAAAGGGGGAAAATACCCCACATGAAGTAAATGTTAAAGGATGAATATATTGAAGCCACAACTAATTTTCCATCATTACACCACCATCTCCAAAAAACTAGGTCATTTCCAAAATAAATGTTGTGGTTTAAAATCAGATGCTTACTCTGAAAGGGGAAAGGAGGAGTGAGAATAAAGAAAGAAAGGAAAAAAAGCTGTAGTGTTTGTTGCAATACAACATATCCAAAAAAAGCTGCAAACAGTAGAAAAAAAACACAGAGTACTTCATAGTGAATGCACAGAAGTGTCTAAAATTCTGGCTGTATTCTACTTTCTTGAATTCTATTCCATATTTTTTGAATGTCACAGTCCATCCAGCCTGCCAATTAGTTCTTAGGACAGAAAGCTTGCCATGCAACTGTGACAAACAGGGCTTACTTAAGGTAAGGAGCCTCAGCAGGCAGATAAAAAAAAAAAAAGGCTGATTTACTAATTAATGTTTTTCCCTCACATGAGAGTTGCCAAAAGCAAGAGGAGGCATCTGCTTATACTTATTAAAAATATCATCTCCTGCCAGTGACTGAAATACAAGTTTAAATTGCAAATTTCAATTTATTATTTGCAAATTGCAAATAATAGAGAAAAATGGAGGAACTACCCTATTTGCAAATAGCAACCTGCAGAGCAGGTGAAATTTGCAAAAGCATTTATTGCAACTAACATGGGTTTAATGTAACATAATGTTGTTTACTACATCTCTTATCTGCATTTCAAGATGCTGCATGCTTTCTTACATAAAAACCCAACAATAACCTTCTCAGTCTTGCTCTGCATTACGTATTTCACCACTGAATTCTCTTATGCATGTTACCCACATTGGTAATAATAAAAACAACCTAAAGAGTGATTAAAGTTTTTAGAAAGTCTTTTTTTAACTCTTATGAAACATGGTACAGGCGTAAAAATTACTTCTGGGGAGAGAGCATTCAATGGATATTTAGCAAAACTGCCCACTTTTTTCTTTTTTGCTGCTTTGTTACGTAAGAACCCAAACCCTAACCAAGCCAAGATGACATATCACCTGTTTCATAAACTGTATGTGTAACATATATGGAAAAAGGTAGATAAACTACAGCTCCAATGCAATTGTGCTCACCAAACTCTTAACATTTGCTCTGGGATGGCTGATTCCAGGTCTACTGCAGTTCATGGGAAGCTGTCCAACTGATGCCATTAAGCTCTGATTCAACTGCAACTCGAAAATCTGCTTGGAAAAAATTAAATAGATTCCTATTGGACTTCTTACCAAATCAGGCACACTTTGGAAGTAGTAGCTTAAATTCCTATCTGTAAGAGAGTTAACACTGGGTGAAATATTGCAGTTTCATCTTACAGAATGTATAAGCAACACCTTCCTGATATGAAAGTTGTTCTGTTGCTATTCTTGCTCTTTTTGAATCTTCTGTACTTCTTCCACATTGTTTCTGACTAGGGCAGAAACATGCATAACGTTCAGAATGCTGAAAAACCATGGATTTCTGCAACACCACACTGATGTTCTGCTTTGCTCTCCATTCTCTTCCTATATGATTCTTAGTATTTTATTTCCTTTTTTGACTGATCTTTTACCATTAGGCTGATATTTTCATGACTGTACCTGTAATGAAAAACTTATATTTGTCCTTGTTACACAGTAACTCATTATTGCGTAGCAAGGACGACCCAACTCAAAAGCCATCATTTAGTATATGAAGTAAAGGAATGTCGTGGTTTAAGCTTCTCAGCCACGCACAGTTTTGCTCACTCACTCCCCACTCTTTCTTCCGTCCGCTCCTGGAGGGATGGGAAGGAGAATCGAAAGAATGCAACTCCCACAGGTTGAGATAAGAACAGTTTAGTAACTAAGGTACAGCACAAATCACTACTACTACCACCACTACTAATAATAATAATGACAAGAGAAATACAAGGAAAGAATACAATAGCTCACCACCCAGCCCGACCAAGCAGTGCACCCCCCACCGTGCACCCCACCACCCTTCCAGGTCTCTGCTCTCCGTTTCTACATCCTGGACATGACGTGCTGTGGTATGGAATAGCCTCTTTGGTTAGTCTGGGTCAGGTGTCCTGTCTCTCCTTTCTCCCGGCTTCTCCTCCTCCCTAGCAGAGCATGAGACTCACAAAGTCCTTGGCCAGCCTAAACATCACCAAGCAGTAACTGAAAACACTGGTGTTATCAGCACTGTTCCCAGGCCCAAAATCAAAAACACAGCGCTGCACCAGCTACCAAGAAGGAGAAAAATGACTGCTGCTGCTGAACCCAGGACAAGGAAGAAAAAAAATCCTAATATCTATCTACTAGAATTTCACCTGCCATTTTGTTGCCCATTCAGACAGTGTCTTAACGTACCTCTGCCATTTTTCACAGTCAGTCATAGCCCTGTTTCCCCCATAGTAACTTGCAGTTACAAATCGTCTATGTCATTCCATTTTCCAGGTCACTTAAAAAAAATATTCTGAATTGTTCAGAGCCCAGAATAAATCCATGTAAGACTTCTTTCTCTCCATCACAAAACCAAATAACTTGCTACTATCCTCAGGTTTTGTCTTTCCATTGGTTATTTATCAAAGGAAAGACATTCTCTCTAAAGCCTTGGCTGTTTTGTTTTCATAAAAGCCTTTGTTGTGAGATTTTGTCAACAGACATTGGGATGTCCAAGTACAACACATCACTCAGGTCACCCTCATCAACAACGTGTGCGAAGTCCTTCAGAGAACTCCAAAAAGGACCGTTATGCAAGACTTCCTTTCACAAAAGCCATGCTGACTATTTACAAGTATATCTCCCATATCTAGATTTTTATTCATTTGTTCACGAAGTCTAATCTGAAGTAATTTCTGCTACTTCATACAGCAAAGACTTACAGGCATTCAGATTTCACATAAATTCCTTTCTAAAAACTGGCATCATATTTGCCATCCTCTAATCATAAACGCCAAGACAGTTTTAAATGAAAAGTTATGTATCATCAATAGCAATACAGCTATTTCCCCCTTGAGTTCCTGTAGCACTCCTGGGTGAACACCATCTGTTCCAAGCAGTTTCTTATCAAGGCAATAGGTGCTCTCCAGACATACTGAAAGACTCCTCCTGTTCCATATTTTGATGCAGCAAAGCAGCCAGATACAATTAAACATTTTAAATTAGCAATTCAATAAACTGCATGAATCAAATTCACCTACTGTATGTTATTGTTGCTGTCTGGCTTTTGACATCACCGGCATAAATTACCTGTCTGCCTAGTGATGCCAGAAACCCCACTGAAACATTGGGTAAAAGCAGAAGTTATGGAAAACTCTGTTTTATTTAATCGAGAAAAAAACAAAACCAAAAAAAAAAAAAAAAAAAAAAAAAAAAATGAGGTCCACTGAGCTATAGAAATGCACAAACTCACACTTTCATTATCTCATTAGAAATACACAGAATCTAAATATGCTCCTTATAGCAAACACCTAGGAATTGGGGTTCTTAAATTTTGCTCTACAAACAGAACCTTCCTGAGTGAGAACAGGAAAATAAACAAGAGAAGTTAGGTAACACTAACCCATATTTGCATATTTAAGATTCTCAGATGACCTCATAATATTATTTTGGCCCTTATATAACTGTAGCAAAACACGAAAAGCAGACATTGCTTTGAAGACTTTGCTAGCTTTTCTCCACCCACAAATGCACACAGATGAGCATGTGTATTTTGACTGCCTGGGTGCACAGGCAGAAAAATTTCTAGGACAGATGCTAGATCCAAGCCATTCTGTTCCATAACAATATGAGCTTGACTGAAAAATTAAACCCAAATGTGTCCATTACCATGTTTCATTGTTTCATCATTATGAAAGCCAGTTTTTACTTTCCTGTTAGTGGAGCTGCCATACTACACAATGCTACTGCTTCAAGGTCCACATTTGTTATGATAAAACATTTATTAGCAGGCTTCAGTAATACCGACTGCTTTCACAAAACTTGTTGGCACATCATGAAAACTGTAGCTGCTTTGTAAGACATAATAATCATATGAGATGCATAACAACAAGTATTGTCAGAGTTATATAAATGAATCAAAAATAGAAACTCCTATTTTTCCTAGAATTGCCCACTTATTTCTGCTAAATTTTTTTTTTCAGATTTCTGAGTTTCTTAAGGTGCATGACTTTGCTTCCTAGCATTTGATATTTTAACAAAACATACATTAATAATATACTATCTTTTTATTAGGAGGAATTTTTCAATGGACAAACTGTAGTCAGGCATGAAATTGATACTCACAAGTACTTTATTCTGGTTTTGCTTCTGGAAATCCACATCTCGGTTCCAATTTTTTTAGGATATTTTTGTGAGAAAGTTCCTGTACAACTCCAGGAATAGTTTCATAGTTTTCTAAAGTTTAATGATGAAGTTAGAAAGGTGTGTGGCATCCAGAAAAAAACCTCATTTTAAAAGAGTACTTTCTAAACCTTATTGTCTCCTGAAGAATAACGAAGACACAAAAGTAAGTCTCCTCCTGCCAGAAGACTTCCTCCAACACATTCTGAGCTCTGCAGAATTGTCATCAAACACAAAAATTTGCAAGTGAAGTACAGAAGTCTGGAGCTGCAGGGCATAGAATAATAGAATAGTTTGGGTTGGAAGGGACCTTCAAAGGTTATCTAGTCAAACTCCCCTGCAATGAGCAGGGACATCTTCATCTAGGTCAGGATGCTCTGAGCCTTGTCCAACCTGACTTTGCATATCTCAAGGGATGGCACATCCACCACCTCTATGGGCAACCTGTGCCAGTGTTTTACCACCCTCGGTGTAAAAAATTTCTTCCTCACATCCAGCCTTAATCTCTCCTGCTTTAGTTTAAGACCATCACCCCTTGTCCTGTCACAACAGTCCTGCTAAAAAGTCCCTCCTCATCTTTCTTATAGGCCCCTTTTAAGAACTGAAAGGACACAATAAGGTCTCCCCAGAGTCTTGTCTTCTCCAGCACGAACAACCCCAACTCTCTCAGCCCCTTCTCATAGGAGAGGCGCTTCACTCCTCTGATCATTTCTGTAGCCTTCCTCTGGACCGTCTCCATTAGGTCAGTAACTTTCCTGTACTGAGGACTTCAGAGCTGGACACAGTACTCCAGGTGGGGTCTCACCAGAGTAGAGCATATATGCCAGACAGACTGTTAACGCCATGGGATATTCAAAACTGAAGTCTGTAGGATGTGGAAAAGTGTGCCAGGTGTGTCTAACAGAGGACACTGTACCCTAGGTTTGCCAGGTACTGGAAAGAAAGTTATGCCAGAATTTCTGTCGCAAAGCTGGCAGACAGGCATGTCTAGTAAGGGAAGTCTAGTAAGGATTTTGGCACCCTACCGCGGAGCTGCGACTGTAAACCTTAGGAACCCTTGGCTGCTTGATAATGTCACTGAGCAACAGTAGCACACAGAGGGGATCCTAAAATCTAGAAACATTGTATTTCAGTGTTTCTAGGAAAGCAGAAAGAATCTCTGTCTAGAAGGTAATTAAAATTAGTACTAGCAATGCAAGACCAAAGCCCACCAAAAATAATGAAAACCACAGACTTTCTTATGGATGAAACCCCCTGCAACTTTGACATCTGTACTCACCAGTTATATTCAGGAATAAGAGACCTCAATTTTGATACAGGCATCAAAATTAATCATTTTGCTATCAGAAGCTGATGACCTGGTTAGGTGCAGATTGGGTCTAGAAAGTCTGTAACCTATACTCTTTGAACTGCTCTTGCTGAGTAGCAGTAACTGATACACCTCAAGCCTAGATTTTAGGTACCATTCCAAGTAATTTGGACTATGAATGGTGGAAGGAAGAAGTGGTAACAAAAGTCAGTAATAATATTTACAAACTGAAACTTTTAGAAGACACCAACTTCATGTTTTAAAGACAGATTTTGAAGCATTTGCAACATTATCCTTTTAGATGTCTACTCTCTGCATTCACTGCTGGTTTGACAGTCTTTTCTATCAGCATCCCTTCATTTAATCTCAAGACAGAGACTCAATAACCCAGTCAGGTTCATCTGATAATTGCAGTAAGATTTACTTTCTGAAAAGAACTTGCCTTGTGTCTTCTAACATCTCATTAGATCAGATAATCATTCCCGTATTGGAAGAAATAAGTAAAAAGGAGCTACTGCCTTTCCATTTTCCCCAAAACACAGCCACAATAGTCAAAGTATTTCTACTTAATTGACCAACTGTGCATTAAGATGAGTGTGTGTTCGGAGAAAAGAACACAGATACTGAATCTGTTTTAAACATCATCTATTGGCTGCTTCCAGACTTTCCTAAAATAAGTCATGCTGGTTTTGCAGTGAAGACAGGGCTCTGAAATGCTTTTGGTAGCCTTGTTCAAGCCCTTCCTCATTCTCAAATCCATTTCTTTCTGGAGAAATGCATTATCCTGCCTGAAGAAATGATAGTAAATACCAATTTCTTACTGCCTAGTCTAGCTGACAGTGGAACAACTTTTTATATCCTAATTACCTCAGCATGATTTATAAGAACACAAACCAGTTCTGAGTAGCAGAAGCATTTTTAGACAGTTGAGAGAGACTTCCTAGGAAGGTGGATTAATACCTGGAAGAAGTTAACGTGTAGAAGCTAAGACAAATTACATGTGTTGTCCACCAAAATCCCCTCACAACAGAATGCTTTTTGCCTTTCTCATTTTCTTCAAATATGATATATCTGAAAGATGGGTGAATCTATTAGAGAAAGCAAACAACCCCTGAAAGAACAGTTAAAACCCACTGCAAATTATGGCCTCCCAGAGCAACATTTTTCATCTAATCCACCAATAGCTACCAACACCTCTTTGAAAATTTCACCTTGCAAAGAAGCAGAGCTCAGAGGGCCGTTATGGATGATGAAGCTGTACAGGGGAGTAAGGGGAGGACACAGCTATCACTCAGCGGAAGCAGAAAGAAGAGAAAGCTTTACAACTGAGAAAATACTCCCATTGCTCAATGAATGAGTGTTTTGTAAGTACAAAACTGTCTAAGCCTACATAAGTTTTATATGCATCAGTTCCTAATATTTAAATACGATGCAAAATTTAAAGCTAGAGTAAACTGTTACTCAAGCAATTACAGATAACACACACACACACAGAGCTTCCATTAAACCATGTACAAGATAAACTGACAGTAAATTTTAGAACCATAGAATTATAGAACAGCCCAGGTTAGAAGGGGCTTTGGTTCAACTTTCTGTGGGAAAGGAAACCTTAATAAGATTATTTAGAACTCTGTTCAGTTGCATCATGAAAACCTCCAGCAATGGGGACTCCACCATGTCCCTCGGGAAGTTGTTCCAGTGAATGATTGTTCTCACTGTAAAAAAATTATTTCTTATATCAGGATGGAAACTGTCTTTTCCAAGACAATTCACAGCTGCTGTTGCCCAAAGATACTGTGGGGTAATGAAAATGAAATACCAAAAAATACAAACACAACAGAAAACCAATGCTCATAGAATCTTCCTGTCCAGTATCAGCACTCATCACAAAAAGTTACCAAACAAACTGAATAAAGAACCTTTTGCAATTTCTAATGTATTAAATTACTAAATCCATTCAGAATTTTTCATAATTTTTTGTTCTTTTTCAAAATGATGACAAATAACGTTACCTTAACAGATAGGCTTCAAATGTCCACTTTCTTTTTTTTTCCATAAAGCTTCATAACAAATATGGTTTTAAAGGGGACAGCATTACATCTGGAGGTTATTCATACTTTAGTAGTTCCAAATACTGTCCTCAAGTGGGCTAGAAAAAGATTTCTGTTCTTTGGAAGAACAGAATATCATCACTAACAAATATAATAATGTTCCATAAAATCTGAAAATGAATTAGATTCAGCTACAAAATACAAGTCAGTATTGCTTGTTAGCTGGAATTTTGTAGGAGCAAAACTGTAACAGTACATTGGGATGCCAAGAATCTGATCTTCTGTGACTCAAAAGAATCAATAGCTGTAGAGAGACTGCTCCATGTGATACGTACCATGCCCAAGACTTAACTCAGATATCTGGAGTGAAGTGCTACTTGGTGGCACTTCCAAACAGGTTGACTACCTTCCCTGTGAACTCATCTACATTAGTACATCAGTTCAGATGATGAATCCAAGGCAAGTTTTTCTTAAACTTGCTTAACTGTGCTTTGGGTCCCATTACGGAGCAGTCTCAGAAGACATCAGCTTGATTTTTTTCACATGAAGGTAAACCAGAAAATATGTTCCTGACCAGTACTGGGACCAAACAAGAGGCATTCTGAAATAATGCTCCTAAAATGTATATTATGTGGACCACACCAACCATTTCACAGATCTGCTCCCACTGACCCCTACTACCCTTTGTGATCTTGAGTCACTCAAAGCTTTAATTATCCCTTGCTGAGAGCAGCATTTTGTCTCATGGAACCAAGTTTCAGCTGCACTGCACGTGTAATCCTGCAGGTAGCCCCCAGGGGGTGCTGCCATAGGACCAGTACTGCCTAGCCTAGAAAACAACCTTTTCGAGAGAGTCCAAGTCCTTCACAGATAATATTCACGTAGTAACCAGCCTAAAAGCAACTAGTAGGACAAAATTCATGCACAAAAGAACTGCAAAAGGATTTACTCGCACTCAGTGATTTGACAGTCAGTATTTAATGCTACAGAGGAAAATAAATGCTGTTATAAATAAATAAATAAATAAATACAGTTAGGACAATAGATGACTGTCAAGACAGCACTGCAATGTGGCCTAGGTGTTTCAAACAAATAGCAGAAGATATGTTCAGCTTTTACTGGCAGTTTAAGAATCCTGGATTTTCCTACTGTTACAATAGTAATATTAATAACATCTAGATTAAACATATTAGTTATAAACTGGATGGAATAATTGCTATCTGGAATGTTAGTTAAATAAGACTGTCTTACAAAAATGTCTCAACTCTCCTCCCATGGTAATGTTGCTATTCATCTTTGTAAGACCAACACAACAAGAAGTATAAACAAAGTGGTGCAATTTTTGAATGCAGGCAAGCTCAAAGGACAATGAAGGATGACGATGACTCAGCAGACTTCATTACAAGCAAGTTAACAGAAGGCAGACTTTCAACTTCATTTAACCATTCAAAACCAAATTCTTTTGTCACATGCCACAAGAGTAAGACTGTGGTTTAAAGTACAGAATAAGACCTTTCCTGTCAGGTCATGTAGAACGCACATGAGTTAACAATGTATTTCTATCTTCTCCTCTACCTCCTTCAGATTTCTTTTTCCACAACATAGTGGCATTACTGAGAAAGAATGGGCTACAGGTGTTCAGAATTTCAGAAGGAATATTTTCTGTTTCTGATCTGTGTGCTGAAGTGCGTTTGGAACAAAAAAAATTTAAAAAATAATAAAAAAAAGGATAATTTTTACTCTGCAAATGATACCATGTCATCCAGTACAACAATGACAAGTTAGAAACAGTACATACAGCATGAGTAGGCAGGCTGCCCGTTCTCCACAGTTTTCAGAGTATAACTGGGTTTCCTTCATTAGCATTTTAGATTTCACTTCTCCACAATCAAGAGACTTAAAAAATAAAAACCACTTGTCAAGCAGTTCTCATACTTTGCTTTATAATTTCACCAAATAAACTGCCCAGAAGCAGCTTTGCTTCCCTGAGGAGTTTCACCTACAAAACAAACACCATTTGAGATTTAGTTTCCTCCTTGTTTCATATTATGGAAAATCCCCAAGGATGTTAGAAGCTTCTTAGAAGTAAAAGCAAAGGAATCCAATCCCATTCTTCATGCACGAAATTCCACCAGCTTTTATAAAAGACCAATGCTTAACTGTACAGCTTATGCTAACAACCATGTTACTGAGGGCTGACAGAATGTCATTGACAGGGAGTCACCAGAAGCAAAATAGGTTCCTTGGCATCCTTCAGCTAGCCAAACATTTATTTTTAATATCTTTTTTTTTTCAATTTCATAAGAAAATGGATTGAACGGCTGAAAAATGCACTCGTTTACACGTCTGAATTCTGTTTATGAGATATAGGCCAGATAAAAAAGTGGCAGAATGTAGTTAAAACTACACCAGTGGGAGACAAGAGGGTTATTAATAATAACTTGAGGCATGGGTCAGTGTCAGCTCACCTTACACAAGCCAGCAAGCAATTCTATCTCTCTGCAGGCTGCCTGATACTTTTTAGTTAGGAAAATGCTTTGATACTACAATACATAATGAATATGCCAGCTGTACTTCTACTTCATAAAAATACACCTTCAATACAGGTATTTAGTTTAAAATTATATTAGATACGTTGATAATGACCCTTTTGCTAGAAAAGTTTCATTTTCTCTTAAGGTACCTTCTCTTAAAAAGGAAGTTTAATGCACAAACCCAAATAAAAATTCACTTGACGTAGTCCCTCATGAAAAAATAAGGATAAGGTAGACTACTACAAAACAGTTAGCACCAGCTCCCAGATACAAACCCAGACAACCTTCATACCTTGCACATGTCTGTGCAGTCAAGAGACTGGGGGAAACAAGCTATAAAGATTATACTGGCCAGCTGTAAGCTACTTGTAACAAAAGTTCAGGTGAAAACTAGAAAATACAATCCATTAAGTATTTTTCTTAGGTAGCAATATTAAACCGACCTTTCTGGCAATTAAAGTATGAGATACAAGGAAATACTTATTTGAGAGGTTGTAAGAAGTGCATAATGTGCAGTTTCATAAGGTTCCTGTTCTACTAGTATCAGAAAAAGCCTCAACTCTTGCATAAGGCCCATTGATCTCTGCATAAAAAATCCTCTCCATTCAAAAGGAAACTGGTGTAAATTGCCTTTCTTAAAGTTCATAGAGCATAGCTTAAAGCCTTTAGAATGCCACTGCACACAAATTAAAACTTGCTGCCTCACATTTGGTTGTTGAGGATTTATCAATGGCACAGTTTAGGTTATCTTTGTAACAATGAGGCACAGAACACAGTATTTTTACCTGTGAAGTGACACAAAACAGTGAAGCAGAATGCACAAATAGTGCACAGAGCCTTTCACACACCATCCTACCCTAAAAAAAGTCTTTTTTTAATACATGATGTTGAGGTTCACATCTTACCCAAGTTTCACTGACCTCACAGATCTTTTCTCTGCGTTTCAGACTGATATTCCAACCCCAACCTTGCCAAAGCTTGGACAAGTTGTGCCCATTTACACTGCATTTCTCAAAACCATCAGCAGAGATTCTTTTCACCATCTGTGTAGTTCCATATTTCTTTAAATGACAGCTTTTACAGTAGCGTATTGTGGCATTCCTCAAAAGCAGGAAAGGTGGCATTGCAGAACCTATAAGGTTATGACAACAACTACTACACAGCTGAAAATAACAGCGATGCAATTTTAAAAAGTTCACACCCTGTGATAGGATACAATAAGCTCCATTCTGATTTTGGTTTGCATTTAATTAGATACAATCCCCTGTTTAACCTCTAGGCTAAAATACAGTTGGAAAATGGGATTTTCATTAGGAGTGAAATTATTGTCTTCCCAAAGTAATGCCAGTGTAAAATTCTTCAGTCTATATTCTTGTCACACTATTTGGTTTTATTATGATTCCACATCTGCTATTTTAGCAACTCATTAGCACTTTGAAGACTATCACTGTGAAAAATTAAACTTTCTTCAGTTCTTTAAAAATACTCATAGAAAACTGAGACAGCACTACCCTCTTTTGCAAGGCTGCCGTCTAGACTGTGGTGCTCAAGTGGCTTAGTTCTCCCCTTTTTCTCCTATGTTTTCTGTATTTCTGATACCATGTAACTAAAGACTGAGGCATGTGGATTATTTCATTCTGTAAACGGACTCCGTGTGAAAGACTTGCTCAGAAAGTTATGGATTTTCATAGCCTTAAAATAGATCTATTGTATGAAAAACACTTTAGACCGATAACATTTATCCTCTGGCTCCTCATGTCAGGCTCTTATCGCAGAGTCTCTTGCCTCCAACAGGTTCAACCACAGCAACAGGTCAAAACAAGGTTTAAGCTGGTCCTGCGAAATGCAGTGGGAGCAAAAGGACTAGGAAGCTCTTAGCGTCCTCTTATAAGGGCTGCTTGAACAAATACAGTTATCTGGGATTTCCTGACATCTGAATAGACTTCATCAGGCACCACACACATCTGCATGGAGCTAATCCTTCTGAGCAATCTTTTTAGCCCAGCAGTCTTCTCTAGAGTGTGATCTCCCTATTCTAAAGAGAACATCTACATTTGGCTGGGAAAAAAGTCAAATCCCACAGTGTCTGTTTATCCTCACTGACCATAAAGAGAAATCTGAGGGGACTGGATCAATTGCATGTCTTCAGCAATTCAAGAAAGAGTCCTGGCCCTTGTGTGTAGCTTTCTAGCAAATTCAGGATAATTCTGGCCACTGAATGCAGTTCAGATGCTGGATTCACCAAGCATATATAGTGGGTGGATCCCCAAGAAACTGTTTTTACATCATGTGTACTCTACAACAGATATGTCTGCATGTCTGTCTAGGTTTCCTCAGGCAAAATTCAGTAGTCCTAAATATATAATCCTGGAACATACAATATGCTCAAAAGAACATATTTTTTGAATCAGTGCTTCATATAGCCTCATTTGTCAAAGGGAGATAGGGCACTAGACAGGAAGATAGAAACAAGGAGAATCAGGTACCTAGTCATTTTCATTCACACTAGAAGACCCCAGCACATACTTAAGTTTACATACAAATCCCAGCTCTTACACATGCAATAAGATTAAACAGAAAACCAGCCAGTTGCTGCTAGAACTAGGATCAAGATTTTTCCGGTCTCAGGAAGAAACTGACAAGATTTCAAACACATCTTCAGTCCTAAAATGTGAGGAAAACCATATTTCTGTTATGCAGAAATCAAAAAGCCTTTTTGGAAAAAAGTGTAAAATAGTTTGGGTTTACCCAGATCGTTGTTAAAGCTCAAAGCCGCTTCAAACTAGACTTTGAGGTGTTGTGTCCGATTAGTCAAGAATTTGAAATTATCTGAATGACATGAAATGCAACAAAGTTCTCATCATAATTTATGACTGAAAATCAAAAATTCCCACAGAAAAATCTCAAAATATGTCCATCCAGCTCCACAGGACAGTGAAGTATTTAAACCTCCTTCAGATTTTAGTTACAGTGTCTATTCCTTTTTATGGAAGAGGTTTGAATTCATCATCATCTTGATATGAGAAGACACAGGTTTCCTGTTCTCACCCCTTGTCATGTGCTTCCCTCAATGAAAGCAAGACTGACAGCTGAGCTACAATTAGGTCCTCACTGCATCCCAATCATCCCTTAAAAAAAAAAGGGGGGGGGGGGGAAGGATGGGATACATTCCCTATTGAATTGAATGGTTTTCCCAGTGTTTTCAAATACTTCTGTCTTAAAGGATAACTTACATTCCCCAGAATACCCAGAGATCTTCAAGTCTGACACTGCGGTGGGTATACTAGACTGTCAAAAGTTTGCACATGCTGCATCAAATGGATAAAAACAAAGGATTTACGGTGGGGAGATGAGACAAGTGAAGAGCTGAACAAGATGCTTTATTTTTGCAAAAATATCATCAGAGAAAACCAAAGCTTAAGAAGTTCATTCAAAACAAAGCAAAAACATTTCAGGTCTCTTGACATTCAGAAGCAACTCTACCATTCTCCACTAGAACTGCTTTTAGTTTGCAAGGTAAAAATAACCCAAGGCAGAGCAAATAATCCATGAAAGGTACATTTAAATGAGCGGTCTTTTAGACTTCCAAATCTTTTTCTGAAAACCGCACCTGCTATCCATATTAAGGTACAGAACTTCCTTAATTTTAGCAATAAATATATTACATCATCTCACATAAGCAGAAAGCAAAAGCTGATAATTTTTTGTTATTATTTAAGCGCCACTGGGCGTACATGAAACTGAAGAAGGTGCCAAGTGTTAACTGGCAATTCATGAAGATGCTTATAAAGACAAATTGGAAGAAGGGTTTCGATATCAGATTAAAAATGTAGGAAAGAATTTAAAGCTTTAAAATCTGAACAGTGGCAAAGTGCCAGAGAAAAAGAAAAATGCAGAGAATAGAATTAAAGAGCTGGAGGAGTAATGGAAGCAGCTGGGTGAGGGGTGGGAAAAAAAGAACCGGTGCTGTAGAGTGAAGTCACGAAAGTATGGGGGAAGGTGTGGGAAAGAAGTGAGCAAGAACCTGAAGGGAGGAGAAAAATAAGGGAGAAAGGAGACAGCATACTTTTTAAACTATACATTTGAAGAAGCTTTGCATTTTTACCATCTGGCAGCATATGCAGTTTATTATGAAATGCTGGAATGTGTTTTGTGGTGCAGGGAGAACTGTTTCATGAGCTCATCTGAGCTAGATACATATCATGTAGTTACCTCCCATGAAGCAGGAGAGGGCCCAATGATGACTTGGATGATCATGTCTAACCCCATTATCAGTAAAAATTAAAAATCGGTTCAAACCAAAGTCAAATGCCCAGAGTGATTCAAACCTCCCTGCTCAGCTAAACACCCCAAAGTGAAATAGAAAATTCTCCTACCTCTAAATAAGACATAACACTAGCATCTAGGTCAAGTAACATTTTCAAAGAAACATGTTCGTTACCTGTTAGTCAGCAAAGTGCTACATGGAGTACAGTAAGCCTGAAGTAAAACACCGGATTCAATCACTCTTTCAGGGATGATTCCACCCAATAATTCTTCTACTTTTAAGTTCACAATGCCAAAGATGAAACTTAAAAATAAAAAATAAATAATAATAATAATAATAACAATTAAAAAAAAAAAAAAGAAAAAAAGAAAAAAAAAAGGAAAATCCATATTCTTACAACTCAATTCTAGCTCTCTGTTTGCAGACAGCCACACCTGGCAGTGATACTTGTGAGCAGAAGCTGTCCCTACTACGCGCAATCAGTACTATGAGGTACTGGTTGTACTTCAATAGGTCTTCAAGGCCAGTTCCATTAGCAAACTTGAGTTCGTGTTTCTATTCACCCTGACTCACTAGCACCTACATACACAGTGCTCATTTCTAGTCTTATCAGAAATAATATGGTATTTTCTGTTCAGGGTGTTTGAGGCCAAACCATGGACAACCATTCTGATTAACAGATTCACCTGTTTCACAAATTCCTCCCTGCTTTACAGGCATTAATCTGTTATTGAAAATATGCCACATCATATAAGCAAAGGCATCAGAACAGCCTGACATAGGTAAAGGTATGTTAAAATTGTGTTAAGACTCCTGATTATCTGTCATGCTGTATGCAGCTTTCACTTTACTGCCTTAATGAACTATAGTTACAAACATTACAAGAGGCAGGGCATAGCAGAGGTAGAATTCTTGTTGCTCAACTTGACTTCCATGGTTATACCTGTAGGTGGTGATAGGACAGCTGAAAAGAAAAAAAAAAAAAAAAAGGGGGGGGGATAAAAACTATAGAGGAAAAAAAATGGTTTGTTATATACCAAAACATGCTAGAAGAAATATGCATACTTTCCTTACGTACTCTGAACTTTTTATAGAGGGGAATAAGTGTAATTTGTAAAGTCTGAGAATTGAATAACAAACCATACTAAAGCCTGTATGGTTTTAAATTCTGCAGCTGCAGAGTTTGCCAAATGATATCTGTGGAAAAAATCAAGATTCTGTACAATTATTAAAAATAAATAAATAAAAATCTTTCTAGTGTAGCTTTTTGGTAGGAAATAAAACCCTAAGAACATAAGCTGCAATTAAGCTGTTGAAGTCATGTTTTGCCTGAATTTGCAGAAAGCCTGACATAAGAGCTCTGAATTATGAATTCTGCAGTTTCATTTCAGCGTCACCCTTAAATACCTCATGGTTAATCAAATACGCTTTTCAAACAAACCAATCTGTCTCCTACATTCTCTTGCATAGAATAAGCCTTAGTTATTTTGAACTCTAAGGCATTAAAGATTTGCCTTTGAAAACCTTATCACCAAGAAGGACATGTCATCACACTATTCATTTTCATATTCAAAACTTTCAGTACAGAACTAAATTTCATATTTTAGTCTGAAATCCATGAAAAAGAAAAAAAACCCAGCTGCAGAACTTAATGTCTTCCAGGGAATACATAAGACTTAGTATTCAGCATGTTCTCACAATGTATATTTTTTCAGATATGTATCATTTTCAAAAAGCTTCTTGTTTCCCAACTGAATTCAAAATTTTCACAACAACTATAAAAAACATGCCATAATCCTTGACAAACTGATGCCAGCAGCCACTTAGCAGTCTTGGCCAAATTCAGAAGAGCCTTCCATAACCAACTGCAATCTTAGTATGACTGCAGAACAAACATAACTTTGACTCCAAGTTATACTGGAGCTAGTGTTAAAAATGATTGGAGAGCTAAGGCAAAATTGGCTGGAACTGGACGTTTGTACTCGTTGCAAATCACTTGGAATTTAATCTTCAAACATAAGCCTGAGGTTGAGTTACAGTTTAAAGTGATCTGCCATTATTCTCCAAGGCTCTCAAGGTAAATGTACAGCATATTTGCTCAAATGCCTCAGTGATGCCAAAAACCAAAGTAGTTCCTAAGAGGAATTTTTAAAAAAATAAAATAAAATCCAGAAAGCAGAACATAAACTTTAAATTCAGCTCTATGTTAAAAGGAACACTCATAACTCTCTATTTATTTGGCTGTTGTTACAGAGAATAAATCTAAAGCAAAATATCTCAGTCTCAATCTCAAGCCAACAAGAACAACTGTGGGAAGACGGAAATGCCAGTTTTGCCAGTTTGTGTTCTCCTAAGAACTGTAGGGATTTAGGGACGAATTTTGCATACCTCATGCATGCAAATGCTCTCAAAACTGGAGGGTTCCACTGGGACAAAAGGAAAAAAAAAAAAAAAAAAAAGGAGAAATAAGATTCAGACAAGAAGAGTTCTTAATGCCTTCAACAACTATAAAGACTAGAGGTCCCTTCAACTATATAGTCATAATGCCTTCCTTTAAATATTAATAGTTGCTGTAAGTAGACAGCTGTAGATGTCGAAGTCTAGACTGAAGTTACAAATGGGCTAGACACAATATGAAGTTCATATTATTCATCATGGAAGTTTAGAGCCAGATTAATCCCTAAACTAGTTTTACTGATTTTTCTGGAAGTCCAGAGTTATCTGATTTTGCACTTTGCAGAACAAGATTCTACAGCATCTAACAAACTAAGGTGAACATCTAAAGCATTTCAGGTTTTGACTTCTTGAACACAAACCTGAGTTCACAGGTTTTCATGACAAAATTAATGTACTGTAGTATCACATTTGGGACAAATAATTTCCATATTGTTGACAAGAGATGGAACTTTACTTTCCCATGAGAAACAGAGCAGCTTTAGGGCTACACGGTTCAGTTATATATTATAACAAAAACTCTGCTTCTAAGAGATATGAACTTTGATCATAGAAGGTATATCAAAGCCAAATACACAACTCTGGGGTGGAGTGATTGCAAGATTCAGGTTAGCAGCATTTTCAGAGATTTGGTTACCTCAGGGTAACCAAACAAAGAAGCTTAACTACTAGCAGAATGTGCTGATTACCAAAAATAACCATGTAACTTCAGATGTAATTATGATGAAAGCCCAGAAATGGTACTAGAAGAAGCCTGAAGCAGATCCAGATGTTCTGAAAAGCTTCACCTAATTAACAACAAAATTGGAAGCCATGGAGAACTCCTACTGATTTGCATCCTTGTTATCTAGGCATTATTCCATTTATATCAGGAACATAAAGGATTCTGCCACATTAGTGAAAATAATGCTGATGACCTGCAAAGTGGAGATGGGGAAGAGAGAACAGTAAGAAGCAATCAACAGGATAACATGGTACACTCAGAATTTTTTTCTTCAAAGCTGCATTGAGACAAAGATATCACAGCTCTGGAGATACACAGAACAACTCTATATTTGTAAAGCAACATCCACTTCTCAGTAAGTTAGAAAAAAATGGATTAAGATACCAACAACTATCACCTTTGGTCACAGTTTCTATTCTTGTAAATTGATATCTGCCCATTTCCTACAGTAAAACTTGCCTAACAGAGCAGAAGGGTAAAAGCACTGCTTATCGAGTCTCACAAGGTTATTACGACAAAATTGATTTGTAGTGGTATCACAGTGGGGACAAAAGGAACTTCTGCATTTTTGATGGCTCACAAGAGATGGAATTGTATTTAGTGAAATGGAAAGACATTTCCACTCTGCCCAGCAGTGGACAGTGTTCAACAAAAAAACCCACCCAACAGAGGATGGGGTGAGAACATCGCTTCTTAGGACTGACAAATAATTCCCTTAATAAAAAGCTTTTTCTTATCCACAAAATGATACCAAATATACCAATGAACCAGAAGGACCAAATGCTTGACATGTGCTAAATATTATTTCTTCATATTTCAGACAAACCAAGAATTCCAAGAATAAAAAGCAAACAAAAAAAAATTCTTTCATATTAAAACAATTCCTATAAAATTTTAGAGTAAAAGTCTGAAAGCTGGCCAGATACAGAGGTAATTTTACCCTGAAATCCAATTGACTTTACTGGGCACTCCTGTTTATAACTGTAGCTGAATCCTTTGGAATTCAAACCAAACTGTCTACCACTGAGCTGGACAACTCCATTCTATTTGTATATACACTCTGCAGATTGGAGCTGATTCTGTCAAAGATCTTTTTGGGGACCATCAAATCTTGAATCTTCACTGTTTGATGGACTGCTTGGAGCTGTCACTCGAGTGAGTGGCCCCCAGCAAATATTCTTGTATAAATGTAATTGTTATTTCTGTCAGTTATGGGAGGGAGCTGCTGCTGGTGGTGGTATTAATGAAAATTGCCTAATTGTGCTTATCTAACCAAAAGGTATTTCTATGAAGAGTGGAAGTCTTGTTTCTGACAATGAGCTATAACAATCAAAATAAAAATCCTTGAAAACCTACTATAACTTCAGAATAAGATCTTCATATTTTACAGATCATAGAATTATTGAATTGTTTAGGTTGGAAAAGACCTTTAGGATCATCAAGACCAACTGTTAACCTAACACAACCAAGTCCACCACTAAACCATGTCCCTAAGCATCACATCTACATACCTTTTAAATACCTCCAGGAATGTTGACTCAATCAATTCCATGGGCAGCCTATTCCAACACTTGGCATCCCTCTTAGTGGAGAGATTTTTCCTAACATGAACCTCCCCTTCTGCAATCTGAGTTCATTTCTTCTTGTCCTGTTACCTGTTACCTGGGAGAAGAGACCAACCCCCACCTCACTACAGCCTCCTTTCAGGTAGTTGTAGAGAGTGATAAGATCTCCCCTCAGCCTCCTTTCCTCCAGGCTAAACATCCCCACTTCCTTAAGTAGGTCCTCATGAGATTTGTTCTTTAGACCCTTCACCAGATGCATTGCTGTTCATGTAATTTTAACATTATTCAATTAGAACAAAGAATGCCAGAATAAAAGAACACATCCAATTCCAATTGGAAAGTCGCTAGTGCCACAGACATTCAATCAATTAGTTTCTTCTCTACTGCTTTGGAGATTTTTCTTTTTTCATTCTTTCATAAATATAACAACTGATTTAAAGAATGCCCCTGTGATTAGTACAACTCTCCACTCTGCAACAAAGCAAGTCTGAACCACATGCATAATTTAGTGGAATAATTTAGGTCAGATTCTTGGTTCAGATCACCACAGATGAAAAAAACAGTGGATGTCAGCCACATATTATTCTCCTCAAATCAGCAGATGTATTACAGGAGAATTTGAACTCTTCTACGATTCAGAACAGATTTAAGGATCCTCTTCATTTTGCCAATTACAATGCACAACTGAAACACAGTAGCCATCACACACTAAGAACTCTAATCACCCATTCCTCTTGCAGTCATACCTGTCATTTGGAGAACATGCAAAAAGCGCTGCTTCATTTATAACAGGGTTCTCCCTCGCAAAAAAGAAAAAAACCAAAACAAAAACCCAAACAAATAGTTGTCCTGGGTTCAGCAGCAGCAGTCATTTTTCTCCTTCTTGGTAGCTGGTGCAGCGCTGTGTTTTTGATTTTGGGCCTGGGAACAGTGCTGATAACACCAGTGTTTTCAGTTACTGCTTGGTAATGTTTAGGCTGGCCAAGGACTTTCTGAGTCTCATGCTCTGCCAGGGAGGAGGGGAAGCCGGGAGGAAGCACAGACAGGACACCTGACCCAAACTGACCAAAGCGGTTATTCCATACCCCACCACATCATGTCCAGGATGTAAAAACGGAGGGCAGAGACCCGAAGGGGGGGGGGTGGGTGCACTGTGGGGGGTGCACTGCTTGGTCGGGCTGGGATTGGTGGTGAGCTATTGTATTCTTTCCTTGTATTTGCCTTGTCATTATTATTACTGGTGTTAGCAGTAGTGGTTTGTGTTATACCTTAGTTACTAAACTGTTCTTATCTCAACCTGTGGGAGTTGCATTCTTTCGATTCTCCTTCCTATCCCTCCAGGAACGGAGGGAAGAAAGAGTGGGGAGTGAGTCAGTGAGCAAAACTGCATGGCTGAGAGGCTTAAACCAGGACAATAGTCAAGCAACCTACTTTTCAGACAAAGAAATGGAGGGAAATATGTTTACCTCAGAATTAGCACTTCCAAAGAAAAGCACACTATTTCTCACCTTTCACCTGATCAGCTGGTTAAAGCCAAGACTCTTCAAGCTTATGAAAGACAAAGAAAAATTTCTTGAGGTAGGAAAACTACAGACTACAAATCACAATTTGAGTCCTACTTAATTAAAGAAGTCAATTCTGAATGCAGGAAGACATGCGCACGCACACAGAAAAATCATTTCTTCACTCACTTGTTCAGCTGAAACACCCCATTATTCTTCTGTGTCAACTCCTTTATCTCCAGCTGTCCCACCTTTTTATTCTTTGACTCTTTCATTGACACATAAAATTTTCCGTAAACAAAATACATCCCAGGGACAAGAAGCAGGTAAAGGAGGAGGTGTCATATTTTCTGTGTATTGTTTTGAGGTTCCACTTGATTTAGCTTTCTGATTGATTCAGAAACTTAACCATTTCGTATATTTACCTCCAACACATACACACACACACACACATATATATACATATATATATCTTATCCCATTACTTCTAATCTGATACCTTTAATTTCTTTCCATGGAAGGCTAATACAACAAATACGTGAGACTGCTCCAAGAAGCTAACAATGTGAGTGAGGAATAACCAAGACCATGGTCTAGGAGTCTAGTAACTTAAGAAATACAGTTTGTTTTTTTGGGGGGTGACAGTAATTTCCATCCTATTACTAATTATGCTTCAAGGCAATGCTCATGCACTTTACTCAGAAAGTTTGTATTTTTAATAGCTTTTTATAAACAGGAAAGCTCAATTCTTTCAAAGTCATTAAATATTTTACTTTCTACTAATCACTACTAATCCTGTGTTCCATTTTCCACTGAAACAACAAGGATAATAAAACTACTTGCAGGTGAATGATTAAGATCTGAAATTTCTTCTGCTCCTATTTATTTTCCTGTGATAAGAAATCCCTGTCTGCAAAGTCAAAACAAGCTACAGGAAACTACAGAATTCACATCTTTAGAAAAATATGTTGCATGCATAGAAGATGATGCTACAAAGTGTTTAGAGCAAGGTGAAATATGTTAAGACTTACATAAGGACTTTCTAATCAACTAAAATATAAAGCAAGCAGAACTACATGATTATGTTAATTCTGAAGCACAAATACAATTGTGTGTAGGAAGCTGTGACTTGTTGCCCCCAGCTAAGAATAAATACATCCTCAAACTTAAAAACACATGGATACATAATTAGATTTTATAGCTAGATTTGATTAAAGTTACAATTTCTGCTATGAACAAAGCTTTAACTGGGTCATCTATAGATTAGGCATGAGTTTAATCACAGCTTCTCTCTGCTTTTAGGATAAAAAGAAGGATTTTCTGGAATGTATCACTTACCTTTAACTTTTTCTGGTATCATCTGAATATTCTGAAAAATTTGCCATTTTTCTTGCCCTCAGCACAGCATTACACATGATAAGCATGGCAATTTGTACTGCAGAAAAGAAACTAATTTCTGCCTTCATGACACTGTTTAAGTAAGTCTCAGCCTTTTTCTTTGCTTTTTCCATCTCTTCCAAATTTCTTTTTTTTTTTTTTTTTTTCATTTTGTGAAATGTTATTGAAATTGCAAGTCACTTTCTTTTTCTAGGGTCTGTTCTTAGTGTGTATAAATGCTTTACAGACATCGAGAACTGTTAAAAAAATTCTGGTTTGATATGGAGTTTCATAATGTTCCATGATCTGGTGTCCTGGGTTCAGCAGTAGCAGTCATTTTTCTCCTTCTTAGTAGCTGGTGCAGTGCTGTGGTTTTGACTTTCAGCCTGGGAAGAGCACTGTTAACACCGATGTTTTCAGCTGCCGCTCAGTAATGTTTACCCTGACCAAGGACTTTCTGAGTCTCATGCTGTGGAGGAGGGGAAGACGGGAGGAAGCAGAGACAGGACACCTGACCCAAACAAACCAAAGATGTATTCCATACCACAGCATGTCAGGCCCCCTATATAAGCTGGGGGCAGTTACCCAGAAGGGTTAGATCACTGCTCAGTCAGGCTGGGTATCGGTCGGCAGGTGGTGAGCGGTTGTATTCTCTTCCCTTGTTATTTCCCTTATCATTATTATTACTGGTGGTAGCAGTAGTGGTTTGTGTTATACCTTAGTTACTGGACTGTTCTTATCTCAACTCGTGGGAGTTACATTCTTTCGATTCTCCTTCCCATCCCTCTGGGAGCAGGGGGAGGAAGTGGGGGAGGTGGGCAAGCAGCTGCATGGCTCTGGGTTGCCAGCTGGGCTTGAACCATGACATCTGGACAAAGCCAGACATCTTTTTGATTGGTTACTTCCTACGTAGGCTGTTTTATGTAACCTCAGGACAAATTGGCCTTACGTTGTTACTCAGACTTGTAATGACTGCAGGAGAAGTGTAGAATTTCTGGCCACTGTGAGGTTTGTGCACTTCAAACTTACTCTAAACTGATGAAACAGTGAGAAATACACGATGCGACCAAAACCCTAAGTAAATAGAAGCCATTTATGTCCATTAGCCTAATGGATTACAGAGGAAGAAGAAATCCTTGTCTCAGGACAAGAAGACCGAACAGCACTTAGATTATTCAGTAAAATATTTAGTATTTAGCTTATTTACTCTGGTGTGCTATGGCTTTGTTCCAATTTTCCATCTCACAAAGTTGGAAGCATTCAAGGATATATAATTCCCAAAGATCGACAGAAACGGCTGCCTTTGAAGTTAGCTAAATTCAGCTAAAAATGCTTTATGAGAATGCTGGTGCAAGTTGCCATTTTGAATGCAGAAAGTATTCTAATTTTTAACACACAAAATTCAAGCTTATTTCAATAAAGAGCATATTTCATTCACATTCACTGACTTGAACTGAACTATATTTGACTCTGATACATACAGCTTGAACTATGTAAGCCACAAGTGAAAAAAATCTGCTTAGTAAACTACCACCACCAAATTTTTCCAACAATTACTACAATTCCCAATATTATTTTCAGTTAGGTACAGTAGGGAACCATAAGTGTTCATTTTAAATTTGCAAGATGATTTGATGACATAAAAAGGATGCTAGCTGTGCCCTGCTCAAAGAATATACCCTGTACTCAGTGTACAGTGTGTATATCTGAAATTATTTTTTCCTTTTCTTGAACATGTGACTATGTACTGTACGGCAACTGAATGGGGGACAAAGACGGATAGGCAACAAGGAAAAAGAAAGAGAAATCTCAGATCTTTGTGGACAAGCAGAGCAAATAAAAACCATTTCACAAAATCATAGAATGGTTTGGGTTGGAAGGGACCTTAAGGGATTGCGTTGGAAGGGATTCAGTTCCAGGGCACTAGATTATCTTTAAGGTCCCTTCCAACCCAAACCATCTAGTTCCAGGGAACGTGATAATCTTTAGGGACAGGGGGACACCCTGTCCCTAAAGACAGGACACCTTGGGCAAGGACACCTTCCACTAGGCCAGGTTGCTCAAAGTCCCGATCAACTTGGCCTCGAACACTGCAGAGGATGTAGCAGTCACAGCTTCTCTGGGCAACCTGTTCCAGTGTCTCGCCACCCTCACAGTAAAGAATTCTTGTTAATATCTAACCCAAATCTACCATCTTTCAGTTTAAAGCCTTGTCATGTCACTACATGCCCTTGCAAAAAGTCCCTCCTCAGAGGGGAGGCTCTCTATAGCTACTGGAAGTCTGTTTTAAGGTCAGAAACTTGATTATATGCCATGTCATTTCCCAAAGCTATTTGGATTATGTGATTTCTCCCCCACCTCCCAAAATCTAACACAGAACCAGGAGCTGTCATGTGTACTTTGAGTTTCAGTTTAAGTCAAAATTCTATTTCAAATCATCCCAAAGTATAACCTGTAATTAAAATTCAAGAGAATGTCAGATGGCTTTTGAAGTTGATTTTTACTCCAAGGCTGATAGAATAGCTACAATTTTCCTTGGTTCACAGAAATTACAGATAAGGGATAAATAAAATGGATAGATGTAATCTACATTTTATTTGCTCGACTCTCGTATGAAGATAGGCTGAGAAAATTGGGGCTGTTCAGCCTGCAGAAGAGAAGGCTGTGTGGAAACCTCATAGCAGCCTTCCAATACCTGAAGGGGGCCTATAGGGATGCTGGGGAGGGACTCTTCATTAGGGACTGTAGTGAGAGGACAAGGGGTAATGGGTTTAAACTTAAACAGGGGAAGTTTAGATTGGATATGAGGAAGAAATTCTTTACTGTGAGGGTGGTGAGGCCCTGGAATGGGTTGCCCAGGGAGGTTGTGGGTGCTTCATCCCTGGCGGCGTTCAAGGTGGGGTTGGACATAGCCTTGGATGGCATGGTTTAGTGGGAGGTGTCCCTGCCCATGGCAGGGGGGTTGGAACTCGATGATCTTAAGGTCCTTTCCAATCCTTACTATTCTATGATTCTATGACTCTTATATCGTAACAAGAAATTAGGAATGTTTACTTCATCACTGAAATATAAGAAATTTGTTTTTAATTTTTGCATCATACATAAAGGGCCTGTATGCCACTTAAAAATGGGGGAAAGAAATTAAGTATCTGGTGTTAATTCATGTTTTAGTGCAATTAAAAACATTAACACTCATCCTGGCCACAGCAACAGGGGCTTTGAAGCTCCTTAACAACGAAGGAATTATAGAATCATGGAATAGTCAGGGCTGGAAAGGACCTTAAGATCATCTAGTTCCAACCCCCCTGCCATGGGCAGGGACACCTCCCACTAAACCATGCCATCCAAGGCTAAGTCCAACCCCACCTTGAACACCGCCAGCGATGGAGCATTCACAACTTCCCTGGGCAACCCATTCCAGGGCCTCACCACCCTTACAGTAAAGAACTTCTTCCTCGTATCCAATCTGAACTTCCCCTGTTTAAGTTTGAACCCGTTACCCCTTGTCCTCTCACTACAGTCCCTAATGAAGAGTCCCTCCCCGGCATCCCTATAGGCCCCTTTCAGATATTGGAAGGCTGCTATGAGGTCTCCACACAGCTTTCTCTTCTCCAGGCTGAACAGACCCAACTTTCTCATTCTGTCTTCATAAGGGAGGTGCTCCAGTTCCCTGATCGTCCTCGTGGCCCTCCTCTGGACTTGTTCCAACAGTTCCATGTCCTTTTTATGTTGAGGACACCAGAACTGCACATAATACTCCAAGTGAGGTCTCACGAGAGCAGAGTAGAGGGGCAGGATCATCTCCCTCGACCTGCTGGTCACACTCCTTTTGATGCAGCCCAGGATACATACAGTTGGCTTTCTGGGGTGCAAGCACACACTGAAGCTGGCTCATGTCCATTTTTTCATCGACCCACACCCCCAAGTCCTTCTCCACAGGCTACTCTGAATCTCTTCCCTGCCCAACCTGTAGCTGTGCCTGGCATTGCTCCAACCCGGGTGTAGGACCTTGCACTTGGCATGGTTAAACTTCATCAGGTTGGCATCAGCCCACCTCACAAGCGTGTCAAGCTCCCTCTGGATGGCATTCCTTCCCTCCAACATATCAACCAAACCACACAGCTTGGTGTCATCAGCAAACTTGCTGAGGGCGCACTCAATCCCACTGTCCGTGTCACCCACAAAGATGTTGAACAAGACCGGTCCCAACACCAATCCCTGACGGACACCACTCGTTACTGGACATTGAGCCATTGAGCACAACTCTTTGCCTGTGGCCATCCAGCCAGCTCTTTATCCACTGAGCTGTCCACCTATCAAACTGATGTCTCTCCAACTTAGAGACAAGGATGTCATGTGAGACAGTGTCAAACAATTGATGCCCTTAATCAGCTGCTGAGTGCAGCTGATTTTTTCCGTATCTGAAGCATTATCCCATTATGGACACTTCTTTACCAGTGCTGCATGGCTTCTAAACGTCTGGACTGCATCCTTACAGATAGATTTTTTCTGAGATAGAATTGCTCACTCATTAGCAACCCGTCCTGAGTAATGTAATCAAAATGAACAATGACATGAGGCAGTATAAGGAGAAAATGGGGAAAAGCTTCTGCTTACAGGGAATGGACTGACATAGCTCAGCTTTCTTCCCTGTTCTGGTGTAGATTTCAACAATCTATTTTGAAGTATGTACCTGCCATATGTACCATACGACATCTGTATTGCATCATACCCACAGTAGAAAGAAATTTGCCCACAGATGTGCTGCAAGATTAAATCAATTGCTGATTGGAGATCTCAAAAGAAGAATGCCAAAGACAAGACAAATAAATGTTAATTGTTCAGGAGCAGACAAACCTTTTAACTTCTATGGTAGTTCTTCAAATCCATTATTTTATTTCATCATAAACTTTCAAAGGCTGTTGTAAAAGTTTACTTTTCCTGGAGTTGAAATTACAATATTCACTACTAGTAACTCCGAAAAAAATTACAACCTCACCACAAAGTTTCAGAACGATGAGAAAAAAGTACCTAACCCTTTCAGCTACTCATAGTCCCTTCAGCATATATACAAAACCACTCCTGGGAGTCAACTGTATGTCACAATGCCTGGGCTGCTTCTTAGTTAGCAGGTCTCAAGGTAGAAGGTTAGAAGCCCTTTCAAAAGCAATGTTAGAATATTTTAAAAATTAATATACTAATATAGTCTTCACATTTAAAAAAGGGGGAAAAATAAAAAATAAAAGCTGTTTTCCTAAAGAGCTCAGCTTTATTGTGCAAGCAGTAATCACAAAATTACATTGCACTGAATCATCTGATGGTGAGAAATATCAAACTGAGGTCTCATTACTATATCAAGTAGCAAATTACATCCTGCAAGGGTTAAACAAATTAGCAAAGACCCTACCGAAAACATAGCTTGGGCCTTTCTTTCTCCTCTACTACATTGCTAGCTGTGCCAGTCATAACAGATCTTTTAGTTTCTAGCAAAGAGATGCATAATGAACTGCTTTGTGGGTGGGCTATAAAAATGCTGACAAACTTGACCATTTTTCAATGACTTTTTTTGTAAATCTCCTCACTGGAGTGCTCTGCATATAAATTCCATCAGCAGCAGCTGCTGCCATAGAAACAAGTTATTTAGGAAATAATTTAAAGTGAGTACCACATCATATTCAGTCTTTCATGAAAGAAATCAGACTTGACAGGGGGACAGGAAATGGAAAAAGAGATATGACAACTGACAAATAAGTTTGTATGTTTCCTATCTATTTACCAATACAAAGAAATCTGTATAAATCAACAGGTACCTTTGGATGGTGCTTTGGCACTTTCATTGTGCTTCTTATGTTATATAAATCAACCACCACTCACAAAGCTTCACAGCAAAAACTTCTTGAGATTCTAATCCATTTCTCCAGCCTGACGGGTTTCCTCTGAATCCAGATGGATATTAAAATTTGTCAAGCTGGATTTACCTGTACATCAGTCTTTCTTCACTTAAAAAGCATCACAAGGGCAACCAACAGTGGAAGGTAGGTCCACCTTCACCAAAAGTGTGGGGCACAATGGTCAGTGACAAGTGCACAGCCCTCTCACCAGCTGAAGCTGATTATCACCAGCCTGATAAAACAACACTAGAAGCCACCATAGCTTGGGACATCTTGATCCCTATGTCAATTGACATTTGCAGGTACATACAGCCTCAGACAGGGAGAAGTGACAACTGTTAGAAAATATTTATTTCTGTTTAAGTTATGATAAACAAGCAAATTACATACATGTGTATATATATGCATATATATATAAAAATATATATAAAAGAAGACAAGCAGGATGTTGTACTGGCAAAGCTGCCAAGTCATTCTGAAACAAAAGGAACCTTCTTTTACCTTGGGTAACCTAGGTCTTCTAATTTAATAGGAGAGTGTATTTTTATTTGACTGTTTTAATACAAAGCTCAAAGAGACCATTAGAGCAGCCTATGACTTTATGCATAACATAGTACAACAGAACCTCTTCTAATTAATTCTGCAGCAATCTTAGGGCTTTCAGTTGTGTCGGAAAGGCAAAAATAAGCCCCCCAAGTTCACTCTGTCTTCACAAATCCTTCTCTCCCCCAAACAATCCAGTCTTTCTACATATATTCAGCACTGGTATGACCCTTTTCACTGTACAATAGGAAGGAACCCAAAATAATCTTGGAGTCTTGGAGTTCCCCATGTGGGGAAAGTGAGCAATATACTTTTTTTTTGTGCTTTCAGATTTCGGTTAAAGCACTGGCTTATAGGCTTCCACACCAGTCAGGGTTTTAATTGACTTCACTAAACAGAGTAACTCCATACCTATTATACTGTTTTCCCTCTCAAAACAACAAGGCATATTCTAGTTAAACAGAATGGTATCAACACCACCTTGCCAATGTATCTCTCTTAACATGAGCAGAGATAACAAAGCCCAGTCCAGTTACCTAGATCAATTAAGTCACGTGCCACTGTGAATGTGCATTTAGGGAAGAAATGGTTCAGGATTATTTAGGTCACAAATCCTTTCCATCACTGGCATCTGGTATTAGAATTGTGGGCATCTGCCATTTAATGTTTGTTCTAAAAGTAGAAACAGCTTATCCTTAATAAGTATTTAGCATACTGCATACAATTTGGCCAAGAGATTAAATTTCAGAGTTGTTTATAGAATTGAGGGATGTGCATGTGTTAATACAATGCTCCAGGGCATATCTGTATTAATTCAGAACATTAGTTTCTGTCTTACCAGCTAATAAAAAAGTATATTATCAACTTAAAACTGTGACAGTACCTCCAAAGTGAAGGTAGTGAAGGTACTATAGTGATGGGACAAATCCAATAGCAAAAACCACACCACATAGAAAGCTTGGACTTTAAAAGTGTCTATTTCTGGCTGTTTTGCAAGGCACAGCCCCATTACTGGAAAAGGAGAAAGCACAGGTTATGTTGCCAAGCAAAGTGCTTTACCATTAAACCCACACAGCAGAAATTAAGTACTGACCAGCACACCTTACACCTGACTTCCACAGATGGCTCTTAACAGTAATGATAGAAGCGAACTCATCAGAAGCACTGTGAGAGCACAGCAGCTTCGTATTTCTTTGTACAAAACAGGGAATATAGAAGAAAGCTTCTCAGCCAATGAAACAGTTGGCATTCATTTTCTCAAAGATCCTTTCACCAATATAAAACACCAGGAGAATAAGCCAAACAAGATTTGTCAGCATTTTAGTGCAAAGTAGATAATGTGCCAAAAGATAAACAACATGGATAATCTGTATGCAGTGCTGCAGCACTCTTTAAAGTGTATTCCACAGGATGTGTACCAGGAACAGTTCCATGTGGAGCAGACATAAATAGGCCCCACAAACCTAAGACAATCATGAAACATTCTGAAAGAGAATATTAACTAATCAAATAGATTAATGTTTGCCTTCTCTAAGACAATGGTTTTCAGAAGTTATCTATAGAATAGGTATATTTTACAAGAAAGCACCTGGTCACTGTCTTTCCTATCATCTTAGCAGATCTTGGATATAATATGATTTGGAAAGAGAGTGGGGAAGGTCTCTCTGCTACTTTGAATTTCCTGACAACAGCTTTTTCACAAAAACTAAAGTCCTATACTAGCAGTCTTTTGTTATGACAGCGGACAAACAATTATTGTAGAGCTCTGGAAAGACTTTCTTCTGTCATCCAGGAGCTGGTGAGGAAAAAGTTAGCAAACGAAACTGCTATTTATCTTCTGCTAGTTTATGCAGATGTAACTCTGTCAGCTCAAAATGAACTTTGGCTGGAGATTCTCACTTTGCTAAGCAGACAAGACCACTACACCTACTTGTTGGAACACCAGATTTGCAAGGTACTGATTTCATCCATGCTCATGAATAACAAGTAAAAGGAAGCTGTTAAACAGAAGTGGCTTCAGATTACTTTAAGCAAAGTTAAGCAGGAAAAGAAATAATAACTGAAGTTGTACTAACAGCAGTCCTTATTTTCAACTAACATTATAATTCACAATTATATGGTGACACAAATAAACTCTTCAATAATAACTAAAATTAGCCACATTGTGGCTGCAGCCACTTCCCTGGTGATCCGTTTCCCAGTTCTGCATATGTACGCAAGGAGAGCATACACTTCTAAAAAAAAAAAAGCTATTTCCAAGAGTTTTAGAGTACCTGATTACCAGTTAAGTTTAGAAGAACCCCACACTCATCCTGGGAAATTCAGACAAGCTTACCCATTTGGAATATGGCAAGAGAGAGGAAAAGAAAAAAAAAAAGTGGGAAAATTAAAACAAGGGAAGAAGGCTAAGGAAACAATGAAAGTATTATGCTTTGGCTAATAAGACACCCCAAGACACCAGAGGTCTTACAGGCCTTTACTTCACAGGAAGGCAATTACAAGACAATATCTTTAGTGACTTCCCAGAAACTTAGCAGTAGCTTTTACAACAAAACTCTTCTAGTATCATCACAAGAATTGGAGTTGTAAGTTATTTCTGCAAAAGTTACTTCTGCCTGCAAATTAAATAATCTAATTAAAAAGCATTTTCCCTCCTCTTGCCTCCAGGTGCAATGCAGACAGGCTTGCTGAAGAATTTCCAAATTTGGAAGAAATACCATCAGTCTTCCAGCGATATACCCCCCTCACACAGATAACAAAAGCCCTCCATTTCCATTAATTCTCAACTGCTTTGGAGGAAATCATTCAACTTCGCCATGTTGAACAATGGCTGGATGACTGAACAAGGTGTAAAAAAGTGTGACGAGTTACCATGAAACAGAAAAACAAACTTTTGAAGAAATGATGTTACGAGTGAGAATGATACAGACGGAGTTGCACAACAATGAAAGCACATGAGAACTACTATACAGTAAATCAAAGGCTGAGGATAGCTTCCACATAAGCCCTCTGAAATCTGAATGTAAAGGTAATGCATCATGAAGAGAAACTTTTGATTTCACACAGATGTGGTTTTTGACCTCTTTTGACATACCACAAAACAGACTGGCTACACAGTTCAAGCACACAAACCTGGAAAACTTAGTAGTTCTCGCAGAAAAGTACCAAAAGTACCAAAAACGATTCTCAGACCCATTTGTTGCTTAAAAAAAAAAAAAAAAAAAAAAACAACAACAACAAAAAAGCAAACCTACCCAGACATGTTTTCAGAAACAGAGGATAAAACCTGTTTATTGCTCCTCTAAATATAAAGCTCATCTCTTTAACTACATCTCTATCTGCAGCTAGATTTTAATAGCGTACCCCCCCAGATTTGTGCTGGGTTTGGTTGGGATAGTGTTAATTTTCTTCATAGTAGCTGGTATGGGGCTTTGTTCTGGATTTGTGCTAAAAACAGTATTCATAATACAGGGATGCTTTAGTTAGTGCTGAGCAGTGCTTACACAGTTTTAAGGCCTTTTCTGCTCCTCACACAACCACATCAGTGACTGGGCTGGGGGTGAACAGGGAGCTGAGAGGGAGCACTGCTGGGAGAGCTGACCCCAACTGACCCAAGGGATACCCCAGACATATAATGTCATTCTCAACATACAAACCTGAGGGAAGAAGAAGGAAAGAGGGGATGTTGGGACGGCTGAATGTCTGCTTGCTGATTGGAAGTGGTGAATGAATCCCTTGTTTCACTTTGCTTCTGTGCGCAGCTCTTGCTTTACCGATTAAACTGTCTTTATCCATGAGTTTTCTTGCTTTTACCCTTTTGATTCTCCTTCCCATCCCTCCAGGGGGAAGTGAGTGAGCGGCTGTGTGATGTTTAGTTGCTGGCCGGGGTTAAACCACAGTCCTTTTATAAAAATCGATGATAAAACTATCATATGGATAATCCTCCCGCTGTGTTTTTAAACGACTTGAAAAGTACTCTGTGCCTTTGGAATAAATTGACTCAAATACAAGAGTATAAGATGCAAGATCAGAAGAGAGATCAATAGAGTAATGTGCAGGTGAGCCAACAGATACTCATCAGTGGTAAAGAAGGAAGTTAAATATAAATACAACATAGCCTAAGATCAGTAGACTGACAAATTAGAATGGTATCAACTGCTACTTTAATGTCAGTAAGTACTCCTGCAAGGAAGTCATCAGATGACAGATGCTGCCATATGCAAAGCAGCATTAATGAAAATCACTATCAATAAATTTTGGTTTATACCCAACAAAGCACACTTTTATTAAAATTTTTTTAAAAGTCAATTTAAAAATATTTTTTTCATTTCAGAAGTGAAATGTACATTTACATTTACATTTCAGAGTGAAATGTATACTCTCTAGTTTACAAAATACAGATAATAGCTGGAAAAAATAGGAAAGCATTTAATTATAGTTAGGCCACTGCACGATGGACCCTCAGGGACAAACAAACAAACTCACCACCTCCATCACCCCCCCAGAAAAAAAGAAAAATAAAGAATAAAATCTAAAAGTCATTAACAGCTTTGGATTTTCTTAGACAAAAACAATCTGCCTCTGGAACAGTCAATTTCAACACCTCCTTAAGTACTGAAATTATTCCAGATGGAAACAAATGGATCTTCAAATCCACACCCTGAGCTGTTGCACCCACCAGCTTAAAGGTCTGCATTCTTCAACCAGAAAACCTTGCCCTATGTGTTTTGCTCCTAAGCCTAATGTTCTGTACTGCAAGAGGAGGTATAAAACCCAAACATGCTAAAAGTCAACTCAACAGCATGGTATATTGCCTCTGCTAGCTGTTGATTAGCAGACAAACTACGTACAGTTTGTTTTCAACTACAGACAGGTTCTAAAAATACATGGCGATGTAGTCCTACTAATGAATGGATCTGCCTTACCATTTTTGGCGTCATAAATGCTCTGCAACACTCTGAAGCCTGTCTCCTGCAAAGCCTTAGAGAACCAGCCTTGTTAGAAGAAGAAGAAGGAAAAAAAAAAAAAAAAAGCCTTCAGATGACTTCATAAAATAATAGAACAGTTTAGGTTGGAAGAGACCTTTAGCTCACCCAACTTACTCTGACCTATACAAGGCTATTCATATTCATCAAATTTCAGACAGTCATGACTATGCAGTCAGAAAAATGTTTTATTATTTTCTACTAATTGTAGTTGAGAATACTCCCTATACCTATAGTGCCAAAATATCTTCTAGCAGTTTTAAGACTTGACCACTGTGCCAGGAACTTATGAATATGAGCTCCCGTCACTTAAAAGTTTTGTATTTTATTTTGCAACTAGGATATCTTGAATAGTAGATCCCTTTCAAGCATACACTGGCCTGTGTATTTACAGTGATCAGTAACTTACAAAATTACAGAAGTGCTTGTTCTAACAAGTACCTACAGGTAATATTTACAATATTTTAAGGCTTATGATGACCGAGGATTGAAATGGTAATTGCAAATTGCTACAGAGTCATGACAGAAATAATATAATCTTGATACGTAACAGCCTCCCAAACAGAACAGTCAAGATCTTTATGGCAACTGCACATAAGAGTAACAAGCAGTTCATATAGTCTATCCCTTAAATCTGCATAACAAAAGCCAAAGCTCATTTGTCAATTTACTTCCCTAAACATGTTCTTCTCCAGCAAGATAATTTCATATAATAAAATATAACATTGTCAAATTATTTTTTTTCCACTCTGTTTGACATACTGTAGCCTGCACATGGAAGTCCATTAATTTATCCAGCAGATTAAGTACTTGCAAAAATCATGTCATTTTTTGAGGACACCTGCACTGATGGGAATCACATTTAAGCACGTATTTCAAAGCAAAATCAAGGGGATGCACAGCTTAGTTTTCAATCACCTGCATAGCTCCTCTAAATAAAACATTAAAAAAAACAATGCACTAAAGTAACAGAAATAATTTCAACAACTCATGTGATATTGCAATTCAATTTTAAAACTGGAGTTCAAAGTATTACAAAAGTGAAAGAAAATAAACACATCTCCTTTGAGGAAGCATGGTTGAAGTTAGTCATGAAATAACGCATCGAATACGGTCCTTACATTTGTGTGTATTTAAAAACAAACAAAAAAAAAATCTTCCTTTCCAAAAGACTCAAAAAAAAAATAAATTTTGGAAACTGCAAATTCCAATTAAGGAACAGCAAATGGAAATAGATCTGGGACATTACCACACTGCTTTTAAGCTGCAAGATCCAACAGTACTCTGTTGAAAAAAAAAAAAAATCAATTTGTTAAGCTGTGAGATGAAAAGCATTTTCTCTTGCCTTCTCAGTAAAGCACAATCAAAGCCTGTGTTCATCTTAACTAAAGTTTGGTGAGCACTCACAGTATGAAAAAAAAATGAAGACCCAACACCAAAATGGCCCTTGTAGATTATTATTTAAATAAGCTGAGATAGCTTTTCTTGTTTAGAATCACCATTGCCTATAAAGAACAAACAGAAGTCACCAGTTGTAATAGTTAAGAACATACTTGGTTCTATCATAGAATCACAGAATAGACAGGGTTGGAAATGACCCAAGGACATCAAGTTCCAACCTCCCTGCCATGGGCAGGGACACCTCCCACTAAACCATACCACTCAAGGCTCTGTCCAACCTGGCCTTGAACACCACCAGCAATGGAACATTCACAACTTCCTTGGGCAACCCATTCCAGGGCCTCATCACCCTAACAGTAAAGAACTTCCTCCTTATATCCAACCTAAACTTCCCCTGTTTAAGTTTAAATCCACTACCCCTTGTCCTATCACTACAGTCCCTAATGAAGAGTCCCTCCCCAGCACCCTTATAGGCCCCCTTCAGATACTGGAAGACTGCCATGAGGTCTTCACACAGCCTTCCATACTCCAGGCTGAACAGCCCCAACTTTCTCAGCTTATCAGTTGCAACTGTTGGCTGATTTACTGAGTTTTAGATTTCACAACAATACTGGTTAATATAAATAATTTTTTTTTCACTTGCACAATGGAATTGGAATTGTTAGCCTTTTTTAAAAAATGATGACAGACTGCACTTGGATACATGAGAAAAGTTATCTGCAAATAAAATCTCTTTCTCACATATCACAATTCAAAAGCATCAACACTGCCAGCTGAGATGCTTCAATTATTCTGGGCATCGACAACTGTGATTTTCAGGGTCTCTGATTAATATAGTAAGCATCATTACCCCAAAAGGATGTTCAAATTATGTCCAAAATCATTCTGCTTCAGTTTTTTATTTAATAAGGTCTTTTGCCTGCATTCATTTAAGATGACTGCAAAGTTTAAACTGTTGCAAAATCAGGCATCAGTTATAAGACTTGAGTGGAACATGGGGTAATAATCACTTGTTTGTTAAAGGTCGTGGTTTTTAATGGGCCCTCTTAGATTACACTCACTAACAGTCTCAGTTTGTACAAGCGTCTATTTCTGGATAATGGCCATAGGCAGAATTTCTTCTTCAGCAGATTTGACCTGTTATATTTACCTATGTTTTACTGGTATGTTGTGGTCCACAGACTGTAGACTATATAAGATTTATAGGACAAATCTTGTGGCTCTCTCTTTACTTTAGAAAAGTCAAAAAAACAGAAGCTTCAAATAAAGTCTTTCACATTTACAACCAGATTATTTTGTCTTTCAGTGTGAAAACATCTATGAGGCAATTCTGGTGACACACCAGCAAAATTAACAGCAAGTAATTACCAAAACAGTATATCCACTTGTATCTATTATATCTACAGGATTTCTAATGGATCATTGTTTTTATGAGGCAAACAATTCAATGACCTTAATAGAAAGGAATGACAAGGACGTGCTAATAATATATTTATGTTAAAGAAGCTTGAAGGCTGCTGAAGATAGGAGCCTGTAAAAGAAGACCCCAAATATTCAAGCAGCAGATGACACTAGAAACTTTTGACAGCACTAACACAGGATGATACCCATGTGCCAGGGCTAAAATTACAAATCAAGTCTCATTGAATTCCTGGTAAAGGAATGCAAACTTGGGAGCTGCATAAAAAATACCACATATAGTAAAATTCAGATATAAAATGAAATCTGGGGAGCAACAAAGAAAGAGCAAGCAAGTAGGACTGTGTTAGCAACACAAAACTACAAACCAACTCAAGAGCAGCAAAGAAGAAATACTCAATATCAACATCATAATCTTTCTATCAGGATGCAGATGTACTCCTTGACCATCCTTCTAGAACATAACTTGGCACTATTGACACGAGCACCCTAAGAAGCCGAGAAAACTTGAGCCTAGTGCCAGAGAAAGACAAAGGTACTGAACAGCTTCTGTATGCAAGTTTTAACAGTACTAGGATTTGTAACTGACAACAATTGTATAATTAGGGATATAGATGTGAGAGTCTATCTGTCTGGAGCATTCCAACTGGACAAATAACTTATTAGTTTGCTAATACTTTAAATTAGACTAAGAAAAAAAAATATCTTGGCTATACATATAAGGTGCATTTCTTTAGCCCACAAACTGCATGGGGCGTTTAGTTTGGTTCCTTGCTCACAGAACTTTCCTAGAACTTCAAGGCAATAAAATTCTGCTAATGAAAGGCTTTTATTAGATTTCCATACGAACTGATGCAGTGAAAACTGAACTAAAGATATAAAAATAAATGCATGATGTCTCATAAAAGTTTTTTGTGATTGCAAAACGAAAAGCTTGGTCAGCCTCAAATTGTATTTTTTCATAAACCTCTCTTGGACATAGCACAAAACCTAACATAGCATCAGACTTTAAATCATGCACTGTCTAGGACCATCACCCAATCTCATTAGCAGACAACAACATTCTAAAAACACAGTTTAAAGTGATATCAATTCTAGCATTAGGACTCCTGAGTTGTCATTTATAACCAAGAAAACACAGCTTCTGAGAGGTAAAGGTATTTTTCACAAATAAATTGGCTTAGTATCATGGATTTTAGAAGTTATATCCTAAGGTACTTCTGATGTTACTTGACAAAAGTTTATGAAAAGTGGAAAAGAAACTCGACACTAATCCAAAGTGAGGAAAACAGTTTATGTCATTAGCAAATCTAAATCATTCCTGAGCACACAGTTCTGTCAATAGAAGAGGTAAGTGCCCAAACAGAAATGCTGTACAGCTTTAAGAGGGGAATTGCTAGTTCAGGAGTAATAGTTGTCAGAAATCTGAATATATTTGAATCTCTTAGACAAGATATTACATGAAAAAATGACCTAGCTAAGTAACACTGGTCATTTAATAACCAATGCCCAAACCTGCAGATAAAGTTCCATGTACTTTTATATAGCAGACTCTTTCCTCTGCATGATTCTTCCCATTTGTTCAAAGGCAAAACATTCCTATGTATGCATGTAAAAAGTAATAATAAGAGAGAGAACCATACTACGTAAGCTGGGTGGGAAAACTTGGTGACAGCTAGAATACCAGCTGCAAACATGCATACACACAGTTTGAGGAATTGCATCCTGGTGATGGCACAGATGCCAATAATATCTATTTTGTATGTTTACTCATATTTCATTGAATCATAGAACAGTTAGGGTTGGAAAGGACCTTAGGATTATTAGTTCCAACCCCCCTGCCATGGGCAGGGACACCTCACACTAAACTATGTCATACTAAACCATGTCACCCAAGGCTCTGTCCAAAGTATTTCACAGGAATACTGTGTATGAAGCTGCATAGGTTCATTAAAACCATCACTACTCATATTAAACTCACACTATACATATGAATGCAGATTGAGAGACTGGACTTTCTGCTTCAGCATAGTGAATGTTAGGATATATTGCTGAGATGTACAATCACAGTATCTGTTACAAAAATTAAAGCATAGGGAAAATACAGTGGGGATTAATGTCCCTTTAGTTACACTTGCCACAACTTATTCAGTTTTCTGACTAGTTTTAAATTGCTGGAAAGCAAAATCTCATAAACATGGCTCCCACGCATCACTTCAGTTACAGATATCCTCTGTTCTTTCAGTGGCAAAACAAAAAAAAAGTGTGTTTGGATTCCATAGAATTACATATTATTTGAAACACAGTATTTATAAGCATTACAGAAGTGAGATTAGGCTGCAGAGGTTAGAAAGCATAAAATGCTATTCTGTCAATAAAGGTCAGCACTTCCATTATTCCTGCTTGTTTCAGCACATGAGTTTCCCCTAGACAATTTACAGGAAATGGCAGGGAAAATAACCAAATCATTGGAAAAATTGTTACAGATGCCATCTGGTCTTCACAGATGGGCCTGTACTGTAAGACACATACAACTCCTTTCCCTTTGTCATCACTCGCTTAAGATTTCAAAGCAGGTAAAGAAACAGAAGCAATGACTGTAGAAAGCACACTATCAGCACACTATGTGGAAATTTAGCCACTGTCTCTCCACTTAGCACTCTGCTGGGAGTTAGACAGAGATCTCCAGCCTGACAAAACCTCACTCAACAGGAACACAAAATCTGTTTGTCAGAAAGTCAAAGGTTACACCTGTAATGAATCACAATGGAATTGTGAAAAACAACTGAAAAAGAAGGTGTACCAAGGGAGAAAAAATAAAAAAGGCAATATTTGTTATTGCAATATTGTCATTGCTACACTATACACTAGACAAAAATATAATTATCTTAACCTCAGTGCCTCTTCGTAATCCATCTGAATTATTTCCAAATTACACATAGGAAACAGAGACACAAAGTTACTACCATTTTGTCAAACAGGACAGCAGGACTATGATTCATATCCATGTTCCAACTGCCCAATTTTCTAAATGCAATGCTTGATTGTAGATACTCTCCTTGCTCTTAAGCAAGCCACACTCTGGTAATATTAGGATTCTCCAGCCAAGAAGAATTCACAGTTTTACTGCACTGCACAAATTAAAAGTTTCTGCAGTTCCAATCTTCCTAGTCAGAGAAGCGGGGAGAGATTTTTAAGATAAATGCTGTTTCATACACTATTTAAAATAATACCTATCTCTTGCTTATCGGCATCCTAAGGAGTTAAGCACAACGTGTATGCATGACTTTCAGCCTGCTTGATATGGAATGTTTTATTCAAAACTACTCAGCAGCATAACCTAGACTTAACCTTCCTTCTCTCACACTCAGGAGTCTCCCTCTGAATGATCACATTCCATCTTAAAGGGAGGCAATCATCTGAGATCTGACTCATTAGAAGAGTGGTGTAACAGACTACTCATCAGAAGTCACCCCAGCATTAGCAGAAAGTATGGCTACTGCTGCATTTCAGTATAACAAGCTATCTACCACTGCTTTTCCACTGTGTTCTAATGCAGATTACATCTTCAAGACATCATCCATCTCGTCTTTCAAGAAAAAGTTGTTACACTGGCTAATGACTGTTACGCTGTTTGTTCTCACTTGTCAGAAGTAATTCACTGCATTAAGAGTAGGTAATATTACAAGTGATATGTCAATTATGAAAACTAATTTAGCTTGTAGAAGGGCAATTCATTCAAAAGTCATTACATTTACTTGTTTTGAATAGAAAACAAACTTTTTTTTTTCACCTAATTCATTCTACAGTATAGTCTACTTCAGTGGAAAAGAGCTGGAATTCAGACATCTAGCATGCTACTACTCTACTACCAGGACACCAGCATGTGAGAACTTCTGTAGCATTTCACTGACACAGGAACTGTGGAACTACTTTTCAAGGAATTAACCTTAATAACCCAAGTGATACTTCTACAAGGTAAATAAGAAAGAACTTACTTTTAAAATTAAAAAGGGGAGAGGGTAGGGAGGGTGATGGGACAGGACATTTTTCCCCTCAACTGCATCTATTACGTTTCGAATATTCAAGGTAGTACCTTTCCCAAGGATAGCTGATAATGCAATAACCCAGCACACTGAACATATTTAGTAATACTGAAATCTAAGTGGCTAATACATAAGCATTTAAGTAGTCTGTCTTGTAAGTACTATTCAAGATTACTTGCAAAAAGAATAGGACAAAAACATTTATCTGTAACCAACAATACAGCTAAAACTTATACTGATGCTAGTATATTTATGTGAACTATGGACTACTCAGGTAAAATCCATTTACCATGTCTATATGGATTCTATGAAAAGATCGAAAAGGTGGCATAAGGGAGAAAAGTGAGAACACACAGAAACATATTTCCTCTTGCTGAGGCCTGTCAAGCCTTAAAAAAAAACACTGGCATTTGGACCAAATCATGTGAAAGACTATGAATTCGTAGGCAGCTTCACTTCCATCTTGGTGATCCTCAAACACGATTCTGAAGATGATGCAAGGGCCATTCCAAGTATTGAAGGAAAAAAAAAAATGAAATTACCTAGGCTCAGCCTCTTCCGATTAGTCTCCACAGATCACTTTGCCACCTCTTTTTTTATACTTAGATTGTAAATTTTATGCACAGAAATTATCTTTTCAGTTTGCCAACAGAACACTAAGCCCAGCAGCCTGCTTTGTCCAACACGAGTGCAGGCAACAAACATCAGTGTTCAGGCTAGCTGAGGAAAGAGGCTTCCCACCCTGGAAACCACCAAACAAGCATCAGTGAAAGAAAACCACCACCAAAAGACTTGATCGATAATTTGACCAGGACACCAACATTAATACCTAGTGTGGAAGACACTGTTTGTAAGACAGCGTTCATTCCTTCCTCAACAAGAATCCCTCTCAGCATGGGATGGACGCTTGTTCACTACTCAGGGAGACGAGCACCACCTAGTGAACCTCCGGCACCATTTTCAGAAGCACTTGCACCAACCTGGCAGCCTCATTCAAACCTGCTTATCTTGCCATATTCACTGGACAGAGCAATTGGCGGTACAACTCACACGAAGACAAACATATTACAAGGGAATTTTTCTTTCAGTGCCTCACATGCAGCTTTTTGTCCTTGAACCTGCTCTATGTCCTTTAATATCTCCAAGAATGACCAAGAACAAGCCACATAAAATGATCTACTGAAAGCAACCATTACACAGGACACAAAGGATAGAATTCCTGTTTGAAAGGGAAGCAAGAAGTACAGATCCTCAAAAAAAAAAAAAAGAAAAAAATAAAGGATGTCAAGCAAAAGTCCTGTGCTAACACCTTTCTGGAGAATATAAACTGAGATCTCAACATCTGTGTTTATCTTCATTTAGATAACAGACATCAGCAATTTGGAAGGAAAGGTAGAACCTTCAAAGGCAATCCATGATTACATGTTTATGTCTGCACAACATGTCCCATTTTCTGTAGTTTAAAGTGAGAGCTCTTAAACATTGGAATACAGAACCAGAAAGGATTATTAAATCCAGTGTCCTGGAATCAGTTAGCCTCCTATTTCTAGACAGAAAACAACATAAACCAAAAGAATCCCAGAGAAAATAGTACTGGCTGTGGCCTGCCTGACCAACTGTGTACCAGAGTTTGTCTTAAAAGGTTAATGCATGATGATGCCACACACGTAAATATGAACAAAACTCCATAAACAAAACCTGTCCAAACACTTTTCTTCTGAAAGGTACCTCAAAATGAGATACAAACAGTACCTCTATGTAAGAACTGAACATCGTGTTTAGTAAACCACTGAACATGAACTTCAGCATCCAAAGTAATGCTGTAGAATTGGTGGTGATGGTAAAGAGAAAGCAAGATCCAATCGTTTTGGTTTTTGTTTGTTTGTTTGCTTGCTTCCCCCCCCCCCCCCCCCCCCAGTATAAATGAGCCTAAGTGCTTCAGGTCACAACTGTCTGCAGAACAGAAGAGTTGCTTAAATCTTGGAAAGGTTTTCCCATAGCAGAGATTCCATTCTTGTACTATTACAGGTTTTTAAGAAATGAGCACAAATAAAGCACTACATCATTTATAAACAAGTCAAAACTATTCTCCTCTCTCTTGGAAACCAAACCAATGCATTAACTTCACCAGGCATTAGTATGGCTATTCTACTCTGACGGACACCGGTGTCCGTCAAACCACAGCAGCCAGAATCTTTCATTCAGGTAGTATGATGATTCCACAGAGTAATAGGATATATGAAAAGGTACTAAAACCCTTTAGCTCCTAGTGACTTGAATGAGATTTACTGTTGCTTAGTAACCCTTAAAAAAATAATACAAAAAAAGACATTTGAAAGCTAGCAATACTGTGAACAGCTAGGTAGAATTCTCATTGTTTATGGTATTCTAATTGTCTAAAACTGCATTCCTGTGTTGGTTGTACTTTACCATGTAATGTTGTACTTTGATAAATTTAAGGTACTCTGTACAAAGTAAACAATTAATCTTCACAGAATTTGACCTAAGATTACTCTAATTATACTGCAGATCACCTGGTTTACAGGTGACACAGCTAAAATAAACTACTCAAGCCATGCAGAAATCTTAGTCTATGCATAATGTTATTGTACAGGACTACACTTTTTCATTTGCTAGTAAGAAGCCATCCCATTTTACAATTTGGAACTTATTCCTCAGAATGCACTTATAAGCCTGCAGAACTCCATGTGCCAACATCTGGGGTTTTGTAGTACAGCCACGGAATGTTCTGCATTTTCTCCTCCATACAGACAAAAATGTACGTCATAAAAAGAATTCTTATTGTAAAATCCTGCCTCAAGTTTGTGTAATTCTAAGTATTTACTATTAAGCTTTGCCATTCTTCTTCTTGATAGTGATTCTATATCAAATGCAATTGTACGGTTCCTGCCAATATCAAGTGATGGCAAGAATCGACATCTGAGTGCACAATCTACTTCACAGATTACTGCTTCTTACAGCCTATAGTTCAGAGAAGTGTAGGTGTTATGAAGCACTAGTATGTCTTTCTTTCAAAAGGCGTTCAGTAAACTGCTTATTCATCCCAGTTTAAAAGTAGATCAGAAAAACTGTGGGTTTCCACCAGAATTTAAGGTGCTCTTAATTAACAGCTATTCAAAATACTTCAGTGCAATTCACTTTTACAACATGGAAAATGAAGTACCATAGCGTTACATTATATACATGAGAAATTGTTAAAAACCATTATATGTTTAAATGGCCTCTAGTAGCACCTTTTGTTCATGTTTATTCAATTATGATCAATTATGAATCAATAACATTACAATAAAAGTGAGCCTGGCTAACATTCTTTCCAAAATAAATTCCATGGGGGCTGTGTGAATATTTTCTTCTTTTACTGTGGATTGGTATTTAAATAACAAAGAACACTCAGAAAAGCATGACGGCCACCAAAGCAACATGCCACCAAGAGTCCTGGCCCCACACACTATCACAAAAGCAGATCCATTCCACTGCCACTGCCCGTCACACGATAGCAGGACTCTGCACTGCTGAGAGCATATTTATAACTGCCAATCCATCTGTTAGATTAGACTGCTGAAATACTAGAAGTGCATATGCATGTACATTCACATTATACAACCATCTACGTCATCAAGAGTAACTGGAACAGAAAGAAAATATCCTTTGGTATTACAGGGAGCAATTTTCACTTTCAGCTAGATAATCCTTGTACATCTGAACTGAATTTTGAAGAGCTCCTCTGTGTTTGCCGTCTCTTCCTCTGCGGTACAATCCTTCCTTCCTAGAACTTTACACTATGTTAGTCGAAGAGGATTCAGTACAGAAGCAAACACACAACTCTAGCACAACTGATGCAGAAGAGTTAATACAGCTTCAAAATTCCCATTTTACATGGTTTTGGTAAAACAACGTCTGGAGAACGACAGCTTCACTGTGGAGGAAAAATTTCTGTCTCTGGTCCCAGGGGTCTATTTGGCTCTTGATTCAGTTGTTTTCAGAATTAAATCAGAGCAGCTTTGATATGAATGCAACATGATCAATTCTTAGAGAACTTACCAAAACGATTTCTCATTTGAATGACACTGTGGATCTAATACACTCCAGATTTTATTTAATGGGTATCAAATATGTCCTCAATTGAGTAGAAATAGCACAATTATAAAAAAAATAGGTATCTTCATTGGAAAAATATGGATAAAGTATACATTATGACATCATCTCTCCAGTTCCTATTCATCAGCAATAATCTCTTACCCAGAAGTATATTTAAAGAAGAAAAGAGGTAACTACAGGCTTATGATGCCATGATCACCATTTGCAGACAAAGCATCATCTCCAAAACTCAGCCCATTAAGTGGTTTTCTCAGATATATACAGAGCATTGCAAACAAATGGAGAGAGAACCACAGCACCATCTGACAAAGGAAGCTTTCAAACGTATACACACGTGATCATGAAACAGGCCCCAAATTTTGGAGGCTAAATAGTCCAAATGCTAAACTCCCATTCCTGTCAGTTAAGAAGTCTGCATGTTACCCTGTAAAAGCTTCACTAACACTTACAATGGCTTTATAAGATGCTTTTATACCTGTTCCTACAGCTCCATTTCTCGGCCAGCCTGCTTTCCTACACTAACCTCAGGCAGTCCTCACTCTCCAGATGACGCTACAGTTCTCAGCCCTGCATCTCAGACAGCTCAGCCGGAAGAACTAATGTCCCCTGTGGCTTCCCAGCCAACCTCATTCCCACTGTATCTATTCTAATTACTCTTATAACCAATGAATACTTTAATAACTGGCTCAACCTTTTTAACTCCAACTTTCCTTTTTTTTTTTTAATAGCTAGCGGCAATCAAGACCAAAAAAATCAAAATTCTCAGCTGACCCCTTCGCCATGGAAAACTGTACATGAAACAATTCACTTTGTTGCACCAACATCTCAAAGATTTGTTTGAAGATGTTTTTCTTCAGTGGCAAATTTCCTCCTGCTATTAATAACACTCTTAAAGTTTTCCTCCCTTATTCATTTCTAAAAGGCTCATATTACCACTATTAAAACCCAGACTTCTCTTGCCTTGATCAAAATTGACAAAAGGCAGTCTCCTATATTTCCAACTTCTTCTCCTAACACTGCAATCTGTTTCCATTAACAGTAAATAAAATTTACAAAGGAATAATGGAAGCCATTCCAGATAGTGTATTGCAAACGCAGCCCTAATGGCTCCCTCATCTGCAGAAAATAGTTTGCTCTGTTTTACCAAAACAAAAGATTTTTAGCTTTTACACTGCTCTGAAATGTCACTGTCATGCCTCATTTTACCCGAAATACACAGAATAATTATATGCATCTCTTTTGTAAAAGCTTTATTTTTTAGAGGTATAGATGAAAACCAGCTATTGATCACATTCTGTATTATGCATCTTTACCTTTCCCCAACACTTTGTCTGAAAAGTTTTATAGCATGTAAAAAAAAAACCAATTAAACATTCTGCTGCTGACTTCATTCTGTTCTTTCTAGGCTTGACCTGACATTTAGATTTGTAAATAGACATTTTTTATATAGCTGGTGGCAATCAAAGAATCAATATTCTCTGCCAATCCCCTTGCTGTGGAAAATAAGCCCAGTTTCTTCTTTAGCAGCTTTTATAGACAGATGTGTAGAATCTAGCGTAGTGCTTCCTATACCAAAAATTACAACTGTTTCAATGGGTTTATGATTCTTGAATTGTGAAAATAGCCACATTATAATAGGTTGTATTTACATGCAAGTATTTTAATGCGGCCTCATTATAGTTCATATCAGCTTTGGTGGAAATCTGTCAAATGTTATCATATGATAGAGGTTACTATAAAAATTCCTGCAGTCCACAGAGGTGGTTGTAAGTCTGAAGAAAACAAAATTCAAAACTCCAAAACAAACAATTTCTGACTCTGTATCGCATGTCACTATCAATAGCATCGTTGTTTCCATAGCTACAAACATAGACTGCTTCAAAGGAAAGAAGCAGAGAAACTGAAAATGACAATGCACAATCAAAACAGGCACATACAGTTTTCAGACGGCACATGTGGGATGGAGAAAGGAAGTAACATGGAGGCACAGAATTCCATGGGGTTTTTGCATTTGACAGTAATGCCAGTGATCTGAGCACATTAAGCTCAGAACAGTAAGCAGCAGTAAACCTCTCTCACTGCAGTATCACTTGATACATTTCTACACCTAGTGGAAGGAAGAGGAGAACAGAAAGGATGGAAAATACAAACAGGAATCTCCAACGCAAATACACATGACAGGTGCCTCTTTCTCAGAGTTAGCCACCTGCAGACTCAGATTGACATATTTTTAATCAGGTTTCCTTGGCATTGTCAGCAGTTCTGTATAGTTGTGAAGTCAATCAAATGCTCTATACTGCTCTTGCCACAAAAGATGCAAAACATATGCGCTACACATAGTACTAACAACAACCATTCCAAGAGAGGATGCAAGAAAGTAAATGACTTGCACAGGGGGTAAATAGCAAACATGACGGTGAGAGTGTAGAGGGAAACATGCAGTCTCACCACATGAAAGGCACTCTACAGCATCTAGCAACTATTCTGTCCTTCAGTACTAAGTTCCTGCACCCCTAAATATTACCTATGTAACAGCTTACTTAACTATCAACCAACTGCTCCAGAACTACATCATCATCCTCATAGCACTCATAGAATCACAGAATCATTTAGGTTGAAAAACACCTTAAGATCATCGTTGAAAAAGATCTCAAGACCATCAAGTCCAAGCATTAACCTAGCACTGACAAGTCCACCACTAAACCATGTCCCTAAGCACCACATCTATATGTCTTTTAAATACCTCCAGTGATAGGGCCTCAAACACTTCCCCTGGGCAGCCTGTTCCAACGTCTGACAACTGTTTTGGTGAAGAAGCTTTTCCTAACATCAAACCTAAACCTCCCTGGTGCAACCTGAGGCAACTTCCTCTTGCCCTTATCACTTGTTACTTGGAAGAAGAGACTGACACCCAACTCTACAACCTCCTTTCAGGTAGTTGTAGAGTGCAATAAGGTCTCTCCTCAGCCTCAGTTTCTCCAGGTAAAACAACTGCAATTCCCTCAGCCATTCTTTGTACTGGATAGGGAGGTAAATTTTGCTCTTCCTACAGCTGGAATTCCTAAGGTCTAGACACATGGACCTTTCTCTGTCAATTCTATAATTGTTAGTGTTGGAATAAAATCAAGACTAGCATCCAAAACTCAGACCAGTCCCACTCTTCTGCTAAGAGGAATAAACTGCATAATATAGAGGTATACAGCAATTTAATTAAAAACAAAAACCACTTATCTCTAGTACCTCAGAGTACCCTGGCATTTGCAATTTAGTAACAAACTCAGTATTTTACACTGGAAGCAAGATGCCTCCATAAGATGTGATGGCATATCCAGAAATGCAGACTAATTCATCCCTTATCAAAGTGAGTGACAGAACTCTGAAAAATCCTACCCGTCATGCCCTTTCTAGCCTCACAGGCTCTAAGGAATAGTTATCTGCAACACCACTTTCTTCACACAATCGTTTTTAAGGGAGCAGCTGATAAAAGCCACATGAGAACACAGTATTACCTGCACACTACACTGGAAGTAGTCTCTGGTACAAGCGGAGGAGAAAAGGTCATTAGAAGATAGTGGTCACTATTTCCTCAAATGCTGTCACTGCATGGCTGTTGTTCCTTTACAACAACATTTGCAAGGATTATGCTCTGGAGACATAGCTTCTATGAAGAATATCAGATCACAGGAAACTAAGAAGCTTGAGATTACAAGTTCAGCCCTTGCTATACATGAGTACTGGTATATATAACCTTCAACAATTGTCACAAGAACAGAGCAAACACCTTATTACCTTCATTACAGCACTGAAAGCCCCAAATGTTAGTAATTCTGTTCAGCTTTGGCAAAAGCTACTTTAACACTCAGGGCAGTGAGGAAGGTAGAGAATTAAAGTCTCAGCCACAGAATATTACTATTTAGACAAGGCTAATTTTATTGCCACAAAATAAAGCTATCATCTCTTAAACGAAGCTAGTTCAGATAGCAATACAGTAACCATTAAACTGACAAATAAGAACTCCTAATCCTTGCAGCATGTTTGACTGAAAAAGTAAGCAAAGCACAGACAAGAAAGGCAAAGGTTTTTAGCAGGATCAGCTGTAGGTCTAAAATGGACATTCCTCAAAAAACAAGTCTTATTCTTGTAATTATTTGAGCAATGCATTTGATCAAAAGAAATAAAAAAAAGCGGGTCAGGCTCTGCAAAGCTGCACACCATGGGCCTTATATTACATCTCAAGTTTCTACTTTAAGACCTAGCTTACAGCAATACATGTTAGTGTTGAAATCTGAGATTTCTGTGAAGAACTTGTGATGTTAAAACACTACAGATTCCAGTGTCTTATCTCTTTTAATTGCTGACTGGAATGGACTCTGAGAGAGGAAGTAAAAAGCAGAGGGTTTACATTTTTCATGTTTGCTTCAGGCTACTAGCAGAAAAATTCAGGACTTTTTCTAAGGTATGTCAGTACCAATGAAGTGTCACATGTCATTACTTTATAATTAGGCTGATAGCCAAAAAGAATAATGCATCTGACATTCTACTAAAATAAAAATATCCCCCAAGGCATAAAAACACTGACACAAGCATCTTAAAAGGCATTGTAAAAACTAATACAAGGATATATTTATCTATGCTGGTGTCTTTCCATCACAGCTTCGAATAAGTAATTCTAAGGTAGGCATTCACTGAATATTTAATTATCTTATGCTGATTGAAAAAAAATAATCATATCTGAAAGCAAAATGCAATGAAACCCTTCTTTGTCTATGAAAACAAGCTACTATGAGAAGAAGCAGCTATCTACAGTCAGTATTACTCTAGATAACAATTCGATAATCCATCTCTCTTTAACCCTTCAGATAAGTAACTAATCATAAATCAAATACATTTTAGTAAACAGAAGAGCTGCCTTTTTTGTGAGGAACTTGAAATTTACTCACAGTGTAACAGTGATTCAAGCTTTAAGTACTGCATTTGTAAATACCAGAACTTCATTCCACGCAAAATTTATTCTAAAATGCTCCTGACAGAATCAGGATTTAGGAAAGCCAGAGCTGCAACTCCATGTAGTTTAGAACATACTTAGTTCAGATTATACCTGAAAGTTAGACAGACTAGCAGAATTGCCAGATTACAATATTGTGCTTTATAGCCAAAGTAATCATCTTCACTCAACATGGCCAAGTTTAAATTCTTCATTAACACAAGTAGTAAGAACTGTTTCATATATGCCTTGCAGGTACACATATCAAAATGCGTGCTATTCCAAGTGTTGATGTTGAATAAACTATTGGAGGAAAGCATTTCTGCATCTGTGGATTTCCACAGCATTACTCAAAAGACAGGACTTCAAATCCAGTTTCCTTCTGAAGCCAGCCAATAGCACATTCACGTTTTGTGTAACAACTATTAATACTTTTCCAGTTGGGGGGGGGGGAGGGGAAGTCCTTCATGAAGCTGGTAACTCCAGTTCAGTGTTCACTCAGCACAGTGCTTTCATTTCCAACACAATGACAGACAGGGGAGTACTGTGTTTTCAAATGTATTACAAGGATTCCTGTGATTTAGTTGTTGCTATTTAAGAATTACATTCAGCGATTATATATTCTGAAGTAAAATTATCTCCACCTAACTATCCTCTTCCCGCATTTCAGACACAAAAATTAGAACATATTTGATTACAACAATATCATACCACAGAAAAGGCAGGTAATTTTATAACTTCTTTAAAGTTATTATTTTGTTGCCTATTCCTTGAAAACTGCCAAACGAAGGACTACTTAGCCTGCTCTAACATCAGTGTGCACAATCTTACATGATCTTTTGATTCACCATGCTACAAAAATAAGTTGACATGTACAAAATTAAATATTGCAGGTAATGCTGTAAAAGGTCAGTGTTCTTTAGAAGTTTAATATTCAGTGCACCACCTGCACTTTAGCTGCAACAAGGGAAGGACTACTGCTACACTGGAAGACACAAACTGGTATCATCCCTTTCTCACAGACAACTGCTATGAATTGCTGAGCATATACCTGACGTTTTGTGCCCTACTCAGCTCCCCATTTTCGCCAAATTCGCCTGTATCACCAGGATTCTCATCACTTGCCTCGACAGTTTCATTTCAATCTGGAAGTTGCTCAGTGACGTTAAATTTCAGCATAAGGTCACTCTAAGTACAACAGGTCACAAGCTTGACCAGTTCCTAAGGCAAAGTCAGGGTGGGAGAAGAGAAACAGTTTCTGTGCTCCCCCTCTGTGTACTAAATAAGCTGATCTCAGAGTGGAATTACACAACAAATGTGCAAATACTCTGTTCAGAAAGATAAAAAACCTGTAAAAAACAATAAGAGCTTTGGTATATTGCTTTTAATGCATGCAGCATGTTTTCACACACAAATTCATGCATACAATTTCATTTTGAAACAAACCTACAGTGTTAATGGCAAGGTAATCCTGTATTTTTATAGAAGTGCATTCTTACACAGATAGGTAACTAAGGTTAAGTTTATAAATACATACACATATGTAAAAAGAGCCTAACCTTTCAAAACTGCAAATGCAACCAACTAACTGAAACCAGCAACTTACTTGAAAATAGGAAGATAAAGAATGCATCAGACTTCAATTTGAGACTATTTTTTAATTTCTGGGAAAAGAACACTTACCACCATCACCGATGATACCTGAGTTCACCTCAAAGACTAAACTCAGTATATATCAAATGCTTTCTACTACAGTTAACTTGCAAAAGGAAAAGCCAATGCCTCTAACAAAGTAAAAACCTTGATTTTTCCCACCTGATTAAAAACAACCACGAATAGGTCAGAAAGCACCATGTTCTACAAATAAATAAGTAGTTGCTTAATTATGTATTTCAGTTTGTGACAGCAAATTTGGGTTTTCTCCATTATTATAATTTATTTTATTCTTATTTGATGAACGCAATTAAAGCTTTATGAAAATATAAAGGTATAGACGGATCTCAAAATTCCCAAGCATTTGGTGTCACTTAAATGAAAGCACAGTGGTCAAATAAGCCCCACTACTGGAGTTCAATGTCTGGAAATTTGTATACTGGCGGTACTAGAACAACTACATTAGAAATCCTTCCCAGGGAGGATCCCTGGAGTGCACGTTTGTTTTAAGTTGTAGCAATTGCAGGTAACTAATATCTTTAATCAGTTTTTCTCCTCATATGAAATAAGTTAATGGTTCTGACTTCCCTGCACTCTGAAAATCTTTGCCTAGACACAGAAATATGAAACATTATATTATATGGTTATTATTTAGCTTTAGGATATAGGAATTCATTTTACAAATACATTTTACAAGTGAACACTTGAACACAAAACGTTCCAGTCTCTGGCAGATCACTACCATAACATATCATGTGTATCAATGCAGAAAATGAATGAACTGCATCACATATAGTTGGTTGAAAACCAGCTGCTTCTGACACACATGTATTTTACCATTTAAAAACAACTGATCCAGCCATTTCTTAAAACAGGAGCAATTTAGCAGTACCTGGGATACAGATCTACTTTGCACACGTCATTAAACTGTGTTAAGGCAGAACAAATGTCAATAGACACAAAATACTCCGGATTAGTGGCAGGTGATTAGTTTCTGAAATCAGACTGCTCCATTCAACAGAGCACAGCAGCAGCATCTATTAATTAAATTGAAGAGAAACAACAAAAATAATGTCCTCAACTTGCTAGGCAAAAGAGCCCACGATTTCACCATTTTCTGAAGGCCCCTTCTTAGCTTTTGAAACACAAAGGCTTACCTTTCTGTACACCAACATGTTTGGAGATTCATCAGCCACCCCATTGCTGCTTTGCCCATAATTATTTCCTTGTGCCATGTCCCACAAGTTCGATCCTCTTTTGAACGTCACACTGTAAAAGGTAAAAGTGGTTTCAACAAAACATCAGTTCAGGTCTCTTTCCTTCCCTGATGATTAATGGACCTGACTTTCTACCAATATATTATCAAAACTGGCATATGCTCTTACTCCAACAGATATTTACATTGGAGCAAAACCGCTAATTCACCATTTACTGTCACTACTCTCTTTTGGCTGTAAATAATGAATGCAGTATGTTAATCTAATTTAGACACTAATGAATTGTCACTTCAAAAGGCTCCCTAACATACCACGAAACCACCCCATTGTGAAGACGCCTTCTCACAAAGCACTCCTCCCTCCCCTGACCAGGCTTCTCCAAAGGCCACCCTGCACCCTCCAGACCAGAACAGTTTTGGGAGGGCTGGCTCGGCGCACCGCTGCGCATCCGGCAGCGCTCTCTCCTCAGAGCTCGGGCCATAGCAACTTTCACAACCCTCAAACGCACAAAAAGCAAACCAGACGCTTTAAACTTATTTTTAATTCTCCAGCACGTGCATGCTCTCACACATATACCAGGGGAGGGAAGCAGGTGACGGGGCGCAAGGAAGAGACAAGCCAGAAAATCTTTCAGGCTGCTTTCACCTAGTTTTGTCGTACTTCACTGCAAAACACCGCCTCTGCCGCCAGCCCCGTCTTCTCCCCGCCCTCCCCCCGGTCACACGGGAGCAGCACTAAGCAAGAGCTCAGATCATGCAGTAGCTCCAGCTTTGCACGCAGGTGTAAGAATGTGCTCCATCTACAGACCACACCGGCGGTTGCAGAGAGCCCGGAGAGATGAGCTCTACTTCACTTAGCTCCAAAGCCCTCCAATGCCCCCAGACCTCTCCCGCGCGGGCTCCACTGCACACCGTCCCCAGCGCCGGCTCTCCCTCCCCTGCCCTGCGCCTGCAGTGCCCGTCTGTTGGTGCCTTTCGACACCAAATGACCGTCAGAACCCGTCGGGAGCCCGGCACGGCACCCGCGGCTTCAGCACCGCGGACAGCGGCAGCGCCGCCCGGGACTGCTGTCGACGGCGCCCCGGCCTCCCCACGCGGGCGGCACAGGGCGCAGAGGGGCGGCTCGTTTACCTCCTGGGCCAAGGTCACTGCGCAGTGGCCGCGACTCCGTGCCTCCTTCTGCTGCTCTTGGCGCGCCCCGCGCGGTCCGTGTCAGCCGGCAGCGGGCGGAGGGACGCGGCGATCGCTCATCACACACACACACGCACACACGCACTGCGGGCGGAGGCGCTGCTGACGGTGCCGCCGCCGAGGCTGCGGCTCCCCCTTGCTCTGCCGGAGCAGCGGCAGCTCAGCTCAGCTCCCTCCCCGCAATGGAGTGGCCGTCACGTGGGGGACGGGCACGTCAAAGGTGCCGCTGCCGCTGCTGTTGCTGCCGCTCCGCCACACAGCAGCAGCCTTCCTTCAGCTGCTGCTGCTGCCGCTCCGCCACACAGCAGCAGCCTTCCTTCAGCTGCTGCTGCTCGGTGCTCTCGGCTTGCTCACCGAAAACTGCGGCCAAGAAATTGCAGCTGCCAGCAGATCTGGCAGCAGCCCCTATAAATGAGATTAGGCAGCACTGGAGGTCTGGGCAGGAAGAGAATGTGGGCTAATGGGATAGGGGAAGAAGGGGGGGAGTTGGTGGTGGAAAGACAGCGGGAAGGAAAGCGTGTCGCCGCCTTCTCACTCCTTTACTGACAGCAACGGCGAAGCTGCCTGTTCCTCTGCTTTCTGCTGGACACTTCACCTAGGTTTTTATTTTTATTTTTTTTTTCCAGTAAGAACTAAGGTGAGCTTGTGCCGTGTTGGCACTGCAGATCCCTCTGAGCAGCAGAACAGGGAGAGCAGAGAGCGAGTCTGCTACAGCCGAATAGGAAGGAGCCTTAAGGACATCTCAGGACACACTCAGGGCTGTTTTGCTATGTCCCTAACTTGTGATGGCTTAGCACTGGCCGAGATAAAAGAAAAAAGATCAGGTCCCTAAGTCTCTTTTATGACATATGGACAAGAATGCTTTGATTTTATGTAAGGGCTGAAATTCCCAGAACTCGACAGCCGCAAGAACACAGAAGATACTTAACTGGTTAAGTTTTGGAATATTCCCATTTGAAAGTCTTTTTCTGGAAACAGTAGCTCTTACTACAAGGATGATTTTACAGAACTCATCACCTCTTGTGCACTGTACCTTAAGTGCACTGGTAGATTAAGCAATCCAGCACAGTGCTTTCCCCACATACTGCATCATCTCCACTCTTTCTACCTTTCTTACATCTCAGAGACTCAAGCAAATCAACACTATCCTGCTAGAAGTTTGCTATTACCAACTACAACTACTTTTAACCACTCTTCCAAACTTTTTGGAGGCCTTCAGGTACTTTAACAGAGAACGTGATAACTTAGCTAAGGCAACATCTGGTAATCAGAGTGGCCAAAACAAAATGTAGGAGAAAGGACAGCACTGATCTGGACTGTTTCAAGAGCTGAGGAAAGGAAGACATCAGCTTGATAGTGGTCCTACAACAAACATCAAAGTAATTAAAGATGATCTCAAACATTAACAGGAACATTCTTCAGATAGAAAAATAGTAAAAAGGTGGAGTGACACAATATACAGCCAGAATCAGCAACTCAGTTCAACGAGATATATTGGCAGCAAAGGAAAGGAGCTCCACAGCAGACAGACACCTGTCTTGACTTTCACAGAGGATAAAATAATTTAGTGTATCACAAGGAAAAGGCAATGTGGAAACAAATGGTGTGGACAAGAAAGAAATCAGGAGTTTTGAGATGGAAGAGAGATCAACAGAAGTGAAAGAATTCAATAGCACAAGAGGAAAGTGAAGAAATATCAGTGGTGAAAATAGTGGGCAGAAAAAAATTACGAAACTAAAAACCAAACACAGCTAAGACTCGTTCCCATTAAAATCCACTTGACATACAACAGCATCTTGAGGAGGCTAAGCAAGAAAACGTGAATCAAAATACTAATTTTCCAACAGACACTGTGATTGAGTCCAGTTCCTGTTGAGAAATGGGTACCAGCAATAAAGTCCTCAGTCTATAACTTTCTTAGCTTTCACACTGACATCCTAAATGAGTGGCACTGCAGCATTCAGATCTCACAGAGTTGACTACGCAGGACTGACAACTGCACTGGAAGTCAAGGGAAATGCCTCCAAATGTTAAGAAGCAACACCCTTGTGGTTGTATGGCATCAAAATAAACTCAAAATCTTATGTATCAGACTGGTGTTTAAACTTCTTTTTGAGACTAAAAGTGGGAACTGCACAAAATACACTCCAAATGCAATTTTACCCTAGACAAAGGATAGGAGAAAAATCATTAAAAATATAATACACAGATTCTTTCCATTTGTTCTGCCAGCCAACACTTAACATAGTAATTGCATGAAAGGGCAGAAAAATCAAATATTAGCAAGTTTCCAATGAAGTCATAAAGTTGTTTTCTTACTCAGCCTCATCTTGTTAATAATCCAAGCAAAAAAAAGAAAAAAAAAAAACAAAAACACCAAAAGCAAACAAAAAACAACAACCAACCAAAAAAACAAACCAAACCCAGAGAAAATGAAACTGTTGTAGAGCAATTCTTGGATTACATACATGTTGTGTACAAGATGACTCCAATCTACCTATTTACTATAAGCTATTCAGAAAATAGACTTTGGCACAGGTTATGTGTCTTTGAAAAACTCCCCAAGAAAGCTGTCTAATTTAGGCAGCAACATTTCCAAGCTTTTATTTTCTGAGAATCTCTTCAAAATTAAACGCAGAGGTATCCCCAACTGAGTTACATTTTAGCTATACTGCCTCCAGTCCTGCTTTTGCTTTAACCATTCTGATTAATTTCACAAATAAAGTCAAATACAAAATGCTTTACTAGTTAGGTGAGGTTTATGTATTTTCTTTGAAAATAACCAAATTTAATTATCATAAATAAAGTTCTAAAGCAAGTATGCAGACAGACTTGGACGTACTGAAGTCAATATGTGTTTGTCCAGTAATATCAAAAGGAACTATATTTCACACACAGTCTTTAATCTTGTCCTCAGAATCAGAGGAGTAACTCAAATATCCCAGGGATGTGCCTTGTAACTACAGACTTGCTATGCTGAAAGACACCAAAATTTTTTCCACTTCATTAGCATGTCCACTATCAAAATGAAATAGAAGCTCTAAAAGCTAAAAGGGTTAAACAGAAGAGAAAACCATAAACAGCCTAACAGAATTTCCTTTTTGTCATCATTTTTTGGTGAAAGAGATGCCAGGTTTGACTATCTCCATAAATGCAAGTTACAAAGAAAGTAATTTCTTCTAAACATACGTAACTGGATAATCTCATTCTACTACAGTTGGATATGTTTGTTCAATAGCCTATAAAAGGCTTTAATTCATAAATTACTTACACATCTTTCCCATGTTGAGAGTCATCACTTATCTCATACACAAGCAGCATTAGCATCCCCAGAAAGCATAGTCTGCCAGAAGAGGAATGGCCTGCTTCAAAATGCAAGGCAAAACTACTCATTAATAAAACAAAGAAGATGGGAAAGGCTGCCAAGGGGCAGCTTTATCTAATAAGGCAGTAAAGTACACATAATTTTGCAAGGTGGTAACTACATCTTCTGTGCGTAGTTTGCACCACCAGTACAACTCAAGTATTCCAATAACATCGTATGACCTGGTACACATAGCACACAAGCATTTTTAGCTCAAAATACTATGTCAGGATACATATGACAATCTATTCAGATGTGAAAGAGATCAGGAATACTGTTGTCTGTCCTGCTGACCAATGCTGTAGCATTGTGCCCGTACGCTGCCTATATCCATCAATTTATCCCATCTTATGCCTAGACCAAATGTTCCTTGGAGTAAAGACATGCTGTGCAAGCTCTTAGCACAGCATGATCTTGTTCCATGACCAAGTCTTTAAAATATTACTGCATTATAAACAATCACATTTAAATTTACTGAAAATTCAAACATTCTAGTTACCCAGGCTCTAAATACTAGCATGAGTTAATACTGTGCTACCTTCAGTATAAAACACAGGGGTTTTTTCCGCTAGCCTTGTTAAGCACAGAGAAGGTCTGTCTACTTTAATTGAACTGATACATTTGTGACCCTGCAGAACCACAAGCATTTCACGCGAGGCTCTGAACTGGAAGCTAGTGATTCCAGGCCAAATTCTTGGCCTTTCTTATGTGATTTGAACACTGCTCCTTCAGGAGCGAATTGCAATCAATCCATTTAATGTAGGTCTTCAAATGTCATTCAGATGATTACAGATTACAGTATATATTTGTGAAAACTGAACACAGGACTGAAACTTCACTGCTTCTTTCATGGACCTTTTTTTAAGCCCTAGGCATTTGGTTTGACAAAAATTGAAACTGTAACTACCTCTGTCAATTTTTGATTCTGAAAAGCAAAGCTATTTGTACTCTGTTGGTTATAGCATGAGTTAAAAAACAACAAAAAGAGGGCTTTAAAAACAGAAAAGAAGGTGGTAACAAAAAATAAGTCTATATTTAACAAGAAAAAAATCTGAACTAATAGAATAATAACAAGAAAAAAAGCTAGTCATGAACAGATATATTACACAGGAATGGAAAATTATCATAAATATGGAAAGCCCACATTTCCATAATACTTTTTTAAAGTACAGACATTATATATACACATACACCATATAGATCACCACAGTACAATCTGCATATATTTAAAACTTTAATGAAACTAATTTCAAATCGTACTGAAAATGTCATTTATTGCTGTCACAGAAAATCCACAGCTACATAGAATTTGATCACAATATGGTGTCCCACCGCAGCTATCCATGAAAATTCAACAGCTTCTACAAAGCGGAACAACCTTGTACTGCAGTCTTGACATCTAAGCCAGTTCTAATTATACCCAAAAGAGGGCAGTCTTTCTCAGTCAAAGAGGTTAATTAGCTCTCTGATACACAAGTAGTAGGGATCAACATTTTCATTTCCACAGAAAGAACTACCACAACCAGCCATACACCCTCATTTCCTCAAAAGATTAAAGCATCTACAGAAATGACACGTATTACACTGTATTCCTTAAAAACTGCCTGGAAAACTCAAGATTAATTACTCCTGATCTTACATCTAAGTTGCCAACTAGAGAAATCAAGGAAGCATGCAGGAATAGAACTAATCTCCAGAAAAAAGGAAATAGGATTTTGAGTCAAATTTGGATGTCATCATACGAACGTCCTTAACTCAAGCAAGATTCTGAGTCCTGGTCTCCCAACTCCCAAAACAGCTCCCGGGGAGGCTTTTCCATTTTGTGTAGAAGTATTATTGGCACAGAACAAACCTACATTTTGGGGAACGGCACACTTGATCTCTGCTTCAGATGAGAATGCATTGCTCTCAGCATCTTATACCATTTGGCATTTATGACACTTTCCTCAGAGGTTAATATTAGAGATCTCTAAGTTAATACACATATCTTCAGATGCTATGTATGTCACACAGGAGTGTTCAACAACTGAGCAACTTTATATTAAATGGAGAAAGAAAACAGTGATTGTGGTTCTGTAAGTTTAGCTGCAATTCTTTTAGTCCAAGCCATTAGCCTAATTTGAATTGACAGTACTTTCACATTTGTAAGAACACACACACACCCCCCCACACACACAAAACTCGACCCATAGTATTTTGTTGTGTTTTTGTAGCTAAAGCAAGACTCCTACAAACCAGGTAACTGGCCCTTCCCCTTTACTCAAAGGCCTGATTCATAGGGCTGCATTTGCTCAGATCAAAATAGAATAAGCCACTTAAGAATTAATTAGGAATAACTTACTGATTTAGAATCCATTGGCATGAAAGGACTAGAGTAAGGAGGACTCAGAAGCCCTAACAAAGGGAAGGAGAAAAGTACATGATGTATGAAAATGCCATGGTTACAGACCAGAAGAGGTTAATCCTTGAAATACAGCATAACAGAATTAATGGGAGACACCAAGAATTAGCTGGACGAATAACTGTGTGGCAAAGAATTAAGCTGAAAAATAAAAATAACACAGCATAAAAAGAAAAAAACAAGGAAAAAAGAAGAGGCTCAGAAGAGATGCAGAAGGCACAGAATAAGACACTGGACTTGGTCATGGTTAGCAGGAGCAGTCTTGCAAACTGCTGAAATGGTTTGGGGGAACTGGCAGATCCATGTAAGTTCATAATGAGACATTAAGGAGAGACTTGAGAAATTCTGAAAAGTAAAAATTGTCCCTTAGTGTATTCGATCTCCTGCTTACACAAAGACAAAATTTCTAGAAGGTTCTGACAAATAGCTAAATGCCAAAAGTAGAGTACATGCTGAATTTTGTATGTTTTTGTCAGTCATTACAGGTGTTTTCTCATATTAGAAAGAGATTTTTCTTCACTACACCTTTTTAACTGTAAGCTAGGTTTACATATGTTACAAAAATGATCAAATTTGTGGCAGCTATCAAGCCAGGAAATAGCACACCATTGTAGGTAGCCTGCAAGCGCTTGACTTGGCTATGCAAGCTACTACTGATACTCCCTTTGTTCAGTCCATCCAGCGATAAGGGTCGATGTGACTTAATCTCATTAATTCACTGAGCTGAATGCACTGGAGAAAAAGAGAGCTCAGCAGTTTAACAGGCTTCGTTCATCATTTTTCTTTCCTTCCCCCACCTTTCATTTTTAAGTTCCCTCTATCATTCATGAACTCCCTGCCTCACATCCACAGATAATCTAATCAAACAGCTTTCTTCCCCCCAAGGTCACTTTGTTTTTCTAAAGGTTAAAATCAGACAGAATCAATTTGCTGATTATGCATCACAAACTGAACCAATCTACATCCATTTATATACAGGTGCACACAATAGATACAGTTATTCTCTCTCAGAAAACAAATGGCATCTTCATACTTTTAAAACTCTACATAGCATTCAGGCTGGAAGGAGGTCTTTGGTTGGGTTTTTTAAATTAAATTCTCAGAAACTCAAGGGACTAAAAATTACAAAAAGCAAATGAGCAGGTCTCTATGTTGACTGGAGAGCTCCATTTAAGCAAAAAAAATAAACGTAACAGAACCATAAGGCAGTGGGGTGGGGTGGGTTGTTGGTTTTTTTGGTTGGTTGTTTTTTTGTTTTTTTTTTTTTTTTCAAACCACAGTATAAACTCAAGTCCTTTCCAGAACTCACCCCTTACCACAAAGATTTTCCCTTCAGACTTCATGATTATTAGCAGGCCTTCAACTTCTATACAATATCTCAAATATTAAAGGAAACTTCCAAACTTCCAAAGTGCAGATGCGTAGTTCAAAACAATTAGCTGAGACATCAAATAATATTTATTAAAAACAACCAAATAAAAGCACCTCTTGGCTGTAATCTCTCACAAATCATAACAAGAGGTTAGGAAGAATGGATTGAACAATAAATCTAAATAAACAAAACCTTTGATATCAAACTTGCCTCAGCTGCAATATTTGGGAGCCACTGTGTAACATGCACATCTTTGCTTAAACTATACGCTAATATCAAGCTACTTTGCAAGCAAGGAAAACTAAGTAAACCTGACCTCGAGCTCATAGCCTGAAATAGCCAGGCAGTGAGGTAAAACAAGAAGAAGGAAATTAAAAGATACAAGACATGTAGAAAATCTCATTTTGTGTACTCTCTTTCCAAAATGTCACATCTTTGTTATTGTGCACAGTGTCATTCTCTAGTTGATGTAAAGAACTGCTAAACACAAGGATATATGTTGCTGGCTTTGTCACTAGCTTCTACTGCAGTACTAGAAGCAGACAGTGAATCCTGATAAGGTATCTGACAGCTAAAATGCTTAGCATGAGAAAAAGTATTTTCCCCAAATATAGCAATGGTTTAAACCTTATTTTTTTGCAAGAGAATGGAGACAAAAAAGAGCACTAAAATAAACTGAAGCTAAAGAAAGCAGAGCTTTGCTGTGCCTAGATAGGGAACTAAATTTTATGCAAGGGAATCTGGCATCCAGCATGAGATTTGCACAATATAAAGACTGGGAGGAGAGAAAGATACTTAGTCATGAGCCTTTGGATAATAGGAGACAGGTGGATACAAGTGAATAAAGAGGTCATGATCATCAAGCAGGAAGGTAGCATGAATACATTCAGCCTGAAAAATGTCCCACAGAGGGAGGACAGTACTACTTATTTAATAGGGAAACAGGCTGAAATAAGATTTGACAATCTCAATGACTCTGTATGCCAAATGAAACCTGTGCAGCTGCCAATGGCAAAGGAAGAGGATGGACTAGGATGAGAGAGAGGGAGCAAGGAGGATAATACAGAAAGTAAGGATTGATCCCATTTTCTCTACATGTCGGTTAGATTATCAGGATAAAATTAACAAAAGGAAAAAAAAAAACAGTGATATATAAGGAAAAAACAATCTGAGCACTATAGAAAAGAAGAATGCACTTGGCTTTTCATCTCAACAAAGGAAAAAAAAAATGAAGGTAAGGTTCACGGAGTCATGAGGAACCAAATACCTGGCAATTGGACAAAAAGCAAAGAGCATTACAGGTACAGAGCAAAAACAGTCCACTATTGATTAGCAGACAATGAGTCCTTAAAATTAATTGGTATCATCTACTTCCTGACTACAAAAATGAGGGACAAAGTTCTGAACAAGTTTTAGACAGGGAGAGCATGGCTTTGTATCTAGGAAAAAGTTTAGCTAATAAGGAACAAGGCTTGTTGCAAAATATAGAAAGACAATTTATTAGTCTAAGCCATAATAGTTTTCAGGAATTTCCCTAAAGGCACAAAAAACCACAATAGGGACTGTAAAAACCAAGGTAAATGGCTTTTATGTGGTAGAGGTAACTGAAATTTACAGTCACAAATGCATCATGATGTTCATAGTTCCTTTCACACTCTGTACTATGCAGCATTTGCTCATCTGATAGCGCCACAGGATCCTAACACAAAGGTTTTCTAACTCGTGTGTTTGGCCTCATGGTATTACTTGTTCTACATTCGTGACTGTGGCTATATAATATATGCAACAGATAATTTTATGGCACTAAAATGCAGTTATATCTAGCATACATTTATAAGAGAAAGTGGTTTCATATTGGCTTAGATTGTTCCAAACAATTTGGTAGTGGAATAATAAACAGAAGGGAAATCTAGATTTAGTTTAGTTAATTAACCTTAGACCAAAAGCTCACCTAGCAAAAAGCATGACTCAAAGACACTTCCACTGATCAGAAGTGACCAATGGCTAGGCCCATAGATTCAGCTACAGCTTTTCTCAGTTGACTTCATGTTTCATTTCTGAGTTGTTTAGAGATGATAGCTATGGCCATATTACCATTTCAGTTCTTGTAAGTGGAAGCACTTTTCATTTTCCTAAAAAATAAATAAATAAATAAATAAATAAATAAATAAATAAATAAATAAATAAAATCGAACTTTGCAAAGACGTTAAGAGAAAGGACCCTGAAATACGGAATAAACCTTACAATATAGACTTGTAATATCTTGCAAAATAACAATCACTTTCACAGTAAGATTCATCAGGCATGAGACTCCCACACAGGAAGCAAATTGCAGATATGGAATTGTAGGCACATCCCTGCCTAACCACTTCTTTTAGCCAGTTAAACGTCACTTTAGTTTGGTGAAGCATGTCCCAGTGTATTGTTGCTAACACTGCAGCAATAAATAAATGAATACCTATATTGTTTTGGTACTCACAATACAGCTTTCAATTGTCCTCCCCACCCTCATCTCTGAAGGTACACCCAATATCCCAAAAATTTGTATGCAGGCACCTGTGACAATGGAAGGCCAGCACTCATCAACTAGAGCAGGAAGAGGATAAAGTCATGAGCTTGAACAGATGATGTGCAATTCAACAGCAACATGAAAATGTTTCAATTCTAAATGTTACCAAGTAATAATGCTGTCATCACAGGATACTAGTGCTGCATCCACAATAGTCCTCTTCACTCTGGCTTCTCTCCCATTAAATTACACAGTGCTCGGACAATGCTACCTAGATAACCTCTTCATGTCAGCCATTCAGAGGGAAAAGAAGTCACACTTCCTCCTCCTCACACAAAATGCTGACTCCTGCTTCCTGCAGTCTGAAGAAAAGCAAAGAATTGCCACTCAGTAGTGCAGTCCATCAGTGCGGAGAGGAGACTGCTTTGAGACAATGATTATGCATGTCAAAGCAGACGAACTTAAGCAGTATTCATTCTGGAACATAAATCCTCTAAAAGGAAGTCCTACAACTCTAGAGAAATGAGATACAATCAGCACCAAAAGCTTCGCAAAGTAACAGAGAGGGCCACCTCACAGGCCCTTTCTTCTTCCTCAAACCACCACTGCTCTACATCCTAGAAGAATGCTGTCTCAGTATTTACTGATATCAAATATACATAGGTTCATCCATCATCACAAGGAACTGAGTTTTGCTATTTCAACATATCTTTTCTGAAATATTCCAAGATCCTTCTTTGCCCAGCTCCCCTGCCAAAAATGACATTATTAATTTGTTTTCATAGTGGAAGCCAAGTAGCTATAAAACATCTCTTGCAGAAACTATCTCCCTAAAAAAAAAAAAAAAAAAAAAAAAACACATAATTAAAAGGCAAGAAATCAGGTATGATCTTCAAAAGTTCCAGTAAGCCATTTATAAGGTGGTATCTCTTCCCTTTAAAAATAAATAAATAATCACTTACACAAATGCAACACTGATGTCCGAGCCCAACAGAGCATCTCTACCAACGACGGAACCTGAGCACATTGTCCGACAAAGTCTAACTGGCGTCACTTAATGTTGATAAACTATTTTTGCAGATTTTCTTGGAATGGTATCTAAAAGACTGGAAGCAAATGTAAAACATATGAAGCAGCAAAAAGTAGAATGGAAAAAGGAGCTTTCTGGGGCATCACAAGTGAGAAATAATGCATGTTTAATTTGGGTTTGGTTTTTTTTTTTCAGATCTTCAACTTTCTAAAATTCTGTTTAATTAAAAGAAACAAATTTACATTACTCTCAGGTTAATGTTGCTACAGTCAACAAATGTTGTGATTTGTAATTATTATCAGTTTTAATGGCATTACTTTAGTATTTCACTTCTGTAAATTAAATTAGATGACTTGGAAAAAAAATAACCAAGCATCTCCACCATTCATTCATTCAGCAAATGTCATTTGATGCATCAGCTCTGGGCATCAACCTTATGTGGCTCTTATTACCTATATCAATGTGATGTCATACAAGGGTTTGGGTCTAGGATCATGTTTGGCTGTGTCTTGTTCTAAAGAAAGGATTTCACTTTCTGGAATTGCCAGAGGCTATAGCACAAACACCTCTTTCAGGAAGGCAAGGTGGGAAAGAATTCTTTCCTATTTGTTCTGCTGTACTGCAACTAAGATATATCCAGGAGAACCAGATAAACTATAGTTTATCTTTCTGATTTATTTCTCAAAGAGATGGGGAAAAGCTCAAAAGCAGTCATGGTTACCAAAGAATCACGTCCATTACAGAGCCTGGGAGGGCTCTAACTCCTAGTTATGATGCTGGCAGCATGAGTCAGGTCTGGGTTGCTGAGAAACTACGCTCTCCTTTCCTGTGTTGTTTTCTCTCATTAGGAATACACTGGCTTCAGAAAGCGAGACACCAACTGACCTGGAAAACTCATTTCTTGTGTAGTGAGTTCAAAGTCCAACGTGCTCACTGGGGCTTGAATTTCACCCTTCAGTTACAGTACTGAGACAGCAACAATCCTTTCCTTCCTCTGCCTAGTTTTGTTTCTCTCAATCCTGCACTATTTTTTAATACTTTCCATATTGATACACTGACTCTCCAGGCCACCCAACCAGGCAGGAGCTCAGAGCATCAGCACAGGGCTCCAAGCAAGGCTCACCTTCCCAAAGCACAGAAAAACACAGAAACTTTTCTTAGGACAGCAACAGCTTCCCAACTTGTATGGTGAGAGACCTGAGAAGTTAGGACAGTCCTGGTAATTCCAGAGCCTTCAAAATCCCATCACATAGCAAAGACCTTAGGAATCACAGCTCCCTGATGTACACCAAGGACAAGGCACAAATCCTGACCCTGAAGAATGCTACCTGACAAGGTCTCTTTGAAACCTCATCCCAGCAGCATCCTAAGAACCCAGGGAGCTTGTTTCTGACACAGAACACAACAGAGATATTTAATACAAATACATGAGATAAGCACAGGAGAGAAGTACAATAGCCCTGGGTCACAAACAGAATCAAAGACAGACTTGGTATGTTACTTAATGAATAGCACCAAGACAGACATTCAGGAATAAGGAGCAAAATAAGGACAGACATTTGAAGGAAAGTAAGAAACCTGAGAAACTTGTAGGTACGATGCAAGGAGATGAAGGACTAGAGACAAACTTAGGACCATGAATTTAAAGGAGAGAGAGTAGTAAGCAAACTTTCTGACCCATAGTTAGTCAAGTACAGTTAGATCAAAAACAGAATAAAAAGACAAAATTTATTGCCCAAGAGGGAGGCGGGGACACAGTAAGAGAAAGCAGCTTTAGCATGTAGAAAGGCATTTCTCTCTGAAGGTATTAATTTTTTAAAAAAAGCTAGGTGTGGTATTCCTAGGATTACAGAAGTATGTTTTACATGAGAGAAAGAAACTAGAAAGAAGGGCTTGCAAAAGACTCAAATACAAAGACACATAAGCAATTTCAAATGGAAGATGTATTATTTCTGAAGCTAAAAACTGCATTTGCTTTATATTTTGAGACAAGTAACATGCAAGGCAAAGGCTTTTATACATTCCACAAATATATAGATCTGGATTTTATGTCGGCTGTCAGGAAAATCATGTTTCTACATGAAAATAATTATTAGCTTTTCAAAAATCAGTGTTTAATACAAACCCTATTGTATGATTAGTAAGCACTGTTCCAGTAACAGGTGAATGCTTAGGAAAAGGATGTTTCGTACTTTAATTTAACAATTCTCTTTGTTAATTAATTATGGACTTTTAAATAAGATTTAAAAGTAGATCCTGACACTGACTAAATTCAAGTGCAGATAATTAGTGTACTTTGCAGGGAGAACCAGAAGTCCAAGGAATAACTTATTTTCTGGTACTTCCGAACACTAATCAGCACCTGAATATCAGTGCCAAGTGAAGATGGCTTGACATATAGTTACTTTTCAAGTTGTTTCAGCAACTTCACGCAAAATTTCCACTGACTTCCCTGAGTTTTAAGAGATCAAAATCTACAGGCAACCTTCCATTCTCTATTTGCAAACCATTTGGCTTTAAAAAAATAAAAAAAAATAAATTAAAAAAAGTGCTTCATGACCATTATTATTCTGGGAGAACTCAAACTTTAACTACATTTGTTTTCTACAGCATTTGGATACTGCTACAGACCCAAGGTATCAGCCATCTCCTCCAAGATGCTTCTGCTGAGACTTCCATTGCCGAAAATAATTCCAATTTTTGTCACACTTGCATCTTTTAAGAACTCAGTCCCATCACCAAGTCCTTCTCCTACTGGGCCACAGAACTGCATTTCTATAAGAAATTAAAGAAGCCATTTTTCATTCACTTACTGTGAGGAAGTGGGGCACAAAAGTTTGCATCCATATGGCAAACCTGTCCTCCCTCAAAACAAGGAGAATTTTTTCCCTACTGCCTACTGGAAATGATTGCTAGCCCACGCTATCCATCACAAGGCATTGTCAGAAAGAGCAATGATTGCCTCAGGTAAAAATCACACCAGGAAACTCACTGAATAGAGAATCACTGCACAGTGCTGAAACACCACTCCTAGCCCTGCTAAGTTTAACGCAGACATAGTCACAAGGCCTAAACTGGTTATTGCTCCCTCCCCCATATTGTTCCACTTAGTGCACAAGGGGAAATACAACCATATCACTCAGGTTGTCTGAGCAACTGACTTGTGGTCCTATAAGCAAGGTCTTTTTGAAAAAGACTGCTCACAACTTTTTCTGAGCTCTCCCCCAGAGTGATATCATCTCTTGTAATAGCAGTACGGAAGTAACAAGGTTTAAGATAACAGCTTCTTTATTCATTACAGTTACTGCGAATATTCTACTTAGAATTATTTTCAGACTATCATATTAAAAAAGCATTAGAAATGTGTGACTCGTTCCCACTTCTTTAAAAAAAAAGATGGGGGGAGAAAGAAGCTGAACTAGAACATTTTGCAAAAAATAACACATCTAGTAATGAAAATCACAAAGCCAAGAGCTACACACTTTAAATAAACATTTTAGTTTAGTACAGATACTTCCTCATTTCCAAATTTAAGGAGGTATCCCTCCTACCAATTGTATGGCAAGCACTGTCATGCTGAGAAGTCCATGGCTCTCTAAAAGTATATGCACTCTGTATCTTGTCAAAATACTTCTTGGTCGTTTTTGCTGCAAGAATTACTTGTCTCAGATGATAATTTCTTCTTTCCTTAAACCCAGACCCAGTTCTGTTTCAGTTAAATTCTAATGTGTTAGAAAAACTCTTGACTTCTACACCATGATATAATTGTACTGACAAGATTCACTTGCCAAGTTAAAACATACAAGGCTAAATAAGCAAGCACACAAAAGGCTGGTAATATCATCTGTTAAAGATTACACTTCTCTTAAAAGTGTTGAAGTTGCTTAGAGTTCTACCAAAACCTGCTGGGCTAAATTTATTCACTCAAAAGGCGATGGTCTAAGGCTGATTTGTCCTGAAGTCCTCACCAAGATAGTGAAGGCTGCTGTGGTCAGACATTACCCTGCATTTGCTAGTTTGAATTGTTGTGAGCAAAGCTGGAGGCCAGAGATCCCACATTTGGGGAGAAAGAAATAGAGTATTTCCTATGAAGGTTCCACAAGAGACATATCTGGATGAAGGGTAAAGACTTTCCCCCCCAGAAAGGCCAATTCAAAAGCATGAGGGGGTTTTAAGGTGAAAATGAAACTAGAACTCTCTAGACTTGACAAAAGGACATAAACTGAGAATCCAAGGCAGTAGACACTGGAACAGGGAAAGAAGATAGAAGGAAAGTGAGAGCTGGTGTGTAGGCACAGAGACAGATTGTACATAGATCTGAAGGAGGACAGATACTGTTTTGCGCTGCTAAGTAATCCTGAAGTCACTTGTCCACAGAGGTACCTTTCTCAGCTGTACAATCAATTTACGCATATTGACTAAATACAAATCTAAGAACAAGGGTGACTTTCTAATGATTGGGCAGTTTGGGTTAAGCAGCAAAGTTTTCAATCTGTTGCAGAATCCTACACGTCCTTCCAGTGTACTTTGGTGGAGGACAGCATCTCACATTTCCCAGTGAGCTCTCAGCTCGCAAGCTGAAGAGGATGGGAGAGAGATTTAAAAAAAAAAAAAAAAAACAAAACACAGAACTGTTTATCTGAAGAAAAAATATTTTCTTCCTGGAAAAAAAAGGCAAAGTGTAAAGGCTGTTTTCCCTCTGAATGGGAAAAGCTGAAAAGCTGCTTTATTATATACCACATATCATTGAAGTAAAAATTAAAGACTCACAAAAGTCTTAGGGTTACTTGTATGGACAATCAAAACATCTCAGGTAGGCTTTGCTATTCCAAATATTTGGCTGCGAACTAATACCAAATGATTTACTGGTTAGGGATTCTTCATACCACTTCTACATATATTCAGAACTGGCCACATCTATAAATAAATATATAGGTAAGTAAGAGTGGGTTGGGACTATGGGGAAGAAAGTATGAGGTTTTCTGTGTGGATTGGCAGTCTGAACTAGAATGGCTGAAACTTTTTAGTACCCAAAACCACTTTTTTCCCCCCTCTTAAGTACAACCTCTAAATACAAAGCCTTCAATCAGTAAAACTTTGTCAGAACCTAATAGTGCACTAACCTTGCATAAGATCTTCCTCCCACCACCCTCCTTGGACCCTTACTTTTTACTTATTATAAAGGAGGAAATTTAGTTTATATCATTAACTCATAAACTGAACTGCTTAACACTGCCAGTCCCCTGGTAATGGTTCTCTGGTAAAGCTAACACACAGTTGCTATAGCCTTCCTCCTACTGCTCCTAAGCAAAATTCTTTACACGCTTCCTTCATTCTATCTGGGATCTTCTACAGAAATTAGGGCTGTCACTTTTTTATTATTATTATTAATTACCTGCTAAGATCACAGGTCAGAGCTAAGATTAATTCACAAAGTAGCACTCCTGAGCTCAGTGAGATTCATTACTATAACTATCCCCAAGAGGTCATATTTAAGAACTCCAGTTTTATAAGCACAATTTGAAGAAAGTCTAACAGCTGACTAAAAATGGAGGAACTACACTACTAACTAGAATGCTAAAAATCTGTGAAAATATCATGGAAGAGAAGATTCTCATAGAAAATCTTCTCTTTCAGCAGGTTTATTGACTGCAAGTATTTCTACCCCAGTTATAATACAACAGTTTCTATAAAATGTTTTAAACTAAGTAGGAAACATAGGTGATGGGCACTACTATGTTAAAGTTTGTGGGACAGAATTATCAGTGCCATGCCCTGCAAGACCCAAGGAGGGAATTTGTCACACCTAATGATTCACTGGAAGAATATATGAAAGACACAAAGTGTTCCTGCCATACACCTTTTTCTGCCAGTTACATTTTGGTGGACTCACTTGTTACAGCTCCCTGGAGGTACCTAGTTCTTTCCATTAGTTACAAAGGGAAGCTAGAGAGCTAGCTTAGGCTAGGCAACCACAACATCTAATTTTTGGACAGCAAACATTCTGTAAGATAAACCCAGGCCACTTTCATTCAATTCTACACTTCCTAAGCATTTTGAAGCCCTTTCTAAAGCAAGGGCATGCTGACAGCCACTCAGTTCTCAAATCTTCCTAAGGTCAGCTGGTGCAAAGTTCTGCACTATTGATTTAGGTACCACTACTGACTATCTACACACAAAACCTTGATATCCTCCTGCATTATCTTGCTCTAAGAAGAAAACAGAAACATTATTGTGGTGAATCATATTTTGCGTTGATGAACCAAAGACTGTTTTAGCTTTTCTTTACCTACAGAGGTTTAAACTTTAAAAGGTATTCTGCAAAAGTTGAAAGAATGAAGGCTTAAGTTTACATGGGAACACAGACAAGTAGTTCATGAAATTCAATACTTCATAAAATTCTTTGTTACAAATTAACCTCTAAAAGCTAGTAAATCAAGCCTGTAAGACATCAGTCTTCCCCCACCCCACCCCTTGCAATATTTCCCTCTCTATTGCTATTAATCTTTAACTCAGTATGACTTTCAGATAGAGTGATCTAGGCCTTTTGGTAACAGAAGTTGGAAATGACATTCAAATCAAACTGACTCTCACATGGAAATGTTTTCATGATAACTCAAAAAAAAAAAAAAAAACCAAAACAACAAAACAAAAAAGGAAAAAAACAAACAAAAAAACTTCTAGCATTACTCTTTTTTTTTTTTTTTTTAATCTCCAATCATTTTCTTTGAACCAGTTTAAACTAGCCAAGCTTTATTGGATTTCCTTCAATTTCATATGCCTCTGCATTTAAGCAAAAAGCACCATGGAAAAACAGTAATTCATGTCCTAATTGTTGGTTGAACTTTCAGAGAATTACAGTAGCAACACCACATAAGCTGATACTTAATCAAAGATATAGTATGAAGTACGTGGAGTAGCTTTAAAAAAAAAAAATAAAAATCAATGCAATCAGAAATCATTGGGAAGGCTGACAATATTTTGCCTCTCACTGTTGCTCACATTTGTCTCCTAGATATTAATTCTCCTTCCCCTCCCCAACATATAGCAAAATATTTACCTTTAGAAAATAAAGAACCCTTCAGAGCAGGCTTATTGGATGTGCTTTTGCCGTACAATAGAGGAGTGTGCTCCACTGTATAAGTAAATATTATCTCAAAGTAAACACCTCACACAAAAGTACTGACTGTATTTCATTTCTGCTTTACGATTTGTTCTGAACATGGAGGCCCATTTGCTGCCTCCTCTACAAGGATTACACTGCAATCAAGGCCAGACTTAGCACTCACCATTCCCCAACCTGCCACTAGCCCTCCTCATTTCTCTAGTGTGAGGTGTCCCTGCCCATGGCAGGGGGGTTGGAACTAGACGATCTTAAGGTCCTTTCCAACTCTAACTATTCTATGATTCTATATCTAAAAGATCAAAAGTGGACAAGAATGCCAGAGTAAACAAATCTATCACATGCACAACCCACCCTACACTAACATATCTGGCTTAATATTAAAAGCCTTCATAGTTCAAGAAACAGAATATATTTCAGTTCTGAACTTTACTTCCTATTTTATAGGAAATGGCTTATTCTGTCACCTTATCTATTGCTTTTTGGTAACCCCCAAAACAACATCCTGAAGACCAAGTGAGAGCACAAATACTGATCAGTTCCTGAGGTTAATATAAATCTTACTGCAAACATATTACACACATAGCATAATGACTTTTCTTAAATAACTTGACAAATTCATATGGTGTCTGATCTTCTCAGTACCACTGTCACTAGCATGAAACACACCTGAAAAATACTTTGCTTCACCACCACCACCACACAGCCCTTTTCAGCAGCTCTCTGTCCTACTCACCTCTCTCATTAGAATAGCGGTATCTACAGCCAGGACAGATGTCCCCGGCTTAGAAAAGGCACAAAGGGAATGAATCTGTATCATTACAGTTGGACTCGATTTTAAAGGTCTTTTCCAAGCTAAATGATTCTATGATTACATCATCACTACAGTGCTGATTATGAGTGTTCTGAGCAGGTTAAAAGAACAGTGACCAAAACACTCATGGTTCCTACTTATCCAGCTATACCAGGCCTCCCAGTCTCATGGAGTACCTATTATTTTTCAAGTATCTCCACAGAAGTCAATACCTTGGTGACAGAGTATTGTTCAATCCACAGAGAATGCTGCAAAGATTACATTAATAAAAATTGTTAACAGCATTTTTTTCAACAGTACTCATTTGTAAGTCATTAGGGTTGGAAAAACAGTACCCAGGTTACATTAATATTTATGTACAAATTAAAGCAAATATAGAATTATCTATTAGAACTTCTACTAGCTTATGTGAAAACTTGCCTAGTTTTCCTTTTTAGAACCACAAACACAGAAATGCGTGATTCCCCCATGATTACTGCCATATGAAAAGCCACAACCATGGCAAGTCCGTGAGGTGTAAGGAGAAACAGATGAAATATTTCAGACTTAGACTTAAAAAATGCATATTAGAAAGTAATTGTTAAGTTCTTAAGAATTCTCCAGGGGGTGAGGTAGACAGACTGATTTGTTTCAGTCAGAAAATACACACAAGGTTTTGCATTCATAGGACACTAAAGGATACGTGGAACTCAACTCTCAACACGATATCTCTTTCCACGTCAGATATTTAAGATTGAACTTTCGAATTCAGAAGAATATCAGAAGAGACACCAAATAAACAAATTTTTATGATGTAGATGGTGCTATGAGAGAAGGCTAGCAATATCCTCTAAGCATATATTTTTGTGTTGTATTTTTTTGGCAAAATCAATTCTTTGAAAGACCTGACAAATGAACATCAGTCATAACTGTTCTTTTTCTAAAAAGGCAGCCTCTCCTAATCTACTAGGCACATGCAAAGCAGGATCTACTCTGACAGAGAATAATCATTGGTTGAATCTCTACTTACACATATGCAAAGTATGTATCAGCAGACTCAAATACTGGCAGCAACTTTTCAAACTCAGAAACATGGCAGTCAGCAAGGACAAATATTGAAATTCAACAGTAATCAGAATGAAGAAAGCCAAACAATACTGAAACAAGTGACATGCCTGTTACCAGTTACACTGCAAATATAGAACACTACATGTGAATTGTCCCAAGTCTACAACCATGGCTTGCCTGAATTCTGCACTGTGGTTTTACTTTCCTATGAGAGCTTTCACCACTGAGACACTGAGCATTCATACCAGTGGAGTTTGTCTTCAACTTCAGATCCAGGTGCAGCAGTGCTGCAGAATACAAGGGGCCAGAGAGCATCCTTGAACTTCTGTAGGAAGGAAAGCATACTTCAGCATGCCAAATAGGGGGAAAATGACAAACAGATTGATAACACAGCTGTCACTCTGAATCAACAGTGAATGAATAAACTCTGAAGGCTGAGTTAAAAGACACATGTACATAAGGTTAGAGGCAGAATCATCCTGTACAACCAGGAGGTGAGAGAAGCAGGGACAGACCTGCAATGGCTAAAGACAGCACCAAAGACAATATGAACTTTGCTACCAGGTAATTACACTCTGCAGAAGCATCACTACCTGAGATCATCAACACAGCAAGAGGCAGAGCTCAAACAGAAAGTGTGCATAAGCAACTAATCCAGCCAAGTAACTGCCAGAGTTTGAATAAAGAATATCTACATATTTAGAAGATAGAAAACACCAGTCACTGGGAGAAAAAAAAAAAAAAAAAAGTGAATTTCCAAAGACAGCTACTGCAGGATACATCCTCTACAGCTAAGTCTCTAGGACAGTCTCCCTTTAGTTGATGATTCTGTAGTGCCAAGTACAAAAGCATCTTAGCCGCTGCGCACAACAGGATACGGCAAAATTAATATTAAGGTAGAATTATTACTCAGGGACACTTTTCAAGATCTCCCTGATGAGCTATTAAAAAAAAAATTAATCAAAAACCCCATCAGCACTAAAACCACAGCTGCACATTTTCTTATAAATGCACTTCAACTTTTTCAGGAAAATTAAGGATTCTTTCCCTATAAAATATTTAGAAGACCATACCATCTGCAGAAAATAGTTATTTAACCAGTTGTAAATCATTCATGAGATAAGACAGGGAATACCTTTATTTGTTACAGCCAAAAGCACCACAGGTAGCAAAGGAAGCCAAAAGAACATTTTGTTCCATTTCAGAGTAAGTATTTGAAATTTTAAGCAACATAGAACAACTGGATTTTTTCAAAGCTTTTGAAGGACACAGAAACACAGATACTCTTCATTCAGATTTTTCCACACACACTGTATACCTGGCTAGCAGTATCAACCATTACCCAGAGGACCCTTTTGTGAGCACAGCTAACATACAATTTATTTTTCCAGTGTAGACCTTTTCTACTTAGATAGATAGAGTTTAGACATACCTGGAAGCAAAGCACAAAACCAGCTTTGAGAAGACCAAAGCATTACCCACATCTCTATAGACCAGAGCTCCCTAACAGCTGCTCCTCTTTCCTACAGGCTATTCCTTCTTCCCAGGTCAGGGGAGCTAAGAAACCCCACCTGTGCATTTTTCTAGACACCCTCACTCAAGAACAGCAAACTGAATAACAGAGAGCTACTCCCTCTTTCACCACTCCCACAGGAGAAGTCCTACCTTCTCCCTGCACACACTTACTTGCTGCAGCTCCCCACAAACAGCACCTCTGGAACCCTACCAGCACTGTTAGCCCTAGCAGATGGGCATTGCCTTTTTTAACAGCTGCTTCTAATCAGCTGCATAGTCACAGCTGAGAAAATAGTCTGGCTTCACCATATTACCATGGGGTGAAAGGAAGCCAAGAAGTAATCCAAAAGTGCCTGCTTTTATTTATATTTATTGTCTAATATAGTACTTACAGGCCTGATTTCTCGTAATATACAGCTTCAGTCTTCTATTCCATGAAACAGCTCCCCAAGACATTATGTCAGCACAAAAAAGTAGGTGGTGAAACAGACAGCCCCCACCTAAGCATGAGATTTCCCCAAATGAAGCTAAAATCATTCAAAGGTGCTCCCACTGACCCCCACACTTATCTTCCCCTTGTTTTCACTGTGACCAGATCCAAACACTATCAAAAAGAAAGGAGAAGGTTAAAAGACCTTTATTTTTGTTCTTCAGTTTTCAGTGTTTGTATCTGGTACTGAAAGTAAGTGCAACAGTGTCATCGGGATTACTGACAGAAGAAACATTAAGATGTTTAGTGTTGAAAAGGAAAGGCAGCTCTTCATAAGGTTTTTTGGTCACATAACATAAAAGAAATTAAGATATTCTCTGATCCAGATTAGTTTTGACCATGAAGATAAAAGCAGGAAACTGCATCATTGATTTTATTAAGTAATTTTAGAAACCTTAAAGTGCTACATAAAATAATACAGCTGCTTTATCTACAGTAGAGATTTATAATTCATTTTTGTGTCTACTGGAAAAAAAAAGCACCAACACATCATTGGAAATCCATTTCATGCCCAAAAGCATAAGAAACAGAGAGGATGAGGATAGTCTAGTCCCTACTGTTCATTTCAGCCAAATCTGTGAGTTTTAGTTACATCTGTAAGTAGAGTTACTTGTTCCTATTTCAGTAACTACAATCACAGGCACAGAACAGTAAAGCCTGGTATGCAACCACTCTGTAACACGTCTGGACAACTGCACCTCCTAGAAGAAGTAGGAATTTCTGACCGCAACTCTTAGGAGTGATGCTTAGAGTGACATTCACTCCCTGGTGCCTTCAATTCCCACGGCAGTCCTTCATTTTCAGGAGCAATAACAGCATTTCTATTAGTCAATCACCTTTCTCCCAAAACTTGCAGAGGCACTTGAGATCTCTACTCCTCTGGCAAGTCTCAAGACAGAATTGTGAAAAACAGTTTGGTTTTGGTTTTGTTGGGTTTTTTTTTTTAATCAAGCCAAAAAAATCCCGCAGCAGTGTGGATCAAACCTGCAGTTAAAAACTGTCTTTCCCCCATATTGCTCTTCTTCCTCCAGAGTTTACAAAACTATGCCACACAGTACCTCCAGGGATGGAGGTGTCCTTTCCAGGATGTAAACCTTTCCAGATGCAGGTGTCCTATATCCTGGGTAAATCACCTACCATTCTGATGGACTGCATAAGTTTTCTTAGCAGTTGTGTAAACTAACCCTTTGTAGCATCTCCAACCATTTTTTTCCAGCAGAAACTCTTCAGAAATGGTATCTAAACTTGCTAATAATAAGCGGGGTTTTTTACAAACTTACATGCTCGATCTTCTTGCTTATCCTAGTTCCACTGAAGCACAACATTCCAAGTGATAAACTGAAGTCCAGTATGGCTATACAGTTATTTGTATTGACCAAACTTGCAATAGCAAATAAATCACATTTCACCTTTCTCCACCAAACTTGTTGCTTATTAGAGAGTTATACCCCTATTTGATTTGCCTTTCATACCCATCATTCCTGTGCCTTCCATTAATGTGTTTTGTTTACCATGTGTTGGCATAACTAGTTTTTATTTTAGTTCTCTTAACCAGAATATCAAGAGAAGAGAGCACAGCATGAAAAGATACTGAAACGGCATAAATGGAGCTGTGGCAGGTTACAGCCTTCTGCTAGATATTAAAGAACTCATTAATCAGAATTGTTTCTTTTACTTTGGGCACAGTAAGTTCATAATACCTGGGTTTGTCTCCCCACCTCTCCTGCAGTAGCATAATACTGAACAGTATTCAGAGATTAAATTGACACCAACTTTACAAAAGTAGAATTTCCCTACTAGAGAAGCAGCAGCACAAACAGAATCTTAACTAGAATATGAAGTCCAGGGAAGGGGATGGGAAAGACCAAAAGAAGCTATGGCTGTTTCTTCCTCTGAAAAAAGCTTGATCAAACTCTCACGTTCTTTGATCCCGTGGAACCCAACTGTCACCTAAGCTAGAAGAGGCCAAGTTTCCAGAGTTTAGCTACCCATAGAAGCAGTCTGTGTTCCAGTGCCAGCTTGTGCTGTTTCAAGGGATGATGATAAACTTGTGGCCTCAACCACAGATCCTTTAACTTAAGAGTTACAGCACAGAATTCTGCACCAAAAGAACTAACTTATTATTTCAACCACTGAGACAAATTCAGACCTATTTCTGAAAAAATTATTGATTACCTCTTGCAGCTTTTCATGTCTATATCCCATCTGTTGCAAGAGCACCATTAGGAAATAAACAAGCTCAGCAGCAGAACCTGATGTAATTTTCTTTCTATACTTGATGTCCACTTGTCAACCTAAAAACAAGACCAGAGATTCAGAACACAGTTTTGTGTTCCATTCATGTATCTCAATATGATCATGAACTGGGTATCAGTGGAGGTCTCACTGTAGGTGCAAAAGGCAGTGGTCTTACTTAGGCTCAGAAGATAGATTCCTCGTCCCACGCCCCCCTACCTACAGGCTGTCCTTTATGTTTGATAGAAGAATAATTGTGTGAGGAGATTAAAAAAAAATCAAATAATAAATTCCAGGTTTTGTCTCTTTTCCTCCTCCAAAGAACTGAAAAATAAGTGGTTATAAACAAAAAGTACACAAAGTGTTTTCCTTAATCATGTAAAAATTGAGTATCATGACTGAATGCTGTTTAGGATGCTTATGGCTGGCTGCACTGGTGGGTAATGGCTATTGACCCAAGGGCATCTCAGATGCTGACATGCAAAATCTAATCTCTTCACGTTATATAATGGGTCACAAGTATCATTGTTTGAACCGAGAATGGATCCCATACATGTTATTCTCAAGCTCCACTACCCCACTTTTCAGAAAAAATAGAGGTATCTAAAAAGATTAAAAAAATGTGGACATTCAGAAAGACACAGCTATGTAAGCATGCTTTTCATACATATATATAACAAATTTATATATAATACATATAGCTTTAATATATGAATATGTACATACATCTATAGAATTCTCTAACAGAGACTTCACCAGTTCTCGGTATCTACGGATTCCCTTACACTTTCAAAAATTGGCAAAAAACAATGCCTAACACAGATTTAGCTGTTTACAGATGCCAGAAATTCATGCTTTCTGGGTGAGCTGTTGGGCTCTGCAGAATGGTCAGAACCAGCAGCTGTGTGTCAGGAACACTTCATCATCCAACAATCTCTTAAATTCAGAATTTGTCATTTGGCTCCAGTTTCTCTCCTGCCTGGGCTCTCAGCAGTTCTCTCCATACATTCTTTTGTTAGCAGAAGTAAACAGACAAAAAAAAAAATGCAGAGGAAATTCAACTCATTTCTTTGTTGTACACTCACACTTCTGGAACCCTAATCCACTGGGCTGCCTGCCCCATTAGCTAGTGCTGTAGCAGAAATGTGAAAAGGGGTCAAGCACTTTTTTGGCATTGCCCAACTGAGCAGTGGGTAACTCCTTTTTACAGTATCACACTTCAAGTACACCACAGCCATAAGTCAAAACAGGCCATGTTTTTTTGAATCTCTCCCCAGGCCAGCATCATACTCCAGTAGACTTCTTGCTGACTAACCTGCCATATGTGTTTTCTCAGCCGTAGTCTTTTTCCTGAAATAGTAATTTTTAACAGGTTTCCCTACAGGCTCATTTTTATCCAACACTTATTTTTTCCTGAAGGGTGAGCATTTTACCTAATACACTGACATAAAATCAGCATAACCACTGAAAACAGAACTCTGCAGACACCACTTAGAGCATATTGTGCAAAATCATCATGTGGTGAAAAAAAAAATAATCCCTTTACAAGGCAGATCCTCTGAATAACACAATTTTAGCACAACGTGTGAGTAAGGGTATAGATCTATCAAGCTGCTTTAAGTAAACACGTTAACAGAAAAAGCTTAAGGGAATAGTGGTGGCATTATATCTATAATAGTGATTTCCATCTATGAAGAGCTCTAATGTGTGCTTTCATTCTATTTTTTGCAAAGTCTCTTGTATTACTTATTCCAGTATTAAAGGAGAAATGAACACTTCATTACATAATCTTGACCATAATTCCCTTTTGCCAATAATATCTGAAGTTCAACACACTACAAATATTTGAAAAGCATCAATCATATCTGCAAAACAAATTCATTTTATTATGCCAAAAATATCTAACATAAGCATTAGGCACTTTTTCTATCAAATTTCATGTGCTGAAAGAAACATATTGTACTAATCACATTATCAAAAGTTTACTGTCAGTTGATAAATATACTGAGTAGAAGTATTTCTTGTGCAAGGAGACATTCTGCATTCAACACCCAAGAAAAATAAAAAAAGAACTCTAATAAATCACAGCTCAGCAGCCTCCCCTTTCAGAAGACTGAAGATCACATAGCAACTACTTTCCAAAATCTTCCAAGTATTTTAAATACTCAGCTTTCCTACCACCTTTTACACATACAGACTTCTGATATTGCACACAGACAGTAAGACAATTTATTAAAAAATTACCAAATTTTATTTCCTAACTCCACAGCACTATCTCAAACTATAGCTAACCATTAACAATTAGCTTATGCAGAACAAACGTGCATGAGAACTGCCTCACCCTGAGATCTCAAAAGAATGAGCTCAAAATACATCATGTGAAAGGATCCTCCAGCTGCCTTCCTCCTAGGAAGCCTCTTACTGCTCTTTCTTCCATAATTTTTCAGATATTTAAGCTTGTATATTGTCATGGGCCACCTGAATATTAGTAATGCTCTCATCACTGCAACCCAACACTTGTTCTCTCTTTTCCCTGCACTGCTACCAGCCACCATGTCTCCCTTTGTTACTTCAAAGCACTGCTACTGGAATCATCTTCTAATTCATTGTCAACTTCTTCACAACCTTTCCCTAGCCTTCTTATTCTCCTCAAGGTTTTCAAATGTAATTAGGTACTGCCTCCAGTATTTAGCCCTACTGTATCTATCAGATCTAGTGTTTAGCCATATGTTCATCTTTGTTCATCTATAAAAGCAGCCTCAGCATATCCATCCTCCTTCTACTATAGTGCGGATAGTAAACACCTGAAAGGCAAGTACAAGCGCACACTGCCGGCTCGTGTTCATTTTTTCATCAACCCATAACCCCAAGTCCTTCTCCGCAGGGCTGCTCTGAATCTCTTCCCTGCCCAACCTGTAGCTGTGCCTGGGATTGCTCCAACCCAGGTGCAGGACCTTGCACTTGGCATGGTTAAACTTCATCAGGTTGGCATCAGCCCACCTCACAAGCGTGTCAAGCTCCCTCTGGATGGCATTCCTTCCCTCCAATGTATCAACCAAACCACACAGCTTGGTGTCATCAGCAAACTTGCTGAGGGCGCACTCAATCCCACTGTCCATGTCACCCACAAAGATGTTGAACAAGACCGGTCCCAACACCGATCCCTGGGGGACACCACTCATTACTGGTCTCCAGCTGGACATTGAGCCATTGACCACAACTCTTTGCATGCGGCCATCCAGCCAGTTCTTTATCCACCGAGTGGTCCACCTATCAAATTGACGTCTCTCCAGTTTAGAAACAAGGATGTCATGTGGGACAGTGTCAAACGCTTTGCAGAAGTCCAGGTAGATGACATCAGCTGCTCTGCCCCTGTCCATCAGTTCCATAGCCCCTTCATAGAAGGCCACCAGATTGGTCAGGCAGGATTTCCCCTTAGTGAAGCCATGCTGGCTGTCACCAAGCACCTTGTTGCTTTTCATGTGCCTTAGCATGCCTTCCAGGAGAATCCGCTCCAAGATTTTGCCAGGCACAGAGGTGAGACTGACTGGTCTGTAATTCCCTGGCTCATCCATTTTCCCCTTCTTGAAAATTGGGGTTATATTTCCCTTTTTCCAGTCATCGGGAACTTCACCTGACTGCCATGATTTTTCAAATATGATGGACAGTGGCTCAGCAACTTCATTTGCCAGCTCCTTCAGGACCCGTGGATGGATTTCATCCGGTCCCATGGACTTGTGCACGTTCAGGTTACAAAGCTGGTCTAAAACCAGATCCTCTCCTACAGTGGGCCCAGGGTCTTCATTCTCACTGTCCCTGCGTCTGCCTTCCAAGACTTGGGTGGTATGGTCAGAGCATTTGCCGGTGAAGACTGAGGCAAAGAAGTCATTAAGAACCTCAGCCTTCTCTAAATCCAGGGTAGCCAGTTCTCCCAAGAGCTTCTGGGGAGGGCCCACGGTGTCCCTAGCCTGTCTTTTAATTGCAATGTACCTATAGAATCCCTTCCTGTTATCCTTAACATCCCTAGCCAAGTTTAATTCTAAGTGGGCTTTAGCTTTCCTAACCTGATCCCTAGCTTCCCGGACAACATCCCCGTATTCTTCCCAGGCTGCCTGCCCTTGCTTCCACCTTTTATAAGCCTCTTTTTTCCTTCGAATTTTGCTCAGCAGCTCCTTATCCATCCACCGAGGTCTCCTAGCCCTCCTGCTGAACTTCCTTCTAGTTGGGATGCATCGCTCCTGAGCTTGCAGCAGGTGATCCTTGAATATCAACCAACAGTCTTGGGCCCCCCTGCCCTCTAGGGCTATATCCCATGGAGGCACAGCTACAGGTTGGGCAGGGAAGAGATTCAGAGCAGCCCTGCAGAGAAGGACTTGGGGGTGTTGGTTGATGAGAAAATGAACATGAGCCGGCAGTGTGCGCTTGCAGCCCAGAAAGCCAACTGTATCCTGGGCTGCATCAAAAGGAGAGTGACCAGCATGTAAAGGGAGGTGATCCTGATCCTTTACTCTGCTCTCGTGAGACCTCACTTGGAGTATTGTGTGCAGTTCTGGTGTCCTCAACATAATAAGGACATGGAACTGTTGGAACAAGTGCAGAGGAGGGCCACGAGGATGATCAGGGGACTGGAGCACCTCCCTCATGAAGATAGGATGAGAAAATTGGGGTGGTTTAGCCTGCAGAAGAGAAGGCTGCATGGAGACCTCATAGCAGCCTTCCAGTACCTGAAGGGGACCTATAGGGATGCTTGGGAGGGACTCTTCATTAGGGACTGTAGTGAGAGGACAAGGGGTAATGGGTTCAAACTTAAACAGGGGAAGTTTAGATTGGATATGAGGAAAAAATTCTTTACTGTAAGGATGGTGAGGCACTGGAATGGGTTGCCCAGGGAAGTTGTGAATGCTTCATCACTGGCAGTGTTCAAGGCAGGGTTGGACATAGCCTTGTGTGGCACAGTTTAGTGGGAGGTGTCCCTGCCCATGGCAGGGGGGTTAGAACTAGATGACCTCAAGGTCCTTTCCAACCCTAACTATCCTATGATTCTATGACCAGCCTCCATGACTGCTCCTGAGTGACAAGGGACCAACTTGTCACTCTCCCCCTCACTCACCACCTGTGACCCTCCACTTGTACCTTTTTTTCATACAGTAGAAACTTTCTTTAGGCCTTAGAGTATTTTGCATAACAATAGTTATAGCTTCACTGTCCTGCACTGCTACTAATTACTGTGTAAATCTTAAGTAATGACAGACCATGTGAGGCAGTTTCTCGAATGTATGTCCTGGTGCTGCTGAAGCAGTCTCTATTACAGAAGACAAAGATGTGAGAAGTTAACATCTGAGATCAGGATTATCATGCCCGCATCACGACTATGCAGCAGAAGCACACGTAGATGTGACTCCAGTTTATAAAATATCTGACAGTATCATCTTTGAAACAGTGTAAAACAAATGCAGGTGTGGTAGGTAACAGAAAAAAATCTGATTATACACGTGTATATATCTATGCATTTCTATTTAGTTAATATTTTATCTATCTTCATGTAAACCATAATCAATCAGCTTCAGTCCCAGCAGTTCTATTATTTTTATCTCCTAGCATTTTCTAAAAGTGGCTCCTGGTGGCTTGTATAAATAAAAACAGCATTTTACAGGAACAACAGATTTATAACTTTCATAAGACAGCTCTCCTTCCTGCATTACAGTCTACAGTACATGACAAATCACGTTAAGCCAGCTGGTATCAAATCTAAAGCCAAACTCACTTTTGAGCCAAACCTTAATTCTCCAAAGAGCTTCAAGTTTATTTTCAAGATGCTAAATTATTGATAAGGAAAATAAATTCTTTTTACAGCTCAGGCAATCCATACAGACATAGTATATGCAACAATAGCTAGGGTAGCTTTTCTATTAACTTCACAGCCTTTAGAATTAAATTACCTGCCTTTTACTCTTCAGAATCCAGATAAAACAGTCACTATGGACAGGTTTACAACTTCTATTAACTTTAGATGAGAATAAAAGATTTGTCTGAAAACACACTGTCAAACAAAAACCATCTGAGACCAGCAAACTCCTGTTTATTTATTAAACTAGTATTATTTAACCAAGATCATTAGACACTTCTGCAAACAAACACCAAAGCATTCTGTTCTGACAATAAACAGTTTCCCCGAAGGATCTGAAAAAATAAAACATAATCCACCCAAAGAGGCAACAAAGGAATCTCAAACAATCCTGGGAGAAAGTAGGCAGATGGCAAGGACAGTTCTTTGTGAGCAATAACCTTTCTGAAACAAAAAATGTAAGACTATCTATATGCATACTTTTGCTTAGACTTGTTGTTCCACAGAATATCAAGTGATCTCAGTCCCAGTGATTCCATTAAGTTTCTACTTCTAGCATTTTCATAGGATATCCTATACATATATCCTAAAGGATAAGGTAATATAACCTTCTGCAAAAGCATCCCAAACATTAAAGAACAAGATATATAAAAGGAAGTAAGCAAAATGTTACCAGTCTTTCCTGTTCTGAAGTAGAACAGCAGTAATGAGCAACCAATTATTTATGAGAGAGCAACAACCACCCTCATGCTCTAACCCAAAAATACCCTAACCATCAATTTTAGGACTTAACCATGTAATGTGGAAGGTTACTGGCAAAGTCTTTTTGAGTTTCCCGTCGAAGTGTCCAGTTTGGTACATAATACATAAACATCTGGTAAGCTATACAAACAAGTGGAAAACCAAACAAGAATCAGTGGATCTAGCTAGCTACTATGCTTCTCCCACATATTATTATGTAGAGTAAAACAGTCTTAAGAGACAAAAATGAATAGCTGTGTGCACACAAACAGATATGTCTTTTGTCCCTGGGATACCCTACCGGCTAGGACAGGCTCCAAGACTTCCGTGCCAAAAAAATTAGAAAATCTGCTCCCAGTTCTCTGAAGAGAGAAAAAGCTGATTCTTTCCCGTAGGCAGTGTAAGACAGCAATGTTGCAGCTACCAAAATGTTCCCGAACACCACCATTTAATAGAAAGAATGCAATTCCAATTAGATACTGAGCAAGCAAACATGGGTTTTGATTAAAAACACATCTCTAAAAATGCTCTACTCAGTTCTAATATGAAAACCATAATGCGGGTAAGCAATAAATACCTGGTTGTCCACCAGCCCCAATTCAGATTTGAGATAAAATAGATAGAAAAACTATTTAAAAAACATGGGGGGGGGGGGGAGGGGAGGGAAAAGAGGTCAAAGTATGGTGAAATAAATTTCTTCGTTGCAAATAACTCTAAACTCTGATTTCCACGGTACTGTTTCTGATCTAATTGAAGACACGTACTGTGGAAGGAAGCTTACCTAAGTGATTTAGAAAAGAGCTCATACGTCTAGGCAAAACACAGCCGTTTGCAGAAGGTAAATAACAGATGTTATTTTTCCTTCTCCTTCTTACTGAACTATTGCTGCCTCCCTGCCCACCGAGCCCTACAGCTTTACACCGCACATTACTCTCTGCCCTCAGGAGGAGGCGGGAGCCGCCCTGGGGGCACTGGCGGTACCGAAGCCCCGCAGCCCCCCGCATGCCCAACTCGGGCGCCCGTCCTGTAGCAAGACTGCAGCAGCCGCGCTGCAGCGAGAACACGCACAAAGCACCACAACAGCGCCACAGCGCCGCACGGCCCCCAGTTCTGCGGGTAAGCTGACGAGGGCGGAGCACAGAACACCCGAGCGCACGGCCCAGACCGCCAGGAACGTAACCGAGCCCACACCACCCACCACACCCGCCCCAAGGCCAATGGCTTCAGCGCTCGCACCGCGCACGCGCCGCCGCCTAACGGCCGCGCGCGTGCGCGCGCAGTGCCACCCGTTCCCCACGCGCGCAGGCGGAAGTCGCGGCTGTGCGCTGCTGCTCGTTTCCGCGAGCCACGCGCTCTCCCGCGCTGGGCACGCGGGGTCTGCGCCCGCCCCCCGCCGCTGGTGCGGCCCGTTGCAGGAGGGGCATGGCGGCGGGGCGGCTGGGGTTGGGAGCGGCGCTGGGCGCGGCGCTGCTGGCGAGGCTGGGCCTGGTGCTGTACGGGCTACACCAGGACGGCGCCATGCGCGTGCGGTACACCGACGTCGACTACCGGGTCTTCACCGACGCGGCGCTGCTGGTGACCGAGGGGCGGTCGCCCTACGGACGGGCCACCTACCGCTACACTCCGCTGCTGGCCTGGGTCTTGACGCCCAACATCTACCTCGCCGAGGTCTTCGGGAAGCTGCTTTTCGTGGCAGGGGACCTGGCGGCTGCTGTCGTCGCCTACTTGGCCCTGCGGCGCCGGGGAAGCACCGCCGGCCAAGCCTGTGGGTGCTGCGCCGCCGCCTGGCTCTTCAACCCCCTGCCCATGGCAATTTCCAGCCGAGGCAACGCGGAGGCCCTGGTGGCGCTACTGGTGCTCGCCACGCTGTACTTAGTGGAGGGAGGCAGCGTAGGGAAGGCCGCGGTCTGTTATGGCCTGGCTGTGCACATGAAAATATACCCGCTGACCTACGCGCTGCCCATAGCGCTCCGCCTGCAGAGTAAACCGTGTGTCGGGAAAGGGGCAGGGGGTGGCAGACACCCGAAGTTTACATTAATAGCGTACCCCTGGCGGCTTTTTGTAAAGGTACTGAACCGTGATGTGCTGCTTTTTGGTGCGGTTGCTGGATCTGTGCTGGCTGCCTTGACTGTTGTGTTTTACCACCTCTATGGCTGGGAGTTTTTGGAGCATGCTTACCTCTACCACCTGACCAGGAGGGATATCCGTCATAACTTCTCTCCTTACTTCTACATGCTGTACTTAACTGCAGAGAGCAAATGGAGTTTTGCTCTTGGGCTTGCAGCTTTCCTGCCTCAGCTGCTTTTGCTCCTGGTTGTGTCCATAGCATTTTACAGAGACCTTGCCTTCTGTTGTTTCCTTCACACTGCAGTTTTTGTGACTTTCAACAAAGTGTGCACGTCCCAGTACTTTGTCTGGTATCTCTGCCTTTTGCCCCTCATAATGCCTAATGTTAAGATGTCCTGGCATCATAGTGTGCTGCTTCTCTTCCTTTGGCTTGTTGGACAAGGCCTGTGGCTTGCTCCTGCGTACTTCCTGGAGTTCAAAGGCTATAACACTTTTTTACTTATATGGTTGGCAGGCTTAGTTTTCCTTCTTATTAATAGCGTCATAATTGTTCAGATTATTTCACATTACCAAAAAGAAGAACATGTTGCAAAGAAACTCAAACAGTGGTAACAGGCCAAAATCCAGAAACAGCTCTACTGGCCTTGATAAGGCTTTTCATACCACTAGCACTTTGCTTAATATCAGTGTGTGTACATTGTACTAAAGCATGTTGTATGTAAGTGATACTGTATCAGGGGCACTGATTGGTTTTAATGGCCCTGAGCCGTGGTTGCAGGGGTACCTCTCTCTCATGTGGACCTTTATACTACATTGTAACCTCTCCAGCACTGTCTTCAGCCCTGTCCTCTGCTGCTCCTGGTGAGACTCACTGGAAGGACGCTGGCCCATCACTTACCCATATGCCTGAGGCTGTGGGTGGACTGTTACCAGCACCCATCTCTACCTGCCATCTCCAGACACAGTGTGACTGCATCCTAGCCAGTGAGGGTATGGCATGTGCTGGGGTCACCGCAGCTCCTGCTTGTACCCCAACATGGGATAGCCCCAATCTTCTTACTCCCTGGCACACTTTTTCTCATTGTTACTTATTGAGGACTGTGACCTCTGTCTAGGAAAACAAAAGATTGTCAGACTTCAGCGTCCCCTTGTGGTCTTGTACGTTCAAGTGAGTCAGTGGGGTGTTCTGCAAGGGTTAAGCTAATGAATTAATATAAGGAAATCACTGAATATGTACACTGGGTTTTATGTTTTCTTTTCACAATAGCATTTTAGCTATACAATGTTTGCGGCCTGTAACTGGTGTTTCTTCAATGACGTAGGAAAGAAAGGAGTTGTTTCATACAAATCATTAACTCCTTGAAACCTTTAATTTATTGCTTGGATTTTTGAACAGATTTATTCCCCTTGCCATAGAAGAAGATTTTTTCCAAATACCTGTCTTTGGTCACAGAGATGTGTAAAGCAAAAATAGTTGTGTTCCTTTCTGCCAAGATCTAGAAAATAGGCGACTGCCTTGTTTCTTCGGGCAGGTCTTACAGATGGGACACTGATTTCCTTCCCCTGGATTTTATGAAGGAAGAAAGACTTCTACCACCAGTTTGTTTGCATCTTCCACAAGAGGTTTATCAGTCTGAAGATTATTGGCAGAAGTTGCTTCCACACACAGTTTGATGTGTGGTTTTATATTAATCACCAAAACATTTTGTATGTGTTATCAGGGTGTCAAGAGAAAGTGTCCCATGTGGGACATATATTTTGCCATATAGAGTTTGCCATGCCCAGTTAGTGTTTCATCAAAAGACTGAAGAGGCTCTTCTGTGCCAATACCTCTGCCCCCTCCCAACATGCAGCCAATAGCTCGTTTTCCCTCACAAGTGGTCTGTTACGCATTATACATTCTTCTGTTGCAAACAGCTTATTTTCTTTCTCCAAAGCAGTCATACCCCTTTAACAGACTTACTCATGCCATTTCCGGACCTTCTCACTCCTCCATTTTTTCCTCCTGTCACATGAAGCCAAAAAGCATTTCCAGCTTTATAAACCTTATAAAAAATAAGGAGGCATTTTGAGTTTGTGTGTTCATGACAGAATTGTAATGGGGTTTAGGTAAGAAATAATTTCCTTATGACAGATTCATTCTCAGGTCATTAGTCACTAAAAGCTTAATCTTTTTGAGGCCTTCAGAAGGCAAGTTCTTTGGCACCAGGGGCTGTATAGTACCTTCCATTTGCAGGTCAATGCCTGCTCTTTAGCAATGTTTTGAGAAAGTCATGCGTAAATAAGTTATAAAGAGGTTTCTGTGTAAACTTAGATTTACAGTCATCAATTTAATAACCCAGTATGAGTCCCTCTTTTCACAGTTGTTTGTGAGCTAGTCACCCAAGTGTGTTTGGGATTTAGAAATAATTCAGTGACTCATAAAAAGATGAAAGAAATGAGCAAAGATGACAAAAAATTGTAACTTTAATGGTGTAAGTCAATAGTATCTTGTTTCAGCAGAATTCCTCATGACTCTTTTCTGACACCTGCTGAAGCAGGCATGGGCTGCAGAAGCAAAAGTTCCTTATTGGAGGCAATCTGACTTAATGCCTAGATAAAGCTTTAGCTTCAGCCTGTTATTCTTGGAGCATAACTTTGAGCCTTTAACGTTCTCTTCAAATAAAACATTCTATAGCTTGCACGTAAAGAAATTACTGGTAAGAGATCCTAGCTGTTTCCTGTGGAAGTTGATGGAGAAGCAAGCTAGAACATCTGTGGAAGAAGTATTTGAAGGGAATGTCTATATCTGGTTGCATATGAAGACAGAACTCCAGCCTTGGAAATTAACTGCAATGCAGGCAAACTGAGCAGTAAGCCCATACTGTGAAACCTGTATTATTTATATGAAGGGTATTTTATCAAGTGTGCTTTTCCCTTTTTACAGGAAGAAAATGGAATCTTGGTAGCAATTGTCAAGTTGAACAAATGTGACCTTGCTTTCTTCACATTATTGTAAGGGGGTCTATGGGTTCTTACATCATACGGTAACACTTGCGGAGTTCTGCAGGTGTGACCTGTATAAGCTGTTAATAGGCAACACTGTTGGTGTAGCAAGAGAGTATTCGTTAGCAGTCACTCTGACACTGCTTTTTGAAGGTTAACTCAAGTAAAATCTGATTTCTGCACAAGTCAGCAGCTGTGTTAATAGACATGGTACTGTTTTGACAGTAATTTTCGAAGTAGAGCTGCACTCTGTGGTCCGTATGCTTCCATTCTGTGCAAAAGAACATTATTAATTCAAATCCCCTGGTGATCTGGCAGTCGACATTTTTTTAACGTATCCTGTGCCCCTCCCACTGACTCAGTAGATTGAATTAGCCAGGAAGGAGGATTAGGAAATGAAGTGCAAAACAAAGCATGTTTATCCTTCCTTTATTTTCCACACTGTATAGTGTGAATATGTTGAAAAACTAAGATTACATTTTGGAGCAGTCACATTTGAGATAGTGTTAGAGGACTTTGTTAATATATTTTACACAAAAGCACCTGAGGGATACTTGCCTGAATGGGCTACATGGGCTATTGTGAAATGACAATAAATCTCCTGATAGTTTATGTCAGCACTGTTTTGCATATATTTCTGTATAGCAACAGTATAACAATTAAAAGTTAACAAAATACAGTTAAATTCTAGTTCAAGCTTCTCTTATGCGATGAGTTTGGAGGACACATACAGCCATAAACTCGCTTTAGGAGAACAAATTCTGTATCACGCAGCATTAATAATTTGTTAATAATTATTTCTTTCCCACAGCTGACATCTTCCTGAAGAAAGTAGCACTTTATTTTAATACACAGTCTGGAAACTCACATGTGTAACAAATACTTCTCCACCTTAAAACTGTCAGATTTACTTGAAAATACATTTTAATTACCATTAGCACTTCCAAGTTTAGTGCTGGCAACAGCTGGCTTGTTAATTCGAGCAGTACAGCATCTGAAGTCATGACCAGTTTTCCTTCATGCTCTAATAAACTGGTTGATTAAGTATAAGAAAGTTTGTTGCTGGAAGTGAAGCAAATGTTGTTTGTTCACTGGAAAGAAATACCACGTGGCTAGGGCCAAAATGTACATGTGCAAGATGAAGCAAAGTGATCAAGAAACAGGGGAAAAAGTGAGGCCCTGGAGACCTTGACTATTGTCTTGCCTCTGCTGCTAATTTATCATTAAAATATTTCAGCTTGTGGTGCTGTTTGCCTCTGCCACTTTTGATTGCTTGATGCATTTAAATGACAACTTCTTCAAGCCAGGATGTGTCTTCTAATCAATTCCTGTTACACACTGCCATAAAGTGATTGCAGTCTTGTTTGAAACAGTTACAAGCCTAATTGTTAGTAAATTGTAAACACTTAACTGAAGGCATTTTGATTTAAAAATACTCAAAATCCTTTTTTTGCATATATTTAAACATTTTCTGTGAGGTATGATAGGTTCTCGGGTACATTCCAGCATTGCATTTTTATGAGAGGGTGGGCTACTGCTGAAGCTAAATGAAGATCTGGAAGCAGATTAACAGCACTCATGGAAAAAAGCTAGACAATTAAGAAAAATCATTTAGCAAAATTATAGTGTAGTTGATACCACAAGTAAATAAGATTTTATTATTAGTGGTCTGCTTAGATTGCAATTGGAAGTTCATACTGAAACTGCATTAGGGAAATTAAACCACAGACAGCTCTGCAGCTGTATAAATAGTTACTGTTGCCTCATATAGGAGAGAGAATGGCTGAATAACTCTTTTCTGTGTATTCATAAAACATCCTATATGTTATGATATCCAAGAAAAATTTACTAGTTGTACAGCATTATGAAGGCAAATTACAATTCTGTGTTCTGATATAGGTGAAACAATGAATTTTTTCACCTTGATCTTTCTCCATAACTTTTATTGAGATGTACATACTACCAAAATGAGATCCAACCATATATGCCGTGCCAGAAGCAGTTAACTAAGCTTCTTGGACAAGTGCATGCTCAATTCTGGAGGCTGTAGGTGGTGGGAACACTCAGGTGCAGGCTTCTCCACTGCATGCCCAGAATAGACTTTTCTGTGGTTCTGAAGTCATCCAGATGTTCTCTTAATCTATCTACAATAGCTATATGTATCTCCTCATATATCTATACATATCTTAAAGACATAGATACATATCCTATGTATGTATCGTCATTTATAATAGTACAGCAGCAGATTCAAAGACTTCATGCCCACCCCAACTGGATAAGCATCTATTAAGGCTATAGGAAGAGGCCCCTTTTGGGTTATATGGTCATGTCAGGCCCTTTACCAGGATGTATCAATAGCTTGAGAGTGGAGGTGCAGATTGGCCTCTTGGTAAAATATATAATGACAACCACTGTTTGTTACTTTGTAACAGCCGCATTGTTACTTTATAATACAGAATTCCAGTTTTTAACAGGGGATGCAAGCATGACTGCATATGTAAAATGAGAAGCGTGCAAGTAAATATGACACAGAGCAAGAAGTAATTTTCATTATTTCATATATAACCTAAGGTCTAGAAAGGTTAGAGTCAAGAATAAAGTGTCAGTAGAGAAAACTGATGTGAAGATTAAACAATAGTTGATCCTTCTATAAAAAGTAACTTTGACACCAGCCCCAGTTCCCTTGTTAAATATGTTCAGAGAAAAAGTTCACACATAAAGTACTTTGTGAATTTCATTACACTCAGAAAAATCTTTACATCAGCTGAAGCCTTGAGGTTTTGGGATTGAGCTCCCTCTGGAAGGAAAGGGTGAAGTCCTCAGCTCTTCCATGGAGAGAACTGGGACTTTACAGATTCCTTAGTAATGGAAATGGTGAACAAATATTCTCCTAATTTTGGAAACACAGAGCACTGAGGGTGCTAAGTTATATGGCTATGAAAACAACTGGACAAATACCTAGAAAAAATTGTCAAGGCTGTTAAATTCAAGAAACATCTTCTCTGGGCTTGGGAATTTACCCAACTGCAAGCTTGGTGAACTAGGGAAATATTTCGGAGGAAATCTCTCCTCCTTCTGTCTAGTTTTCCTCTCAATCTGTTGCTGGCCACGTTTGGAGGATAGTGGTCCGATCTATGATGGTTGTTCCTAGATTGTTAACCACACAACCATCCCCACCAGACCATTCCCATAACCAAGGTTTATTTGGTTATGCTCTTTCTTTTTCACCATATGTCAGCTAACATCGCAGTTCTGGGCCTGTGCATCTGCTTGCTTTTTTTTTTTTCCAGAGTGGATGCTACCAGATTCTTCCAGTAAACCACAAGTGCAACTTGTTTCATTGGCATTTCACAGATGACAGCAGCTGGTGACAGACTGATAGGTGAGAAGGGGAGAAAAGAAAAATCAAAGCTGACAAAATACATCTGTATGATCAAAGAGGGGTGTTTTTAGCTGGCTAGGCAATTAAAAACAGGTAGATTCAGACAGCTTATTAGGCCAGGTTAATTCAAGCATACCAAGGCCCTGGAGCTTGGTTGCCTTCCCTCCTAAAATTAAACCACAGCCTTCTTACAGAACTTCACATGTTCTCAATGAGATGCAGAAAACAAAGAAGAGGGAAAAAGCCAGATAAATTTGCACAACTGCAGTCACCTGTAATGATAATGACTTGTGTCACTGGAAAGATCCAGCTCTAAGCCAAAAATGTCTTTACTAAAGTCTTCTGCTTTAATGACAATTTACCTTTAGCTCTGGAATGATATGTACTGCCATTTAGAATTAGTAACTGAATTCTGTGGGTAAGGAAGAATAGTGATGGCTGCAGAAAACATGTGATCTTTTATCAGAAAATAAACCCTTCCTACAGACCACAGCAGTTCTCAGGGTACAAGTTTAAAGTTTGGCCGATTTTGTGTCTAAAACACTGTCTAAGTAAAGAGAAATGGGCAACATTCCAGGCATAGCTGGTGATGAGTGACCTGGGATGACCCCTGCTGAGAAATTATTTTATCTCAGAAATTCCAGGCTGAAAACAGCTGCTGTGTTGGAGAGGCTGAAGGTCTCGTCACAACTGGGCTCATGACAGCTGCCTTTGGTAGGTCCAGGCTCCTCAAAGAGACATTTCCTCCAGGCATTGTGCACATACCTTTGTTGCTCTCCTTTGCTCCGTCTATCCCTGGCATGGCACCTGCTGCCTCTGAGGGAAAGTGGCACTCAAATTTTGGCCTACTTCTCTCTGTCACCTCTGTCAGAGCAGCTGAGCATACCATTGAAATGTTACTTGGGACAAAACGAATTCCCTTGTGTTTCTAGTATTTTAGATGTCAGGGTTAGGAGAAAGCTCACTAGACATGGTGTAGATCAGAGCTGCTCATGTATTACAGGCTGCTGTGTGATGGCAGCTGCTAAGGCAAATATTTACCAGTGATACAATTCCTATATAGCTCCTGTGCAGGCAGATATATAGACATGTCTTGCATCTGATGGTTCTCTGCAGTTTGATCCTGAGATCTTTTGCACTGTTAATTCAGTGTGAAAGATTGTCCTGTGTTTCTCTGTCATTTGTTGGTTTGGATTTTGCAATGGTCCTCTGAGAATTCAAAGAAGGTGAAAGCTAATGCTTCCTTGCAATCTGGCATAGGTCAGTGTTGGAGAAGTCTCTGCTTTGGTCTAAACCAGTCCGTTCAATTATTCTCATACTAGCACATTTTCTCACATTTCCTTGCAGGCATATAGGTTCCACGCTTGACTCTTTCCTCACAACAGGAGCAGAGTTTGTTCTGCACTTCCAAGAGCCACCTGGTCCCAGGTTCTGCACAAAAAGGTCAGAAGCCCAGTAAAAGACATCAACGGTAAACACTGTGTCTTACAAGGTGTTTGAAAATGCCTTCTTTAAAGCTACTAGTTGCCAGTGACATTTACTGCACTTTGACTCTTTTCTTCACTCTCTCATAATTTTGGCTTTGATTACGCCTCTGCAGAAAGAGAAGTGAACTTTTGTTAAAGGCGTTATAGGCAATTTACAGTACCATATTGAAATATATTTTTGAGGCAGTTCATCACGCAACAACTCATTTAGCAGTCTGGAAAAATTACAAGTAATTGGATCCTTAGTGTTGATTAGTAGCTGACATTCTGTCTGAAATTAATCCTCAGGATGATACAGGAGGTCTCAGCTGGGAATTTAGCTGCTTGAAATTTGAGTATTATTTGGACCTAAATTAAAGTGTTTTTGCAAAAACTGAGAAACTAATACAATTACATCTTCTTGTCAAGCCAAGGTGTTAGAAGTAATTCAGGTGCTTTGACTGCAGGCCAAATCAAAGCACTTTACGAAGGAATCATGCCACATTAGTCACTGAACATGCATAGTGTTCAGCAACTTAAAGGTCAAATATATTCATGAGAACATGTAATCTTATGCATGTTTGGCAAATGAATACGAAGAAAATTAGAGGGGGATCAGAACATTGCAAAAAACCCCTGTGGCTCACATTTAGTTGGGCAGCGTAGATGTTATTCCAATGCCAGATTTCTGCAAAGTAGTTTCAAGAATGCTCATGCAAACTAAAGGGTATACTTCAGCCTTGAGAATTTAAATAGGTACTATGCTGCCCTGTGGCAGAGCTGCTTTCAAAGCAAATGCAGGGTTTTTGCTCTTCTGAAAGACCAGATGGCAAAGAGGTTGGTACCTAGAAGCTGCCTTGCCTAGGTCATCTGTAGCAGTCAATTGTGTGGGACAAAAAGTAATTTTAATCTGGTAGCTTTTCAGTAGTTTATCTAAACCACAAATAATGTGTGCCTTTATTTCCCAAAGCCAGAAAATTTTATAGTAAGGTCCTCATGATAAATTATGCTTGTTCCTATGTGGTATTGTCAAGTCAAAATTTGATGTACCAGAAATGTGAATTATCCCTTTTCAGAAGTGATCCTTTCATCTTAAGGGACTTATCAGTAACTTGTGTATTGCGCAAACCTTCCTGAGACGTAGGAAAACCCAGACTCTAGCACTGCTGACCAAATGCCTTCTGAAAGCATCACAGCTACTTAAACCAAGTACTTTTTACATTGTTAGAGCAGGTGAGGAAGAATTGCAACATAGGATGTCAGCCAGACCAGATCATAAATGCTGTATTTGTGATTTGTCTCCTAATAAAGGCTCCAGAACAAGCTCTCACAGAAATTGCATGACAAGGTGTGACCAGACCTCAGTGAAGTTGTTAAAGTGTGACTACATTTGTATTTTTGTTCAGAGAAGTAGTGGAGTGAGTTCCCCAGCTGTCCCTGTTCACTGTTGGTGTGCATCACAGTGAGCTGTCAATATACAGAACCTGAATTTCTTTTGGATGAAGATCTGCTCCAGATGCCAACCTAAAGAACACCAAGACCTTGTTGGGAATAAAAGGCACCAAACCAGCAGGTTAATGCACTGCCATGAAATTTTATGGCATATGTGGAAAGTGCATGCACCAGTAAAGTACTCTTCAACCAGGTTGAGTCATCTTGTGATAAACCTGAATCCTCCTTGTACTATGTAAAGGCATTTGCACCTTCACAGTTTCTGTCAGCTACCAGACCTCAGCTCTGAGAATGGGTCTTGTTTATTCCACTGAGGCATCCCCTCTAGATTTTCATCCAAAAAAAAAAAAAAAAGAGGAAAAATTAAATCAGTAGTAGACACAGTCATTCTAAAAATCATCAATCCAAAATTTCAGTTCTTTTTCTCCTTCTTGAAACAAAACATGTTTTCTGAGGTTTCCTTTTCAGTTATGGATTAGGCTTTCCTGGTTTGGCCATTTGACATGAGAAATAATTATGCAAGAAAAAAAAGAAAAACATCGAACATAGGAAACAAACAATCTTGTTCTTCTTTTTCTGACTAAAACAAAGCATCTGATCTAATCTGCTTCTGACATTCTTAGTTGCTGACTTTCCTTTTGTTTAATTTAATTTCTCTCAATTCTTCACACAGCCACATCTTATTCACCCCTTGGAGAAATTTCAAGACTTCCTGTCTGGGTGTCCTACTTGAAAACCACACAGACAGTAAATAATTTTGTGCACGAACTGGGGATGGAGGAATTTTTCATCAATTCTTAGCAGGCCTTCGTGATTACCGTGGTACAGCGGTCATGTGCGTGCTCATGTTGCCAAGTGGCCACATTACTACAAAAGCTAACCAGGGTTAGGAGTTCCCACTGGAAAAAGCACACTTACTGCATTGCTATTGACAGATTAAATGTGATTGCAAGTAGTACAACTAACCAGAATACAGAGGAAAAGAAAATCCTGTGATAGGGTAAACCCAACACTTGTGCCTTTTACTTAGCAGTCATTTAGAAATAGAAATGTTAATCATGTGCCTCTGAGGAAGAGTTTTACCAGTTTCCTTGGTTTCACTTTTATTTTTACTTTAGCCATGACAATGTATCTTTAGTCATCCTAAAATGTCCTTCGTTTTTTCATTCTTGTTGTTTTCCCCATTATTTCCTGTAACTTTATTTTCTGATGGTCTATTTATAAATTTAATCAAACACACATAAATAGTTACTGTAGATAATGCAGCTGAATCTCATCAAGGAACTGCAGGAAATAGTAGCATTGTAGTGCACCAGGGTGGAAAGACATTCACTGCTGTTCTGTATAGCTGCTCCTCTGAAATCATACTTATTTTCCAAAAGTACATCTTAAAGTATCATATCAATTTATTATAGATGTGTTTATGTCACATTGGCAATTAACCTGTTTGCATCTTTAAATTCAACCTTGTACTCAGACTAAGCTCTGCATCTAAATTAACAATCTTTAGGCCTCTCAGCAGCTATTCTGCTTCCTTTACTTCATAATACTTTACACTGAAACTTAAATAACACCTTATCCAAGAATTTTCAATTCTCTGAATTGTGTCTAAAAAGTATAATACTCGTAAATTATTTCTTTTCTGGCTTTACAAAGTGATTTAATACACTGTATTTAAACTTCATATAATACTTTGTTTATTTACCATGTATTCACTTGATAAAAACCTCAGATTTTAGTCATTTGATGTAGATGTCTTGTAGAAAGTAGGAACAGTGTTCAACATTTTGCTATGTGGGTCAGGCACAAACGAAGAGTACAAGGTCATATCATGAGCGGGATAACACTTGCTGAAACTGTAGGACAGAGCAACAGTTGTGGCCACTTATTCCCTGATCTTATGACCTTTGTCAGTGTTGTTTAACCTTTCCAGCAGATGATATAAGTACATTTACACCATCACTCCCTGTGAACCTGCTTTCCTAAAAAGGCATGTCTGGCCAAAGGGGCATGCTTTGAGATGCTCTGGCCTGCTGTTTTTTTCAAAGGTTCTGGAGTCCGTACCAAAGACTGTGTTGCAGATCATAGAATCATAGAATAGTTAGGGTTGGAAAGGACCTTAAGATCATTGAGTTCCAACCCCCCTGCCATGGGCAGGGACACCTCCCACTAAACCATGCCATCCAAGGCTATGTCCAACCCCACCTTGAACACTGCCAGCGATGGAGCATTCACAGCTTCCCTGGGCAACCCATTCCAGTGCCTCGCCACCATTACAGTAAAGGATTTCTTCCTCATATCCAATCTAAACTTCCTCTGTTTAAGTTTGAACCCGTTACCCCTTGTCCTCTCACTACAGTCCCTAATGAAGAGTCCCTCCCCAGCATCCCTATAGCCCCCCTTCAGGTATTGGAAGGCTGCTATGAGGTCTCCATGCAGCCTTCTCTTCTGCAGGCTGAACTGCCCCAACTTTCTCATCCTATCTTCATACGGGAGGTGCTCCAGTCCCCTGATCATCTTCGTGGCCCTCCTCTGGACTTGTTCCAACAGTTCCATGTCCTTTTTATGTTGAGGACACCAGAACTGCACACAATACTCCAAGTGAGGTCTCACAAGAGCAGAGTAGAGGGGCAGGATCACCTCCTTCGACCTGCTGGTCACTCTCCTTTTGATGCAGCCCAGGATACGGTTGGCTTTCTGGGCTGCAAGCGCACACTGAAGCTAGCTCATGTTCATTTTCTCATCGACCAGCACCCCGAAGTCCTTCTCCGCAGGGCTGCTCTGAATCTCTTCCCTGCCCATCCTGTAGCTGTGCCTGGCATTGCTCCCACCGAGGTGTAGGACCTTGCACTTGGCATGGTTAAACTTCATCAGGTTGGCATCAGCCCACCTCACAAGCATGTCAAGTTCCCTCTGGATGGCATTCCTTCACTCCAACTTATCAACCGAACCACACAGCTTGGTGTCATCGGCAAACTTGCTGAGGGTGCACTCAATCCCACTGTCCATGTCACCCACAAAGATGTTGAACAAGACCGGTCCCAACACTGATCCCTGAGGGACACCACTCGTTACTGGTCTCCAGCTGGACACTGAGCCACTGAGAACTACTCTTTGCCTGTGGCCATCCAGCCAGTTCTTTATCCACCGAGCTGTCCACCTATCAAACTGATGTCTCTCCAACTTAGAGAGAAGGATGTCATGTGAGACAGTGTCAAATGCTTTACAGAAGTCCAGGTAGATGACATCAGCTGCTCTACCCTGTACATCAGTTCCGTAGCCCCATCATAGAAGGCCACCAAATTGGTCAGGCAGGATTTCCCCTTAGTGAAGCCATGCTGGCTGTCACCAAGCACCTTGTTGGTTTTCATGTGCCTTTAGCATGACTTCCAGGAGAATCCGTTCCAAGATTTTGCCAGGCACAGAGGTTTCACCTATGGTGCTATTTTCCAGGTAATCATTCAAAATATGTTATGCAGATAAATTTTCTAGGGGGAGGCCTACAGGATGCCTGCAATTGTTGAGGTCAAAAGCCTCTGTAAAATGTGGTACAGGAAAGGATGCATGACTCTGCTAAGATGGAGGAATGTGGTATAGCCACAGCGCTGCCTGAAACTGGTGTGGTTCCAGGGAAGGCAGTGCCAACCGAATCAGGGCAGAGAGGCACGGAGATGCAGTCATCATCTGTATGTGCAACATTTGCATTTTTAGTGACACAGAAGGCTACTATGACTTGGTGGGCTGACTGCAATATCTGTAATTCCCTGGGATTCAGGCTGTGAGGCACAAGTGACCACCAAATACAATCTCTTCCTTCAAGGGAAATAACAGGGGTAAGAATGCTGAGTTACTGTCTTTCCTGGCTCTGCCCAATTAAAGTCTCATTTGTGCTACTGTTATTATTAGATTATTATTTTTTCCCCATTTCATGTAGGTTTTGGGGGCATCAAGATGTTCAAGTAAAATACTAGAAGACAAATCTGAAGTAAACCTCTCAGTAAATAGTACAGGTGCATTAGTCATTCAAATTTATCAAAATAGGCAGGGAGATGACAATCTTTTACAGAAGTTAAATACATGGTCAAGAGTGTCTGCAAATTAGCAACCATTCATCTTTATTCTTCAGTGCACTGTGCTATGTTCTACACAAAATTAGACGTCACTTTCAGAGACATCCAACCATTTGATTTACTTTGTAAAATGGTTTCAAGGAGACAAAAATTACAAAGCTTTACCATATTTCTTTTTCAGTCAAGGGCAAAAAGCATTATTTTGGAGTTTATAATATCTATTTCATGTATATATATTGTTCTGGTTGGGTCTGACAAGAAAAGGTCTCTATAAATCAACAATAAAAGAGTGACATTTAGAAACTGCAAATCTGAAAGAGAAATATGTTGCTGTTCCATTAAGGACCAACACTAGCTGCCAACTCCTGCAAAAACTGGAAGATTGCCACTCCACACGCTTAGTGTCATACAAGCATTGAAACAGCTTATACTGCTGCTACAAAGATCACTGAAAGTGTCTCTTCTGTCTGTATTTAACTCTGTGCAAGACCACCAAGACCTTAGGCACTAATCCCTTGAGACCCTTTAGAAATACAAAAGAGATATCAAAGATAAAAACTGAAATTAATGAACAAATCATATAGATGAAGCTTGCCCGGATAAATTAGGAAGTCCAGTCCTGAACCAAGTGGCAAAATTTCCATAATGAAGAGGTTGATTGAGTCTTTACATTCACCTGCTTTCATCTGGCATGGGAATAATTGTCCTTTTTAGTTAGCTGTGCATTCAAACTATAAAAGATACGCATGGCTTTGTCATGACATAGTATTATTCTCAACATGAGCTATATCCTTTGAGCATTTGGTAAATTTCTGTTTCATTTTTATCATATTTAGCATCTCCTTTATGTAATGGATGTGCAGAAACTTGTATTCTGCCATTATATAGGTGGCTATGTACAGCAAAATTAAACAGGCAGCAAAATAATCATTCACTACTCTCCCTCTCCCGTTTTCTGTTCCCCATGGTGCTTGAGAAAGTTATTCAAAGCCAAATATTTCTTTGGGTTTTGCTGCTGATCAGACTGTTCCTATCTAAGGAATCCAAACTTGACAGCTGCTTTTGGTGCCATCCCTTCATTTGCTCTCTTGGCAATCTGTTCTGCCTTGTAATATCCTGTGGAAGAAAGAAGGAAGGAAACGAGGGGTTACTCATTATTGTGGGCTAGAAAAGCAATAGCAGTTGTGAAGTGCTTTTGCATGATCGATTTATTAGACGCTTCTGTTAACAGTTTTAACTTGATTGAAAGTCTGCTTGGGTCAGGTTTTCTCCCAGCCAGTCTTGTGAGACTCTTCTGAAGACAAAAAGGGTGCGGAGGCATGATTCTGATTAGAGAGGAGCCCTTTCTTTCTTGACTGTAAGGGTTTCTTCCACCCTTCCTCAAGCCTTACACTACAAAGGTGTGCTTTGAAAAATAATCATACATTGAGGTTACACAAATCTCTCACTCACCACATTTTCCTTCTCACTAGCACTGGCCAGGGTCTGATAAGTCTATTTAATGACAAATGCAGAGATTTTGATCCTAAAGTGAAATCAAAAGAAAAGATATCTGGAGATATGTTTGGAGTACTGTGGGGGAGCAGAAAGAGGTTGTCATTAGTGCTATCTGAGCACTATTATTGACATTGAAACCAGAGAAGTCTCTTGGATATCTGATTCAGAATTCATAACAAAAAAAAATAACTTAGCTCTTGCATATAGGAGGGAAGAAGGGGACATGCCTTCTCTCACCATGTGATATTGATTGTGTACAGTCTGCTCCTGGTCCTAGCCTCACGCTAACCACTCTGAGACCCATCAGTGTCCTGCTCTCCCCAGTGAAATCTTCTCCTCGGATTTTGGTGAAAAGATTCTTCCATTTCTGGTTGTTCCTGGTGTAATTTATTCCATGCCATATTCTTCTCTGGCGCTGGTGTGAATGTTGCCAGGTTATTTCTTTGTCATCAGGAAACACAGTCAGTCTTATAACATCTCAGGCCAACATCCTATTTTCTATTTTTAGCACTGCTATAAAAGAAAAGCACAGAGGAGTTGGTGCTGTCACTTCTGTGAGATTCATACATGGTCACCAGTTTAGCAACTTTATTTTTACCTACCCAGGGAATCACATGAAATCATGATCAAATCATTTTTGCTGCCTCTGTCTTATTTAGAGATGAGAGCTCTGTTCTGCAACAGATGCACGAGCAGGAGAGGAAAGAGGGAAGGACAGGTGTGTGCTAAAGGACACAGCCTCGTGGGCAATACTTTCTGCATTACTTCTCATCCAGGTGCCCTTCCCCTTCATGATGCTGGGTGCAGATCTGCCCAAATGAAGTTCATTTTTAGAGGAACCATGCCTGATTTCCACTTTCATGGAGGCTGCTGTGGCTCTGTTTGGTACTCAGGCAAAATAAAGAGCCCTTGAAGTGTGTGTGAATGTAAGTGACACCTTTTAAGGCTCCTTTACACTGTGTAAAAGGGCTTACGTGTAAACTTGAACCAGAGATAACTGTTTTCAAAGAGATATAGTATAATCTGCGGTAATGAAAAGCAAAAACTCCTTACACTGATTTTTATTGCCTGGATTCAGAGTAGTGGAAAAAAGGATGATCAAAGTGAGTGGTTTTGTTTCTTTCATGCTCAATAATTTACAGAAAGATGTGCTTAGTGCGATTCAGGGTAGCTTCTTGCTGATAATACTTCAGGCTACCTATCTTTCTGGCCTCCAGACCATCATTTTACTAATGCGAGTTCAACAACTAAGGCTGTAAGCACATATTCTGCTCAAAATGAAAGCGCTTCCTTTCCAGGATGAGAAGTTAAGCCAGTGCCGCAGAGGAGCCATCTGATCACTGACCTGTGTAGCTTCTGGTATATGAGCTCAGGACTCACTTTTCATCCTCAGCAGCAGCAGCACTCCCTCAGGCATTCCCAGGGTAACAGCCTAACACAAGCTGCCTGTTTCTCTTAGGAGTAGCCGCAACTCTCCAGGAGTGTCCCCTCAGCATCTTTCCCCCGGCTGGGATATTCAGCAGCTTGCTGCTGCTGCTGTACCTGTGGTATTTCCAAGCAGGTTTGTCTGTGTGCTGACCTTGGTAATGTTTCTGTGGATGGCTCTGGCATGGTGCTGCTCCCCACCAGGGAGAGGCCGTCCCCATCCTGGTTCCTGGGGCCACACTCATTTATGAGCCCACGGTTTTAGAAACATCTCTTATAATAGAGACTCTTTTCAACTCAGAGATTTTCTTTCTGAATTTTTGCTGTAAAACTTTTATACTGTGGTGCATGGACATTGATAATATCATTGTCGTGTTCCTCCTGTGCATGTTCTTCCTCAGAGCATCTTTCCACTGAGGTATTTTGTGAAAATTGTCTGAGTTGTTAGTGTGACTGTTCCAATTCAGTGATAAATCACACACTTTCTGGGACAGAAAGATCCTTTTCTAAAATATCTCTGTAGGAGATTTCTTTTTATCCATATTAAGTAGCCGTGGGTAGCATTTACCTTGTCCCTAGCTCAAAGACAGCTAACTTCTGTCAGCTTTTTTGTTTAACTATTTCACTTTGGTTTGAATGGATCCTAACTTTGCTTCCTCAGAGTTCACCCTATTAATGTCCTTTTCCAGTATTCTGTTGTTCCTAGCTATGTGCATGGAAATAAAATTCCAAATAAAAGTAATCTGAGCTCCAGCTGATGCATTTTCAGATCAATCTGAAAGCTCTATCTCTGCAGGTTTTTTTATAAAACCTCTCTGTATCCTTGCCAAATTAGCTTCCTTTGTGTCCTGGGTTCAGCAGTAGCGGTCATTTTTCTCCTTCTTAGTAGCTGCTGCAGTGCTGTGTTTTTGACTTTCGGCCTGGGAACAACGCTGATAACACTGATGGTTTTAGTTGCTGCTCAGTAGTGTTTAGCCTGACCAAGGACTTTCTGAGTCTCATGATCTGCCAGGGAGGAGGGGAAGCCGGGAGGAAGCAGAGACAGGACACCTGACCCAAACTAACCAAAGAGGTATTCCGTACCACAGCACATCATGCCCAGTACATAAACTGGGGGCAGTTACGAGGAAGGGTTACATCACTGCTTTGGTCAGGCTGGGTATCAGTCGGTGGGTGGTGAGCAGTTGTGTTCTCTTCCCTTGTTATTTCCCTTGGTGGTGGTGGTGGTGGTGGCTGTGGTGGTTTTGTGTTGTACCTTGGTTGCTGGACTGTTCTTATCTCAACCCGTGGGAGTTACATTCTTTCGATTCTCCTCCCCATCCCTCTGGTAGCAGGGGGAGGAAGGGGGAGGAGTGGTAGAGCAGCTGCGTGGTTCTGAGTTGCAGCTGGGCTTAAACCATGACACTTCACAATGTCTTTACAGGCTTTATCTGTCACTTAAGTCCTTCTGCTTATCTGGTTCAGCAGTTCCGACCTCAAAATACTGTACTGTACTTCCTATCCATACGCTCTACCTACAAAACCAGTCAAACACATAGCACTTTGCCTGGTAAACTAAATAGCTGTACAAACTGAAAATGGGTTTACACCTACCCAATTAAACTGAATGCTTTTTAGCTCACCCTATATCCTTGACAGAACTAGGTCTGAGGCAAACATTTGGAAGCAGTGTGGTAATTCAGGAGATGTAAAATTCCATCTCCCAAGTGAATCCACATCCTACCAGCTCTTTAATTCCTAAATTGCTTTTGAGAACTGGCTTGAAGTCTCCCAAGCCATCTGTTGGACGTCTCCACTGGACCCTATGCGCATTATTGTCTAGAAATCCCAAGCTGTTTCAGAGACCGTGGAGGGAAAAACCTTATACATTGTGGTCTTTATCTTGGCTGATGTAGAAGGTCAAATGCAGGAAGGCCCTGTTTGAAAGTAAACAGCCTTTCTGAGTGAGCAGAACTAGTGATGTCTACCCATGGGAAAAGCAGCTCTTCTTTCTTCTTTCAGACCTTCGTCATTTCACTGATCATATTAGCAACAGTCTATGCAACTTTTTCATTCCTTCAGTTTAATTGTTGAAATACATACTTATTTCAAAGGGAGATTCATAAGTTCATTGCCTTTTTATTTATGTCATTAAATGGATCCAAAGGTGTCCAGTTACATGGTGAAATAAGGCTTTTTGTGTGGCTGACTCCCCCTTTTCAGCCGTGACATCTTGAGGAGTGTACTCTTCTAATCAAGGATGACAGGCATTCAGCAGAATTATCTAATTAATTTATGATTTTCTTTGAACAGGTAATTTCTGCTGATTGATCTCCATTGGTATCCGCAGGTATCTGGTGAAACATAGATAGTTGCCACTTTTCTGTTTTACTTGCCATGAAAACATCTTCATTTGGCTACTTTCCCAGTCACAGAAAGGAAGCTGGATGTAGGAAGGTACATGTCAATTTTCTAGTTCATCCTGTGAGGAAACAAAATGTCCCTCCTGCCACCAGGCTGGTTGTTAAATTCTATACCATTTTCCACCTAAATGGCTGCAGTGAGTTCAGGGCAGTACATCTAATCCAAAACCAAACATAACTTTGTCTACTAATACATCTACTCACATGTCTCCTCACAGAATAAGGTTAGCTTGCTCCCACTGATCCTAGTTATTTTATTTAGCTGATCCTCTCACCTATTAGCTGCTGAACATTCTGCCTGGCATTTTGATTCCCTAACACTGAATCAGTAAAGAAAGGGGGAGGCAAGATTAAGGAGGAGGGACAGATTTTCAGCTGCATCAACGCTCTTAAAGACAGCAGTAAGTAACCCTCCTGATGTGAGTTCTGGGTAGCTTTTGTGCCTGCTGGTTTAGGGGGTCCAGAACAGCTGAACTGAGAGATAAATCCAATGGTGTTTCTGAGGGACATTGGTTTTCTGCATCGCCCTGCCCTTCTGTCAGCCCAGAAGTGGGTAGAGAGTCAGTTCTGGAGTGCAGCTGCAAGGCACCCTAAATTAGACACTAAATGAAGGAGAAGGGGGCTGGTGTTGCCAGTACTCCACATGCTGTGCTGAGGGAGCCACTGGAAAAGCCCAGTCTCTGCACAAGTGACATCCTGGAAGGTTACACTGGGAGCTCTTAGACACAGGGAAGGTCTTTCTTCATGAAATCTAATCCTGAATTTCCTTCCTCCAGGGCTAGAATTTAAAGAAACTCATGTATCCATAAATTAATTAGGCTGCTGAAGAAGATACAAGAATGGAAAATAAATATCAGTGTGCTCTAGCCCTCTTCTTGAGCTTTTCCGTCTTGCTAAAGAGGATGGTGGCAGCTGGCTAGAAGAGCAGGTAGGGGGTGAGCACTGATGGACCCCCACTACACAGGTACAGGCCTACTGTAACTATATAATTTTAAATATATACTGATGGACATAAACCTTAGTCGAAGATTATTTATTCAAATACATCCTTTTCTTGTCCCCATGAATCAATGCAATTGATTGTGTAGGTAAGAAACCAAAGCCATGCTCTCAGAGAAGAAATACTGAAAAACTTCACAGTTAACTTTTAAAGTTTATGCAAAACTAAGAACATTGTTATTGTTAGAGGTAGTCCCAGTGCAATGCTTAATATGTTTACTAGCAATAGAATGATATTTAACACACTACAAATAATGGAGCAGTCAGCAGGGAGGAATTATAGTGCACAAGAAGAAAATGAACTAGACCTCCCTCCTCAGCATTACAGAAGTATATGTCGCAGTATGTCAGCTAGGTATGTTTGTCCCCACCCAGTCACGAAGTAATGTCTTCCTCAAGTGCAAAGTCCTACACCTGGGTCGGAGCAATGCCAGGCACAGCTACAGGTTGAGTGGGGAGGAGATTCAGAGCAGCCCTGCGGAGAAGGACTTGGGGATGTGGGTTGATGAAAAAATGAACATGAGCCGGCAGTGTGCGCTTGCAGCCCAGAAGGCCAACCGTATTCTGGGCTGCATCAAAAGGAGTGTGACCAGCAGGTCGAGGGAGGCGCTTCTGCCCCTTTACTCTGCTCTCGTGAGACCTCACTTGGAGTATTGTGTGCAGTTCTGGTGTCCTCAACATAAAAAGGACATGGAACTGTTAGAACAAGTGCAGAGGAGGGCCACGAGGATGATGAGGGGACTGGAGCACCTCTCGTATGAAGATAGGCTGAGAAAATCGGGGCTGTTGAGCCTGGAGAAGAGAAGGCTGTGTGGAGACCTCATAGCAGCCTTCCAATACCTGAAGGGGGCCTATAGGGATGCTGGGGAGGGACTCTTCATTAGGGACTGTGGTGAGAGGACAAGGGGTAATGGGTTTAAACTTAAACAGGAGAGGTTTAGGTTGGATCTGAGGAAGAAATTCTTTACTGTGAGGGTGGTGAGGCCCTGGAATGGGTTGCCCAGGGAGGTTGTGGATGCTTCATCCCTGGCGGCGTTCAAGGCTGGGTTGGACATAGCCTTGGATGGCATGGTTTAGTGGGAAGTGTCCCTGCCCATGGCAGGGGAGTTGGAACTCGATGATCTTGAGGTCCTTTGCAACCCTTACTATTCTATGATTCTATGATTCTATGATATTTCTAGAAGGAGTCTTCTGTCTGTGAAAGACTTCACTTCGCTGCATTGCTGAAGGAAACCAGCAGACCCTGAACAATACTCACTGCTTAGCCTCTATTTGGAAATGTTTTTATGACATTTGCCTGCATTTCTACTCTGAACAACAATATAGTTAACTGGACAAGAAAGAATGATCAACATTCAAGCCACATATTTACGCAAGCAAGGTGGTGACTGAAAGGTTCCCCTGAGGAATTATTGAGCATGATCCCAAATAAGTATGACAAAGTGTTTGATACAATACAACCTTGGCAAAGAGCACACTACCTGGACTGTGTGGATGAACAAGTAGATATCTAATAAGAAAGAAAAACTGTGATCTGTATAATAGGGACTGTGGTGAGAGGACAAGGGGTAATGGGTTTAAACTTAAACAGGGGAAGTTTAGATTGGATCTGAGGAAGAAATTCTTTACTGTGAGGGTGGTGAGGCCCTGGAATGGGTTGCCCAGGGAGGTTGTGGATGCTTCATCCCTGGCAGCATTCAAGGTGGGGTTGGACATAGCCTTGGATGGCATGGTTTAGTGGGAGGTGTCCCTGCCCATGGCAGGGGGGTTGGAACTCGATGATCTTGAGGTCCTTTCCAACCCTAACTATTCTATGATTCTATGATTCTATGATATGCAATGTTATCCATTACCTAACAGTTGTAGTTTAATATTCCTCTTCTTTAATTCAATTAGCCTAACCAGTGAATAGGTGAGTAAAAGCCCCAAAAAGTTGGATCCACAGGTCTCTTCAAAGTCCTACCCGTACAGATTACATTCTTCACTCTCTTTTTTGTACAGAGAAGCATTTGTTTTTCTCTACTGTAAGTTAGCATTTGTGATGTTCAACATGAACCACAAACATGGAAGCAGCTAGCCTGTTAATTAAAATCAGAGAAAGTCACCATTCCCTTTATAATCTATCTTCTTTCTTAATATTTTTAAACTAACCACTGGTCAAGTACTGACATGAATCCCCTATCCAAATAAGTGCAACGCGTGGGGGAGTGGAGAGGAGAAGGAGAAAGGAGGCAAGGAGAAAAGTTTTGCAACAAAAGCCAGTTTTGAAGCAATTTGTGATTTAGCTCACTTATGGTATGCCTTGTCTTAAAGCAGATGCTTTCTGTATATTCAGACTAACAGGCACTTGCCTCAGGCTGCAGCCTATGTGGGTATTCAGCTCTGTCCCCTCCATCAAAAGACTTTCTCATTAGTTTGTTGATCCCTGTTGGCTCAGGTTCTGACCACACAGCTGTCAGCGGGGGAAACCCAGGCATCTCATAAGAGCTTTTGGGAGTTTAATGCGGTTTTGATCTGGAGAACATATGTAAATTATAAGAAGCAGTGATTAACATTTTCAGGATCCAAAACATGAATTCTTATATAAAATATCTAATATAGCACAGTAACTCAATAGATGATACAAACCCTTATGTTCTATACTAGCAGTTTTCCTTTGCCTTCTATGTGTGTGCCTGTGCTTTTCTTTTTATTCTGCACATACACACACATGCAGATGCATATGCTCACTGATATTTACCATCCACTTTGAAACAGCCATATTGAAGCCTAAAGAACTTTTTAATAGTATGGCTATCCAGATCAGTGACCATTAGAGCATTTTGTGGACGACTCTGATCTCTCAGCATAGAAACACTCCTTCAGCATTCTACTACTATCACCTTTGCTAAGCCAAATGAGAATTTTGTAAATGATATTCCAATAACATATGATGCTAGAAGGTATCTAATATTATGTGGCTTCACAGTTAATAAACTCCTAGTACAACATGGCTATAATATGCAGCTGATCACAGTACAGCAAAAACCAAAGATTTCTACAGAACTGGACATTTTTATCTCCTGTTGGCAATATGATTATGCCTTTTCAATATGCTAATCTGACTCACACGAAGTTAATCTTGCCAAAAGCTTTTAACAAGCTTCTTTAGTCATTTAGAAATGTGCCCTGCTAGTTCTGCTTAGGTTATGCAAAACCAACCAATACAGGTTTATGAAAACTTTTACTTCAAAGGTGTTTGATGCAGGTTTTTTTATACAAATTTACTAAAAATGAAACAGTATGGAAGTTATTATCTACTGCCTGAATAGAAGTCTGGGAGAACATCTTGCTTAACCTTGTGATTCCCCTAACTGTTCATATGTCTAGCTACTATTTCTACCCTATGTCCATCTGCATCAGATTTTTCCCTTAAAAATCACAGTGCTTTATTTTTTTTCTCATATCCTCTATTGTGTGGATGCTCTCCTGCCATTGAATGTTCAGTTCTATTAATTTCTCTTTTCCTGCCTTTCTGCAGCCAGTTCTTCCTTTCCCCGTTCCCATTTACTATGATGGATATATATATTCCCTACACAGCACCAGAATTAGTTTTGAGGTGGGAAAAGCAGGGTTTCATAAGAAAAGGAAGTGAGGAAGCAGGGATCTGCTTTTATTGTGTCTTTCTATTTCCCTTCCAATTTCTGCTTAAAAGTGGTGCCAGAAAAATCCCAGTAGCAGATTAGTCTATTGAAAAAGAGGTTTGCCAGTCAGCCTGCACCATCATTTGTTAGCTGTCAAGATGGAAAATGCATCTTTGGAGAATCTGAGTGAAGTCTTCCATCAATGACCCAGCCCTGAAGGAAGTCTGATTCTTGTCTTCCTTTGAAATCCACAAGCAAAATCATTACAGTGTTTGCCATATATTTTCAATTTCTTTTTCTCCCATCCTCTGATTCTCTAGCTTTCACACTTGCCTTTTACTCTGACCTCTGCTTCTCTTCTTTGATCATTATCCTCAAACAAATCTTTTTCAAGACTCTAATTCCTCAGTGCCTATTGAAGAAAATTCCCTTTGCTTTATTGCCCAATGAAAGTCACATTCTCACTTTCCTGCTTAGCTTGGCTGCTCCAGGGGACAGTGCTGTAGATATAAACCCCAGTGGATGTCTTTATTGGAGCAACAAGAGTCACCTGCTGAGAAACAGATTTCTTAATGGCTCCACTGGAAATGTGACTGGCCTCTCTGCAGGAAGACTTATTTATGCTGGTTGCGTCCCCAGGATGTACAAGTCAGGCCACAGACTTTTGTAAAACCAGTAAGGATGGTTGGGATCAGATGCTTGGATTTGAAAAGGAACCTTATGATATTATATATAGAAAACATGTATCCCACTTGAGAACAGCATGCCCAGTTGTGGCAGTGAGCAGGATTCCTGGTATTGCTTGATTTTGAAGGCTACATTTGAAGTTGCGTATTGATTTCTCTTGTTTCCTGTGAATTCCACTTGGTTGTGCATTACTGCTGAAATTATGTCTACAGGGCAACCTCCATCAAAAATAAGCAGAACCAGCAGCTTGTGTATATGCCACTCTCTTACCTGGCATTACAAGAACAAGTGTTTTTAATTTTAGTGTGGTTATTTAGCACAGCAGGGATTACAAAAAGGTTTTTGAGTAGAAGAGCTGCTATGAAACAAGCTTCCTATTTCTGAAATCCAAGTCAGTTATTCTTGATGCAATTACAAAGAGGAACATGGGTCCCAAATTAAGCATGCAGTGCCTAATAGATATAACATTTTAATATAACAGTGAACATTTCTTTTAGGTTGCAGGACTGTACACCAGTTTATGTTGCTATCATTGCTATACACTTAGGGGTACGTTAATCTTAATTAAAAACATTCCAAAGAATGGTTTGGTTCAATAGAAGCCAAAGGTTACTGTCATTTCCCAGTAACCTTCCCAGTGTACCAGTCAGCTATGGCCTTAGAGAGTGCTTATCTTAAGCACGACAAGGGATCACTTACACTGTGTGGATTGCAACCAGTTGTACCTCATGAATATGGGTATACCGCTTACTTTTTCTTTCTATAAAATGGAGAATGTGCACTCTGGCCCCCTTTGTTTATGCACTAGTGCTCAGCAAAGCCTTTGCAAACTGACTGAAGCAAGCCTGAGACACACAGGAACTCCGTTTTTAATGGGTATCAGCCCTCAACCAGCTCCCACTGTGGGTGCAGAGAAGAGAATGTACCCACAAGTGCTGAGTTATGCTATGTTTGCCTGTGGCACAAACCGGAGTAACCTACCAGATCATGAGCCCTCAGCTCTCTCCATGGCTGGGAGTCCCTCCAACCTCTCAAGAGTAGCAGAACATGTTTTAGGGTAATGTGCATCAGTGATTAAAGTGGCCATGCCTGGACAGCTCAGGAGGACACTCTGGGAGCTGTGGGGGCAACTGGTACAGGATCAGGAATGCTCTGGGCAAGGGGTTGAAAACCATGGTTTGTGGCACTGGTTTTGACATAGATTTTTCTCTCTGGCTTTAGGCAAGCAAGCCGACCTTGCTGGCTCAGTAACTGTGCTGCCCTCTTTCCTAGGCAGTAATGAGAGGTAGCTCTTTGTAAAGAGCTTGAGAGATTTACAGTGCCCCGTAAGCGCTACGATTTCAATTCCTGGTTACATCCAGGCCCTTTTTCAATGCTTCAAGGTCCCTTTATGCAGCCAATAATGTAAAAGTGTATTATCTAAGTAACAGTTGGTTCCTATGTATCTGGGGCACTTTGTTGTATCCTTGACACCTGTTATTGGAAACTATCATTGGGGATTTGGCTTTATCCTAATGCAAGCATCCCTCATCTCTCTAGATTGGTGTGGCCCAATTACCAAATGTGATCTCTTCCCACTGACATCTTTTCTGCAAGAGACATAGTAGCACAATCCATCTTCAAAGTCAAAGCCTATTAAATGAAAAAATCTCAAGCTCCAAATCATGGGCTTGAAAACATTCAGCTCAGAGTGCCCATTTCTACCTCCTACTGTAAAAGCAGCATAATTTTTTTCCCAGTGACTGGATTTGCTGCCATGGTTACAGCTTCACACAGAGTAGGGTCACCTTCTCTTTCAAGCAAAATCAATGAAAGATTTCATTTTCACTAGCTCTGTTAGTCCCCATACCAGTCACTTCTTGCACCAGTTTTTCTTGCCTTAATGTTCCATTCTCAAAAAATGAAGAAATAAACGTGATGTCAACAAGCAGTGAGATCGAGACAAGGGAGGCGGCTATCAGGTTGATAAATAGATATAAGCACTGATTTATTAAATAACTGCAGATTAATGAAACCTTCAAGCAACATTTGCTATTCTCTCCCTTTTCCTTGCATTTGTAAGCTTGCAGCTACCATGGAGTTTACTAGAAGGAGCTTTCTTGATAATTAAACTGTATGTTAAGACTAAGACTAACTGTTCAAAATGAGTCGCTGAAATCTATCTCTCATGTCCTTGACAGCTTTGTACCTCCCACCACACTTAATTACAGAGGACAAATGTGCAACCCAAACACACTGTCTTTCTCTAGCTTTTTACTGAAACATACTAACACACCAAGATTGCCCACAAAAGTGACCATAAACCCAGTTTTTGTAGAACTTCCGTCTGATTCAGAGGAAAGAAAATGGCAAAGTGTGGAGGTGACTGAGAGCCGCATTTAAAGCATATTTTTTTTGCAAACACTATTAAACTGAAGATGGCATTAGGGACTTCCAATGTCCTCAAGACTATACAAGCTTTCTTTCACCTAAAAATTCATTAATGAAGTGGGATCCTTTCACTAGAGGTCTCAGGTAGGTTTATGTTACCTCAGCCACACAAAATGACAAAATGAGTTAGGACCTCATTGAAATAAGCTTAGTGACTCTAATCCCAAGGTGGCACTTCAGAGCAAACTTTTGTATCATCAAGGCAGTCCCCGACTGATGTACAAATGCTGCAGAGGAGGTTGCAACCCTGGGACATGCTGCAAGGTATTGGACCTTCTGGAAAACCTGCCTTTTTTTAAGCATGTTTCATATGAAAGGTGCCACACAGGCACTAACAGGCTCTTTCTGCAGCAAAGCCAGGCAAGTAACTCCCTCACATAAGCAGCGCCATTTCAAGTTGAGGCAAAAGAGGATATGGAGAATGGCAGAACTGCTTGCAGATACTGAAATGCCTGTGGACCTGATGCCTATTTTGATTCACAAAAGTCCTGGGAAGCCACCAAGGGCAACTATGACTTGCTGCCAAAGGGTAATGTAGGATGGGAGATATTGAAGAGGACAGGGGGAGGATGGGGAATGGAGGAGGTGGAGAAGAAAGACGGGGAACTCAAGACTCACCAGTTGCTGTTGACTCACTGCCAGATCACCCAGCAGCAGCAGGAGAGGCAAAATGGTCTCTCTGTTCCCTTTGCCCCAGCTCTGGATCCTACCTCTTTCCCTTCTGCCTCCTTCACATCCCACAACATAAGCAATCAGGTCTCTGCTTACAATATTTCATGCTTAGGATTTCAACATTTGTTTTTAGCCATGCTGCTGAGCAGCACCAAGTTCTTTCAGTGAGTAAAATTCACTCTGTAGGCCGCTTAAATTCCTGACACCTCTGATGCAGCTGACAGCAAAATGCTACCTGTGAAGGCTTTATAACATCTCTCTGCTGACAGCTAACAGCCCATTTGTCTCGGTTTAGCTACCACATCTGCTTGACAGAAAAGAGTTGAGGAAATACAACTGAATGATGGATTTAAAACATTAAGAAGTGAAAAAAAAAAGAGTTTCTTAATACTGTAACCCCAAGTCAGGCAGCACTTTCTCCCCACAGGATAATTTCACAGTTGAGAGTGAAGAAATAGGTTAAACTTGCAGCTGTTTAGCCACTGAAAATGAAGGGTGAGTTCTCTGTTCTACATACTGGCATCTTCAGTAGTCTTGTGTAGCTGAAGATGACCCTGTAAAGCGCAATGCAGACTGACTGTAGGTTGACATTGAGATGAAAAAGAACATATCATTACCGCAGACTTGAAGAATCTGATGTTTCAATTGATCTTCCAGTAGACATTTTTTAAACATTGTGTTCAGCACTGATGGGTCTTTAAGGACTAGCATCAGCTATGAGCCTGCCTCAGTTTTTACCTCTGCAAAATCTGTATTCCACTTGAAAGACTGTCTTCTTAAGTCTAACAAGCTGAACTCCCAGCATGAGCCCAGAAGGCAAATCTGGCTTTAAAGAGATGTTTCATTATGGCTTTTGCAAGTAGCTAGAGGCAATCAAGATTGCAAAAAGTTATTTGAGTCTTCTAACTGAAGACAATCCTGACTTATTATATTCCTTGTCAGCTTAAATCTTTCGTGCTTTGTCTTTGCCCAAGGTAGCTAGAGTTTGAGATTAAAATCTTTTCTGACGTTTTGCAGTTTGGGATAGAAATCGAGGACAGCATACACTACTGCTAGTGCCAAAGAAAAAGTATTGACACAGATATAAACACAGACAGGAATGGAGGTACTGGAATGAGCTGGGAGAATTGCATCCAAAAGCTAAAACCCAAACATGTACCTTTCCTCATGTGTTACAAAGAGCATGTGCTGGGATAGTGTTGGCATTGCAGTCACAGGCTGCACACTTTGTAGTAGATGGCCTCACTACAGAGGATTGTCAGGCTTGCTCTGTCTGACCTTGTCTTGACCTGCCTGCAGCTTTGTTTTCACTTGGTTCGCTTCGATTTTTCCGACTACCAGGTCACTGTGATTAACTTGGTTTACTTTTCTTTGCATGGCATAAGCAGAGTTTCTATACTGATAATAGTTACAAGTAAAAAAGAACATTTTATCTAGAATATGACATTTATGACTCTAACATAATGGTGTAGCATAGAGAAATACAGGTCCAATATGACAGGAGAGGACTTAAGCAATGGCAACACTAGATGCAGTGTAGAGGATTGCAGGCATGGGATTAGAAGGGATGGGCCATGGGCTGGAACTGGAGACCCTACAGCTATAAGCAACTCAACAGTGGTCACTTAAAGAAATGCAGACCTGGAACTGGACAAAAAATTTGGTTTAGAGGTAACAAAGAACTGCAGGCTCTATCTCGCAAATGTATTTCTTCATTCACAGGCAACCCCATGGGCCCAAAATGCCTGTATAAAAAAACATTGGTTTCTTGATAGGAAAAGAAAAAAATGAACAAACAAAAAAAAAACAAACTCACACTTTGCCAGGTTCACTACTGCCCGAGGGAAAGTAAAGGAAAAGGAAAAGAAAGAGGAAGAGGGCTCAGCCAGAAGCTAACACAGAGCACTGATAGCGTCCTTCTGAGTGAATTACACATGCACAAAGGATGCTTAGAGACACAGACAGATTTGTTGACACTTGCAGTCTTTCTTCTGTCTCCTATGTCGTCATAGTCTGGCACCAATTTAGCATTTCAAAGTGAGATCGCTGTATTGAAATTAGGCCTGGGGTTGCCCTGTGTCCAGATCTGCTCAGTGCTAGAGGGTACTTCTCCTTAACGTTAATGCAAAACAATACCAGCATGGATCTAAGCTTGCTGTTATAGATGGCTTTGAGGAGTTTAATCTTAGTTTTATTTGTTCCACTGAGAGGGTCATAGACAGTCCACAGTATTTCATATAGCTGTCTCTTACTGTGTTTCATTGTTACTGTGTTTAAAGCCTGAAAATATGTGTTCCTTTTCTGTGCTGTAGTTTTCTGCCCTTGAATTCCAGTGCTTTTTGTGATATTGAAGCATCCTTGAGCATTAATATGAAACTCATACTAACTGCTTCTCAGTGCTTATGCCACCAGAAGGAGAAGTGAAACTCTGATTTAGTGACTTTATATATCATAATGTCCTGATTTACCTCCCAATTACCACTAACAGAAAATGGCAGTTGCTGGGAATGAAAAGCCTGTGGACCTTGACAGCATATGCGCAATGGTGTTTATAGGAACAGCTACATAACAGCTGACCTTGAGGAACTCTGCTGGGTCTGTAGCTTAGTTTCTTTTCTAATGCTTCCTGTAAACAACAGCAGTTGACAAAACCAATGCAAAGAGAGGGAGAAGGAATGGTATAACTTCATTTAAATAAAAAATCCACAGATAGTCAAGGCAATTTAATCTGTTAAACAATTGTGTTTAACTTTAAAGGTCACTGCCTACACCAGTCTCCCACTGACTCTTCTGTGGTGAGCAAAACCTGCTGATATTAGCCAACTGACCTGTGACATTCTCCTCTGACTTGGCAAACTCAACAGTAACAACTAATTGTCATTCAGCCCATGTTAAATAGAGTTTCTTATTTATTTTGGTACAGATTTTCAGGTTTACTGAGTGACATCTCTGGCAAATTAGCAGTTAAAACATAGCTTCTATATATCATCAACAAAGGAGCTACACTATCAGCAGCTGTCCTATTTTCAGAAGGATAGCCTGAGGGAAGAGGAGACAGCTATTTCTGTGGGTATCAGACTCCTGCCAGATTCTTTAACCTTCCTCTGCTCTCACCTCCCATTCAGCTATCTGCCGTAGATCTATCTCCCCAGTTCCTGGGTAGCACTTTTATTGCCATGTCCATTCTGCCCCCCTACCTGATAGCTATGGCTCCAATACTTTGTACTTCACTGCTAAGCAGTGGTCTTGCCCAGGCCGAAACCTTTTTTACAGCTCCAAACAGATTTTGCTCTCTCATCCTATTTTCTCTGAGCATTGCTTCATGCAAATGCTTGCAACACATTATTTCAAGCTACACTTTTTTTTATTTTCTCTACATGCTTGCCTACGTACCCTGCATGTGTTGAAGCATTGCTTCTAGTATTGTCACCAAGGTATTCCACAATGGGTTTATGTCCGTGAACATGAAACAGTATTTTATTACCCATGATCAGTCTTAGGCCATCTGAACAGTCTGTGTCGTGATCTGTCCTGTCAATCAGGAGCTATGACTTGATGTGCCAAAATTTACTCCAGTTAGATGTCTTGCATAATAAGTGAAAGTGCTAATACTGTTCCTTTCCATACGAGACATCGTGGTGTGTAATGTAAGGTGTCATATACTTATGGTCAATATCAACCAGGAGGGGCACAATATGGAAACAAAACAAGAAGTTCATCCCCAAAGAACTTGTTCTCTCACTAATAATTTTCCAAATCTTACTACAGTGTAATACTGGCAGCCAAGTGTGAGAGTGACTGTGGGGAAATCTGACAGATGAAGAAGTCTGACTAAGACAACAAGCTGGGAAGGCACTCAACCCCTGTGCTTTCTTTTCACAAAATTGAGGGAATGTCTGCCTCTAAGACCGACAAAGCTAGCTCTTACCTGTTAAGCATTTTAAAGGCTTGAACTTCTGATAATGACTTATTTTGTACTGCACTATGGCAAAAGATAGCCATGATGTCTACCCATGTTTCCTGAAACTAAGTCATTAGCTGATAAAAAGAAACATCTAGCATTGCTATTACTGCTAACAACTGTATTTGAAAAGGATTCTTATTTCAACTCAGTGGTTGATCAAGCTGTGGAAAAATGTCTGCTAAATCATTATGCCTTGTGATCTTCATGTTTGCTGGGATAATAGGAGTAGAAACATATTTTAGCGTATTTAATAGATATTATAGTTAAAAACACTGTTGCCTGTTCTCACAACAGCCACTGAAAAGCAGTGACCTGGGCAATTTATAGTTAGCATTTTGTGACCTTTATTTCAACAGGCTTTTAAAATGAAGATTAAACAAATAATTAGACACTGGAATTAAACACAACTTTCAAATGTTCTTGAATCCCAAAATAGCTGCTAAAGAAAGCAGTGTTGAAGTTTGTGACTGCAAGTTATTTAATGAAAGACAATTACTTTCACCCACAGAAAAATCATCCCCCCTGTGGCTTTCTCTGCTTTCTTCTCCTTTCTTGTTAGCAGCAGTAAATAGATCTTCTTGCTTGGCAAGAAAAGTGGTTCAAATCTCTGTTGGAAGAGTTGTCTTTTCAAGAGCAGGAGAGTTCACAGAGCACTTACTACAGGAAAACATTCTCTCTGCTGTCACAGACTTTCCTGTGGGGCCTGCGTTCAGCTTGATTTCTTGTATGAGATACAGTACTGTGCTGCTGTAGAGAAATGTGAGGATAATTTGGGGTGATCAGGCAGTAATGGAGGAGCAATATGGAGACACCTACTGCTTCAGGATGCAAAGTAGATTCTACTGGAGAGGCTTTGTATTGAGTCCCTTTTGCCTTGTATCTCATGCAGCTGGTTTCCCCAGAATGCTAAATGCATGCAAATCCCTATAATCTTGATTTGGCAGAATTCTGCATCTCCATTTGGCATTTCCACTGGTTGTCAACAAACTGATAGAAACAAGTTGAAAACTATTTTAGATTCAGAGTGCTGCCACAAGTATAAGGGAACAAAAAGCACTGGACTTGAAAGATTCTCAGGAACAGTAAATTTATCAATTGATGGTTCTTCGCTCTCTGTGGGGAAGTCAAAATTGTCCTTTTCAGGCTAATAATCTGTTCCAAGAAAAACTACTTCTGTTAGAGCACAGTTTTCAGGAGTAATATTCTCAACAGTTTCTCTCCATCACTTCTGCTACTTTTACAGTAGCATTAACTATCTCCAGTTGAAGCCTATAATACTTCAGCAGCTGCTCACTTTGAAATGACAAGAAACCCTACACACTTGGGATGGGATAAACATTTTTACAGACTTTTATTTATAGAAAAGACTGAAAGACCCCTTTTTGTCTCATTCTTCCCAAGTAGTGCTAGCCAAAAACATTTCAGTGCAATGCTTTTCAGTCAAAATATCCTATTCCAAGGAAATTACACCATTTAGTGGAACTTTGTTCATTAGTG